>CM019064.1:57864895-60264895 GCA_009667805.1 Leptobrachium leishanense
AGAGAGAGATACAGAGATAGATAGATAGATAGATAGATAGATAGATAGATAGATAGATAGATAGATAGATAGATAGAGATAGATAGATAGAGAGATAGATAGATATATTTTATTTATTTATAAAGGATTTTACCAGGAAGGATATACAGAGATAGATAGATAGATAGATAGATAGATAGATACAGAGATAGATAGAGAGAGAGAGATATAGGTAGATAGATATATACAGAGATAGATAGATAGATAGGATAGATAGATAGATAGATAGATAGATAGATAGAGAGATATATAGGTAGATAGATAGAGAGAGATATATAGGTAGATAGATAGATACAGAGATAGATAGATAGAGATAGATAGATAGATAGATAGAGAGAGATATATAGGTAGATAGATAGAGAGAGATATATAGGTAGATAGATAGATACAGAGATAGATAGATAGATAGATAGATAGATAGATAGAGAGAGATACAGAGATAGATAGATAGATAGATAGATAGATAGATACAGAGATAAAGAGAGAGAGAGATAGATACAGAGATAGATACAGAGATAGATAGATACAGAGATAGATAGATAGATAGATAGATAGATAGATAGAGAGAGATACAGAGATAGATAGATAGATAGATAGATACAGAGATATATAGATAGATAGATAGATACAGAGATAGATAGATAGATAGATAGATAGATAGATAGATACAGAGAGAGATACAGAGATAGATAGATACAGAGAGAGATACAGAGATAGATAGATAGGTAGATAGATATAGAGAGAGAGAGATATAGATAGATAGATAGATATAGAGAGAGATATAGATAGATAGATAGATATAGAGAGAGAGAGATATAGACAGATAGATAGATAGATAGATAGATAGATAGAGATAGATAGAGAGATAGATAGATAGATAGATAGATAGATAGATAGATAGATAGATAGATAGATAGATAGAATTACAGAGGTGGGTAGATATAGAATTTGGTAGATCGATATATTGATTTGTAATATGGTTTCTCATGGGTAGTTTATATATCATTTTTGTAATATGGCAACTGATTCAAATCTATATGACTCTCCTAGCTGTGTTATTTAACCTCATAGTAAGCAGAAGGTTTTACAATTGTCTGTCTGAAAGTACCCACTGCTGTTTTTACATTTCTGCGCTGTTTGGGCTCTATTACATTCAATGCGCAAATTCGTCTGCACAGCGCAATTTTTTTTGCACGCAGCGTTAAACGTTAATGCGCGGAAATTAACGCTGGCATTACGATCCGAGCGCATCTTTTCATCAGTCCGAAAATATTGCGCTTAAAAAATACGCGCGAAAATTAACGGAGCGCAGAAATCGGTGGGCAGACTGTTTTTTCACGCTATTCAGCCATTCAGAATTAACAATTAACAATTGTCTCCCGTTCAGTTTTTGCGCCTGTCAAAATCAATCTGAGTATATATGCTGCAGCAATAATAAAAACACGCACAACTTCTCCATTTTATTGTTTGGGTATGTGTAGAATGTGTAACTATACTGTGCTGTATTTTCTTTTCATGCTGGTGTTTTTCGTTTTGGCCAGAACGTTCAGATTTGCCATTAACACCAGCTTTTCAAAGACGTTAAAATTATGCGTGCAAACGTCGTTCGTAAAACTTTGCACATTGATTGTAATACCATCCACGTACCAGCGCACGAACGCATTTACGCTCACAATGTTAAGTATGGGATGTGTGCACGAACTTTCGCTCGCACATGGTAACTCACGTTAGACGTTTGCGTGCATTTTGTGCGCGAACATCGTAAAACGACGTTCAGCGCGAAGGGTTTTTCCCCTTGCGTTAATGCGTATATTTTTGCACGAAGAGTGTAATAGAGCCCTTTGTATTTAGGTCAAATTTTCCTCTTACTCGTTTATGGAACCCACACATATTATATACCATTTTCTTGCCATTAAATTATTTCCATCATATCAAATAATTTACTATAAAAAATTATGAAATATGATAAATTAATGACAAAAACACACTTTTTCAAACTTTAATCCCCAAAATCTACAACCACCAAAAAGACCCCAGCTAAATAGGTTCAAACTTTTGTCCTGAAATTATAAGTACCCTATTTTTACATGTTATTGCTTTTTAACCCCTTCACTGCTAAGCCATTTCATCTCTGTGTGCCATTTTGACCGATTTATGCCCATCATGTTTAAATGTGATTTCAACTCCTATTTTATTATACCCGCAGACAAAACCACAATAAAGCCCACTTTTTCATTTATTTTAAATTTTTTAAATATTTTTTATTTTTACACCAAACCTGCCTGGTGACGTTGGATATCATTGGGAAGGCCACGATCAGGCCTTTACAATGATTCCAAACATGACCCTCTAGCTGCCATGGATCGGGAGCTACATGGATCCACAGAATCCCCCTAGCTCTATTTGGCAGCTTAAGGGTTATCTGGTCTACTGACTTCATCGCACATATGGCGAAGATGTCAGTGGGTGGGGGGATATGTCAGCCACTTCCGATTGACACCAAATCGCGATCCGGCACCTAAGGGGTTAAAGAGAGGCACAACTGGGGAAGACTCTGCTGTTACCAGCAGTATATTTTCCGTTTTTTTCTAGCAGCAGCGGTTGGGGAGATAGAGTGGTCCAAAGGACCTCCCCTTTCAGGTTCCCCCTGCAGGCACCGGGTGCGCCTGAAAATGACATCACCATGATGGCTGGGGCCCATAAAACCATCAGGCTGGCTTGTAGCCAGTTAGATGTGAGACCCCGACCAGAGAGGTGAGTATAGGGAGGGAGGGTGGTTAAAGGACCATGACGTCCATACATACATCCTTAGTCCTTAAGGGGAATTTTCCCCAGGATGTACTATGTACGTCAGTGGTCCTTTATGGGGTTTAACTGAATGCAGAATACTGCAAAATAGATTAAAAAACTCCAAGACCCACAATATTAAATCAAGTGGATTTATTCCAACACCAGAGTAAAGACGATGTTTCGACCATGACTGGTCTTTGTCAAGCCTAAGGCCTGGCCTACGTTAGGCTTGACAAAGACCAGTCGTGGTCGAAACATCGTCTTTATTCTGGTGTTGGAATAAATCCACTCGATTTAATATCGTGGGTCTTGGAGTTTTTTTAATCTATTTTGTGGAATTTAGGGCTGTACAGCAAGGGACCTCCACCCCTCATTTTTTCTATGATAGTTCCTGAATGCAGAATAGTATACTGACTTACAGAATTTCCTTGGCACTAACAAGACTCCTTCACACTTTCTATTCTAATTATGCAATGCTAACGGTATCCACGTTTGCGGTGCACGGACTCCAAGGGAGAATTTCAATCTGATTTCCCATTTATTTCAAGACAAGCTCAATTTTCAATGGTTCGGAGAACCTCGGAGATTCTGGCCATTCTGCTGGAAGATGCAATGAGATATTTTCCTTAAATTAACTGCAAAACGTGATCAGAGTCCGGTGAAAATATGAGCTTATGCAAAAATCTGAGAAGCAGTCAAAAGGGTAGATGTGAAGACGCGACAAAATTTGAAGTAGGTGAGATACCGTCAGATGGTAGGAGGATGGCGGTTGAAAGGTGGTGTGAATGCACACGATAGGTGTGACTTATTGCTGTGAATAAGGTAACAGGTGATGCACATCTAAGGAAAGGTATGAAGTCCACAGGAGACGGAACAAGAGGAGTGGGGGGAATGTGTTACTAGGAGGGAATGATACGGAGGAAGGAGTGTTGAGGGGTGAAGCAGATCATTCAGAAAAGCATAATACGATAATTGTATGGGGTGTGAAAAGTTATATTTTTATGATCAGCAAACTGATGACTTTAAAATAAGTAGAAATGATTAAAGAACGTGGTTTTTACTCACTAAATGACTGGATACATTTCTAAAGTCAGGCAAGCGGGAAGAAAAGACATTCTATTACTCCTTGACTTTCTGTTCTTAAAATCGTTTGGGTTTTCTTAATGTGGTAACAGCGCTAAGCACTTACTCGAGCCAGAAAACACAGCAGCAAACTTTATAGCATAATATAAGTTCAAAACAGGCCTTTTTTTTAATGTATATTCACATTTTCTTTCATTAAAAAGTATAGTGACCTTGTGCAGACGAATGTTTCCATTAAGCACATATTACATATTTTTACATGGTAGAAATGAAATCCATTTTCTAAAGGGGTGATTTTAACAGCGAACCACCAAGGTACCCTGTAGTCTGTTGTAAATCCAGTCTGGTAGGAGCCAGCTATTCAAAACATTTGGCCATTTTCTACCTACGAGGAGTCAACCCTATTCTTAGGCTGGGGTCAGACTAGCGCACTTTAAACGTGCGTGCTGGCGCACTTAATTACGGCCGCACTAGCAGCAAATGACGGGCAATGACGGCCAATATACGAAGTACGGTCGCACGAAAGTCCGGCTGCGCAACACAAGTGGCAAACGAACGCCTTTTGTCGAGAACGTGAAACCGTTAGTACGGTCGTACAGAGTGCGCTGCGTCCGCATAGCGGCGTGTGTGCGTGATTTGGAGATGTCAGACGCTGCTAATGTCCGGCCAACATAACGTCCAGATGCAAAAAGTGTTTTATTGATGATCCGTACAAAATCACGAATGCAAATGCGCATCGTATGACCGCTATCGCCTACTCCGTGAAAAAATGCGTCCATTCGTTCGAACGCACTTTTTCACAGACAACGCAAAAATGCGTTCGTCTGACCCTAGCCTGACGGCGTCCCTTAAAATATCAGAGATGGTTCCATCTTTGCGTTTGATACTGAAGAAGAGGACAGAAGATTTTCAGATACAGAAGGATAAAAGAGGCAGAACCAGGAAAAAAGCAAATGTACAAATATCTTTTCAATTCCTAACAGCTGGTAGATAGAATATATTAGGGCAGCATTGAACAGTGTGGATGAGAAAGTGAAATGAAAAGCAAGGTAACATGAATTATCCACAAGAACCTAAAATACATATTAAGGGAAAACTAAATAAAATACCATAATGGGTTATTCGGAGAGAGCCGGTCAGGCCCCCGAAATGTCACCGAACAGGGAATTTCCCTTTACGGTGACATTTTGGGCCATTCAGCTATTCGGAGAGCATGCAGTTCGCCAAATTTTGGCGAACTGACAACAAGTATGGTGCCTGTTTGAAGGCAGTGAAATCCCCCATAGAGAAGCAATGGTTAATCTATAGAGAACACCGAACAGCAGAGAAATGTTACTGGCCATCGGGCACACCGGACGTTTCCCCCGGAAGGCCGCTAGCCTCCCGGGCCGGTCGGCCGGTGAACATACAACTGATTGCTATGAGACCTTTGTAAGTACATGGGCATCTGGACACCCTGCAGCTGCTTGGATAATATACACCACTCAAAAGACTGGATGGGCAAAGGAGAAAGAGTGAGTCAGAGCTGGTTACATGGTGAGATAAATTGCAAAAATAAAAAACTCAAACTTATCAAGTTATGGCTGGGTGGAATAGAGGTAACATCACTGACCTGCGTGGAGAGAGCCTGGGGAGACATGGGTTAGATCCTGGCAAGAGCACCTCTCCAGTAAGTGTCCTTGGACAAGACACCTAACGGTACATACTCGCCGCCCAGGACATACTTGAAAATTAGAGAAATCTCAATGTATCCTTCCTGGTAAAATACTTTCTCCAAAAAAAAATTCAAACAATCACCTATTATTTTTTCAACTGGTGATCCCAAAGTAGGCAATAAAAAAACGATTTCATACAAAACATATGTATATACGAAACCAAAGTAATGTATCAGAGAAGATAAGACAAGCGCGTGATTGTCTTATTTATAATATTTAATATCTTAATTCTGTGATACAATGCAACAAGGTTTTTTTTTGAGAGAAACTATTTTACCAGGAAGGATACATTGAGATTTCTCTCGTTTTCAAGTATGTCCTGGGTGGTGAGTATGTACCGTTAGGTGTCTTGCCCAAGGACTCTTATTGGAGAGGTGCTCTTGCTGGGATTGGACCTGTGTCTCCATGGTCATAGAGCAGTGATGTTACCTCTACTCCACCCAGCCGGAAAGGTTGTCAATGTTTCTGTCCTTTGAGGGACTTTTGTCAAGAATTGATAAAAAAAACCTCAGAGGACAGAAACCCCCACATATTGTTATACTGTATCACTGAATTGATACATTAATCTTTCTAGGGGTTATTCAGAGAGTACCGTAATGTCACCAACATTTTTGTGCTCTTTTGTTTCCCGCCCTTCGGGGAATCAAATTCCCCACCCTGCAGTGAATTCAGCATTCACAGCGAGGTACCCGAAGTGCAGGGAAAAGCTGCCGAACGGAACCTAAAAATCGCTGATAATCCGCAGAAAATCTGCCGATTACCTGACGATAACCCGCAGATAACCTGCCGATACGATCCGAAAAAGACCTGCCAAACGTTCCCAATGATCCGCTGCAAATCCGCTGTACGCGTATGACAAAAAGTGATGATCCGCCGAACACAGCGCCGACCAGCCGCTGGAAAAAGCCGACAAGCCAACGAACAGGGTAAAAAGAAAAAAAAAAGTTGAAACTCCCCAAAAATGCTTAAAAAAATCTTAACAAGATAAATAGACTCTATGCTGCAAATTAAAAGAATAAACGGTTTTATAGATATTGAATGAAAACAGGAATATTTTTAACATTGAAACCTATGGGATTCGCCTGATTAATCCTGCCGAAAGGGAAACCACCGAACATCAGGGCATTTCACTCACATTTCTCTGCTGTTCAGTGTTCTCTGAATAGATTAACCATTGCTTCTCTATGGGGATTTCACTGCTGCCGAAGATCACCTGTCTTTCACTGGCGGATTGCCAGGTTTTGAATAGCCGAACGGCCCCGAAATTGCACTGTACAGGGGAATTCACTGTTCGGTGCAATTTCAGGGCCAGTTCGGCTCTCTTTCAATAACCCTGTCTAAATAAGTTCCATTCAAATCCCGTTTTGTGTATATATGTAAATTTAAAATCCTTTGCCGACCATAAGTGTTTATTAAGTGTTTTTAAACAGTCTACATACGGCGCATTTATCAGTCAGCGAGCAGGACTTAATCACGGTCAGAAAAATGTGTGAGAACACAGGATTAGTCTCTTATCCACATGAATGATGATGTTTCTATTATTTAACAGATAAGGAAATGTCTGAACGAATACACCAGGAGGAACAATATTTATATTATTTTAATGTAGTCAGAAATAAAGCTACAGTGGTGGCCAGCCAAAAAATGGTTTCTGTTCTTGGTTGACTGGTTGCCAGTAAGTAATTCAGTGTATATTTATGAGTAAAATACATGCATATATTTCTTTCTGCTCAAAAACCATCAGTAAAGGCTTACGCTTATATACTTTGTGGTTAAAGATTACTATTATTGGAATTTCAGTCACACATAATTTCAGAACAGAGCTTTGAGTGCTTCGTGTTTGCGGTATGTGTCGTAGGTAGGAATATGCCTAGAAATTGTGGGCCGGGGATAAAAATTTGGTTTTGGCCTCCACTGTCATCTGGCAGGCCAGGACTCCTTTCCTACCAGGGCTTGAGTCCAAAGAACAGAAGACAGCACTCCAAGTCCCACATTCTCTTGCATGGGGCGATAGCAGTGAATATTGGCTGGAGACAGAGGAACTAGGTCCATCTTTAGTTCCCGCACGGACATGTTTCACTTCCTTTGTCGCTTGGTGGTATTCACTCTTGTTATTTAGAATACCTAGTATAATTTATCTTATGGTTACACATATTGATATTAGTTACATACATAAGGCCTGCAATGCTATGTGCTCAATATAATGTCCAAATATATTTCATATGCAAAAAACTGTATTTCTAGCAATACGACTTTAGTATTCTTTAATATCTGCAATGTGTAGCATCTCTAAAATGTTCCAAAAGTATTTCAGAGAAAATGATGTGTGGGGCAACTCAGAAAAAGGTGGGAACACGCAATCAATTCATCTCTAAAAAATATTTACTTAAAAAAAACTCTTTTTTTGACTTATCCTTCCAAGAAATAGTCCGATATTTGCCGTAAAGCATTTTCTGAGCATTTTTGCTTTTAATACACTACACTACCGGCTGGGGTGGCAATATTTTAGGTGACCGATGAGAGCGTAAGAGAATTTCCACTGGCTTTCACAATCTTGGTGTTCAGGAGACATTTTTTCACGCTTTTATCTCAGATTTGAATGATTTGAATCAGACTTTCCCAGCCTTTGTGAAGCACGAGGAATAAACACTGTTCCGATTCTGATGCCTTTAACATGTTGTAGACCGCAAATGAACATGGGAAATGGGCTGCTGTTGTGTGTTAGTAAGTCCCGTGTTGTTGTTTTTGGCTCCAGCAATATGCACATCATGAGTTGGTTTGGCATCCAAAATATGTTTCTATTTAACACGCTTTCTTTAAAGAAGCTTAGGGTATAATTATGGATATTGTATATTTTGCTTTCTAGATGTACCAAGCAGTCCTCTGTACATTGTTTAATCCTGCAAGATTAAAGGGGCGCTAAGTAACTCTGTAACATCATGATCTCCACTTTTACCCAAAAGTAATTTCAATGTAGGGCCAATGAGAAACTGTTCAGCAAGGGGAGGCTACTTAACCCTATTCTGTGAAGTGACTCGTTACGTTATGGCAGTCACAAAAAAAAACATAACTAAAGGACAAGTGACTGTCATAGCACTTTACTGACTGAAAAAATGATACTTTATTGAATTCTATGCCTGTTGAGGTGGTTGGGTCAGAGTATTTACAGACTTTTAAACATCAGTTCGATGACTTCCTGCAAAAACATAATATTATGGGTTATAATATTTAAATTGAAAGTAAAAGCTTCTTGATCCAAGGAGAAATCTGACGCCATTCTGGGGTCAAGAAGGATTTTTTTCCCAGTATGTTGCATATTGGCGAGCGCTTCAGACAGGCATGTACTGGCCATTGGGACTACAGGGAGGTGGGCCAATGGCTCAGTGGGCCAGTGTGACAATTGGTTGGCCACAGAAAACATGTGGGGAACATCATGGGGATTCCTTTTAGAATGTAGAGGATGTCCCGCACATGTCATGGATTTTTATTTGCAACTCAGGACAACATAAAGTACTCATATCTTCCAGAGGATTATTTCCTCTTTCCTTTCTAATGATACCAAACATGACAAAGTAAAATGTCCTCTAAAAAAAACAAAAAAAATTAAAACAATTTAAAATTTATTTATTTAGTTATTGTGCATGTTTGCATAATTAAAGTGGGTCAGTCTAGACGAAGTCCAGAGCTGATTTTTTGTTCCAGTCCAGCCCTGGCTTCAGGCTGGGTTTTTTGCCTTCCTTTGGATCAACAGCAGGAGGTGATGTGGGAAAGGCTGAACTCAATGGACACATGTCTTTTTTTCACCCTATGTAACTATGTATACTTACCTTACAATTCCGGGACCACTCTGGGATCGACTCTTACAGCCGCCACCAATGTGATGCACTGGCATTCCAAATATGCCCATCTTAAATGAAGGAAACGTCTTTGGAAAAGCTTTTTTGAGTTTTTGGCCCTTGTTTGTCCTGTTTGAAGATTGCTGGGAGATAGGAGGAGCCATTCGTAAGTATTTTGCTAGTACATTTAGTTATTTTGCGTACTGTCTTTCTGCTTCGTTCCGCATGAGGCACATCAGCAAAGTCGATCCACATTACCATAAGTTACCATGCGTTCGATGATCCTCTGACACATGGAATATGGTCTTATAGCATAATGGGTGTTCTCACAGCAAAGTGCTTAATGTTCTCCAGCTGCTGTGGACTAGATCACCCATCACTAGTTTCAGTCTTTACAAGCCTAAGGTTGGCCTCCGGAATAACAACAGTATGCTGTTTGTCCGCCGCAGAATGTGCACAAATTGATTTTTTATCCATTCCATTGAAACTGTAAGACAGAAACTGCCAAAATGTATAAAGTTTGGTTCCAATGGAATCATGAGACCCAGTATCACTTCAAAATCCTGGTTGACATATTGGCTGCCATTTGACTATTATAAAAACAACAAAGAGGCATCTCGATGTAAACGAAGCATATTTATAATCTAGAATTTAAAATATTCTCTCTATATTATTTGGGATTATTCAATATAAAATTTCAGCGTAAATAGCTTAAAAGTGGAGACTTGTTCCAGCAAGATATGATTATGTTGACTTCTGGTTAGTAACTTGGTTGCATCTCATTAAAACTCTGTGTTTGGAAGAAAACACTTTTTAGTAACACAAACACTATAATTATCAACTTGCTACTCCTCCACCCCAACGATGAATAAAGATGTTGGAACTTAATTTCAGCAAGTGCATGGTCTTTTATTACTTTCTAGAGATGGCTGCCAAAATATGATGCTAAAAACTCCAGCTTTTATTACCTCGGTATTTTTGTGTCTTACATTCTTTATTGATTTTATGCCAAAGCCAATTATCCCATTTAGGCTAAACGTTTTCCTAAGTCTATCCCAAACATAAGTAGTACTACTGGAAAATGTCTTACTGCTTCCGACAAACTTGCTTCTAAAGGCCTGTTGATTTAATTTTACACTTCAAGCCTAGATTGTGATTTTTCTAGATAAAAGATAAATTGATGGTCGGGTACTACCAAGTAATGTTCCATAAAACCATTGTCAGGAACCAGTGTTATTTTGAAAAAAATACTTATCATTAATTAGCTAGTAAAAAAGATTTGGGAATTTTCATAATGTATTTCTTACTGGAGTAGCCCTATTTGACAATCAGATATCACCATCTGCTGGCCAAAAGTGATACTGCAGCTGGGTCTCTGTGCTGAACCAGCTTGGATCTGTGTTTTATACGGTGTTTCAGCTGATATAGTGGCACCGGCATCTGCTTTGAAGATCAAGTGTTATTGGTCATGGTGGTAGGTGATTAACTTGCTTCATCTTCTAAAGCTGTGTGCCGCGCCACATTTTTCATCTTATACCTTCACTTTATTGTTCTTTTTATCTTGTTTCTTTATAAATTAATGACCAAACCATCTTATTTATATATAAACAACCAAACCATATAATACTTGCCTACAACACAACATGGAAACATTGTATTATAACCCAATTTTTTGAGCCTGTTTCAGAATACAATTTATATGGCTGACATCTTGTTTTGTATTATGAGAATGTGACAAACTACTCACAATGAAATAATGAACAAAAATCTGAATGAGAATTTGTGCCTACTCTTTCTTCATTTTGTCATCGTCTTCTACAAAATAATGATTATGGGGCCCTGTGGTGTTTATTCATTCACCAACTCATAAATGGCTATGCTTGACAATGTTTCTACGTTAGCTTAATAGGCCAAAATATTACAGTTTGGTTGTAAATTCAGCCAGGGCCGGATTAAGATCTGCATGGGCCTGGAGCTGAATATTTTGGTGGGCTTTTTTTGGAATTTAGTGAAATCAACATATTTTTGGTTATTTAATAATGGTGATACGGGTATATCTAACCAGATACAGTGTGGGTAAATTCACATTTCAATAATTTAAAGCATGTAAAATATTTTTTTCCCATTTTATCATCCAAACCTTTCTGGTTTTATATTCTATAGGGAATTCTTGTCTAAAAAAAAAAAAAAAGAAGTGAAATGGGAACATGTTACTGTATTTTTCTCAGAAAATATACAATTTTAACCAAAAAATGAAAAATAAAACAAAGAAATATTTCCCTTGTGTTTTGGGCATGTTTTTTTATGAATAATATGACTATGTATAAAACACTGACCTTGCTTCCAGTGTGGGAAATTAAAAAGGTGAGTAATGGCAGTGGTATTGCTCATTTTATATGTGACAAATGGACATTAAAATAATTCCCCCCCCCCCCCCGTTTTCTTTTAGATTTCACAAGGTCGGGTCACTTTTGGTATCAATGTACAGGCCCTACTCTGGCCTTTCCAGCGATACCTCAATTGACCCTGTATCTGCTATTGAGTTTGAGATACTGGGGTCCAAATGCAGACATAGTTGTCCTTTCTCTGGGCCTATTCTGAGGCATGGGCCTGGAGCTTCTGCTCCACCAGCCCCTATGTTAATCTGGCCCTGAATTCAGCTAAACGCACTATTTAGTAATTTAATAGTTTCCTGTATGTCCGTAACTGCTAAAGAAAGCTTTTTTCACCCCAGGTTTTCTTTATGTAGAAGACTAGATAAACAGATGGACAGTTGTACACTTTGAAATAGTCTTTAAAATATAGAGCACTAATAAGTAGCTCTAGCTTTCTAGATTTATTCTAAACTACATTTTCCGTGATACCCCATTTATGACAGGTTCCTTAGCCCATAGGGATAGAATGAGGTTTAGACATACATCAGGTGACAATGTTAGCCATTTTTGGTCTATTCTGATAAAATAATGATCACATATTAATAATGTTACACTACATTTCAAGAGTTAATGAGTTAATGAGTACATTGGTTTTATTTGGATCCCGCAAGGTAAAAGCATTGTTTCAGCTTCCTCAGAGGTTTATGTCAAATACAGGTTAAAAAATCCTCACTGAAATAAACAACTGGAAATGTGATAAAGACGATGAATGAAATACTGTGATAAATACTACAGTAACTAAGAATCAGGACTTGACAAATTTGCTTTGAATCTAGGAGCCAGCTACAGAAGTTAGGAGCCAACGTTTCGGCGAGGATTTGCCTTTATCAAGGTATACCTTGATAAAGGCAAATCCTCGCCGAAACGTTGCGAACCTTGCCTTTGCATCTGGGAGTTGGTTTGTGGTGACCCAAATTATGATTTTAGCTGCTTCTATTTATTTATCACTTTGTTACCTGATGCTTTTTGCTGTTGGGTATTTTTTGTGGTGCATGTGGTCTTTTGGCTACTTTTTGAGCCTAGAAGTGTAGAGCGTTGCTTCGAATATCAGTTTGGCCGCTCTGAGATATACTGTATATATCTTATTATATTATTTGTGTTGTTAACATCTGAACATTGTGACATTGTGATATTGTTTTATTTGTTTACTTATTTTCTTTGCTCTGTTGTCATTGGACAACCTATTTACCCACTGCAGACACAGACCACCCCCCCCCCCACACACACACACACCTCATATAAATACACACACCAGGGCTGGATATATTTACATTAAATGTTGGAGACAGGAAGAAAACATTGAAGCCAACTAGATGTTTAGATGCCAAAGACTGGTGTAAAATAAACTGGATATTTAGGAGCCAGGAGTAAAATTCTAGGTGCCAGTGGCTACCAGGCTCCTGGGTTTGTCAAGCCCTGAACTAAATATCCATAGGTATGTGTGGATTTGTTTGCCTGCTTGGTAAATAGTTTTTGTAACCTGGTGCACACCCCAAAAAAAGGCTGCCCATGCCTATGTAACTATGAGAACGAAAACCATGCTTGACAAATATGTGTTTGGAGTAAAAAAAATGTAATTGTTTTGTGTGTTCGTAATAAACTCACAGAGCAGCTTCATTACCAAACTTTACTTATTGTAATAAAATCCTTACGATATACCGGAAGGATAATTGTGCCCTACCCATGTGGTTTGTATTTAGAATAATGTGCTTATTTTGCACTGTGTATATTTATATTCCATCAGAGAGCCTCGTCTTGAGCCCTGTAAGCATTTTGTGATTATCCTTGATTCTAAATTATACTTTCATTCTGTTCCTGTGAAGACATCTAAATATTTATTTCCATCTTCAGGATATGAATTTTAAAAGCATGATGTAGAGAACACTGAGCGCCAACGTGTCCTTATCACAATTGAGACGGGCGACTAAATTAATAAGGGGAATGGAAGATTTAAGTTATGAGGAAAGACTAACAAGCTTAAACCTGTTTAGTTTAGAGAAACGGCGCCTTAGAGGGGATCTGATAACCTTATATAAATATATACGGGGCCATTATAAACCACTGTCTGATAACCTATTCATTAACGGGACTATACACAGGACAAGGGGTCATCCATTTAGACTGGAAGAAAGAAAATTCAGCCTAAAGCATAGGAAGGGTTATTTTACGGTGAGAACAATAAAGCTGTGGAATTCTCTGCCTGTTGAGGTGGTTGGGTCAGAGACTGTACAGACTTTTAAAAAACGACTGGGTGACTTCCTGCAGACACAGAATATTAAGGGTTATAATATTTAATATGTGGGTAAACTTCTTGATCCAAGGAGAAATTTGACTGCCATTCTGGGGTCAAGAAGGATTTTTTCCCCAGTTTATTGCATATTGGCAAGCATTTCAGACTGGGTTTTTTGCCTTCTTTTGGACGAACAGCAGTAGGTGATGTGTGAGAGGCTGAACCCGATGGACGCATGTCTTTTTTCAGCCTATGTAACTATGTAACTATGAAAAAGAAAATTAAGCCTTAGATTGTGTTATAAAATCATTTCATGACCTAAAAAAGCGCATGGGGTAGGCATTGTATGCTGTCTGTTCGATGCTGAGGGGGACAGGGAAGGGTGAATAATAACAGTTTACAGGGTATGAAACTAAAAGGTTAATTAGAATTTGTATTTTTTGGCTAGATTATTCTTCAAAGATTTTTAAAAAATCATGATGCAGTTGGTAGAAGATACAATATTTTTAACTTTCAATAGAACACTACTACTAGAATATCCCTTTAATTGATTTAACAATTTGTAAAAATAATATTAATATTAATAAAATTAATTATTAATTTTCGAACTAATAGCACACATTAAACATTTCTATAGCAGGCAACACAACACAAAAATATATATTAGAATGTAAGATTTTGTGTAGGTCAGCAAACGACTGATCTCCGTGTAAACTGATCTTTACACATTTTAGAGAACAAAAACATGTCTGCAAGAACATTGAGAATGGGCAACGGAACTAGTGACCTGCCCATCAGTGTGTACCTGCATAGGTCTCATGAGAAAGATTTAGCTCCATTGTGTCAGCACAGTAGAGACTATACCATATCCAAATCAGCCTGTTCCCACCCAAAAGATTAGTCAGAACTGAAATGCCAAGGAAGCTTCTTCATGATGAGAGATGCAGCAACCACCTGCGATCATTTTGGCCTAGTTAGACCTCGTCATGAGAATGGGCAATGGCCCTAGGGGCCTGCCTTTTGGTTTGTACCCACTCAGATCTCCTAGGAAGAATTTAGTTCAATACTGTCAGTACACAGGAGACTATACCATATCCAAATGAGCCTGCTACCACCCAAAAGATTAGTCAGAACTGAAATGCCAAGGAAGCTTCTTCAAGATGAGAGATACAGCAACCACCATTGATCATTTTTGCCTAGTTAGGCCTCGTCATGAGAAGGTCAATGGCACGAGGGGCATTTGGCAGGCACCCTCTCAGATCTCCTACAAAGAATTTAGCTTGATGTTATCAGTACACAGGAGACTATACCATGTCCATATCTGCCTGCTCCAACCCAAAAGATTAGTCAGAACTGAAATGCCAAGGAAGCATCTTCAAGATGAGAGATACAGCAACCCCCAGAGAATATTTTTGCCTAGTTAGGCCTCGTCATGAGAAGGGCAATGGCACTTTGGGCATTTGGCAGGCCATTTGGTATGTACCCTCTCAGATCTCCTACAAAGAATTTAGCTTGATGCTGTCAGTACACAGGAGACTATACCATATCCAAATCAGCCTGCTCCCACCCAAAGAGTAATAAGAACTGAAATGCCAAGGAAGAGGATGCTCTGCATGAGCGATACAAGAAGCACCAACAATAATTTTGGCCTACTTGGGCCTCGTCATCAGGGTATAGCTGATACCTTTCTAGGTACCTTGACGAGGAGTACTGACGTCACATGTTAATACATGTTAACAGAACAGTCTGATGCCAGAATTCAATAACCCGTTACAAATCTGGCTTTTTACTCTTGCACCAGAATATCCGGAAACGTTGGAGCATTTATCAACCCGTTCTTTCTAATAAGTACATTAAGCGTAACGAGAGAACGTTTTCAACACTGCAAGGTGTCAGTTCAAATGTAGACTGGAAATGTCTTTGTTTTCCTGAAAAAAAGACTTGCTGGATAGCAAAGTCTGACATCAGGTACTAAAAAATGTCAGCTCATGAAAGGAATTAATGACTAAATCTGTTTTCGGGCCATGGGTCAGGGTACAAGGCATGCTGAAGAATGAGAGAGGCACAGAGGATTTAATTAGTGATTTTATCCTCGTGTCTGTAAATAATTTAAGCGAAAAGATTCAAAGCTACAACTTGCCGATTATTTGTTTTTAAAGTGTTTTGCTTTCATGCGTTCCTGTTGTGCCGGTGTAAATGAGCTGACCTGTTTAATTCATGTGTTCCTTGTTCCGATCCACAAGACCACCTGTACAAATGAAACCCTTTGCGACATTGCAAATAAACACTTCTTTTAGGTTAACTGGACACAGGCTAAATAGCTAATTCCTATTTTATTTCACCTTCTTTTCTAGTTAATCTTCTGGATTCGAAAGCAATTCAGGGGGAGCTGGGCTGGATCTCCTACCCATCGCATGGGGTGAGTTTACTAGACTGTGAAATGGAAAAGTGCTGTTTCAGAACAATATGCTATTTAACGATGGTTTCCTCTTCATGGTACACTGCAGAATTGCTAAGTCTCTACCGGACGTCAAAAGGAAAATGTTTCTCTAGAAACAGAAAGATGTTTTGTGTTTACTTCTGAAATTCCTTTACGTGAAAGATATGCAGACGGTGACACAATCATAAATAAATATGTTATCCCATTTTTTAGCAGCTCTGTCTAATATATATATTTTTTAATATTTAAGAAAGAGGGAGAATTTGGGTATAGCAAAAAAAAACTTTTGTGGTGAGCGCAATTAAAGTAGATATTTTTAATAGAAATAGAATAGAATCTTATCAGAAGTCATGAGATTGTCCTGTTGGGCTTTGAGGGATATTTTTGTATAATGTAACTTTTAAAAAATAACCCAGAAAAAGTAGTAGATGATTATAAAATCTGAAATTATTACCATTATGTAAGATTTTGCTATGTATTTCTTCCCTTGACTCAAACAATAATTTTATGTTATTAAAGTATTTAATTGGGGATATTCTTGTTAATGTAATAGTTCCACTGTCAACATTTATATCTGCGATTTTCTTGATTATGGTGAATTTTTGTATGTAAAAATATTAGAGATGTAGTATAAACAGGAAGTACATCTAAAGTCTTTTTTGCTGTTTCCTACACCCAATTTTTTTATTTTTTATTGGGCCAGTCAGTAACTGCAAGGAGTCACTGAGTGCACTACCTGGGGAGCCACATTATAAGTGCTCACACCACTTGCAACTTGGATTGACTGGCCTGGGGCATGGGTTCAATATACCCATTCACTTCCTTGATCGTATATCCACGATCATATATAATAGAAAAATGGACCCCGGGTCAGGTGGCTGAAGCATCCAAAAGAGAAAAATTCTCAAATAGATGCTGCTACCATGGTGGAACAAGACCCCCTGTGTACCTCCAAGGAGGAGAAAAGAATTCAATTACCAATTCAAAAAGCAAGACAACCACCTGAGCTGCCGAATGCTGGCCCACTTGTGTAGCCCATTTACTTGATATGGAGAGGCAGAAAAAACACAAATATTTCAGGACAAAGCCCTTTCCTCAGTGTGAATGCTCCCTTGCATGCTGAGGAAACGGCTTTGCCCTGAACCGTTTGTGTTTTTTCTGCCTCTCCATATCAAGTAAATTTGCTACTCAAGTGGGCCAGCATTTGGCAGCTCAGGTGGTTGTCTTGTTTTTTGAATTGCTTATATACACAATCAGCGGTATCAGACAGAGCAGCCCGAGATCATGTTAACACGATCTGGTGCAGTGCTGTATTATTGCAAATGCAGTTTATTTGTTGAAAAACTAATTTGGATTGATCTTGTGCTCCAGAAGGTGCCCCCAAAGTTTTAGCCCTGTGGGCATAATGCTAAGACAGTTTAAAATTGTCTAAGGAAAGCCCTGACATATCGGTCATTCCCCAGCCAACAAGGAGACACGGACTGTAGTTAGCTGCAGCTTTAACTGCAGGAACTCCATTTGGCCAGTAGATGGTGACATCATAATGCCAAATAGGTTCTTACAGTAAGCAATACATTGGGAATATTCCCAAATACTTCTTACTGTATGATTAAGTAAACATAATTTTCCAAAAATCCATTGGTTCCTGGTAGTTGATATTTGGAAAATTACTCGGTAGTAAAGGGGTTAATCCCTTCACTATCAAATGATTTTCCATAAAACCAATATCAGGAACCAATAACTTTATGGAAAATCACTTTTGGAGTAGCCTATGCAGTGAAAATGTGCTTGGAAATCTATTAAGCATATTTTCATACTGTATGCACTATTTTACAGGCAGATGATGCCACCTGCTGACTAAAAAGTACAACTGCATTTTTCCAAACACACCTACGACTCCATTTTTTCCTTGAAGGAAAAATCAAAAATCCAAGTTGGTCAAATTCTTTTATTGCCTCGGGATTTGGGTCACATTCTGGAGTCAATGTGCAAATAAACAGGATTCCTCTGCATGACTCCAAAATTAGACCCCATTGAGTATATTCCATCTCCGGGCATGTACAGGTGCTTTTGAAGATCGAGTCTACTCCATCATAGTAGCGAAGGAGTTACAGACATTTCTGTTATGAGAATCGACCAACCTTAGTTACAAATGTTTCATCTCACAATTCCCTTCTAGTCTAGGATGATTCTCATGGCGCGATTTGGAGTTCTGTGCATCCACTAAGACTGGCTATTTTCCTGGCATAGCTACCATTGTCTGTTTACTCACACTTTAGAGATTCTTCTTGCATCATGGATGACTCCCATCATGTCCATAACGATACATAGTTTAACTGGTTTGTCTTCATTTATTGTAACTACTGCACTGCGTAATATGTTGGAACAATGTATATATTGAATAATAATAGTAAATAATTAAAAAATAATCATAAATTTTGCATTTCCTAGTAGACACTTTTAATGGAAGTATTAATTTAATCCTTCTTGAGGACCAGGTGGCATCAAAGGTCTTCAAAAATCTGTCAAAAGTGTTCCCCTACCTTTTTTTAAAAAATTTCTGTGCAGTAAGGTCAGCCCAATTATATCACCGTGGCAGGATTTATATAATTGACAATATTAAGCTCCACATTCAGTCTACGTTGGATGAAAGACGTGGCGTCTTTGTTCCCCTATTAAAATTAGGCTACAATTTCACACTACCAAATCAAAATCCACTCAGTACTCAGAAGCTTAATACAGCTGTGACTCTCTTTCCAAAGCCCTAACCACATGCTTAGCAGTTGACCTAAAATGATCGGACACGGACCTGCTTTAAAAATCACGCCAGTCTTCTAGAATGCTCTCCATTTAACTCCGTCAGCGCCACTTAGGCTTGATTTTATCATCAAATTTACATAAAATACCGATTTAATAACCATTCAAGTAAAATACACAGATCTGTGAGTTTCTTGGGCTTTTTTTTCTCATTTCGACCAATTTGTAGGCTTCACTGCAGGTCAGTCAGTGAATGGGAGGCTTATGTTAAAATGTTTGCATAGGATGACACTTTTCTTCTTTTTTCTTAACTCATGAAAAGTATGTCTGCCTTGCCAAAGTAATTCTATCTGTTCCCTCACCATGAGCGCTTTATATCACAGGTACTTAATATATCTGTCATCATTTTGTCTGCTTGTCCTGGCACACCTCGTTGTTGACAACGTGCCAAACCTTCTAAAATAGCATTGTCTTTTCTATGAATCATTGTTTTTTCGCTGTGACAACTGCAGACCATACTACCATTTGTAGACAGTAATAAAATGTCTTGGAAGTATTTAAAGGAAGATAAAAGTCAATAAGAAGCTTCCAGGTGCAGCTCCGATGTTATGCTCTCATATAAAAATGTATATAATTGAAAATCTAACCATGCATTTCTTAACCATCCATTACTCATTTATTTGGTGCTCAATGACTGTGTTTATAGAATCTGCTTACTTCGTGGAGAATTTCATAACGTCGGTTTTATGGAGGGGTCCTGAACCGACGCTAAGTGATTATGTTTTTGTTTGGGGGGTATCTGTGAAATATTAATTTGGTGCGTCTGTCACCTCTAATATTTTTGCGCAGCTGTGTCATCCTGCTTTCTAAACCATTATCCACTTTTATGCATTAATTTGTTAAATTAAAATATTTTTGTGTTTTGATTAGTTCTATTTTGATTAATTTTAATTAATGTTTTGAATATGAATTTATGTTTGTGAGATTATTTCATTATAATTGCTATCGTTATTAATTATTAATAAATAATTAACCAATTAATAATTAACTAGAATTATAATATTAAAAATTATTATAATAATATGTTATATAACTGCAGAATTTTTTTTTTCCCCTTTCCTTTCCATGAATGTATATATATATATTTATATAAATAATTTACTTATTTGATTTAATACATAAAATCAATGTTTCAGTTCCGAAGGAACTTTCCTCAGTTTATATATATATATATATATATATATATATATATATATACATATATATATATATATATATGCACGGGATACCAGCACTCCAGCTTAAATGAGAGAGGTTGCCTGGGTGCTGAAATCCAACAAGGATAGTATAAACAGCAAAAGACTGGATGCACTCTGGGACCTTAATAAAACAAAAAAGTTTATTAATAAATCATATTAAAAGCCAACGTTTCAGCCCCACATCGGTGATGAAGGCCCGATGTGGGGCGGAAACGTCGGCTTTTAATATGATTTATTAATAAACTTTTTTGTTTTATTAAGGTCCCAGAGTGCATCCAGTCTTTCGCTGATATATATATATATATATATATATATAGCAAACTCCTGATGAAAGTCCTACGGGACTGAAATGTCGATGCTGTGATGCTGTACTTATGATCCAATAAAGGAATTTATTTTTACAACAAAAAGAGTCTCTGAGTGGCGGAACATTCTTTATATATATATATATATATATATATATATATTTCACCAGGAAGGCATGCACTCCAGGGAGTCTTGTAAAATAATCTTTTATTGTGCCTACGAAAGGATCGACGTTTCAGTCCTTCTTGGCCTCTTCTTTGAACTATACTTTTTAGCGTCCGTTTGCACCAGAGAACTAAGTATGTTGCAGATCCTGGCTTCAGGAACCCCTGGATGCAATATACATATAATTTTTTCGCCATTTTTTATATATACTATTTTTTAATACTAAATTACCATTTCTTGGGATCAGAATACACATATCTTATGTAAATTTTTTTGTGAATTTCTCATTTGTGAGACTTGCGATTCTTTTGTTTTAATTAATAAAATAAATTTCCACATATATTATTGTAAGCACATTGTTTGGCCTGTGGAATGCTACCTTTTAGCACTAGGTATTTTCCTGTATTGTTTTATGTGTGTTTTTCTGTTTTAAGTGAGTTAAATTGAATACTCATTTTTTTGGAGGAAGCAAATATTTGTGAAATGTATTTATATAAAATTTGTCAAATCTCTTATTTTTTTTGTGTTGCTGAATTTCGCATTTGCAATGAATAATTTGATGCTTTATCTAGAGTTTGTTTTTTAAAATTATTTTGTTACCATGTTGTGTTATTATGAGTTGTATATTTTTATCTAAACTGTGCCTTACATATTATTTATGCCTTATCCTTCAAACCTCCTTTAATTCTCTAAGCCTGTCCTTAGCCCACCTGATTCTATTTCCTGACACTGTCAGTACAAGTCCGTTTCCACCAGGCGATTCAAAAGAATCACGGAGATGTAAGATATAATTAGGGATTTTTTTCATTTAACAATACCTTATAACTTTATAATCTTTCTTGAAATAGCTGTTATTAGATTATTTCCACTCCTTTCCTGAGCTCACCTCATTCCTCTCAACAAGACAAGTGAATTTACAACACAAAAAAAAAAGAATAAATAAAACATGCACTTTGAGCAAAACCATTCAAGTCAGGTCAGGTTGGATGCACCTGGTAAAATTATTTTTTTTTGAATATATATACTGTATATATATATATATCATATATATTTGTAATATATATATATATTTTTTGTAGCAGATATCAGGTTTATGCAACTGGTACCATTTGCATAAACCTGATCTCTACTAAAAAAAAGCCATCAGTATGGCATGGCCTTGATTTAAGAGTTCTGTGTGAAAACAGACCCAGGATGCAATAAAAAGTGAGACAGGTGTCATTTGCATATCCTACCCAGAATTCCTTGCTGCATATGGGGAATGTAGCACAGGAGCTCTGGGATGCAGTTCTTTGAATTGCTGTGATGTGCAAGTGGCTTCTGCAATAATAAATAAATATATATAGTTGAGCGCACACAATAGTCTCTATTCTGTACAGGAGGCACCTTACCTTATTTATTTGCATTCCATCAGTGTCACTGACTGTAAACCTGTACAGTCTCCAGTGATGTTACTTTAGTATATCCATGAGTACAGGGCGTGCTTTTCGTGTTTTAAATAGAAACTCACTTCATTAGATTCGCACCTTCAGCCAGCTAAAAACAGGCCAAAAACACAAGAACAAGTTTAAAGAAAATACAAATATTAATAAATCCCTAATTCCAATCCAAATAGTTGCTATACAATATATATTTTTACAAGGAATGATGGAGAGCACTGTACAATCATAACTAACAGCCCAAAACGCCGTTATTGTAGCTGTGTAAAAGAGAAGAGAAACAAACTGTTCTTCAAAATAAGAATGTTTGATTATTCTCCCTTAGCATTTCTGGGCATGATCGCAGCTGATCTTTACCAAACTTCCAGCTTTTTTTACTCTTTAAATTTTTTTTATTCTTTTTTTTTACAGTACCTCCATGCTTGAAGGGCTAAAATATGTTCTTTTGGCACATGTATGTTATTGCGTTCCAGGGCTAAATGTGCCGCCGTATCCGCAGATATCAGGAACACAGCGAGCCAAAAGACATTGGCAACCATGTAGAAAACATTGTATTCAGCTATGTGTATTTTAACCTGGTTTATTTCCTCAATTAACAGTCTGAAACTCTAGTAATAAACAGTAAATATTTTTTTTTCTAAAATGATGCATCTGTTAGCTGACTTTTCACAATATGGAACTAGACCATTCATACATACATGTTGGCCCATCTCCTCCCTCTTCCCCACATCGGTATAGCTTTCTACTCTTTCCTTTACCTTCCAACCTTTCACCAATGTCTCCCGCACAGTATTTCACAAACAGGTTCCACTCTTTTATTCTATGTCATCACCTCTGGTGTTTCCTTTCCTCTTTTCTCCACTTACCCCCTCACCAAGTTTTTCTTTCTCTCTTTCTCTTTTTTCCTTGCAAAAAGGAAGCATAAATCAAGCTCCCAACCCCGAGTTCCTACTAGTTCCTTTAAGCTGGGATCCTCATCTCTGGTGGTCCTGCAAATGAATAAAAGAAAGCCATACTTCCTCTAGCATTGTTTTTTAAAGAGGCCAATAACAGAGAGAAATAGACAGAATCGATCCAACCACACATTATGATAACTAATACAATGGAAGGGAGAAAAGCGGCTGGCCATAATCCATCACTTTATAACTTCCGAGAGATGGGACAATATCTTCATTCTAGTGACGCACCAGATACTAAAGTATCCATTGTGCAAAAAATTCCAAACCCTGGTTAAAAAGGTTATTGTATGCTACCCATTTCAAAGTTTTTCTCAAAAACCTAAGAATATCATTGAGTTTTTAATCGTTTCACCCCATTTCCCGTAGTCCCTCTCTACATTCAGATCTGTAGTAAAAAACCTTCATATGGACCACATACACTAGTGTTCAAAAGTTTGTTGTCACTTAAGAATTTCCTTGTTTTCAAAATAAAACCAGATTAAATAACATCAACTCGATCAGAAATACAGTGCTAATGTTTTAAAGACTATTGTAGGTGGAAATGGCTTTTTTTTCTAATTGATAATCTACAAAAGCATGCAGAGGCCCATCATCAGCAACCACCTGTCCTATGTTCCATTGGCACACTGTGTTTCCAAGTTTACCATGTAAAAAGAATAGTTGATCATTAGAAAACCTGTTTGCGATTATGCCAGCATGGCTGAAAACTATTGTGCTGATTAAAGAAGAAACAAATTGGCCTTCTTGTTGACTAGTTGAGTATCTGGAGCAGCGATTCCGGGTTTCTATTTCAGGCTCAAGGTGGCCAAAAGCAAAGAACTTTCTTCTGAAACTCGCCAATTTATTCTTGTTGAGAGATTGAGGCTATTCCATGCTAGAAATTACTAAAACACTGAAGTTCACAGTGCGCCAATGAGCAAGAGGACAAATACATTAGAGTGTCTACTGTGAGAAACAGACATCTCACAGATCCTCAACTGGCAGCTTCATTAAATAGTAAATAAACACATTAACAGGACTCAGGCACTGTAAAACATGTACAATATATGGTATCCAATGCTTACATAGCACACTCTTAAATAGTACCGGCAAAACACCATCCTCCCTCCCACCCAGGCCCGGTCCATAATTTCAGGCCTCCTTTCCAGCTGTCTCCACTTCACTCTCTAATTACTCTAACTAAGCCTAGGCTTCTGGTCCTTCCCATGCTGCCCTGCTGACCATCATCACATTCACTCTGCTCCTATTTGTTTCACCTATCCCATTCTCTTAGATTGTAAACTCACGGAATGTCTGATTGAGCACTCGGTTAAGTGCTGTACTACCTGGACAGTTATCCTACAGGCAGGGTCTTCTTTTCATCATGTATCATGTACAACTACTGTTTGTGCTCCCCGTTTGTAAAGTGCTGCAGAATATGCTGGCGCTGTATAAATGCCTGTAACTGTAACCAGTCTACACATAAGCAGTGAAGAGGTGACTCCAGAGATGCTGGCCTTCTAGACAGAGTTGCAATAAAGTCATCATTTCTAATTTTGTCAATGACTGTATTTCCAATGTAACCTAATTTCAAGTGGGTTTTCATGGAAAATAAGGAAATTTATGAGTGGCCCCAAACTTTTGAATGCCAATGTATTTTTAACTGTGGTGTCATGTTACATTTATAGGGCATTTTTTTCTGGTTTCTACACCAAAAAAACATACCATGGGCCCTATTCCAACTAGCTCCACTTGTCCGTTTAATGGGTCGAGTAGCTATCTCGCTCGGGCAACAAGCTTTACCAAAAAGGAATAACTGCTCGGAGACTCTGCCACTTACGAGAGGCCGCGTAGAGCTTTTGAAGTGTTGTGTTTCACTCCAGGGAGTCCAGTGGTGTCCATAAGACAATGCCTTGGCAGTATGTGGCATTACTGCCAGTATCTGCATGCGGTTCCCTACTTCTTTGATTTGAAAAGCTACCACAGTGGTTTGGTTGTAATAGAGATTGTAACAGGGAATTGCTAAAGATTATTTGCTTGTGATGCTATTTCCCCTTAGCGGCTTCCTGTTACCTTGGAAAAGAAGCCATTGTGTTGGTCACATGTTTTGAAATTCACAAAAATATTTGAGAGAAAATTCCGAAACTTAAAACACAAACAATACAATAAAAGTGCAATTAACAATCATATTATTAACACTCCGTTCATTGTTAATTTCACATTTATTGCTAAATTTTACATAAACATTATTCATTTGTTAATTTTCATAATTTGTCTACGTCTGGTAAAACTCCGGTTGGGCGTCTTTTATCACATTGTTTTCACTTATTGTTTAATGTCTCTCGGAGATTGTTTGCTGAAGCTATAGATACATATCATTTTATGTTCCAAGTGTGTAAACATAAAATAATGATTGCCAGCAGTCTTTGATGAAGATTATCACATCCAAGGCATGTTTATGTGAGATACCCTTGTATTTACGTTGGCCATGTGCTCACTTTGACAGTACTGTATACAATTAGTTTTTATGTGAAATCAGTTTTTATCAAGGTCATGGAAACTTTATTTTTGCCCCTAAAATACGCACCATGCTAAAACTCTATATTCGATTTGATATTTTTATGACCGAAATCATGAAATTGGCTAATTCTGTCATATTCTATGTAAAAAACAGTTTTTTTTCTGTATGTTCTGTAGTATTTCAGGGTTCAGCAGAAGTAATGATAGTGATATGTATGTAACATTTGTCTGAAGTCTTCAATTTTCCAAATGAAAAAGCAAGAGTAAGAGGTTTTTGTTATTGGAAAAAAAAAACTCAAAACCACCATATTATATTCCACCAGAAAAATATATTAGGCATATTTTATGTCAAACTCCATCACTGGCAGGTAATCAACCGTTACTGTGCCAAGAACAAAAAGTATTTAAGTCATAAATAAGTGGAATGACAACCTGTCTAGTAGCTGTATGCCACCGAAATGAGAACATGTAGCAAATGTTTTACCCTGCCATTTGCCAGGTCTGTTGAAACCTCTAGCAGTATATGCATGGTGTACGATCATATACTGTAACTAAATCCCCTTTGTCCTACCTAAGTCAGAAATGTATAAAAACAACCTAAAGGTTCAGTGGGATGCATTTGGTATGATGTAGTAGCTGGTCTCAGCAACAACGTATGAAGAATGTGTGTTTAGGTTGAGTGCAGTCCAATTTGCCTAACAGACTGAAATCCTTAAATCTCCACAACACAAGAATTATATATATATATATATATATATATATATATATATTATAAATAAAAATATCAGCAGTCACCCTCCAAAGGTCACATAAAGGGTTAATCCGAATGTCATGTACATAAAACTGAATTGGCGACCGCACTCAAGATTTAAAAAAATCTAAAACTTTATTAATACATTAAGATATAATAGACTGACGGTTCGTCTCTCTCAGAGTCATTATATAGGTACCGGTACTCGACTTACTAAATAGCTGCAATAGTTATTAAAGTATACAAACTATAGTACGTGTGTACTTTTTATTATATTGCAGCTATATTGTAATTAAGGTATAATGAGAGAGAAAGAGTTACATAAGATAGAAGACAAACAGATATATAGAAGATACATATACAAAGATAGATAGATACATACAAAGATAGATAAAGAGATAGATACAGAGATAGATAGATAGAAAGATAGATAGATAGATACAGAGATAGATAGATAGATAGATACAGAGATAGATAGATAGATAGATAGATAGATACAGAGATAGATAGATAGATAGATAGATAGATAGATAGATAGATAGATAGATAGATAGATAGATAGATAGATACAGAGATAGATACAGAGATAGATACAGAGATAGATAGATAGATACAGTTGTGTTCAAAATTATTAAACCCCCACTGAAATTGAGTGTTTTGGCCAGTTTGACATTGATTTTGATCATTCAGTCATCTTGCTTACAATTAAATCAAAGAGGCACGTGTAGGTCAGACAAATATAACATAACATTTATAATGAAATAACCACAAATGTCTTTTCTGTGCTCACATCATTATCAGTTTTATTCAACCCCCAAGTGACATTCAATCTTAGTACTTAGTACAACATCCTTTTACAGTTATAACAGCTTTTAAACGTGAAGCATAGCTTGACACAAGTGTCTTGCAGCGATCTCCGGTTATCTTCGCCCATTCGTCATGGGCAAAAGCCTCCAGTTCAGTCACATTCTTAGGCTTGCGCACTGCAACTGCTTTCTTTAAGTCCCACCAGAGGTTCTCAAATGGATTTAAGTCAGGTGACTGCGATGGCCACTCCAAAATGTTCCAGCCTTTAATCTGCAACCATGCTCTAGTGGACTTGGAGGTATGCTTGGGATCATTGTCCTGTTGAAAGGTCCAACGTATCCCAAGCCTCAGGTTTGTGACGGACTGCATCACATTGTCATCCAATATCTCCTGGTACTGAAGAGAATTCATGGTACCTTGCACATGCTGAAGCTTCCCTGTACCTAAAGAAGCAAAACAGCCCCAAAGCATGATTGACCCCCCGCCATGCTTCACAGTAGGCAAGGTGTTCTTTTCTTCATAGGCCTTGTTCTTCCTCCTCCAAACATAGCGTTGATCCATGGGCCCAAACAGTTCTAATTTTGTTTCATCAGTCCACAGAACACTATCCCAAAACTTCTGTGGTTTGTCCACATGACTTGTCGACTCTTCTTATTCTTTGGAGACAGCAAGGGGGTGCACCTGGGAGTTCTGGCATGGAGGCCTTCATTACGCAGTGTGCGCCGTATTGTCTGAGCTGAAACTTCAGTACCCACATCTGACAAATCTTTTCTCAGTTCCTCAGCAGTCACACGGGGACTTTTCTCCACTCTACGCTTCAGGTAGCGCACAGCAGTCGAAGTCAGCATCTTCTTTCTGCCACGACCAGGTAGCGTTTCAACAGTGCCCTTTGCCTTGAATTTACGAATGATGCTTCCTATGGTCTCTCTTGGTATGTTTAACATCTTTGCAATCTTCTTATAGCCATTGCCCTTCCTGTGAAGAGTAATCACCTCTTCTCTTGTCTTCCTGGACCATTCTCTTGACTTCACCATGTTTATAACCACACCAGTAAATGTCTAGAAGGAGCTGAGTATCACAGTCATTTTAAAGCTGCCTAATTGGTGCTTATTATGCTTTATTGCTGCTCCGTGACATCCACAGGTGTTTTCAATACCTGATTGAAAACACTTGAATGAACCTCTGTTCTTCAGAGTGGTAGTCTTTAAGGGGTTGAATAATTGTGTCAATGAAGAATTCACAAAAGAAACTTTTACTACTGTATTACAAAACCAATTGATGTCATTTTAGTTGCATATGGTTCTTTAAAAAGTCGTTGTAGGATTTCATTCTGAATACAATTACAAATGTACACTAAATTCCCTAAAACCCTTTGGGGGTTGAATAATTTTGAGCACAACTGTAGATCGCTAGATAGATAGATCGCTAGACAGACAGCCTTATGGGTAGATAGAGATAAGATAAATAAATAGATGCTTATATTTATAAATAATAATCCTAAAACAAATCAAAAATATATGATATGTAGAGAGAGATACAGTAAATAAATTACAGACGCTGTATATAGATGGTAGATATACAAATGAATCATAAAATGGATCACTAGACAGACAGACATATAGATAATATACAAATGAGATAGATAGATAGATACTTAGATACAGAGATAGATAGATACAGAGATAGATACAGCGATAGATAGATACAGAGATAGATAGATAGATACAGAGATATATACATAGATAGATACAGAGAGAGATAGATAGATAGATAGATAGATAGATACAGCGATAGATAGATACAGAGATAGATAGATAGATAGATACAGAGATAGATACAGAGATAGATAGATAGATAGATAGATAGATAGATAGATAGATAGATAGATAGATAGATAGATAGATAGATAGATAGATAGATAGATCGCTAGACAGACAGCCTTATGGGTAGATAGAGATAAGATAAATAAATACATACTTAGATTTATAAATAATAATCCTAAAACAAATCAATAATATATGATATGTAGAGATACAGTAAATAAATTACAGACACTGTATATAGATGGTAGATATACAAATGAATCATAAAATGGATCACTAGACAGACAGACATATAGATAATATACAAATGAGATAGATAGATAGATACTTAGATACAGAGATAGATAGATAGATAGATAGATAGATAGATAGATAGATAGATAGATAGATAGATAGATAGATAGATAGATAGATACAGAGATAGATAGATAGATAGATAGATAGATAGATAGATAGATAGATAGATAGATAGATAGATCGCTAGACAGACAGCCTTATGGGTAGATAGAGATAAGATAAATAAATACATACTTAGATTTATAAATAATAATCCTAAAACAAATCAATAATATATGATATGTAGAGATACAGTAAATAAATTACAGACACTGTATATAGATGGTAGATATACAAATGAATCATAAAATGGATCACTAGACAGACAGACATATAGATAATATACAAATGAGATAGATAGATAGATACTTAGATACAGAGATAGATAGATAGATAGATAGATAGATAGATAGATAGATAGATAGATAGATAGATAGATAGATAGATAGATAGATAGATACAGAGATAGATAGATAGATAGATAGATAGATAGATAGCTAGATAGATAGATAGATAGATAGATAGATAGATAGATAGATAGATAGATAGATAGATAGATAGATAGATAGATAGATAGATAGATAGATGGATCGCTAGACAGACATATGGGTAGATAGCTAAAGAGTTACGATAAATAAATACATACTTAGATTTATAAAAAAAATCATAAAACAAATCAGTAATATATGATATGTAGAGAGAGAGACAGTAAATAAATTACAGACACTGTATATAGATGGAAGATATACAAATGAATCATATGATAGGTAGATAGATAGATAGATAGATAGATAGATATAGATAGATAGATAGATACAGAGATAGATAGATAGATAGATAGATAGATAGATAGATAGATAGATAGATAGATAGATAGATACAGAGATAGATAGATACAGAGATAGATAGATACAGAGATAGATAGATAGATAGATAGATAGATAGATAGATAGATAGATAGATAGATAGATAGATAGATAGATACAGAGATAGATAGATAGATAGATAGATAGATAGATAGATAGATAGATAGATAGATAGATAGATAGATACAGAGATAGATAGATAGATACAGAGATAGATAGATAGATAGATAGATAGATAGATAGATAGATAGATAGATAGATACAGAGATAGATAGATAGATAGATAGATAGATAGATAGATAGATACAGAGATAGATAGATAGATAGATAGATAGATAGATAGATAGATAGATAGATAGATACAGCGATAGATAGATAGATACAGAGATAGATAGATAGATAGATAGATAGATACAGAGATAGATAGATACAGAGATAGATAGATACAGAGATAGATAGATAGATAGATAGATAGATAGATAGATAGATAGATACAGAGATAGATAGATACAGAGATAGATAGATACAGAGATAGATAGATAATTAGATAGATAGGCAGATAGATAGGCAGATGGATCACTTGACAGACATATAGATAATATACAAATCAGATAGATAGATAGATAGATAGATAGATAGATAGATACAGAGATAGATAGATAGATAGATACAGAGATAGATAGATAGATAGATAGATAGATAGATAGATAGATAGATAGATAGATAGATAGATACAGAGATAGATAGATACAGAGATAGATAGGCAGATAGATAGGCAGATGGATCACTTGACAGACATATAGATAATATACAAATGAGATAGATAGATAGATAGATAGATCTACACCCCACTGCATATTCACTGTTTTCACAAACCGAAACATACACTTTAGATATGCCAAAATACGTTTAATGCTTTTAAATGTGTGTTCTATATATAGAAATATATAACTATGCTATTTATATACATTATGTTAATAAAAATCTAGTATTTATGAGATGTTATATGTATAGTATCTGTGTTGGTAGATAAAGTAGATTCACATAGGTGGAAGGAAATAGATATAGTAGATAGACAGATACAGTATATAGATAGATGATAAACATCACACTGTTTAAATTCTGTATTTTATTACCAATGGGAGACCCTTTTGACATTATATATATATAAATGTACAATATTTGAATATTCTGGCAAGGATGTGATATCTGAAATATTTCATGTGATTGCGATGATGGGCTGAATTGTTCCACAGTGAAATTCCATGACTGCTTGATAAATCGGTTGCTTTTTGCTGGCCATAAATCTGGCAGCACACATCCAGCCAGCAAACCAGGTTGTCCTGAGCAGACAAAGTGATAAATTGAGTCCTTAATTTTCTTTTACTGTTGGGAATTTTTTTTCTTTTTTTCAAATACCATCCGTTAATGGAATTCTACAAACTACCCATTTGTGAATACCACTCGGTGTCTGGTCTTCCATGATATGACATTAAAAAATATCATCCTGTGCAAATGGACTGTCCTTGCAAGATCATTAACTATTTGTAGGCCAACCAATTATTAACCCTTTGGAGGAAAACATTGCAGCTAGACGAAAACATTAATTTCAATGAACTGTTCTATGTTCATTTCTGCGGGAGAACGACATAGTGAATTTTAGTCATATGCAGGTCATCATGATTCCACTGTAAAAGGAATGTATATTATGCTCTAAAATGTCATTATGTTGAGTCTAAGGGTAATTGCAGTGGGATACGTAATCAACAAATCATGGTATTTGTGACTACTTAGGCTAGGGTCAGACGAAAGCATTTTTCCCCGCGAACGTGAAAAAGTGCGTCCAAACGCATTGACGTATTTTTTCACGGAATGCGCAAAAACGGTCAGACGACGCGCATTGTCGGTCGTGATTTTGTACGGATCGTCAATAAAACTTTTTTTGCGTCTGGACGTTATGTAGGCTGGACATTATCAGCGTCTGACATCTCCTAATCTCGCAAACACGCCGCTATGCCGCAGCTGCGCACTCAGTACGTCAGTACTAGCGGTTCAGCGTTCTCAAAAAAATGCGTTCAAATTCCACTTGCGTTGCCCGGCCGGACTTTTGTGCGGCCGTACATCGTATATTGGCCGTCATTGCCCGTCATCTGCTGCTAGTGCGGCCGTAATTATGTGCGCCAGAACGCACGTTAAAAGTGTGCTGGTCTGACCCCAGCCTTAATGCAGTAACTACTTAACGCTGTGTAACTGTAACACTACAGTATGACATCATGTAATCATTTGGAGCAAAGTAAGCCTAACTCCTAAAAAAGTCAACAAATGTCTTAATATTAAATTAATTAAATATGAACTATCCTCGTGAGCTGAAATATGTTTATCTATCTATCTATCTATCTATCATGGTGGAGGGTATCACCACTTCCCCATCAAACCAAGTTCGCTGTCTTGGAGTTACACTTGACTCTGCTCTTTCCTTCATCCCCCACATCCAGTCTCTTTCCTCCTCCTGCCGATACCAACTGCGTAATATTTCCAGAATTCGGCCATTTCTTACCGCTGTCACCACAAACAACTCATACACGCCCTGGTAATCTCCCGACTCGACTATTGCAATAATCTCTTATCTGGCCTCCCTCTGTCCCGCCTCTCCCCCCTACAATCCATCCTGAACACCTCCGCCAGGCTAATTCACCTCACCCGCCGCTCTGTCTCTGCCGCTCCCCTCTGCGAGTCGCTTCACTGGCTCCCCATCCACTGCAGAATTAAGTTCAAAGTCCTTACCCTGACCTACAAAACCCTCACTAACTCAGCGCCCCACTACCTGTCCTCACTAATCACCAAATACACCCCAGCCCGCTCCCTATGGTCAAACAGTGACCTGCGCCTAGCTTCTCCCCGCATCACCTCTTCCCATGATAGACTGCAGGATTTCTCACGCGCAGCCCCCACTCTCTGGAACGCTCTCCCTCGTACTGTCAGACTTTCCCCTAACTTCTCTTCCTTCAAACGCTCCCTTAAAACATTCCTATTTAGGGAAGCCTACCACCCAACTCACTGACGCATCCATCAATCACTCTCACCTTACAGTCCTCTCCTCCTGTTTCCAACCCCAACCCTCCTAGATTGTGAGTTCCTACGGGAATAGGGCCCTCATCTCCTCCTGTACTGTTTGTCAAATGTTGTTCAATGTATTGTAACCCTGTCTATACTGTGCTTATTGTACAGCGCTGCGGAATATGCTGGCGCTTTATAAATAAAGAATAATAATAAAAATAATATCTATCTGCAAAAGGGGTTATTCTTATAATCGTATGTTTTAGATAAAGTAAAAAATAAAAACAGAGATTTAAAAATAAAACCGAGCTAACATTTGAAATAACAAGTGTATCAAGTGTATTTCGACTCTCGTGTAACTGGAATAAGTATCGAAATATTATTGTGTTCATTGGCACAAAAATAGTCTATCAACCCCTTCGCTGCGGACGACATGTGACAGACGACATTGTGTTTCCTAGTTTCGTACAGATGACGTCCCCCACACATCCTCCTGTATACTTACATTAACGACAGTCCCCCTTGGCAATTGGCAGCTTCTCCCACCCTGGACTGGCCTATGGAGGCTTTGATTTAATTTTTTTGGATAAGCATTTTCAAATGTTTACAGTCAGAACATTTCAAATGATTTATCTACAGAAGTCACCATTAAAGTGTATGGGAATTATTGTAGTCTGTTCTGTAACAGGTTGTAGTAATTTTAAAATGCTTATTCAAAGGAGTTAAATCAAGGCAGGAGTGTCTTGTTATTAAAAGAATACCTCAGATTATATAACCACAAAGATTCAGATGATAAAATAGCGGAAAAAATGATATGATGTAAATACTTGAAACCGAATTGAAATTTATAGTTACATTTTTTGTTATAGAATTCTGACGTGACATGACTTATACACATTGTAATGACATAGTTTGAATCTGCCGAGTCTGCTGAAAACTAGAGATGTGCATTCGTTTCGGAAATATTCGGAATTTGCAACGAAATTTGATAATTCATAATTCGGAAGTACTTCCGAATAACGAATCGATACGATATGAATTTGAAACAAAACAAAATGGTATATAACGAATTTATTTTGTTTTACACTGTGTCATCCTCATAAAAGAAAAAAAATTGAATAGTTATCAACTATCGAATCTGAAATGAACTATCAAATACATATCAACTTTCGAATTTGAATTGAACTATCAAATTGATATCAACTATCGAATTGATCTTAACTTAAAATACAAGTAATAGTCAGCAAAGGACTTTATGAAACAAATTAATTTTGTTTCACTGTTTAATTTGACTCAAATACTAAATCTGTGACACAGCTTAAAATTTAACCATAGCTTTTCTTTAAACAGCAAAATTTGATTAATTGGGGTTTTATTTAGTGATCCCAAATTCGAATTGATATAAACTATTGAATTGATATATGAAATTCCAATCGATACGAAATCGATATGAAATCGATATGAAATCGATACGAAATTGATACAAAAAATGAAACAAAACAAAATACGAAACGAAATTGGTTACGAAATTCCGAAAACAAAATTATTGAAAAACGTAACGAAACGAAGCTAACGAAACACATTTTTCAGCCATGCACATCCCTACTTAAAACCTAATATATACAGTAATAAGTCTAGGTCCTACAATAAAACACGACTTCAAATCGCAGTGAAACATGATGAGTAAAAAGTGCTTAAATTGAGCTCGGAACTTTGGGTGAAATGGCACAGGAGTGAAGGGGTTAATGTAAATTAAAGGCAAACCTATCTGATAATTTTTATACATACAGGTGATCTTTGAAAACCAAAGAATTAAATTTTATAAACAGAACAAGGAAAGGATAAAGCTCATTATATTTTAAAGGAAAGGAAAAAGTTGGGAACTGACTCCGACTGACTGGCTATGATTAAAAAATCTTCAGCTGTTCAACCAGGCTGCGTATTCTACATGTTCTATCAGTAAATCATGTGAAAACAATACGTAACACACAACAGAAATAATTACCGACCGTACGTATTGCAGTAATCTCCTCTTGAAGATGTGTTTGTGTTTCATTTTCAAGGTGTCCGTCTCACAACTAAGGCACAGTTTTCAATGCCTTTGTGGCAATTTCTGATAAAAATAAGTAAGGTTACAGAGAGCATGGATTTTCAGCAGCCAATCAGATCCTGTCGTGCACAGACCGGTTTCAGTATTATACTGTGCAGGAAAAGGAAATGGATAAGCTGTGTGCCCAATAGATGGAATTCTTGTATTATTTTTTGTATAATTTTTTTATAATTAAAAAAGCTGCTGTCATTTTTAAAAAATATTTAATAAATATAGACAGTTAAAAAAAATATTACATGATGATACATAGAATATAAGTCAACATAGAAATATCGTTCCGACACACATAAAACAGCTTCACCAAACTTATCCCCATGATATAAAGCCCTGAGTTAATTGAAAGAAGGTGCGACCGAGCTCTCCAAATAGCTGTAAGCACTTTATTCGGATAACACCAAAGGCAGCCTTTTCCATGCCTTTAAAATGGATAGGTTAGCAGCTCAAGCACTGTGCTGGTGTCCAAATCGTACCGGTTGGGTGAAGTAGAGGTAACAACACTGCTCTAGATCGTGGAGACAAAGGTTTGAATCCTGGCAAGAGCACCTCACCAGTAAGTGCCCTTGGGCAAGACACCTAACGGTACATACTCGCCACTCAGGACATACTTGAAAGCGAGAGAAATCTCAATGTATCCTTCCTGGTAAAATCCTTTCTCCAAAAAAAAAAAAAAATACACGAAAGTGCCGTACAGGAATTTTTGAGTGTCTAAACCCCCCTATTTTTCATGTTCAGAGGACATGGTGACGCAGGGCCCATTGAGCACCCTAGCATCAGTTTTGCATACTGAAACATCACGGTGGTGCGCAGGATACTTCCCTGTTTCTACTTTACTGAGTGAATTGATAGGCTTGGTGACGGATAATTTATGAATATACTATATATGACATTGGAATAATAAATAGCATCCTGGCTTTCAATGTGTATGTTAATTATGAGACTTGATAAAGACCATTGCGTCGAAACGTTGTCTTTTGCTCACTGTGGAATATAATCCTCCCTTTGATTTGCCACACGAAGGAGTCGGTAATTATTTATATTGAAGTTTCCTGGAAATGGAAGTGTGCCCACACCGGCTGGTGGAAGTGCTTCCTTCACCCGTCCAACTAAAGACGGGTGAAAAACACAGAGGAGAGATCATAGGCCCCAGGTGCAACGCGTTTTGACTTGTAATGCCTTGTTTTTATGGAAATAAATTATTTTATTTTACCCACTGCTGAATCCTCGCATATCTTCTATGGATACTGATTTTTATGGAAGTTGTACCATTTAAACAACCATCCGGGCACACAATCTTCGGACCTGGATTGAGGTCCTAAACCACGTGAGTGAATCCACTTTTTTCTATATGCTTGCATTCACATCGACAGTCTGCACTACGCCTATATTCTCTTATCTCCAAGACTCTGGGACCAACCGTGATCGAAAGAGGGCGATTGGGTGGACATTAACACCCTAAGGCGCAAGATCGTAGAGCCGGTTGGCTCAGATACCTGTGAGTGTGACCATATTGGGTGTTATGTACTTTTAGAACTTATGGTCTGCACTATGAATTTCTCCTTTTGTCTCCCTTGAGGTCCTATTGAACAGACCACTCGTGATTGGAATTACCCTTTGCGCTACACTTACCACCTTTTGATTGACAGTTTTTTGGTTGTATTGGACAAGAACAACCCCACTAAGTGGACAGCTGCATCGGGACTTATTACTCTTTTAAGGTTTTACCATCAGCGCCTATCTGCCTTTTTCTATATATGTTATCATTTTTATTTTAAATGTCGTTACGTTCATGAGAGTCTTTAAAATTTCCTTTGAGGGCTACAATCCTGAGGTTTTGGATGGAGTGACCTGTCAGATTAAAGTGATGTCCCACCGGGGGTACAATGTTTATTTTCCTGATGGTTCTTCGTGGTGTGTCTGTGCAGGTTCATCCTGAGTTTCAGTTTAAGGCCTTATATATTATAATATACATATATAATAGTACTCCTATATCTGTTACTCTGTTAGAATGGTGCACATTTATATATACATACAAGTCTATCAGTTTAAATTAGTTATACAATAGAATGCGTCCTATGTAACAAGTAAAATGCTCTTTTCACACAAGCTTTCCAAGCCATTACTTATTCTTCTGAGTAAGAGCATTGTGGCTCGAAGTTTCCATGCAAATGGAGCACACCAATTAATTTTATGATTTTCTGTTCTGCTCTAGTTTGTATTTTTTTTTTTTAAATGAATGATTTGTGACATACAGCCAGTGTCCTTGTTTATATTTGTACCATAATTGGAGCTCCCACAGTTACCGAAGAACTGGGTAACCGCAGCACACATGCCTGGAAGTCCCCGAGGCATATAATATCGAATGTAATCAGGGTCTGTGGAAGGGAAAACATCTATTTATCTGGACAGGGATCAGATAAGTCAATTGCTGCGTGTTACGGCCTTTTCTGCATGTTTAAGAAATCACTGTTTTCAAACCTCACTGATTTATTGTTTCAGATTTTAGTAAATCTGATAAACTTTTTATTTTTTAACCAGTTTGTAAATAACTATTCATGACCCATATATTAGAATTATGTTTAGAGAAAGGATAACAAATGAAATTGAAATACTGAAAATGCAGTACTTTTGCATTAATGTCTTCCTACAACAACCAGATACCAGATGTGACAACTTAAAACAAAATGTTATGTTTTATATGTTATGATATTATGGCAGAATGTTTAAATCAGAGAAACTCCAATCTGTGTCAATAAAGGGGGGCTTTGTGGGTCTTTGAATAGTAAAAGTTCCTTTTTTTGTGAGAAGAAGCACTAGGCATGCAAGCAATAAAATAAAATTTACTTTAAGGCCGAGGTCAGCCGAGCGCACTGCAGAGTGGAAGGAACATCCGTGAGAGTGGACGTTCCTTCCACTCGATGCCCGTCTGGCTGCCTCACTGGGCGCAGTTAGTGCGCTCTGTGCTGCAAGGCTCGATCCTCCTATGGTGTCCTAGCGCTTCAACGGGGAGGCTTTGTGCATGGATGCTTGTAGCACGTGCAATTTATGTGCGCGCTACAGCGTGTGATCGGCCCCGTTGCAGCATCATAACGCTGCGACAGACGACGGTTGGCACGTCATTATGGGCGGACCTAGTGCACTCGTCTGACACCGGCCTTAGAGTACATATTGCTTCCAAGGTTTATCCTGGGAAAAGACTTTTAATTTTGATCCTTTGATCAAGTGCTTCATTAATATTAATTAGCACTTTTGTCTTGGTGCCAAGTTTCTCTATGTATCCATCTGAGCAAACTAGGAGTTGCTCCCGATGCGTGGCCAAAGTCAATAAGTACAATGCATCACCGTAGCGTCTGATAGAACCATTAATGGGCTGTAGCTTAAAACTCAAAGGGAGAGATTGGGTGACTACGTACATGATCTAACACAGTGGTCCCCAAACGTGTCCTCAGGACCCTCTAACAGGCCAGGTTTTAACAATTATCTTGGGGAAATGCAGATTGAATTCAATCACTAAGAAGAAAACCATATCACCTGTGCTGTGCTTCACATATCCTGAAAACCTGGTGTGTCAGAGGGCCCATGGTTGGGAACCACTTATCTAACAGCTTGGGAAACACCATAACTTATGTTAGATTTATGTTAAATGCACTTGTCAGTTGTAAAAAATCTTTTGTTTTGTGACTTTGGCTACATGCGTGTCGGAAACTGATATGCGCAACATGTTTGCTTGATTGGGACAGGCATGATAGTCCTGCTTGCATCCATTATTTTTGGTCTGCGTCCGATCGTTGTCCTCATTGATCCATAGTTGGGTAGAACGTAGGCGTTCCTCAGCTTTTGCACATTGGGTACCTGACTGGTGCCGTCGCCGATATTCGCTACAGTATTGCGATAGGACAAGCCATGCAGTCAAAGCTCTGCAGTTTTAAGTTGGAGATGTGATCTTTTCTTGTGTACTTGCATGTTTTTCTGCACTATTGCAATTTTTGTGTGTTCCGAAGGTGTTGGAGACATAGGGCTCTATTACATTCTTCGCGCAAACGTTAACGCGTGCGCATAAACGCATTAACGCGAGGGGCAGAACCCTTTGCGCAGAGCGTCATATTACAATGTCTGCGCAAAGAATGAGCATTAACGTCTACCGTGGGAGAACTCGCGCGAACGCTGCGCGAGCTTACTGTACTTCGCGCATCCTATACTTAACATTGTGAGCGCAAATGCGTTTGTGCGCTGGTACGCAGATGGTATTCAATCTATGCGCAGTTTGTAACGCACAGCCTTTGCGTGCATAATTTTAGCAACTCCTGAAAGCTGGTGTTAAAGGCAAATCTGACGGATCGGGCCGAAACCAAATACACCAGCCCAAAAAACAAATACAGCAAAGTATTCTATACATTCTATACATACCCAGCCAATAAATTTGAGAAGTTGTGCGTGTTATTTTTTTGATACAGCATATATGCACAGATTGACTTTGACAGGCGCAAAAACTTAAGACAATTAAGGTTCTTAATTCTGATTGGCTGAATCGCGTGAAAAAAACAGTCCACACACTGATTTCTGCACTCATTGTACAGTAATACCAGCGTTGATTTACGTGCATTAACATTTGACGCTTCGCGCAAAAATTCACGCGTTTATCGTGATTTTTTGCATGAAGAATGTAATACTGTAGAGCCCATTGTTTTTTATGTGTGTTATTTTGCTTTTGTTTCAGCCACTCTTGGCTAATTTCTTTTTTGGGTTTTGGCTGCAACTCCGTTTTGGCCGGCACATACATCAACTCACACTTGCCAGAATTCTAAGAAAGTTATCCACTAAGCACCAGTGATTGACCACCTAAATTTGCTGGTATCGCAGTGCTTATCAACACCAAGGCTACTCATCCAAAGAACATAAGGAGAAACTTTATAGTAAAGCTCTTGTACTGGTTATAATGTCATAACACCGGCATTTCTTGGCGCTGCAATACCAACAATATAGGCGGTATTTGTAACGCTGGAAAACACCATCGCTTAGTGGATAACCAATTACTGTGCCAAAAAACAGCTAAATTCAACGAGTATTGCAGTTCGTTGAACCGTCGGTGCTACTCATCCAAACAGCAAAAGGAGCAATGTTACACTAAAGCTTCTCCTTTTGCTGCTTGGATTATAGTTTTGGGAAGCACTGGCGATTCTTGGCACTGCAATCACTGGCGATTCTTGGCACTGCAATCACTGGCGATTCTTGGCACTGTAATACTAGCAATTCTTGGTACTATTTGCAATGTTGGCAGCTACCATCACTTAGTGGATAACACCCTAAGTGATTTTCTGATTAATTTCAGCCTAAATTTCCTCGTTGGAACTCACAGCTTGATCATCATTTCAATTTTTAGTCTTAGTTCTTCAATGCCATTATTTTCTTTATCATAGAATAAAAAATATAATTAAAGGAATAAATATATTATATATATATACATAGACAAATTATACAGTTAAGGACTTTTTACATGACCTGATAAGTCTCTAAATCGACCATCTACTAAGAGCAATTCACTTGTAAACGTCACCTACTACAACCAATTCCCAGCCCCGGTCACTTCCACTCAAAGCAGTTAATAAATTGTCATGTTTCTGGTGCGAGTGTTTGGAACGGAATGTGAGGAAAAAGAAGAAAAGAAATATATAAAGCAAAATATTATTGATGAGGTTTTTTGAGGGCATGACTGAGGTCTGCTCGCTGGCAATATTTAAAGATTTGAAAGCGGTGAGAGAGCCTGATGAGGAATGGCGGCGATTTCTCCCTTGTAGAATGCCGTGCAAAGGGAAGTCGAGAGACATTGCAAAGATTTATTGAGGAGAGCCGGGGCGTATGTATTACAGCAGACAAAAAAATGGCAGTCTGGCGCTACTATGGAAAAATAAAATACCATTACATTACGGCTTTGTTTAGAGGTAAATAGGATTAGGACCTCTCTAATGATAGACTAGCGCCGACTAAATCAGCTCGGCTCTGCCAGAACCAACATAATGCCTTTTTACTATTTAAGCCTCACGTTACCTTCTCTTTTGTATGTTATGTTTTTCTCAGATGAACTATCTCTTATGCTCATATTTCAACGTGAGTGTTCATTTCATGTTTTGTGCTCAATCTTTATGATTTTTTTTGCACCTCTGTTGCCATGCAGCCCACCCACCCTGATTTAATCCTTTACGGAGGGAGGAGGTATAGGGATGACAGGAATTCCCCTATCTTTTTTGGCCATGGGGTACGGGAGTGGGTAGGCTTTCTGGCAACTCATCTGGTTAACTCTTCATCGTCTGTCAATGGTTGTGGGTTTATTTTATGTAAGTAGTTGTGCACAAGAAACAGTCCAATGAAATTAGGATAACCCAAAGAAATCATAACTGGAAACTACAAACCAATATTATTTGCATCCAAATAAGTCTAGTACATTAAGTGCACCAGCAATTTCTTCTTTTTTTATCTTTTATATGTTCGTTTTCTTTCTTTATTATCATTTTTGTTTGTGGACATGAGTAGTACAGACTGTACACAAGTAGTTTTTTCTTTTCCTTTCTTTCTTTCTTTCTTTCTTTCTTTCTTTCTTTCTTTCTTTCTTTCTTTCTTTCTCTCTTTCTTTCTTTCTCTCTTTTTTCTTGCTCTTTTTCTTTCTTTCTCTTTCTTTCTTCTTCTCTTTCTTTCTTTCTCTTTCTTTCTTCTCTTTCTTCTTTCTTTTCTTTCTCTTCTTTCTTTCTCTTCTCTCTTTCTTCTCTTTCTTTCTCTCTTTCTTTCTTTCTCTTTCTTTCTTTCTTTCTTTCTTTCTTTTTTCTTCTTTCTTTCTTTCTTTCTTTCTTTCTTTCTTTCTTTCTTTCTTTCTTTCTTCTTTCTTTTTCTTTCTTTCTTTCTTTCTTTCTTTCTTCTTTCTTTCTTTTCTTTCTTTCTCTTCTTCTTTCTGTCTTTCTTTTCTCTTTCTTTCTTTCTTTCTTTCTGTCTTTCTCTCTTTCTTCTTCTTTCTTTCTCTCTTTCTTTCTTTCTTTCTCTCTTCTTCTTTCTTTCTTTCTTCTTTCTTTCTTTCTCTTTCTTTCTTTCTCTCTTTCTTTCTGTCTTTCTTTCTTCTCTCTTCTTTCTTTCTCTCTTTCTTCTTTCTTTCTTTCTCTCTTTCTTCTTTCTCTCTTTCTTTCTTTCTTCTTTCTTTCTTTCTTCTCTTCTCTTTCTTTCTTTCTTTCTTTCTTCTTTCTTTCTTTCTTTCTCTCTTTCTTTCTCTTCTTTCTTTCTCTTTCTTTCTTTCTTTCTTTCTTTCTGTCTTTCTTTCTTTCTTTCTCTCTTTCTTTCTGTCTTTCTCTCTTTCTTTCTTTCTCTTCTCTCTTTTTTTCTTGCTCTTTTTCTTTCTTTCTTTCTCTCTCTCTTTCTTTCTCTCTCATACTCTTTCAATTTCTTTTGTTTTCTTTATTTATTACTTTTGTTCTTTCTTTCTTATAATTTTTTTGCTTGTGGACACATGTAGTAAATATAGTACACAAGTTGTTTTTTTCTTTTATTTCTTTCTCTTTCTTTCTTTCTCTCTTGATTTCTCTCATTTTCTTTGTTTATCACTTTTGTTCTTATAATTTTTTTGCTTGTGGACACTTAGAAACATAGAAAAATGTCGGCAGATAAGAACCTTTCGGCCCATCTAGTCTGCCCAATTACATGGATACTTTACCTGGATTTATCTTTTGTTTAGGATAGCCTTGTGCCTATCCCATGCCTGCTTAAATTCAATTACTGTTTTGGCCTCTACCACTTCAACTGGAAGGCTGTTCCATGTATCCACCACCCTCTCAGTAAAATAATGCTTCCTGATGTTACTTTTAAACCTTTGCCCCTCTAATCTAAGACTATGTCCTCTTGTTTTGCTATTTTGTTTCCTTTTAAATATACTCCCTTCCTCTACCTTGTGGATTCCCTTTACGTATTTAAATGTTTCTATCATATCTCCTCTGTCTCGTCTAGTACATATAGTACACAAGTAGGTTTTTTTCTTCTTTTTATCTTCCTTTTTCAATCTTTTGCTCTTTCTTTTTTTTGCTTGTGGACACAAGTAGTACAGACTGTACGCAAGTAGTTTTTTTCTTCTTTTTCTCTTCCTTTTTCTTTCTTTCTTTTCTATATTTCTTATCTTTGTAGTTTTTATTTGAAGATGATGCATCAATTCTACATTCCACACATTTTTATGTCCTATTCTAATTGTTTGATGTTTGAAGTTTCCTTTATCCCAGCTTGTTAGATCATTTGCTTTATGATCCTCTACACAATAAAAATAATTGTCCATAAGGAAATACAGTTTAAATAACACTACTAGCTACTCTGTATTTATGAGTTATGTGCTATAAAAACAACTTATGAGAATGTATTTTATGATTTTGTAGTTATAAATAGCTTTCTGCTTTTATAAAAATAGCACTGTGCTATAATTATTGAGTGTTAGCATGGTTACCACTGTCTGATTCTTACTCTTTTTTCATTGGGCACCATTTTTCATTTAATCATTCGTTTTCTTTATTATAAGCAAAATGCCAGCACATTTTAATAACAATCCAACTAAGCAAAAATTCTATATTACATACTCAAAAGAAGACATTGTTGTCAGATGTCACGGTTTCCGAATCTCTGCTAATGTTGCTCTCTATTTTTATTTTGTTTAAAATAAAATCACTATGGTCGTTATGTTAGTATCACACCCGTCTTGTAATGCACTGCATAAAATGTGGACGCTGGGTAAATGATGTTAACAATAATACAACTGGCAAGATGATTCTCAAGTACATCGTGTCCTGCAGTTTTTAGTTTATTTTTTGAGAAAGTATTTTACCAGGAAGGATACATTGAGATTTCTCTCGTTTTCAAGTATGTCCTGGGTGGCGAGTATGTACCGTTAGGTGTCTTGCCCAAGGACACTTACAGGAGAGGTGCTCTTGCCGGGATTTGAACCTGTGTCTCCAGGGTTACAGAGCAGTGATGTTAACTCTACTCCACCCAGCCAGATAGACTCCATGCAAAAACATACGCACTTGACCAAAAGTCCAAATCTGGCAGTCGTGAGTTTAATCAAATGAAACAAAACAAAATATTTAACTAATCGGTATAATTCCAATTCTCGGTCCTTTTTTATATCCAAAACAAACGACGTGCTAACTCTCTGCCTTGAGACTGCACCGCAAACATCAAATACATTGTTTGCGTGCAGATATACTTTGTATTTTGAATGATTTATACTAGTGGTTTTTAAATTAAACCCGTCAGCCATACTTTATTAATGTTTTAACTTAGTTTTATGAAAGCGGACACTATCTCAATTGTTTTATTTCATCGTGTGTTTAAGAGAATATAAATAACATGTATGAAAAAGCCAATTGATAAATGATCCCCTTAGATGATTGTTTAACTTTCCCCCCTAAATTACAGGTTTATCTAAAACCTATTTCCCTGGGTTTATGCGGTTGCGCTGCTACTGATTAGCTGCGGTATCGCTTTGGTCAAAGGAGATTATATACAAGAAACGGGAGACATTGTGCGCGCCCTATTTGTGTAAAACTGCTGAGATGACTTATTTCATTATTTCTGCGATCGATCACTTCTCCATTTGTGAAATAGATTGGTACAGGTTGGGTTTCACTTTCCAGCGGTTTGGGAGAAATGCACTTCAGCTGTTATTTCAGAAGAACGGGGAGGAAAAATGTTATTTAGGACTCAGAGCTTCTGACTCCTCAGTCTCTTTGAAGTATCATCAGGTCCCTTGTGGGCCCGGCTTGTGCTTCTCTCAGTCTGTCAACGTTAACCCCTCAAGGATCAGATGAAAAAAAAAAACATGTCAGGCATGTAAAGTTAAAGCTTTTTTTTTTGCTTATCCCTTGGTTCCGAAGGGGTTAATTTAGGTCACTCACAGAAAGAATCAAAATTACAACTCTATCAGGGTAATTCAAAAAGATCCAAATTGCTGAAAATCTGAGTTCGGTTACCTTTCTTGGCCATTCGGCTATCCAGAGAGCAGGCAATTCGCCAAATCCTGACGAATTGCCTGCACATACGGTGCCTGGTCGGTGCCTGTTCGAGGGCAGTGAAATCCCCATAGAGAAGCAATGCATCATCTATTGAGACACAAACCAGCAGTGAAAGGTTCCCAAAATGTCCTGCCATTCGGTGGTTTAATTCGACAGATTTATTCAGGCGAATCCCATAGGCTTCAATGTTAAAAATATTCCCGTTTTAATTCAATATCTAATAAACTGTTCATTATAAAATTATGCAGTAAAGAGTCTCTTTATTTATAGATTTTTTAGGATATTTTAAGCATTTTTCTGGATTTTATTTTATTCTTTAACCCTTTCGCTGCTGAGGCATTTCCCGCCTGTGTGCTGAGGTCATTTTTACCGGTTTCGCTCATCATGTTTAACCGCGTTTTGAAGCCTTATTTTATTATATGACCCAGACATATTATATATCGTTCTTTCCGGCAGACTCGGAAGATTCATAATATATCATTATTATATGTATACGTTATGTCCTGTATGTATATTATAACAAAATATGCAATAAAATTTGAATTTTCAAAAATTTACAATGTGTAAAGTGTTTTTTTCTCACATTTTAACATGCGAGCAATTGCGGTTATATTTTGTATGGGGTGCGCTTGTTAAAAAAATTCGAAATGGGGTCTCGTTACATTTTTTTTTGTGGAAAATTACGCGATTTTTAACAAACGCACCGCATACAAAAATCGTTAGTGCAGCATTATTGTTCACATTATAATTGAAATGGGAACAATATTGCTGGATTAACAAACCAAAAAAAAGAAAAAAAACTTGTTTATTTTTTTTTTATAATTTTGTTTTTAAATATTTTTTTATGTTTATTTTTAATTTTCTTTTTTTAAAAAAACTTTTTTCACAGTCGTGTTTGGTATCGTTGGAACGGCCATGCTCTGGCAAATCCAACAGTACCAAACTTTAACCCCTAGCTGCCACGGATCGGGAGATAGGGGGTTCATTGGAATCCGGCCTAATCCGGCCGATCGCAGGCTGCTTCGGGAGGACGCGCTCAGCGCGTCCTCCGCAGCGACGTGGTTAAAAAGTCCGATTTTTTTTTTTTTTTTTTAAACTTTACTTATCTTTTCTGTAACAGCCCCCTTTATTATCATTCATTGGATCTCATATGCAAATTTCAGACATTTTCGCTCAGTAGTTTCTTTGCAAACAGCGTTTCACTTTTCACACGTTCAAGCAAACTGTTTTCCTAATTTATTCACTCCATTCGTCTGCGCTGTCGGCTTTTTCCGGCGGCTTCGCTGCATGTGATCGGCTCCTGCTCGGGTTTTTCCGTGGTTTTCGGTGGGTTTATCCAGATGTTTTTGCAGGTTTTCGGCGTGCATTCGCCGGGTTTTGCAGTTAGTTTTCGTCAGGTTTGCGGCGGCCTTTCCCTGCAATTCGGGGACCCTGTGGTACTTGCTGAATACACCGCAGGGTCACCGAAATGGGATCGGCAAAAGGAACCGAATTGAAGAGAATGAAAAGTCACCGAACGTGCGGTGACTTTTCGAATCTCTTTGAATTACCCCGTATGTTTCCCATGCACCTATTCCTGTTTATAAATATAATTTTTAAGAGTGTTTTTCAGTTCATATATATATTTATTTATAAAACAATATTATTGATAATATTTTTGAATTTCCAATACAGTAAATATATATTTGAAATGCACTTCTGGAATGATACAACTTCACTATTAAGGTGTTTTTTTTATACTATAATTTGTTAAATTAAATAACAATATAATTTTATAATATAATCATGTATCTGCTATAATGGTATATACTGTATATATAAATAATATCATTTTTTTGTCACATACATAATTAATTTTAGTTGTATTGGTCTGTAAATAAATAAAAACATAAAGATAGGGGAAAAGAAACTGATATCAAAAAACAATGAAGCCGTCTTGGAATACGATAGAATGTTATACTTATAAACTGAAGTAAAACACTTTGCTATGGTATTCCACATTGTTCATGTGTTTTTTTAATTTCAAAAGAGCTTAATATCATATTAATAGCAATTTTGGCAAATTTCTGTGGCCTCGGGATGATAAATATGATTTCCACTCGTGATCAGACATTATTCCAGACAGTGTGGTGAATTGATCTTGAAAGTCTGTGAAGAGAATGTAGCTTATTGGCAGAGACGTGGCGGGTGGCTTGCATACATGGCACGCGAAAGCAGCCTGAAAAAGTGTAGTTCCTGCCTTAAAAACAACCTGTATTTCAAGGAAATAAAATTATAATAAATGTGTCAAATGGCAACTACCATCTTTATTAACAGAGACAAAAATAATATGTTTCCGTATATCTGTATACGAAAGCTCTATGTATATATAAATATATACAGGGTTATTCAGAGAGCGGTGAAAAGCAGGAGAATGACTGGAGAATGGAAAATTCTAGGTCAAAATAGCCAAACCAGAAAAATTCTCCCATTTATCTCACTTTCCAAATCGGCTATTTTTACCTAGAATTTTCCATTCTCCAGTCATTCTCCTGCTTTTCACCTCTCTCTGAATAACCCTGATAGGAACATAACGCCTTGATACAGGTACCTTGAAAAAGGCGCTGCCGAAATAAGCCGAAACATTGGTTGCATTTAATGTAGCCCACATAAAGGTTTATTGTTTTATTTAAGACCCCGAATAGTGCTATCAGGATCAGGAACACAATGCTACGTGCAGACAAGGTATTTGAATATACTTATATAACCTTATTGTGAAGAGTGTCAATTTCTCAGTCCTACATGGACTTTCCTCAGTGTCCTAAAGCAGTGATTCCCAACCCTGTTCCTCAGGTCCTCTAACAGGCCAGGTTTGCAGATATCTGAAGCACCGCACAGGTGATATGATTTGCTGCTCAGTGATTGCAGGATTCAGTCTGCATTTCCCCAAGGTGATCTGCAAAATCTGGTCAGTTAGGGCGACTTGAGGACTTGGTTTGGAAACCACTGTCCTAAGGAAAGTCCATGAAGGACTGAAACAGTGACAAAGTTATCAAAATGCAAGTATGTTTATTTAAGTAAGGACCTTGTGTGCACAAAACTTCATGTTCTTCTATACATGGATGAGCCTTTTGAACCGTGACATATAACTCCTTACCACCGGGCAGGTTGTGACCGGTGGGATATTTTTGGTAGACTTCCAGCAAGTACGGTGCCTGTTCGAAGGCAGTGAAATCCCCCATAGAGAAGCAATGGTTAATCTATTTAGAGAACACTGAACAGCAGCAAAAAGCTGCCGAGCTGCCCTGCTGTTCGGTGGTTTCCTTCGGCAGATTTATTCAGGCGAATCCCATAGGCTTCAACGTTAAACATATTCCCATTTTAATCCAATATCTAATAAACCGTTTATTATTTTATTCTGCAGTAAAAAGTCTCTGTATAGATTTTTTAGGATCTTTTAGGTGTTTTTCGGGATTTTTTCAGCCAAATTTGTTTTCCGTTATTTTCTTAATTGTGTTTTTTCTTTTTTCTGTAACAGACCCTCATCATCATAGGACCTGTATATTGCGATTCAAACCTGGAGGTGGCTGACATCTTGAATGTCAGCCAAGACTCTGGGTCACACCCCACCCACTGACATCCTCACCATATGTGTGAGGAAATCAGTGGGCCAGTTAACTCCCTAGCTGTCAAGTGAAGATAAGGGGATGCTTTGGATACCCGTATCTCCCGATCCGTTAGCTAGAGGGTTATGTTTTATATCATTGGAGAGGCCTGATCATGGCTTTTCCAATGATACCAAACATGACCAGGTTTGATGTAAAAATATATAATAAAAAATTAAATAATGTTTTCTTTTTTTAAATAGTTTTTTTTTTTAAAAAAAATTCGACTGGGGTTTATTAAAATAGGACATAGGCTGGTATTTAAAAATGATGAGCATAAAATGGTCAAAATGAGCTTAGCGCACAGAGGATCAGCAGTGAAGGGTGAAAAAAGCAAAAACATGTAAAAATTGGGTATTTCTATTCTTGGGACAAAATTTTTAAACTCTTTAGCTGGGGTCTTTTTTGGCTTTTGTAGATTTTGGGGATTCAATTTTGAAATAGTGTGGTTTTTCCATTTTCTCATCATATTTCATATTTTTTTATAGTAAATTTTAAGATATGATGGAAATAATGGTATCTTTAGAAAGTCCATTTAATAGCAGGAAAAATGGTATATAATATGTGTGGGTTGCAAAAATGAGTAAGAGGAAAATTTGGCCTAAACACAAACAGCGCAGAAACATAAAACCAGCAACGGGCACTAAAGGATGGATTTTGGTAAAACCGCCCGGTCACTGTAGGGTTAAACTTGTAGCAGATATTGTATAAAATATCTGTTACGTGCATTGACACCCTGTTTAATGAATGTTTTGTATTATTATCAGGTATTGCCCAAGCACAGGATGAATGAGTTTAGATGCTTTTTTTTATTAAAAACGTTATGCGACTTGCCCTTGGGAACAGAAGAAGCAAAAAACGCATAGACATTTTGAAGTCACCAAAGGGAATGGCTCTGACTCCATCAAGACATCAGGGAAAAGCTCCTTGTTGTAATCTTTTGATTTCCTGACATCTATAACTCTCATAAACTTCACACTCCGGTTTATATATGTCTTAGCATTAACTTTTTTCTCCATTAAACTGCTTTTGTTGCACAATTTGACAATAATGTGAAGATATAAAATATACATTTACTTGTAATTCAATATATAGTCCTATATTTAGACATTGCTAGTTAATGATCGGTACCTGAATGATATTGCGATTCTTAAATTATTTTGTAACAATTTTGCTTTCAGTCTAGTGGGGGGGGGGGTAAGTTGAATTTTTTATTCCTGTATTGCGTTCTATTCCAGATATTGGAAGAGTATAAAATAAAAACATCTGGCAAGAGTACAAATCAGTAGCACTGTAAAAGATGACAGCGTTAAATGTAATCTGGCTCTCCAAATTATGGGTTCCATCACCTTCAGCAAGCTTTCAACTCCAGTGTGGTGGAGTTGTAAACGAAGACTATCAGGGTAATTCAAAGAGCTCCGAATTGCTTGAGAAAGGTAACCGAACGCTGAAAATCTGCGTTCGGTTACCTTTCCTGGTCATTTGGCTATCCAGAGAGCAGGCAATTCGCCAAATGCTGGCGAATTGCCTGCACATACGGTGCCTGTTCGGTGCCTGTTCGAGGGCAGTGAAATCCCCCAAAAAAAGCACTGCTTCAGCTATTCAGAGAACAAAAAACAGCAGTGAAAGGTTCCCGAAATGCCCTGCCATTCGGTGGTTTAATTCAGCAAGTTTATTCAGGAGAATCTCATAAGCTTCAATGTTAAAAATATTCCCGTTTTAATTCAATATCTAATAAACCGTTCATTATAAAATTCTGCAGTAAAGAGTCTCTTTATTTATAGATTTTTTAGGATATTTTAAGCATTTTTCTGGATTTTTTTAAAAAGTCCGATTTTTTTTTTTTAAATTTTCTTTTAAGTTTACTTATTATTTCTGTAACAGCCCTTTTTATTATCATTCCCTGGATCTCATATGCAATTTTCAGACATTCGCTCAGTAGTTTCTTTGCAAACAGCGTTTCACTTTTCAATCATTCATGCAAACTGTTTTCCTAATTTATTCACTGCCTCTTCTGCAGTGTTGGCTTTTTCCGGAGGCTGTGATCGGCTCCTGCTCGGGTTTTTCCGTGGTTTTCAGCAGGTTAATCCAGATGTTTTTGCGGGTTTTCGGCGTGCATTCGCCAGGTTTTGCGGTTAGTTTTCGTCGGGTTTGCGGTAGCTTTTCCCTGCAATTTGGGGGCCCTGTGGTGCTTGCTGAATACACCGCAGGGTCACCGAAATGGGATCGGCAAAACGAACCGAATTGAAGAGAACGAAAAGTCACCGAACGTGCGATAACTTTCGAATCTCTTTGAATAACCCTGTTTGTTTTCCATGTACCTATTCCTGTTTATAAATATCATTTTTAAGAGTGTTTTTCAGTTCAAATATATATTTATTTATAAAAAAATCTGTCTTTTCGAATCTCTTTGAATTACCCTGTATGAAAGACGTCCAAACTACCTTCAGGATTGTGCTAAAAAGGTGAACAAGAGGCAATTCTTGAGGGATCACGACATGAAAATCCCATCTTGGGGATTGCATTAACAGAACGGTCCAATCATTTGGTGGTTACTGGAGAATTATTTTCCTCATTTCAGCAGCCAACTGGGTGGAACAACCAGTGTTTTGGGGCCATTTGATGATTTTATCAATGCAAAAACGGGGTGTTACAATCACTAAGTGTATTATAGTATCTCTAGAACAGGGGTCATCAAACTTGGCTCTGCAGATGTTTTGGAACTACATCTCCCAGGATGCTCAGACACTTATTAGGTTAGCTGAGCCCCAAGAGAGATGTAGTTCCAAAACATCTGGAGGGCCAAGTCTGATGACCTCTGCTCTAGAAGATCAGCCAGGAGTGGTGCTCGTGGACTCCCAAGTGGCCAACTCAGCAAGATCAGGAAGAAAACAAGCAATAGACCAGGCACCTCAGTTAAAAAGTAGCCATTTTATTTAGCTTAACTTAATCAGAGCTGTTATAAACTTACCAGGGCCATTATAGGGCCATATTACAATCTTCACACAAAAATGGGGACGCTAAGGAGGAAAACCTGCACCTGCACGTTTCTGCTTAGCGTCCCCATTTTAGCGTGACATTACGGGGCAGGCACTAAACCAGCAGCCTGCCCTGTAATGCGGCATTAAGCTAAGCGCTGCCACAAGCATCCCCTCCATGGAGCCCATTGAGGCTTCCACTGCCGGTCACATGACCTGCAGGATCTCGCCTCTCGCAAGATTTGGGAGGTCGGTGGAGTGATCACGGAGGGAGAGTGGGGGACTTTTTTCCCCCAGTCACCCTCTGTTCCTGAAGGCAAGAAGTGGATCATGACGCCGTTCTCGCCGCGGAATGAGAGGTGAGTATTTGTTTTTTGGGTTCTTTTTTAGCTGGTGCTGACTGATTCTGCAGAAGTGGAATCAGTTAGCACCAGCTCCTAGCTGTGGTTAACTTTTGAGTTAACTGCAGCGGGACTTTGTAATCCTAACGCTAATTAACACTTTTGCGATGTTAAGCATAGGGAGTGCAAAGTACAGTAAGCTCGCACTGAACACGCAAACTCCGATTTGCTAAAGGGTTTTTTAATAGGGCCCATAGTCTATGGAGTTGTTAAGTTTACAACAGCTCTGGTTAGGTTAGCACCAACTTTGGAATATTGACCTTATTCACTTAGTCTGTGTCTTCAACCCAAGTTAGTGAAAGCTGAATAGACATCGTTATTACATCTCTTAGGCTGCGGTCACACGAGTGCACTGAGTGCGTCCGTGTGACCGCACTTCCCTGCAGCCGTCGCAGCTTTGTGAAGGCTGGAAAGGGAGGGCCACATGGGGTAGCATACGCATGAATTGCATGTGCTACCACCTTCCGTAATTTCAGCCTCCATGTCAAAAAGCTACTGTAACCGGAATCTGCTAGGTTCACTCAGGACGAGGCCGGACCGGACACAAGCAAGGATTGTCTGAACATGAGTCTCTTCAGGAAGGCAAACTTTATTTGTGTCGTCACACAAATGCTCACACAGGATTGAATCGCAAAGAGTGAGCCTCGAACTCACCGTGACATCAAATCTTATACCCCAAATACATAATTAGGTACATCCCAATCAGCCCACCTCCTGGTGACACTATCCCACCCCACGTGGGTTAGTACCTCCCTTGGTCGATTACAAAGACATTCCATACATTGACCGTAAATTGGCAAACTTCATGTTAGTTTGACAGAAAGTGATTTGCTGCTACGCTCAGTCCGGCCTGTGCCCACCTCCCTAGAGCCTGCTTATTTGTTGAAGATAAGACCTGGTCTGTTTTCTACGTTCTTCTTTGTCTCGCTGCAGGCCTCTGTGACCTTGGTGTATCCATTTGTCATCCTGTCCCTCCGTGCCAAGAGCGGCCCGGATCTTTCTCAATTTTAATTGCTTCTCTGCTAATCTAACACATTCCTAAAATTCTATGTAAGCTTCATTCTAGTTTCTACTGAAATCTACCTAGTTATTTTCAAGTGAACCAATATTCTGAACAAGATGGCCGCCTGGCTCACAATGGCGACCATCTTCCAGCCTGATTCCACTTCACTACAACGGACACTGACGGGCTACAAAGCGCGATTCTCCATAGGAGGATCGAGCCTTGCAATGCTGAACACACTAACTGCGCTCAGCGAGGTGGCCATGCGGGCTTCGGAGTCAGTCATTTCCTTCCACTCTGAAAAACGCTCGTGTGAACACAGCCTTAGTGAAACGTATGTTATCAGCCTTTGCGATCAGAGCTGAATCTTCGCTACAGCTGGAGCGCTATCGGACATATTCCTACATTGTGCAGCTGCATGAATAGCACATTGTGCCCCTTCTATTTTTAAACACATCCAAGCATTAATTTATAAAATACTTGTTTATTTCATTATTTAATTTTGTGCCACTGCAAATAAAAAAAACTCACCTATCATTGTATCAAAGCAGGGTGGCGTGTTAAAGTGATAGACTGGTTCAGCATTTAAAGCAAATTATCAACAATTATTCATAAGTGCTATTTTTGGCATGCATGGGTGCGCCCTGGACCTCTGACTGGGGAAACAATTTGAAATAATTAGTGCGCTCCCACAGTGACAATGATGGATGGAGTGAAGGTCCCCTAAGCCAAACACAGATCTTGATAAGAAACAGATATTTCTCTGTTACCAAAAATTGGAATTGTCGAATTGTACTCCAATACAGCTATTTCTGACCTTGATTTTGGTTTTCAGTGAGTAAACAATACAATATTTCCATGGACATGAATGACAGCGTGACAGAGCTGTTTGTGTTGCCTGCAGCCAGAAATATGAACAGAATACACATGTATAGAGATAGCTTCTAGTACTGAAGATATTTATATGTTAGGGTTAACCAAAAATCTTTGACAGGAAAACCCTGAAATTTACACATAAATGAACATTTTATAAACTGCATTTTTTTGAAAAATTTAGGCTAACGTCAGACGAACGCAGTCATCATGTCCGTGTCGCCGCACAGTTTAAAGTCCGTCGTAGCATTGATTTGTGATCAATAGAGACCAACACACGAAGTACGTACACACCGAATTGCGCACTCACCACGCAGGTGGGAATGGACGCCATTTAGGCCACGCTGTAAAAGCACTATGACAGACACCCAGAGTGCGCCACGTCTGCGTAGCGGCCTGTGTGCATGATGACGCGACGTCAGACACAGCACATTTGCAACGTCCATCACGTTGACGCTCAGAAGTTTTTTTGGGTTGGCTGACTGTACCTGTCATTTAATTTTAATTAATATTGATTCCCATATTTCCCTTTTTTTTCTACATCCGTTAAAAAAAACGGACCGTGTGGTGTCTACAGTATCTTCTGTCAGTATGCCCGTCCGTTATGCACGCACACAGAGTGCGCCCAGACTGCGTTCGTCTGACATTAGCCTTAGACTTATAGTTTTGGTGGTTGACTGAATTAAATTTAGATCATGTTATCATTCAGTGAGGTATGTCAGAGGTATATTATATAATGTATAGACTGGTGAGATACAACATCCTGAACATCTAGGGAATAAGATGCTTTACAATCATTAATAAGTACAAATAATTTGCAGTATATCTGAAAGAATCACATGTTTATCTATCCATTGCTTACAGATACACTGCCAGACCCCAAAAATGTCACACCCTCTAATATCTCGTTGGACCGCCTTTTGCTTTGCTTACGGCACACATTAGCTGTAGCATTGTTCCGATAAGCTCATGCAAAGTCACAGCATTTTTTTCCGTCCAGAATTGCATTAGTTTTTCGCTAAGATCTTGTATTGATGATGGGAGAGTCGGAGCTCTGTGAAAGTCTTCTCCAGCACATTATCCCAACGATTCTCAATGGGGTTAAGGTCTGGACTGTGTGGTGGCCAATCCATGTGTGAAAATGATGTCTCATGCTCCCTGAACCACTCTTGCACAATTTAAGCTCGCTGAATCCTGGCATTGCTGTCTTGGAATATGCCCGCTGTGCCATCAGGGAAGAAAAAAACATTGATGGAAAAACCTGCTCATTCAGTATATTCGGGGAGTCACATGATCTCATTTTTTTGCAGTTGAAACCTATTAATCACTGCAGGAATTATCAAATGGAAGGCGAGCACCTATTTGCTTAGTTAAATCCAAGTGGTGACGTTTCCATTGGCTGGGCTGTGTATATCACAATAATATAAAGACAAACCATGTGTTGGATGATCGCATTTGGGAAATGGATGGAGAGCGTCTTTTGAAAATAAAAATATTATGATTTTCTGATTGGCCGTGTCACTTCCTGATCTGTGCAAATTTCCAAAGATTCTACAAAGCCTGAAGCTTTAATTCATTAATGAAAATAAAACGGGAGTAGAATCTGTAATAAAAAATTACAATGGCAAGAAAAAGTATGTGAACCCTTTGGGATTACGTGGAGTTTTGCATGAATTGGTCATAAAATGTGCTCTGATCTTCATCTAAGTCACAACAATTTGAAAAACACAGTCTGCTTAAAATAATACAACACAAACATTATATGTTTTCATGTTTTTATTGCACAGAACATGTAAACATTCACAGTGCAGGGTGGAAAAAGTATGTGAACCTTTGGACTTAATAACTGGTTGACCCTCCTTTGGCAGCAATAACCTCAACCAAACGTTTCCTGTAGTTGCAGATCAGACCTGCACAACGATCTGGAGTAATTTTGGACTACTCCTCTTCACAAAACTGTTTCAGTGTAGCAATATTCTTGGGATGTCTGGTGTGAAATGCTCTCTTAAGGTCATGCCACAGCATTTCAATCGGGTTGAGGTCATGACTCTGACTGGGCCACTCCAGAAGACGTATTTTGTTTTGTTGAAGCCATTCTTTTGTTGAATTACTTGTATACTATGGGTCATTGTCCTGTTGCATCACCCATCCTCTGCGGAGCTTCAGTTGGCGGACAGATGGTCTTACGTTTTCCTGCAAAATGTCTTGATAAACTCTGGAATTCATTTTTCCATCAATGACAACAATCCGTCCAGGCCCTGAGGCAGCAAAGCAGCCCCAAACCATAATGCTCGCTCCGCCATGTTTTACAGTGGGGATGAGATTTTGATGTTGGTGGGCTGTGCCTTTTTTCCTCCACACATAGTGTTGTGTGTTTTTTCCAAACAACTCAATTTTGGTTTCATCTGTCCACAGAATGTTTTGCCACTAGTGCTGTGGAACATCCAGGTGCTGTTTTGCAAACTTCAAACGTGCTGCAATATTCTTTTTGGACAGCAATGGCTTCCTCCGAGGTGTCCTCCCATGTACTCCATTCTTGTTTAATATTTTCCTTATTGTAGATGTGTCAACAAAAATGTTAGCATGTGCCAGAGATTTCTGTAAGTCTTTAGCTGACACTCTAGGATTCTTCTTTACCTCATTAAGCATTCTGTGCTGTGCTCTTGCAGTCATCTTTACAGGACGACCACGCCTAGGGAGAGTAGCAACAGTGCTGAACTTTCTCCATTTGTAGACAGTCTGTCTTACCGTGGACACATGAACATCAAGGCGTTTGGAGATACTTTTCCAGCTTCATGCAAGTCAACAATTCTTGATCGTAGGTCTTCTGAGAGCTCTTTTCTGCGAGGCATGGCTCACATCAGGCAGTACTTCTTGAAACCAGTAAACCCAAAACTGGTGTGTGTTTTTAAAGGGCAGAACAGCTTTCAGCAACACATCCAATAATATCACACTGATTGGACTCAAGGTTGGCTCACTCCTGGCTCCAATTAGCTCTTGGAGAAGTCATTAGGCTAGGGGTTCACATACTTTTTTCACCCTGCACTGTGAATGTTTACATGATATGTTCAATAAACACATGAAAACATATAATGTTTGTGCTGTATTATTTTAAGCAGACTGTGTATTTCAAATTGTTGTGACTTAGATGAAGATCAGAGCACATTTTATGACCAATTCATGCAAAACTCCACGTAATCCCAAAGGGGTCAAATACTTTTTCTTGCCACTGTACATATATATAGCACGGGCTGTATAAAATACTGTTAAAATTGCCCGCTAAAATTACACTTTTTATACCGTCTGCGCTATGTATATGTAACTTTGTATTACAGATACTATTCCCATTTTATTTTCATTATCTGGTCAGCACTTAAGGGGAAAGTGGCTGTGGAGGAAAGCAGATATCTATTGATTTATTCATGTTACGGGGGTGGTCATGTGTTTCTCTGATTGCTTTAATTTGTTTGTTTGCCAGAATGTCATAGATGTTTTTTTACAAATTTGTTCTGTTTTAGTTAAATTATAAAATTATAGCTGTGCATGAAGCTAAGTACATCTTAAACTTATAGGGCCCTATTACATTCTTAACGCAAAAACGCACGCAGATCGTGTGAATTTTGGCCCAAAGGGTTAAAAGTTAACGCTCGTAAAACAACATAGTTACATAGTTACATAGTTACATAGTTATATAGGCTGAAAAAAGACATGCGTCCATCGGGTTCAGCCTCTCCCACATAACCTACTGCTGTTGATCCAAAAGAAGGCAAAAAACCCAGTCTGAATGCTTGCCAATATGCAACATACTGGGAAAAAATTCCTTCTTGACCCCAGAATGGCAGTCAGATTTCTCCTTGGATTAAGAAGCTTTTACCCACATATTAAATATTATAACCCTTAATATTCTGTGTCTGCAGGAAGTCATCCAGTCGTTTTTTAAAAGTCTGTACAGACTCTGACCCAACCACCTCAACAGGCAGAGAATTCCACAGCTTTATTGTTCTCACCGTAAAATAACCCTTCCTATGCTTTAAGCTAAATTTTCTTTCTTCCAGTCTAAATGGATGACCCCTTGTCCTATGTATAGTCCTGTAATACAACGCTAGTATTACAATCCTCGCGCATTTTTTCATCCATCAAAAAATAACACGCGTAATAAGGATGCGCAAAAACTAGCGCATTAACGTTGCGTGCATAAATCAGTGTGCGGACTGTTTTTTTCACACGATTTAGCCAATCAGAATTAAGAGCCACAATTGTCTCACGTTAAGTTTTTGCGCCTGTCAAAGTCAATCTGAGCATATATGCTGTATCAATAAAAAAAAACTCACAACTTCTCCATATTATTGGTTTGGTATGAGTAGAATGTGTAACTATACTTTGCTGCGTATTTTTTTTGGGCTGGTGTATTTGGGTTCGGCCAGGTTGATAGAATTTGCCATTAACACCAGCTTTTAGTCTAGGGTCAGACGAACGCTGTGCGAACTCGCGTGCAGCCGCACTTTATCACGGCCATAGTAGCAGCAAATAACGGCCAATGACAGGCAATATACGAAGTACGGCCGCACGAAAGTGCGGCTGCGCAACGCAAGTGGCAAACAAACACATTTTTTCGAGAACGTGATACCGCTAGTACTGACGTACAGAGTGCGCTGCGTCCGCTAGCGGCGTGTGTGCGTGATTAGGAGACGTCAGACGCTACTAATGTCCGGCCAACATAACGTCCAGACGCAAAAAGGGTTTTATTGATGATCCGTACAAAATCACGGACGAAAATGCGCATCGTATGACCGCTATCGCGTATTCCGTGAAAAAATACGTCCATTCGTTCGAATGCACTTTTTCACGGACGACGTGAAACATGCGTTCGTCTGACCCTAGTCTTAGGAGTTGCTAAAATTATGCGCGCAAATGCTGTGCGTTACAAACTGTGCATAGATTGTAATACCATCCGCATTCCAAGCGCACAAACGCATTTGCGCTCACAATGTTAAGTATAGGATGCGCGAAGTACAATAAGCTCGCGCAGCGTTCGCGTAGGTTCACCCGCTGTACACGTATACGCGTGTTTGTTGCGCTGACATTGTAATACGACGTTCTACGCAAAGGGTTTTTCCACTCGTGTTAATGCGTTTTTGCGCGCGCAAACGTTTGCGCGAAAAATGTAATAGGGCCCATAACGTATAAAGTTTGAATTCCCTTACTATAACTTCACAACTTCATTTACAGTTTTATTTTTGTGACATCGCCGTACATCCTAATATCTGTTTTTTTACTTTTTTAGGAGATAAAAAAGTACACACAGTCTGTGAGAAATTATTTGCAGGATAAAAGCAAAACATAAATAGACACATAAATTAAAATACTTAATATCGAAGAGAAAAGTAAAACGAGTATAAAAAAATGTGTGAAGGAGATAGACAAGAGCACATGGTAAATCATCTGTTAAGTTTAATGGAAATGCACTATGTATTCTTTATATATATATTACATTTTTTTTTACATATTCATGAATTCAGTTGCCAAATGGAACTTTGATACGGCACATCTTTAAGGTTTTTATAGGCATGTTATAGCAAAGATAAAGATTTCTAGGTTTTTTTTGTGTATACTATATTTATTCTGCACTGTGGATCTATAGGTTATACATGGTTAGATGAGGCAGATGAGAGTACAACTGCAAAGATTTAGAAAACAGCACAAAATTGTACAATGACAAGGGAGATATAATTATTAACTATCCTACTTCCGAAGGAAGAATCATATGAATCCTTTTAGACTTCTATTTATAAGGACTAATCTCAGAAAAGGTTTAATAGATGGGGAACATGATAGCAGTTGGAAAAAGCCCTATAAATGATCAGAGAATGGATCGATGAGGAGACCATAGATGGGTAACATGATAGCAGTTGGAAAAAGCCCTATATATGATCAGAGAAGGGATTGATGAGGAGACCATAGATGGGGAACTTGATAGCAGTTGGAAAAAGCCCTATATATGCTCAGAAAAGGGATCGATGAGGAGACCATAGATGGGGAACATGATAGCAGTTGGAAAAAACCCTATATATGATCAAAGCAAAGATCGATGAGGAGACCATAGATGGGGAACATGATAGCAGTTTTAAAAAGTCCTATATATGATCAGAGAATGGATCGATGATGAGACCATAGATGGGGAAGATGATAGCAGTTGTAAACAGCCCTATATATGATCAGAGAAGGGATTGATGAGGAGACCATAGATGGGGAACATGATAGCAGTTGGAAAAAGCCCTATATATGATCAGAGAAGGAATCGATGAGGAGACCATAGATGGTTGAAAATGACAGCAGTTGGAAAAAGCCATATAAATGAACATATAATGGATCGATGAGACCATAAAGGGGGAACATGATAGCAGTTGCAAAAAGCCCTATATATGATCAGAGAAGGGATCGATGAGGAGACCATAGATGGGGAATGTGATAGCAGTTGGAAAAAGCCCTATAAATGATCAGAGAATGGATCGATGAGGAGACCATACATGGGGAATATGATAGCAGTTGGAAAAAGCCCTATAAATGATCAGAGAATGGATCGATGGGGACTCAAAAGTCTCATATTGATGATGTGAAACAATGGATAGATGGGATGTCATGCTATGTACACCAAAAAAATAGCATTTTGATCTCCAAGTTATTCAAAAATATGATCATTACGAAACATGACTGTACAGAGCTTACTGCTATTCTTTTTAAAATTCTACGGTTCCATTTCCCTTGGTTTAATGGCTTAATCTGAGCATACAACTTCAAAGCATACGCTAAATGTTCCTTTGATGAGATGTATAGCACTGAGGCACTTAATATAGCCAAGTAATTGAGAGTTTAATTGGTCTGATTTTCCTTGGCTGATATTACCTTGGAGAATTTGTACATCTTGTCACCATAGCCTACATACACGTTTGGTGTCCCATCGGGGATTGCTGGAGGAAGTTTATTCAAGGAGCAGCATCAATAATCCTAACATATTTCCTCTGTTAAAATGATTGTCTCCACAAGCTCTTACATGCACGCTGCTGCTAAATGTATGCTATTTTCACATTATTAAAATTTAACTAGATATCACTTAAAATTATATGCAATACAATGTTTGGTGTAATCATTTAAACATTGAAATTGAGTTTAGACTTGGGTTTTAACACGGTTGATGACTTGCTTTATTTGAAACTATGGCGGCTTGAGAAAGCTCAGCGACATGACAGCCAACCGTACACAATGGACTTCCGTGCTACAGAATGAGGTGGGAAACAAAAATGAAGTAAGAAAATAGTCAAATGGTCTGTAAACTGAGAAGCCCATGCACAGTTGTTGACATGGCATTGGTGAGATCGATCCATGGTAACACTGATTATGGTGGAGAAATGTGTCAGAAGAGGCAGAGAAGCATGATCGTATGAGTGGCAAGAGGGGTTATTCAAAAAGCACTGAAATTTTGGTGCTTTTTCATTCGGTGCAGTTTGGCAAGCTCAATTCTCCGACCCTACGTTGAATTCAACATTCACCACAGGGTTCCCAAAGTGCACCAAATCGATTGCTGTATGCCGCCGATAAACCCGTCGAACACAGCCGCAAACCGTCGATCGCATCGATAAACTGCAGAATGCCGTCGATGAGCTGTTGAACGCAGCCAACGATCTGCCAAACAGACCACTGAACGCCATTGAACAGACCGCCGAACAACGGTGAAAAAATCCAAACAGGGGTAAAAAAAACTGCAATTTTTAAATGGCCTTTAAATGGCTGGAAATAATATATAAAATCCTATGAATAACAATAAAAGAGTCTGTTACAGAATTTTAAAAAGAGCCATTTTAAAAAATCTGAATCAAAAATGTTGCCAAAAAAATCCCAATATATGTCTAAAAAATTCTAAAAAATAAGTTTATAAAGGCTTTTTTTGCAAAAGAAGAAACGGTTGAATAAAAATGTAATAGAAATGGGATTTTTTTTTACACTGAAACCTATGGATTTGCCTGTTTAAACCTCTTGAACAAAGCAACGAAAATCTAAGCAGTTCGTCAACTTTTCGGCGTTCTCTGAATAGATTAACCATTACTTCTCTAAGGGGAATTCCACTGCTGCCGAATGTCACCGTATTGAATTGCCAGCTTAGTGACTAGCCAAATTGCTACAAAATTCACCGTTTGGTGTAATTCGATGGCCTATTCGTTCTCTTTGAATAACCCCTTATGTGTATTAGCTATTTCTGCACAATAGGGAGAATTACTTTACTAGGCACCAGTTAACACGTCTCCCCACCAGATACGCAAATCTCAGATTTTATCACTGGCCATGTTTCCAAACATAGACATCGATTTAATTCAGCCCTATAGCTGAAATCAGCACCTTTTTGGCCAGTATGTAGACAATTTTTGGTTTGGGAGATTCATTTTCTAGCTTACAAGCATTTCGATTCCTGATAAACATTTGGTTCAAATTTTGTTTTTCTGTTATTCCTCATTAAAGGACACCAGTAAAAAATCCACCCGCACCCATCCCTACTCTCAGTCACAGACCTTGTCCTTCCTGGGACAGCATTAATGAATAAACATTACAAAATATTTAGAAATACCTCCCCACAGTTTGACATTAGGAGAAATTTCTAAATACAGAGTCACATGTTTCTTCCATAACCATAACAGAGTCACATATATTTTCTTAACAACTCTTGACATTTCCAGTACCCTCAGTCTGGAGAAAACACTACAATTTGAGGAGGCAGGGAAGAGTCAGCAGTTTAACTATAGTCCAGTGGTTCCCAACCGCGGTCCTCAAGTACCCCCACCAGGTCATGTTTTCAAAATAGCTGAAGCACAGCACAGGTGATATGATTTGCTGCTCAGTGATTGCAGGATTCAGTCTGTATTTCCCCAAGGTAACCTTTACAAGCTGGCCTGTTAGGGGGACTTGAGGACTGTGGTTGGGAACCACTGCTATAGTCAATCCCCATCAAGGTTTTTTTTAAAAAAAACTGCTATAGGAAATTAAGTGGATGATCTTTTAAACCTCAAACGCACTTTACCTGTATATTTTTATTATATTACATTATTCACATTTTATATTACAGGAAGAATGATCATATCAAATTACAACTCCATCCCAATTCTTTTATAATTTTACATCAAAGATGTATAAGGAACACTGTGATAAGAAACTGGATACATTAATACAGTATAACTTTAGTACAGACAGCTCATTGTACCTCACCCGTTATTTAATCAGCAGAAGAACGTGTGAGACTGTAGCCCAAATTCCCTGTATGCCAGTGACCGAGGGGCTAATTGCCCTCATGGCATCCTTGCCAGTTCTTCCCAGCCAATAGAACTCAAGTTAACAGATAACTAGTCTTCCACTTGACTAGGTGTTTATCTTGAAAGAAACCAATAAATCACACACAAACTCTTCTTGAAAAACCCAGTGCCGCCTGCGTTAAGCAGAATTCTTACACCATTTACCAGCAGAATAGGTTCAATTTCATGGTATTATTACTGAACTCCACAGGGATACGGGCATCTGTCAAAAGCGATCATACATTATACAAGTGGATTATTTACATTTTGGGGCTGTCAACATAAATTAGTTTTGTTTAGATGTCAAATCAACATGCCGTGTATGACTGATCTATGGAAATATTGAAATTAGAAAGCTTCCCTGTATTTGAAAGAGCTTCGAAAACAGATTGCTGTATTCTATATTCCATTACTAATGAAAAAAAACACCGTAAGTAAAGTACAGTAAAATGAGGTTTTTATAGTCAAGCGATGAAAGTGCTATCTGGATTTTTTTTGAGGGAACACTAGTGTGTCTCAGTTTTCTGTTCCGGGAATTAGGAATTAAGTCTAATCAACAGAAATTGATATTGATATACTTTTTTTGAGATGTGCCTTTAACAAACCTTTACATACAGATGAGAATACTTGATAGTGCTGGATCAACATTCACAATATGTTGAGTTATAAATTCAACCAATACATGCAATGTTTCAAACTGGAGTTAAAACAAGAGAATATACTTATATTAATCATGATCGGGCGCATCGAACAACTCGGAAACATTAAAAAAAAAAAACAGAGTAAACATATAATACTATCAGGGTTATTCAAAGAGAATCGAAAAACCACCGCACGTTCAGTGACTTTTCGTCCTCTTCAATTCGGTTCGATTTGGCGATCCCATTTCGGCGACCCTGCGGTGTATTCAGCAAGCACCACAAGGCCGCCGAAATGCAGGGAAAAGTCACCGAAAACCTGCCAAAATAACCACAAAACGAGGGCGAACGCACACCGAAACCCGCAACCCATCTGGATTAACTCGCCGAAAACGCCGGAAAAACCCGAGCAGGAGCCAATCATATGCAGCGCAGACGCCGGAAAAAGCCGACACCGCAGACGAATGGAGTGAATAAATAAAAGAAAAACAGTTTGCTTGAATGTTTGAAAAGTGAAACGCTGTTTGCAAAGAAACTACTGAGCGAAAATGTCTGAAATTTACATATGAGGTCCAGGGAATGATAATAAACAGGGCTGTTACAGAAAAAATAAGTAAAGTTAGAAAATAAAATTAAAAGAAATCCAGAAAAATGCTTAAAATATCCTAAAAAATCTATAAATAAAGAAACATTTTACTGCAGAAAATTATAATGAACGGTTTATTAGATATTGGATTAAAACAGGAGTATTTTTAACATTGAAGCCTATGGGATTCTCCTGAATAAACCTGCCGAATTAAACCACCGAATGGCAGGGCATTTTGGGAACCTTTCACTGCTGGTAAATGTTCTCTGAATAGCTGAAGCAGTGCTTCTCTAAGGGGATTTCACTGCCCCCGAACAGGCACCGTATGTGCAGGCAATTCACCAGGATTTGGCGAATTGCCTGCTCTCTGGATAGCCGAATGGCCAAGAAAGGTAACCGAACACTGATTTTCAGCGTTCGCTTCCCTTTCGGCAGCCATTCGGATCTCTTTGAATAACCCTGTAAGACTCTTGCCTTGTAGAAATTATTTTTGGTGCTTTCATATCTCAGAAATTTTTAGTAGGTTAGAATACTTGTTTTAAGCTGCAGTGCAATGTTTACAACACTTCAATTGTACAATCAGGTTAATCACAAAATTATTAAACCAACAGCAACGTTAAACAAACTCAAATTCAGACACATTTTACCAATTTGTGTTTGAGGTCAAACTGTTTGTATGATGCACTGACCTGGATTGTTACTAGGGTTGTCCCTGTCACTCTATGATGACCAGAGGAGCCTTAAATGTGGACGTGTAACTCATTGTCCTGGTGCCAAATATGCAACCTATGTAAACACACAACTTTGTACACACACACATACACCTGCAGTGCTGTACAAAATAAATATGTTTGTTACTCAATAACTGAACTGCTGTAGAGATACATTCAGTATACATTCTGTTTACCTTCATCAAATTTGGAGTCCTTGAAGATTCACCAGGTGACCCTTCAAGGATCCCTGATGGTCAAGGACCCTGTTTCCGTGGCAGTCTCTATGAGAATTTTTGCATGTATGGGATGGAGGAGCATCCATATCTTTAGGTGTTTTGTCCAACGACACTTGATGGTGAGGTCTTCTGCCTGGGGACTGAGTCTGCTTTCCGCATGATTGTAGAGCAACAACATGGTGGTGAGGTTAAACCCACTACTCCATGGTTGTAAGGTGGTAAAGACTTGTTGGTTTGACATTCCGATTGGGATTTGAAGCTTCTTCTTCATTGCTGAAGAGCATAGATGTTACCACTAGGCTACACAGCTGATATTTTGCAGTAGGCAGGTATGAACCATTAGGTGTCCTGCCCAAGGACACCTACTGGAGAGCTGCTCTAACCAGGAATCAAAGCTAGGCTTCCACAAGTGTAAGCAGTGTTGCTGCCTCTACTCTATCCAGCCAATATGTTAGGTTTGCACAGAACACATTTTAGAGTGTACACAAATGTTACATGTAATACGGGCTTAAATATTCACAAAATGTTAATTTGCATATTTTCCTAATGAACCAAATAAGAAAAACTCAAATAGTGTAGATGGGACCCTAAAACATCCAAACCAGGAGCAATTCACCAAACAGGCCTCTAGTCATACATGGGTAGTTTTGGTGATCCTAAGCAATTACCGGTGAATTTTCTTGTGAGATAGGAGGATGCTTAAAAGTCTGTGGGGAAGCAGCAAACTTTATTTCTTTTTTCCCCATTACGGTTCCCAGCTTGCAGGGACGCAGGGAGGACATTTAATTTATTATTTATAGTAATAGGTAAGCTGCGATTAATTGATTCTTAATCAGGACATGGTTTCTATAGCAATTTGGCTATAACTACGAGGACGCAGTAAAACGTCTGCTATGCGTGATTCTATTTAAAAGCGGCATATATTCAAATTAGCTGGCACTGGCACAAACAGAATTTTTTTTAAGTTATCTCTTTAAAAAGGCTCGTAATTATGTACTTACAATTTTAAAAAAAATAATAAAATCGAATCTCTTCAGCTGGAGGCTTGAGTCAAAAGAGTGTTTATTTGTCGTCGATGTCATTGTGAATGGTTACCTTGTCGAGGGTCGTGAGGTTATTCACTGTTGCGCCACATACGTTCCAATCAGGTTACATTGTATAGAGAGCAATCTATAAGAAATGAAGCACACGCACTCCCTATGCCTAATTAACTCCTCAAGATTCAGCCACAATTCCCTGACATAATAATTAGTTCACCCACTATATCAGTCAAAGCTAACCTTTGCTTTAGTAGCTCAACTTAAATTACTAATAATTGCACTGCTGCTGGAGGTGGCGTTATTCAAAGTGAACTTTAAGACTCTGTAAATGGGATACTTTGTATTAAACGGTTATGTTGGCCAAGTAAAGAACATCTCAAACAAAGAATAGTAGGAACTTATTTATTTATTTCTAAAGGATTTTTACCAGGAAGGATACATTGAGATTTCTCTCATTTTCAAGTATGTCCATAATTAATGTAATATTCTAATTCTTACTTTAAATGCTATTTTAAGATTAATGTTACTCATCTTATTATTGAGTCTGATAATATTTAGCAAAATGTACACTCTGATACGCAACCCTCTAATACCTTGTGTAGTAGCATAATATGGACATGAATTAAAGGGACCTGAGATGAGGGTCCACGGATTGTAACTTTCTTTATCCTAGACTAGTGGATCCCAAACTTTTTTTTGACTGCTGCCCCTTGACTCCCGGGCCACATCCCTAGCGCCCCCATATATACGCATCTCTTTTTTGGGATTATGTATAATGCATATCTGAAACAACAACTAATCAACCCCTCTAGACCACAGACCTTTCCACCACTCTCTGGGGGGCAGAGTCTCCATCTGGGAATGACTGTCCTAGATCATCTACCAAAGGATCCTACATCATGTAAGACAGACATTTTTAAATCTCTAAGCTCCCCCCATGCTACATATATTCTCTAACCTTGAGATCAATTTTATCAATATTCCCTCCCAATAATTCTCTCCACTAACCACCAGTTATTGCCTATTTGTAACATTATGCCATTATAATAACAATAACATTATGTAATACCATGTTCCATTACATTGTTGTTACATTGCATTCTTCAGAACATGGAAGAATCACATCAGTTTTGGATTGCAAAACAATAAAAGGAACCTCAAAGTATCAAAATCATAAGCATTCCAACAGGTCCCAAGTTGTATATACGCTGATGCTGCAACAAGATGTGTATCGATGATCCCCTACCGCATTCCCCTACCTCTGACTTCAGATTCTCCAAAATGTCAAAATCTGAAAGAGTAAAAAATCTGGAATGCTCTAGATTATATGCATTTTGGGTTCTTCTGGATTTCAGAATCCAGAGTCTCAGAGTCCTGATCAATCCAGATGAGCAAACCTTATCTTAACCTGTATCTAATGTCACTCTGTTGATAAATATAATACATATGTATTTTATTTTTTGTCTCATTGTATTAACACAAATTATAAAAAAAAAGAAAAGAAACAAACAAATCCTAGAGGGAATAAACACACATTAAAATCTTTCAAATATCCAACACGTGCAGGGTTATTCAGTAGCCACTGCAGTCTGCCATTGTTGCAACAATGATAAATTGTGCTTCCGAAAATGGAACTGCAGGCATTTGCAGGAGAAGCTTCCTCAGTGAATCCTCTCCTGCCATTGTTTGAACTTCTCTTTCGGGATTGCTGAAAGTTTATCATTGTTGCAACATCAGTAAACGATTGTGAATTATCAATAGCTCCACTAGTGTTATTGTACAATGTCGTTTCCACCTTGAACATCGTCAATCAGCTGCTGCAGGACAGGCGTTTGGTGGTTGTGTTTACAGAGAGGTGGATTTTTTTTTTGGAGAAAGGATTTTACCACGAAAGATACATTGAGATTTCTCTCGTTTTCAAGTATGTCCTGTGTGGCGAGTATGTACCGTTAGATGGAGTTAGATTGATTAACCTTTACTCTCACTGGTTTTCTATCCCCAACCTGAGTGTCCCTTTCAGTGTTACCCAGTTGTGGGCTATATTACATTCTTCATACAAAAAGCCCTGCGCAAGGTGACAATCTTTGCGTTAAAGTTTTGCGCACGCAAATCACTGCTGGAATTACAATCCTTGCGGCTTTTTTCATCCGCTGATCAATAGCGTGCGCAAACAGGACGCGCCCAAATGCACGCGCAGTACCATCTCGCGCAAAAATCTTTGTGCGCGCAGTCTTTTTTCAAGATTCAGCCAATCAGAATTAAGCCTTATGGGCTTGGATATTTGGGGTTAGCCAGGTTGTTCAGATTTGCCATTAGCACCAGCTTTTAGGAGTTGCTAAAATTATGCGCGCAAAGGCCATGCGGTAATTACCGCGAAATAGATTGTAATACCATACTCGTACCAGCGCACATTCGCTTTTGCGCTCACAATGTTAAGTATAGGACGCGCAAAGTACAGTAAGCTCGCGCAGGGTTCGTGCAGGTTCACACGCGTTAGATGATTTTGCGCGGTTGTTGCGCTGACTATGTAATACGGGATTCGGCGCAAATGGTTTTACCCCATGTGTTAATGTCTTTTTGCGCCGGCGCAAACGCTTGCGTGAAGATTGTAATTTTGCCCATTGTTTTTCAAATGCAAAACCCTTACAGAATGCTTTCTAAATTCCAAATATTAAGTAAAGTGTATTAAATGTGATCAGTGCGTTACAATGAATTGTTTGCTTCTCTAATCAGATTAAATATTGATAGATTTTAATTTAATATCCCTGTGATTTTTCATTCCTTTCATTAAAGTTTACCAAATTATGTTAGCTCTGGAAATTGTGTTTCCTAAATGGAATTAAAATGAATTGTTTTATATTAATATATCTTGGAATTATCTCCTTACGCAGATACTTTATGTTTCCTTTATTAGATTGACGACTTAAGTGGGCTAACTACTGAGTATTAATTACTTTCAATATTTTGCCACAGAAAGTCATTTTCATCTAGTAATTGACTGACTGTCGCATGACACTGCCATTTCCTTAAGTCCTCAATTTTGATTTTTTTTTATACATATATACAGTTGTGTTCAAAATTATTCAACCCCCACTGAAATTGAGTGTTTTGGCCAGTTTGACATTGAGTTTCATCATTCAGTCATCTTGCTTACAATTTAAATCAAAGAGGCACGTGTAGGTCAGACAAACATAACATAACATTTATAATGAAATAACCACAAATGTCTTTTCTGTGCTCACATCATTATCAGTTTTATTCAACCCCCAAGTGACATTCAATCTTAGTACTTAGTACAACATCCTTTTACAGTTATAACAGCTTTTAAACGTGAAGCATAGCTTGACACAAGTGTCTTGCAGCGATCTACGGGTATCTTCGCCCATTCGTCATGGGCAAAAGCCTCCAGTTCAGTCACATTCTTAGGCTTGCGCACTGGAACTGCTTTAAGTCCCACTAGAGGTTCTCAATCGGATTTAAGTCAGGTGACTGCGATGGCCACTCCAAAATGTTCCAGCCTTTAATCTGCAACCATGCTCTAGTGGACTTGGAGGTATGCTTGGGATCATTGTCCTGTTGAAAGGTCCAACGTCTCCCAAGCCTCAGGTTTGTGACGGACTGCATCACATTGTCATCCAATATCTCCTGGTACTGAAGAGAATTCATGGTACCTTGCACATGCTGAAGCTTCCCTGTACCTGCAGAAGCAAAACAGCCCCAAAGCATGATTGACCCCCAGCCATGCTTCACAGTAGGCAAGGTGTTCTTTTCTTCATAGGCCTTGTTCTTCCTCCTCCAAACATAGCGTTGATCCATGGGCCCAAACAGTTCTAATTTTGTTTCATCAGTCCACAGAACACTATCTCAAAACTTCTGTGGTTTGTCCACATGACTTTTGGCATACTGCAGTCGACTCTTCTTATTCTTTGGAGACAGCAAGGGGGTGCGCCTGGGAGTTCTGGCATGGAGGCCTTCATTACGCAGTGTGCGCCGTATTGTCTGAGCTGAAACTTCAGTACCCATATCTGACAAATCTTTTCTAAGTTCCTCAGCAGTCACACGGGGACTTTTCTCCACTCTACGCTTCAGGTAGCGCACAGCAGTGGAAGTCAGCATCTTCTTTCTGCCACGACCAGGTAGCGTTTCAACAGTGCCCTTTGCCTTGAATTTGCGATGATGCTTCCTATGGTCTCTCTTGGTATGTTTAACATCTTTGCAATCTTCTTATAGCCATTGCCCTTCCTGTGAAGAGTAATCACCTCTTCTCTTGTCTTCCTGGACCATTCTCTTGACTTCACCATGTTTGTAACCACACCAGTAAATGTCTAGAAGGAGCTGAGTATCACAGTCATTTTAAAGCTGCCTAATTGGTGCTGATTATGCGTTATTGCTGCTCCGTGACATCCACAGGTGTTTTCAATACCTGATTGAAAACACTTGAATGAACCTCTGTTCTTCAGAGTGGTAGTCTTTAAGGGGTTGAATAATTGTGTCAATGAAGAATTCACAAAAGAAACATTTACTACTGTATTACAAAACCAATTGATGTCATTTTAGTTGCATATGGTTCTTTAAAAAGTCCTTGTAGGATTTCATTCTGAATACAATTACAAATGTACACTAAATTCCCTAAAACCCTTTACAGCATTGGGGGTTGAATAATTTTGAACACAACTGTATATATATATAGAAATAACATCCTTGAGCCACACAGAATTAGACGCGTTGTGAATGATCAGAGACTATTGTATCAAACCTCCAGCGACTGCATGCCGTGTATCACTGATTATGCAGACAATGACTTATGGAGTATTCTAGCTGTCTCCGAGCTGTAGTTGCGCGTTGTGTGGGTGGCACGCTGCTGTGTTAAATGATCCTAAATGTATTTTTTTTTTCAATTGAAATATAGAAACTTGTGTTCAACCATGGAATTCTTTTGTAATAAGTTATAAGTCACTCATACAGGGTTATTCAAAGAGGATCGAAAAGTCACCGCACGTTCGGTGACTTTTCGTTCTCTTCAATTCGGTGCGATTCGGCGATCCATTTCGGCGACCCTGCTGTGTATTCAGCAAGCACCACAGGGCTGTCGTAGTGCAGGGAAGAGCCGCCGCAAACCCGCCAAACACTCACCGCAAAACCCGACGAATGCACATCTAAACCCACAAAAACATCTTGATTAACCCCGCCGAACACGCCGGAGAAACCCGAGCAGCCGCCGATCACAGCGCAGAGCAGCCGCCGGAAAAATCCGACACCGCAGACGAATGGAGTGAAAAAAAACAAGTACGCTTGAATGTTTGAAAAGTGAAACTCTGTTTGCAAAGAAACTACAGAACGAAAATGTCTGGAATTTACATATAAGATCCAATGAATTATAATAAAAAGGGCTGTTACAGAAAAAAGAAAAAAAGGATTTAAAAAAAAAAGGAAAAATGCCTAAAAGATCCTAAAAATCTATAAATAAAGAGACTTTCTACTGCAGAATATTATAATCATCGGTTTATTAGATATTGGATTAAAACGGGAATATTTTTAACATTGAAGCCTATGGGATTCGCCTCAATAAACCTGTCGAATGAAACCACAGAACAGCAGGCAATTCGGCAACTTTTCCCTGCTGGTTTGTGTTCTCTGAACAGATGAAGCATTGCTTCTCTATGGGGATATCACTTCCCTTGAACAGGCAACGAACAGGCACCGTATGAGCAGTCAATTCGCCAACATTTGGCGAACTGCCTGCTCTCTGAATAGCCGAATGGCCAGGAAAGCTAACCGCACGCTGAATTTCACTGTTCAGTTACCTTTCGCCAACAATTCGGATCTCTTTGAATAACCCTCTTTATCTCATAGGAATAAAGAGAGTGGAATGGAAGATGGGCACACGTCCTTTGTTTTTTTTCATATGTGTTCATATTCTCTTATCAGAATACGGATGTGAAGGACCAACAAAATTGCGTGTGATACTGTAAACAAACGTTATGAAATGTGTTAAAACAAAGGATGTAATATACTGTCTTTCGTTTTTTTACACTGTATATAGATAAGAAACCTTGTCATAAAAATAAATCAGATTTATTGTGTTTTGAGATTTTCTAAAAGATGAAAAGATTTGTATTATTTGTAAATTATAAATTGTTCAGAATTCTCCAAAGAACATAGAGAATGGTAATATCTTTTTCTTGCATTAAAGATTTCTTTATACTTTATAACACCTCATTAGTTTCTTTTTTTTACTGATTTGGACCCAAATTTCTATGACTTTATTTTCTGTCCAAATAAATAAGTCATTCTGAGCTTCTTCTAAAACAACATTTTTTTTCTTATTTACATAAATAGCATTAGTAAGGTGTGAGGTCACCCAACTATCTTGAAGCCGATTTTTTTTTCTGGCCGCATGTCCAGCAAATAATGGTGAATTTTATTATTTTTTCGATTTTTTTTTTTCTAAAACATTCTAAACCAGTCTGTATCAAAATCCCTCTTCCAATCCAGACCAGTCTCAACAAAGGTTAGAAGAAAACATTCACTCCCTAAACTCCACAAAATGATGTATGTTGTAAACTGAGTGCCTGTCATGGTCCTCGCCAGCGGCAGAAAGGCAAAACCGGTGCTGCCGCACTCTGAACCTCCCTAGGCAGTACAGGAAAGGTGCCTCCCAGGGTGCTTCAGCATCCGCTATGACTCCAGAGTGGAGATTGTGCAGCCAGGAGCCTGTTCCTTTGTTATCCAGAGTTCAGCCTACTTGTGTACCAGACCCCTTGCTTGTTTACTGGATCGCCACTCTCTGTAATCCCTGGACCTTTGGACCACCCTCGACTATTCTTCTGGATCATCCTCCTACTGATACCTCGCCTGATTCCCTCACTACTTTCAAGACCCTTGTTTGCCACATACTTTGCTGGTTCCTCATGGAGACCCTCAGTGAGGTTCCCCTTGTTCCTTAGGGACTCTCCCCATCACCCAAGATACTCTCATCATCCAAGACCCTCTCATTATCCATAATATGATGAGATAAATGGGAGAATTTTTCTGGTTTGGCTATTTTGACCTAGAATTTTAACTTCTACAGTCATTCTCTTGAGTTTCACCTTTCTTTGAATAGACCTGCTATGCTTATTATTACTAGATTAAAAAAGCATTGACTTTAATACTTTGCATGACTTTACTATGTTGTTCTTTTCTTTCATATTTCCTTCCTCTGGGATAAAATGAATCAAATAACATTTGAGGTTTTGAAGATTCCAGTGCAGCAGGGGTCAGCAACCTTGGTCCTCCAGATGTTTTCAAAGTCCATCTCCCATTATAATCAGCCACTAATTAGGTTGGCAGAAACTCGTGAGAAATGTAGTTATTGGTGAGCCAAGGTTGGTGACCCCTGCTGTACAGTGTTCAAACAAGGGAAGGGCATCCACATTTTTCAATCACTCTGCAGGGATTCAGTGGGACAGAATGACACTTTCTGGCCAACTTACCGGCTGGATGAACTGTGGAGGAGACCCAGGTTTGAATCTCAGCCAGAGCACTTTTCCAGTAAGTGTCCTTGGGCAAGAAACCTAACGGTACATACGTGCATACCACACACTATTGGCTGTGGAGTCCAGTGGTAACGGCTCTACCCTTCGACCGTGAAGAATAAAATCAAAATCGCGTTCAGCACATCCCTCCAATACAACTGCGGAGAAGCAAGTATGAACTTTACTAGAAATAGGTTCAACCTAACCACCAGGTCGCTGCTTTACAATCATGGAAAGACGACCCGATCCCACTCAGAAGACACCACCAGTGAGTGTCCTTGGGCAAGACACCTAATGATATGGATGCTCCTACCTCACAAAATACTTGTACATCTCATAGATTGTAAGTTCCCTTGGGAACAGGATCCCCCTGAATCAGACCGTATCATCCATGTGTGCTGTTACAATGTATCAACTCCTTGTACACTGATCTTGTAAAGCGCTGCGGGATTTATGGCGCTATGTAAATAAAGGATAATAATAATATAAAGGCATTTCTTTTATAGCTTTATGGATAAATTCCATTTACCTTCTGTTTCACTGTAAACTAAGGGCCATATTACAAAGCTGGTGCTAACTTAACCAGAGCTGTTGTAAACTTCCCAGATCCATTATAGCCTGTGGAGCTGTTAAGTCAACAACAGCTCTGGTTAAGTTAGCACCAACTTTGTAATATGGCCCATAATCTTTGCTCAAAATTACGTTATTGGTGGAAAAGGGTCTAAGAGATGCTATAAAACAGACATTGCATTCCATAAGGCTGTTTGATTTCTTGCATCGTGTTTGCGTTCAGAAAAAACTGTTTAATTTTAATAAAAATCCATCTTGATACAAATTATGTTGTTAATGCTGTCGCATTACTAACCCACTGTCAAGCTTTTAACCTCCTGGTTTCAAGAAGCCAAACCTTCAAAAAAGGCTAGAAAATCAAATACATGTTACACAAGATGTGCAGACATTATAGGAATAATAATGTGACACCTGTCACTGTTCCGCACAGACTTTCATTCTTGTCTTTTGCATTGCAAAATAAAAGCACAAAAGAGCAGATTGGGAATAGAAATATACAAATGAACTCTTTAAAAATAAAGCAAAAATGACACAAAGGACTATTACAGTATTTAACTAATTAATGCTTTTTATCTAAAGAAAATAGTGTTTGCGAGTGTCATTGTATGGACAGCAAATGTATAAACTTAATACAGAATATAAATCAATGTTTCAGATTGATGTTGCTTAGAATTGCTTTAATTTATATTCATATATTTGTTAATATATGATTAAATTATCAGGGTTATTCAGAGAGCGTGAAAAGCAGGAAAATTACTGGAAAATGAAAAATTCTAGGTCAAAATAGCCAAACCAGAAAAATTCTCCCTTTCATCTCACGTTCTAAATCGGCTATTTTAACCTAGAATTTTCCATTCTCCAGTCATTCTCCTGCTTTTCGCCTCTCTCTGAATAACCCTGTATGTGTGTTGCAGGATGCAGCCCTACCTTTTTATTTGCTAACAATAAAACAATGTGTTTTTGAGAGTCTTCTCTTTTCTTCAGGTCAGAAGCAAATATTAATTCAATCTGGTAAAATATAGTATGTATATGTGTCTCTATACAGTATCTATATATTTATATAACGTTACATACACAAAGGGCACTATTGAGTGCCCTGCGCTAAAATGGGGATGCCAATGGGGAAACAGGTTTCCCCGTAGTGTCACCATTTACCACACAATTCCGGAGCAGGCGCTTATTCAGCAGCTTACCCCAGAACACAGAGCTACCCTGCCTGATACTCGCGATAGCGCTTCCGCGCCGCGAGTATCGCCTCCTGGAGTCCATAGGACTCCATGGAGGATTACAATTCCATGCCGTGAGATTGTGCAGGGCCACAAAGCAATTCGTGGAGGGAGACTGGGGACTACTTGTCCCCCCCTGACTCTGCTCCTGGCAGCCGGAAGCAGCGGATTAGGCCCCGGTTCTCGCCTCGGGTTGATAGGTGAGTATCTGATTTATTGGGGGAGGTTTAGCTGGTGCGGATTGATTCTGTAAACCTGTTATCAGTTAGCACCAGCTTCTAGGTGTAGTTAACTTTTTCATTGCCGCATCGGTGGGGTAATTACCGTTAGGACTTTGTAATACCCTATCCTAGCGCTAATTGCTGATTGTACTCCCAATATTAAGTATAGAGTGCACAAAGTACAGTAAGCTTGCAGAAGCTAGCTCAATCTCTGATGCGCTAACAGATTTTTCAGGGCTTTAGCATTAGGATGGTATGCGTTAAAGTCACTTATCCTGACATTAGCGCTTACTCACCCGAACACTACAGCTAGCGTTCACTAGGGAATCGTGCCCAAAATGATGGAATACACATGAGGTCCTTATGTGGATGATAATTTCAGGTGCCGGAGAATCAGGGAGCCGTGGGCTGGAATTTGTGCACTATTTAAAGGTTTGCTTTACACTGGTATTGTGTGTCCTGTGAAAAGTCCATTATGATGTCTAACTGTGTGCGGGACCCTGCTGTGTATATGTATGTATATCTATATAAATAAATATATTTAGTTTAGACAAAATGTTTAAAATAACTTGTTTATCGATCCAACAATATTTCACATTAATTCGGGTATAACATAAAATGGCAAATATCATTCACACCTACAGAGGTGTGTCAAAATGTGCAAAGACTATGTTTGGGTATGTTTTCAAGGGTGCATAGTCCTAAAAATGATATACAGGTTGAGTACCCCTTATCTGGATTTCTAAACTATGGAAGACTCTGAAAACTGGAATTTTCAGAGCCTCTGGATTTTAATATTGAATTAGGGTCACTCCAGCAGACACTGCTTCTTGGGAAACCATCTCCTGAGCACTGCAGCAAACAGCGGCACACACTGGGAGCCTCTGGGCAGCCCCAACATGGGACATGCTACCAGGAGTCACGCTCACAATGAGCATCTTGTCCATGGAGTAACCTCACACACAGAGCCCCTACCATGCGTACAAGCTGGTGCTACAGCAGGAAGGGGATCACGGCTCTCCTGAAGCGATCTTCTTTCCTTCAAACCTCTGAAATCTAAAAGAATCCGAAATCAGGAATGCTTGGGTACCGTGCATTCCGGATAACAGGTTTTCCACCTGTAGAATGCAAAAAATTGTCTGTTTTTGTTTATTATCAGGAGAGGCGTGTGCTAGGGAGTGCAATTCCATCTCTTGTACCTGTCAACCTGCGATATGGTAGTACATTTTGAGTCGGACACGCATCTCACCTGTGAATGCAAAGTAAACACACTAGGGAATGTAGTGCATATATTGTGTACATCAACGACCACCTGGGCCGCCAGTGAAAATAGTAGATTTTAGTATTAATTTTTTGTCTGTTGGCCTGAAGAGAAGTATTTGGTGTGCTACTGCTAGCTGCATGTGTGGGACTTGAAGCCAAGTGAACAATTACATAGGTAATTTTTAAGGCGAGTCCGTCATTTTGTGCGGACTGCACACAACAGACGTACGTTCTGACGAGAGACAATGTAGTGACCGTCATTTTTGACGGATCTAGTAAAAAAAAAACACGCACATCGACGTTCTCCGTTGTGAATTCGCAGTTTGGTACGTTCAGGTTGTTACAATTTGCTGTTACCACCAGCTTTTCAAAGACGTTAAAATTATGCGCGCAAACGTTGTCCATTTAATTTTTGCGCTAAGATTGTAATACCATGCGCGCACCAGCGTGCACCAGCGCACAAACGCATTTGCGCTCACAATGTTAAGTATAGGATGCGCGCACTAAATTGCGCTTGCAAAGGGTTCACGCAGGGTCACTTGCGTTAGACGTTAACATGCATTTTGTGTGCGAATGTCGTAATACGACGTTCAGCGCAAAGGGTTTTGCCTCTCGCATTAATGCGTTTTTGCGCGCGCGCACAATTGTGCGTGAAGAATGTAATAGAGCCCAATGGCAGTCAGATTTCTCCTTGGATCAGACATCTATTACCTACATAATAAATATTCTCACACGTAATATTATGCTTTTAAACAATTAAAGACTGTGATGTAATTCATAATTTTGCCAAATGCAGTTACTGAATGATCATCAAGTAATTTTGATCTGTGCATTCAGAAAATAAATGTCAAATATACAGATGTATGTTGTGCCTTGTATGTTTTTTTAGACCTGGCCCATATACCCAGAGGAGAAGGGTATTTGTGAAAGTGACTTTCATGTCAGGTGAGTGAGGGAGTAAAATCAGAGGAGGTCAAACAGCACAAGTGCTCCAATTTAATCCCTTACCTGCTAGTCATGAGGGTGTAAGGGGTCAGGAGTAAGCGGGTGCCAAGGAGTTCATCCACTTTGACTTCAATGTAAATTGAACTCACAAGTGCAACAACACAAACCTCAAGGAAATTGCACAAAGGACAATTGATCCCATGCGATTCTTTTTTCGGTTCATTCATGAAAGTGTCTTTTTGTTGAGTCATGTTTTTGATGAATTGACAAATCATCTGAGATTCAGACAAATCAAAAATTGCACACGGCTACGCTAACGTCAGACGAACGCAGTCTGGGCGCATTCTGCCCGTGCGTGCATGAAGGACGGACGTACTGACGGAAGATACTGTGGACACCACATGGTCCGTTTTTTTTGACGAATGTAGAAAAAAAGGGAAATATGGGAACCAAAATTAATTAAAATGAAAAGACAGGTACAGTCAGCCAGACCAGAAAAACGTCTGAGCGTCAACGTGATGGACGTCGCAAATTTGCTGCGTCTGACGTCTTGTCCTCTCACACACAGGCCGCTACACGGACGCAGCGCACTCTGGGCATCCATTGTAGCGCTTTTATGTCGAGGCCTAAATTGCGGCCGTTGGCACCTGCGTGTTGCGTACGCACTTCGGTGCACACGTACTTCGTGTGTTGGTCTCTATTGATCACAAATCAATGCTACGACGGACATTAAACTGTGCGTCGACATAGATGTGTTGACTGCGTTCGTCTGACGCTAGCCTAATAATTACATAGTTACATAGGCTGAATAAAGACGTGCGTTCATCAAGTTCAGCCTTTCACACATCAGCTATTACTGTTGGTCCAAAAGAAGGCAAAAACCCCAGTCTGAAGCGTTCGCCAAACGTGCAACAAACTGGGAAAAAATTCCTTCTTGCCCCTAGAACGGTGGTCAGATTTCTTCTTGGATCAAGCAGCTTTTACCTACATATTAAATCTTATAAATCTTATTGTTATGTTTTTGCATAGTATAAATATTGGCGTAGTGGAGATGGGATGATCTTTTCTTTTGTTACATCCTTTTAGTTTACCAACCATCACACTTTGGTCTTGTACAGATCAAACAGAGCTATATACTAACCTCAAGCATATATCCTCTACTTTACATATAGCTACAAAAATTAAGTAAAATACACCCCATACAGCCTGATGCAGTACTATACAAGAGTTGAATGATTTTATGTTCGCTTGAAATGTACATATTACTATTTTTCCACTTGATGCCCTTGCTTAGATCTTAAATTGACTGACAAGATAATTACATTTTCTTATTCCGTTCAATTATACCATCTCTGCTTTTTTTTCCCTTCCATTTTTGACTCTTACAGCTTATAAAAATCCTCTAACAATAAATCCATCTAACAAGGTTTTTAAACGTATTGCTATTTCCAATTACTTTCATTGAAATCAAACGTTCTAAATAATTAGCGATGTCGGAATGTTGTGAAAAAAACATGTTGAACCTTCCTTCTGCTTTTTTTTTCCTGCATGCCTGAGTATGCCGCACATTAATATTCACCTTCATTCAAGCTGTGCTTGTGTTGAGGTGTAAATTTATGGTTATCAGAGGCATGTGGCAGCATAATCTCATCACTGGCGAAGCTGTCTACCTTTGAGTATTTGTAATTACGATTCGAAACTCTAAATGCACGAATCAAATCAATGTCATCGCTCTCTCTGTGCTTAAATGAAGTTTAAAGAAATTACTTTCCTCCCTCTGATCTACCTGGGAGAAAAAAAAAGTAGTTTTATATGTTTAGTAGAAAACAAGCTTGTTAGCTGGAGTGGAGGGGGGAGAAGTGATCTTTATTAAATGAAGTAAAGGGAAAACAGGGGACAACACGGCATTTAGCTGGTAAACAAATTGTCATCCGCTCTGTTTCTTGACTCTTAATAATGAAAGCAGACAAGTGGTAAAATCTGAATCATTGCACAAATTCACTTCAACGAGCTACGTAGTAAATTGCCGCTACATTATTCATGTTCACTCAGTACTTAATATATTAATATTACCTTAAAAACATTTTAAATACTGACAAAACTGTAACGATGCTCTTTGGAACAGCACCTAAACTACATAAATTGCAAAATTCCCATCTATGTGTTAGGACAAAACCAAACAGCACGCTGACCACAGTCACTTCTCTCAAATATCTAGGTATGTGGTTAGACCCAAATCTATCCTTTGGCCCCCACATCGAAAAACTCTCAGCTAAACTTTACCCCAAACTAGGTGACCTGTACAGAAACAAATCCTGCCTGAGCCCTGCGGTAAGAAAGCCAATTGTACAACAAATGCTTATGCTGGCTATTGATTATGGAGATGTAGTGTATGCAGCTGCCCCGCAAACACAACTTCATAACCTTACTACATTGTATAACTCATTCTGCCGCTTTGTGCTACAATGTAACTACATGACCCACCATTGTGACATGTTAAAAGAACTAAACTGGCCATCGCTGGAGTCTAAACGCACCCTTCACCTTTCCAACCTGATGTTTAAGAGCTTTTCTGGGAAGCTACCACCCTACCTGAATAAACTGCTTCCCCCAGCAGCTCCCTCATCCTATAACCTCCGATCCAGGACCTGCACCTTACTTGCAATACCACAATACAAAAAGACAGTGGCTCGATCTTCATTTTCCTATAGAGCACCACAATTATGGAATAACCTCCCAGACGCCATAAAATCTTCCCCCAGTCTTAAGTCACTCAAGAGCTCCCTATTAACATACATCAATACAGAATGCACCTGTAAACATGCAAGATAGTGACTATTTCCTACATATAAATTTTCTGGTAATATGTATATTTGTGTTGTTTTTTTTTTTTTTAATAACTTGCATTTTATTACTTTGAATTGTTACAGTCATTACAGAAATACAATGTTCTTGAACCCAGGACATATTGAAAATGAGAGAAATCTCTATGTATCCTTCCTGGTAAAATCTTTTATAAATAAATAAATAAAGTAGATTTCTAATTAAACTCAAGATGGCTTTGTTGAGCTACACCTGGCATCCAATCTTGGCATCGGAAACCTGCCAATACAGGAAAGAAAAGGACATTGTTTCAGTTCTAGACATTTATTGTTCGTCAAGACGGGCATCAATAAAATAATGGGGCTTGTAAGCTAATAGCTTTTTCTTAAAAAATCTATCAGTTAAAGTATCAGTTGATTATCAGTTGATTATTTTGTGGAAGATCCATCTGTGAGTTACAAATAAAAAGCAAATGGAAAAGTCTAACTAATATAAGTTTGTTTGATTAGAGTGAATGTGATGAATTGATTTCTTGGAGAATTGCTTTTTGCTATCAATGTATTATATGGAACGTTATTTTTTTACTTATTTGTAAATACTGATAGAGTTAATAAAGCTACAATTTTCTAAACTTGCATGATCGAATCAAACTAAGCATCACTAATATTCACCAGCGATCTTAGGCAGCTTTTTAAAGATACATAACGCAATACTTAAAGATAAAAAGCAGAGCATCTTATAAAAAAATAATACTTCATTGTGAATATTGACGTTATGCAATCACGATGTTAGCATAAACAAAAAATGTCACTAATAATGGAAAACTTTAAGGAAAAAATACTAGTAATGGAAAAGGCATTTTCGGTCCCAATATATAATGTTTACCTCAATGTGCCAAAAGTTCTGTGCAGTCCATTTGTGTAATCTATCACCTGTGTGTCTGTCTGTCCCTCTTCAATATGCCGTGCAGTTTTTGGCACCTGTGTATGAAAAAAGCTATTGAAAATGTGCAGAGGCAATCTACAAAAGTTTATGAAAGGAATAGAGATTTTAATTATGAAGAGGAAGTAAACAAATTGCTCTTGCTTAGATTTGAAAAAAGTCAACTTTGAAAGAGTATTCCATACAGGACCAATTTAACCCTTTCACTGCGCAAGACGTGTGGGGAATGTCCTCATCGCCTCCCGCTGTATGTGGAGGACGTTCCCCACACGTCTTCCGCTCGGCCAGGGGCCAGAGAGAAACTCACCTCTCTGGTCTGGGGTCCCGCGGCATTCTGACTTCCTCGAAGTCAGACACCGCTTTTATAGACCCCTGCCGTAATGACGTCATTTCCAGGCGAACCCCCCTGCAAAGCTGGGAGATCACCTGAAAGGGAGGGTGGAAGATCCATTCGGATCCCTCTCCCTCCCGATCGGGAGGGTCTACGAAAAAAAGACAGGTACCGCTTTGAAGGGCAGTGTCTGCCCTTTAAAGCGGTGCCTGGCTTTAACCTTTTAAATGCCGGACCGCGATTCGGCGCCAGATCACGGCCTAGATCCGGTGGGGGCCACCATCTTGGATGACAGCTCCACCTCCGGGTCCCCCCTCGCTGCCAGACATCATCGGGCCTGGGATCGGTCTGTGCCTCTTTCTTTTCTCTGCCCTCTGTGCCTCTTTCTTTTCTTCCTTCAGCTTAATTTTTTTTCTTTCTTTCCTCTGTGCCTCTTTCTTTTCTTCCTTCTGCCTATATTTTTTCTTTCCTCTGTGCCTCTATCTTCTGTGCCTCTTTTTTCTTTCTCCCTTTCTTTCGTGCCTTTCTTTTTTCTTTCTTCTTCTGTGCCTTTCTATCACCTGATTCTTGTGGTGCCCGCACGTCATCTGGTGGTGCCTGAGCATCACCATAAGATGTTCACCTTTTGCGCTGCTAACGGGGGTCCCCTTTGCAAGCCGCCACTGCCGGCTACACCAGCAAACAATGAAGAAGGGGTACAACAATGGAACCCGGGTTGGGGCCGGCTGCGCCCCTAGGTGGCAGTGCGACCTAGGCAGTTGCCTAGCTTGCCTAGTGGAAGCACCGGCCCTGCCCACTACCCCCCCTCCTCCCCATATGCTTTGGCAATGCTAAAATGTATTTGGTCCTGCCAATAAAGCTTATTTTGATTTGATTTTTGATAGATAGATAGATAGATAGATAGATAGCTACAGAGATAGATACAGAGATAGATAGATACAGAGATAGATAGATACAAAGATAGATAGATAGATAGATAGATAGATAGATAGATAGATAGATACAGAGATAGATAGATACATAGACAGATAGATAGATAGATAGAAACAGATAGATAGATAGATAGATAGATAGATACAGAGATAGATAGATAGATAGATAGATAGATAGATAGATAGATAGATAGATAGATACAGAGATAGATAGATAATTTATTTCAGGGACGAATGACTGAATATGTCTCCATATTGAAACATTGAGTTTTAGTCGTTTACAGCTGACACAGCTTTGCCTCCCTAAGGACATATCAGACCATCCCCTGTGTAGTATCCACTAATAAATATATGTAGCACTTCACTCTGGAGATGCACAAACTGGTCCTTGAAGACCCTATTTCTAGCAGTATTCCAGGATTCATATGATTAATGTGTAATTTTAACAATTACCTTTTTATATTACTAAGCAACCTCCTAAGTATTATCTTGGGAAACCAGTTTGTGTTTGTGCCATTAGACTGGATTTAGATGTTTTTTGTGTATTGTTCTTTCATCTGTTAAGAAGAAATAAGCCATGGTGTAATGATTTCAGTAGAACAGCAAGTGCGGTACCATTCCATAATATGGATGGGCTTCGCGACGACAGCAACAGAGGAGAGGCCTGACACGCAGTAAATGGATACACACAACTAATCCTAACCTTCGACCCTCATTGTGGCCGGATATAAATAAAGAGAGAAAGCAAAGTGGTACAATAATTCCAAATATGGTAAAAATGATCAAATAAACCTAATGACTATAGTACTGATTAGTACACGTAGTCAAAGGAAACAGAGTATCAGACAATAGAGTAAACATAGCCATGGTCAAAGCAAAATAGAGTAATACACAATCGAGTACATGTAGCCAAGGTCAAAGCGAAAAAAAAGTAATACACAATTGAGTAAATGTAGCCAAGGTCATAGCAAAAAATAGTAATACACAATTGAGTAAACATAGCCAAGGTCAAAGCAAAATAGAGTAATACACAATCGAGTACATTTTGCCAAGGCCAAAGTAAAAAAGAGTAACACACAATCGAGTAAACGTAGCCAAAGTCATAGCAAAAATAGTAATACACAATCGAGTAAACCTAATCAAGGTCAAAGCAAAATAGAGTAATACACAATCGAGTACATGTAGCCAAGGTTGAAGTAAAAAAGAGTAACACACAATCGAGTAAACATAGTCAAGGTCAAACACAGAATATCAGAGAGAAACATAGAGAGTACTAACTGGTCAAGGAGAACCACAATAGGGCAAAGTGAGACAGACAGAATCTGTCTTAGGCTGGGGTCAGACGAGCGTGATTTCTACGGACTGTACGTCCGTGCAGTACGGACATCGTCAGTACGGATGACGCAGTAGTGGTCACACAGTCCGTTTTTTCACTGAAGTTATTTTTTGACGGATGTAGGAGGGGAAAATAAATTACAATGAAAAAACATTCTGTCCGTCAAAAATGCTGGACGTATAAATGCAGTCCGTCTGACCATGCTCCATCACTCACACACAAAGCTATGCAGACGTTGTGGACGTGGCGCACTCCGCACGTCCGTTCTAGCAGTATTACGTTCTTGCCTAACCTGCGTCCGTTTGCCGCGGCCGTTGTGCGTCCGCAGTTCAGTGCGGACGTACTTCATGTGTCAGGCTCCAATGGACTTACTTTCATGCTATCACGGACGTACTTTTAGGCGCAATCACGGACGTGAACACTACGCTCGTCTGACCCCAGCCTTAATGGTGTTCACACCCTCCTGGATAGGAGAGAATGAAGCACATGTGTCGGCACTCTCAGAATCATACGGCACGGGCATGGAATAAGTGATACAGCCTGTGAGCAGTCAGCATCAGAATCACTAGCAGTTTGAGATGAAATGACACTCGCTGGATCTGCCTAAATGAGAGTCTTCTGCAAGAACCTGGTCAGCAGGTAAGTTTTGCACCCCAGTACACGTGACACATAGATAGATTTCATTAACCAAAAACTGTACTCATCTATGAGACTGAGAGTCTTATAAAACCTATTAATAGTGGCAGACTTGCACTATTTGCGCATAATACATTGACCTATGGTAGTACGTTGGCATTCAAAAAGTCTTCTATATAGTTATATATATAAAGTCCAGGCAACCCAGCACTCATATACCAAAAAAATGTCCTTGCTCCGGCGCAGAGATCCGATAGCTGTCACAATACTCCAAAAAACTCTGATGCACATGGACACTTGTAAAAAAGTAATAAATTATATATATATATATATATTAAATATATATATATTTATTTATAAAGGATTTTACCAGGAAGGATACATTGAGATATATATATATCCTAAAAGGCTCAGCAAACAATGATGGTCCAAGGACAACATCAACTGAATCTAAATATTTCTTTTAAATCATGCTTATTATTGTACCTGTATATACACAGCATATTTTTTTTATTCATTCTATTCGAGCTGTTATCGTGCTGAAATTTTACCTTACAGAGCGATCGCGATTGAGAACCAGAGCCTAGATCCAACAAAAACTGGAGAATGATGGCTTGGCCCGGTCAGCTGTAGAATCTGTTTGAAAAGAAACAATATATAACATTTGCACAGGTGCCAAAGTAGACGTTTTGTAAGAATTCACATGTAATAAATTCAGTCCCAAACTTTATATAACCAAAATTAATATGGCTTTTAAATTATTAAGAATGAAATTGAATCCAACACTACAGAAAAGCGGTGAAATAGCGCAATAAAATGAGAATGGCAACAATGGAAACTGGAAGCTGTTCCAGATCTCCAGGGTTTGGATACTGAGCTAACTTACTAGCAAGAAGCTGAAATGAATGTGAATGGTGCAAGAAAAACAATACAGATATATTACAAAAAATAAACAAAGCCAATTGCATTATCAATAGGGTAGGATCGCTACATTTTATTAAATCAGATTAATACGGTTCCCAACAATTTCATTAAAGGTCTTACACTGATGCATGCAGATGGCACAGGTTTTAATGCCAACTTGGAGAGAAATGGGAGAATTATCTAGAGAAAAGTTTTTCACAGTTCTGTTTCTCTTGCCAGGTGCCTCCGGGTAAGGAAACCAAAATTAGGTTATTTTATTCCACATTCTAAAATTATCAGAGAAACATAGAAACATAGAAACATAGAAAATGTCGGCAGATAAGAACCTTTCGGCCCGTCTAGTCTGCCCAATTACATGGATACTTTACCTGGATTTATCTTTTGTTTAGGATAGCCTTATGCCTATCCCATGCTTGCTTAAATTCAATTACTGTTTTGGCCTCTACCACTTCTACTGGAAGACTGTTCCATGTATCCACCACCCTCTCAGTAAAATAATGCTTCCTGATGTTACTTTTAAAACTTTGCCCCTCTAATCTAAGACTATGTCCTCTTGTTTTGCTACTTTGTTTCCTTTTAAATATACTCAACAGAGGATGTAGATCAACTATTTTAACCAATATAATCTATTCGTAACAGCGTAAATTGTGTTTTTATATGAAAAAAAAAGCAATTTTTTTGTATGTCAGCTATATTTTCAAAATAATTTGTCTTCAAATTAGGTATTTAAAAAATGTGCTCAAACAAGTGCAGAATACTACGGGCTAGTGTATAAAAAGTGTACTTGTGCTGTGTCAGTACGTTCAGTAATGATTAGCAGAGGATATAACAGATGTTGGCTTTCCCCTAAAGAAGGATCAATTACAAGCAAAACCACAAAATACTCATTGTCACTCTACATGGAAGAGTCTGTGAGTACAGAGATCCAGAATATAATCCAAAAGAAGCAAAAGAAAATGTTACATGAAATGCCCAGCACTTTTAATAATGTAATAGTTTGAGAAATGATCACAGATTTGATATATTTCTATGAATATTTAATAATATATTATCGTTATTAGTTTTATTACACCTTTAGAATATAGAGAGCATAACATTGGCATCTACTTTACATCCACTCCTGAGTTATTAGTATCATTTGAAAAACAACCTAAACATCCGACATTGTTTCTGCTTTGCATTCATTTACATGTTACATTTTAATATATTATATTGATGTCTCCCTGCTGTCACCTCTATTCCAGTAAATTCCTCTGTAGTAGCCAATGGCTGGTCTTTTAGCCAGACGTGGCTTATGATGTCACCTCTTCCTGTGTGTGTCAACGACCTAGAATCACTATGTCCTAAAATTGATCAAACTATCGGTTCACACAAGATAAAAACCCTAAAAAGACACTGTATGAACTACAGCACCCCTGCGGAGCTGCATTATCTTCACATTACAATTATAGGAGCTTGCATTCGCTAGTGGGGGGGGCTGACCTGCTTGCCATCCATTATTGGAGTTTTCAGTCAGAACCGAAACATAGAATTAGCCATGTGTAGCTTAAACATACTTTAAGCACGGAGGCCTGGAGGATGAACTGTAGGTGAAATCAGGGATATTGGGCTAATTATATATATCTATATAGATCAATCGATGAATCTACCTATCTAGCTAGTTGGGTATGTTTTCGTATTACAGATTGTTATGTCAGGTTTCTAGGATTGAATGTTGGTGTTTACTTTGTATAGTTTAGGCTTTGATGTAGATACATTGGTGTGTTTGTGTGTTATACACATGGATATATGAAATGAGGTGGGTGAAGGGCGGTGAATCTCTAGGAACCTTTAGATGGGGAAACGTTAAATATCCTCTTCAGTCATTTCTTTGTTGTTGTATATGCAACCACTTTCCGAGTAACAGGTCGGAGCATTATGGGTACAAGGACTTTGTTAAGTCACTTCTTACATAGTGTATAGTCTGAAAAAAAGACATGCGTCCATCAGGTTCAGCCTTTCACACATCACCTACTGCTGTTGATCCAGAAGAAGGCAAAAAACTTACTCTGAAGTGCTCGCCAATATGCAACACACTGGGAAAATAGCATCCCCATGTTACCTGAATATTGCGGGGCAGGCGCCACCTTAGCATCTTGCCCTGGGAAAGCAGTGCTAACTGCTGGGATACTTGCAAAGCTCTTCTGCGCCGCCGTATCACCTCCTGGAGTCTAAAGGACTCCATGTAAGGTTGCGCTTCCGGGCTGCTCAATCGCGCAGTGACGCGGATTGATCACGTAGGTAGATTGGGAACTATTTGTTCCCATTCTCATTCTGCTCCTGTCAACAAGAAGCAGCAGATCCGGCCACCGTTCTCGCTGCGGGATGAGAGGTGAGTATCAGAATTATTGGGGGAGTTTTAGGGGCTGTTACATGATTTTGCAAATGCAGAATCATGTAGTGTCAGTTAAAAATAGAGGTGCTAGCTTTTGGCTCTCCGCATCCCAACGGTATTTTGCACCTGCACTTTGTAATGCTTTACTTAATGAGACGCTAATGGACTTTTGCGTTCCCCGTGTTAAGTATAGGATGCACAAAGTACAGTAAGCTCGCGGCAGCCAGAACAAAAAATGAGGCGCTAACGCAGTGGTCCCCAACCATGGCCCTCAAGACCCACTAACAGGCCAGGTTTTAAGGTTTACCTTAGGGAAATGCAGACTGAATCCTGCAATCACTGAGCAGAAAATCATATCACCTGTGCTGTGCTTCACTTATCTGGAAAACCTGACCTGTTAGTGGGCCCTGAGGACCAGGGTTGGGGACCCATTAGCGTTTGGATGGTAATAAGGTGCTCCTGCTTTAGGGCCACCAGGGCTAACGTTATCGCTCACGCAGGTGAGTGTTAACGTTAGCAACAAGTATGTAATGTAGCCCTAAGTGTGTCGTTACCAGTGTCCGTCTCTATAAATGTCTGTGTGTCTATAAATGTCTATGTGATTATCTGTCATTCTATCGGGGTTATTCAGAGAGAGGTGAAAACCAGGAGAATGACTGGAGTAGTTAAAATTCTAGGTCAAAATAGCGAAACCGGAAAGATTCTCCCATTTATCTCACTTTCCAAATCGGCTATTTGGTCTAGATTGTTCATTCTCCTGGCAATTCTCTTGCTTTTCACCTCTCTCTGAATAACCCTGTATGTCTTTCTGAATCTCTTGCACTCTCTTTTTATGTGTCTGTCGGTGTGTCTAGCTGTATTTGTGTCTGTGTCTCTGTCTCTATCTGTGTAAGTCTCTCCATGCGTTGTCGCTCTGTCTATCTGTAACAGTCCCCATTTGTATTTTTTGCTCTTTCCCTTTTCTGTGTCTGTCTGTCGTTATCTGTTTCTATTTATGTATCTTTATCTTTGTTAAAAAGAACCAAAGTGCCAATTTTCACAAATCCCAAGCAATTTTCCGAAGTTTATATTATAATATAATCCTATTGTATATATCTTTCTCAGTTCTTTGCTTTACTTAGACCATGAAATCCGTTGGCACTCGGCAATCCATTAAGAGATGTAAAATCTGTATTAAGTTACGAAATGTATACATATATTTTATTACTTTACAATCAATTTATGCTCAAAAATCTTTTCAGAAAATAAGTGAAATTAAAAAAAAACTCTTTAAAAAGACACTTTGACAAAAAAGCCTAGCATAGCCGGTCTCTGTATATTTTTCTCAATTTTATATATTAGATTGAAATATTAAACAGCTGGCAGAATTTTATTGTATACAAATAAGACATTTGGGATTTGGAAAGTTACCATAGTGAGCAGACCCAGCTGTTAATATCGTCGATCCCGTCAAGCTCAACATTTGGGAGTTTCATGTGCTTAGAAAACTGAAGTACAATAAACCTAGTACAATATTCTGATTTGTAAAGCAAATAGATTTCCGTTTTACAATGCATTATACTAGGGGAGAGCGGTCGTAATACAGGACTATTGATCTTGTGGGATAAAGGTTTTACTCTCTGATGGTATAATTTCTCTTTTTAATTCTACAACTGGGACTTAACTTCCAAAAAACATAATATTATCACATATACTGTACACTTTCTACTGTTTGTCTCAATATCCAATTAATTATGTAATGTCTTGAATGTTATGAAAATCGACATGTGCTCATTAATTCTTATATTTGATTTGTTAAAGACAATTATAACCTTATATCTGACCCTATCACCTGTGCAATAGCAATAGTAATATTTAAAAAAAAGAACAAAGAAGCTCATAAACCTCAGAGAACCTAATTGTAAATGTAGAAATTTCATTTCTACTGATTTCCTCTATATTTTGTTTATTCTGAAGGAGCTCATAGTGACTGTATTCCATTAGGTAATGATGGGCCTGATTCAATGGCTGACATCCATTCAGATAACTTCTGGAGAAGTAAGGCTAGGGTCAGACTAGCGCACTTTAAACGTGCGTTCTGGCGCACTTAATTACGGCCGCACTAGCAGCAAATGACGGGCAATGACGGCCAATATACGAAGTACGGTCGCACGAAAGTCCGGCCGCGCAACGCAAGTGGCAAACGAACGCATTTTGTCGAGAACGTCAAACCGCTAGTACGGTCGTACAGAGTGCGCTGCGTCCGCTAGCGGCGTGTGTGCGTGTTTTGGAGATGTCAGACACTGCTAATGTCCAGCCAACATAACGTCCAGATGCAAAAAGTGTTTTATTGATGATCCGTACAAAATCACGAACGCAAATGCGCATCGTATGACCGCTATTGCGTACTCCGTGAAAAAATGCGTCCATTCGTTCGAACGCACTTTTTCACAGACAACGCGAAAATGCGTTCGTCTGACGCTAGCCTTATACATAGTGTCTCAAGATGTTATCTTATCATTGGTAATCGTTATTCTGCGTTGCAGCAAGCTTCCCTTTCATCTCGGGTATATCGTGAACCTATTGTAAATTAACATCTCCTATACTTTGCATAGGAGGTGTTAATTTACACCTGGGAGTAGAAGAACAAGCTATTCCATGGTAACTCGTTCTTCTTCACTGGAGTAGGTATTTCTCAAAGAGCATCTCAAGATGTTATCTTATCGTTGTAATTGTTGTTCTGTGCTTGCCGCAAGCTTCCCTTTCGTCTTGGGTATATTGTGGTGTAAGTATTGTAAATTAATATCTCCTATACTTTGTATAGGAGTTGTTAATTTGCAAATGGGAGTAGAAGAACAAGCTATTTCATGGTAACTCGTTCTTCCCTAGAAAAGGTATTTCTCAAAGCTGAGTTTCTCTACACATACATTTTTATTGGACTGATTTTTCAAATTACGTCTTATTTTCACTTTCAAGAATACCTCATTAGCTTTATGTTAATGAACACAATAATCTACATTTTATACATAATTTATTTGTAATTGGGTCACATAACATATGTGGTTAAATGCCGTTTTCTTACTTTATAAGCACCTTTCTGAAAATCTACCTGTCTACTAGATTTAATACCATAAAAATCCTAAAGGGCAATTTCAGTCTTTTGTTGTATGTTGGTATACAGTAAAGATATGTATCATTTTCCTTACATGTAATTATACAACTAAGTAATAGAAAAAGATACTTATTTTTTATCGATGGTCTCGTTCCGTAATGTCTTTCAGGTATCTTTTTGCTTCCCTAGGTTTGCGTCAACACTAATTTCTTGTTCGCTTCTTTAGGGCAGGCGTTTTGCATACACCGGGCTGTAGACTCCTATGTCGGAGGTTATGAGGAAGGACTCGGAATCCGTAATTAAAAGAAAAGAAAAAAATGTATTCAATTAAAACATATAAAATGGAATTCCATGTATACCCTTCTGGACAATATGATGGGAAATCAGATATCTGGGATACGTGTTTGTATCTCTCAAACTTGGGGACTGATGAAGCCGACATAGTGGTCGGAGAAACGCGTATCCCAGATATCTGATTTCCCATCATATTGCCCAGGAGGATATACATGGAATTCCATTTTATATGTTTTAATTGAATAAATTTTTTTCTTTTCTTTTAATTACGGATTCCGAGTCCTTCCTCATAACCTCCGACATAGGAGTCTACAGCCCGGTGTATGCAAAACGCCTTATCTAAAGAAGCGAACAAGAAATTAATGTTGACGCAAACGTGGGGAAGCAAAAAGATACCGACTGCCTGAAAGACATTACGGAACGAGACCATCGTTAAAAAATAAGTATCTTTTTCTATTTCTTAGTTGCATAATTACATGTAAGGAAAATGATACATATCTTTACTGTATACCAACATACAACAAAAGACTGAAATTGCCCTTTAGGATTTTTACGGTATTAAATGTTTACAAATAGGCTACCCTTAGAGAGAGTGGGTCGCATCTATCCGATACAGCAGCAAAACCAAAGCTATAAGGTTTGGGTTTAGTATCATTAATAATTATAACCACTCACGGCTCCTGTGCTCCACACTTCTTTTTTCGGCTGTCTACTAGATTTATTGTATTTTTTTTTTTTGCTAACCTCCCTACTTAACATTAGCTGATTGAATTATATGTAAGAAAAAAGTAAGGAATCTGCTATTTACAAAGACAAAAAAAAATTGGTGATAGTTTATCTGATAATCCTCCTGGTGTATTCTGATTGTCCAATCCATGGAGTAAATTAAACATTCAAACCTTTAACATCGCAATTAATGTCATCCTTCGATCATTTTAAGAGAAGACTTAAACTCACTTCATTCTATTTAATTGACCTGATCATTTCCTGTTTATAATCTGAAATTAAAGCATGTAGACTGTAATTTCTCATAAGAGCTTATTTCCCAGGCAGCTCTATTAATAGTCTTGCCGTAAAAAGGCAATCCTCGCGCATTAAATGGCTATTCATTCATGCTTTAGTATTCATGAAGCTTTTTCTTTATTGATTTCAGTGGGAAGAGATCAGTGGAGTTGATGAACACTACACCCCTATCAGGACCTATCAAGTGTGCAATGTTATGGACCACAACCAAAATAACTGGCTTAGGACAAACTGGATTCCCCGAAACTCAGCTCAGAAAATCTATGTCGAGCTAAAGTTTACACTACGAGATTGCAACAGCATCCCTCTTGTTCTGGGCACATGCAAAGAAACTTTCAACCTTTATTACTTGGAGTTGGACGAGGATCATGGAGTCAAGTTTAGAGAGCATCAATTTACAAAGATTGACACGATAGCAGCTGATGAGAGCTTTACGCAGATGGATCTGGGAGATCGAATTCTCAAACTCAACACAGAGGTCCGGGAGGTTGGGCCCATAACCAAGAAAGGACTTTATTTGGCTTTTCAAGATGTCGGTGCCTGTGTTGCCTTAGTATCCGTTCGGGTATATTACAAAAAGTGCCCTTTCACTGTGAAAAATTTGGCCATGTTCCCAGACACTGTACCTATGGACTCCCATTCACTTGTGGAGGTGAGAGGTTCTTGTGTCAACCATTCCAGAGAAGAAGACCCACCTAAAATGTACTGCAGTACCGAAGGCGAGTGGCTCGTTCCCATTGGAAAATGCTTGTGCAACGCTGGTTATGAAGAGAGAGGTTTCACTTGCCAAGGTAATAAAGAGTACATTTAACAATTAAATGACTGTTTTCAGTAAACCGAAAAAAAATACTAAGGCTCAATCATTACATGAATAGGACTAGAGATAAAACGTACAATGCTTTCAATATTCTCAGTGTCAGTCATTGATTTATAATCTACAGAAGACAATTATGAAAACTAGTCATCTTCCACCTTGATATTTAAAAGCCATTATCATGACATATTCCGTCATCAATTGAGTGATCAAACAGCAAATACATGCCCAGAAATAACTACATCTTTTTCTACACCCATTCATTGTTTCACATTTGTGTTCACATTATGAAAACTGATATTTTAAAAATAACCCTGGAAGATAAATGTAGGTAAGATATAACTACTAGTGATAAGAAGATACCCGCTCAAAAAAAGGAGAGAAATTGGAAGCGGAATCACTTTCAAGGACAACTGCCAGCATTACACAAAATTAGAGACCAGTGAGTGACAGGAGAAGCTTCACATGTCTAAAACATGTTGAAAATAGGGAATGCTTCAACAAATAACTGTGCTTATGAAGAGAGTTATTTAGTCTAGGGTCTATGGTACCGTAAAGAAATAGAGAGATGGGATTCCTCAGCACGTAAATGCACCTATGTTTTCCATAGTGGAGCTACTCATAGCTTGTCCCATAATGGAAAGACACTACTCACTTTTAGGTGCCTATTATAATGTACCATGGCAACTCTCCAAGAGATTCAGCAGTGGTTCCCAACCCTGGTCCTCAAGTCCTCCTAACAGGGCAGATTTTAAGGATTCCCTTGGGGAAATGCAGACTGAATCCTGCAATCACTGAGCCTCAAACCATATCACCTGTGCCGTGCTTCAGATATCTGGACAACCGCAAACCTTGCCTGTTAAGGGTACTTGATAACAGGCTTGGAACCACTGATCTAGAGTGAGGAATTCATTGCAAATAAAATGTTTTAGCTCCTGACAGTGCCACATTAGGGATTATACTGTCACTATAGTACATACTCATTGATACGGTAAGATCTGTGTGTGTCCAGGTATATGGAGGCTATTAGATAGTCTTCCTTTATTAACGGTGGCAAACAGAGTAACACTTATCCATTAAGTTTACAGATAGTGCTGTGGGATAGCCCTCTATATACAGAATTTATGAGTTGGTTCAGACAAGATTTCCCTGACCTTTTCTGTTTTATATATAGGAATTTAATGCACCAATTTTAAATTGGTGTCCCCCACTTCAGGAACTTCAATATTCTCCTTTTCATTTTGTATTTCTTTTTTCACAATTTTTGCTTTTAATGAGCTCAATAAAGATCGATCCCATTTGATGTTATCCTAGACATGCTTCCTATGTAGTCCAATCTGTTGGGTCTCCAAGGTCTTTCCATTAGCTTCTACGTTGACCGATACAATATAACTATTACTTAACACATAGATATTGTTGGACCTTCAGCCTAGTAAAAACATAAGGGACTTCTGCCCCAGACATATGTTTTTTGGCCCTGTTCCCTGAAAAGTGAATATCTTAGAAAGTTCAGGTCACACAAGTCACAAAAGCTTTCTCAATGCAATTTTTAAAAAATATATCAAAATACCAAGGCCTGTATGCCAACTCTGGTGGAAACTTAAACAGAGCTCTAGTAATCTTAGCAACTCCATAGACTTTAACCCCTTCACTCCCGAGACCGAGCTATCTTGGGCTTCAAAGGCACCATCTGGTGCCCGATATTGAGATATCTCGATCTGCAGCTCTGCAGCCCAAAAGCAAATGAAATTTGTTAACTGCAACAAGCGTCTTTTGCTTTTGGGCTGCACTAGGTGCCCCCAAAGTTTTAGCCCTATGGGCATGATGCCTGAAGTGCTAAAACTGTAAAATCGTCTAACTGAATGTCCTGACATCGGACATTCAGCAGCCGATGCAAGGAATATTAGCTGCAACTGTAATGGCTGTAACTCAATTTGGCAATAGATGGCACCATCTACTGGTGAAATATGTTATTACTGTAAGGAGTATATTGGGAATATGCCCAAATATGTCTTACTGTATAATTAATTAAAAATGATTTTTCAAAAACCCACTGGTTCCTGACCTGTTTTTTGGAAAATCACTTGGTAGTGAAGGGGTTAAAGGCTCTGGTTAAGTTTACTGCAGCACTAGTTAAGTTTACACCAGGGTTGGAATACAACCCCGACTATTTTAACCAAAATCTTGCCAGTTTGCTGTCAATTAAATAAAAGTCACGGACAAGGGGTTAGACCCTCGAGGGATGCTTTTGGTACTGTTTTCTTAAATTGGTAATGTGATCCTTTATTATTCTTTTAATGCTAAATTCCATTATGTTGTTGATCGCTCAGAGAATCAGAAGTCCTGGCTTTCTTTGCTGATCGGTTTTGGTGGTTGAGTGGCGTGTACGCTTTACAAAGTAACATATTACTCTAACCGCCTGTTCACAATATAACAGACGAAATAAGGTTTCGAGCCAGATGCTTTTTTCACACAACCCTCTCTAATTGATTATTCACAAAGAAATATGAGAGGGCTGCGTATAATATTTAATTCTTTGAAGAATATTTATACATAGAAAGAAAAAACTACACATGACTTCATTTTTGGAAACAAAAGCACTTTTTTTCCTCTCGGTACGGTTGCTTATATTAATGTTAATGTTTGACATAAAAATTAATAACACAGTTGAGCATTATGCGTTCGTCTGGTCTTTTATAAGAGCTCTACGGGGCCTACAGCTTGAATAAGGAAAACAAGCTAACATCGAGGCTCGTTCTATGCATGGAAAATAAATCGAAAAACACATAGTTCATATTAGAACCTGCTTTGCATTTAATTTAAAGTGCTTCCAATTCACTCTACATACCATTTGTTATCGCGAATTCGCGATGAACAAAAAAAAAATTTATAAGAAGACATAGTGGTGTTTATTAGATTCTATAGGGTCTTCGCTGCTTGCATGAACCCATCAAAAAAGTACAACATAACATAACAAGCTGCTGTCTTGACTTGCTTTTCAGCAGAAGGGAAATACATGTCATTGTACATATAATAATAGAGAGTTACAGGATTTAATTTATATTTCGTGGCATGGTCATAGAAAGCACTAAATCAGTACCTGGAATATGCTACTTAACTGTCGTCTAGATTCCTAATGTTATGTAAACATAAAATGAATAGATATTATAGCAAAATGTTGGTATACCTTTTATTAGAGCTAATAAACGTTATTGTTTAATTGCAAAGACCTAGAGTGCTTCTCATATGGCATAAATATATTTATTTAGAGATGCATTTGCACTGGGCGTACCATTTTGGTAAAAGAATGTGCCGGAACTAGAGCAAGAATATATATATACAGTATATATATACTTATTTAAGTTGTGGTGGAGGGCAAAAAATTAGATTAAAAGCCTCCACACTGCAAATAATGAAGTTTATTATTGTAGAAGTCATTTACACATCTCAGTAATTCTGAGAACTACTTCACAGAGCTCATGTGCTACATTCCCCATATGCAGCAAGGATCTCTGGGTAAGACAGGCAAATGACGTTTGCAATTTCTAATTTTTTTGCATCCTGGATCTGTTTTAAAACAGAACCCTCTAATCAATGATGGCATTTTTATAGCAACGATCGGGTATATGCTACAGGTCACAGTCACTCCTGTGCAGCTGTTTCGGGCTTGTTGTACCCTCATCAGCAGGAGATAGGCCGTGACCAGTTGATAGGCCATGACCAGTTGCAGTTTTATGCTTTACCCCCAGGGCAAGTCAACACTCATTTAAGTTGTGGTGGAGGGCAAACCATGAGATTCAAAGCCTCCACACTGCAAATAATAAAAATATATATATATATATATTGATAAAGGCCCCATAGAGGGCCGAAACGTCGGTCAGTGCTATTGGGCACTTTTAAATGGTAATATAATAAAGCATCACTTTTTATCTTGAGATCTAAGCCCTGGAGTGCGTCCCTTTCTGATGATTTATATATATATATATCCTAGAATCTGCTTCTGTATATATATATATATATTAATTCTCCAATTAATTCTTATTTTTCATGTATTTACTGATAAAGTCATAAACTGCAGTTTCTGCTGTCTATATATTCAGTTATTGTTCTTTTCCCTGTCCCACACTGCTTCCAGAATGTGATACTTTTTGATGTCATACTGACACCATCTGCTTTAATTAATACTCTTTTATCAGCATACTTACTATTTTGGGCTTAGCTGTCAGTGTCTGAAACATTTGTTTCCTTAGGGCATGCATACTTCCTATGTGCCGACACATAATCATGCTTTAGGAATCATTCATGATGGTGGTGGTCTCTCATTGGAAAATAATGCTACCTTAGTTCTCCAGTGCAACATTTAAGCTACATACACCTTTTTCATATGGTTTATGGGGTCGCCAGAAACGCTTACAGGTCCATTTATACTATAATTCTCCTATATTCTACTGTTTCCATACATACAGATATTGAAATGAAAGACGTAACTGAAACCTATATAACATATATATACTGTATGAAAAACCAATATGAACCTGCATGCACCAGGAGGAGAAAAAGTTGCCCAGGTGATCAGAATTCATGCAAAAATGTAAACATCCAAAGATAGGTGGACTCACTCGGGGTCTTCAATAATGAATAAAAAACTATGTTTTGTTATAAATCACATTAAAAACATGCCCATGTGCTTCTCCTGATGTTTTGGCCCTCTCAATGGGCTTTTATCAAGGTGGCAGGCAACGGGTAATGTACACATATATATATATATACACAAAAATAAAAGACATCAGTGTGCTACAGCGCCGGTAAATGGTTTATTGATGTCTTTTATTTTTGCATATATATAAATGTGTACACTACCCGTTGCCTGACACCTTGATAAAGGCCCCTAGAGAGGGCCGAAACATCGGGAGAAGCACATGGGCATGGTTTTAATGTGATTTCTAATGAAACATAATTTTTTATTCTTTATTGAAGACCCTGAGTGCGTCCACCTATTTTTGGATATATATATACAGGTGATTCGATTTCTTTCATATGTATTTGCCTTCCGTAACAATTATTTTTTAACTGAAAATCCACCTAATGTGCAGAGATGCAATAAACTATAAAACAAACTCTTCCATCCTTGTACATGAAGAATTACTGGCATCAGCTATGCCAGTGCAGATCATTAGAGCCCAGGCAAGTCCAGAGAGAATCCCCTAACAAGCAAGGATTTAAGAACATCCACAAGCAATCCAATCACAATAACCAAGCCCTCCATAAGCTCACAATTAGTGCAGATAACTAAATGTTCAGACTCTTCAGACATTCTCTGAGGGCCAGGAATCAGTGATCTCCCCAGTCTGTGATTCCCAGTCTGCGTCCAGGTGGCAGGCAGCTGTTCCCTTTTGTTCAGACAGGATTGAGGTAAAAAGACAGTAAAGTGCTAATGTCTATGGGTAAAGGGCCGAGGGAGTCCTGGACGGCAGATGGGGAGTTGTGCAGGTCAATAAAATTAAAAAATTAAAGCGCTTATTGGAGTATTATAAGTTCTTATGACATTATGTGGCCTAATGGAACTGCGAGTCGCCAACTGAGCTGGTGAATGTATGGAATATATAGAGAATGTATGCAATACATATATACAGTATAGAAAAAGAAAGAGAGGGAGAGGCTGTTATTTTTTAACAGAAATCCACAATAAATAATAATACCTGAATACATTTTCTTAGACTAACTGTATCACCCTACGTATCATTTATGCTGATAAAGTTATATTCATGAAAATGGAAAAAAAGCATTCTGACTATGATATTAAAGAGGAAAATGAAAGATATCGTCTATGGTGACAGACTGCGATGGTTGCATTTGTTTTCTAAATAAATGGGAAATGCATCTTGTGACCTGATTTTCAAAAGGACTATACAAATGATGACATACCACCTACTGTGATTGGCCTTGGCAACAACACCATAATGAGACCCATGCAAGTTGTTCTTGAAAATCCATACGATATCTTTAGAGGCTAACCTGAGTATATACCAAATCATGTAAGGTGCTATAGAAATCATAGACTGGTCTCTGAAGATCTGCATGCTCATGAGCAATGTATAAGGGTTTTTTCAGAGATGTCACTGACATTTCGGTGCTCTCTCATTCCCCGCGCTTCCCTACACTTCGTGGTATCAAAATTCTCCACCCTGCGGTGAATTCAGCATTCACCGCAGGGTCCCGGAAGTGCAGGGAGAACCTGTCGCAAACCCGACGGACACCTGACGAAAAGTCACCGAACACTCACCGAAAAGTTACCGAAAACCTGCCGGGACTGCCACAAAAAAAACACGCCTAACACGTCGAAAAAAGCCAACATGCCGCCGATCACACCACAGACCAGCCACCGGAAAAAGCTGACAAGCTGACGAACGGGGTGGAAAAACAAAAACAATACGCTTGAAAGTGTCAAAATTGAAACGCTGTTTGCAAAAAAACTACTGAACGAAAATGCCTGTAAATTACATGAAAGATCCTATGAATGATAATACAAAGGTCTGTTACAGAAAAAAGTAAAAACGCTTTTAAAAACAAAAATAAACTGACGAAAAAATTCTGAAAAATGCCTAAAAAATCCTAAAAAAAACAATAATAAAGAAACTTTTTACTGCAGATTAAAATAATAAATGGTTTATTAGATTTTGGATAAAAACGGGAATATTTTTAACATCGAAGCCTATGGGATTCACCTGAATAAACCTGACGAATGAAACCACCGAACACCAGGGCATTTCACTGACATTTCTATGCTGTTCGGTGTTCTCTGACTAGATTAACCATTGCTTCTCTATGGGGGATTTCACTGCCTTCAAACAGGCACCGTACTTTTTTTTTGAGTAAGTATTTTACCAGGAAGGATACATTGAGATTTCTCTCGTTTTTAAGTATGTCCTGGGTGGCGAGTATGTACTGTTAGGTGTCAGGCGAATTGTCTGCCCTCTGAATAGCCGAATGGCCCCAAAATGTCACCGTACACAAAAATTCACTGTTCGGTGACATTTCGGGGCCAGATTGGCTCTCTCTGAATAACCCTGTTAGTCAACTAAAATATGACTAAAGCTCAATGGCATTTTAGTCAAAAGACTATGACTAAAACGTAAAACAAATTAAGCCCTCCCTAACTTTTTGTCTAGTTTATGTTAGTTGACAAAAATGTCAACAGATTTTCATTATAGCTTTAGTTAATTGTCAATCGATTTTCCTCATAGTTTTAGTTAAATGTCAATAGATTTTCGTCATAGCTTTAGTTAAATGTCAATCGATTTTCGTCATAGCTTTAGTCACAGACTAATATAAGATTAAAGCTAAATGGCATTTTAGTGAAAGGACTATAACTAAAACTAAATTAAAACTAGTCCCTCCCTAACATTTTTGCCTAGTTTTTATTAGTTGCCGAAAATGGCAATAGTTTCCTCACAGTTTTAATCATCATAACAGTTTTAGTCTAGTTTTTATCACACAAAAAAATTTAGTCACATAAGTCTCTGCCGAAAATAATTTTTCGACGTAACTCCTTGTCTGAGTCAGCATGTGGCAAATGTTCATGAACCTTTTTATATAGCTTGTCTTCTTTTGAAGAAAGTGGGAATCCCACATTCGAACAGTATGCTTAAAGGGATACTGCAGGGCTAAAATGAAAGAAGAGTTAACCATTAACACCTCTGTACCCCTTCCCTTTATAATACTGTAGTTTTAACTCACCTGGAATACAACGACAGGCTCCCACAACCCAGGGCCGGATGTGACATGATACTGCTTCCTGTAATCAGCCCTCCGAGACCCTTCCCAGAAGCTGGAGAACAGCAATGGCATGCACGGCACTGTGACCACTAATAAATTGAGAGGTCACACTGCATAGTGTCCCTTTAAAGACAGGATTGTTATGATTGCACAGGCTGCTGTAGTTCCTTAAAGTAACTGATTCTACAAGAAACAAAGTGACAACATTAAAATATAAAAATACAAATTTATGTTTTTCCATAGTTTGGATCCATACCAGCAATAAAAATGCATTCATAGTTGAACTTAGTACTCTTCTCTCTTTTTACAGTTAATATATCAAATAAGTTACTATTTATTTCTCATTTTCAAACATGTTTCACGTTTTGAACGTTCCTTAACATTCCGCAAATGAATTATCATTCAAATATATTTTTGTTTTTCTGAAAACAAAATCCTAAAAATTATTTTCATTTTTGTTTCTTTTTGACCATTTTTTTAAAATGTTTTAAAGGCGCTAAGTGACTGTGCACTCCATAAAATCGGATTCGTTTCTTCAAACCCAACAAGTGCTTAAAGCCCAAAGTCGAAAGATTAGTCAATCACTTTGACAAGTGACACTTTAGTTGGTAACTGTCCTATACAAACATCTGGAGGCATGCATGTTAAGAACTCAGGAGAGATCCTGCTGACGTTTCCTTAACCTTTTCCATTTTTAATGTTTTTACATCTCTCCAATTTTACCGTACCCTGAGGATTTACCTAAGAGCCGTCCTCTTTGGGATGTAGCAATAGCCTTGCTGAGGGCAATTTGCCGTGCACTCGGCCGTCATGTCATTCATTCTCCCCTCCTTTCCACTCGCCTGAGTGTTTATAGTTATTTGAAAGTCTCTTGTTAGTTCCACTGGCAAACTTTTGCCGACTAATAAGGGGCTTGGATTTCAATGGTGACAGCTGGTACTAGACTTTCATACTGAGCAATTGTACAGGGAAGTGTAAGTTTTGATAACATTTGACGAAAAATACTCTTAAATCAAGAGCCATCTTGAAAGATGGTTCGAGTACAAACAATTCACATATGTGCTCCTATTTCTTGTCCTGAAGGATGTTATCAAAACAGGCTGATGGCAGACAGCTAAATAATTAGGAAACAGATATCAAATGTATTGAGCGACGGTGAGTTTGCTGGAACATTTGCAAAATGTGCTATCATTTTACATTACCGCTCGGTAATCAATCTTTCTGGTTTTTCTTTCCACTTTGCTATCTTGTTTTTCTTGCGTAATATATCAAGCAGAATGTTTCGCGCGGAGGGCATTATTGACAAATTGATATAACTGTTCTACTTTGGTAAACATAATGGAATAAAAGGAAATATGAAAGTATAATAAATGGCTGGAAGCACGTACGGGTAGGAAAGCTGAAAGAAGAGAAAGTGGTGTGTCTTCATTTAAAATGTACACTATACCATTTTAATGCTCAGTTTCCTGACACTTTAACGATTTTTTTGAGAGTGGGAGAGAAAGTTAATAAATAAATAAATGAAAATATATATATATGTCATACATACTGTTTTTTTATGCACCTATTCACACAAAATCCTTACAGTGCCAGAAAAACAAGAATTAACCCTTTAGGGAAATGACTTTTGAGAAAGGATTTTACCAGGAAGGATACATTGAGATTTCTCTTGTTTTCAAGTATGTCCTGGGTGGCGAGTATGTACCGTTAGGTGTCTTGCCCAAGGACACTTACTGGAGAGGTGCTCTTGCTGGGATTGAACCCATGTCTCCACAGGTTCTCTCCACGCAGAGCAGTGATGTTACCCCTACTCCACCCAGCCGGTACAACTTAGTTTCGTTTGGTACTTAACCCTTTCACTGCAACAGATTTTTCAGAAAGCTGCTGTCGGGACCCAGTGGTTTTGGAAAGTCCTATTTAAACCCTTCACTCCCTAGATCGAGATATCTCAGGCTTAAAAAGCACCATCCGGTGCCCAATATCGATCAGCAGCCCAAAAGCAAATGGAAGTAATTTGCTGCAAACAGATTTTGTTTGCTTTTTGGCTGCAGAAGATGCCCACAAAGTTTGAGCCCTGTGGGCATAATGATGCAGGTTACAGAGCTGGTGTCCGGCGCTAGCACTCACAATCTTCAGTTTCAATAAAAGATATTCAGCCAGGGATCGAGTCCTCAATGAAACAGTTGATGGAGGTGGAAGGAAAAAAGGGAAAAAAATGCAAGGGAGAAATTAAGTGCAGACTGTATCGTCCCAGATAGGAGTGAAAAATAGGAGATATACTCACATATTCTGGTGCCGATTTAAATAAATGGGCACCAAACAGAAGGCAGATCGGTGGATTTAAATCAAGGGGCACCGATTCCCCAACCTCAGGTCCACAAGGCAGGAAACCAGATCCTTAGAAATATCTATTCAGGATGCCGAAGGAATAAATCACCCAGGATCATACAGGGTGGAAATTCACAATCGGTTTTATTAAAACAATAAATAAAATACACCGCAAACACGTTTCGCTAGAAGTAGCTTCATCAGTGGGTGTGGGCATAATGTCCAAAGAGCTAAAATTGTGTAAAATGGGCAAACTGAATGTCCTGACATCATGGATTCAAGAGCCGATGCAGGGAACACGAGCTGCAACTGTAACGGCTCTAACTCAATTTAGCAGTAGATGGCACCATCTACTAGCCAAATATGTTACTACAGTAAGAAATACAATGGGAATATGCCCAAATGTTTCTCACTGTATCAATAATTTAAAAAGATTTTAAAAAAAAATAAAACACTGGTTCCTGACAATGGGTTTTCGGAAAATCACTTGGTAGTGAAGAGGTTAATTAGTTATCCTGTAAGAACTATTTGGGAATCTTCCCTGATGGCCTCAATAGTGAAAGTGTTCAATCAAGACGCAAGCAATTTTGTCATCTTTCTTATGTGAATATTCAACCGTTAAATTCCATCTTTCTCATTTTTTGCACGCACACATATTATGTAGCATTTTTAAAGTTCTGACAGGGCTTTAAGTCGATGTGACATACACATATAAAACTTCTATCCTCCTTCCTTAAATATATTTATATTTTACACGGATAATATAGTAGGCACATGATATCAACCAGACCTCATTAACCCCTTTATTAATTGGGTTAACATGAACAATACACAGAGACATGCGTTATTCATTTACATTGTTTTAATTAAGTTCATTTTTTTAAAATAAATAAAAAAAATTATGAGCAATACATATAGACATTTGATGGAAATATGTAATGGTGTTGACAGTAATAAAATGGCAAACATCAATAACGATACAATCAATACATAAACTTAAAAAACAATTGTAAAAAGAAAAGCAAAACATATTGAATTCAGTACAAACGAGGTAATGTGATGAGAACTTAGACTAGGTGCTGTGTGTCGAGCGATGAGTGTGCTACTGGAATTTTGAGCATTGAAAGTAAATTGTACAGTCAATCGAGAATAAAATGAGTCAGCGAAGGGAAATATTTGGAGTGAGGAAGAGAAAGAAAGAGATAGACATGAGACATGCAAGAGAGAAAGAAAGAGAGAGAAGAGATATAGAAGTGGAAAATGAAGAAAGAGAGGAGTAAAATAAAAATAGAAGAAAAAGGTGGGGTGGAGGTGGGAAATGAATAGAGGTAAGCTCTGGGTCAAGGGCAGGGTTTTAATTAGGTTCATGATGGCTTCTTCAAAAAGGTTCTGCTTCAAAACCATGAGAAGGAATAAGCTAATTTTAGGTAACTTGAGTAATCTCAGACCAGTTATAATATAGACAGATTTGTCTTATCGGCTGAATCAGCTGAAAACCTTTGGCCCGAGTCGATATTTGAAAAACATTGAATGTCCAAATAAATGTTGGCCTGTAAAACAACCGAAAAAATATATTTTGGCCAGCATCTTGTAGATTTGTGCTTGAAACATGTTGAAAAATCTGATGCGTCTAAAAAAATTTCAATAAAAACCAAAAAGTGTGTAAACACCCAAGTGCTACAGAAAGTGTATTGACAAAACCAAAGGTATACGTATCTTAAAACTCCAAAATAAATCATCTCCTTCTCAAGGCGATTGGTTAGCAAAAAAACTAAGAATGTATAGGAGTATATCTACATAGAGAACACAAATAAAATCATCATAACGCAACACAACAGAGACAATGAAGAGTAGAATCATCATAAAATTAGAGATGTGCATTCGTTTCGCAAATGTTCGGAATTTGGAACGAAATTTGATAATTTGTATTCGGAAGTACTTCCGAATAACGAATCGATACGCTACGATATGAATTCGAAATGAAATGGTATATAACAAATTTATTTTGTTTTACCCTGTGTCATCATCATAAAAGAAATATTTGAATAACTGATATCAACTATCGAATTTGAAATGAACTATCAAATTGATATAAACTATCGAATTGATCTTAACTTACAATACAAGTAATAGTCAGCAGAGGACTTTATGAAAAAAAAATTGTTTCACTGTTTAATTTGACTCAAATACTAAATCTGTGACACAGCTTTAAATTTAACCCTAGGTTTTCTTTTAACAGCAAAATTTGATTAATTGGGGTTTAATCTAGTGATCCAAAATTCTAATTGATATCAACTATTGAATTGATATATGAAATTCGAATCGATTCAAAATTTCAAATCGATCCGAAACTAAACGGAACGAAATACGAAACGAAATTAGTTACGAAATTCCGAAAACTAAATGATTTCAAAACGTAAAGAAACGAAACTAAACAAAACAAATTTTTCAGCCATGCACATCCCTACATAAAATCATAAATTTATTTAAATTTTTGGTTTCATTGTCTCTGTTGTGTTGCACTATAATCTTTCTGTTTGTGTTCTCTATGTAGATATTCTCCTATACAGCCTTTGTTTTAAAAAGATTTCAGTCTGATTCCCTCTTTTTTTTTGCCTGAAAATCCGTTTATCAAAACCTTTCAGTATTTGATATTTTTTCAGAAAACGGCATCCCGATATAATCATGAATGGGTGAAAAACCGAATTTAGTGATGATTTGGGGGAGGAAATAATAAAAGCTCTAACTGCTTATGTGTTTTTTATGGCCATAGTACTGATTGGTCAGCACTGATAACCAGGAGAAATTTGCAGGAGATTATTTCCTGTATGTGTGTATATAAATATTATACACAAACAGAGCGAAATATAAAGAGTGAGAAAGCGAGAGATGACAAAAAGAAAAAGGAACATATTTGCTCGAACACTTTGCTTCCTCTGCTGGTGCTTTTAGTGAATCCCCCTAAGCAATTACTAAAAAATAATATAATCCACAAAGTTACACAAATTTAAAAACAAAGTGTAAACAGATCCATTCCAATGATAGCATGGCTCAGGGACAGAATCTGTAAAAAATAATAATAAAACATGTTTAATAACTGTGATTGGATCCAAATGAAAAACAAATTAAATCACTTTCGCAGATACTCTTCCCATGGCTTCAGTAGTGCTGTGTCTTGTAATTGTTATTGTCATTTCTATTTTATATTTTGTTATCTGTAATTGGACTTTTATTTTGAATTTAAAATCTGTGTAGAAAGCTCTGCAGAGTGATGACACATATTTATGTGCCTTGAAGGGGTTAATGGAAATGTTTAAGCTTGTTTTTGTTGTTTAGGTACTGTGGAATATTACAGAGGGCTTTATTGAAATGCACAGAGCAAGTTGCCAACTGTGCCGAGCCATGTGCAACTTATTATCTGAATACCCAGTGTCCCTGCATTCCTTACGGCTTGGGCAGGCTTCATTAAAAGCAGTTGTGTCACCTAAGACCATTGTATCATCATTAGGGAATGCCACAAGCTCATCTCTTGTTGTAGACAATTTTCTTTTGTTTCAAACTTCTCTGGTTTTATAAAAAGCACAGTAATAAGGTACCCTCCGCTAGCCACAAGTATAGGATAGAGAAACCGCAGTATTGTACAGTTAAAGGTATTATTTCCCTAGTTATACACTATCAACTTCTCATTGCTGTATTGTCTATAAGAGATGAAGAGAAGGCAACCATTGCAAAATGTTACGCCAGCTGTGACGCTGTATATATATTTTACAGATCAGCTTATTAAAATAATAGTAGGAAATCAGCACTGGAGAATGGTCAAGTGAGAAAAAAATACCTCTTGAGGCTCTTAAAGGGACACAGGACCACTTTCATAGGGTGTAACTAGTTTATTTTGTGCATTACAAATAAAACTACCTTATAAAACACGTGCAGCTGTTTTTATTTCTTTGTTTGAAGTAATTGCATGTAAAAAGGAAAAATAAAATTAGGTTTTTTTTATCTCCCATACCATTTTGTTGATTTTTCCCATGAGGCAACAAAGGTTTTTCTTTACATCTGTGGCCTATCTAATCTATGGTATTTAACAGTTAATGAGATAGAGGAGGGGATTTTTGATAAGGCTACAGGGGGCTCTTGTTTTTCAGGGTACTCAAGATAAGAGATGACAGCTGAATGAGATATAACAGGGAGCTTAAAAGATTTATGATCTACTTTCCGGTGATGTCATATGAAAAGATCCCACACAATACAATGATTTGAGTCAGTGATCAACCCATAGACTCCATTCTATGGCCAAAACCACACAGTGAGGAGCAAGCGATGGAAAGATACTTTTTGGTTATCATTATATAATTTTCACAAAGCATTTGTCAGATTAGTGTTATCATTGTTTGTATTTTTGATGCTGTCACCGCTAAACGGTGGTGGTGTCTCGGCACTGGAGTTGGCCCTTTTGCATATTAACCACTTCGCTGCTAAGGACGTGCTCAGCGCGTCCAACAGCAGGTACGTTCCTTGCGGTGGACGCGCTGAGCGCGTCCTCTCTTTGGGGCCAGCGTTCGGCCAGGTTCCGGCCGATCGCTGGCCCCCCCGGTGCGGGCTGACATCCTCGATGTCAGCCCAGCACCCGGAACCACCGCCGGAGTAATTAGGTGTCATCGCGGGGGCGCGATGACACCTAATTCAGGCGCCCCCCCCGCATGTGCGGAGGAGGCGCCTGAAAGGGAGGGGGGAGATCCTTTGGACCTCTCTCCCTCCCGATCGGCGACGTGCAGGGGGTTAACCCAGGCACCGTTTGGAAGGGCACAGCCTGCCCTTCCAAATGGTACCTGGCATTAACCCCATGGGGGCCGGATCACGAATCAGCGCCGAAAAGCGCCAGTTCGTGATCCTTTCCCGGAGCTGGCCGACATCTTGGATGTCGGCCAAGCTTCTGGGAATACCCCCTGAGGACTGGCATCATCGTGCATAGCACGATGGCGCCAGTCCTGGAGTTAACCCCTAACTGCCACCAATGGTGGAGATAGGGGGTTCCAATGAACCCCCTATCTCCCGATCCGTGGCAGTTAGGGGTTAATGTTTGGTATTGTTGGATCGGCCAGAGCATGGCCGTTCCAACAATACCAAACATGAGTATAAAAAAAGTTTTAAAAAAAAAAAAATATTTAAAAACAAATTCTAAAAAAAAATAAACAAGTTTTTTTTTCTTTTTTTTGGTTTGTTAATGCAGCAATATTGTTCCCATTTCAATTATAATGTGAACAATAATGCTGCACTAACGATTTTTGTATGCGGTGCGTTTGTTAAAAATCGCATAATTTTCCGCCAAAAAAATTTAACGATTCCCATCTCTAATTTTTTTAACAAGTGCACCCCATACAAAATATAACCGCAATTGCTCGCATGTTAAAATGTGAAAAAAAAACACTTTACACGTTGTAAATTATTGAAAATTCATATTTTATTGCATTTTTTGTTATAATATACAGACAGGTCATGACGTATACATATAATAATGACATATTATGAATCTGCCGAGTCTGACGGAAAGAACGATATATAACATGTCTGGGTCATATACTAAAATAAGCCTTCAAAACGCATTTAAACATGATGAGCAAAATCGGTAAAAATGAGCTCAGCACAGAGGTGTGAAAAGCCTCAGCAGCGAAAGGGTTAAGCTTGCTGGAGGTCCAGGAAGCTTGTATATAAGATCATTCACTCTGTTGAACTAATCAGTGTAGAGAATATTCTTTAAATCTACCAAGTGTACAGAGCTCTTAGGCAGGACTGCCATTGGAAATCTTGGGGCCCCTTACAAAACCACTAGTCAGGGCCCCCTTCCCCCAGCTGCCCTTTTCAGTAAACCTCTTAAAAATAAAACAGTTTGCCTCTTCTTTGTCTACTTACCTTATAGTACAGGGAGTGGGCAAAATAGCTTGGGGTTCAACAAGGGGATAAAAAGTGTTCTCTGGGAGGTAGTATTCTGTCTGAACATCTTCCAAAGTACAAACCATACTAATCGCTCCCTCATTGATGAGTCAGAGTGCCCTTACCGGCCCCTGAGGCCACAGCCCACCAGGAAATGTGTTGATATCTTGGTGGGCCAGTCCTCATGGCATGGAGAGATCCTTTCATCTGTAGCACTTAAACAAGCTGCGTGGGGCTTAAAAGGTGCAAGGGCCTCCTGGAGCCACTTGGCCCCTTAACATACCATGGGCTGTCACCCCCATGATGGCAGTCCTGCTCTTCGGAGAGATACGATTGGATGGTTGCTTACATCTTAAAACGTGGAGTTGCTGCAGAAAATGTTAATAATGAACATATCAATGGAACCTGCAATCACTGGAGGTCGTCACAACTGAGGATGTGATACTGAATACTATAGACAAACTATTGGTACCAAGGGGACAGAAAGGAAAATGTGAATGACAGCAAATGCTAGCACAGGGGTGTTATGGTCAGAAAGGTTGATGTCTTGACATAATGAGAACTTGGTTGCCAGAGGTTCCCAGGGCGTGTCTAGTTCTAGAGTGAAGATGAAAAAATAAAAGTAAAAAAGTGATGTCCAACCTCCCTGTGGAATGCTGTAACAGTTTCTTGCACTCTACTATTAAGAGTTCTTACTCTTTTGCCCTCAGAAATAGGTCAGAGGAAACAAAGTGGTCATCCTAGGTCATAGGACCTAGGACAAAGGTACAGGAACTGCAAAACCCGGATCATGACATTGGGTCTGTAGCCATTCGGAACTATGGGGAATGCAGGGAAGAACAGCTAATAAACTGTGACACAAAGGGAAAGCACTGATGGTGACCTACGAGTAAATGGTGACCTGCGAGTAAAAACAATGTTATATGAGAAGGAAACTGGACAGTAGTGGACAGAAGGTCAAGACACAAGAGCCCAGTATCTCACAGGCCAGCAAAAAGACAGAGTAATACATAGGAAAGCAGGTGGACAGGGAATGATTGGGGGCTTTGGTTTGACATTAATGACATTATTCTAAAATGCAAACTGCCTTAAGTAATTTATTACAACAGAGTGAAAAATAATTCCTCCCAGTGTATCTGCACATCTCTGATAAAGATTACTTTGTTATATTCCTGAAACATGACGTGCGGAAGGTACAATTAGACAGGGGTATCTGTTGCTGCTTCATTGTGCTTTTTTCCAGTTTCACAAATGTCTTGAATTCTCTGAAGTTTTGCCAGGAAATTAAATCCAGCAGTTGGAGATTTTAGTGTAATCTGATACTAATAATGAGATGACAGGTACCAGCAATTATTTGAAGGCGCTGTTTTTCAAACTTGTCTAAAGGACTCTCAAGTTCTCTTCCCAGTAGAATTTATTAGAAAAGGTTTTTTTTTCCTCTTTCGCACAAAATCAATATATCAGATTTAGTTATGGGCTGACAATTTGAAAGGTAGAGCCTCTGCGCGCACTATTCCCCGAGCTGATATGTAAATTGCTAAATGCAAATATTTTACGGTCTCGGTTGTACTGATGAATTTTAAAGGAATTGACATTTTTCTTATGTTTCTATTATGGAATCTTATAGAAGCGTTTTCACACGATTTTACTTTCAGCAAAGCAGGCATTTTTGAAGAAATCATTTAATTATGCATTTTTTCCCTCATTGTTCAGTGTATAATAGTTATTCCGTGTGTGCAGCATTTTTCAAATGTAGTTACTTTATGATACTTACTTTATACTCTCTAAAACAGGGACCAGCAACCCCGACCCTCCAGATGTTTTGGAACTACAGTTCCCGTGAAGTTCAGCCAATCGAATGAGTACATGGGCATCATGGGAGATGTAGCTTCAAAACATTTGCTGGGTCATGGTTGCTGAACCCTGAGGCACGTTCAGTTCCTGCCACTGAACGCTGTGCTGCAGTTCAGCGCTCAGCACTGCTAACTTAGCACTTGCAGCTAAGTAGAGAGGTGCTGTGTGGTTAGCTGAGTGTGACGTGGGAAAGATGGCCGCCTCCACACAGCAAATAATCCAATAAGGAAATGTTCAGTTTGAAGTTTTGGTGGATCATAAATTGGTAAACATTAACACTAAAATGGTAATAAAATGGACAACAGCATGGTCCAATTACATGGCAAGTTGGCTATTCAGAAAGCTAGCAATTTGCCAAATATTGGTGAATTGGCAGCAAAATAGGGTGCAATTTGGGACCTTCGGCAACAGTGAAATTCTCCATGGAAAAGTAATGGTTAATCTATTCAGAGAATGCAGCTGAACAGCAATCGAAAAGTTGGCGAAATGCCCAGATTAACGGGGCTTTCGTTCGACAGGTTTAAACAGGTGAATCCCATAGGTTTCAATGTTGATAAAAAATCCTAATTTTTATAAAAAAAATTATTCAACCGTTTAATCTTTTCATTTGCAACAAAAAGTATTTTTATTAATTTCTTTTTTTAGAATTTTTTAGGCATTTTTATGGAATTTTAAAGCCAAATTTTTCAGATTTTTCTTTTAAGTGCCGTTCTTTTAATTCTGTACTAGACCTTTTTTTTTATTATTCATAGGACCTAATTTATTATTTCCATGAATGTTCATGCATTTTATTTTGTTTTAAAAATTGAGTTTTTTTTTAATTTTTTTATTTTACCCCTGTTCGGCCCTGATCGGCTTTTTTCAGTGGTGTTCGGCGGCTGATCGGAGACGTTCGACATGAGTGTTCGGCGGATCGTCGGCTGCATTAGGCAGTTTATCGTTTGCGTTCATCAGCTTATCGGCTGCATTCGGCGGTTTATCGGATACGTTCGGCGGTTTATCGATTGCATTCGGCGGGTTTATCAGTAGTGCTCTGCAGATCCATTTGGCACACTTCAAGGAACCTGTGGTGAATGCCGAATTCACCGCAGGTTTGGCAAATTGTGCTCGACGAAGGGCGCCGAACTAATTAAATTTCAGTGCTCTCTGAATAGCCCCTTTACTGTTTTCCTGTGGTCGTATCTCCTAGTTTTCAGAACTTTGAGAATATGAGAAATGTCAACATTCCAGTTGAGTTTAGCTGTGATTCTTTTCTTGGTCAAGTATGATCAGTGGCACCATTGTGTTTTAGGCTGGGGTCAGACCAGCGCACTTTTAACGTGCGTTCTGGCGCACATAATTACGGCCGCACTTGCAGCAAATGACGGGCAATGACGGCCAATATACGAAGTACGGTCGCACGAAAGTCCGGCCGCGCAACGCAAGTGGAAAACGAACGCATTTTTTCGAGAACGCCGAACAGCTAGTACGGATGTACAGAGTGCGCTGCGTCCGCTAGCGGCGTGTGTGCGTGATTTGGAGACGTCAGACGCTGCTCATGTCCGGCCAACATAACGTCCAGACACCCAAAGTTTCCTGGTTTGGATCCGAGAAAAATCACGCACGAAAATGCGCATCGTATGACCGTTTTCGCGAATTCCGTGAAAAAATACGTCAATTCGTTCGGACGCACTTTTTTACGTTCGCGTGTAAAAATGCTTTCATATGACCCTAGCCTGACTCTCTGTCTTAGACTAACCTTAACCCTAAAACCACTGCAGTGACCTCAACTACAGATAATTCAAAACAAATTTCATAATACTGTATAGCTATAATCTGAATGACAAAAAAAAAAAATGAGTAGCCAAATGTATGGGTTTTAAGCGAAACGAGCGTAAATATCAAACACATTTCCAAGCTTTCACTTGCCAAGTGATATTTTAAAAGCGTCAGTCAATAGCCTTTTGGTTTTTTACCTTCTGCCAATCTTATAGAAAACCTCTATTGTTTCCAATGCGATGCTAATGCACCGTTTAAACGAATTCCATGTGAAGAGGGATAGTTTTTTCAAAACAATAAATTATTTCATATTTATTTGCCCGAAACCTACAATGATATTTGACTCGTAATAAAAGCCTCATTCGTTCCCACGCCGTGATTTTATGGTGGATTTCCTCATTTCCTAGTTAGTTATAAAACTGACTAAAGCATCACCTTAATTGATAAATATTTGAAATACATATATTTCATTTTACCATAAATTATTTGGTTCTGTCTTATTCTTCTGCGATAAAGAGAGCTAAGTTGGGTCTGACGCACTACAAAGTCCTTTTTTTTTCCACCCAGTAACAGAGTTATACCTGACAAGTGATCTTATTTTCAAAACCCATTAATGCGCGTTGATGGTCTGGAACATCCGCGTGCCAAGACTGAACATTTATTTTTAATGGCACTTATGGTGAATCTACATAAACCGTTTTAACTTTTTTTTTTCCTTCAAGAAAAAATAAGATGAAAGGGCTATTATATATTATATATAAAAGGTTTAGTGAAACCATTGGATAGCTTGTCCTGCAGCAGCATAATAACATAGGGCAGATTTATTAGAACGGAATCGTGGCCCACTCTTGTTTTTGGCACGCAGAAAGCTGCTCTCATAGTAACATCTGCTTAGACTTGTACATTTGGCAAAGAAGTTAGTTTCTGTGTCCAAAATGAACAAAAAAGTATATATATTTATATATACACTGTATATATGTGTGTAGGTGGGCACAGATAAGAAAGGGAATTGAGATAATAGATCCTATTCCCAATGTGAATCCGTGTGTCGCTTTAAAAAGCTAGCTTTGCACAACGCGAGAACCAAACGCGCAGGATTAGCGTGACAGCTCCATAACATAACTTTAATTTTATTGGGTTGAATGTAGGTCAGGGAGCCAGAGGGCTCAGGTACTGTCAAGTGAAATTTCCTACTTAATCTCCGGCGTTGAATCACAAGATAAAAACCCAATTCTACATTCTTTGTTGGTCTCCCAAACCAGTAAAACTGTTTCAACTGATCTAACCCTTCAATATCACAAAGCCTAGCGTCGCTGTGATGTATTGTCCTCTGCATCTGTAAAGTATTTATTCATCTCTGCATCTTTATATCTCGTGCTTGTGTGTGTGCGTATTGTTTGTCTGCGTCACAGTTCGTTGTTACATAATCAAACAAAATACCAAAGTGGAATTTATGCAGGAACATTGCAAAAAAATAAATAAAGGAAGATAAGACTATAAATATGTGATTTACAGTCAGCCAGTAATTACTTACATTCAATGTGAAGAAAAGTATTCTTATTAACGGTAAAACCCATGGAAAATACCAATATATGATTACCGGCTGGGTGGAGTAGAGGTAACATCACTGCTCTGCATAGAGAGAGCCTGTGGAGACATGGGTTTGATCCCAGCAAGAGCACCTCTCCAGTAAGTGTCCTTGGGCAAGACACCTAACGGTACATACTCGCCACCCAGGACATACTTGAAAACGAGAGAAATCTCAATGTATCCTTCCTGGTAAAATCCTTTCTCAAAAAAGAAAAAAATAATAATTTTCTGGGAAAAAAGACAAATAATAGATAGGTTACATAATCCTGCAAAATGTGAATGCCCGCAGATCCAATGTGCAAATATTAAGATTTGCTTCTCTTGTCTGTTTCATGCGGATGACAGTAGATATGACCATCACGGTTAATCAATTGCAAAATGCTTCAATGAAGACAAATTAAATCAAATCATGAATGCACATAAATTGCTGCTGGTGCTATTAGAACATCCTACCTATGATATTAAAATACGCAAAACTCCAGGAATGGAGTCCAAGAGGACTATCCTGCGAGCAACACAGGGATCTATATCTGAAAAGTGTATATGAAAGTACAGCTGGATATCATACAAATAAAAACACGATGCCGGCACTCCAGGATTTATATCCTGAGGAAGGCCCTGGGTCAGGGCTGAAACGTTGATACCAATGGAATAAATTATTGGTTGCATTATAGTCCTGGAGTGCCGCCATCGTATTTTCATTTACATTTACATAAAAATATATTACGCCAGGAGGGCATATACTATACTGTATATACATTTGTTTTTGGCAATGAAAGTGTTAATGGAACATTTAACTGATAGCAAATCACAAAGACATACAGGGTTATCCAAAGAGATCCGAATTGCTTGAGAAAGGTAACCGAACGCTGAAAATCAGCGTTCGGTTACCTTTCCTGGCCATTCGGCTATCCAGAGAGCAGGCAATTCGCCAAATCCTGTCGAATTGCCTGAACATACGGTGCCTGTTCGGTCCCTGTTCGAGGGCAGTGAAATCCCCATCAAAAAGCACTGCTTCGGCTATTCAGAGAACACAAACCAGCAGTGAAAGGTTCCCCTAATGCCCTGCCATTCGGTGGTTTAATTCGGCAAATTTATTCGGGAGAATCCCATAGACTTCAATGTTAAAAATATTCCCGTTTTAATTCAATATCTAATAAACCGTTCATTATAAAATTCTGCAGCAAAAAGTCTCTTTATTTATAGATTTTTTAGGATACTTTAAGCATTTTTCTGAATTTTTTAAAAAAAAATTAAAAGTCCGATTTTTTTTTTTTTTAGTTTGCTTATTTTTTTTTGTAACAGCCCTCTTTATTATCATTCCCTGGACCTCCTGTGAAAATTTCAGACATTTTCGCTCAGTAGTTTCTTTGCAAACAGCGTTTCTTTTTCCCAGATTCATACAAATGGTTTTTCTAATTTATTCACTGCCTCCTCTACGTCACAGCTGCTTCGGCTCTGTGTGATTCGGCTCCTTTTCGGCTCCTGTTCGGCTCCTCTTCGAAGGTTAATCCAGATGTTTTTGCTTGTTTTCATAGTGCATTCGGTTAGTTTTCGTCAGGTGTTCGGCAGCTTTTCCCTGCAATTCGGGGACCCTGTGGTGCTTGCTGAATACACCGCAGGGTCACCGAAATGCAATCGGCAAAAGGAACCGAATTGAAGAGAACGAAAAGTCACCGAACGTGCGGTGACTTTTCGAATCTCTTTGGATAACCCTGTATGTCATAGCCACCTTAGAGTGACCCTTTAAGCTCTCTTATGCATTCTTTATCCATGTGACTTAAACATTCAAGTGATGACCCATGGAGGGATTTGCTGTGTTTTACTTTCAGTGTTCACTTTTCCTAAAATATGCTGGATTGATACTCTTTGATGGGCTGTCACAGTGATCCAAGCTTTTGCAAGACATTTTACTCTAAAATAATACAGAATTTTTAACCCCTTCACCACCGAGTGGCTTTCCATAAAATCAATGGCAGAAACTAATGTTTTTTTGGAAAACCACTTCACATTAGCCCTTAGCCCTATCCCCACCACACACAAACGTAAACAAATACATACACATAGATAAAGATATACACAAACACAACAACAAACAGTCTAAATGAATAGTAATGTTATTACAGTGCATTTAGAAACCGTACACCTTATTTAACTGTTACAGCTATAGGTATAAGTATATATAAAGCGCTAACAAGTTCAGTAGCGCTGTACAATGGGTGACAGAATAACAAATATACATACAAGTTAAACACACAGAACATTAGGAGAAAGGACACTGCTTGAGAGCTTACAGTCTAAGAGGAGAGGGGTGACACATTAGGTGAGGGTAAATAGAATACAAGAAACAGCGGGGGGGGGCATGTGGGCTGGTGGGAATATGGCGTAAGATATGTACAGTTGCCGATACGGTTCTCTAAAGTAATGTGTTTTCAGAGACTTCTTGAAAGACTGGAGAGATGGGGAGAGTTTAATGTTGCAAGGGAGAGAGTTCCATAGAAAGGGAGCAGCTCTGGAGCAGTCTTGAAGCCTTGAAGTTGGGAGTTGGGGGATGCAGGTATGAGGAACTGATAGCATCAGATCAACAGCTGAGTAAAGTGGTTGGGATGGGATGTACCTGCTAATAAGGGAGGAGATGTATGCAGGGACGAGGTTATGGAGAGCTTTGTACGTGAGGACAAGTATTTGGAAATGGATTCTAAAGGAAACAAAGCCAGTGTAGAGATTGACAAAGGGGTGATGTGTGAGAGGTATGGGAGGTGAGGTCGATGAGCCTAGCACAGGCGTTCATAAGACTGCAGAGGGAGAACAGGCAGAGGGCTCCTTCTGCACGTAAGGCAGTTTAGATTTTGCTGAGACTCTGAAGGAGGCTACAATGTCCCAGCACGGAGTTACAGTATTTGGCTGTCATTTCTGATGTACTGTAACTTAAAGAATATATTCTGTAGCCCATATGCAATAAAATTTGAACAGGATTGTACTTTATAAGATCGAGTTAACTCAACTGTGGTAGTTATGGAGTTCACCTCAATATAGTATTGGATGTTTCTCCTCATATAATGGTCAAGGCAGCCTTTATGGAGGGTAAGCAAAGTTCAGACCATGCACTATAAAAAAGAAACATGATTCAGTGTATTTTGCATGGTAAGGGGATCTATTTTGGGGTTTTTATCAATCAGTGATGTGTGTAGGGCCATAAACTAATGTTATTCTTTCCCAGATTCTATTTTGTTTGGGAAAGCAGTACTATTTACACATGTGTTTGTGATATAACTCAATTACAAGAGCTATTCACTAAATGGTGAATTGGAAAAATGCAACAAAGTTGCAGATTTTAGGCAAAACATCAATTAAAAAAAAAATCCAGTTTTGCCATTCTTACAACGGGATTATTTAGGTCTAAAATATGCAATTCCGCTTGCACTTCTCCATGAATTCAGCCTTCAGTGAATAACCCCTTATCTCTCCTATGGGTTTTTAGACTAAAGCTTCCATCACTCGCACTATGAAAGGATTGCTGAGAATCGCCGAGGCTATAGGCCTCTAACAGCTAGACAGATATATGTCATCACCTCTCAAAGACATGGCTTAAAAAAAAAAAAGGGAACAATCCGTCATCTGTCAGGAAAATATGCACTGTTTATGCAAACCAAGTGATGCTAAAGAATTTGGGAAATTAAGTGGAGAAAAAAGGGCTTTCTTATAATAAAAATAATAGTTGTTGCATTTGAAAACAGCAATGATTTCACGAGATTGTGCGAAAGCTCAACTTTTAATTATTTACCACAAAACCTTTTTATAAATGAAAAAAATCTGAATAAAGAAACAATCCTATCAGCGATGTGTTCTGTTTAATAGAACATGCCTTTTTAAATGATATGCAGAAAATGAGTGCTTTACTTTCCATAAAGCGATTCAAGAAACTTTATTGACAGTGGCACATGTTTGTCTTTTGCCAATCCATCCTCTAAGTGTGTTTTAATCCTCATAGTTTGGCTTACATGGCCAATCAAGATCAAAATTGACATGCTCTATTGAAAGACAACATGTCACTTTTGGACTTGAATATCCCTTTGGGTCAATAATTAGAGATCACACAGGAAATATCCCCATCCTATTCAGAGGGATGGAAGATCATATTTAGTTGATGATGTATTAAATCAAGGGTCCCCAACCCTGGTCCTCAGGGCCCACTAACAGGTCAGGTTTTAAGGATTACCTTGGGGAAATGCAGACTGGATCCTGCAATCACTGAGCAACAAATCATATCACCTGTGTTGTGCTTCAAATATCTGGAAAACCTGACCTGTTAGTGGGCCCTGAGGAACTGGGTTGGGTACCACTGGTATAAAGAATCCATGAGTGGCACTCTATAAAATGACCCCTTAGCTAGTATACTCCAGTTTTAGGTAAATGAGAGCTAGCAATGGTTGCAACAATACCATCAGCTAACTGGTTTTAAAAGCCTAAGGGCTCTATTACACTCTTAACGCTAACGGTAGCGCTCACCTGCGTGAGCACTACCGTTAGCTGCGGTATTACCCGCATATTACAATCCAAACGCAAATGGGTTAAAAAACCCATTTGCGTATGGTATCTTGCGCTCCTCTGTGCTAGGTTACTGTACTTTGTGCTCCTTATGTTTAACATGGGGAGCGCAAAGTGTTAATCAGCGCTGGATTATAAAGTCTTAACGCTGATTAATGTCTGGCACTGGTCAGCGAAAAGTTAACCAGAGCAGGACTTGGTGTTAACGGATTCCGCTTCTGCAGAATCTGTTAACACCAGGCTGAAAAATAAAAATCAAATACTTACCCTCTGTCCCGCGGCGAGGACCGCGGTTCTGTCCGCCTCCTCCGGCCGGCGGGAGCAGGGAAAGACTGGGGGAAAAAGTCCCCACAGTCACTCCCTGCGTGAGGCAAGATCCGACTGGTCATGTGACCGGCCAGGAAAACCTCTATGGAGTCCTATGCACTCCATTGAGTGGATGCTCGCGGCTGCCGCGCGCATCCAGCATTTTACCACCCGCAAACAATGCAGGCAGTATATTTTGCACCAGCATTGTGATGTGGCGTTAAAAAGCGGGCGCAAGGGGGAAAACTGCAGGTGAAGTTTCCCTCCTTTGCGCCCGCCTTTTAACGCCAACATCTTAATAAGGCCCTAAGAGAGCACAACGTTGGAATCCCATGTTCATACGGTCCATGGATGTCCATATAATGGGAATCTGTAAGAATAATTCAGTGGGTTTCTATAACAGGAACCTTTCAGTGGATGCAAGAGATTGGGTGAAATGAGAAAGGGTCACAGCAATACTCTCTATTAACCCATTTAATATTTTTGGAAGAGCCAGAGTGATGGTTGACTTAATCCGAAACTCCAAAAAGATACACATCAGGATGTTATAGGAATATGACAAGCTCCAGACAAAAATTTGAGAGCTTACACTCCTTATTTTTCTCTGTGCTTGGGTTTCCCAGTATTTTGCTTTTAGGATTATCACTACATTCCTGATACTAAACCAATTCTATGCCAATATCCTTACAATATTACTATTTAAGCCATCACAGTCATCTGCCAGGGCTTAGGTTCTTCTCTTAACACTACAGAGAAGGTTTAGAAGGGCACATGTGGGATTTTTGAATACGGCACCAGCCAGGGTTCTGACAGTCCAGGGTCACCATTCCTGACGTGAACAACAAAGGACGGAGAAAGACCAGTTGTGTAAGGCTTGGCTTTAGTAGGAGCAGCAATGTTTCGGTCCTACAATCAGGACCTTTCTCAAGCCACTGCTTTAGCTCCTGCTAAAATCAACCCTTGAATGACAGGTCTTTTTTCTTCCTTGGTTGATATTTTAACACTAGGCACCTGCAGGTCAACCATTACGGATTGTGTCGGTCTATAAAGTTGAAAAAAAGGCATATCATTGCATATGGCCACCAAATGATATATATGGCTACAAGCTCCAAACCAATGTCATTTGTAATAAATCATTAGACATTGTATGGTGCAAGTTGTGAAGGAAGAAGTTGCTTTGAGTTTACCAAATCTAAGATTAAGTTTTGAGGCCCTCGGCACATTTTGCAAATGGGATTCTTTTTTTCATTACACAGCGAGAAGCAGTGACCTGACAACTGACTTGGCTTATAGTATAAAACAGCCACGACTGGAAAATCGTCAACTCATTCAAGCAGCTCAGCTATTTTGGACAAATCCTTTTTTCTTCTTTGTAAATAGACCTCTTAAACTCTGTAATATCCTTGCGCACAAGGAGGTGAAGCTTTTGGAATAATCTCTTTGACGGTGAACAGTGAATCAGTGTTGCTGATAGACAGCTCCATTCAATTCCTCCTTTATTTGAAGATCACACCTCTCTCCAGATTCGATATGGCCAAGGATGAATTAATTCATTATATGATTTGTAGGTGGCATCTTGTCTTCTCGTTGGCTGATTACCTAAGAAAAGTCATTTAGAGCAGAACCAGTGTGTGTCCGGTCACATTTTATCTACATATACTTTATTAATAAAGTAATATAAGCATAAATATTCGCTTAATCATTCTGAAGTTCTGTGTTACAGTGATATATACCAATATGTTAGAGCTTCTTGAGAAGAAGTCCCAGCAGACCAAAGTAAGAGAACCAGGCACTATCCAACTGTATTAAGGCACCTTTATTCAGGAAACAAAGAGCAATGTTTTTGGCTGCTGATGCAGATCTCTCCAGTCTGAGGAAGGCTACACCAGGAGTCAGAACTTTGTTGTTTGTTCCCTGAATTAAAGGTGCCTTAATACGGTTGGATTGTGCCTGGTTCCCTCACTTTTGTCTACTGAAGCTTCAAATGAGTTGGTCACTCTACTGACAGCCTCTACCATTTTTTTCTCATCTTTTTAATTCCTCTTGTTTTTTTTTTCATATGGTGATTTTACTCACCTTTTGTCCCTCGCCACACGCAGCTCCTCCTCTTCGGCTCAGGGACTCCCAAACCTGGAAATCCCTAAAGCTCAATTTGAGGCTTGTATGCTAAGCAAGTTGCCTAGGAAGTCCCTTAAGCTTTTCTGCACAATTTGCGCTCCTAGGCAACTTTCGTAGAGTAGGAGCCTCAAATTGCGCACAGCTACGGGACTTACACACTTTACATACATGATTGTCATAGTTCCTGCAGAATGATGGATCAGAGATCAGAAGAACTGCATGTATGCACAATTCAATCACTACAGAGCTTGTTCTCAGAGGGGGTGCATGCTCTCTGCTGATAACATCACTAGTGACCGATCTGGTGACCGGCAGCCGGGAAATTCAAAAATCCTGCATGCTTGTGACACTGGGTGGGGTGGAGGAAATTCCTCCACTTCACCCAGTGTTTTCTCTAGATTGGAGGAACTGAGGTGGGGAGAAGGGGAGCACTCCTCCCATCCTGACCACTTCAAAATTATGAAATGGTCTGGGTGAGTAGAGTGTCCCGTAAAAGTCTCTTTATTGATTATGTGCAGGTGGTCTATTGTGCTGTAGACTTCTTGAGAAGGAGGACATGGAAATTGGGTATTAGGAAAATGGAGATTTTTGGGAGATATGGTATAGTCACTGCAGCAGTCACTTTCTTCTCACGACTGATCTAATTGACAGACAGTATTACCATTTGCAACTTCATATAGCTCTTCTTGCTGACATCACGCTTTCTACCCAACCCTATGAACTATATATATATTAAAGTTATTTATAGCAAATCACTCAATATAGATGCTAATCATGGCCTGACCCCCTTCAGATCTGGATATGCGTTTTAATATAGCGTCAAATCTGAATGTTTATATAGGTGACTGGGTACACATTTCAATAGAGGACTTTTCAGCGGGTTCTAACTATCTGACATTTCAAAATAATGATGTATTGATTTATTGCTTTTAATTATATTGAAAGGAAACAGAGATCATAAACAAGTGGCTGCTGCTTCCTAAGTGTTGCTAATGTTTCCTTTTTTATTAAGTCTGAATGTCTAGCAATGGCAACTTAATTTCCTTTTGCACTTCCTTCCTTTCAAGTTTCTTATTACATGTATTTTTCCAGAGTGACTACGGCTTAATTTATTCCATATCCGTCCGTCATATGCAGACGCAACTACCTTAATAGTGACCCCTAGGTTTTATAAAGTGTCTTATTATTGTGCAGCAGGCTCGGCAGAGAAAAAAACAATAATATGATGGGAATAAAATGAGGCAAAGAAATGGATACTTCACGTCATTTGATATCCCTACGAGTATATTGATGGGCCCCTGATATATACTGTATACATATATATATACATATATATTATTTCAATTGTTGTGGAGGGCGAAAAAGTGAGATTAAAAGCCTCCACACTGCAAATAATAAAGTTTATAGTTGCAGAGGACATTTACACATCCAAGCAATTCAGAGAACTGCTCACAGAGCTCATGTGCAACATTCCCCATATACAGCAAAGAATTCTGGGTAGGACATGCAAATGAAATCCACAGTTTCTCACTTTTTTTGCATCTAGGCTGTGTTATAATACAGAACACGCCTTGTCCAATGCCATGCCATATTAAATGGCTTCTATTTTACAGCAAAGGTCAGGTTATACAACCAGACACAATCATTCCCATACAGCTGCTTCGGGCTCATTTACCCTCATCAGCAGGAGATAGGATGTAAAATGTATAAAGATGTTCCAGTTTTATTCCCTTAAAATACAGCACATTATAAACAAGAAGAGATAGACACCATATACTGTCATTATGATCTTCTGCTGTTAAAAAAAGAAACCACAACATGTTAAGAGGAAACTCTTCAATCATCTGTGATGTAAAGCCAAACCATGCAACAGAAGGATGCTTATTCCAGAGTATATTGGAAGGATGTATGCTCATTTTAGTTGAATTTTAGACAGTGGGAGCAACACAAGACATAAAGGACCCAATTCTAATCCAGCCGTTAACAGGGGCTCCTAAATTTTTATTTGCTGCATTAGTCATTATCCTTTTGCGGCTCTATTATGACCAAGGAGCTGTATTAGCAAGTCAAGATGTAACAATTGGAATCGCTCATGATTATCTGCAGTGTCTCCATACCCCCCCCCACACACACACACTGGTATCTACTCCTGGAGTATATGGGATTTTATGGAGCCAGGACTGACCCTTCGTAAGCTTGCGTTTGTGGGGTTGCAAAAGAAGGGCACTGAGAACTGTTTATTCCCAGTCGTCCACTGCACAGGGCCAGAGGAAGCATCCGGATCGCGCCACCATCTGCACCGCAGAATCAGAGGTAAGCTTTGGATTTTTTTTAATGTACTTGCAGTTACTGTAAGTGTTAAGTGATTTTGCTTCTGCAAAATCACTTAACGCCAGGATTGCTTAGTCAATATTCTATGAAGAATACCAGCTTGAACCGTGAACAGAGAACTACATTAAATGAACTCATTGTTCTCACTGTAAGGCATTGCTAACAACTCCTATACAAATTATACAAACTATGGGAGTCTTTAATATATAGTAAGCAGACGAAAATGTTGAGACACAAGTGCAAAGGCTGAACTTGATGGACGCACATCCTTTTTTTTTGGCCTACATAACTATGTAACTGTGTAACAGCTTGCAGCTTGGTAGGAATAGCGGCTTGAGCCATAAGCTAATGGCTGGGACCATTATGTTTGGCAGATCGAGCCATTAGCCATCTATCAGTCTATCCATCCATCTATCTATTAATCTATACATCTATCAGTCTATCCATCCATCTATCTATTAATCTATACATCTATCAATCTATCCATCCATTTATCTATTAATCTATACATCTATCAGTCTATCCATCATCTGTATATCCAGCCATCTATCTATTAATCTATAAATCTATCAGTTTATCTGTCTATCTGTTCTGTTGACATACTATTACTTTCTCTTTCTAATTTTTTTCCATCTTTACTCTCTGTAATTAACATCCTGAATTGCCTAGTCTATACACAAGTATATTCTCCTGTTCCTTTATAATCCTGAAGTGCCTAGCTGTGAGGACCTCACCAATTTATTTACAACATCGAAAGTATTTGGTTTGTTCATTGTTGCCGATGACATGATGTTTCACTCTGCCTCGTCCTGCTGTGACAAGCTTAAGACTTTTATTGAGACGTTTTTTTTCACATCTACTATTTGTGTTCAGTGAAAAGAAATAAGAGATTTGGGAAGCAGTATTTTGGAATTGTAGCTTTAGTAATCTGCTTGAGCGAGGATTGATGCCGACTGCCAGCTCCCAGTATGAGACAGCCAAGCACATGACTATGATGGATGACCGAATGTGGAAAATTGTCAGCTGGGAATGGCTGACTAAAAAGCAATGGCTTGCACATCCGCTGAGCTTTCTCCGAGATTCCCCAGTGGGGTCTACGCATAAAAAAAAGGAAAAAAACAAAGAACAATGGAAACACACAAAATGGAGAAATAACATGATACCTTTTGCAATAATATTTTAATTGACCTAATCTCCGGTAAATATTAAGTGGGTATAGCGACTGGTTCAAACTTTTGGAACTTCAAATATACAAATGCATTGTGATCCCTGAACATTTGTCTTCTTGATAATTATATTTTGAAATTCATGATAACTTTAAATACTACTGCTGACACTGTAATGCATGATGGTCACAGTACTTTCTTGCATACTTATTCATAAACAGTTGCTTGTGCCCCAGGTGTTGGGTAATAGAGTAATGCTGAAGTGCATGACGTAGGAGATACGTGTTATGGTGTTACCCATGAAGGGGCAAGTAGAAAGTTTGTAAGTGTCTAAGATCACATAAGGTACTGTTTATGTTGACGCCAGGGATCAAGGAAGAAAGGAAAAATACATAAGTTTGAGATTTAGGAAGGTTTGAATGATTATGTTGGTTGAGATGCTAAAACAAATGTATGGTAGAGTTTTGAAAAGTACATCTGATTAGGGTTGGTGAGATGCTAGGTGGTAGGTATGATTAGGTTGGATGAGATGTTGGGAGGTAGGTATGATTAGGGTGGGTGAGATGCTAGGAGGTAGATATCATTAGTGTGGATGAGGTGTTTGAAGGTAGGTTTGATTAGGGTGGATAAGATGCTAGGAGGTAGATATGATTAGATTGGATGAGATGTTGGGTGGTAGGTCTGATAAGCTTGGTTGAGATGTTGGGAGGTAGGTCTGATTAGGGTGGATGAAATTTTGGTAGGTAGGTCTGATAAGGTTGGGTGAGATACAGGAGGTAGATATTATTTGGTTGGATGAGGTGTTGGACAGTAGGTCTGATTAGGGTGGGTGAGATGCTAGGAGGTAGATATGATTAGATTGGATGAAATGTTGGGAGGTAAGTCTGATTAAGTTGGATGAGATGTTGTAAGGTAGGTCTGATAAGGTTGGGTGAGATACAGGAGGTAGATATTATTTGGTTGGATGAGGTGTTGGACAGTAGGTCTGATTATAGTGGGTGAGATGCTAGGAGGTAGATACGATTAGGTTGGATGAGATGTTGGGAGGTAGGCCTGATTAGCTTGGATGAGATGTTGGGAGATAGGTCTGATTAGGGTGGATGAGATTTTGGTAGGTAGGTCTGATTATGTTGCATGATGGTGTTGGAGATGCTGAGAAGTAGGTATGATTAAGTGCATTCAGATACAAGGAGATGAGTCCAATGATATGAAACTTCGATGCTGTGAAATTGGTCAAATATAAAGTGAAATCAGATCTTGGGTGGTAGATATGATGAAGTCTAATGAGTCACTTTCAGGTAAATATTTAAATCGCCAGTGTTGCAGTGCTGACAAACGCCAGCATTTCTCACAACTAAAATCCAAACAGCAACACGAGAAGCTGCACAATAAAGCTTCTCCATTTCTTGTTTGGATATCAGTATCAAGAGATGCCGGCATTTGTCGGCCCTACAATACCAGAAAATTTTGCGAATATCTGTAATGCCGGGAAACACTGTCGCTCAAAGAGTAATCCTTTATAAGATTCAAATAGAACCGCTAAGCATCAGTCTCAGAAGCAAAAGCTGTGCCATCACCAACTGAATTGCTTTTTCTAGAACATTCTTGTTTAATTGGATTTGCCATTTGGAAAATGTATTTAAATCCTCATACATTTTCTATTAGTCATATAGCCGCCTGCTGCACACGGGCCCCATTCTACATGCTTCTCAAGCTGACAATATGGTGTACGATGGGTTTAACTCAACACTCACGCTGTTATGAATAGCCATTCATGGATCGGTATCATGCAGCTTAATTGTTGTAATGGGAAAATATCCATCTGTCATGTACGTCCAGTTACATTTCCGTAATCTCTTAACCTAAGCAATCCTTTTCTAACCCCTCTAGCAGTAGCACCACAAATACATTAAATAAACTCACAGAAAAGAACAGTAAAAACTGTGTTGGAATTATACACCTTTTGTAGGAGGTGCTTTTTTAATTGTTCTTCGGAGCTGTTAAATAAAATAGAAACTAAATTAAAAATAATTGCTGATGAGTAGAATGCATATTCCAAATAACGCTGATACATACGTTCGTTTTACAAAACATTTTGATGCGCTGCATTGCTGTACTAATACAAAATAGTCTACACATCATGAGGTTTTCCTTTCATATTTGGACAACACAATCTAAGCGCATATATCAATATGAAGAGCATCTGTGTTTAATCTCCAAGCATGCGATTGTACCTTTTAATATATTTTAGGTTTTGTAGCTGAAAGACCAGTAAAAGCTTACTCCTGAAATAATGATAGTTTATCTTCATCTCAAAATTATAGGTCAGGCTCATAATGGCCATTGGGCACACAAGGCATTTGCCCATTGGGTCGTAATTGCTATGAAGGAGTTGCATGACATACCACCAAGCCTATCTACAGCCTGTTTAACCTCTACTTATATCCAACCATAAATCAAGGATATATTATATGGGATATGGCTTTGGGCCCTGCTCACACTTTCTCTTGCCCCGTCCCCCTGTCCGGAATGGCTTTCAGCCCCAGTCCATTCCTGTTAAAAGTTAATTTCTGGCAAAACCATTAGACATTGTCACCTATGTATCTATTAGTGTGTAAAAAATATATAGGACCAAGTAAAATACACATTAGGTCTTATTACTTAATCCTGGAATTGTGAAGTTGCAATTTGCCTGTTTTCCACAGCTCCGGGCCTGTGTAGTCCGTGTAGTGGTAAGCTCGGTAACACTGTGTAGCACCTGGGAGATAGCATCTCCCAGTCAGCCCTTGTATGGTAAGAGCCTCATCCAACCAGTGTTAAGATTGAAAGAGCTCCCTAACAAACATCACAAATGTTAAAATATGGTGGTGGATGCATGAATCACAGCTCTGATCCATGCAGCCACGACAGCGCCTCAAATCCCACCCAAAAGTCACATTTAAATCCACCCACATCCTGCCACTGGTTACTGCCTGAATGGACCTTCCCTGGGATCATACCACCAATCTTGCCATGTTCTCACCGCCTGTCCTCCAATGGCCCCCATTTTGGCCCCAGTCCATCTCTGATGATTAACATGGAATATTTAATTAAAAAAACATTATTTTATTCAAACAACCTTTGCAAATTATAGTCACCCGTAGCTGATATATATATATATATATATATATATATATAGTTAATAAATTATTGCATGGAGGCTTTTTATCTCACTTTTTGTCCTCTCCCACAACCCTTGTAAGTACTGATTTACCCAACGGGTCCAAGCATCCACTGCAACTGGTCATGCCTAGCTCCTAGCTGATGAGGGTCCAATAAACCCGAAAGAGCATTGTCCTAGGAGTGGCTTTGACCAGTTGCATAAACCTGATCTCTGCTATAAAAAAGCCATCTAGTATGGCGTGGCATTGATTTAAGGGTTCTGTGTTTAAACAGACCCAGGATGCAAAAAAGTGAGACAGATGTCATTTGCATGTCCTACCCAGAGTTCCTTTCTGCATATGGGGAATGTAACACAGGAGCTCTGGGATGCAGATCTTTGAATTGCTGTGATGTGCAAATGGCTTCTGCAATAATAAACTATATATATATATATATGCAAAATTCTAAAAGGTACAGGATAAAGAGTCTGCTCGATGACTCCTTTTATACTAGAACTTTCTCCTGAATTATTTGGTATACAACAGCCAATCTATTTCTTATGATCTATTGTTCCTTTATTATATGCAAGTTAGAGAAATACTGAACATCTGGCAGGATTGCAGTTGTCAAGGACTGAGTTTAACACCCAAGAAAAAGGCACTAACATGAAACTCAAGACTTTGTAAGGAGGTGTTTAAATCCCAGTATGATTATATGGCTTTTTAATAATGCATTCTTCTCCACTGGACGTCAAAAAGTGTGTCTCTGTGCATTAAGTAGTGTAATACTTTCAATCAACGGCTCGCGGGTTGTCTGTGCAGTTTTATAGCACAGGAATGAGTTAATGGATAGAGCAGTTTAGGATGACGCCCTGCAATTAGTAAGCATGCATTCAGAACTGTCTCACCATCCTCTATTCTTTCTCCTTGAACAGCTTTTTTTTCTTTTCTAAGACAATTGAGTAATTTCGGGATCGGCCAGGCACAAGCAGACAATATACAGTATGGCATGCAACATCATTTGCGGGATCGTTCTTCTCATTAACGTCCTTGTGATTTGGATTGCCCTTGTCAGCAAATCTCTCTGCTTTTGTCTTTAGATTTAAATCGGAGAGGGCAAATCCTTTGCAGAGGCTTCTGAAAGAGATATGTGATTTTACATTTTCTTTGGGCTCGATTTAATCAAAAAATGAACTCTTGATTGAGGCTTTGTAGTGCTGAAACTTCGGAATTCAGTGCCGTATTTCCCATTGACTTGATGATTATATATTTTTTTCTATTTGTATAACAGTACGTAGTGATGCCTTTTTTTAATTTGGACTAATGTTACATTTAGAAGACAAGCTTTCGAGAGTGTACCTCTGTTCTTCAGGTCTTGAGAGTATCGCTTCCAGACCTGAAGAAGAGTCACACTCTCGAAAGCTTGTCTTTTAAATGTAATGTCAGTCCAATAAAAAGGTATCACTACGTACTGCTATTGTCAGGATTCGAACCCCCAGACCCTCTGGCGCCCCATTTGTTTTCATCTTTCACCATGTTCTGCATGATATATGCAGATTCCAGGACTTCATGCTGAACAATGCTCATTCCTGCAATCTGGACCTGAAACCTCACCTGCAGTTGATCCCACCTGAGGAGTCCTGCTTAAGAGGAAGCTACGCCCCTTATCCCACGCTTCCTCATTGAAGTTCCTAGCTTAGCTAGTGCAGATCTGCCTTCCATAGATCCTTGCCCGGAACCCCTCCTGCTCTAGATCCATAGACATTCCTGCTCATCCTCTGCTATTCCTGGACATTCTTTACCGGTATCCTCCATTGCCCCCTGTACCCCTCTGCTATTCCATGATTGATATACCCGTGTACCAGATCTGTTAAATCCTGACTACTCTATTGCCTATTTGTACCTGCGCCTGATTATATGATATCTGTATCATTGTATTCTAGCATATCCAGTTCTCCTATTCCCACTACTCCCAGACATTCTCCTCTTGTTTAGTGCTATTCTCCTGTGTATAGTTTCTTTGTTTATATTCTTAGTCTTTTTATTTGTGATAACAAATAAACCCTGTTACCCTGTATCCTGCCTTCTGCTATAATTACTGCACCTTGGGCTCACACCCACACTTCAGCACATATGCTAGGCCAGGGTCGTGACAGCTATACTTTGTTATTAATTTGGCATCTGGACTAAAACGGCTTATCAAATCCTCACATATTTAAGAATAATACATTCAGTTATATTTCCTGTTCATGTGTTTTTTGATGCATCACAAGGTTGTGCCTAGTGGGAATTTTCTTATGTTTTTTGATACATATCCAGGGGTCAAGTCCTAAAAAAAGAAGTATGGGAACTCACCAAGATTTCTGTCTCTCAATTAGCAAATATCATCTTGACGTAATACAAACACACTCAAATCTGATATATTTATGTAAATATGTATGGAATTTAGCAAAAATATATGATAAGTCACAACAAGTAAGTACTGTACATGCTTTAACAAGGAAAGATATGATTGAACACCTGAATACAGGCTTTATAGTGTATGTGACCAAAAGGGACTCAATTCCCTTTGCAAAATTAGTGCAGGAACTCCGTTCCCACACGTTCCGCCTGCACTCAACCCCTGTACATATCACGTAAGGATTCTTAAACTCTAAGTCACTTGGTTTCATCTTTCCATAGTCTGTTAACCCTTTCACTGCGGAGGATGCACTCAGCGCGTCCACCCGCAGTGTCGTTCCATGCGGAGGACGCGCTGAGTGCGTCCTTCCTTTGCGGCCAGTGATCGGCCGGATTCCGGCCGATCGCTGTGCCCCCTGGTGTGGGCTGACATCCTCGATGTCAGCTCAGCACTCGGGGACCCCAGCGGGGCCATTAGATGTCATTGCGGCGGCGCGATGACATCTAATTCAGGCGCCCCCCCCGCGTGTGCGGAGGAGGTGCCTGAAAGGGAGGGGGGGAGTTCTCTCCCTCCCGATCGCCGGGGTGCACTGGGTTAAGCCAGGCACCGTTTGGAAGGGCACAGCCTGCCCTTCCAAACGGTGGCTGTCATTAACCCCCGGGGAGCCGGATCACGATTCAGCGCTGAAAAGCGCCGGATAGTGATCCTTTCCCGGAACTGGCCGACATCTTGGATTTCGGCCAAGCCTCCGGGAACTCCCCCTGAGGACTGGCATCATCGTGCATAGCACGATGACGCCAGTCCTGGAGTTAACCCCTAGCTGCCATTAATGGTGGAGATAGGGGGTTCCAATGAACCCCCTATCTTCCGATCCGTGGCGGCTAGGTTTGATGCCAGAGCATGGCCTTTCCAACGATACCAAACTTGAACATGTAAAAAGTTTTTAAAAAAATAAATAATGAAAAATAAAAAAATATTTTAAAAAAAATTATAAAAAAAAATAAACAAGTTTTTTTTTGGGTTTGTTAATGCAGCAATATTGTTCCCATTTCAATTATAATGTGAACAATGATGCTGCACTAACGATTTTTGTATGCGGTGCGTTTGTTAAAAATAGCGAAATTTTCCCCCCAAAAAAATGTAACGAGACACCATTTCTAATTTTTTTAACAAGCGCACCCCATAGAAAATATAACCGCAAACGATCGCATGTTAAAATGTGAAAAAAAAACACTTTACACATTGTAAATTATTGAAAATTCAAATTTTATTGCATTTTTTGTTATAATATACAGACAGGACATGACGTATACATATAATAATGACATATTATGAATCTGCCGTGTCTGCCGGGAAGAACGATATATATTATGTCTGGGTCATATATCAAAATATGGCTTCAAAACGCGGTTAAACATGATGAGCGAAAGTGGTAAAAATGACCTCAGCACAGAGGTGTGAAAAGCCTCAGCATCGAAAGGGTTAAAGGAAGACTGTAGGGGTTATTCAGAGACATTTCGCCGACATTTCGGTGCTCTCTCGTTCCCTGCACTTCCCTGCACTTCGGGGAATCAAAGTTCACCGGAGTGCAGGGAAAACTGGCTGTAAACCCGCCGCAAGCCCGCCGAACACCCACCGAAAACCTGCTGGAAAAAACATGTCAAACGTGTCGGAAAAAGCTGACAAGCCGCCGATCACAGCGCAGAGCAGCCGCCGGACTAAGCTGACAACTGGGGTAAAAAAAAAAAAACAATTCGCTTGAAAATGTCAAAATTTAAACACTGTTTGCAACAAAACTACTGAACGAAAATGCCTTTAATATACATATAAGATCCAATAATAAAAAGGTCTGTTACAGAAAAAAGAAAAAATCCCAAAAAATGCCTAAAAGGCCCTTAAAAATGAGTAAATAAAGATACTTTTTACTGCAGATTAAAATAATGAACGGTTTATTACGATATTGCATTAAAACGGGAATATATTTTTAACATTGAATCCTATGGGATTCGTCTGAATAAACCTGTCGAAGGAAAACACTGAACATCAGGGCATTTCACTGACATTTCTCTGCTGTTCGGTGTTCTCTGAATAGATTAACCATTGTTTCTCTATGGCACGGGTGTCAAAGACAAGGCCCGCGGGCCAAATCTGGCCCGCCAGACCTTGTCATGTGGCCCGCCAGCCTTAAACTGGCCCGGGGGTTGAGGGGACCCAGATTCCCGGGCAGGCGGGAGTGCCTGCCCGGTGACCTGAACAGTCCGTCCTGTTAAAGGGGATGCGGCTGTGTGCAGGCGCAGCCGGTCACGTGGTCCGGCTAATCAGGTGGTACTGAGTCTCTGTACCACCTGACTGGCCGGACCGCGTGACCTGCGCGCGCGCGCACGCACGCAGCCCCATCCCCTTCAACAAGACGGACTGTTCAGGACCGGGCAGGCACTCCCGCTGCCCGGCATCTGGGCCCCCTCAACCCCTGCCAGAGCTGGGGCAAGTATCCAGGTGAGAGCTGGGGCAAATCCATGTGTAAGCTGGGGCAAATCCATGAGCTGGGGCAAATCCATGTGAGAGCTGGGGCAAATCCATGAGCTGGGGCAAATCCATGTGAGAGCTGGGGCAAATCCATGTGAGAGCTGGGGCAAATCCATGTGTGAGCTGGGGGCAAATCCATGAGCTGGGGCAAATCCATGAGCTGGGGGCAAATCCATGAGCTGGGGCAAATCCATGAGGTGGGGCAAATCCATGTGTGAGCTGGGGCAAATCCATGAGGTGGGGAAAATCCATGTGTGAGCTGGGGCAAATCCATGTGTGAGCTGGGGGCAAATCCATGTGTGAGTTGAGGGCAAATCCATGTGTGAGCTGGGGGCAAATCCATGAGCTGGGGGCAAATCCATGAGCTGGGGCAAATCCATGAGGTGGGGCAAATCCATGTGTGAGCTGGGGCAAATCCATGAGGTGGGGCAAATCCATGTGTGAGCTGGGGCAAATCCATGTGTGAGCTGGGGCAAATCCATGAGCTGGGGCAAATCCATGTGTGAGCTGGGGCAAATCCATGAGCTGGGGCAAATCCGTGAGCTGGGGCAAATCCGTGAGCTGGGGCAAATCCATGAGCTGGGGCAAATCCATGAGGTGGGGCAAATCCATGTGTGAGCTGGGGCAAATCCATGTGTGAACAAAAAACAGTAATAATTGAATGCAGTGACAATAATTTATGATAATAAAGAGTGGACACATAGTCCTACAGATACAACTGGCCCTTTGAGGGTGACCAAACTGCTGATGCGGCCCCGATGACATTTGAGTTTGACACCCCTGCTCTATGGGGATTTCACTGCCTTCGTATAGGCACCGTACTTGCAGGCAATTCGCCACAACTTGGCGAACTGCCTGCTCTTTGAATAACCGAATGGCCCCGAAATGTCACCGTATGGGGAAATTCACTGTTCGGTGACATTTCGGGGCCAGATCACGTCTCTCTGAATAATCCCTTTTATGTTCATGCCATGCAGCAATTTATCACCGTGTACGGTTCTAGTGGGGTTTTTTATATACCCAATGGGTTGAATAGCTTTTAGAATGGGGCTTTGGTAATCTGAAGATCCAGAATGTACTACCTCACCACAAGGACAATTATTTTATTGCTTTTTATCTCTTTTTTCTTCAATGTGTTTTTGATTAAATCTCAAAAAAATATGACATTGAGGTTTTAAAACAATGTGCTCTAAATCAAATGTACAGTTGTTTAAAAAGATCATTATATTGTCCTTAAATTGCATAGTTCTTCTAATTGGCGATCATTATGCTGTTTTTGTGGTGTCCTGGCAGGAAAAGTAAATGATGCAACTATAAAGAATCACGATCACTGAGACAGGGACTTATTTTGCGCTACAAACATTTGCACGCATCATGTCATAATGGTCATTATGGCTCTTTGAGGTTTGTAGGATATGAGATACTTTGGTCAACATAACAACTTCAGTTTATTATGCTGGTTTTTACAAGAATCCTGGTCTGGCTTTCCCAGTTATGAAACATATTTGTTTTTTCTTGAAAAGGGGCTTTAAAACTAATATAAACCTATGCAGAAACCTGACTTTCAGATCCAGGGAAATGACATATTATAGATCTTAGACCAAAGATTCATGGTGCATGTGAACAATTCATCTCATATATAAGTATTAGAAGGTTATTATTCAAATTCTTAATGTTTAATTATATTTGTGAATGTGGTTTTATACATGTTAAGTGGGATTATATTAATACTGTGTGATTCTCTAGATCAGAGAGCACCGAAATGTTGCCAACATTTCAGTGCTCTCTTGTTCCCCGCACTTCCCTGCACTTCAGGGAATCAAAATTCCCCACCCTGCAGTGAATTCAGCATTCACCGCAGGGTCCCCGGAGTGCAGGGAAAACCCGCTGCAAACCCGCCGCACATCTGCCGAAATCCCACCGAATGCCGCCGGAACTGCGTCAAAAAACACGCTGAACACGCCGGTAAAAGCCGCCGAGCCGCCGATCACAGCGCAGACCAGCCCCCGGGAAAAGTCGACAAGCTGACGATCGGGGTAAAAAAACACAAAACAATACGATTGAAAGTGTCAAAATTGAAACGCAGTTTGCAAAAAAAAACACTGAACGAAAATGCCTGAAATTTACATATAAGATCCTGTGAGTGATAATAAAAAGGTCTGTTACAGAAAAAAAGGAAAAACCGCTTTAAAAAAAATTTGCTGAAAAATGCCTAAAAGATCCTAAAAAATCAATAAATAAAGATACTTTTACTGCAGATTAAAATAATAAACAGTTTATTAGATATTGGTTAAAAACAGGAATACAGTCAGGTCCAGAAATATTGGGACATCAACACAATTTTAACTAGACATGTACACAGCACAAAATTTTGTTTTGAACTAATGGATTAGTAGTAAACTGCAATTTATTTAGTTGCTAAAGAAATTCGTTTTCAGTTATTTAGTATGAAAACTAATTCATCCGAAAACCAGTGGATACAATTACTATTGTAGTGGTCCCTCTCTGTATAGAACATCCTCCTCAATTTATACCTTTCTCTGTATAATGTATACAACATCCTCCTGCATTAATACCCCTCTCTGTATAATGTATAGAACATCATCCTGCATTGATTAATGCCCCTCTCTGTATAGAACATCCTACTGCATTGGCATGTGGAGGGTGCAGAACTTCGGAATGCAATGCTTATCCAGCAGAGGAGAGGGAACTTTTACTTAAACTTTGTATCTCTGTGGGGGAGACACAGGAATATAAAAGTAGGGGAGAGGGAAAATATTAACGTAAATCGGTCTGAAAGCTCAGAGAAGAGATGACTGGTGCAAATTTATTTTTATAATAAAATAAAGCACTTTAAATCCAGGGAAAACATTCAAATAAATCACACTGAAGGCTCATAATGACAGAGTAACTGTGAGAGCTGGATACTAAATGTATCAGACATAAAAAAACTTTATAACAAGCAGCACTGGGAGAGGAGAGGGACTTTATATAAAACGTGTATTATAGATGAGGAAAGGGGGATAGTGCTTCTGGATAATAAAAAATGTATCAGACCTAAGCCCCTATTATGCAGAGTGGGAGGGGAGATAACATATGTTTTATAAAGTCCCTCTCTTCTCCCATCGCTGCTTGTTATAAAGGGGTTTTTACTATCCAGCCCTCCTCTGTCATTAGCTTTCCGTGTGATTTATTTGAATGTTTTCCTTCTCCAGCTGCTTTTATCATCTTGTCTGCCTCATAGACATGCAAGGGTTAAGTAAAGGTTTCCTCTCCTGTGCTGGCTGTCTGTGCTGCGAGTGAGTATTCTGGAGCTCTATCACTGTCAGATTTACGGGTAGGGGGTCGGGAAGGATTACGCATACAAACCTTTTCTGTAGCTTTGCGATGTTGCACTCTTCATTGCTGGTCTCCTTCACTCATCAATGTAATATCACAAAAAGGACTGAAACTAAAATGTAGTGCATTTTATTTTAGTTTCTTTCGTTTTTTGTACTGAGCAGTTTCGTATCTCTTGAGTCATGCTAAAACTAAATTATCCGAAAATTCGGACTAAATCGTTTTAGTACTAAAACGAATGCACATGTCTAATTTTAACATCTTTGGCTCTATACACCACCACAATGGAGTTGGAATGAAACAAACACAATGTGCTTTAACTGCAGACTGTCAGCTTTAATTTGAGGGTATGTACATCCAACTCAGGTGAACGGTGTAGGACTTACAGCAGTTTGTTAAGGGACCAAAAGTAATGGGACAGAATAATAATCATAAGTCAAACTTTCCCTTCTTAATACTTGCTTGCAAATCCTTTGCAGTCAATCACAGCCTGAAGTCTGGAACGCATAGACATCACCAGACGCTGGGTTTCATCCCTGGTGATGCTCTGCCAGGCCTCTACTGCAACTGTCTTCAGTTCCTGCTTGTTCTTGGGGCATTTTCCCTTCAGTTTTGTCTTCAGCAAGTGAAATGCATGCTCAATGGGATTCAGGTCAGGTGATTGACTTGGCCATTGCATAACATTCCTCTTCTGTCCCTTCAAAAACTCTTTGGTTGCTTTTGCAGTATGCTTTGGGTCATTGTCCATCTGCACTGTGAAGCGCCGTCCAATGAGTTCTGCAGCATTTGGCTGAATGTGAGCAGATAATATTGCCCGAAATACTTCAGAATTCATCCTGCTGCTTTTGTCAGCAGTCACATCATCAATAAATACAAGAGAACCAGTTCCATTGGCAGCCATACATGCCCACGCATGACACTATCACCACCATGCTTCACTGATGAGGTGGTATGCTTCGGATCATGAGCAGTTCCTTTCCTTCTCCATACTTTTCTCTTCCCATCACTCTGGTACAAGTTGATCTTGGTCTCATCTGTCCATAGGATCTTGTTCCAGAACTGTGAAGGCTTTGTTAGGTGTTGTTAGGCTAATTCTAATCTGGCCTTCCTGTTTTTGAGGCTCACCAATGGTTTACATCTTGTGGTGAACCCTCTGTATTTACTCTGGTGAAGTCTTCTCTTGATTGTTGACTTTGGCACACATACACCTACCTCCTGGAGAGTGTTCTTGATCTGGCCAACTGTTGTGAAGGTGTTTTCTTCACCAGGGAAAGAATTCTTCATTCACCCACCACAGTTGTTTTCCGTGGTCTCCCGGGTCTTTTGGTGTTGCTGAGCTCACCGGTGCGTTCCTTCTTTTTGAAAATGTTCCAAACAGTTGTTTTGGCCACGCCTAATGTACTTGCTATCTCTCTGATGGGTTTGTTTTGTTTCCTCAGCCTAATGATGGCTTGCTTCACTGATAGTGAAGGCTCTTTGGATCTCATCTTGAGAGTTGACAGCAACAGATTCCAAATGCAAATAGCACACTTGAAATGAACTCTGGGCCTTTTATCTGCACATTGTAATTGGGGTAATGAGGGAATATCACACACCTGGCCATGGAACAGCTGAGAAGCCAATTGTCCCATTACTTTTGGTCCCTTAACAAGTGGGAGGCACATCTGCAAACTGCTGTAAATCCTACACCGTTCACCTGAGTTGGATATACATACCCTCAAATTAAAGCTGACAGTCTGCAGTTAAAGCACATTGTGTTTGTTTCATTCCAACTCCATTGTGGTGGTGTATAGAGCCAAAGATGTTAGAATTGTGTCGATGTCCCAATATTTCTGGACCTGACTGTATGTTTTACATTGAAGCCTATGGGATTCTCTTGAATAAACCTGCCAAATGAAAGCACCAAACAGCAAGGCACTTCGGCAACTTTTCTCTGCTGTTCGGTGTACTCTGAATCAATTAACCAATGTTTCTCTATGGGGGATTTCACGGCCGTCGAACAGGCACCGTACTTGCTGGCAGTTCGCCAAAATTTTGGGAACTATCTGCTCTCTGAATAGCTGAACGGCCCCGAAACGGCACCGTACTGGGAAATTCCCTGTTTGGTGACATTTCGGGGCCAGATCACGTCTCTCTGAATAATCCCTTGTATGTTCATGCCATGCAGCAACTGGCTCTCTCTGAATAACGCTATAGAATACTACATGATGATAGGAAGTGTGCGTAACGTGCTGCCCTGCAGTCTATTCGGCTTGTCCTAAGTTTACTTCCCCTTTCCCCCATACAATCTTATTTATTGTCATCTGAATTTTCTTCAAAAGTTAAAGTTTAGTAGAAAGAACCCAATTATATGGTCCTTTAATCTGTAATTTATGGAAGTGTCTATTGAACATATTTGTATCCTAGGAATTCCTAGTACATAATTAAAGGCAGTTATATTTTTTCCGGAGACCTTTTTATGGATTAGTAAAGGCATGCAGTAGTACAGCATTCAATAGCAGATACATAGAATGTGACTGAACATTAGCATATACTGTATGTTGAGATAAAATATAGTAGACGGTACATTTCCAGGTTACAATGTGAGAAAAGGGCTACACATGTAAAAGGTAGAAACAGGGAGTTACCAGTAGACAACATTATTTTGTTACCTCATCAGGGCCAGTCTTCTGGTTATCGTAGGCATGTGTAATCATAAACCCCAGGAGTACCGGATTAATGGAGTAGCAGGGATCAGGTGATGGTTTTGAAGCATTTGGATTGAATACCATTTGGTATATTGGAAGGTGGTGGTTAGGGTAGATCTGGTGACCTCAGGAAGGGGCTTAATAAGTGTGCCAGATTAGTCAGGATGTTTCTCATTTTGGAATCATCATGTGAGGAAGCGTAATTCAAAAATACCTTGTAAAATTAAGTACGGGTTGAGCACCCTCAGGGTCCCCAGACATTCTGGATTTGGAGTCTTCCATATTTCAGAATCTGGGAAAATTCCATGTGTGAAAGGAAGGAGATTGTAGCAGGAGAGCTGTGATCCCCTTCTTGTTGCAGCTACTAGCATGTACAAGCACTGGGAGAGCTGGGCGGAGTTACTCCATGGACATGATGCTCTGGTCAGCATGTCTCCTTGCAGCATGTCACATGCTGGGGCTGCTCAGAGTCGCATCTCGGAGAAGAACATCAAGTCCCTAGCATCCATAATCCAGATTTACTAAAATGCGGAAATCTCCAAAAATCTGGTTTTTGGAGACATCTAGATTTTCAAATTCTGGTTTAGGGATGCTCAACCTGTAAATGCTAATTGAAAAGGAGGAGTTTGGGTCTGCCTTTAATTGCATTCTTTACTAGTTTCCACCAGGACACAGGAGAGAATCCTACTGGTCCTCCCAAGAGCTTGAGCCAACGTCTAGGTGAGATGTTGAAAAGGAGCCCATTCCAGGGTCTCTAGCCCCAGGACCTTTGTACAGGGCAGCAAGGCAGTTATCTTGACATGTTCACGAAGAAAAAAGAAAAAATTGTATTGATTTGTCACAAATAAATCTCTCGTTGTTTGACATGAGCCACCGCATTCTGTGGTGCATTTTCAGAAGATGCAGAGAAAGCTTTTTTTTTTTAGTTTAATGCATTTTGGTGTTGGTGTTTTTTTGTTAAGAATCCCTCTTTTAGGAAACAAATTTGTCTGTTTCATTCTGTTCCTTTGGTTTCCTGCTGTATTGACAGCAGTGGCCAAAATACACTGCTTCCTCTTTTGTCCAGACTCTGCATGGTTTGGCGTCCTGCTGACATTGCATGTAGAGGCCCGAACCCACTCAGTGGTTCTTCACACTACTAATTATACAGTGACAATTACAGTATCACAATCTGCTCAAAAGCCCTGAAGAAATGACGAGTGCAGCTAGGAGCGCATGACCATTCGGTCGTGGGGGGAGGGGAGTTAGTTCACTTAATCCTTCAATTCTCCCATAAAGGACCAGCTTTGTGTTTCTGGAGATAGTTTGATGATTTGTTTTGGGAAAAATGTAGATCTCAGTAAATGCAACAAAAAAGTAGTATAGCTTATTTTATTATCAAAGAATTGTTAAGATATTTTGTATCAGTCTTGATAGACAACATTGGCCGTTCTTGGGTCAAGAGTCCATTCTCATTCTACGCTAAGCATATCCTGGGGAAAAGTTAGACTATAAACTCTGGTGCTTATTATAAAATGTGAAAGCTAAGCTAATTTGGTAGAAAATAATGTTGCGTACAATGGAATCATTTTAATCTTCTAACAGCTTTAATTAATTGCATTATAGATCATCCTATGAATACTACAAATCAGCTCTTAATCTAGATTTTGTTTTTGGCCTGTCAGCCATATAAATATTGCATCTTCTCAATATGCAAGCTCATTTAATTTTTCACAGCTAATTATCAGGGAGAATTAGGGATTTCGAAATAACGCGTAATAAAAGAATTGCACAGAAGAGTAATATATTGCAGTTGAGAATCTATGGCCAGGCTATAAATCGTCTTCCGAACCTAGACAGTGATTCATTTAACTGCTCCGCTTTATAGCTAACAGTTAAACGGTGTAAAGAGTTATCCCTGCACTTGTTTACATTCAATACCTAAGCCTATTTCCATAAAACATCTATATTTTAAGTGCATTTTTAGTAGCATGTGTCATGAAGCCACTGTGCCGTTAGGTTTGTTCCACAGCATGATGTTCCTGTTTGGCAGGAAGTCTGGACATATGATAACTTACATTTCTCTTTAGAGAAATCTTTAGAGATAAATGGTCATAATAATGTAAAACGAGCTAAAAGCTGCTCTTCGCAGAAATGTACCTCCTTGGTGGTTTCCAAAGTGGTGGGAATATGAGAAGCTCTTTATGGACAGGCAATATATAATATATTTCACTCACAGACAGCTAAGTAATGTTTGATCGCCCATCTAGATGTTGGTTTTGTAGTCAAAGAAAAAGGTGGAATAAGATCTTGTACATCAAGCATGTAAACAAGGGCTGGTTAAACCTTAGCTCCATAGGAGCTGCAGTTCCTTGTCGATGACCCAAAACAGACCTAGTGATAAGACAACTATCTTGGCACCATCGGTCTTCAAACCAAGGTGGATAAGAGATTAAGGCAGTTGTGGCTGAAATAATCACATTTCACTGAATGTGCGAGCTATGGATAGAAGGAGGTCTGATACAGGATTCCATCTCCACTTATCTACAGTAGGTTGTTTAGATCAGGGTCTATAAAACATCATGATGTTACAGTAGCACATCGCACAGTATCTTACTTTTTTTTTTTTAGAGAGAGAGGGAGATGAGGCACATTAAGTGAAGATACATCTCAAAATCAATTCTTCTAGATTCAGAACCGAAATCTAAGAACTGGATATCTGGTAAGTCTCTGCAGCAGCTGCTGCTACTGCCGTGCAATTCTGTGCAAAACATGGTCATGGGGTGACTGAAACATTTGCAGACTCTGCTTTTTATTATTATTATTCTTTATTTATATAGCGCCAACATATTCCGCAGCGCTGAACAATGGGCATGATATAGACAGGGTTACAATACATTGAGACTGAACAACATTTGATACACTGATACATGAGGAAACGAGGGCCCTATTCCCGTAGGAAGGGTTGGGGGGAAGCAAGAGGAAAGGACTGCAATGTGAGAGTGATGGACTGGTTGGGGCAGTGATGTGTATTAGTGAGTTGGGTGGCAGATTTCCCTGTATAGGAATGTCTTATACGAGAGGGAGAGATGTAGATAGAGGAGGGGTTGGTGGTACAGAGGCAGGAGTTCCATTTTAGGATGAATGCAGAGTAAAAGAGTAGCAGAGACAGGGAGCACATTGTGCAGCAGGATGTGGACCTTGCGCTTCCCTCATTCCAGCAGAGGGGAGGGGGAGCTGGTGGTCAGAAAAATACTGCAGAGCTTGCATGGGAGAGACCAGAAGCCTGGGATTAGTAAGAGTAATTAGAGAGAAGTGGAGACAGCTGGAAAGGATGCCTGAAATTAGAGGCCGGTCCTGGGTGGGGGGTGGGTGTGACTGCCAAGTGTGGAAATTAAACTTGGTCCGTGCGTTTCTGTGTGAAAAGGAAATTAGTACAGGTAAGTGTCTAGGTGTCAGAGGCCTTTGTAATGGGGGAGGGGCACTAGTGAAAGACTAGCTACATATTCTATCTAAAAATGCGGGAATTTAGAGGATAATCAGCCAGAAATTAATAAATGCAGACACAAAATACAATTTTAAATAGGAATAACTTTCTGGAGGAAGGTAATAAATATTGGATGTAAATTCAGAGTATGTTTGTTTTAACTTGCTGCACTGAATTAGGTAAAGCTCAAAAGTCACTGAAATTCACTTCTGATTGTGGCTGTTACCAAATCCTTGGAACATGTGTAGGCATCTAGGCGGCAACCTAGCACTGTCACTAGTGATCCTGTTAACAAAGGCTATAATTTTTTAAATGTTGCTGTAGTAGTGTTGTCTAATAAATGAAGCTAAATAGTGGGGTGAGTGCCCAGTCCTGCTCTTCTTTCACTCTATGGATGTCTTGGAGGTGATTGTTCCATGAATTGTGATGGCACCTGTCTGGTCTCGAATGATGGGAGTGCTGCTCTACATTTTGGAATTGTTTGTAGTGTACCTATTTTAGCAGTGCTAGTTCTTGGATTGTTTACAATGCAGCTCTTTAAATGATCTTATTTTGGCTTGATGTTGTGGTCACATACCAGACGGAACCTCAAGGATTCCAAAAACCTGCACATTAATTCTACTCAACCAATAAATATTTGATTGCTTTGATCCTAGCCCTTAACAATAAATAAAAACATGATTAGATCAAGACTAGACAGTTTAAATAATCCAATTGTGATGCCAGAGACCACTCATACCCAGAGGAAGATGAAGAATTGAAGGAATGTCCTTTTTTCTAGGTAATTGCCATGTCTCACTTTAAATGGGAGAGACAGGTTCTCACCTATCTCTACTTTCCACTCCACCTTCAGCAGGGGTCTTTAAGAAATGCAAAATATTGTATGTCTGGAGGGCTGAAGGGGATCAATTCTATTACATTTTAATAAGATTTTTTTCCCATAATACCGTAATATTGATTACATATAGGATTTTATTTTCTTCAGTTCTAAGAAAAAATAAAATAAATTAAAAAAGATAGGGTTACTTGTTTCGGTACAGGGGTATTAAATACTTACACATGGGAAACAATGTTTGATTTACAGAGCTTGCTTTTATATTAAATTGATATTCATTTTCTTTTACCACAGCTATTAAAAAGTTTTATTTCCTTTCTCGGATATGAGACTCGTGTTCATCTATCTGCCAATAAATTACAGACGAGATTCATATGTTAATTCACAGCGTTAGAATATTGAAGTGGCGCGGCAGACTTTGCAGCTCTGCCGTTATTTATGTAATGTCACATGGAATGGAAGTTATTTTACAGAAAATCAGAAGAGAATAAATTAATATCTTCCCAGAATGTGAATAATACACATTTTTTTCATTGTTATGAAATGACCTTGTTCTTTAATAATGACCTACACGAAATGGTAATTGTCGTGAGATTGTAAAGAACGACGGACATATTTATAAACTGTTTTCCAAGATGCTTGGCCATAGACATTTGCAGAATCAAAGTGAATCAATGCTACATTGTATTGCTGCACTATAATTGTACTTCATATACAGTAATAGGAAAATCACTGATGGCATTGAGCATTTCAGACCCATTTTCTTCTGATGTGTGCTTGAGTTTCATTAACTGATGAGTGTTTTTAACCTAATATGGAATACTATGCAGCACGAGAAGTTACGAAAGCAAAGTTGGGATTTATCATGTTTCAGAGCGGTATAAAATGACTATTCTGTGTTTATCGGCCTTCCTAGGACCAATTGGGGGACTGACTTTGAGTCTTGCCATTTTATATTGTTATACGGAATTTTTCCCAGGAGGTTCATTCAAATTCCGGAAGATGATGAAGCTGTATAAGACTCCTACATGGTGAGCTCCTAGAATGTCAACGGTGGAACCCTACTCTATACACCTTACCCATTTAAATATGCTTACAAGTCAGGGATTCCATGTGGACTGATACCAAGACAAACTGATCACAGATAATGGACTTTCTCGTTTAATTATTTTGACAGTTTTTCATGGTTTTAGATCACGGAAAGTGGTTTACTATAGAAACGACAGTTTAAAAATCAGTTGCATTAAAGAGACATTTTGGTATATTAAAAAAAGATACTTTTTAAAAAAAAATTAATCGCCAAATCAGCCACGGCTGAATTGGATGAATTGGACATGTTTCTAATTCAGACATGGACAATTTTGACTGCACTATATACAGCTGTGATCAGGCCCAAAGAGGAGTGTAATTTTTCTTAACTGTGGTTAGAAATTTGGGTTAGGGTTAGACATTAACCCTTTCCCGCCGCAGGGCATACCATGCCGCCCCTGTGGTGGGTGGGCTCAGAAGACGCTGGGTGTTCTAGTATGTCCCTTTGACTTCTACAGGCCCCTCCCCACAGTCGGCTAGTACTAGTACACCTTGCCAGCGTTAACCTCCTCCCAATGGCCGCCACCCGCATGTTGTGAAGGGGTTAATGTTAAGGTTAGGGTTAGAGATTACGGTTAGGTTACCGTTTGAGCTTATTTTAAGGTTAGGGTTGCATTTAGGGTTATATTTAACCCTACACCCTAACATGCTGCTCTATGTTTGCTTCTGGCAACAGATTCTGCTCCTTCTTTTTGATAATCATTTACACTTTCTACTCTCTGTATGGACAAGAAAATGTAGTGGTAATAAAGAATACTTCATGTTTTGGTTCGCCTGTTATTCTAATTTGCAAACCAAAATTAAAATACTCACCTCCGGTCACCTTGCATGAAAGGAAAGAATACCCAAGGCAGCGCATACCACACTGCTGCCGGTGTTTTTTTTAGCAGCTCAATAGAATTCTGAACCTCTAGCTGATTAAGACTTTCAGGGTTATTCAGAGAGCGGTGAAAAGCAGGAGAATGACTGGAGAATGAAAAATTCTAGGTCAAAATAGCCTAACCAGAAAAATTCTCCCTTTCATCTCACTTTCCAACTCGGCTATTTTGACCTAGAATTTTTCATTCTCCAGTCACTCTCCAGTCATTCTCCTGCTTTTCACGCTCTCTGAATAACCCTGTTTATGTCTTGCTCTGTGTATTGTCCTAGAGGTTCTCAGTGCTCACTCAGCAAGAATAGGGGCCTTAAATTGGTAGTAATGTGTCTCATTATCTGAATACAATGCCACGAGGAGGCATTGTATATATTATACATTTGAATACAATAACAATAAGTGTAGTATGTTTATTTGCTTGGAATAATGCATATGTTAATAAAGGAGAGTGCAGTGACTCACCGAGAGCAACAAACTTCTCTTCACTTGTACAAAACACAACTGCTGGGAGCACGCTTGGCTGGTCACTAGATCGGCCCAATATGCCTACCAAATAATTAATGATTTGTTTACTGTATGCCATTACAGACAAGCATCTGTGTTCATGCACTGATTCTTCTGCCTGCTCATACCATACTGATTACATTGTGCATTTTAAATGTGTCTGTCTATCCTTCCATGTGTCTATCTATCCATAAGTGCACCTATCTTTTCATCTATCCATCCATATGTCTATCTTTCCATCAAGTCGTATGTCTCCTTCTCTCTCGCTCTCTCTATCCATCCATATGTCTAGATCTATCTATCCCTATAGCTCTCTATAACTATCCCTAATAGATTTATAAAGAAATAAATGGTACATAAATATATTTACGGGGCCATTATTAACCATTGTCTGGAAACCTGTTCATTAATAGGAAATTCAGCCTAAAGTATAGGAAAAAACACTTTTCAGTGAGAACAATAAAGCTGTGGAATTCTCTGCCTGTTGAGGTGGTTGGGTCAGAGTCTGTACAGACTTTCAAACAACGACTGCATGACTTCCTGCAAAAACAGAATGTTAAAAGGTTATAAGATTAAATATGTGATAATGGCTGTTTGATCCAAGTAGAAATCTGATTGCCATCTGGGTCACGAAGGAATTTTCCCCCAGTATGTTGCATATTTGGACAGAGCTTCAGACTAGGTTTTTTGCCGTCTTTTGGGTCAACGGTAGTAGGTGTTGTGTGAAAGGCTGAACTCGATGGATGCACGTCTTTTTTTCGGCCTACGTAACTATGTAACTATCAGGGTTATTCAAGGAGCACTGAAATTGCATGGGAATCTTGGTGCTCTTTCGTTCTTCACACTTCGGGGAGTCAAATTCACCAACCATTTCCCCCCAAATTACCCCAAAGTGTAGGGAAAATCCGCCAAATGCATCCAAAAAACTGCCAAATCGAACGGAAAAACCACCACAAAACCGCCGAATAAAAAGCTGCACTCCACTGACGGTCCACTGCAAAACCACCAAACGCATGCGAAAAAAGCCGGCGATCTGCCGAACAGAGCGCCGACCAATTGCGAGAAAAAACCGACAAGCCGAACGGATTATAAAAAACAAAACACACACACAACGCAACTTTAAAAGTGGTTTGCAAAAAAACTACTGCACGAAAATGCCTGTAATTAATATATAAGGTCCTATGAATAATAATAAAAAGGTCTGTTACAGAAAAAAAGCGCTAAAGAAAAAACATTTACTGAAAAAATCCTGAAAAATGCCTAAAACAATCCTAAAAAATAAATCAATAAAGAAACTTTTTGCTGCAAATTAAAAGAATAAACGATTTAATAAATATTTAATAGAAACGGGTAATATTTTTTACATTGAAACCTACGGGATTCGCCTGATTAAACCTGCTAAATGAAACCAACGAAAATCAGGGCATTTCACTGACTTTTCACTGCTGCTCGATGTTCTCTGAATAGATTAACCATTGCTTCTCTATGGGGGATTTCACTGTCGTTGAACAGGCACCATATTTTGCTGGCAATTCGCCAATATTTGGATAACTGCCTGCTTTTTGAATAGCCGAATGGCCACGAAATTGCACTGTATAGGGAAATTCACTGTTCAGTGCAATTTCGGAGCCAGTTCGGCTCTCTTTGAATAACCCTTTGTGTAATATATCCATCTTTAACAATCCTTATTTAACTATGTCTATCTATATTATTTTGTAGGCACAAATGGGATAATTGTAGTTCATTCCCTTTTACACATTTGGATACAAGTAGATATACTGTAGATTTTATATATATATATATATATATATATATAGAAAATGTATACATGAACTATGGACGGCACTCACGGTCTTTATCACAAGATTTCTTAGGATTTATTGTAGAAAAGGGGATCGACGTTTCAGTCCACTATCCATGGACTTTCATCAGGATATACAGGGTAACCATAATACAAACATTTAAATAGAAAAATAACATACTCACCAACAAGCGGTGACCCTCCCTCCCCATGCCAGGCGAACGCCGACTCCTCAGAGTGACGTCAAAGCGCCGGCGCCAGTCACGTGACCCCACCATCACCATGGTAACCCGATGCTTTTAAGTGTCGTCTGCTGCGATATACGCGTGCGGAGAAAAGATAAATAAACACAGACGCGCTGACATTTGTTAAGGCGATGATCGCAGGGGATAATCTGCTTGATCATCACTGGGTGCCTGCCTCAACGCTACAGAGATCAACAGCATATAAACCGGTGGTAGAAAGGCTAAAAAATCTACAGGATTGAGAGGGGGAAAAAGGAAAAAGGATGAATAGGAAAAAAACACATGAAAATAATAATTAAAAATTAAAAACACTTGCAAGCGCTACTGGGGCATAGGGGCAAGATTCGTATACCACCGGAGTGGAGTGCATCTCCCTGCAGTAGTCAAAAATGAGCTCAAACAATGCATCCACTATACCCAGACCGTGCAATCACCTGATAACTCGGGCCAGTGGGTGCGACCGGTGAATAAATATAGGACAAAATGAGAGACAACTTAGAGAACGACTTATCCAAGACGCACCTGTAAATAAGATTCAAAAAACTTGGAATACAAAAACTCAGAAGATTCAAAAATGAAATTCTCAGAAAAATTTCTTAAAAAAAAACCCCTTCAAGAGTTTGTACACTGTGATCCCAACAGAAGCAGGGGTCGAGGCCATGCGTCAAATGCTGACCTCGTCTGCAGTATACCGGGGCCCCCCAATTGAATTTGTCATGAAGCTTTTGGAGATAGTATTAAGCTACAATTATTTTCGTTTTGAGTCTCAGTGGTACCAGCAAGTCATGGGCAATTATATGGGTGCTGCGGTGGCACCGACCTATGCTAACACATTTATGTATGCGTTTGAACATCGTGAAATCATTTCGAAATTTACACATCAGCTGGTATATTACACACGATTTATCAATGATATGTTCATCATTTTATCCGAAACAATTGAGGGCGCCAATCAACTGGTACAACAGATTAATGATCTTGACTCACCGATTAAGATCACAAGTAATGTCAGTCTACAGTAGATTTCCTGGACTTATGTAGTTTTCGTAATGGAGACTCTCTTGAATACACCCTGTTTCAAAAGTCCACTGACCGCAACACCTTATTGCATATGTCCAGCTCCCACCCGACTCACCTAAAACATTCCTTGCCTTATACACAGTATTTAAGGGTTTTCCGTAATAATTCAGATGACATGAGAGCACAGGCTCAAATTAATGATATGTGGGCACGTTTTAACACACAGGGATATCCCACACATGTGCTCGGAGCTGCTTTGGATCGGTGCCATCAGACACAGGTAGGGAGAGATATTACACAACCATCTTTAATTTTTTCTACGGCCTATACACCAAGGTCGGTTGATATTAGCCGTGTATTGAAAAAGAATTGGCCGATATTGGCCAGTGATCGTTCTCTATCGAAATTGTTCCAGAATCCCCCGCTTTTTAGCCACAGGAGATCGCGCAATTTACACGACATTCTAGATAATACCGACCCTGTACACTCCTATTCTACCATCAAGAGTAACCAATTTCCTGGATGCTACCGGTGTTTGGGCTGTGTCACATGCAGTCACATGGTATCAGGGACATCATTTTGCCATCCTCACACTGGACGTAAATATCCTATTAAACACCGGATCACATGTACCATGGATCATGCAATCTATAAAATTTCATGCCCATGTGGACTCCAGTACGTGGGGAAGATGGATACATCATTACGAGAATGGATTAGGGGGCACAGGTCCTCAATACGCCTGGCCTATCGTGACAGGGCGAGTGACAAGCCTGTAGCTCGCCACTTTTTGGAAAAAGGTCATCAAGTCCCTATGATGAAGTTTATCGCTATAGACCATATACCGGTCCCTAGAAGAGGTGGCGATTGGAGCAATATGCTTTTAAGGAGGGAGACTTACTGGATTAAAGAATTGAATACATTATCCCCCCTTGGCCTTAAAGAGAGACTTTCCTATCAGCCTTTTCTCAGATGATCCTTCTTCTTCCCCTTTTTTTCCTATTTTTTTTCCCATTTTTTACTAACTAACATATGCCCTTTTCTTACAGGTTCAATATGGAGATTTCTCTCCACAGTCTGGATGCCTTGCATTGTGCATCTTGGTATATGCATAAGCTTTTATTTGATCGTTGGGTTTTGTTTATGGGGTTGAGGCACGGCCAGATTTATTTCTGTGTCTATCCCCTGATAGTACTTTTTGAACCTCTAAATTCTTGAACCCTGAATTTTTTTGAAGTATTTTTTTGAGGGAATTTGTTTTGGAAAAAAAAATTTCAAGGGTTTTTTTTTAAGAAATTTTTCTGAGAATTTCTTTTTTGAATCTTCTGAGTTTTTGTATTCCAAGTTTTTTGAATCTTATTTACAGGTGCGTCTTGGATAAGTCGTTCTCTAAGTTGTCTCTCATTTTGTCCTATATTTATTCACCGGTCGCACCCACTGGCCCGAGTTATCAGGTGATTGCACGGTCTGGGTATAGTGGATGCATTGTTTGAGCTCATTTTTGACTACTGCAGGGAGATGCACTCCACTCCGGTGGTATACGAATGTTGCCCCTATGCCCCAGTAGCGCTTGCAAGTGTTGTTAATTTTTAATTATTATTTTCATGTGTTTTTTTCCTATTCATCCTTTTTCCTTTTTCCCCCTCTCAATCCTGTATATTTTTTAGCCTTTCTACCACCGGTTTATATGCTGTTGATCTCTGTAGCGTTGAGGCAGGCACCCAGTGATGATCAAGCAGATTATCCCCTGCGATCATCGCCTTAACAAATGTCAGCGCGTCTGTGTTTATTTATTTTTTCTCCGCACGCGTATATATCGCAGCAGACGACACTTAAAAGCATCGGGTTACCATGGTGACGGTGGGGTCACGTGACTGGCGCCGGCGCTTTGACGTCACTCTGAGGAGTCGGCGTTCGCCTGGCATGGGGAGGGTCACCGCTTGTTGGTGAGTATGTTATTTTTCTATTTAAATGTTTGTATTATGGTTACCCTGTATATCCTGATGAAAGTCCACGGATAGTGGACTGAAACGTCGATCCCCTTTTCTACAATAAATCCTAAGAAATCTTGTGATAAAGACCGTGAGTGCCGTCCATACTTCATGTATACATTTTCTATCTGAGCCGGATGGGCACCGGGCTATGGTTTTTTCAGTTCGTGAGTGCAGGATACACTCTTTAAACGTTATATATATATATATATATATATCAACAGCAAGAATGCGAGCACTCCCAGGATTTTTCAAGATTATTTTCTTTTATTGGTCAAAAAATCAACGTTTCGGCTCACCGAGGAGCCTTCATCAGGACAGACATGTATATATATATATATATAGGTCAAGAGGTCCCGCACTCCACATACCGAAAATTTCTTGCTCCGGTGCAGTCAATCCAGCTGCAGGTAGATAAGAGACCAAAATCCAGACGCACACGGAGACTTCTTTTCAGAGTTTAAATAAAATAGAACTTTATTATGCCATAATGAAGTTCTATTTTATTTAAACTCTGAAAAGAAGTCTCCGTGTGCATCTGGATTTTGGTCTCTTATCTATATATGTATATATAGATATATATAACAGTTGTGGTGGAGGACAAAAAGTGAGATAAAAAGCCTACACACTTTAATCTTCCTGATGTGAACTGGAAAACCAAAACAGCTGGGTGCACCAGGAGTACAAATATTCTAAACTCCCTACTGGGATTATCTCTAACACAAGTAGTTGAGGAGCCGACCCGTAAAGAGGCCATATTGGATTTAATACTCACAAATGGAGGTTTGGTATCGGACGTTGTTGTAGGTGAAAATTTGGGATCTAGTGATCACCAGTCAGTATGGTTTAATATAAGAACAGGGATGGAGCCGCACCACACAAAAACAAAAGTTTTGGACTTTAAAAAACGGATTTTTCTAAAAATGAGATTTTGTGTGAAGGAGTCATTATCAGACTGGAGGAGTTTAAAGGGAGTCCAGGAGAAATGGGATTATTTAAAGGAAGCATTATTGAAGGCCACAGGCAATTGCATTCGACTTGTTAGCAAAAACAAAAAAGGGAAGAAACCACTGTGGTACTCTGCAGAAGTGGCCAAAATAGTGAAGAACAAAAAGACAGCATTCAATAATTATAAAACAACTCAGAGTGAAGAAGATAGGTAAACCTATAAGATTAGGCAGAAAGAGGCAAAGCAATTTATAAGAGCTTCCAAAGTACACGCAGAAGAGAAAATAGCTCAGTCAGTATAAAAGGGGGACAAAACATTTTTTAGATACATAAACGAGAAAAGAAAAGTCAAACAAGGATTAGTTAGATTAAAAACAAAGGAAGGAAGGTATGTAGAAGAGGATAAAAGTCTCGCTGACTGCCTCAATGAATATTTTTGTTCAGTCTTTGCAGAAGAAAAGGAAGGAAAGGGACCTCAGTTAGGAGGAAACACTAACGAGACAATTACATATCAGTTTACAGAGGAGGAGGTTCTACAGCAGCTGTCTAAAGTAAAGACAAATAAGTCAATGGGGCCTGATGGGATCCACCCTAAATTATTAAAAGAGCTCAGTGATGTAATAGCAAAACCGTTAACAGATTTATTTAACCAATCCTTGCTAACGGGAGTCGTCCCAGAAGACTGGAAATTAGCAAATATTGTACCCATTCACAAGAAGGGTAGTAGGGAGGAATCTGGGAACTATAGGCCAGTTAGTCTTACGTCAGTAGTGGGGAAATTAATGGAAACCATGTTAAAGGAAAGGATTGTTGACCATCTAAAAACACATAGATTACAGGATCAGAAACAACATGGGTTTACCTCAGGGAGATCATGCCAAACTAATCTTATTGATTTTTTTGATTGGGTAACAAAAATAATAGACACAGGTGGTGCAGTAGATATTGCTTATTTAGATTTCAGTAAGGCTTTTGATACTGTTCCGCATAGAAGGCTTATCAATAAATTGCAATCTTTGAGCTTGAATTCCAATATTGTTGAATGGATTAGGCAGTGGCTGAGTGACAGGCAACAGAGGGTTGTGGTAAATGGAGTTTATTCGGCGCAAGGTCTTGTTACCAGTGGGGTACCTCAGGGGTCAGTACTTGGACCCATTCTATTTAATATTTTTATTAGTGATATTGCAGAAGGTATTAATGGAAAAGTATGTCTTTTTGCTGATGACACAAAGATTTGCAACAGGGTTGACGTTCCTGGAGGGATCAGCCAAATGACAAATGATTTAGGTAAACTAAAAAAATGGTCGGAACTGTGGCAATTGAGTCTTAAGGTGGATAAGTGCAAGATAATGCACCTGGGACGTAAAAACCCAAGGGCTGAATATAGAATATTTGATACAGTCCTAACCTCAACATCTGAGGAAAGGGATTTAGGGGTTATTATTGCAGAGGATCTAAAGGTAATTAGTCAATGTAATAGAGCAGCAGGAAATGCTAGCAGAATGCTTGGTTGTGTAGGGAGAGGTATTAGCAGTAGGAAAAGGGAAGTGCTCATGCCACTGTACAGAGCACTGGTGAGACCTCACTTGGAGTACTGTGTGCAGTACTGGAGACCGTATCTCCAGAAGGATATAGACATCTTAGAGAGAGTTCAGAGAAGGGCTACTAAAATGGTGTACGGATTGAAGGAGAAAAGTTACCAGGAAAGGCTTAATGATCTTAACATGTACAGCTTGGAAAAAAGACGAGACAGAGGAGATATGATAGAAACATTTAAATACGTAAAGGGAATCCACAAGGTAGAGGAAGGGAGTATATTTAAAAGGAAACAAAGTAGCAAAACAAGAGGACATAGTCTTAGATTAGAGGGGCAAAGGTTTAAAAGTAACATCAGAAAGCATTATTTTACTGAGAGGGTGGTGGATACATGGAACAGTCTTCCAGTTGAAGTGGTAGAGGCCAAAACAGTAATTGAATTTAAGAAGGCATGGGATAGGCATAAGGCTATCCTAAACAAAAGATAAATCCAGGTAAAGTATCCATGTAATTGGGCAGACTAGATGGGCCGAAAGGTTCTTATCTGCCGACATTTTTCTATGTTTCTATAATAAGTGTGTTTATTATTGCAGAAGCCACTTGCACATCACAGCAATTTAAAGAATTGCATCCCAGAGCTCCTGTGCCACATTCCCCATATGCAGCAAGGAATTCTGGGTAGGATATGCAAATGACATCTGTCTCACTTTTATGCATCCTGGATCTGTTATTACACAGATCCCTAAAATCAATGTTATGCCACACTGCGGCTTTGTAGCAGAGATAAGGTTTATGCAACTGGTCAAAGCCACTCCTAGGACAGCGCTGTTTCTGGTTTATTGGATCCTCATCAGCTAGGAGCTAGGCATGATGACCAGTTGCAGTGGATGCTTAGACCCCTAGGGTAAATCAGTTATAATATATATATATTAATGGATGCATCCTCAACTTTGCCATTATATGACCTGTTCAGTGCGGTATCTTTTTAAATACAGTGGCAAGAAAAAGTATGTGAACCCTTTGGGATTACGTGGAGTTTTGCATGAATTGGTCATAAAATGTGCTCTGATCTTCATCTAAGTCACAACAATTTGAAAAACACAGTCTGCTTAAAATAATACAACACAAACATTATATGTTTTCATGTGTTTATTGAACAGAACATGTAAACATTCACAGTGCAGGGTGGAAAAAGTATGTGAACCCCTCGCCTAATGACTTCTCCAAGAGCTAATTGGAGCCAGGAGTGAGCCAACCTTGAGTCCAATCAGTGTGATATTATTGGATGTGTTGCTGAAAGCTGTCCTGCCTTTAAAAACACACACCAGTTTTGGTTTACTGGTTTCAAGAAGCACTGCCTGATGTGAACCATGCCTCGCTGAAAAGAGCTCTCAGAAGACCTACGATCAAGAATGGTTGACTTGCATGAAGCTGGAAAGGTACAAAAGTATCTCCAAAAGCCTTGATGTTCATGTGTCCACGGTAAGACAGACTGTCTACAAATGGAGAAAGTTCAGCACTGTTGCTACTCTCCCTAGATGTGGTCGTCCTGTAAAGATGACTGCAAGAGCACAGCGCAGAATGCTTAATGAGGTAAAGAAGAATCCTAGAGTGTCAGCTAAAGACTTACAGAAATCTCTGGCACATGCTAACATTTTTGTTGACACATCTACAATAAGGAAAACATTAAACAAGAATGGAGTACATGGGAGGACACCACGGAGGAAGCCATTGCTGTCCAAAAAGAATATTGCAACACGTTTGAAGTTTGCAAAAGAGCACCTGGATGTTCCACAGCACTACTGGCAAAATATTCTGTGGACAGATGAAACCAAAATTGAGTTGTTTGTAAAAAACACACAACACTGTCAGGGTTATCCAAAGAGATCCGAATTGCTTGAGAAAGGTAACCGAACGCTGAAAATCAGCGTTCGGTTACCTTTCCTGGCCATTCGGCTATCCAGAGAGCAGGCAATTCGCCAAATCCTGGCGAATTGCCTGAACATACGGTGCCTGTTCGGTCCCTGTTCGAGGGCAGTGAAAACCCCATGAAAAAGCACTGCTTCGGCTATTCAGAGAACACAAACCAGCAGTGAAAGGTTCCCCTAATGCCCTGCCATTCGGTGGTTTAATTCGGCAAATTTATTCAGGAGAATCCCATAGGCTTCAATGTTAAAAATATTCCTGTTTTAATTCAATATCTAATAAACCGTTCATTATAAAATTCTGCAGCAAAGAGTCTCTTTATTTATAGATTTTTTAGGATACTTTAAGCATTTTTCAGATTTTTTTTTTTTTTTTAAAAGTCCGATTTTTATTTATTTATTTTTTTTCAGTTTACTTATTTTTTTGTAAAACAGCCCTCTTTATTATCATTCCCTGGACCTCCTGTGAAAATTTCAGACATTTCGCTCAGTAGTTTCTTTGCAAACAGCGTTTCTTTTTCCCAGATTCATACAAATGGTTTTTCTAATTTATTCACTGCCTCCTCTACGTCACAGCTGCTTCGGCTCTGTGTGATTCGGCTCCTGTTCGGCTCATGTTCGGCTTTCGAAGGTTAATCCAGATGTTTTGCTTGTTTTCAGCGTGCATTCGGTTAGTTTTCGTCAGGTTTGCGGCAGCTTTTCCCTGCAATTCGGGGACCCTGTGCTGTTTGCTGAATACACCGCAGGGTCACCGAAATGCAATCGGCAAAAGGAACCGAATTGAAGAGAACGAAAAGTCACCGAACGTGCGGTGACTTTTCGAATCTCTTTGGATAACCCTGTATGTGTGGAGAAAAAAAGGCACAGCACACCAACATCAAAACCTCATCCCCACTGTAAAACATGGTGGAGGGAGCATCATGGTTTGGGGCTGCTCTGCTGCCTGAGGGCCTGGACGGATTGTTGTCATTGATGGAAAAATGAATTCCAGAGTTTATCAAGACATTTTGCAGGAAAACGTAAGACCATCTGTCCGCCAACTGAAGCTCTGCAGAGCATGGGTGATGCAACAGGACAATGACCCAAAGCATACAAGTAATTCAACAAAAGAATGGCTTCAACAAAACAAAATACGCCTTCTGGAGTGGCCCAGTCAGAGTCCTGACCTCAACCTGATTGAAATGCTGTGGCATGACCATAAGAGAGCAATTCACACCAGGCATCCCAAGAATATTGCTACACTGAAAGAGTTTTGTGAAGAGGAGTGGTCCAAAATTACTCCAGATCGTTGTGCAGGTCTGATCTGCAATTACAGGAAACGTTAGGTTGAGGTTATTGCTGCCAAATGAGGGTCAACCAGTTATTAAGTCCAAAGGTTCACATACTTTTTCCACCCTGCACTTTGAAGGTTTACATGTTCTGTTCAATAAAAACATGAAAACATATAATGTTTGTGTTGTATTATTTTAAGCAGACTGTGTTTTTCAAAGTGTTGTGATTTAGATGAAGATCAGAGCACATTTTATGACCAATTCATGCAAAACTGCACGTAATCCCAAAGGGTTCACATACTTTTTCTTGCCACTGTATATATAGTTTTATCATTTTATGGAAAGCATTTTCCCTTTCCTTGCCTGTGGAGTGACTGATTGCATAATTAGGCATGAGACTTCTGATCAGGCCTCTCTGTGTCAGGCAGTGATATTTCAAAGCGCATGGCCACAGTTACTTGATTTATAATATTTGAAGAAGCACAAAATTAAAAATGAATTAATTTAAATGAATGCGTAATCAATGTGACTTGGGATAAGCTACAGAAGATGCTAATGCGTCTATTCCCTGCTCATTTTTTTGCCAGCTGATCACTAAAATATGCAACAGCTGAAACAGGCAGAAGGGGAAAGATTACCGTCAAGGGGAAAGGTCGCTATAATAATTTGTCTTTTAGTCCCTGTAGGTCAGGAAGAAGTCACAGAAGCCATGATATCAAGCTCTTCCATTCACATGCATTTAAAAATATTCTTCAATTTAAATTCAGAAATAAAACATAAAGGGAATTTCAAAATGACAAGAAAACTACATCAGCTTAAATATATCAAATGCGTCAGATTCAATGAATTTATTACAGGAAACTATTTTTATTTATAAAAGGTATGAACTTCTTTTCTTGTATGACAGTGAAACTGTATTTCAGGCGTTTACAATTATCACTGTTTAAAATGAAAACGATCACGTTTGGATGTTTCCTTGTGAAGAAACCTTTCTGTTTCATCTTTGAGAAAGCGAATATCCACAAGGAGAATCAATTGAATGGGATTTAGGACACTATAGACTTCCCTAGATGCAGCAGTCTGAGATTTCACGGGATTGTGATGGGTGTCTGGTACCAAGAGGGTATCAGTCAGCGAGCCACTGAGTCGAGTCACAAGTGTGTTTCTACGTGTTTCATATCATCTTGTATAAAATACCATTAGGTCTACGAAACTATAGTATGTGTTTTTGAGTATCCCAAATACATACAGTTGTGTTCAAAATTATTCAACCCCCACTGAAATTGAGTGTTTTGGCCAGTTTGACATTGATTTTGATCATTCAGCCATCTTGCTTACAATTAAATCAAAGAGGCACGTGTAGGTCAGACAAATATAACATAACATTTATAATGAAATAACCACAAATGTCTTTTCTGTGCTCACATCATTATCAGTTTTATTCAACCCCCAAGTGACATTCAATCTTAGTACTTAGTACAACATCCTTTTACAGTTATAACAGCTTTTAAACGTGAAGCATAGCTTGACACAAGTGTCTTGCAGCGATCTACGGGTATCTTCGCCCATTCGTCATGGGCAAAAGCCTCCAGTTCAGTCACAAAACAGCCCCAAAGCATGATTGACCCCCCGCCATGCTTCACAGTAGGCAAGGTGTTCTTTTCTTCATAGGCCTTGTTCTTCCTCCTCCAAACATAGCGTTGATCCATGGGCCCACACAGTTCTAATTTTGTTTCATCAGTCCACAGAACACTATCCCAAAACTTCTGTGGTTTGTCCACATGACTTTTGGCATACTGCAGTCGACTCTTCTTATTCTTTGGAGACAGCAAGGGGGTGCGCCTGGGAGTTCTGGCATGGAGGCCTTCATTACACAGTGTGTGCCCTATTGTCTGAGCTGAAACTTCAGTACCCACATCTGACAAATCTTTTCTCAGTTCCTCAGCAGTCACACGGGGTCTTTTCTCCACACTAAGCTTCAGGTAGCACACAGCAGTCGAAGTCAGCATCTTCTTTCTGCCACGACCAGGTAGCGTTTCAACAGTGCCCTTTGCCTTGAATTTGCAAATGATGCTTCCTATGGTCTCTCTTGGTATGTTTAACATCTTTGCAATCTTCTTATAGCCATTGCCCTTCCTGTGAAGAGTAATCACCTCTTCTCTTGTCTTCCTGAACCATTCTCTTGACTTCACCATGTTTGTAACCACACCAGTAAATATCTTGAAGGAGCTGAGTATCACAGTCATTTTAAAGCTGCCTAATTGGTGCTTATTATGCTTTATTGCTGCTCCGTGACATCCACAGGTGTTTTCAATACCTGATTGAAAACACTTGAATGAACCTCTGTTCTTCAGAGTGGTAGTCTTTAAGGGGTTGAATAATTGTGTCAATGAAGAATTCACAAAAGAAACATTTACTACTGTATTACAAAACCAATTGATGTCATTTTAGTTGCATATGGTTCTTTAAAAAGTCCTTGTAGGATTTTATTCTGAATACAATTACAAATGTACACTAAATTCCCTAAAACCCTTTACAGCATTGGGGGTTGAATAATTTCGAACACAACTGTATATTCTTAAAAGGGTTGTGGTGGAGGACAAAAAGTGAGATAAAAAGCCGCCACGCTATAATTAGTTTAGTTTATTATTGCAGAAGCCAATTGCACATCACAGCAATTTAAAGAATTGCATCCCAGAGCTCCTGTGCCACATTCCCCATATGTAGAAAGGAATTCTGGGTAAGATATGCAAATAACATCTGTCTCACTTTTATGCATCCTGGATCTGTTAGTACACAGAGCCCTAAAATCAATGCTATGCCACACTGTGGCTTTCTAGCAGAGATAAGGTTTATGCAACTGGTCAAAGCCATGTATGTATATATATATATATACACACACACACACTACTTGTCCCCCACCATGAAAAAAATTCACACACTGTAATATTGATGGACCAATTTTTGCTTTAATAGTGCAATTGTTTCGATAACATCATGCAATGTCACAATATTTATTACTATCCAGATTCGCATTACTGTAGATACTCGAGTATATCGCTAGATTTTGGTGACAAAAATTTACCTTAAAATTGGAGGGGTCGCGCTATATTCGAGACATCTGCATCGCGTGTCAAAAAAAAATTACAAAAAAAAGGTGCCTTGCTCTGGATCCCAAGTCTCCCGGAGTGAATGCGGGGTCCCTGATGCTTACAATTACTTCAGGAAGTCCTGGATTCGGGAAAGGTGGGATCCATCATGCCAGAGGACACGCTCAGTTTAAGCCAATCAATCACCTTGCTCTCCTCCGCTGGCCATCTAATCACTAGCAAAGAAGACGGGTGGCCGGTGGCTTCATACTTAGTTACAATTGCAATCATTCTAGAGCAGAGCACCCTGGCCTGAGGGGTAGCCTGACTGTTAAGAGAATCTGGAAGGATTTTAATTGTTTTCCGGTACAGTATAATTTTGCTCCTCGCGTTATATTCGAGTCTTGAGTATTCTCTCACTTCCATAATAAATCTCTATCCATTGCGTTATATTTGGGTTGTGCTATACTCGAGTATCTATGGGTAATTTGTGGCCAAGATCTTATATAAATGACGGGAGAGTCACAGTGCTGTGTAAAGTCTTCTCCAGCACATTATCCCAAAGTTTCTCAATGGGGTTAAGGTCTGGACTGTGCGGTGGCCAATCCATGTGTTAAAGTAATGTCTCATGCTCCCTGAACCACTCTTACACAATATGAGCCCAATGAATGCTGGCATCTTGGAATAGGCCCGCTGTGCCATCAGGGAAGAAAAAAAAAACATTGGTGGAAAAACCTGCTCATTCAAATATATCCATCATGTCACATGACCTCACTTTTTGCCAGCTGAAAGACATTAATCCCTGCTGTAATTATCCAGTGGAAGGCTAACAGCAATTTGCTTGCTAAATCTAGACGGAGACTTAAATTTTGGCCAGGCAGTGTGTGCTTTGGGTTCATTGTAAGTAATACCCGTATTGCTATCTCACTGTAAATACTTTGAGCTTTTGATTCTTTTTTAATACAAACGTTCTAACAGTGAAAGACAGGACAGACGAAATGCAGGGACATGCTATAACTTACAGGGTTATCCAAAGAGATTCGAATTGCTTGAGAAAGGTAACCGAACGCTGAAAATCAGCGTTCGGTTACCTTTCCTGGCCATTCGGCTATCCAGAGAGCAGGCAATTCGCCAAATCCTGTCGAATTGCCTGCACATACGATGACTGTTCGGTCCCTGTTCGAGGGCAGTGAAATCCCCATGAAAAAGCATTGCTTCGGCTATTCAGAGAACACAAACCAGCAGTGAAAGGTTCCCCTAATGCCCTGCCATTCGGTGGTTTCATTCGGCAAATTTATTCAGGAGAATCCCATAGGCTTCAATGTTAAAAATATTCCTGTTTTAATTCAATATCTAATAAACCGTTCATTATAAAATTCTGCAGCAAAAAGTCTCTTTATTTATAGATTTTTTAGGATACTTTAAGCATTTTTCTGAATTTTTTAAAAAAAATTTAAAAGTCCGTTTTTTTTTTTTTTTTTTCAGTTTACTTATTTTTTTTGTAACAGCCCTCTTTATTATCATTCCCTGGATCTCCTGTGAAAATTTCAGACATTTTCGCTCAGTAGTTTCTTTGCAAACAGCGTTTCATTTTCCCAGATTCATACAAATGGTTTTTCTAATTTATTCACTGCCTCCTCTACGTCACAGCTGCTTCGGCTGCGTGTGATTCGGCTCATGTTCGGCTCCTGTTCGGCTTCTTCGAAGGTTAATCCAGATGTTTTTGCTTGCTTTCAGCGTGCATTCGGTTAGTTTTCGTCAGGTTTGCGGCAGCTTTTCCCTGCAATTCGGGGACCCTGTGCTGTTTGCTGAATACACCGCAGGGTCACCGAAATGCAATCGGCAAAAGGAACCGAATTGAAGAGAACGAAAAGTCACCGAACGTGCGGTGACTTTTCGAATCTCTTTGGATAACCCTGATAGTGATCTGTTGCTAACTTCCACTGGGGGCTTCGAGTGTCTGTTGGGACAGATATCTGCCAGACTGGTCTTTTTCAAGTCACTTGTCACAACTCTGTTAACAAGCAAACAACACACTAGTGGTTAAGCATCAAACTTGCACTGAATTGCATGGTATGGTGCAATATCGTGGCAGTTCATCTATTCACTAAACTGTCAATTCACCAAATACTGGCGAATTGGCGCAAAATAAAGTGCAGTCTCTCGGCGATCTTCGGCGGCAGCGAAATTGTCCCACAGTGAAGTAATAGGCCATCTATTCATAGAACGCCAAACTGCACAGAAGTGTCAGCGAAATGACCTGGTTTTAGGTGTTTCAGTTCAACAGATTTAAACAGGTGAATCTCATAGGATTCAATGTAACAAAATGATATCTTCTTTTAAAACTGTTTATTCTTTCAATTTTTAACTAAAAGTCTTTTTAACCCTTTCCATGCAGCGGATGCGCTCAGTGCGTCCTGCCGCATGGTCACTTTGCTGCGGAGGACCCCCTGAGCGCCCTTAGCAGCGGCGATCGGCCAGGATTCCGGCCGATCGCGGCGGCCCCCCTGTGCGGGCTGACATCATCGATGTCAGCCCAGCCTCCGGGACCCCGGCGGGCACAATAGACACCGTCGCGCCTGCGCAATGACGGCTATTTCAGGCACCCCCCTGCCATTGCGGGGAAGGTGCCTGAAGGGGAGGGGAGAGGTCCCTCGGACCTCTCCCCCTCCCCTTCCGTGCAGGCCAGCGAGTAAAGGCAGGCACCGCTTGGAAGGGCACAGCCTGCCCTTCCAAGTGGCAGCTGTCTTTAACCCGTATGGGGCTGGATCACGATATGGCGCTAACATGCGCCGTATCGCAGTCCCCTCCTTGAGCTGGCCGACATCTTGGATGTTGGCCAAGCTTCCGGGATATCCCCCTAATGACTGGCGTCATCGCGCATAGCGTGATGGCGCCAGTCCCGCAATTAACCCCTTGCTGCCACCTATGGTGGAGATAGGGGGTTCCAATGAACTCACTGTCTCCCGATCCGTGACAGCAAGGGGTTAATGTTTGATATAATTGGAACGGCCAGAGCATGGCTTTTCCAATGATACCAAACATGACCATGTACAGTTTAACAGAAAAAAAAAAAAATTAAATTAAAAAAATTAAATTAAACAAATTAAAAATTAAAAATAAATTTTAAAAAACTTTTTGTTTTTGTTTTGTTTTATTAATGCAGCAATATTGTTCCCATTTCAATTATAATGTGAACAATGATGCTGCATTAACGATTTTTTCTATGGGGGCGTTTGCCAAAAAACACGTAATTTTCCCCAATAAAAGGAACGATTCCCCGTTTCTAATTTTTTTAACAAGTGCAACCCATAGAAGATATAACTGCAAATGCTCGCATGTAAAAATGTGAAAAAAAACACTTTACACATTGTAAATGATTGAAAATTCAAATTTTATTGCATTTTATGTTATAATATACAGACAGGGCATAATGTATACATATAATAATGATATATTATGAATCTGCCGAGTCTCCCGGGAAGAGCGATATATAATATGTCTGGGTCAAATAATAAAACGTGACTTCAAATCGCATTTAAACATGATGTGCGAAACCGGTAAAAATTAGCTCAGCACAGAGGCGGGAAAAGGCTCAGCAGCGAAAGGGTTAATAGTCTTTTGTATTTTTTGTATATTTTTGGCAACATTTTTATTTCCCATTTTTATTAAAAGCTGTTTTTTTTAAATTTGTAACAGACCTTTTCATTACTTTTTTAAAGGACCTTTTTATTATTTTGAAAAACTGGTCAATGTGATCATATAAAGTAAGGTTGCAATGAAATTTTTCCATTACACTGGTTTATCACTTCTCACTGAGCATGTAGATTGGCATCCTTTTCATGGCCAAGATAAATTACCAGCTGGGCGGAGTAGAGGTAATATCACTGCTCTGTAACCGTGGAGACCCAGGTTCGATCCCGGCAAGAGAGCCTCTCCAGTAAGTGTCCTTGGGCAAGACACCTAACGGTACATACTCGCCACCCAGGACACACTTGAAAACGAGAGAAATCTCAATGTATCCTTCCTGGTAAAATACTTTCTCAAAAAAAAACATTATTAGTGTACACAACCAATTAGGAAAGTAAGAGACTTCCTTTTTTTTTTTGGGCAGTCCGGTGGATTTTGCCGATGCCACTTCGGCGGTCTTCCGAGCTCCTTGGTGACATTCTTCAACTTTTTCATGGGGCTTTGGCACACTACGGCGACCCTTTGGTAAAGAGTGAATTCACAGTAGTTTCGGCGAAATGGAATCACTAAAGTACACCGAAGTATAAATCACCCAAATTCACTGAATTTCACAGAAATTTCGGTGCTTTGTGAATAACCACTACTGTTTGTTGGGTCTTAGTAAAGCTTGATACCGTGTTGTCTCATACACGCTGAGGAGACTAACTCTATAATTACCCACAGGATAAATATACAGAGGACTGCCCGTATGAGGACATTAAGGTGTTAGATTGCCAAAAATTGATTTTTTTATTGTTTTTATTTTGCGATTTCCTGCGTTCCAGACCATCCCACTCTACAAATGATCAATGTGGTCTTTACTGGATAGTGCTAGAGTTATGCTGAGATGGATCTGAGTACCACAAGCTGAATATTTAATAAATTAAACTACTTCATCATACCTAAACTGTGAATCACTGTGGATTAATAGACCCTGTTTGTAAAGCTTTTATCTAGTTAACTTGCCAGCTCTGCATTACTTCTCCTTCCTGAGTGTAGAAGCATAGTGACAATGCTGTCTTAAAAAGATGGTATCACTAAAACAATGTTGCACTTTAATGAGTCACATAGAATATGACAGATGATGATTCCCTTTAACAATGAACATGTCCGTATTAGCTAAACTATAAAAGCAGGATTTGTTTAGGCTTCTGGTACAGATTGCACTGTCAATGCTAAATGTTTTTATGAACTTTCCGGGTTGCAAAGGCTGGCTGTAAAACTGACTAAGTCCAAATCGTAGTATTTTCAATGCATGGAAGTCACACAGTCTGGTTCCTGTCTTTTATGGTGCACCATAGTTACATAACCGGAGGAATTAGGAGAAACTACAAACACCATAATTTTCACTCATCTACTGGTCAACTGAGAACAGTAGAAATATGTAAACACGAGAGTTGCATGTGCCTTTTACCTTTACTGTACAGGTCAATGAGATAAACTTTGAAAAGCATTGGTTAGAGTGACCCTCATAAAGCATTTTTTTTTATTTTTGAAAACAACATTTCACCGTTGTTACGGTAACCAAGATCTATGATGTCCCTTTGTCGCTGTGACTAGCTTCCTCCTCTGGTCCTAGAGCTCCAACACAGCTGAATAGCACAGCATCTTTTGCCTATTTTTCAGTGTCCTCAATATCACTGACAACACTGATCGCACTGGGTCAAGCATATTGGTTTACTGTCACAGCACATACATTTATGCCCCAGGTGTTACAAAAGAAATCCCTCCCTGGCGTCTTGGTGCGCTACAACAGAAATCCCTCTCTGGCGTCTTGGTGTGCAACAAAATAAATCCCTCCCTGGTGTCTTGGTGTCTAGGACATAATTTGATTAGGTACAGAGTAGACATAGCTAATTGAATTAACCCTGGACACCAAGATCATGCATTGCGCAACAAACAACAAAACAGAACAATAGCAGAATGGGGGGATAAACAGAGGATTCCGCTTTTACAGTATCTGATAATGGGGCAATATTTGCCGAACAAGACAGACAATGACCATTCAAACCTTTCACAGATCTAAAACCTATTCTATACAGGGGGGGGACGAAGACTATTTCATATGCTTTACTCATAGCTGCAAATAAGGTGTACCTGCTCAACATAAGAACAGATGGATCCAGTTAGATACAGATTCCCCTTTCTATGAGAAACTGTGGGGGTCGTGTTCAAATACTATGGGGTGCTTTGAATGAGCACTGATTTTGTCATACATTCTATATTAGCTGTGGGCTGGGTCTTTCTGGGACTTTGACATTAATTCTTCTATTCAGTGATCAAGCAGGATACAGCTCTTCTCCTCTCTGTCTCTTTATACCATCATTATCATCTTGAACAGATGTTTGTACTTGTGAGCTATTTGTATCAAAAAATATACCTCGTTCTTATAACTAAAAAGTCAGATGCATGTTACTTTTTGGTAACAGTAGTATAGATTTATACTGTGTATGAACAGCTGCAATATTTGTCAGATGCTACATTGGTCAAGATAAAGCCATGGATGGCTAACTGGCTAACAGGCAAACTGAAGGGCATAATAGACATTGTAGGCTTCTCTTTCGATTTTTTATACTACTCTCGAATAAGTTACTTGCTTTTTTTCTCTGCCCTCCTCCATCCTACTGATTTGTAGTGGCTCCATAAGACTACATAAGCTAGGAACCCCTCTGTCTTTGCTACTGATGTTATTTCTGCTAATTTTTACTCCCTTGCCCATCCTCATCCTGAGGACTATAGAGCCTGGTATGATTTATCTGGTTTTACACCCACACCTCATTTCCCATTGGCTGTCTGTGCAATGACTTCTATTTAATCTTCTTTTTTTTATCCTACCGAGTCATTAAAAAAACAGAAATGGAAAAGTCCCCCCCATTCTCCTGTGTGCCTTGAAACGTCTCCAGAAATAGATGGTCTGTGAGAATTTTTATCATAATGATAAAAGCAGTAGATATGCATAGACACTGGAGTAGAATATGTTTTGTGCTGCGTGGCATGGAACAAAACTGTAATATTACTTTGTTCTAAAAATACCTCTGCATTTCTATCCATACGCATTTATCCCTTCTGTTCCTCGTCCCCTTACTGTTGTTCCACTATTCTTTTGGGTAAAATGTATCCTCATCATCGTCTGGACATCCTGCAAAGCACTTGGAAGACTCCTCACAAATGATGTTGTTGTTTTTTTTTATTAAGCTTCCATAATGTATTCATTTCACTCAGCATTGTAATTAAAGATGTAATTAAACCAGTTCACAATGAGGTGTTTTAGAAACCTTCCATTATGTCACAATTTTACTCATGCTTATCAGGGTTATTCAAAGAGATCCGAATTGCTGGTCGAAAGGTAACCGAACGCTGAAATTCAGGGTACGGTTACCTTTCCTGGCCATTCGGCTATCCAGAGAGCAGGCAGTTCGCCAAATGTTGGCGACTTGCCTGCACATACGGTGCCTGTTCGGTGCCTGTTTGAGGGCAGTGAAATCCCCATAGAGAAGCATTTCTTCATCTATTCAGAGAACAAAAACCAGCAGTGAATAGTTGCCGAAATGCCCTCCTTTTCAGTGGTTTCATTCGACAGGTTTATTCAGGCAAATCCCATAGGCTTCAATGTTAAAAATATTCCCATTTTAATGCAGTATCTAATAAACCGTTTTTTATAATATTCTACAGTAAAACGTTTCTTTATTTTTAGATTTTTTAGGATATTTTAGGCATTTTTCGGGATTTTTGTGTGCAAATTTTTTTTCCGTTTTGTTTTTTTAAATCATTTTTTCTTTTTTCTGTAACAGCCCTTTTTAGAAACATAGAAACATAGAAAAATGTCGGCAGATATGAACCTTTCGGCCCATCTAGTCTGCCCAATTACATGGATACTTTACCTGGATTTATCTTTTGTTTATTATCATTCATTGGATCTTATATGTAAATTTCAGACATTTTCGTTCTGTAGTTTCTTTGCAAACAGCGTTTCACTTTTCAAACATTCAAGAGTACTGTTTTGGTTTTTTTTTTCACTCCATTCGTCTGCGGTGTTGGCTTTTTCCGGCAGCTGCTCTGCACTCTGATCAGCTCCTGCTAGGGTTTCTCCGGCGTGTTCGGGCGGGGTTAATCCAGATGTTTTTGCGGGCTTCGGTGTGTGTTCACCGGGTTTTGCGGTGAGTTTTCATCGGGTTTGCGGCAGCTTTTCCCTGCACTACGATGGCCCTGTGGTGCTTGCTGAATACACCGCCGGGTGGCTGAAATGGGATCGCCGAATCGCACCGAATTGAAGAGAACGAAAAGTCACCGAACATGCAGTGACTTTTCGATTCTCTTTGAATAACCCTGTTGATCTTTAATTTGCAGTGTGCACAATATCTAGTACAGAAGATGACAACAATCTGCTTCAAAGAGAAGGTTTCTTTGTTTGTAAAGTGAACATATTTGCTGCATTAGGGAAAAAAAGAAAATATATTTTTATTTCTTATAATATTTTTACAAACTTGGTCATACTCTGGCCTTTCCAATGATACCTTACATGTCCCTCTATCCTGTAGGGCTCCAGAGATACAGGAGTCTAAATGATTTTAAATCGTAATTTATTTTTTACTGTTTATTGAGTGCATCTGTAACATCATTATAATTTTGCACCTCAGTTAGTAGTTACAGGCATTTATACAGCACTAGCATATTCCGCAGCGCTTTGCAATAGGGGAGCACAGACAGACGTACATGATACATGATGAAGAGATGACCCTGCCCGCAGGTCTGATTTTAACATACGTGTGATTTGTTTTAATAATTATATATATGTTACATATAAATTTTGTTAATTAATGTATCACTTACCTAGGCCAAAATCACGTTTTCTAGGTAGACTTAAGAAAATTCTACTATTTATGATGTAGGTATTACGGAATTCACTATTAGCCATAGTCATACGCACAGGTTGGCAAATCCAAATGTTTGTTGAAGTGCTGATCTTTGACCCCTACATAGATATTTTGGATGTTCATTCGCTGGTTCATGATAAATTAAATGAACATTGACTCTATCACTGCATAAGCATTGCTCTTTCCTAACGAAAAATAATTGTTCTGTACAAAATTATCCAAGCTTAGAGATGCAATTAATGAATATTCCATGTGCGCACACGCTAATGAAACGGGCGGTGCACGCCATTGCTAGTAGCATTGTTCTTATGTAAATAGCGTAAACTTTGGCTATTCTCTCTAAACCGATTCAAACAGCAAACTGCAACATTGATGGTTATATTTTGGCAGATATTAAAGGTGCTCAACTCAACAGACTTTGCATAAAAACTGCAGTGACAACACCTGTAGAAAATAGCAACACTGGGGAAACTTCGCCTGAAACATTGGTAAAAGTTTACCCAGGGGCCCAACTACAACGGAAACTGAGGTAGAAGTCCCATGGAAACTAACGCTGAGCGTTACACAAACTACCTAAGGCAGAATTCAGCTAATGTGAACTTCAGTCGCAGTCCACTAAATAGTTTATTCCCCACATAGCCCCCCCATTTCTCATACTCTGCTATTTACCCTCACTCTCACAGGTGAACGGCATTCCTTCATTTCCTTCCTGCAGCATATGAATTAGACATTCTGCAGGGCAGAAGGGGTTCTGCAGGGCAGAAGGGGGTGAAGTAGTGGAGGTGCTAATAGTTGGTAAGATGGTATTCTATTATTATGCAGCCAACTGGTTAAAACACAAAACCTCGACAGAAATGTGTTGAATGTACAGCGAGGAAATACTGTACGGAGGGGGATCCTAGTGGCACAATCTGTTACTTTTAGGCTAGGGTCAGACTAACGTAGTATCAACGTGCGTTTAGCAGCACTAAATCACGACCGTGCTAGCAGCAAATGACGTCCAATGCTGGGCAGCATACGAAGAACGGGCGCACAAAAGTGCGGCTGCGCAACGCAAGTGGCGAACGAACGCATTTTTTCGAGAACGTGAAACCGCTAGTACTGACGTACAGAGTGCGCTGCGTCTGCTAGCGGCGTGTGTGCGTGATTAGGAGACGTCAGACGCTGCCAACATAACGTCCAGACACAAAAAGTGTTTTATTGATGATCCGTACAAAATCACGGACGAAAATGCGCATTGTATGACCGCTATCGCGTATTCCGTGAAAAAATACGTCCATTTGTTCGAACGCACTTTATCACGGACAACGCGAAAAATGCGTTAGTCCGACCCTAGCCTAAGTTCACTTGTGAGGATATAACAATCTGCTATAACAGGCGGGAATGTCGATTAGTAGGTGCTCAAATGGCGATCAATATAAAGTGCCTGCACAGTCTAAAAGGACAGGTGGCAAAGTGCAGCCGTAAGTGATCTACATACAAGGCTATCACTGTGCAATGCAATATAAAGTGCATCAAATATAACAGCAAGTAAAGTGCTAATAATACGCGAGAGGCGATAAAAAGTGCATATAGTGCAACACTCATTTTCCACAACTAAGTCACAAAGGGGCAATATAATTCACTCGTGCAATATGTCCAGGCGGTGCAGCCATACGTGATCTGTATACGAAGCTATCAATGTGCAAATGCAATGTATAGTGCATATAATACAGCATCAAGTGAGGTGCTAATAGTAAGCAAAATGCAATAAAAGGTGCATACAGTGCAACGCTTAGTTTTAACAGTTTTGTCTCAAACAGACAATGCAGTTCAGTCGTACAATAAAGCCAGACACCCGCATCTGGTGCAATGCAAATAATGCTGTTCAATATCGTCCAATCTTGCAGAGTGTATAAACTCCTACAATAGCAGGCGGTGCACAAAAAATGTGCTGAAAGGAAAAGTCTAACTGCAAACCTTTTTGTATATATTCCGAACATGCATGTGGATCTTAGTTAAGCGTCTTCTCCTTTCGTCCTACTGGGCTCCCAATCCTCAGAGGCAAACGAGAGAAGGAGAGGATAATAGTGCAATATAGCCAAATAAGGTTAGAGAATATCCGTGAAGAAACACACTTACACTTTCCAGAGCCTAATTCATCCAGGCTCTGGTTTGAAATACTTTGGGCCAAATATAGGGTGGCCACTTTCCTTCGATACGTCTTCTTGGCTACCTCAAATGCAAGAAATGAAGAGAGACGGCACTCTCATAGCGTAACATGAACTTTGTGATATAAAATATGAACCGAACTTGTTCACACTCACCAATTTTGGAGCCTTACTGATCCAGGCTCAACTTCTCAGCGTGTGGTACTCCTTATTCGGTGGGTACCTTCACCTCTTTGTCCACTTGTAAGCCTCCTAGATGAGTGCTGATGGTGGGTGAAGCACATGGAGCTGTGCAGTGGCTTATTAGGTGCCTGGTAGAAAGCAGTAAGGCATCACAGTATATTAAACGGTGATGAATGGACAGGCTGGAGTTGGGTTAAAAAATATAGCTTTATTGGTCACAAAATTACAGAATAAACCAAGGGTATCTAAAAAAGGGAGGAAGGGAAGGTTCGGGGTATGGATACGTGTTTCGGCACTTCCTTTGCCTTCTTCAGTCAATGTGCAGGTCTGTCGATGGAAAAGGGGAGATCTGTATTGTTGTCCTGGCAACCTTAGATTGGAAGCTACTGAGCAGGGTTCGCGTTCCTGTTGTTCTCCACATGTGAAACTTGCGTGTTAACTTTATGTTTGTTTTGCCCTACCCATTGTACAGCGCTTCAGAATATGTAGGCACTTTATAAATAATTGTAATTGTGCTTCTCAAATCTATTTTTTTTCCTGAAAGTCTTTTAGACCCGCTTGCAGATTTCACTGTAATAACTCTGTATTACACAGCATGTTACTCCACAGGAGATTTGAATAAAAGACAGTGAGTTTCCTCACACCCCGCCAAGCTTTTAAAATTTTAACACCTGTCGCTCAGAGTCAGGAGCTACTAATATGGTTTAAATATAGCATCAGTAAAAAGTAAGGTGAGATTTTTTTCATACAAGCACCTGTTTTGAGAACGTGTGAGGATCCCTTTAAGGCAAGAAGCACATTCTGCGCACAGCACCTGATTCCCAGGGATGGGAGCTGTGAAGCTAGCTGCAGCTACTTTGTAACAACATCATTCGGCTGCTTGTTACATGGGGATGTAACAGTATGACTTCTGACACAGTCTCTTAAGCCTATGATAGCATGGGAATTAGGTTGTCAGTTCGGACATGTGTTTCTGGACACATAGGGCCCTATTACATTCTTCATGCAAAAACGCACGCGCAATGCGTGAATTTTTGCACAAAGCGTTAAACATTAACGCGTGGAAATCAAAGCTGTAATTACAATCCTCGTACATTTTTTCATCCGTCGAGCAATATCGAGCTTTAAATGGATGTGCACAAATGCGCGCGCAGCAACGTTGTGTGCAGAAATCAGTGTGCGGACTGTTTTTTTTACGCGATTCAGCCAATCAGAATTAAGAGCCACAATTGTCTCACGTTAAGTTTTTGCGCCTGTCAAAGTCAATCTGAGTATATATGCTGCAGCAATAAAAAATGCACACACAACTTCTCCATTTTATTGGTTTGGTACGTGTAGAATGTGTAACTATACTTTGCTGCGTATTTTTTTTTGGGCTGGTGTATTTGGTTTCGGCCAGGTTGATAGAATTGGCCATTAACACCAGCTTTTAGGAGTTTCTAAAATTATGCGCGCAAAGGCTGTGCGTTACAAACTGCGCATAGATTGTAATACCATCCGCGTACCAGCGCACAAACGCATTTGCGCTCACAATGTTAAGTATAGGATGTGCGCAATAAAGTACGCTTGCGCAGCGTTCACGCAGGTTCACCCACGGTAGATGTATACGTGCGTTTGTTGCGCTGACATTGTAATACGACGTCCAGCGCAAAGGGTTTTACCCCTCGCGTTAATGCGTTTTTGCGCCGGCGCAAACGTTTGCGCGAAGAATGTAATAGGGCCCATAATTTATTCCTGCTGATGGGCATTGCATGTGAAGTGCCACCCCGCAGCATCTAGAATCCATACGTTGCAGGTAAGAAAACAAAAGGTGACCGGCCTTGATTTCCTTCCTCTAGCATATGAATTATACATGTTGCAGGGCTGCATTTTTCCTCTTTGTTTCCCTCTGCATGAAAGAGTAATCTGTGTCCAGGAAAACATGTCTGATCTGGAAACCCTGCATGGGAATGACAGTCGCCAGCAGTTAAAATCCTAATAAATTATATGTCTGCACAATAGGGATAAGATGTTCTGTAAGGAAAAAAAAAGACACTAAATTTGCTTTTTTAATGACTTATGGGCACGGTGTGCTCTGATTCCATACGGATTACCTCAGTTCCTGTGTCTGCAAGGAAGAAACAAGCATTTTTAATTAAAAATATGTAATAAAGCTCCTGTAAACTGTACACCGCACAATGGAGAAAGAAATCCTAAGTACTTTCATATGACACATATATTTCAATTGAAAACACTGACTCTAATTTCGTCATTTGTGACTGAAACAAAGTGACGAGTGCTGTGTTTATGGATACTTCGGCGCTTTATCTCTGACGGCAACATTATGAAAATATTTGTAATAATTCCGTTTTCCCCATAAGCCTTATTCTACGTTTTGTTTTTACTGGCAAACTATTATTTCAGAAAAAAAAAGTGAAATAATAAACGCGTTGCATGCACGCTCAATGGTATATGTTGCCGATAATAAAAAACACTATTAATTGGGAAACCAATGTTAATAATAGTGTTTCATTGGTGAGCCAGCGAACCCTACTCAATTTCTGCTGAAATACTGGCGTCTTGGCTATAAGGTGCTTATTATATAAAGTAAAGATAACAACCTACACGAATCCGCCCCAAAACTATATGGATCTTCTCTCTCTTTTTCCAAGGAGATGAATCCACTGAGGCAGTGGTTCCCAGCCCTGGTCCTCAAGTCCCTCTAAACAGGCCAGGTTTTAGGCCGGGGGCAGACGAGCGTGGAAGGAACGTCCGTGAGAGTGGACATTCCTTCCAATCGACGCCCGTCTGCCCACCTTGCTGAGCGCACTCAATGCTATGGAGGATCGTGCTTTGCAGCCCTGTTGACGCACGTCTAGCGTTTCAATGGAGAGGCTTTGCGGGCGGACGCTTGCTGCGCGCACATTTCGTGCGCTCGCACAAGCGTGGGACCGGCCCCGCTGCAGCGTCACAACGCTGCGGCAGGCGCCGGTAAGTACGGCAGTACGGGCGCACCTAGCGTGCCCCCGGCCTTAAGGATCACCTTGGGGAAATGCAGACTGAATCCTGCAAACACTGAGCAGCAAATCATATCACCTGTGCTGTGCTTCAACTATCCTGCAAACCTGGCTTTTTAGGGGTAGTTGAGGACCGGGCTTTGGAACCACTGAAATGAGACATACTAATTTAGAGGCTGTAATAGAAATTAGACATGCAGTTTCTTTGCAGATATAATTATATTGTAATATATATATATAAATCAAACATGCATAATAAAATAAATATGCCTACATCATTCTGTGTGCTTGGCAGCATTGTTCTACATCAACAGCATTGTTCTCCATTGGCATGTATGTCACGGGAACATTTTGGGACTTGACATACACATTTTTATACTTAGAAAGTTTCTAAAGTGATGCAACATTGTAGAAGAGGAATGGTAACCATGGAAACTAAAGGATTGCGCTGCTACGTAACACTGCTTTCCATGATAGTTGCTCCACTTTGCCTCATATCTAATTGTGTCACTTTTTATACCTCTCTCCCATATTGAAGTGAGCAGCGAACAAGTTACTGTAGCATTTTGCTTCAGCCAGTTTCCCAGTTGAAAAGGTTACAACACGTCCGTTCGCTCGTTAGTTGCTTCTATTCCAAATCAAGAAATGTGTATCTCGTTAGGAACATATTTAGGCTTGGCACTGCCCTGGGCAATCCAAATTCTGCAGCCACCTATCCTGGATATAAAATCAATATGAATGTAAACATGGAATAAAGACAAATATTCAAAATCTATCGAGGCTCTTTATGTCGATCATAATGTAACTTAGAACAAAAGCAAAACAATTTGATTTATGATGAGCAATCTTTGCATTCAAAGAATTCTGGGATTAGTAGGCAATCGTACAGTCTTATGAGCTTATAAATCTGTGTCTGTTGATTGTCATATGTACAGTATACCGGCTTGGGTTTTATTAAGTCCATTCTTAACAGTCAAACTAAATCGCAAGTGTCTGAAAAATTCAATAAAAAGTTATTAAACAACTGAAAACTCTCCATAAATAAAAAGGTCTGATGACTACAATTTACCCTTTCAGATCCAGGGATCGTTTTTTTTTCTGGTTCGCATAATGGTCTTATAGGGTTAATATTTCAATATGATATGGTGATTTAATTTTTTTTTTAAGGCGGTATGGAATGGCGGAGGATATTTTACAGTACAGGAAATGCACGCTGTCTGCGCAGAATTCTTCAGTGTTTGTTTTCATAATCATTTTGACGTTCGTTCGCTAACATATCTGTTCAGTATTTGAGTTTTTAAGCTGATATGCATTAGCGATACTTATTCCAGATGCAGAGGGATCATGTTTACCGGTCCAAGTCCCCGAATCCTGTTGCACAAGAGCAATTCAACACCAGGTTCCTAAGCATTCGCAGGGCATACGGCAGCATTAAGCATGTGGCCTCGCTGTTGGAGTTGAAGGATGCAGAATGGCCGATCTTTTATGTCGAAGATTGGGCTGTCAGTGTTAGAAATGGATGATTAGTTTACTAAATATATTAAATCGAAACTTTTTAAGGCGTTGAGTTTCTACTGAAAACCATATTTGTCTTTACTAAACAATCCTGTGTTTCATGCAGTAAGTAAATCACCAGGTGTTGAATCAGCAGGAGAGCATTCCACATTTTCCCTGGCTTCCTTTACCAAAGAAAGTCATCTTGTGTTTACTTCCTATCCCGACTGTTTTGTGCATTTATGGTGGTTTCTTATGCTGCGCGTACACCTACCATTAAAGTTAGGTTTCATAATTTAATATCTTGAATCATAGAAATTACTGCCAAACGCTGTGCGCAGGATGGGCGTCCAGAAGAAGATTCCAGGCTGCAGGTCAATAAATATTACAGAGAGACACACACATACATACACACACACGGTGTACATTTTTATTTTTATTTTGAGAAAGGATTTTACCAGGAAGGATACATTGAGATTTCTTTCGTTTTCACGAATGTCCTGGGTGGCGAGTATGTACCGTTAGGTGTCTTGCACTTACTGGAGAGGTGCTCTTACTGGGATTCGAACCTGTGTCTCCACAGTCTCTATAATTATAGAGATATAAAAAAAATATAAAAAAACATATGGGGTAAATTCCCGCAAACACCGAGTGATGTGTGAATAATAAACACTCACAACACAATATAATTATATGTCCCATCGATCTTAGTATTTCAAGTTAAATGGCGTCTGCCTGGCCCCGCCACAAATTACAAGGTAGAGCAACACAGCGAAGATAAATTGATAAAATAACGATGGTAGTAATAAAAATAGTCAAAAAATGTATTACTTACATTACAAAATGATAAAACAATACAGCAAGCATAAGATCCAAATCGGGTTGTATGCAAATGGCTCAACGCATTTCGTCCCAATAGGGACTTCCTCAGGAGCGAGTAGAGTACTCCGGTTATAGAGCAGCGATGTTACTTCTACTCCACCTTTGCAGCATATATTTATTCAGGCACTGGAGTATTATGTACTCAGGCCCATTAACCATATATTTAATATGACTTCCAATTCTAAATAGCAAGAGTTACTATGAAATCAATCTCGAGGTTTAAGCTACAGAATATGACACGGTTTATATTTAGCTCACGCTGTGACTGTATAATATAGACATATATGTGACAAATTTATAGACCATACAAAAGCTACAAGCACTCACCAATCCTTGAAAAAATACTAAATATTCTTGCATACCCTGTTGAATAATCCATAAACACATAACAAATCTTCTATTGGGTCTTACTCGGTCCGGGATAAAAAAAGGTCTCTATTTCAACCTGGTCAACAAAATTTCTTCTCCTTTATAGAGACTTTTTAAATTCATATTTTTCAGATTAAAAGACAAAATGAGTAATTCAGTAGCTACTTATGTTCACTGTTGTTGGAAACAATGGTAACAGTCACCTTTGTGCAGCTTCAGTTAACATTGGCTATTGAGAGACGGAACATTCAACAACAGTAGGACAATTAGCTGCAAACAAAAGCGAACAACAGTACCATGGCTATTCTTCTATCAGAAGGAGTAAACGTAGCTATTCTCCGTGCAGCATTGTTCCATTTCTTTACAAAACCAGTGACTATACTTTGGTGCCTTAAAGGTGGTGCTCTTCATTGACCTTTGATAGAAACTACAGTGAAAATTTGGGTAAAAACAACAAGTCTGGCTAATGTGGGCTGCAACTGCAGTAAAATCTATCAGAGAGCACCGAAATGTCACCGACAATTTGATGCGAGAGAGCACTTCGGCTAGTCAGATTTGCTGACTGTCATGGAACGGACATAGGGGCTCTGACCAGCGAGCCCCAGAACTAACAGCCTGGGACATTTCAAAGACCTTTTTCTTTATTTGAGACTCTTTCGGTTTTGCGTGTTGAAATGAACAGTTATACCTTTTCTAGATGTGGTTTTATTGGTGTGATTTATTACCATGTATCCTGTATTGTATGAGTGTGGATTCAGATGTGTAATTGTGTGATGCATTTAAAGGTATTATATTTCCCCTTGGTTGCTAGGAGTGAAAGGCTGTGTTGAAATTCAATTGTATGCTAATTTCTGTGTACATTAGCTCTGTGTGTGTGTGTAATCTGATGATGCAAGCATGCCATTGTATGCAAATTGAGTTCCCATTCAAGCCTGGGCATGTCTCCTTTGTGTGTGAGATGTTTAAATGCGTGTCCCATTTGAGTAAAGAGTCAGTTCAACTGCGTTTGACTTGAAGCATACAGCCCTGTTTGGTGTCGTCATTTCATAGCTGAAATCACAGTGCAGGAGACACTCTGCGGTCTCCTAGCTCCCCACTACGCAGAACGGGTCAACTCAATTCGGCAGCACCATCTCGCCAAGTAACGCCAGGGTCATCTCAGACCGCTCGAGACGCCGAGTGCCGTGACACTCGGTAGTCGGGCCTGACGCCATCAAGAGGGGGTCAGATTGGAGCACACCCGCAGACGGATAACACCCCATTCCGTCACACTGACCCTGCGGTAAAATCAATATTCACCACCGGGTCCCTGAAGTGAAGCGAATGAGTTGCGGAACGCATACGAAAACCTGCCCCAAAACCGCCGAATCGATCGAAAACAAATGCCAAAAACCTGCCGGATCGATCCAAAAAACTGCCAGAAACCCGCCAAATCAATCTGAATAAACTCAGAGGGCCATATTACATAGTTGGTGCTGACTTAACCAGAGCTGTTGTAAACTTCCCAGAGTCATTATAGCCTATGGAGGTTTTCAGTTTACAACAGCTCTGGTTAAGTTAGCACCAACACTGTAATACTGCCCAGAATCAGTCCAAAAAAAACCCTGAAAACCCCGTCGAATGCACCCGACGATCTGCCGCAAAACCGCCAAATCCATCCGAAAAAAAGCCGAAGACCCGGTAAACAGAGCGCTAACCAGCCGCCGGATAAAGCCAACGACCAGGTTAAAAGAAAACCTCAACTTTTAAAAGGTCTTTGCAAAAAAACTACTGCACGAAAATGCCTGGAAATTATGGAATTTTCAGTACCTTCTCAAATTTCAGACTTACTTACCTCCTTGACACTCTAGACGAGTCTTTCTGCTCCCCGATGATACTCCTTTGGGGCGCAGAATATGCTTAGAGCCTCTGTGCAGCTCCAGATTGTGACATGCTGCACATAGACATGCTGGCTCTGTACAGCATGTCCCTCGAAACGGGCTGCTCAGTGTCGCCTAGCTTGTCCGCACATTGATGCTGAAGCAGCCAGTGTGTCAGGGTTCCGCTGCTGCATTTTGCTTTCCCTCCAACATTGGATTCTCTAGGAGTCTGAAATCTGGAGGAATTCACAATCCAGAATGTGAGGGACCAAGCATTCCGAATAAGGGGTGCTCAACATGTCAGAATTAGGATTTGTATATTTATAATTATGTAAAGGAGCAAAATAATACTGATATCATCACAACACATACAGTCTTTTTAACGGTGAAAGCTTCCAGACTTTATTGGAGCATCAGCAAAGAAACATAATACAAAACAAAATCCTTGCTCATCTGAGCACTAGCTAACTCACTTAATGCTCCCCTCTCTCTCTAGCAGGGACACTACACAAAATTTACACCAACCCTTGGTTTCATATCCTGCACCCACTGCAGACTCTTCCACCTCAGTAGTAGCAACATCCTGTCTGTGTTTCTCAATCTCTCTGTGTCTCAAATCTTCCCATCCCTCACGCAGGAGCTATTTATCCTGCATGATTGCCAGTTGAGACACCTGCAGCAAGAATCGAACAAAACATTCCCTCCTAGGGGTTAATGCCTACAACTTTAAAAAAAATACAGGGGGAATATACAGACTCATCCGCGCACTATGTCACACCAGGTTAATAACCATGTCAGATTAAAGACCAGCATTGTATTGAAAGGTGATTAAGATAAATAAATGATGGGCATGCTTTCCTTACAATCCATATTCCCCATTACTTTTCAGTGAAATTAACACTCTTTACCCTAGGTTTTACATTCTTTCTCCTAGTCAACCAGTTGAAAAATATCAAACAATATTCAGACTCTCAGGGCTCTGTCACCTCCTTCAAGCTAACACTAGCGTCAGTGTTAGCGCTAGTTTAAAGGAGCCCATCATAGCGCTGCAGCCACATCACCTTTGAATCGCTAACGGGTTAAAAAACCCACTAGCGCTGGTTAACTTGTGATTCGTAACGCGAGTTTACTGTACTTTGCGCTCCCTATACCTAACATGGGAAGCGCAAAGTGAAAGCACAAATTAACTAGCATTTGGATCACTTGGTCCTAACGCTAGTTAATAAGAGCTGGCGCTAACAAAAAAGTTAATACCAGCTCAGAGGTGTAGGGTAACAGATTGCGCTGCTGCAGAATCTGTTACCTGCAGCTCAACCCCTCCCCCCAAAAATCAGATACTCACCTCTCTACCCGCGGCGAGAACGGCGGCCCGATCCACTGCTTCTGGCCAATGGGAGCAGAGAGAGACTGGGGGAAGAAAGTCCCCTGTCTCCCTCCACGATCACTCCGCCTACCAGCAGGATCACACGACAGGCAAGATCCTGCTGGTCATGTGACCCGGCAACTTGATCATCTATGGAGTCCTAGGGACACCATAAAGGGGATGCTGGGGAAGACGCAGTAGCGCTGCCCCCAGAATCCATGAGCTTAATAGCGATCGCTAAGGGGCAGGCTGCCGGACTCGCGCCTACTCCGCGATCTGCTGGGGAAACTGGGATGTTAGTGAATGCTAATTACTACCCTTTGCGGCCCGGTTTTAGCGAGGGCAACATGATAGTGCCCTTAATGTGCCTGTAAATACACCTTTAATAAAAACCCAAGATATCACTGAAAGAATAGCTTGTTTTATATCTGTTTCTTGAAAGTGTGCGTGGATATACTGTATATAGTGTCCCAGCTAAATATTACACAAGCTGGAGGTGCTGTGCTACTTTTAACTGGGACACTTTGTATATAGTATTATTTTACAAATATAAGCATTCTATGACATCTTTTCCTAATCAGACATAATCTATAATTAGAAATCATATTTTTTTATAAATAAAATAAATCGTTACCATAGAAGTAAAGGCTATTAAAAGAAAGGGCTTAAACGGCTAGCAGAGAGGAAGGGTGGGGTAACCCAAGTTAATATAACCTCAATGTTTATACATTAGAACTCATGCAGTAATTTAAATACAAATTCAAATAAGTTTACATTAGGTGGAACCAACCAGACATATTTTCATGAAACGTGATACATACGGCTATTATTCAGTTATGGAAAATATGGCACATATTCCTGAAATGTTGGGCTTTTCGCGAAAACATATTGAACATTTACTTTTCTGGTGTCAGTATAATACGAATGTTCTTGCAAGAGAAATGTCTACAGTGATTTCATGGTTTTACTACAGAGTGATAAGATCACATTTTCTCTCTCTTAAAATATTTACTTTTAAACCATTAGGCCGAGGGCAATTTATTTAAAAACCAACCTTCTTCTAGCTCCTCATGATTAATCATTATGTGGCTCCTTTGTTCGGATGTCTATGGATAATTGGTGAAGAGTTTAGAGATCTGTTTAATAAATTCATGGGGTAAATGATGCTGAAAATGTGGAGCACTGGTTCATTTTACTCAGTGTTCACTGATGTAAAGCAGCCTTTTGGGCAGTGTCCATGTAGAACTCCTGCTAATTGATTGCTAGTGACATCCCACTGTTCCTAAATGAGACAATACATCTTAAACGGAGTTTAATCTAAACATTCTCTACTTAGATTGCACGCAGGGCCCTGCACTCAGCCTCAATATATTCTAAATGTATCTTCAGAAACATTAGTTGGTGGTTACACGGGGCATAATTACAAATTCAGCTGCATTTGTCGAAAGAAAAAAGAATTTGTAAGTAAATGAAAGCAGTAAGCGTAGAGCGCGGACAATGCAAATGTATTTCTTGGATGCGCATGTTGAAAGGATGAGAGTATCTAAAAGCCAGAAGTATTTCTTGGATAATTCTTCAAAACAAATTCAGTCAAAAAAAATGTGTATGTGGAAAATTCTGCTAGTAGGAAAGCCTACTTGAAAATAGCAGCTGATATACATATGTATAAGTGCTTAATGTTAATATAAGGAAAAGATATATCAGGGTTATTGAAAGAGAATCGAAAAGTCACGGCACGTTCGGTGACTTTTCGTTCTCTTCAATTCGGTGCGATTCGTCAATCCTGTTTCGGCAACCCTGCGGTGTATTCAGTAAGCACCACAGGGCCGTCGTAGTGCAGGGAAAGGTCGCCGCAAACCTGACGAACGCTCACCGAAACCCGTAAAAACATCTGGATTAACCCCGCCGAACAAGCAGGAGAAAACCGAGCAGCCGCCGATCACAGCACAGAGCAGCTGTCGGAAAAATCCGACACGCAGAGGAAGGAGGTGAAAAAAAAAACCAGTACACTTGAGGCTGGGGTCAGCAGTTTTTGCGTCCATCAGACCGCACTGTTTGCTGTCCGTCATAGCTTTTCAAAGGAGTCAATAGAGAACAACACACGAAGCACATGCGCACTTTTTCACACGCGGGCAACGCATGTTGCAACAGATGCCAAATTGGTATCGATGTAAAAAAGCTACACGGACGTAGAGAAACCCCTGCATACAGAATTTTTTATTCTTTTTCTCAACATCAGTCAAAACTAACTGATACAAGGTAACCACAATCTCATCCATTATAAAGTGCATCCGTTACTGGGCGCAATCAGTGCGCTCGTCTGACCCCAGCCTCAAAGTTGGAAAATTGAAACGCTGTTTGCAACAAAACTACTGAACGAAAATGTCTGGAATTTACATATAAGATGCTATGAATGATAATAAAAAGGGCTGTTACCGTAAAAAGAAAAGGCGATTTAAAAAAAAAAAAGGAAAAAATTTGCCAAAAAAATCCCTATAAAAATCTATAAATAAAGAGACTTTTTACTGCAGAATATAATATTAAACAGTTTATTAGATATTGAATTAAAACGAGAATATTTTTAACATTGAAGCCTATGGGATTCACCTGAATAAACCTGTCGAATGAAACTTCCAACAGCAGGACATTTCGGCAACTTTTCTCTGCTGTTTTGTATTGTCTGAATAGACAAAGCATTGCTTCTCTATGGGGATTTCACTGCCCTCGAACAGGCACTGTATGTGCAGGCAATTCGCCAAGATTTGGCGAACTGCCTGCTCCCTAAATAGCCGAATGCCAGGAAAGGTAAAATACGCTGAATTTCACTGTTCAGTTACCTTTTGGACATAATCCGGATCCGAAAAAGCAAGGTCCTCGGTAGACACATTAAGGATAAGCATGTCCATATGTGGAGTGTTAAAGGATGATATACATAGTGAAGATAGATATGGTCAGCGAACCAGACGGTATCAAAAAGTGTTACCAAAGCAAAACTATACACATGTCCGGAGTAATGAGGTTCTCTCCAGATATCCTTCATGCCTATCCTATTTTTTGTTATTGCTGTCACTTCGCTATGTGTTGTTTTGATCGATTGTAAACATAAAAATACAATCAACTCACAAACATTTAGATTTTGCATAACAAATACGAAATTAACACAAGTTTATTTTTTTATTATTTAAAGTCGTAATGCAGACTGGGTGGTTTAAAATCGCTGTCACTGACATAAAATGTTGTGTTCCTGTGATGGAGAATAGTAGCTGCCATCCAGTGGTCACTGACATGCGTGTTGCTGATGCTATCCCTGTGTTTAAAACCAACTGTCCCTGTTATACATTATTGACGAGATTTACCACATTCTACTGGTATGGCATTGGGCATGTCCATCTGAAATCTGGACTTCTAAGAGTCCCGATCCACTTTAAGAAGGGAAAGTCTCCCCGATATTAAACAAATAAGACGTTGGGCCGAATTACAATCCTGGTGCTAAGGTTAACGGTCAACTGCGTGAGCATTAACGTTAGCCCCGTGGCCACCGCATATTACAATCCAAACGCTAACGGGTTAAGTAACCCGTTACCGTTTGGTACCTTGCGCTTTTCAGCGCGAGGTTACTGTACTTTGCGCTCCCTATAGTGTTAATCAGTGTTACGATTACAAAGTCCTAATGCTGATTGACGTCCGGCTGTGGTTAGTAAAATGCTAACCACAGCCTGGATTTGGTGCTTATGGATTCCGTTGGTGCAGAGTCCATTGGCACCAGCCAAAAAAAAATAATTAATTGCCAGATACTCACCTCCTGTCCCACGGCGAGGACCGCTGCTACGTCCGCCTCCTCTGTTGCCGGGAACCGAGGGGGAGACCGTGGGAAAAAGTCCCCCACTCTCTACCTGCAGATCACTTCACCGACCTGCCGGATCTTGCCTTGCAGGTCATGTGCCCGGCAGGGGGAAACTCAATGGAGTCCTATGTACTCCATTGAGTGGATGCTCGTGGCGGCGCTTAGCGCTGCCTCGAGCATCCCGGGGCGTAGCGCCTGCTAACAATGCAGGCAGCTTTTTAAGCGCCTGCATTATAATCTCTCAATAAAACGGGGGCGCTGGGGAGAAAACTGCGGGCGCAGTTTTTTCTCCCTTGCACTCCCGCTTTACCGTTGAGAATGTAATGTAGCACGTTATCTTTTATTGTTCAACTTGAGCCACTCTTGGTTGGGAGAGAGGAAAGTTAGCGTGGGGGTTGATATCTTTGCTTGGTCCAGTGAAGTGGTGCTCAGTAATGTGGAGATGTTGTGTGCATCAGCAAATAGACATCTCCATCCACTAGATCACCAGGAAATAACAAACCAATGGGAGAGGACTCTATTATACAGGTCACACCATCTCAGAGATCATACAATTTTAAGATTTCAAAAGATTTTTTACCACATAATTTATATGTCAAATGACGGGAAATTAGTTAACAAAATATGATTCCATCTTACTGAAACCTGTCACAATGCCAACGTATCCCATTGCTGACACATCCTACACTAAACACCTACTGACTTCTCTTCTGGGGTCAGCTCACTTACAGAGGACTCAATCCTTCCTGGAGCAACCAAAGAGGTACTAATAATGGACAGGTGCTTCTCGTGACAGATAAACACAACAAACCAAGGGGAGAACACTCTATTACACAAATCACACCATCTTCAAGATCATACAATTTCAAGATTTTAACCACCTAGGCTTAGACAATAAATGATTGTAATTTAGTTCACAAAATATATCCATATTTTGCATAGGCCTGTCAAAATGCCAACATACAGGAAATAAAGGGCAAGGGGGGGGACAAGTGGCCATGACTCTTTCACTAAGACCACACAAAGACTTGGCATACAGGACTTTGTAAATCCAAGGGTTACTATTTCGCTCATAAGACTAAATGGGTTATTCAGAGAGAGCCTATCTGGCTCCGAAATATAGCCAGGCACTGAAATTCAGCGTACGGTGACATTTCGTGGCCGTTCGGCTATTCAGAGAGCAGGCTGTATGGCAAATTTTGGCAAATTGCCTGCACGTACAGTGCCTGTTTGATGGCAGTGAAATCCCCCATAGAGACGTAATGGTTAACCTATTCAGAGAACAGCAGTGAAAAGTTGTGAAGTGCCCTGCTGTTCAGTGGTTTCATTCGGCAGGTTTATTCAGAGGAAAATCCCATAGGCTTCAATGTTAAAAATATTCCCGTTTTAATGCAATATCTAATAAACCATTTATTATTTTAATCTGCAGTAAAACGTCTCCTTATTTATAGATTTTTTAGGATCTTTTAGGCATTTTTCGTGATTTTATTGGGCAAAATTATGTTTCCGTTTTATTATTATTATTTTTTTTTTCATTTTCCTTAACACACCTTTTTATTATCATTCATTGGATCTTATATGTAAATTCCAGGCATTTTCAAACAGCGTTTAAATTTAGAAAAATTTTGAACGTGATGTTTTGTTTTTTTTACACCCTTCGCCAGCTTGTCGACTTTTTCCGGCGGCTGGTCTGCGCTGTGATCGGCGGCGCTCTTAATATTAGTAAAACATTGAGAATGTGCTACTTTCATACAGAAATACGTTATAACGTACAATCTCTGACTCTGCAAACACGACTTTAAAAACCACAGAAACATAATATTTGGTTTTCTAATGACACGACTCCGAGTGAAAGATCTGGCCTGTTAATCGATATATAGTCATTTCATCCGTTGACCTTACACGTAGGGATATTTTTTCTTTTTCATGACCGAGAGAGATTGCCTGTTACATTTGTAACTTCTCAGTAACCAAAATCAATATCTGTCTTGAATCTAGTATGGTTTATTTATCTGCAAGACACAAAGTATTCAAAGAAAAACAAACTTTATCCAAAACTGGGAACTTGGCGTGTCTGTATGAAAGGGTCATTTTTTGGAATAGGATTTGATGATAAATATTTACAATTCATATCTCTCATTGCTCTGCTGCTCTCCCGATGTGATGTGCGCAGGGATTTAGTGATGAGCTTGTCACATTCCGCAAGGATTTCTAAACAACTTTTCACTCAGACATTAAAAAGTTGTAGGTCAATAGAAAAAGAAAAAAAAAGTGTGTGTGCCGGCTCTCCTAGCCAGAGATTCAATGTTAGGACAGACAGTCTGTCTAGAGCTCGGTGACAGTGCTGAAGGAATAGCCTCTCAGGTTTAGCTGACGATCAATATTCAGACTGCAGGGGATTGATGGAAAAAAAAAACCTCATCTACCCATGGGATCATTGTCATTGTGTCCAAAGTCTGTACTACAGCTCATGCAAATCAAAGAACTTCAACACTGACAAGTGATGTGTTCTTTTCCCATTGATCAGCAGAGAGAGACACGTCCCTGAGGACTTTGTGGTGTTTTAGAGATCTCAAAATTACTGTAATCAAATTTCATCGTGTTCATGGCACGTTTTTTTTTAATAAAGCTGACACAGTGTTATAGAGACGTACACACATCTTTGTGGGACTATAATTTCTGTATTCTTCATAATCAATTAAAACCCATTAACAGAGAAGGAAAAGCCAGTCTACCTCTTTGTTCTCGTCCAACCAAGTCTACCATTGATTTGTCTGGGAACGATTCACCCGTGCTGTGTTGGTAAATGTTAATCAAGCTTTATGTCCTTCGGAGCTAGAGGATGATTCAAAATGTATAAAACACGTCCGACTGAAGCAAATCTAATCTAATAATGGACTTTTAATTATTTTTTCAGAATCTATAATTAAACTAATTGAATAAATGTAGTATCTGAAAAATTCATATTTGCAGGTGAGGCTCATCCATAAAGGTAGAAGTAGCACCTCCACTTTAAACCCAGGACATACTTGAAAATGAGAAAAATCTCAATGTATCCTTCCTGGTAAAATACATTCTCAAAATAAATAAATAAAATAAATCAATCAATAAATTTAACAGAGACAGGAACGGAGTAAAATCCCAGCACAAACTGTCACCAGCCACCACTCTATGGGCCCTATTCCACTGTTGTCGATAAGATAACTATAGGAGACATTTTTCATAACATCTACTGTAGTTATCTTATCAACAGGAATTGCTACACTCTTGCCTCAAACTGGGCTTGGAACTCGAGTGGTGAGATTCACCGTACAACTTTACTGTTCATTAACATCTTCTATACTTAACGTAAGAGACAGTAATATACACCTCCGCATAGATGCACAGGCTATTTCAATGTAGCGTGTGCTTCCACCCAGAGACGGTATTCCCCAGTGAAATACCAAATCCTAAAAGCTGGTGTTAAGTGCTTCTGCAATTGCAAAATCACTTAACACTCTCTGTACTCGCACACATTAAATCCCTTACTTGACTCTCATCCCAAGGTGGAGAGGGTGGCGCTATCCTCCTCTTCTTCCTGGGAGCAGATTGAGTCAACTGCCACGATCTCACAAGAGCAAGCTTGTTCGGAAATCGTGGCCAGGACACACAAGGCTCCACGGAGCTCTATGGACTCCAGGAGCCGGCATTGCAGTGCCACGACGCTGCCAGTAAAGGTCAGCTTTGCGGTTCGTTCCAAAGCATTATTAAAGCACCTACTGCGGAATATACAGTCAGGTCCAGAAATATTGGGACATAGACACAATTCTAACATCTTTGGCTCTATACACCACCACAATGGAGTTGGAATGAAAAAAACACAATGTGCTTTAACTGCAGACTGTCAGCTTTAATTTGAGGGTATGTACATCCAACTCAGGTGAATGGTGTAGACCTTACAGCAGTTTGCAGATATGCCTCCCACTTGTTAAGCGACCAAAAGTAATGGGACAGAATAATAATCATAAGTCAAACTTTCCCTTCTTAATACTTGGTTGCAAATCCTTTGCAGTCAATCACAGCCTGAAGTCTGGAATGCATAGACATCACCAGACGCTGGGTTTCATCCCTGGTGATGCTCTGCCAGGCCTCTACTGCAACTGTCTTCAGTTCCTGCTTGTTCTTCGGACATTTTCCCTTCAGTTTTGTCTTCAGCAAGTGAAATGCATGCTCAATGGGATTCAGGTCCGGTGATTGACTTGGCCATTGCATAACATTCCACTTCTGTCCCTTCAAAAACTCTTTGGTTGCTTTTGCAGTATGCTTCGAGTCATTGTCCATCTGCACTGTGAAGCTCTGTCCAATGAGTTCTGCAGCATTTGGCTGAATGTGAGAAGATAATATTGCCCGAAACACTTCAGAATTCATCCTGCTGCTTTTGTCACCAGTCACATCATCAATTAATACAAGAGAACCAGTTCCATTGGCAGTCATACATGCCCACAACAATGACACTACCACCACCATGCTTCACTGATGAGGTGGTATGCTTCGGATCATGAGCAGTTCCTTTCCTTCTCCATACTCTTCTCTTCCCATCACTCAGGTACAAGTTGATCTTGGTCTCATCTGTCCATAGGATCTTGTTCCAGAACTGTGAAGGCTTTGTTAGGTGTTGTTTGGCAAACTCTAATCTGGCCTTCCTGTTTTTGAGGCTCACCAATGGTTTACATCTTGTGGTGAACCCTCTGTATTTACTCTGGTGAAGTCTTCTCTTGATTGTTGACTTTGACACACATACACCTACCTCCTGGAGAGTGTTCTTGATCTGGCCAACTGTTGTGAAGGTGTTTTCTTCACCAGGGAAAGGATTCTTCATTAATCCACCACAGTTGTTTTCTGTGGTCTCCTGGGTCTTTTGGTGTTGCTGAGCTCACCGGTGCGTTTCTTCTTTTTGAGAATGTTCCAAACAGTTGTTTTGGCCACGCCTAATGTTCTTGCTATCTCTCTGATGGGTTTGTTTTGTTTCTTCAGCCTAATGATGGCTTGCTTCACTGATAGTGAAGGCTCTTTGGATCTCATCTTGAGAGTTGACAGCAACAGATTCCAAATGCAAATAGCACACTTGAAATGAACTCTGGGCCTTTTATCTGCACATTATAATTGGGGTAATGAGGGAATATCACACACCTGGCCATGGAACAGCTGAGAAGCCAATTGTCCCATTACTTTTGGTCCCTTAACAAGTGGGAGGCACATCTGCAAACTGATGTAAGTCCTACACCATTCACCTGAGTTGGATGTACATACCCTAAAATTAAAGCTGACAGTCTGCAGTTAAAGCACATTGTGTTTGTTTCATTCCAACTCCATTGTGGTGGTGTATAGAGACAAAGATGTTAGAATTGTGTCGATGTCCCAATATTTCTGGACCTGACTGTAGATGGTAAAAATGGAGACCGCCTCCATTTTAACCATCAAGTGTAATAGGGCTCTATATGTCAGTGTTTCCCAAACCTGTCTTCAGGGCCCACTAGCAGGCCAGGTTTGCCAGATATCTGAAGCATAGCACAGGTGATATGATTTGCTGCTCAGTGATTGCAGGATTAAGTCTGCATTCCCCCAAGGTGATCTGCAAAATCTGGCCTGTTGGGGTACTTTAGGACCACAGCTGGGAAGTACTGGTATATGTGATAATATAATGTCTTGTAATCCATAAGTACAAATGAACATTGTATTCGGCATGGTGAAATAGCCATATAAAACTAAGTTCCACCATACAGACAGCAAAGTAGAGTTCCCCATAAGACAGAAGAAAAGAATGTATCACCAAAAGAATGTCCTCCAAAACCATCTCCCTTTGACACCCAAGACACTTTTTTTCCATTCATATCAATCCTATCTCCTGGAGAAGCTGCACAAAGATGAAACGTGTTGAGCATGGCTGAGCACTGGTAATAAACTTTTTGGGCCACATTACATTCTTGTTGCTAATGGTAGCGCTCACTTACGTGAGCACTAACGTTAGCTGCGGTATCTACCGCATATTACAATCCAAACGCAAACGGTTTAAGTAACCCATTTGCGTTTGGTACCTTGCAATTTTCAGCACGAGGTCACTGTACTTTGTGCTCTCTATACTTAACATGGGGAGCGCAAAGTGTTAATCAGCGTTAGTATTACAATCTACTAGCGCTAATTAACGTCCGGCTGTGGTCAGCGAAAAGTTAACCACAGCCAGGACTTGGTGTTAATGGATTCCGCTCCTGCAGAATCCGTTAACACCAACCTAAAAAAAACAAACAAATAAAACAGAATGCTATACTCACCTCCGGTCTCACAGCGAGGACCGCGGCTCTAACCGCCTCCTCCATCCAGTGGGAGCAGGGAAAGACTGGGGAAAAAGTCCCTCCAGTCTCTCCCTGCGTATCACTACGCCGACTGGTCATGTGACCGGCAGGGGGAAACTCCATAGAGTGGATGCTCGCGGCTGCGCTCAGTGCTGTCGCAAGCATCCCAGGGCTTTGCGCCCGCAAACAATGCAGACAGCATTTTTTGCGCCTGCAATGTAATCCAGCGTTAAAACGCCAGCACAAGGGTGAAAACTGCGGGCACAGTTTTTCCTCCCTTGCACCCGCGTTTTAACGCTAGGATTGTAATGTGGCCCTTTATGTCTTAGGCTAGGATCAGACGAAAGCATTTTTCCCCGCGAACGTGAAAAAGTGCGTCCGAACGCATTGACGGATTTTTTCACGGAATGAGCAAAAACGGGCAGACGACGCGCATTTTCAGGCGTGATTTTGTACGGATCGTCAATAAAACTCTTTTTGCGTCTGGACGTTATGTAGGCTGGACATTAGCAGCGTCTGACATCTCCTAATCACGCAAACACACCGCTATGCCGCAGCTGCGCACTCAGTACGTCAGTACTAGCGGTTCAGCGTTCTCAGAAAAATGCGTTCAAATTCCACTTGCGTTGCACGGCCGGACTTTTGTGCGGCCGTACATCGTATATTGGCCATCATTGCCCGTCATCTGCTGCTAGTGCGGCCGTAATTATGTGCGCCAGAACGCACGTTAAAAGTGCGCTGGTCTGACCCCAGCCTTAGCTGTTATGTGTATGGTAGTTTATTGGGGCAATTCTTTGAGTAATAGTGATTTGGTCTTGCTGAGACGATGGGAACTGTGAAGCAAAAAGAGGTATACATACATATATAGAAAAAAATGTTGTCTTCGGGTAGCCTCGTATTGTTGAACTGTATTACATTGAAAGTAAGGAAAATACATATTGGAATTTTGGTGTCTTTTTTGTGTATGTTTCACTACATATGTTTTTTAAAACTTTATGTAGAGTTTGTGGGTTTATTTGTTTATATATTTGTAATAAATAAAGAAGTCGTTGATTTAATATATTTTGGCGGCATCTCGTTCGGCAAGGCAGTATTTGTGAGTATTATTACTCATTTAATTTCCTTGCTGTTTTTTTTCTTGTCTTTTGTCCTTCATAGCTTGCATTGCAAATCTTTTCTAAAATCATCCAAAATGCTCTCACCTGCAAATATTAAAGGTGCTTTAGGGTGAATAACATAATATCTGAGAATACTTTCTGAGGATGAAATGCATGCAGAATGCACAGATGTATCAGGGTAGATATTTAGCGAATTAGTAATGAAGTGATAAGGTGACTTATATTTAACCCAGAAGCGCTGCCCTTCCTTATATAAGTGGCAGCAATTTTACCCTGCGTTGCTAGGAGTATGCGTGGGTTAATTAGATTGAGATCTGCAGCCAGGCGAGACTGATAGCAGATATTATTACCAGGAGAATCTGAACGATACAGCAGAGATCCTCAAATGGAAAAGGAATACCTCTGTACAATAAAAGCTTGCACGACTGCAGAGGAGTAAACGGGAGCTTAAAGGCCAAAATATTCTGTATATAACAATCATATAAGACGTATTGTACTTGTATTCCATTTCTCTATGGCACCCAATGTTTACTGAAAGAGATCACAGGCTTTATTCCACTATGATGGCAGTGGTCCACAGCCCTGGTCTTCATGGACCTCTAACAGGCTAGATTTACCTTGGCAAATCGTATCACCTATGCTGTGCTTCAGGTATCTGGCAAACCTGGCCTGTTAGGGGTATGGACGAATGGACCAGAGGGAACCACTACATTAAGGTAAAATATTGGAGCAATCCATTAACCCTTAGCGACTACCTACCACCAGGTCTATTCTGACCGAATTGCTTTTAGCTTCTCAAGTCAGAATTTGTGTAAGCTGCTTGCAGATGCACGCTACTAGTTGCAGCATTGATGTACTGCAGCTTGTATTGGTTCCTGGAGTCTTGTTGTAGGAGGATATTGGTTCCAATCGATTGCCATTCACAGGGTATGGCCCTCCTGCCACCAAGAACACAGATAAATCAATACATAATTGTTAACGCATGTTGTTGTGTTAATAAGGGATGAGGTGTCTGGGATAAAGTTAAAAGGTGTCTGTCTGATGGATACTGAGAACTATAAATCCCAAGATTCTTAGCTTCAATCAACTCTAAGCCTAAAGGCACTTTAACAGTGGTTCATAAAGCCCCATAATCCTAATCTTAATCACTACATCAGTCTCCCCCATCAACATGTACCCCCCCACCTGCCAAGTGATCTGAAAGGCAGTGTGGTATGTGTGAGCTCAGTTTGCCTGGTGTTGTCATGTGTATGTGGCATTCCACAGCATTGGGAAAGCCAGTGTGCCTCCTTTAACACTGCCATACAGGAACCCAACCTGTGGGGGAAAGGAGTGAATGGGCCCTTTTATTACTCTCCGATTACATATCAAAGGATGTCGGCGATAAGTATCAACATCCCTACACACCGATCACTGCGGCCGTGTCTCCTGGGACTAATATTAACTGTATCATCTGGTGCTCATTCTCTGATACAATAAACATGTGAAAGGTTGTGCACTCAAAGCATTAATCAGGTCCTGGTCATATGGATGATCCACTAACCATGGGGCAGCCACACAAAACTCCACACAAAGTGCAATGAAGGTGAAGGAACCCAGCACTCCAAACTGTGAAATGACCAGTTTATTGGGCTAGCACCATAGTTTACCATGACCATATTGGCCATGTTTAAAGGGACACGTATTGCTATTTCATGTAGGGGGAGCACAGGGAAAAGTGCTGCCCTCCAACATGCTGCAAGAAGGAAATCAAGGCAGGTCACCTGGGAATATTCTTTGATTTCATACCTGCAGCATATGGAATCTTTTTATATATATATATAAATATATATTTTCTATATATTCACCCCATATAACAGCCTTTCTCAGCAGTACTGAGCTTGAGACAGGCTGTTGCATTAGCCGAAACGTTGTTACTGACCCATTAAGCTGGTCTTTTTACAGGTTGCAGTGTTGGGTTCCTTCACCTTTTATTGAATTCTCAGATACAGGCTCGTTTAGGTTTGTCTGTTATTTCAAAAGCTGTGATGCATTGTTATGTATTCCGCATTACATTTAAATGCATGAGGTTGGCTGCTATATAATAATGTTTAATGACCAAACCTCAGTTGATAGCTTTGGTGCTCAGTAAAGATAAATAGATGAGGAAAAGCTTGCAATGAAATCCTTAAAAGTATGCTGACATCCCAGATGAGCCCGAGGCATTTCACGTTATTGATCTTTCCGTCCAAATTCATGAGTCAGATGTAATCTCGGTTTGGCAGCGAAACTTTTCCTCATGCCTTTAACACGGTGAAATGATATAAATCCATTGATTCATGACACTTACGATTTACATGTGTTATCATTATTTTATCAATTAATATAGTCAGATCAAGCGATAGAACCTAGAGCAGGGGAGACCGTAAACAGACTTCACCAAGAAGCAGCACAAATGAGGGACTGACAGCTGGAGCATCTCTTTTAAAAACTGGTATCCAAGTAAATTATGCATGTTTAAGTGTGAGAAAAAAAAAATATATATAAATTAAACATCATAGGGAAAAGAAAAACAATAAATTAACTTTCTACTAATGGCCAACTGGTTGCCAACTCACCTCTTCCGCCCAACCTCTATAACTGAGTTCAAAAATAAGTTTTGATTGTTTGACTCCTATAATTCTTGATTCCTATGACCTCCTTAATGCTAGAATTCACATAAATGAGGGGTAGCACTAGGTTAATTGAGGTTTCACCTCCTGATCGCTAATGGGTTAAATCTGTTAGCTCATCGGTATTAGCTCTTTTTAGCGCGACCTTACTCGCAGAGTGTAATCAAAGAGTAACTAACGTTAGGATCACATAGTCCAAATGCTAATTACGAACCGTTGCCACTAACTAAAAAAGTTTGCTACACCATAGAGCTGTAGCAAACTGATTCCACTTCTGCGGAATCAGTTAGCAGCAGCTGGACCCCCCCCCCAAAAAAAAGAATCAGATACTCATCCTGTGGTGAGAACCGTGGCCCGATCCGTCTTTTGTGGCCACTGGGAGCAGAGTGAGACTGGAGAAAAAAGTCCTCAGTCTCACTCCGCGATCACTCCGCCGACCTGCAGGATCTCACGAGAGGCGAGATCCTGCCAGTCATGTGACCTGGCAGGAGAAGCCTCCATGGTGTCCTATGGACTCCATGGAGGGGATACTCGCAACCGCGTGCCCCGAGCATCCTGGAGTTTAGCGACCACTACAGGGCAGGCTGCTGGATTCCAAGCCTGCGCCATAGTTCACCAGGAAAACGGGGTCGCTAGGGGGAGATTTGTGAGCGCAAATTTGTCCCCTTAGCGTCCCCGTTTTAGCTGTAGGCACATAATGATGTCCTATATCTCTAAACAAATCCTTTTTAAAAAAGTCTACAAATATCTACAAAAAAATAGGAAGTAAAAGTCGATCTGCTATGACTTCCATGAAGCTTTACCATCTTTATGACCAGTAATGCAATCTTTGATTTGCAGTATTGCTCTGACCTATGGAAATATTCATATGCTGGGGATTTTCCTGCGTACGCCGTATTGTCAGCTCTCTATTTTGTGACTTCCCCTTTGCTCTTAGACTTCTGTGGTTACCAGGTTAATATGGCAATATGAGTGGCAATAAATTTTACACAATAAGAAAATTAAAATAATTTTTAAAAAAATGAAATGAAAACATATGCACTAATTGTCGTCTTCCGCAATAGTTGAAAGACAAAATGCCAGATGATTTTAATTTAAAAATAGCTAATAGCACTTGTAATTCTGTAATATTAGTCTGTGGCGGATTGCCAAATATGTTATTAGTACCAGGGGTCAAATGGGAAGGTAATATATGTCACTGATGGAAGGTCAGATGGTAGCCTTAAAAAGATCTCCTCTTGTCAACACGTTTCTCCGAAACATTGTACCTTCCATACTTCATGTACTTTTTTTTATGTCTGATGGTTACCAGTATAAATAGTCTGGCTATATCTGTATCCAAAATAAAACTCACCCCTGTATACTTATTATCATGTGCAGACAGGCATTTGTTATTGTTTTTATTATTTTTATTATTATTATTATTATAACCATCCACACCCAGTGTCAATAAAGTTCATATTACTAAAAGCTTTGTGATGGTCTTGGGAATAATTCAAAACTTTCGCTCTCCCAAAAAAAGACATTAAACAGTCTTGAACTTCCAAGAGTTAAAATATAATTGGTTGAAGTTTATCAGGGTTATTCAGAGAGCGGTGAAAAGCAGGAGAATGACTGGAGAATGAAAAATTCTAGGTCAAAATAGCCAAACCAGAAAAATTCTCCCTTTCATCTCACTTTCCAAATCGGCTATTTTGACCTAGAATTTTTCATTCTCCAGTCATTCTCCTGCTTTTCACGCTCTCTAAATAACCCTGTATGTATCTGAAATACCGCTATCGTGTGCGTTGATGCAAACCTGAATAATTTAAATATGAAGCCACCATGTTTCACTGATAGACATAGAGGAATCCTATTGACGTGCGACATGATACATGAAAGATATTATAGGAATAATGTAATAATTACTTGAAATAGTATTAATGTTAACCTTGCACAATTTTCCCGATGACGTTTGAATAGTAGGTGGCTCCACTGATCCATTTGTAATGGATCTCTCTGAATTTACTTACTGAATTTTCTCCGCATTGTGGAAATATGGAACGGCGTTGACTTTTCATAACTTTTTCCTTTTCTTGCAGCTTCCTGGGATTTGTTTTAACATCTTAGATTAAAAAAATGAGTAATTGTTTGCTCATGTCTTTATCATCGTTATCATCATCTTTAATTTGCATAATATTCTTCTTTTTATGAAATTATTAGTGCCTGCAGTATGCATTCGTTCAACATTTACAACAATATTATGCTAAACAAATCTACCTGTAATTATTTAGGTATTGAATCAATTAAAACATTGTTGATAAATGTTTGTGACTTTCCTCTATACACATTGAAAGTTATTCAGAAGTTAATAGTGCTGATTCTTATATAGTAAATGATGGATGACATACTTAAACTTGATTAGGCTATTGGTGATCGAATGTCTCATGATCCCAAGATATTTGGACTTCCCTTCAGTAACAGGGTTATTCAGAGAGAGGTGAAAACCAGGAGAATGGCTGGAGAAGTGAAAATTCTAGGTCAAAATAGACAAACCAGAAAAATTCTCCCATTTATCTCACTTTCCAAATCGGCTATTTTGACCTAGAGTTTTCACTTCTCCAGTTTTTCTCATGGTTTTCAACCTCTCTGAATAGATGTAGATGTTCTTTTGTCACTGTGATGGTTCCCTGTTTACCAATGGATACTAACTTTCGCAGCTTACCAGTTTAATGCACAGTTGCAATGTCAGATGGTTTGACAGTACATAAGCAAATTTATTGGGAAATGATTTTACTGAAGAGTAAACTAATGCTCCCTCTTACAACTTACCTAAAAATCACTGGTTGTCTATAGGGGAAAGGAAGGCTATCACCAGGAGAATACTGTACCGTAGATACTCGAGTATAGCGTGACCCGAATATAACGCGATGGATAGCGATTTATTATGGAAATGAGAGAATACTCAAGACTCGAATATAACGCAAGGAACAAAATTTTACTGTATTGGTAAACAATTAAAATCCTTCCAGGTTCTTTTAACACAGTCAGGCTCCCTCTTAGGCCAGGGTGCTCTGCTCTAGAATGATTGCAGTTGTTACTAAGTATGAAGTCGCTGGCCACCCTTCTTCTTTACTAGCGATTAGATGGCCGACGGAGGCGAGCAAGGTTAATGATTGGCTTAAACCGAGCCCTCTGTCCATAATGGATCCCAAATCTCTCAAATCTGGGATTTCCTGAAGTGTTTGCAAGCATCAAGGAGCCCGCATTCACTTCAGTGAGACTACCAGAACTTCCGGGAGACCTGGGATCCAGAGCATGGCACGCAATGCAGATGTCTCGAATATAACGCGATCCCTCCAATTTTAAGGTAAATTTTTGTCACCAAAATCTAGCAGTATACTCGAGTATCTACAGTAAATCTATATTGTCAATAAATCACTACAAAGAGACAAAGCAACTAGCTCTCTGGCGCGTACATTTAAACTAATCCGTGTCATGCGTGAAAATGTTCCTCTCCTTTCTATTTTTACATGGAGATTCCATAATTGTTAACACTTGCAGTTCTACGTGGCACCTTTTTTGTAGTGGTGTCACCAGCTTTTAATACACTGTTCAGGGAAGATTATAGCCTGGAACTTGAATGTGTTCCCAAACACGAGAATTAGCTGAGCAGAAATAACTAAGCAAACAACAGAGCAATCATTCACACAAAGCCAGACGCCAGACAGAATGATACACGTAAAGATGCACAGCATTCCATGACCACAGGAGGGACGCCATTAACTGTCATACAGCTGACGCTCTTCTAGAGGCAGGTGGAAGAATCCCGTGAAGCAGATTGGAAAGTGTGGATACAGCAGAACATGACCTGGCCACACTTTATGGTAAGACAAGATGTTTATCCTTTATGCTTCACCATTCATAAGTCCCTCACTGTGAAATTGCAAAAAAAAAATCTCTTTTTGTATCATCCCCCACATGGTGATTGGTGCATTTGTATTCCTTATACACAACATCTAATTACACCAGGAATCAATTTTCATTTCAGTGAGTGTTATTATGTTTACATGGAATCCCAACAGTTTTGCACGTTTTTATTTGATATCATCATGCATTGTTTTGCTCCTGTTAGAAAAGAGTATAAGCTTATATTACATATCGTTATGAAGAACATTGCATAACTGCTTTTCTTTATGTTAACAGAAAAGGCAAAGGATGCGGTGGAAGATCCTGGGAATCAAGATAAAGCTAGTTCTACCATGTCTAGCACCATCAAGACCTCCACATCTCTGTCGGAACAAGATGACATGTCTCTGCGGCAACAAGACGAATCGACTTATCAGAAAAGTAAAATTGACCTGCAACAACCCGTTAAAAAAGTGCAGAAAATGATTCGAGATCACGAGAGAGAAGCCATGGATAACCAGAAGCATCAATGTCACGCCTTAAGACATGGATTTCAGAGGATGGAGAAAAAGATGGACTCTGTGACAGGTGCTTTGAACAAGGTCCACAAGAGCATTCTCTCTCTTTCTCAAGGCATGCTCTCGCTGGCACGTCAGACAGCGGTCATGAACGCCGAGCTTGTGAAAACTAATAATCAGATTGCCTCAACTTTCCATCGCCTTATCCAGCTAAAGGAGCTTGAACTATCCAAAAAAGCTGCTTCAATGTCCTCCTCTCCAACGCAATCCAGCTTGTCAAACAGCTCAGCAATGCAACGGCCACGTCCAAGAAATGGAAGACGTTTTTTTACTTAGAAGTTTTGTTGTGCATTTTAGAACTTCACTGGGGATTTCCTCTATCCTTATACTTTACATTTTATTTTTATTTTGGAGTTGAAAGGGGGAAAAAAAAACAGACATATTTTACTCTCTGCTTATTATGATTTTACATAACGCTATTAAAACTGTCTTATATTTAGGAAAACCGTGTGGTCGTTTCTTTTGCTTATTGTGAGGCAGCAATAAGTGCAATCATTCTGAAAGTTCCGTAAGAGAGGACACGGGATGAACAGACTTTGGGCTCTATTAAATTCTTTGCGCAAATGTTAACGCGAGGGGAAAAACCCTTTGCGCAGAACATCGTATTACAATGTCTGTGCAAAAAATGCGGGTTAACGTCTACCGCTGGTGAACCTGCACAAACGCTGCGCGAGCGTAATATACATTGCGCGTCCTATACTTAACATTGTGAGCGCAAATGCGTTGGTGCGCTGGTACGCAGATGGTATTACAATCTGTGCGCAAATTTTAACAGACAACATTTGCGCTCATAATTTTAACGTCTTTTAAAAGCTGGTGGTAACGGCAAATCTGAACGTTCTGGCCGAACCCAAATACACCAGCACGAAAAAAAAAATACAGCACAGTATAGTTACACATTCTACGCATACCCAAACAATAAAATGGAGAAGTTGTGCATGTTTTTATTATTGCTGCAGCATATATACTCAGATTGATTTTGGCAGGCGCAAAAACTGAACGGGAGACATTTGTGGTTCTTAATTCTGATTGGCTGAATCGCGTGAAAAAAACGTTTCTGCGCGCAGTGTCAATGCGTGCGCGTTTTTGCGTGTCTTTTTTACCCACGTTATTTTTTGACGGATGGAAAAATGCGCCCGAATTGTAATACCAGCGTTAATTTACGCATGTTACCGTTTAATGCTTCGCGCACAAATTAACGCGCTGCGCGAGCGTTTTTGCGCAAAGAATTTAATAGAGCCCTTTGTATCAATATGTGTGACTTTAGAAACGTTGATCTAAAACATTCTTTTAATATTGGTTACCAGCTTAGAAATCAATAATTCTTTTTTTTTCTCAAACAGGCAAATCAGCAATAATTACAATTTGTCATATGTTTGGTTTCTTTAAAAAAAAAAATCCACGTTTTTAAGAAACAATATTTCCTCTGGAGCACATTATTGATTACACAAAAAGGTGAATTTGTTTCATTCAAGTCACCTATGTGCTTGTTGTTTTTCATAGACATATCGATGAACGTTTAGGGAGATGTACCAGATAATGTCATGAACTAATATTTACACAGTATTTAAACCACTAACCTATGATTACTACTATTTAAAAAATAAAAAAACACCAATTTTATTTGTAATTGATTTATAGATTTAGCAGAAGAATAAACATATGAAAGAGTATAACATTTTATACTGCTTGTTACATTTTTAATAGCAAATGAATTATATATTGAAAATGCATAGTTATATCTATGGGAGGGGTTTTCGGTAATTTAAATGAGAGATTGTGTGCCTTATACGGCCTTGCTGGAAGGATTCCGTATTTAGGTTAATTAAGCTGCTTAAAATAAAAAATAAGACACTTTCTATAGAATATCATCATTAACTCTTCATGAGCAAACACTGATTGCTTCTCATTCTAATTTATGTATGATTGTCTACTTCTATCACAGTGTAGAGCAATTGTGTCATATGTTGGATTCTACTGACACAGCTTCTTATTTGTGTCTTCATTCTTTTTAACCCCTTATAAAGTAAGAAATACGTGGGAATTTGCCCTATGTACTTCTTACTGCAATAGGCCTATTTGACAGTCCAATGTCACCATCTGCTGGTCAAAAATGCTACTGCAGCTGGGTTTTTATACTGAAACAGTTGGGTGTGCTGGTTTTCAACACAGAATCCCAGCAGTTCAAACTGTTTTAGCACCTCAGGTGTCAATATGGGGGCCGCTCTAGCATAAAATTCCTTTACTTTGCCCCAGAAATATACCAAATTGAATATACTCAATATCTGGATACCAGCAGGTTTTTTAAAGATCACACATACTCAGTTTTAGTAGTGAATGGAGTTACAGATTTAAGTTTGCTCCAATATGTGTGTGAGTGAAATCTTATGCAACAAAAACTATTTGCATACATGACCTTTGTTGCATTTTATTCCATCTATATAATGGCTTCCAATCACAAAGTAAATGTATATACAATAGCTAATTATTTAGTATATTGAAATACTAACCAAACATATATTGCCATGCTTATTCCCATTTACATCCTATGTGGTGAACACCCAGGGCTATATTACAATCTTCGCGCAAAAATCCTCGCGCAAAGTGAAAATTCACTGCTGGAATTACAATACTCGTGGCTTTTTTCTTCCGCCGATCAATTGCGCGCGCAAACAGTACACGCACAAATGCAGGCTCAGTGACGTCTCGCTCAAAAATCTTTGAGCGCGCAGTTTTTTGCACCCATTCAGCCAATCAAAATGAAGAAACACACCTATCAAACGCAACTGAATTGCATCTTCCAGAGGCATCGGAGACGAATTCTGCGTCTATGATGCAAAATGAGCACATATGCTACAGTAATAATACCCACACACCTGCCATCATCCATTATATTGTTGCTGCATTAATTTTTATGGGCTGGTTTGTTTTTTTTGGGTTAGTCAGGTTGTTCAGATTTGCCGTTAGCACCAGCTTTTTGCAGTTGCTAAAATTATGCGCGCAAAGGCTATGCGGTAATTACCGCGAATAGATTGTAATACCATCCTCGTACCAGCGCACATTCGCTTTTGCGCTCACAATGTTAAGTATAGGACGCGCGAAGTACAGTAAACTCACGCAGGGTTTGCGCAGGTTCATCCGCGGTAGACGTTTGCACGCGGTTGTTGCGCTGACTATGTATTTACCCCTCGCGTTAATATTTTTTTGCGCCGGCGCAAATGTTTGCATGAAGATTGTATTTTAGCCCCTAGGAGGACGCATACATGGTCGTTGGGTCAGTAAGCTATGATCTGGTTTTCTTGCCTGATTTTCCCATGAATGTAACTAAATAACTGTCCCAAAACATAGATGCCCTAAAATAATTCTACCCTGTTGGCTGGTTCCAAAAAGTGGTTTGAAGAACACTGTTTCCATAGCGACACAAACCTTATGTAGATGATATTTTTATATCTATATGAAGTTGAATTTGGTATGGCACGTACAACAGAGGTCGAAGTTTTAGGTCCATTTCTAGCAAGCGTTCCCAACGATTCTTATTCATGCTCACTTATTTTGTTACAGAGATATATGAAACGTTTTGGTTTTGAATGTGATATATGTTTGATTTTGATAAAGAACAATTTCTAAATGGCGATACTTTTGTAAAACAAAGTTTGATTTCTGGTGTGTGTGTGTGTTTCGTATCGATAAATTATCGGTACTTGCAGCAAATTCGTTTGCCATATGTCAGGATAAAAATATATGTGTGAAGTAGTCGAGTTCACCAACCGTGACTTTTATTCAACTTTAATAATATATTCTGGAGACACGAAGCTGCGTATACTCTGTGATAAACACTTAAAATATACATGCAAACATTTACCATAAAAATATAGATCTATTCTGGAAACCAAATTAGATATAAGTTCTAAACACAGCTTGTTACCCTGAGGGAACATGTCCCAGACTAAACAATCCTACTAAAATATATCTTACTATCCTTATCGCCCCAGCTGCTTGGTTTGCTGTGCTGAACAGTATGGCTGGAATTCCGGGCTATGTGAACGTACTTCCAAATCAGGAGCAACTGGAGAGTGCCAAACTCAGTAGGATATGAGACAGCTGGAGAAATGAAATACTGTACATTATGTCATATATCTTTCCTACAATCCATGTTATATTGCAATTAGCTATACCTATTTGCCCACATAAATTTACAAGTGAAGGCACCCGATGGAAGACATGGGTTACCGTCTCAGATTTCACCTAAAGGTTTATCAATTCCATGAACAATATAAATGGTATTGATATTTTTCCAAATCATTCATCAACACTGAGTTTGAGGATATATTATTTTATTGTGGTGGATGGTAAAACCAGACATAACAAGCCGGATAATACTAGATATGTTAAATAGCCGATAGAACAATAGATACGAGCCGTATAAAGGAATAAAATAATTAGAATATGAATATGTAAAAGTAAATTCATAATCTAAACAAGTAAAGTATTAATCTTGCCGTCTCACACATATACACACAGACACAACTGGCACATCACAAGCTTGCTTTTCTTTCTCCAATGTTATGTATTGTTCTCACCAGCTTCAAGGCACTTTCAAGATTACATTTCTTGTGTTCTCAATGGGAGCCGCTTAATCACAGAGAATAATGTATGAAATGAAAGTTAGGCTCTTCGGCAATATGAACAGTTTAAAATAGAAATAACCAAGCACTATGAACATACTTTCCTTAGAGAATATTGCTGGTAGAATAATGCTTAAGCAAATGTTTGCATATTAAACAGTGGGTTCAATTTATCCCTTTCAACTCCAACTAGTGGTTTTCCATAAAACCACTGTCCGGTACCAATGTTTTTTGGTAAAATACTTTACATTACTCCTTAACCCCTTAATGACCGCTGACGTACCATGTACGTCCTGTCACGGGTCTCCCTTAGACCCGCAGATGTACATGGTACATCAACGGCTCCTAACCTCCCTCCCATCCGATACTTACCTCCCTCACTGGCTCCAACAGAGTTCTGGCAGGGAAGAAGCCTACCCCTCTGCTTTAGAGGGGCCGGTGAGCACGATGACGTCACCACGTTGCGTGGTGACGTCATCGGCATGCCCCCCCCGGCGCCTGCAATGAAAACCAGGAAGTGGAGGGGGGATCCTTTGGAGCCCTCTATCTCTCCAACCATGGCACCTAGAAACTTAGTTTGGTTAGTTAAATAGGATCTAGGTTGTCATCTAAAAATAATGAGCATAAAACAGTCAGAATGAGCTCAGCACACATAGGTGAACTGGCTCAGCAGTGAAGGGGTTAAAAAGCAAAAACATGTAAAAATTTGGTATTTCTATTCTCGGGACAAAATTTTGAAACTATTTTTGGGGATTAAATTACGAAAAAGTGTGTTTTTACAATTTTTTTATCATATTTCATATGTTTTTATAGTAAATTATAGGATATGATGGAAATAATGGTATTTTTGGAAATTCCATTTAATGGCGAGAAAAACGGTGTATAATATGTGTGGGTTGCATAAACGAGTAAGAGGAAAATTTGACCTAAACAAGAACAGCGCAGATACGTAAAAATAGCAGCGGTCACTAAAGGACGGATTTGTGTAAACCTGCCCTGTCACTAAGGGGTTAATACAATAACCACCACACACAACCACCCCCCCAGACACACATACACACCTACACACACAGTCTAAATACATTGTAATATTATTACAGTGCACTTAGGGACTGCGTGCACTACTCACACAGAGTCCGGGATTTCAATGAGCATTCTGTGAGTTACTCGACATCAGCTGCTATGTCGAATGTACTGTAACTTTAGGGAGATATTCAGGAGAACATGTAAAAAATCATTTTAATTGCAATAAACAAAATTAATTTGTTTTGATCCAAATACGTCCATAACGTGTTAACTTGATCTTAGGCATCTGATGGTGAATTTCAAGATCGAGTTTTTTTTTTGAGAAAGGATTATACCCGGAAGGATACATTTAGATTTCTCTCATTTTCAAGTATGTCCTGGGTGACGAGTATGTACTATTAGGAGTTAACTCTATCATGGTAGGAAAGTGATTAAAATCACATTGGCCTGAGATAAAAATCAAGGGATTGTTAATGGAAATAGGAAAGAAATTACTATATAGTCTTACTAAATAAATCCCATCTTTACATTTGTAAAGTAATGACTCATTAAAGCAGATATACCACGTTTAAAACCTAAAACTGTAGTTCACGAAGGTGAGTCATTAGACATTTAGCAAACTGATCCCCAATAATCACAGCAGCAGCTTAAACAAAACGTAGGTCTGTTGACTCCTTGTTAAAAAGATATCCTGAAATCCAAAAACACGTTTAATTCATTTTGTATAAAAATGAATTTTCTCACGAAGAACATAAGCAGTGCCTGCTATATTTTGTGCCGGCGTCATTAGGACTTTTTTTTGTAGATATGCTTTTACCATGTACTCAGTATGTGTAAATTTTATATCAGCTGTTACTGTGATTATTTGGGTAAGAGGCTGCTCCATGTCTATATTTTGCTTTCATACGTGTGTTGCCTGGTTGAATCTCTAGATATCCCACGGTTTTCGGCATAACATATCTATATTAGGATGATTTCACCAAATCTTTGTTGTATGTATATGTTACGGGTAAAGCCCGAAGTGCGGTTAATCCTAGGATTACCCGAGCAATCCTAGCATTACCCAGGCGTCATTAGCAAAAGTCCGAAGTGAAATGAAATTTCGAACTTTACCCGGGTAATCTGCAAAGTATCCAGAGGCCTCTGGGTACTCCGGTTTTCTGCACTGTTTTACCCGGGTGATTCGCACATTACCCTAGTGTTGCTGGATAAAGTGTGAAGTGCAACGAAACATCGTACTTTATCTGGGTAATCTGCAAAGTATCCAAACGCCTCTGGGTACTCCGCTTTTCTTGTGTTTTCAGCAGGTTACTGATGACTGAATTCCGAGGATTACCCGGATAAAGCTGCAAACTGTTATTTGACTGATAACAAAAGTGTCGTTTTTGGTTATTTTTAACGAAATTGTATCCACAGTCACAAACCACACTAAATAACCGTTGTGTGACTCTGTGCATTAATTGTCCGAAAATTAATTAATGAAGATAAAGATATTATATAAAGAGTAACATGATGGTTATTATGTTTTATAAATTATATATAAGCACATATGACACACAATAAAGATCATGAAACTCTTTCACATTCATATAAGAAACATATCCTGTTACTCTGTATATTCATTATATCCGCAATACATTTTAATGTTTGTCTTTTTCCATTTTTGTTGATAATATCCATAGATAATCGTAAAATTCACTTTTACCCAAGCGGGGTTGGATGCTCTGCAGATTACCCAGGTGAAGCTGTGGATAGTCCTCAGATTACCCGGTGAAGCTTCAGACTTGCACATTATCCGGATAAAGTGTGAATGTTTCAGCTCTTCCAGACCGTTACCCAAGGGCAGTTGGTTAGTCCTAAAATTACCCGGGTAAAGTCCGAAATTTTCATTTTTGTGCAGCTTTACCCAGCTGTTTTGGGTAATGTCAGGATTACCCGGGTAATCCTAGTATTAACCGCACTTCAGGCTTTACCCATAACATATACACTGTAATACCCCATTGCGTTCCTGTCCTGTAAGACCTGTGCAGAAATAATATTACAATTTTGTGCGAAATTATGATCTATCATACCAAAAACACAATAAATACTTAAAGGACAAGCAGTTTTTTCTCGTTCAAGAAGGCAATGATAGATAATTACAAGACATATTGTTAGGGGAGGTAGGTGATTAAGTGTAACCTAGAGACTTAAAATTGGAAATACTCATCCAAATAAATAGATTGCATATTTCTTTATCCAGATTCTATGTGAATATGCTGAATTTTTATATTGCACTTATTTACCAGATCAATGCACTGTTAATAATACCTATTAATCATGAGATAATGGATGATAGCATTCTTAATGTATTTTAAATGTATGTCAACAGAAGTCTATATGTATCCATAAATTAAATAAAGTTGGCTGAAAATTTTTACTGCTTGTGGGAGTTGTTTTGCCTTTTCTTATTAAATACCAAATATGACTCACTGGACAATAAAAAAATATCTGCATGGGTGTTCGGTTAAAGCCACTCATCCAGAGATATCCAATAGTAAAGGGGAAGTGCACTCAGAAATATGTAGTTTTCCTTCTATATCTGATCCATGAACAGGGTGATCTTTGGTTCTTGGAGTAACTGCTACTTAGTATTAAGCATGATAAAGTAGGGTGAGGAAGCCAAGCACTAAAGTTGCATCATGAAGGTTCATTGGGGAGTCCAGCTACATTTCGGCTGGATGAGCAGCCTTACTCAAGTCTGCCTGGTTGTGTGCTTGAAAATTGCACAAACAGTAAAATGTGCCACTATTGTGGGTTTATTAAAACCCAATATTGTCATGCAATTTATATTTATTTTATAGTCACCGTATCGAAAGTATGAGTCAGATCAATTTCAAATAATCCTTCTTGTGAGTGACTGGGCTTTCTGGTGGAATTGTGTTTCAAGGTTGAAACAAGGGTTTCTGACCCTTGAAAGAAGTCAAGATTGGATATTTATCTTGAGTTGATTTCATCAAATTGAGGAGAAGAAGCAGACACTCAAGTTGAATAATAGGGTTGGTAGAGGTAAACATAGAAACATAGAAAAATGTCGGCAGATAAGAACCTTTCGGCCCATCTAGTCTGCCCAATTACATAGATACTTTACCTGGATTTATCTTTTGTTTAGGAAAGCCTTATGCCTATCCCATGTTTGCTTAAATTCAATTACTGTTTTGGCCTCTACCACTTCAACTGGAAGGCTGTTCCATGTATCCACCACCCTCTCAGTAAAATAATGCTTCCTGATGTTACTTTTAAACCTTTGCCCCTCTAATCTAAGACTATGTCCTCTTGTTTTGCTACTTTGTTTCCTTTTAAATATACTCCCTTCCTCTACCTTGTGGATTCCCTTTACGTATTTAAATGTTTCTATCATATCTCCTCTGTCTCGTCTTTTTTCCAAGCTGTACATGTTAAGATCATTAAGCCTTTCCTGGTAACGTTTCTCCTTCAAGCCGTACACCATTTTAGAAGCCCTTCTCTGAACTCTCTCTAAAATGTCTATATCCTTCTGGAGATACGGTCTCCAGTACTGCACACAGTACTCCAAGTGAGGTCTCACCAGTGCTCTGTACAGTGGCATGAGCACTTCCCTTTTCCTACTGCTAATACCTCTCCCTACACAACCAAGCATTCTGCTAGCATTTCCTGCTGCTCTATTACATTGACTACTTACCCTTAGATCCTCTGAAATAATAACCCCTAAATCCCTTTCCTCAGATGTTGAGGTTAGGACTGTATCAAATATTCTATATTCAGCCCTTGGGTTTTTACGTCCCAGGTGCATTATCTTGCACTTATCCACATTAAAACTCAATTGCCACAGCTCCGACCATTTTTTTTAGTTTACCTAAATCATTTGTCATTTGGCTGATCCCTCCAGGAACGTCAACCCTGTTGCAAATCTTTGTGTCATCAGAAAAAAGACATACTTTTCCATTAATACCTTCTGCAATATCACTAATAAAAATATTAAATAGAATGGGTCCAAGTACTGACCCCTGAGGTACCCCACTGGTAACAAGACCTTGCGCCGAATAAACTCCATTTACCACAACCCTCTGTTGCCTGTCACTCAGCCACTGCCTAATCCATTCAACAATATTGGAATCCAAGCTCAAAGATTGCAATTTATTGATAAGCCTTCTATGCGAACAGTATCAAAAGCCTTACTGAAATCTAAATAAGCAATGTCTACTGCACCACCTGTGTCTATTATTTTTGTTACCCAATCAAAAAAAATCAATAAGATTAGTTTGGCATGATCTCCCTGAGGTAAACCTATGTTGTTTCTGATCCTGTAATCTATGTGTTTTTAGATGTTCAACAATCCTTTCCTTTAACATGGTTTCCATTAATTTCCCCACTACTGACGTAAGACTAACTGGCCTATAGTTCCCAGATTCCTCCCTACTACCCTTCTTGTGAATGGGCACAACATTTGCTAATTTCCAGTCTTCTGGGACAACTCCCGTTAGCAAGGATTGGTTAAATAAATCTGTTAACGGTTTTGCTATTACATCACTGAGCTCTTTTAATAATTTAGGGTGGATCCCATCAGGCCCCATTGATTTATTTGTCTTTACTTTAGACAGCTGCTGTAGAACCTCCTCCTCTGTAAACTGATATGTAATTGTCTCGTTAGTGTTTCCTCCTAACTGAGGTCCCTTTCCTTCCTTTTCTTCTGCAAAGACTGAACAAAAATATTCATTGAGGCAGTCAGCGAGACTTTTATCCTCTTCTACATACCTTCCTTCCTTTGTTTTTAATCTAACTAATCCTTTTTTTACTTTTCTTTTCTCGTTTATGTATCTAAAAAATGTTTTGTCCCCCTTTTTTACTGACTGAGCTATTTTCTCTTCTGCGTGTGCTTTGGAAGCCCTTATAAATTGCTTTGCCTCTTTCTGCCTAATCTTATAGGTTTGCCTATCTTCTTCACACAGAGTTGTTTTATGATTATTGAATGCTGTCTTTTTGTTCTTCACTATTTTGGCCACTTCTGCAGAGTACCACAGTGGTTTCTTCCTTTTTGTTTTTGCTAACAAGTCGAGTGCAATTGCCTGTGGCATTCAATAATGCTTCCTTTAAATAATCCCATTTCTCCTGGACTCCCTTTAAACTCCTCCAGTCTGATAATGACTCCTTCACACAAAATCTCATTTTAGAAAAATCAGTTTTTTTAAAGTCTAAAACTTTTGTTTTTGTGTGGTGCGGCTCCATCCCTGTTCTTATATTAAACCACACTGACTGGTGATCACTAGATCCCAAATTTTCACCTACAACAACGTCCGATACCAAACCTCCATTTGTGAGTATTAAATCCAATATGGCCTCTTTACGGGTCGGCTCCTCAACTACTTGTGTTAGAGATAATCCCAGTAGGGAGTTTAGAATATTTGTACTCCTGGTGCACCCAGCTATTTTGGTTTTCCAGTTCACATCAGGAAGATTAAAGTCCCCCATGATAATTACTTCCCCCTTCATTGCCATTTTGGCTATTTCCTCAAGCAGCAGATTATCTAGCTCTTCTACTTGTCCAGGGGGTTTATAGATCACACCTACACGAGCTACTGTATGATTGCCAAATGTTAGCGTCACCCAAACTGACTCTATGTTCACCTCGCTCACTTTTATTTGGTTCGTTTTTATGTTGTTTTTCACATACAGGGCCACTCCTCCTCCTTTCCTACCTTCTCTGTCTTTTCTATATAAAGAGTACCCCAGTATTGTTATGTCCCAGTTATTTTTCTCACTGAACCATGTCTCAGTAACCGCAACTAAATCTACTTTTTCAGCTGCCATCATTGCCTCCAGTTCATTGATTTTATTGACTAAACTGCGAGCATTTATAGACACGACTCTGAGCTTGTCATTTTTTTCCCCGCATGTTGCTTGCACCCTCCGATTTAGTTTTGGGGGACAATCAGGCAGATTGTTTTTTACCCTTTTGTCCCCCCTCCTAGTTTAAATATTTCTTTGCGAAACCTTTGAACTTTTCACTGAGAACATATGTTCCCCTATGAGTAAGATGCAAACCATCTTTTTTATACAGTTCCTTTCTGCTCCAATTAGAGCTATCATGGGACACAAAGCCAAATCCTTGCTCTCGACACCATTCCCGAAGCCACAAATTAAATTCCCTATTGCGCATCTGCCTATCCTGAATGTTATGCACATGCAAAACTTCAGAGAATGACACAGTGGACGCAATCTGCTGTTTTTCACCTCCAAGAACACAAAAATCTTCCTTAATCTCAGAAACCTCATTACTAGCCAAGTCATTTGTCCCTAGATGGACTAGAACATCCACTTCCCCTTGCTGCTTTGCTTGTTTGACAATATTGAGAATACGTCTCTTGTCTCTACGAGCAGTAGCCCCAGGAAGACATCTCACCAAACCACTACTCTCCAGCTCAACAACTCTTATGATAGAATCACCCTATGCCTTCTATCATGTCCCACCTTTTCCTTATTGTTATTGGTTGCAGTCCTGCATACCTTAGGCATAGGGGATGGTGGTTCCTCAACTATGGTGTCTGAGCCTACTTCCGTCTCACCACTACACTCTGAAAGTGCCTCAAAAGAATTAAGAAGAGCCACAGACTGTGGGACATGTTTTCTATCCACAACTCTAAGTCTACCAGATCCTACAGTAGTCCATCTGCCGCTCCTAGGAGGCCTCTGTGGCAGTGGCTTTGTAACAGTCATAGCCATAGCTTGAGTTTGTCTAACAGCTAATTTACAAATCTCAGACTTCAAACAGGCAATTTCCTGCTGCAATAAAGAGAGCTGCCTACATATCAGGCACACTCCAAACCTCCAAAAATTGGATCTAAAAACAAATGCATGACAGCTCTTACACTGGACCAAGCCTGCCATTATAAAAATAATGGATTTAAACCAACAAATCTTACCTTTTTGTAGGTTTTCTACCTCCTGTCTAACCTCAGACTACCTCCAGAGTATCTCCAGGATATCTCTAAGTGCTCACTTTGAAGGCTTCCCAAGCTCAATTAGACCAAGCTAATATTCCACAAGCTTTATATAGTCACCTAAGAACACCTCCCCCTAGCAAGGCGTGGACAAGTTTAACCACCTAGCAAATAGCACCCAATTGATTCCAATTGTATGCTAATCAGTAAGAGGAATGAGTCACCAGCCTAACCTAATTTACACACCAGACCGAACTTAAAACCTTAAAATGAATAGAAAAGATCTGTTTGAAACAAAAATCAAAATCACTCACCAGGATATCTCTAAGTGCTCACTTTGAAGGCTTCACTTAGAAGGCTTCCCAAGCTCAATTAGACCAAGCTAATATTCCACAAGCTTTATATAGTCACCTAAGAACACCTCCCCCTAGCAAGGCGTGGACAAGTTTAACCACCTAGCAAATAGCACCCAATTGATTCCAATTGTATGCTAATCAGTAAGAGGAATGAGTCACCAGCCTAACCTAATTTACACATCAGACCTAACTTAAAACCTTAAGATGAATAGAAAAGATCTGTTTGAAACAAAAATCTAAATCACTCACCAGGATATCTCTAAGTGCTCACTTTGAAGGCTTCACTTAGAAGGCTTCCCAAGCTCAATTGGTCCAAAGTCTGGATAAAGATAGGATTACTTGGGTAAACCTGACATTACCCAGACAGATTTGGGTAAAAAAACAGTTCAAACTTTGGGCCTTTATTCAGTTAATCTTAAATTTATTCAGATGTCCACCAGGCTTCACCCAGGTAAACCCAGATCTACCCAAACTCCATTGGGTAATATGTTTTTTGAGATTTTGAAGTGATTTACGGTTAACTCAAAACCTCAGATCACCCATAGCCATCCCTAAACCTTACCCTAATCCTATCCCTGACCTTAACCTTAAACCTGACCCTAACTGTAAAAAAACTCACTTTTATTCAAGGGGGGGTTGGTTAGTCTACAGATTACCTGAGTAAAGTAGTTGTTTGATTTCATATCATCTTTACTCAGGGTTTATCTGGACATTGGACTTTACTCATAACAGGAGTTTATTGAGGAAGTTTTGGTGGGATTACCAGCCTTTAAGCCTGCTTGGCAATCCATCTGAAATGTAACTGATCTCTACAATAAACCACAAAAAACAAATGTGAGATTATGAAAACACAATATTGCCATGTGATATCAATTTAACATAGAAACATAGAAAAATGTCGGCAGATAAGAACCATTCGGCCCATCTAGTCTGCCCAATTACATGGATACTTTACCTGGATTTATCTTTTGTTTAGGATAGCCTTATGCCTATCCCATGCCTGCTTAAATTCAATTACTGTTTTGGCCTCTACCACTTCTACTGGAAGGCTGTTCCATGTATCCACCACCCTCTCAGTAAAATAATGCTTCCTGATGTTACTTTTAAACCTTTGCCCCTCTAATCTAAGACTATGTCCTCTTGTTTTGCTACTTTGTTTCCTTTTAAATATACTCCCTTCCTCTACCTTGTGGATTCCCTTTACGTATTTAAATGTTTCTATCATATCTCCTCTGTCTCGTCTTTTTTCCAAGCTATACATGTTAAGATCATTAAGCCTTTCCTGGTAACTTCTTCTCCTTCAAGCCGTACACCATTTTAGTAGCCCTTCTCTGAACTCTCTCTAAGATGTCTATATCCTTCTGGAGATACGGTCTCCAGTACTGCACACAGTACTCCAAGTGAGGTCTCACCAGTGCTCTGTACAGTGGCATGAGCACTTCCCTTTTCCTACTGCTAATACCTCTCCCTACACAACCAAGCATTCTGCCAGCATTTCCTGCTGCTCTATTACATTGACTACTTACCCTTAGATCCTCCCTTTTCCTACTTAACATATGTCCTATGCCATACCCTTGGACCACACAACATGAAGTGAACATCCCTCACTCAGTGCATAATCCAGGCACATTGCGGTGCACATGACATTAACAGGGTTATTCAGAGAGAGGTGAAAAACAGGAGAATGACTGGAGAAGTGAAAATTCTAGGTCAAAATAGCCAATTTGGAAAGTGAGATAGATGGGAGAATTTTTCTGGTTTGGCTATTTTGACTTGGAATTTTCACTTCTGTCATTCTCCTGGTTTTCACCTCTCTCTGAATAACCCTGTTAGTGAATCTGACACACTGTGTCATTTTCATATTATTTACCTAAAAGTAGAATGTTAAAAAGACTCCATGATGAGTAAACCACTTTCATTTTCGTATTATTTACTTACCCTTTTACCTTTAAAAATACTCCATTGCTAATAAACCCACTCACTACCATGGACCCATTTCCTGTCAAAAGAAAATGTGAAGATAGTCAATAGTAGTTTGAATCTTTCAATCAAATGTCCAATTGGGTTAATGAAAACTGTGACAGAGTCTGTTTTCTACCTTTCAACAAGTAATTATTCACTGTTAACACAGAGGAACCAGTGATATGTATACACGGTTGCTAGACCACCATGTACAAAACAACAGCTGATTTAGTGTAATATTTATGGTGAAAATGGCAAAGGTGTGTTTTCATATAAAATTTATAAATATAAACATTGAATTGCAGATGAGTGCTAAAAAGACTTATTTCAATCAGCAAAACACGAAGTAAATCCCAAAGATGTTGAAAGGCTTCCAGACTAAGCATATTAAACAATTGGGTTACAAGGACACTGTGCGCAGTGACATGTATGACTCACACTAAAATGTTTCTTTGGAATGCTTCAGAATGGTTGAAAATTTGACAAATAACAAAGGACCACATTACAATGGTCGTGCTAAAATGGGGACGCTAGGGAGAAAAACCTGCGCCTGCAGGTTCCTCCTTTGCACTCCCGTTTTAGCGCAATATTACAATGCAGACGCTTAAAAATCTGCCTGCATTGTTATCGGGTGCTAAGCGCTAAACGTTAGCACCAAGTATGTAATGTGGCCCAATGTGGCCCAAGTATGTAATGTGGCCCTTTGTATAAAACAAAGTTGGAGTTCTGGGAACACAAGCCCCTATTCCAAGGTTAATGGAAAAAAAGGGAAATGGCAAGTAACAAAATATGCACCTGCAGAAATATTTGTTCCCAGTCTCACTCTGCTCCCGGTGAGAGGAAGCGGCGGATCGCACCGCCCTCACTGCTGTGCGACGAGAGGTGAGTATGGGATTTTTAAGGGGGTTAAGACGGCGTGTTAAGGGATTTTTGCCAAAGCAAAATCACTTAACACAGCTTTTATAAGAAGGTATTTCTCAGTGAAATACCATCTCCCGGGTGGAAGTGGAAGCTTCCTTGGAATAGCCTGCGCTTCCTTTCAGTAGTGAAAATGAACACCTCCTATGCAAGGTATAGGAGATGGTAATTTACAACAGTGGTTCTCAACCGCGTCCTCAAGTACCTCTAACAGGCCAGGTTTTAAGGATTCCCTTGGAGAAATGCAGACTGAATTCTGTAATCACTGAGCAGCAAATCATATCACTTGTGCTGTGCTTCACATATCTGCAAACCTGGCCTGTTGGGAGTACTTGAGGACCACGGTTGGGAACCACTGATTTACAGTAAGCAAACGGAAGGAAGTCCTGCACATGAAGTGCAAGCCCAGCGTGCACCAAGGGTGGGAAAGCAATTCCAGATGATGTGATGACTTCTTGAGACTTTATCTTATTGCCAGCCTTGGAATAGGGCCCACAGGAGACTTTATCTTATTGCCAGCCTTGGAATAGGGCTCACAGTCTTTGAGCAACACTTGGACAGTGACTTAAAACAATCGTGCTTCAGATTTTAATATGTGTGAAATAATCCATTGATGTATGATTTGCTTGCACCTAGACCTTACAAAGCCACATCAACATAAGCACTCTGCTCTTCATTGTAAGCGAGAAGTTCATATTGATTTGAAAAAGATCTATAGATCAATAGATCAATTAACACTATCCCTGCCAAAAAGTGTATACTCAATTTTTCATTGTGATTCAATGAAAAACAAAAGCCTATTTTGCATACCTGTTTAATGCAGGATTAGTGTTCTACGAGGGGAGAAACAAAAGTCTCAGTGAGATCTGGAGGAAATGGCCGCTATTTCAGCCCGCACTTGGGCAAGATCAGTCTGCCATAGGGCCTTTAGATCATCATATAGCTGGCAGATGTCCTCCTTCGTGGAATGTTGCTCCAACGGGGTCACATGCGGCGTCACCCCCACAGGGGTCGGGGTGTCCGACATCTCCATCAGCGCTGGAGTCTCTGGACGTAGCACCAGTCGAAGTGCGGATGGCGGGCCTCCCAGTGACAACCGGATGTCTGGGAGTGGGGCAGCGTCTGACCCCTACAGCTTCTTAGGCTTTTTCCCCATGACGACAGTAAATGCTGGTCGGGATGTAGGCTTCAATTCTAAGATGGACGCCGGCAGAAGACTGCAGGTGGCGCGGTATTAAAATCAAATAAAAGTACCTTCCGGGGGGTTAGAGAAGGCACTCTTCCTGCAAAAAACACTGCTGTGTGTTTCTGGTGGCAGCGGGTAAGTCTGCAGCAAGCGGGTAAACAGCCAAAAATCTCTTTCAAGCGCCAGAGCTCTCCCACCATCTCTCGGTAAGATCTGACTCCTGTCATCTTGTATTACTGTAAAGGTCCTACAAGAAGCAGATCCCATCTTCATCTTAACAACAACCTTAGAGGCTTTACTGCTGCATTACAACAGCCTGGAAGAGGGCAGAATACAGGGAGAGCTCTGGGTCACTCACTGCTGTACAGGGATAAGATTCAGGGGGTTAGAATGACTGAAAATCCCATACACAGACATTTAGCCACATACAGATATTACCTTTATATTCTATTGGTCTTTTTTAGAAGCCACATTGCTAATAATCTCACTGTGATCACTACAAATGCCCATAAACAGCAGATTTGAACATTTTTGTTATCCATTGTATTCACATTTTCTGTGTTTGGTCCAAACCTGAAACATAAAGAAATTCACTTTCCACAAAATTAGTATTAGGCAAATTTGTTTAAAACTCTCCATGCGTCACGGTTTAGCGTGATTTGTAAATATACGCCGATATTTTAGTAAACTTATTTTTTGCAAGTGATACATTTTGATACATTCCTTTGCTCACACAGTAATTCATATTGTACACCATATACAGGTCTTCTATTAACAGTTGTAAGAATAGATGCTTTATTACGCAAGTATTCAAAGTATTTTGAGCTGGTGAATTATACAGGGCTATATTACAATCTTCACCCAAAAACCCTCGCGCAAAGCGTGAATTTTTGCGCCAAGCGTTAAACTTTAGCGCGCTCAAATCAACGCTGGAATTACAATTCTCTCGCATATTTTCATCTGACGATCAATAACGCGCGCAAACAGGATGCAGCCAAATGCTTGCGCAGTAACATCGCGTGCAAAAATCAGTGTGCGCACTGTTTTTTTCTCGCAATTCAGCCAATTAGTATTAAGTACCCCAATTATCTCACGTTAAGTTTTTGCGCCTGTCAAAGTAAATCTGCGCATATATGCTGCAGCAATAATACATGCGCACACAACTTATCCATTTTATTGGTTTGGTATGTTTAGAATGTGTAACTATACGTTGCACTTTTTTTTTTTGGGCTGGTGTATTTGGGTTTGGCCAGGTTGATAGAATTTGTCATTAACACCAGCTTTTAGGCTAGGGTCAGACGAACGCGTTTTTCGCGTTGTCCATGAAAAAGTGCGTTTGAACGAATGGAGGTATTTTTTCACGGAATACGCGATAGCGGTCATACGATGCGCATTGTCGTCCGTGATTTTGTACGGATCATCAATAAAACACTTTTTGCGTATGGACGTTATGTTGGCTGGACATTAGCAGCGTCTGACGTCTCCTAATCACGCACACATGCCGCTAGCAGACGCAGCGCACTCTGTACGTCAGTACTAGCGGTTTGACGTTCTCGAAAAAATGCGTTCGCTTGCCAATTGCGTTGTGCGGCCGCACTTTCGTGTGGCCGTTCTTCGTATGCTGCCTGGCATTGGACGTCATTTGCTGCTATCACGGCCATGATTAAGTGCGGCTAAACGCACGTTAATACTGCGTTCGTCTGACCCTAGCTTTAGGAGTTGCTAAAATTATGCGCGCAAAGGCTGTGCGTTAATTACCGCAAAATAGATTATAATACCATCCGCATACCAGCGCACATTCGCATGTGCGCTCACAATGTTAAGGATAGGACGCGCGCGGTACAGTAAGCTCGTGCAGGGTTCGCGCAGGTTCACCCGAGGTAGACGTTTGCGCGCGGTTGTTTCGCTGACAATGTAATATGGCATTCGACGCAAAGGGTTTTACCCCTCGTGTTAATGTTTTTTTGCGCCGGCGCAAACGTTTGTGTGAAGATTGTAATTTAGCCCACAGTATTTTAGTGTCTTATTATATACTTTTCTTCCTCTATAGCATGTTAGACAATGAGAAATGGAAATATAGAGATACAAGTGGTGTGATGGTAATATGCAGACATGGTGCTAACATAACCAGAGCTGTTCTAAACTGACCAGAGCCATTATAATCTATGGAGGTGTTAAGTTTACAACTGCTATGGTTAAATTAGCACCAGCTTTGTAATACTGCCCCATGGCGTTTAACCCATTCACTACTAAGCGATTTTCCAAAAAAACATTGTCAGAAACCAGTGTTTCTTTGCAAAATAATTTTTAATTATACGTTAATAAATAGTTCTTACTGTAAATAATCTATTTGGCCAGCAGATGGCTCCACCTACTGCCAAATTGAATTACAGAGGTCTGAACAGCAGATCTATGCTTTTTTCCCCCTACATCGGCTGCTGAAAGCCCGATATTTCAGAACTTTCATCAGCTGATTTTACAGTTGTAGCTCTTTGGACATTATGCCCACAGGGCTAAACCATTGGGGGCACCTTTTGCAGCCCAAAAGCAAACAACATTTGTTTGCTTTGTGGGCTGTAGATCAGCATATCGAGATATCTCGATATCGGGGCACCAGACGATTCCTTTGAAGCCCGAGATCTCGATATCAGTAGTCTAGTCACACTAGTCACAGCTACTTGGGAATACTGTTAATCCATGATATTGGGTTATCACAATTTCGATTGGGTGATCACAAACAGCGTGTCACTTTTGATACATTGCTAATCCTAACTGCTGGAAGTCTTCTTTAACCCTTCACTGCCTTTACTCATGTGTAACAAGGAGCATCTTCAGGATCATCTTATTTGTTTGCGTTCAGAAAAAAAAAAAGAAAAGATGGGGCAGGAGTGCCAAATACGAATTGTCTTGTAAAATCCATTTTATATTTAAATATTAAGAGATATTTTGAGAAGCATAAGGAATGAATAAAATGTTATGATGTTACACACACCGTCTAGTGACTCCATAACTTAATGACTTCGTGGGATCTTTGTTTAGCTCTGAAGTTTTCTGCGTTTACAGTCAGAAGCCAAAGTAACAAAACTCTAACAAGAGACAGCAGGAAAAGATCAAATGGTTTTCTGCAGAATCACCCATGTTATTATTCATAGTGCTGGTAACAGGCAGGGAGGACACTTCCTCCTGACATCAGCTGGAAAGCAATACTCATCAGAGATTCTGGCAGCCTTCTTAATTGTCTCATCCAAATTCATATCTCTAGTTATATTAATTATGTCCATGCATCAGTGCTCTCTTTCATGACAAGATAAAAAAAATTGCTTAATAATTCAATAATTAACTATTCTGTTGAGAATGGAGAGATACATCAAATATTAGAAATATATAAATGCCCTTTATTGAGTATTGGATGCATATGAAAGGCAGCCTACAAACCCAGTGTTATCCAACATGTGTGTTTCCAATGTTTTATATAAATCATAAGCTATGTTATAACAAGACGAATGTGTGCTTGTGTAGCAGTTAAGATACGTCGATGATTCTGAATTTTCAATTGCAAAACATTATTTTGTTTGTGTATAAATTGAATGTAGCTACCTGGGCATGCAGTGAACTGCTTCATCTACACTCGTAAGTTTTAAAGGGATCTGGGGCAGACTGATAACTATTGGGGCCCCGGGCAATAGAAGACCATGGGGACCCTTGTACCCTGCCCACTGAAGGTCATGCCCACACAAGCCCCACCAACATAATACAATACAGACTACCACTCTGTGTGAGGGTATGAGCATATCACAGAGCTCCACAGCAATAAAACTCACAGTAATATGCAAAGTGTATGAGTGTATCACAGTGCTCCACAGCAATAAAGCTCACAGTAATGTGTGGTGTGTATGAGCGTATCACAGAACTCCACAGCAATAAAACTCACAGTAACGTGCAGTGTGTATGACTGAATCCCATAGCTCCACAACAATAAAACCCACAGCAATGTGCGGTGTGTATGAGCGTATCACAGATCTCCACAGCTATATAACTCACAGTAATATGCAAAGTGTATGAGTGTATCACAGTGCTCCACAGCAATAAAGCTCACAGTAATGTGTGGTGTGTATGAGCGTATCACAGAACTCCACAGCAATAAAACTCACAGTAACGTGCGGTGTGTATGACTGAATCCCATAGCTCCACAACAATAAAACCCACAGCAATGTGCGGTGTGTATGAGCGTATCACAGATCTCCACAGCTATATAACTCACAGTAATATGCAAAGTGTATGAGTGTATCACAGTGCTCCACAGCAATAAAACTCACAGTAATGTGTGGTGTGTATGAGCGTATCACAGAACTTCCCAACTATCAAACTCAGAGTAATGTGCAGTGTGTATGAGCGTATCACAGTGCTCCATAGCAGTAAAACTCACAGTAATGTGCAGTGTGTATGAGCGTATCACAGCGCTCCATAGCAGTAAAACTCACAGTAATGTGCAGTGTGTATGAGCGTATCACAGAGCTCCACCTAAATAAAACTCACAGCAATGTGTTGCTTATGGGAAAAAAAAGAAATAAAAATAATTTTATTTTTTTATTTTTTATAGTTAACCTGGTCAAGTTTGGTATCATTGGAAAGGCGTGATGGACCTGAAACTGACCTCCAACATTATACGGTTCAGGAGATATGGGGGTCTAAATGACCGCTGCATCTCTTGTTTGAGATTCCGCTGCTGTGCAGGGGGAATCCGGGGAATCCCTCTTGATGATGTCATCGCGAGTATGCACGACGATGCCAGCAGTGGCCGGGGGGCAATCCCACAGCTAGAGCTGACATGCAAGATGTCAGCTCGCTGTATTTGAAGCCCCTGATCCGAGCCATATAGGGCCCTGCTTGTGACGCCCTGTCCCCGAAAGGTCCCCGGGGGCAAGTGCCCCAATTGTCTATTGTGGGCCCCACGGACTCGGGGGTCCGGCTGCCGTAGCACCCGTGGCACCTCCGGTAGTTCTGCCCCTGACTGGCATTATCCTACATACAGATATTATTTTTATATTCTATTGTGCAAAATAAGGGATACTATCTAGAGTTTTGAACCTGTCATCGCAGTGATATTTCTGCACAGGATTAACAAAAAATAAAAATTTGCAAAGTTAGGTTATTTTAATCTTTTTAACTATCTTGTAACAACAGGATCCATGAAATATTGATATTTTACTCTGTTAAATGTTAACTTCGCAATGCAGTTATATTAATGCAAAAATGGCACAATATTATATTTATATAAAATGCTTGATAATGAAAGGGTTAATAGTTTAATCTGCTCAGAATATGAATCAACTTGATTAAGTAGAAAGTCTGTCCTATATATATTGTTTATGTGAGCTATTGAGATGACACACGGGTCCCGCAATTCTGTACATGTTGGGGAATGGTGAATGTGCATCTGGTTGCATGTCACATAACTTTCCTGGCAGTGTTACAAAAACCTCCATGAGTCCTTTGTGTGCATGGTGTTGTCACCAGCATTCAAGGAGACATCAACAACCTGCATTTAGTCATCCTTCGGTCCTGCGAGCACCTGGTAACTTCAAACACGTCATCAGCTTTTGGATATGAAGTGTGTTACGGCCGAGAGAAAACAGGCGACGAGCAGGTGCAGCAATTTCGGTCTCGGAAGGAAACATATTTTTCCATAGTAAGCAATGGGTTAAGAAAAAAGAATTATAATCGGTTTCAGGAACACAATGATTGTTCTTTATTTTTATAAACAGTGACCATACACTTTTTGGCTGGTCCCCCTTGATCCTGGGCCTTTACACCATAGGTAGTGATGTTCACATCATCATCTACAGAGATGAAATTCCTTGAAATTGGAACGGACCTACAACCAAAGATATCAATGGCAAAAATGCATATTTTAGTAACATAACCTTATAATAAATGTGACTCATTGTACAAATCATTTAACCAATGAAGTTAATGAAAGAACTATTTTTGTACTTTGTGGTAATTTGGACTTGGTAGACAATTAAACAATATTTGACTTGAATCTGCAATTAAAAAAAAAGTCACTTTCTTGGCTGATTGATTCGTTACATGTTCCCCTCTTGGAATATACAGTATGTATTTTAACCCTTTTCCTGCAGAATGCCAAGCCATGCCAGTCACAAACTAATATCTTCTAGAGGTCGATTGACTGTCATGGGACGTCACTGATTGAAGAGGGATATACTCCTTGCTAGACTACTCCAGAATCCATATCGCCATGACCGTGGTCACTATGGCTGTCAAGATGGTGGGATTGACTTCTAAAACCTGTTAAGTGATTAACACAAAAAATAGTTTAACTAAAAAAAATAGGTTACTCACCATTGGCCGGACTGTGCATTGGCTGACATGATTCATTGCCTCCTCTCAACGCTAGCAGAATGTCACTGCGAATAAATATTTTCCATGTTGTCACCACAAAACAACTCATACACGCCCTGGTAATCTCCCGACTCGACTATTGCAATAATCTCTTATCTGGCCTCCCTCTGTCCCGCCTCTCCCCCCTACAATCCATCCTGAACGCCTCCGCCAGGCTAATTCACCTCACCCGCCGCTCTGTCTCTGCCGCTTCCCTCTGCGAGTCCCTTCACTGGCTCCCCATCCACTGCAGAATTAAGTTCAAAATCCTTATCCTTACCTACAAAACCCTCACTAACTCAGCGCCCACTACCTGTCCTCACTAATCACCAGATACACCCCAGCCCGCTCCCTAAGGTCAAACAGTGACCTGCGCCTAGCTTCTCACCGCATCACCTCTTCCCATGATAGACTGCAGGATTTCTCACGCGTAGCCCCCACTCTCTGGAACGCTCTCCCTCGTACTGTCAGACTTTCCCCTAACTTCTCTTCCTTCAAACGCTCCCTTAAAACATTCCTATTTAGGGAAGCCTACCACCCAACTCACTGACGCAACCATCAATCACTCTCACCTTACAGTCCTCTCCTCCTGTTTCCAACCCCAACCCTCCTAGATTGTGAGTTCCTACAGGAATAGGGCCCTCATCTCCTCCTGTACTGTTTGTCAAATGTTGTTCAATGTATTGTAACCCTGTCTATACTGTGTTTATTGTACAGCGCTGCGGAATATGCTGGCGCTTTATAAATAAAGAATAATAATAATGCATCGGCCCCCAGAGATCAGGTACATGTGATTATTTTGCGACAGTCTCTCTCTCATCTTTGTGCAGTCCTACGGGCAGTAGGAGTCAATAACACGAAAAATTTGGTTGCGGGGAGAAAAAGAATTGGTACTGAAATGGAGTTTCAGGACTAAGGACAGCCCCCATCGAGTGCAGCTGATGCAGTGAAAAAAAGAAAAAAACTCACTAGGCTGCAGGGGGGGAATAACTCCTGTCCCTGATGCTGAAATTGGTTTCAGCACCAGGAACAGCAACGCTGAATGCAGCCGGCTCGCAAAAAAAAAGATGTGAGCAAAAAAAAGCCTTGCCTCTTAAAAAAAAAACGGAACCCAAAATTAAAGCCTAAAAAATCCAGAAAAATACCTAAAAAAATTCTAAAAAATCATTAAGTAATAAAACTTTTTGCTGCGGATTAAAGGAATAAATGGTTGAATAAAAAAAGAATATAATAGAAAATATTTTTTATATTGAAACCTGTGGGTTTCACACTTAAGCACTTCTCTATGGGGCAATTTCCCAGCTGCCCCGGCATCGTCCATTAATTCCAAATATTTTGGAACGATTGCTCATCTGTTGTAGTCGCAAAAAATCTTCTGAAGACGTCCAATGGAATTCAGAGGCTTCAATACACTATGAGGGCTGATTCACCTGCATGTTTTGGATCTGTTATTATTATTATTATTATTCTTTATTTATAAAGCGCCAGCATATTCCGCAGCGCTGTACAATAAGCACAGTATAGACAGGGTTACAATACATTGAACAACATTTGACAAACAGTACAGGAGGAGATGAGGGCCCTATTCCCGTAGGAACTCACAATCTAGGAGGGTTGGGGTTGGAAACAGGAGGAGAGGACTGTAAGGTGAGGGTGATTGATGGTTGCGTCAGTGAGTTGGGTGGTAGGCTTCCCTAAAATCTGTTGGACGACTTCAGACGATATCGGATGATCGCACCATCACATGAATACAGACCCAGTGGACGCCCAACCGTATGTTATCCTAACTGTAATAGGGAGCCTCTAATGGTTCGTGGCTCACACTGACGTTTTCCATCAGTGACTCCCTATTATCGGTTCAAGTAGAAATTAGTCAATGGTTTATTCAGTCCTTTTGAAGCTGGAATTTTTGCTTTCATACTCAAATGTTGCTAATTTTCAGAAGCATGGGATAATTCTATGTAACCAAAGTTGAACTCTTATGGAATACTAATTTTCAATTTTCAAAATCTCCACCAATTTACATCTGTTGTAATATTATTCGCTGTATGAGTTAAAGATCATTTGTAGAACTAAGGGCTCACTTTAAGTTGGCCGAAATCACGACCTTTATTGTTAATAAATTTAACAATATTAATTGTTTTGTAATTGTAATCGTTTTTGTAATTTTCAGTCATTTTTCGGTTCAAGAAATTCCGGGTTTACCGGCATTTTGATTCCCAATAGAAATTTGGATGGAATCTGAGTTTGTGGCTATTTTTTAAATGGAAATATTGGCTATATCAGTTTAACTTGAATTTATCGGGTGCCGAATTCTGAAAAGATTTGAAATGCTGAAAAATGGATTTTCAGGCAGGAAATAGAGGGAATTAGAGAGAAACCTTTTCCAACTTTTTTAAAACCTCTGGGACTAAATTACAATCTTAACGCAAACGTTAATGCTCACTTGCGTGAGCATTAACGTTTGCTGTGATGTTTACCGCATATTATAATCCAAGTAACCCGTTTGCGTTTGGTACTTTGCGCTTTACAGTACTGTATTTTGTGCTCCCTATGCTTAACTTGGGGGAGCGCAAAGTGTTAATCAGCGTAGTATTACAATCTACTAGCGTTGATTAATGTCTGGCTGTGGTTAGCAAAAAGTTAACCACAGCCAGGACTTGGTGTTAACGGATCCGGAATCTGCAGAATCCGTTAACACCAGCCTAAAAAAAAAAAGAATCGAGGACTGCGGCTCCAACCGCCTCCTCCGTCGGGCAGGAGCAGGGAAAGGCTGGGGGGAAAAAGTCCCCCAGTCTCTCCCTGCGTATCACTACGCCGACCGGCTGGTACTATGACCGGCAGGGGGGAACTCAATAGAACGCCTATGGACTCCATCGAGTGGATGCTCACGGCTGCGCTAAGTGCTGCCGCGAGTATCCCGGATTGTACCGCGCGGTAACAATGCAGGAAGCATTTTTTGCGCCTGCATTGTAATCCAGAGTTAAAATGCGGGCGCAAGGGGGAAAACTGCACAGTTTTTCCTCCCTTGCACCCGCGTTTTAACGCTAGGATTGTAATTTGGCCTCTGATTTTTCTAATAGACATGTTTAAAGCACAAATCTGTATGATGTTGGCATAAAATAATCATTTAACGGCCAAGGGCACTATTCCATTGTTGGTGCTAATGTAGCATCTCGATATGTAATCGTTAGAGCTAGAAGTAAGTTTAACGGTTCCACCGATATTCCAATTCTGACGCTACACTCGAGAGAAAATGTTTTGTGCCCCGCAGCTTGCGTGAGCTTACTGTACTTAAACGTTTCCTATACCTAGTGAGGGAAAGGGGGGTTTGTGAGGGTCCGGAGGATGAGCAACGGCACTAGTGGCCTGCTCTACGATGGGACCTGCTCAGATCTCACAAGGTTTAGCTCAATTGTGCCATTACAGGGACAACTGCTCCATATGCAAATCAGACTGCTACACCCAGAAAGGGATGCCAGCACTGAATGCCAAGGATGTCATCCCTGCATGAGAGATGCAGCAACCCCGACGATTGTTTTGAAACCTTGTGACACCGTAGTAGGCCCCACCCTAGAGCAAGCCACTAGTGCCGTTGTTCGTTCTCAGGACCCTCACAAACCCTTTTTTCGTTTCCTATATCTAACATGAATTTAAATGCAGAATCATTTAGCACCCCTTAACCCCACCCCCCCCCATTAAATCCCATACTCACCTCTCATCCCACGGCAAGAAAGGTGGCCCGATCTGCTGCTACTTCTGGCCACGAGCAGAGTGAGATTGGGAACAAATAGTTCCCAGTCTCCCTCCGCAATCACTTTGCAGTGTTGTGGGATCTCTGTTACTAGCTGTTTGGAAGCGCAACCCTCCATGGAGTCCTATGGACTCCAGGAGGTCATACTCGCGGTGTATGTGCTACCGGGAGTATCACAAAGGTTAGCGCGGTGTTCCAGATCGAAGTGCTTAGCTAGCGCCTGCCCCGGAGTCCCACTTTAACATGGCACGCTACATGAAAATCTGCAGGTGCAGATTTTTGACGTTAGCGTCCCCATGTTATCGTTATCTATGAAATAACGCCCCAAAGTCATTTTTCGAACATTGGCTCGGGTCAAATTTTTTCAACTGAATCAGCTGATATTTTGAAAAAAATCTATTGACCACAAGCAGCCAATATTTTGACTATTAGTGTCTGACACCTACAACCATCAGGAAAACGTTTTTTGATTGTTATATTTAAATATTTGCCATTTAATATTGATTTTAGGTAAATAAGAGAATACGTGTTTCATACGGTCAAAAGAGTGATGCTATCTTTTATTTTTAACCCTTTAGTATTCAGCAGTGACACAAAATACTGTCTGAACATGATGTATGCTATGATAAAACAAGGCTCTTTTTTCCATCTATTAATTGTTTATGAACATTAAGATTTAAGGTATTTAAGGCATTTTTTCTTCCCCTCAGACAAGTTTTGCAATCATGCAATCATGTAATTGTTAAAAATAAGACAAAATGGGACAGTGTGGACTAGCTACAGGCCAATTTCTCTCATCAATGCTGAGGTTTAGAAACATGGCCAAGTCGCTGCCGTCCTGACTTAATCATTAGTTCTGATCAAGAAGGCTTTGTCTGGGGATCACAAACAGCTGGTACTATTTGGAGAATAATTATTCAGCATTAGAACTTTTTAAAGCTTACCACATTTATACTGGCATTAAAGTTAACTACGCTTGTGTGTTTTAATTTTTTAAAGAGAATTGTCCTGAAACACAGTTTTACAAATGGCATGTGGGTAAACAATAAAACCTTTATATGTTTCTCCTTTGCGGCACTTGAAACATTTGGTTTAAGAGTTTTAGTTTTATTTGAATTTCTAACAAAAGCCCTGGCATCTGAGATCAACCAAAATGGAAACACAGGATAAAAGAAGAGATCCGTATCACTGCGTACGTTGGTCCTACTTTCAAGACATTGGTTTCAGCAGTGAAGCTGGCGAGAAACCCTAAAGATCAACTGCGAACTGTGACTAAATGCTTACTGAGAGGCATGATCAACATACACAAACACAATAGTTGTAAACAGAGAAACATGCAAACAATGTATGGTCCAGCGTCCAGCAGACCAATGATAGAGGGATATACTTACCTCTCCTTACTGGGGCCACTCTAGGATCAACGTCACTAGGGCTTTGGTCTGCTCTTGTGTTTTTTAACCCCTTCCTGCAGAGCGACATGTCATGACAGTCACAGACTAGTGGTCCAATGACTGTCATGAGACATCAATTGTTAAAGAGGAAGACACTTCTTCTTGCTGGAACCACTCAGGGATCAACGTCCCCTTGGCCACAGTCGATATGGCCGGGAGGTTGATATGATTGGCTGTATTGACCGATTTGCTTGTGACAACTCTTTTTCACTCGAACACAAAATGTTGGGCCTGATCACAACTAAGACGCTAAGCTGAATGTTAGGATATAACGGCTGTCGTTATTTCCAAAGTTCTAACGCGTCCAATTCATACCATCTCGTTAAAGCAGATGATGCATTTGCTTACTGTACGTCGCACCTCCTATACCTGACATGGGATGTGCAAGTTGTTAAAAAAATGCAAGAATAGCAGCCTATCCCAAGGTTGTGGCTAAACTTAAAAGGCAGTATTACAAAGCTGGTGCTAACTTAACCAGAGCTGTTGTAAATTTAACAACTCCATAGACTATAATGGCTTTGGTAAGTTTACAACAGCTCTGGCTAAATTAGCACCAACTATGGAATAGAGTCCAATGTCTAGGTGAAAATCAGGGAAATTTAACAGCTGGCGTTAACCTCATAACAACAATTAAACCCAAGTGTAATCTTCCTTGAACAGTTGAAATACATGGAGTTGTTAAGGCTCTGGTTAAGTTTCAAGCCCAGTTCATGTATAAAACATAACAAGAGAGTACAGGCGCGACGCCATCAGTAGAGCAGCTTTTGGTACATTGGTTAGGACTCACTCTACAAAGAGGTGCCTTGATGGGGTGAGTGAGCTTACGTTTCAATGGCCAATAAAACAAACTAAAACCTTGGATAGTGTTTTGCTATACATGGAAAACGAGCGCAGATGACATCTTTTTTCTCTTGTTAAGAAATTTTAATGTCACCAGCCAAGGTTAGCATCTTGATATACGTTTAAGGTAAGATACAGATATTAAAGGTGAGACGCTAGCACAATTTTTCCTTTAGCGTCTCACTGTTAACGTCTCAGTTATGATTGGGTCCATAGTGTGTATGATACTAGGAGCACGATTCCAACCCTGGTGTAAACTTAACCAGAGCTGTTAAAAACCTAGCAGCTCCATAGACTTTAAAGGCTCTGGGAAGTTAACAACAACTCTGCTTAGGGTTAATACCAGGGTTGGAATAGGGCCTCATACATGTTATAATACCTGGTATCATAATACAACGTATTGTATGGAATAATAACCTTTAGCTTAAAGAAAATTTACTTCTAAAGTCAAATAGGTTGTTCAAGTGAAGAATTCTTTGTCTGTTTCTTCTTGATTTACGTTCTTGACTCTTAAAAAACAATGGAAAGGCAGTGTGCTCTATCAGGTACTTAATCATATTTAAATTTATTATTTGGACCCATACATTTACTCTGGGAAAAACAAGAATAATAAGAATGTAAAATAATTAAAGATTTGGTTATGGACTATAATATAAACCAGTGTTTCCCAACCCTGGTCTTTAGTCTCCTCTAACAGGTCAGGTTTTAAGGATTACCTTGGGGAAATGCAGACTGAATCCTGCAATCACCGAACAGAAAATCATATCACCTGTGCTGCGCTTCAGATATCTGGCAAACCTGGTCTATTAGGCTAGGGTCAGGCAAATGCATTTTTCACGTCTACCATCAAAAAGTGCGTCCATGTGCCCGGACGCACTTTTTCACGAAAGATGCAATAGCGGTCATACGGTGCGCAATTCCGGCCGTGATTTTTGACGGAGCTAGAAAAAAAGAGAAATCTGAGTAACCAAAGTTTGCGTCTCTGGACGTTATGTAGGCTGGACATAGTGCAGCGTCTGACATCTCCTAGTCATGCACAAACGCCGCTATGCCGACGCACCGCTCTCTGTGCGTCAGTACTAGCAGTTCAACGTTCTCAAAAAAATGCGTTTGTTTGCCGCTTGCGTTGCGCGGCCGAACTTTCGGGCGGCCGCACTTCGTATACTGGCCGTCATTGAACATCATTTGTAGCTACTATGGCCGTAATAAAGTGCGGCTGAACACACGTTCGCACTGCGTTCGTCTGACCCCAGCCTTAGTGGGATCTGTGGACCAGGGTTGGGAACCACTGATAAAAACCATCAAAAGTGCTATGTGTCACATATGACAGCATACCAGAATAGTGCAAAATACAATAGTGCAAATAATGTATAAAGTGCTAAGTATTCTAAGATACAATAACATCACTTAGTGAAAATAGCTTGAGACATAAGACCATGGGCGAATTTCATACGTCGTAAGACTGTGCCAATCCCCAGTGCAAAACAAGGTTCAAATTGCATATACTTATATTGCATTGATGTAGGTGGGGAAATGGGAAAGAGTATCTGGAGAAGGAAGTGATTGGATCCAACATAATCGTCGTTCCGCTCAATACCTCAAAATAAAAACATAGAAGACACAATAATGCAGCAACATTTAAAATCCCAAGTAAAACAATTCTCATGTGCAGATTGCCAACTCACACAGTATAGAGCCCCTGTGTCCCGGCTCTGGGGAATGCTCGCCTCTGGCCAGTTAAAGAGTGGCTCGCCCCTTCTTTGGCTGGAACACTGCCACCTCAATATAAACAGGAAAAGCAAATGGGAGAGACGGAGCTCTCATAGCGTAAATTGCATCACAGAAAATGCCCGCTCTGCCCCCATAGGTATCACACTCACCGTCTAGGGAGCCTCTTGTTTTCTCAGCTCTGAGTGTTCACATTGGCACTTAAAAAACGTTTGTGCCCAACCTTTCCAGTGGTGGTCAGCTAATCCTGCTCTTAACTCCTTCTTGGATGAGGGCAATCTCATAAATAATAGAGGTGATCAATTGTTATACATAAAAATAAAATTTATTTGGATTTACAAAACGATTAAACTGAACGAATTAACTAAAAGAATCTTGGAGATACAAAGTGTACAATTATTTGCTAAGCAATTCTCACAAAATAAAGACGTTAGATCCAGCCATTTTTATATTTCTCTGTTCTTATGCAAAATGTGTGGTATGAATTTCTCTTGCATATAATTAAAAAAAATACAAAAATATTAAGAGGCAATGTATGTTAGATATATTAACATACAGAAAGTTAAAACTTTACAAACCTCAATGCTGGGTCTTCAGTCTTTACTAATTAACCCCTATGCTCTCGAGATCGAGATAACTCGGGCCTCCAATGGCACCATCAGGTGCTTGATATTGAGATCTCGATCTGCAGCTGAACAGGACAATGAGCGATTAAAATTCATTGTTGCTAATTAATTTCTTTGCTTTAGGCTCTAGAAGGTGCCCCCAAAGTATTAGCCCTGTGGGCATAATACCTAAGACACTAAAACTGTTTAACACCAGCCAGGGAATGTCCTGATATTTCAGGCTTTCCCCAGCCGATCCAAGGAACGAGTTGCAGTTCTACCTGTAGTAACTCCATTTGGCCAGTGGATGGCAACGTCTGCCTACCAATATGTTATTACAGTAAGAAATGCACTGGGAACATTATGAAATATTTCTTACTACATAATTAAAATAGATTTTCCAAAAAACACTGTGTCCTGACAGTGTTTTTATGGAAAATAACTTGGTAGTGAAGGAGTTAAATCGATTGATTATTTAAATCACTGAAACCTTTCTAGTATCATTACACTTCTCCAGGATGGAATTCAGTAATATCTCTATACCATTGAACATGCTCTAGTCTGTTGAAATAGTACATTCTGTACTAATTCATCACTAAAGTAATACATTCACTCATGTTGCCACATTTTATGTTTGTTTACTTTAGTATCATTATAAATGTGTTCCGTATAGCATGTATCTACCATCTCCACAATGCCAGCTTACATTCATGGCGCAACAATCTCCGAAGTGCTAACTTTGAATCCAGCTGTGGCCAAAATAGTGTCTTGGGTAAGGGGGGAAAGGTGTTTCATTTTCAAGCTTGAGCTGTTGAGTAGAAATGGAAAATACTGCAACTTAACAGGAAACGCGAGAATCAGGGAGGGGCGTTAAAACGCATAAATCAAATTCATAATAACACATTCATTTTTAAATTAATTATTATCAAAGACATTGTAAAGCATACTGATGAAAAGGTGGGAAATTATTTTAACAATCTCCATTTAATATGGATCTGACACCTTTTTCCTTACATTTCTTACATTTTTTAATTAGAAAAATACTTCTCTGCCACCCCCACCCCACCCCCCCATAAACAATATGTTACACACTGAAGTATATATTGTTACGTATTTAATCAGCAGAATCTCTAGGTTTTCAGGATACCTAAAAGCATCCCGAAAAATAAAATCACAGGGTCAACAAATACAAAAAAAATATTTCAGTATCCTAAAACTAGTTACAATATGTCACATGATTAATTTTTTATCTTTACAGTATTTTCTCCTTTTTGAGAACAGGAGGAACTCGATCCCTGGTGTTTTTCCTATCTTCTCTTTACTGTTTACTAATAAAAGGAAGATGGAAAAAGATCAGAAAGAAAATAAAATCTGAATTCTTCAATGAATTTTTATATTTTTTTTAGTTAATTATTGGAAATATTTTATTTTCTATTAACAGGTGAGATACATTTTAAAAAGAATAGACTTGAATCATTTCTCAAATTAATACATTTTTGGGTTGTCTAATAACACCTTGAGTAATAAAAGGACCATCTAATTTTAGATCTTAAAATAGCCCAGTTTTAGGTTCCTGTGCTATATATTATTGAATAAAGGAGTTTCCAAGGTAGGAATAATAGTAGGAAGTAGTTTGTTTGCTGTAAGCAGCGTCTATTATCTTGGTGCTTGGAAACGGTGCATGTCCACACTGGGACGATCATGCCGCACGACATGTATGTCTATTGAATTACCAAATAACAGAGTTCCTGTGCTTCACCCTTTAGCAGATCTTGTAAGTAAACAATACAACTGACCATGAAAAGACAAATGGGCTTTGTAATAAAGTTCCTATGAATGCAGAAGCAGGAAATCATATGCTTTATCAGATCCAAAAGAACGAAGTAATGTACGTCCCGATTTCTCTTTCATAGATTGTTGAAGGACCTTGTTATTTGATTAAAACCCTGATTCTGTATTATTTATTTAATTTGAATGCAGAAAAACTAAATATCTAAATAGGTAATACATTAGATTACTTATGAGATCAGATTTAATGCACACATCGTGGAGTACTTTATTGAGGAATATGTTGATTTGTAGCAATGTTGTTATACAAAATTCTAATTTTTAAAAATAATAACTTTAATAAACAAAATATGTCACTAACCTGACAGATGAATACATTCAGTCCTGGTGTCACGTACACATGATTTCATCAATCGACCTCACTCATTGTTAAAACAATGCCTTGGTACAATGTCCCTTTTGAAGCAATAGAGAAAAAATACAAGAGAATGTGTTAATAGGCCCTCTTCAAAATTTTTAATATGATTTATATATATATATGTGTGTGTATATATATATATTGGTGTATTTGAAACAGCAGTTAGAAAAGCTTTAAAATATAACAGGATTAGATTCCTCAAAGGTTATACACATCCACTCCATTCTGAAGATGAGCTCAAACGTATCTAGTAGTAAAAATTTATTTGCTTTTGTCCTGCACAGCTGCAGATCGAGATATCTCGACATCGGACACTGGATGGTGCCTTTGAAGCCTGAGATATCTAGATCGCGGTGAATGAAGTTAAGCTGTGCACCCATAAAACATTTATTAATGAAAAATGTAAGCTTAAAATATTGAGCAATAACCAATTAGTATTGCTTGGCAAAAATCAAGGATGGATAGATAGATATCCACACCCAAAATTGAGTTATCTCGATTTTGCATTGTAATGCGTTGAAAAGCACTCATTAGCACATCAAAAGACAATTTTCACACCTTTTTAAAGCAGGTTTAGTGTGTCCGCTGTGGAGAATTAAATCCTTTGTTTTATGTATTTTCAAACACTCTGGAGAGACATAACACATTTGCAAATAGCAGCCCTAAACCCCACTGCAACAAAAGTTAAAGACACTGCTGCTGCATTACAGCTACCAGAGAGAGGGAAGAATACAGGGAGATCTCTGGTGTCACTCGCTGCTGTACAGGAATAAGATTCAGAGTGTTATAATGACTGAAACTCCCTGTACAGTGCAGATAGAAGGGGTTATTGTAATCTCTATATACTAGCATCACCTCACATACAGATATCATTTTTATATTCTATTGGTATGTTTTGGAAGCTAAATTGCTAATAATCTCATAATAATCCCTACAAATCCCCATAAGCAGGAAATCTGAACATTTTTATTATTTATCTTTATCACAGTTACTGTGTCAAACACAAAGGCTATTTCTGCCTGTATACTGATAATGCAGACCCCATTTGAAATTGTGTAAGATAGAGGACACCATCTAGAGCTCTGAATTTTACATTTCAACAATATTTCTTTAAAGGTTAAGTGAATACATAAAAAACTAAAAAGAAGCAAATTAACATTATTTTAGTTTTTACCTATCTCAGAATAACAATTTATGTGCAAAACATCTATTTTACCTTATATTTAAATGTTATTTTCACATCCCATGTTTCAAATACCCAGGACATACTTGAAAGTGAGAGAAATCTCAATGTATCCTTCCTGGTAAAATACTTTATAAATAAATAAATAAATGTTATGATGACATTGTTTTCAACAAAAATTGCTTGGTAGTGAAGGGGTTATTCATGAACCATATAGGGAACATCCGTTAAAATCTTGGTAAAAACTTAAATTAGCACAAGCAGTACCGATTAATGAAGCGTCTGGGTGTGCCTGGGCATGCCTTTGATTAACACCTGGACTCCAGATGCTCTACAGATGGTCCCACCATTGGGTGGAGGGAAGAGATAGCAAATTGAACTTTCTCCTGGTTTCTTATTATTTGATTTGAATTCCTTTAATCTGGCATTTTTCTTGGTCTAATATGTTGAAGCTGTTGTTGCTATAACTGTACAATTCTGTTTTTGATTTATTCAGAAAATTTGCATTTTTGCAGTTGCCTAAAAACATTAAAGGGACGTTTTAGTCTTATAATGTAATTCCTTGCACACTAACCGGCTATGCGCTGATCTGAGCCAGGCAGACTCTGTACTTAATCCCTTTTCTGTAGATTGTGCATTCATGTTTCAGGTTCATGAGCCTTTCCATGAACACCACTAATCCATAAACACCATCATACGTAATCGTACAATGATTCGATGTGCATATTTATAATGAATATGTCAGGACACCTCATCAAACCCTACTTCTGTGCATCGCTTTGCTGATGTTTGTTGATGTACTGATGTAAGCCCCATCAGCCTTTCTGTCCTGCCTCCCTATGTGTCTTGCATCAATTTCCCTGTTATGGGCAAATGTTTTGATGCAGAACACTCCTATTCATCTGTTATATACCAACTCTATTGGGAATCATCTGAGTGAATGCAATAAGAGGATACATGCTGTAAGGGGTTCCAAAAACTGTGTTTCTAAACACATTTTAAATTTTTGTTTCAATAAAGATTGTTTATGTTTTCTATGTGTGCGGTCACCCGGCACCTGAAGTGAGCCCCAGTAATTGGGAGGCTCACAACTGGGGTGCTTTTTAGTTTTTCTTCTTTGCATATACCAACTCTTGTCTGCGTCATTCCGGAGCCACTTTATCCAATCCTCGTTTCCTCAATGCTGATAATGATACACAGGAATAACGCTAGACTTGTGACCCACTAGTGCAAGTCCCTTCTGTCCTGTTGTGGTTTCACTCTCGTTCTTCCCTCATGTTTCATTCCGTTTCTCTGTTGCTGACCTGTTTTGTCTGTCTCTGCTAATCTCTGTGCTCCTGACTTTGGCATTTGCTCTTGAACTGTTTCATCTGTTCTTCGAGAGCTTGGCTCATTTATTGACTGCTCTTGTCTCCTGCTTATAATCAGACCTTTGCAAGGACAAGTAGGACCGACAAAACACAACAACAATCGGCACTGGCTAACAAATACAAAGTTGAACTTTATTCATATTTATTCATATAGTGTTACGGATCCTCCTACCCCAGGTGCCCCTTTCCGCTGTACCAGGAGGTGATTGTACCCCCACCAAATAGACGACAGATTGACTGTGATGTTTGCCGCTTGAACACCAAACTCAGAATGCTTTTATCTGGCTCAACAGTTACAACCATTTCAAAAGTATGATACGCCCTCGGCGTTCCCTGTTTCAAACCCTCCCCTGACACAATGCCCTGGGCCCCAAACAAAGGAAAGGCTGTGATATCCAGTTCAATCTAGTTTGGTAGTGGGGGGGGGGGTGGAAGCAGACAAATGGTTAGATTGTAAGCTCTTGAACAGGGTACTCTCTTAATGTTCTGTGTATCCAACTTGCATGCACATAACTATTCTGCCTTGCCCATTGTACAGCACCACAGAACTTGTTAGCGCTTTATAAAAACCTGGAACTGCAACTATTACACACACAGATACACACAGCACCTAAATACAGGGGAATAGTACACAGACGTCTGGGCATCGAAATATAAGAAAACCAAACGCACATTGCTGTGGCCGTTCTGTCACAACTGCCTATTGGCATACACAGAAAATACAGATAATAAAAACATATATGGCGTAATATCAACCACTATGTGTAGGCGGAAAGGATTTTTTTAGTCATGCTTAAAATGCCACATACAGTTGTGTTCAAAATTATTCAACCCCCAATGCTGTAAAGGGTTTTAGGGAATTTAGTGTACATTTGTAATTGTATTCAGAATGAAATCCTACAAGGACTTTTTAAAGAACCATATGCAACTAAAATGACATCAATTGGTTTTGTAATACAGTAGTAAATGTTTCTTTTGTGAATTCTTCATTGACACAATTATTCAACCCCTTAAAGACTACCACTCTGAAGAACAGAGGTTCATTCAAGTGTTTTCAATCAGGTATTGAAAACACCTGTGGATGTCACGGAGCAGCAATAAAGCATAATAAGCACCAATTAGGCAGCTTTAAAATGACTGTGATACTCAGCTCCTTCTAGACATTTACTGGTGTGGTTACAAACATGGTGAAGTCAAGAGAATGGTCCAGGAAGACAAGAGAAGAGCTGATTACTCTTCACAGGAAGGGCAATGGCTATAATAAGATTGCAAAGATGTTAAACATACCAAGAGAGACCATAGGAAGCATCATTCGCAAATTCAAGGCAAAGGGCACTGTTGAAACGCTACCTGGTCGTGGCAGAAAGCAGATGCTGACTTCGACTGCTGTGCGCTACCTGAAGTGTAGAGTGGAAAAAAGTCCCCGTGTGACTGCTGAGGAACTGAGAAAAGATTTGTCAGATGTGGGTACTGAAGTTTCAGCTCACACAATACGGCGCACACTGCGTAATGAAGGCCTCCATGCCAGAACTCCCAGGCGCACCCCCTTGCTGTCTCCAAAGAATAAGAAGAGTCGACTGCAGTATGCCAAAAGTCATGTGGACAAACCACAGAAGTTTTGGGATAGTGTTCTGTGGACTGATGAAACAAAATTAGAACTGTTTGGGCCCATGGATCAACGCTATGTTTGGAGGAGGAAGAACAAGGCCTATGAAGAAAAGAACACCTTGCCTACTGTGAAGCATGGCGGGGGGTCAATCATGCTTTGGGGCTGTTTTGCTTCTGCAGGTACAGGGAAGCTTCAGCGTGTGCAAGGTACCATGAATTCTCTTCAGTACCAGGAGATATTGGATGACAATGTGATGCAGTCCGTCACAAACCTTAGGCTTGGGAGACGTTGGACCTTTCAACAGGACAATGATCCCAAGCATACCTCCAAGTCCACTAGAGCATGGTTGCAGATTAAAGGCTGGTACCTTTTGGAGTGGCCATCGCAGTCACCAGACTTAAATCCGATTGAGAACCTCTGGTGGGACTTAAAGAAAGCAGTTGCAGTGCGCAAGCCTAAGAATGTGACTGAACTGGAGGCTTTTGCCCATGATGAATGGGCGAAGATACCCGTAGATCGCTGCAAGACACTTGTGTCAAGCTATGTTTCACGTTTAAAAGCTGTTATAACTGTAAAAGGATGTTGTACTAAGTACTAAGATTGAATGTCACTTGGGGGTTGAATAAAACTGATAATGATGTGAGCACAGAAAAGACATTTGTGGTTATTTCATTATAAATGTTATGTTATAATTGTCTGACCTACACATGCCTCTTTGATTTAATTGTAAGCAAGATGACTGAATGATCAAAATCAAACTGGCCAAAACACTCAATTTCAGTGGGGGTTGAATAATTTTGAACACAACTGTATATAATCCACACCCACAATAGGTACAGACTCTCATGAGATAATTAATATAAAATTTATCATCAAATGTGTAATCTGTACACCTGTTCTGTGAGCCAAATACTACAATCACTTAAACCATTTCAATACAACTCATATGTATATTCATATGAAGGGCTCAGGGTATAACCCGAGGTGGATTACCCACAACCGATACCGCTGGACCAAGTTGTTTGGACTCAATCAGTAACGCCGATAAGCTTGTTTATAATGTGAATAATAGCCCAAGATGAATAGGCACACAGCCAGAGTACTGACAGCACCTAACACACCCTCATTGGTTAGGGGCAAAAAACCTCTAGGGGTACAGCCATCAGTGGAATCAGACAAGAAAACATAACAAGCAGTTAAAAGACCTCACATCTTGACGCGTTTCACTGCTAGAATTGCGCATCTTCGTCAGGAGATTTGCAAGGACATGTAGGATGCCTTCAGTTGCTCTGGGTTTAGGTTCTGTGTGCTTGCTCAGTTTCTCCTGACAGAATATTAGTCACAGAGATCTAAATTAATTCTAACGTGTTTGAGTCTAAAATTAACCTCTTCACTACTGGTTTGTTTTCCATAAAACCACTTCCAGGACCCAGTGGATTTATGGAAAACAACGTTCCATAGCAGACAGTGTAAAACTTAATGTATCCTTCACAAAATACATTTAGATACATTTTAAAACCAGTAAAATTATTTGACATAAAGTGGGCTGCCCCTGCTGGCCATTAAGTGCAACTACATATGAAATAATAACAAACCAACTTGCACTGAAAGTGCAACAAGAGTGCCTAACATACAATACTTTTAATACAAGAGGCACACACACCAAGTTAAAACATGAATGAACCAAAAAGAATCCCACACTGTCTTATATTCTCAATTGGAAGTGATATGGGTAACGCTAATAAATCACAGTATGAAAAAACTTAAATTAGCCAGCCAGTAAAGGAGTGTAAATACCTCCCTATTACCTCGGCGGTTCAAGCCACCTACATACCGACTAGCTAAGAAAGAGAATGAAAGTACATGGAGTGAAAGCGTATATCCATAGAAACCCAGCAGTGGGACTCAGCCAAATGGATTAACAACAGTTAAAACCAGTAAGAGATCATAGCTCGACGCGTTTCGCCCTGCCGGGCTAAGTCCTGAGCTGAAAACATTTCACTTCCAATTGAGAATATAAGACAGTGTGGGATTCTTTTTGGTTCATTCATGTTTTAACTTGGTGTGTGTGCCTCTTGTATTAAAAGTATTGTATGTTAGGCACTCTTGTTGCACTTTCAGTGCAAGTTGGTTTGTTAAGATTTTTTCGGGGGTTATGCCCCTCTGAGTGCTGCCCTCTTTCGTGTGTTTAATTTTACATATGAAATAATACAGTTGGAGCCCCGTCTTTCTATAAAAGAAAAAGAGATCTCCAAGCAGTTCAAAGAGCTGTTCGAATTCATGAACATAGTAACGTCTTCTTCAGGTCGACTCAGCCAGCTAACCTCCTAGTGAATAGTTAACATGGGGATATTAAACAGAATAAATAAATACTATCACTTTGGAAAACAATATATCTTATGAGAGGTTCCCACCAAGTCAATAAATAAAAAAGATTTCCTGTAACGTTTAAAAAAAAAAAGAAAATATACATAAAAGAACAACAAGCAGACAATTCTCCCCTGGATTAGTTTTAGTGTGTCACAGTGTTATGGCAGATTTCATTGCTCTCCAGGTACCCGGGACGGAATCTGTAAGTAAGAAACTGCCCTTGTAGGAATTGAATTTTTAGGTTTCTGGGCATTCAGGAGAGCGTCGCTCCCAACAGTTCATTTCCACCTTAGCAGCTGGCTGCGTGGTTCATGGAAACAGACGAAATCCTGTAGACTAAAGCACATCTTTCCCTCGAGGAGGAAGCAGACAATGGTGTACTTATTATCGTGTGTTATACACCCCAGTGCCTTTCTCTTTATACATTAGCTGTAAACACCGCCAGGAGATTCGGAAGACAAAGCGTTCACAAGATCCCTCGCCGTGGTGAACTGAATGCCATTTTCTCTTTGCATTGTAAATATTCACGGGATTAGGAAGCTAAGGAAACGTGTTATCTTCATTTAAAAAGTGTGACAGTTGACAAGTTTTTTTTTTTCATTATTTCCTTCTTTTTAACTGTGGATATTTCTGTGTTCCAGTAACGGTAACCTTTAACAGAGACGTCTCTGCTTGACTTTACAGCAATAAAACTGAACACAGGATGCAACAGAGACATTAAAGCAGAGTTTGCTCACAGAGGGAAGCCGACTGGTCCACAGCCTGTCCCTTTAATCTAAAGTCAAGAGAATAATAGAAAGTACAAATTAATAAATGGAACGTTGAGCGCTCCTTTATGTGGATAGACGGTCATTTTATTGTGACACCTTGGATGGCAATGTTTCGGCTGGAGAATCAGTCTTTGTCCATGGACGTTGCCGTCCAAGATGTCACAATAAAATACCTGTTTTCTCATGCAAAGGAGTGGCTGGTGTTCTTTTTATTTTTTTTGTATTTACTGCTGTGATCTCCATGAGCACCGTGTAACAGCACGGTATATAAGTACGTTGTCTGTGAGCTGGTTGAGTGCATAACCTCTTCTTGCTGCAGTAGTAGTAGTAGCATTGATCATATACGTCATGGAAGATTCGCTTTCTGCATCCTTCTATCCTATTATTCTTCACATGTCAAATGTATTTGTTGATTTAATCTTTGTTTAGTCCTACTCATTGAGATATGCTGCAAAATTTGTTTATAAATACTCATAGTTTTACAGATAGCAGCTCAGACGGCATTGAGTAGAAAATCCCTGAGGTCGCCTGCTGATGCCCGGGAACCTAAGAATATTGCAGTACGCTGTCTTGCAAAGGGATTTTCTCAAGATCTGTCTTGAAATACTCCTAGGTTAATTTATGATTCATGTCTGCAGTGGAGTACCATACCTTTTCGTTGCTTGGGGTAAAAAGGCCAGTGTGCCGACCTATATATGCGGCAGTGACCATAACACAGATGGCTGCCGGCAATGACAATCTGTCAATGCGCATTTGCCCGCCTGTCATTCTGCATTGTAGGGAAGGAGACCTGCATTGTAGAGACCTTGTTGCTTAATATGTACATATATATATATATGTGTCTGTAATTTTTTGCAGAAAATTTGAAAAAGCAAAGCCCCGTGCATGTGCCGTGCCAGATCCAGTAGTACCATTTTAAAAAATAGACGTTTTAGTAGAATTTGGAGAAACCAAATTCATCCAAAAAAACCTGTCTGACTTGTTTCGGACGAATCATATTTTTTCTCTACTCAGGAGATAACGGGCACGTTATTTTGAGAACAGACACATGCGTATTTCCATTTACAAGCGGATACGTTTTAAGTTGACATTCTAACATTTATCGTAGGTAGTAAAGTATTTATTTGTATTAACAAATATATCCTTGAACACTAATTATATTCCAAAGCTTATAAAAGGCTTTTGAAATAAACCTAATGGATTGGAAATTACTAGTGTTGTGCTTCACGATTGTGATTTGAATCTGTAGTGGATTTCCATAGACAATCAGCTTCAAAATTAAGGCTAACGTTAACGTGATTTCAGCTCAACTGCCTGGGGAAAATATCCCATTAACCCCTTCACTACCAAGTGATTTTCCAAAAAAACATTGTCCTGGAACCAGTGGTTTATTGAAAAATATTTTTTAATTAATTATGCAGTAAGAAATATTTGGGCATATTCCCAATGTACTCCTAGCTGTAATAACATATTTTGCCAGTAGATGGTGCCATCTACAGCCAAAATGAGCTACAGCCGTTACAGTTGCAGCTTGAGGTTCCCTGCATCGGCTAACCGAATGGCCGATGTCAGGGCATTCAGTTAGATGATTTCATACAGTTTTAGCTCTTTGGGCATTATGCCCACAGGGCTAAAATGTTGGGGGCACCTTCTACAGCCCGAAAGCAAACAAAATTAGTTTGCAGCAAACAAATTTCATTTGTTTTTGGCCTGCAGAGCTGCAGATTGAGATATCTCGATAACTGTGCACTGGATGGCACCTTTGAAGCCTGAGATATTTCTACCTCAGTAGTGAAGGGGTTAAACAGGGTGTGTTGCCATGACTGTACGCACTCATTCTTCTCAGTAAAATTCTATGGTGTGGGAACTTTTGGAACTTATATACTGTATAGTATATATTTACTTGAGACTTTGCTTTATAAAACGTCCTTTACTTTATCCACAAAAACCTCTATACAGTTTTGACTTTTTGGGATATATTGCCAAAGGTTGTTAGAGGTTGCAGACCACTGCCTGCTTTAAAAAAATAAAAATAATATATATATATATTACTTTCTATGTGTTTTAAGTTAGAAAAAGAGACCCACTACTTTTCCAAGCGAGTGAATTTCCTCTTCTTCCGTTGCTAGGATATATTTTATCAGCGCACGTCCCCTCGTAGGAAGAACATTAGAACAGTTTTACTGTCATGAGATTTGCAAAATTATACCTTTAATAAGCTGTGGGACTGAGTTTGCCCATTTGCAATTGCATATAACTATCTGCGCTCCGCTGTGTACCTTGGCTGGTCATTCATTCCATGCACCGGCTCTGTTCTCATTTTATTCCCATAGTCAATAAGAACTCACGTTATGTCCCATTTCACGTTGTATTATGCGTGTCCCACTGGAAAAAAAGAAAATCAGCCTCTGTAACAATAATAATTTGTAAGCAAAATGAGAATTAAATTACACATATTTAAAACTTTTTAAGTATAATTTTATTATAAGAGCTTCTTTTTCAGTTAAAATTAAACAATAAAAATCAAATTAATAAAAAAACCTTTTGTTTGACACAGTCCAAATGAGTAAAATTCTAGGGTCGATTCACTAAGCACCCAAATTTCATAGAAATTTTGGTGCTTTTCACTGCGGGGCAGTTCGGTGTACTTCAGCGATTCCATTTAGCCTACATTTCGCTGAATTCACTATTCATCAAATGGTCTCCATAGGGGGTTATTCAGAAAGCACCGAAATGTTGCTGACATTTCAGTGCTCTCTTGTTCCCTGCACTTCGGGGAATCAAATTTCTCCACCCTGCGGTGAATTCAGCATTCACCGCAGGGTCCTCGAAGTACAGGGAATCGGCCACCGAATGCCACCCCGACGCACCACAAATTCGTCACCTGCCGCCGCCAACCCGCTGAACATCGGCCGCCAACACGCCGAACAGCTGCCAAACGCAGTCGCCGAGCCGCTGAACACAGCGCAGACCGGCCGCAGGTGAAAGCCGACAGACGGGTAATAAAAGAAAACAATACGATTGAGAGTGTTAAATTTGAAACGCTGTTTGCAAGAAATCTACTGAATGAAAATGTCTGGAATTTACATATATGGTCCTATGAATGATAATTAAAAGGTCTGTTACAGAAAAAGAAAAAACACTTTTAAAAAAGTTTTGAAAGTATTTTACAGATAGGGGGCTCCCTCTGATGGTCAAATTTTGATACTGTTGCATATGTCCGTGAGACACCGCAGAGAGACTCAGCATCCGTTCCAGATTCCGAGCGCAGTTCTGGGACTTGCAATGCATCAGATGCTTTGCTTGGTGTACTGTAACTTTTGGGGCATGTTCTGAAACCGTAGTAGTATTATTTTAATTTATAAAGCGCTAACACTCTCTGCAGCGCTGTACAAAAGGTACAATAGGTATAAACAAGAGAATCCTTTTATCATCAAATGCAGTAGGAATTGAGGGTCCTATTCCTGTGGGAACTTGGAACCCATAAGGATACAGTGAACTATAGACTCTGGCAGAATCTCACCAGAGCTACATACTGTATATATTGCTAGTTCCATAATCATTTAGGCAGCAAGCAATTTGGTATCATAATTAAATCCCTCCAAAAACATTGCAGGGTCTCCAAAAACAAAAAACATGTATTACATATTTAAAACCACAAAAAAAACGGTATATAAATCTAGTAAAAAGTATGTGGTGGAACAATGGGTATAGCTTGAGAGTAACAATTCAAAGATGCAGTGTCCACTAGATTGAGCGGTACCCACGGTGATACAAAGACTCCATTTAGACAATTATATTCTTCACACAAGGTTCAGTTTAAAATATTATCACTCTTAAGCTTAGGCGATAGTTAAGCTGGTTTAGTTACAAGATAATGCTACTTAAGCAGTTAGTGGGTGGAAAATTAGGGATGATGAATATACTGATATGTATATATACCACTCCTAGGTGTAGACAATCATATAAATTGTCTGCTTAAGTGATACAGTGAAAGTAGTGTACTGTGCACACCTATAGCAATATCTCTGAGATTCTGTCAGGGTCTACTATGTCCATTTTTTCAATATTATATTCTGTGTTACCCATGTGCTAGTACCCTATTACATATATAAATATCTTTAAATCTCACATCTACTAGACTCTTTTTTTCTCTTTTTTCCATATGGATACAAATTGCATTTGCTCTAATGGAAATTCATTTGCATTCCTTCAGAAAATGGCCTGATCAGGCTAACTCAATCTTTGGCACCCAAAGGTGCTTTTTAAACTCGAGGGTTTTTTTTAGAAAGGATTTTACCAGGAAGGATACATTGAGATTTCTCTCATTTTATAGTATGTCCTGGGTGGCGAGTATGTACAGTTAGGTGTCTTGCCCAAGGACATTTACTGGGGAGGTGCTCTTGCCCGGATCGAACCTGTGTCTCCGCAGTCTCTCTCCACGGTTATAGAGCAGTGATGTTACCTCTACTCCACCCAGCCGACACAGTTAACTCAATCATTGAAGTGAAGGGGTTACTGAACAGATTAAATTTTTTTCCACAATTGGTCCAAGTTTGGCATGAGAACATGGACAGCAAATACACAATGAAGTAAGAGACAATTATCAGTCCCTGACTTCACCAAAGCATCCCAGTTTTCTCTTCCATAGAGATTTTGCTATCTAATATGAACATAAATTGCTACTATTCCTTTCATTTTCCTGTACTTCATGTTTTAGCAAATCAGTGCATGTTTTGTTTTAGCGTACACTGCCAAGGTGTTCATAATATTGCTCCATTGTTTACTTTATTCCTATTGTTTAAAATATAATGCATCTAAAGTTCAGACTTCATGTTAACTTTAAGGGTTTTTAAATAGTTCAGGAACATAGGTTTTGCCAAGTGATTTAAGATTCCTGGGGGAAAGCTATATTTTTGAAATAGTATCCTTGTAGCAAGTGCTTATTTCCTTTTATTTTATTTCTGTGTCCCTGGATTTATGTTTGTAGAGTAAACAGAATAATAACGTTGATTATTGCAGCACAAGTTGTAAAATATGTTTCTAACATTTGCCAAGAATTATTATTAACCCTTCCAGTATCCTAAATGTCTACTACTTCTGGCACAACTGCACAGCACTTATAGATATGAATATATTGGTTGCTGGGTCAATTATTCTTGTTTTTCTGCATTAAAAATTATTTAATAATTAATCATGAAATTCCTTTACACTTTTTTTTCTTTGACTTTTAGCTTGCAAACCAGGATTTTACAAAGCATTTACTGGAAACCTTAAATGTACTAAATGCCCTCCCCACAGTTCTACTCAGGATGATGGAGCAACATATTGCAACTGCGAGAAAAATTACTATCGAGCTGATAAAGACCCTCCGTCAATGGCTTGTACAAGTATGCAAATTTTCCTCTTCATTATGCTATAAAAAATTGTGTGTTTTTTTCTTATAAATAGTATACACATCAGTTACAGGATGTTCAGTTCACCAATAAAATAAAGTTTAACCCCTTCACAACCAAGTGATTTTCCAAAAACCTACTGGCAGCATGCAGTGAGTTAATGAAAAGTCACTTTCTAGTAGCCTCACGGTGAAAATATACAGACGCATCTCTACTGTCATTTTTCACTGTAGGTAAGACCTATTTAACAGGCAGAGGGCTCCCTCTGCTGGGAAAAAGTGCTACTACATGTAAATTACTACTTAGTTTCCATGTTTCTTGATGAAAAAAATGGACCTCCAAGCTTGTCAAACAAATACAACACATCAGGTGTTGTGTCTGACATTGACATTTTAGGGGCACATTCTGGAGCCTATTTGCCATCTTTGCATTGTTCCAGAATCAACCCAAATTAAGTGTACTCATTATTGGGGCACTAGCAGGAGCTTTTGAAGATTGAGTATACTCGATCATGGTTTTCACAAGGCTAAACTGGATCAGTCCTAAGTAACCATGTATTATTCACCCATTACATTCCAAAGTCTAAGTAGTGGAAGCAATTGAAAGGCAAGCAATTCTTCGATGTTCAATATTCCACTTAAAGGTTGCACAAAAACCCCAAATATTGGTTCCCAAAACTTGGTAGTAGATGATTATATAACTAAAAGAGCACTTCACTCTTTAAGAAAAATGCATTAAAATGTAATTCAGTCTTGAGATACACTGGAGAAGACAAGATCTGCTTCCTCTTTAATGCAGCTTTATGAAAGGTAAGAACAAGTTGTTCTCCTTGTCTTTCCTCCTACAATATTGTGTGTCTGTAGGCTACCGTAAAAATCAATATACTGACTCTTGAATAACAATTCACGGGTGGGTTTTTTCATCAGTTGTGAAAGACAACCTTTCGACTTGTAGATCTGTCAATGGTCGAAACGTTGTCTTTCACAGCTGAGGAAATAAACCCACTTGAATTGATACTCAAGAGTCAGTATATTGATTTTTTCATTAGATCTGGGGAAGTGGATCCACCCTCACCATTTCAGACTGGGTTTTTTGCCTTCTTTTGGATCAACAGCAGTAGGTGATGTGGGAGAGGCTGAACCCGATGGACGCATGTCTTTTTTCAGCCTATGTAACTATGTAACTAGCTGGTGAGAGCGTTGGTTACAGCCATTTTTCTATATATGTAGTCTACCCTGACACTTTGTGGAGTCATGTAGACTCCAGGAACTAATACCTCCATGGCACCACTGCTGGTGTAATTCTAGAGCCGAGATGGCATTTGGTTTTAATTTTGTGTTGTGATTATAACATGAATGATATGGGATGATAAACAATGAAATGGAATTATCATGCTTGCTTCAGAAAATATCAGTGGGTGTCTCGCGCTACTTTATGGATGAATCACACTTTATTGCAGTAGAAGTCATTATCTATAACATTTCAAAGATTTGATTTATGAAAACTGTATTTTGCATTGACAATTTTTTTAATAAGGCATTTTATTTTTTTGCTTCCATCCCAGGGCCTCCTTCAGCGCCAAGAAATCTTATCTCCAATATCAATGAGACGTCTGTGATACTTGACTGGAGTTGGCCTCTGGATACTGGAGGTCGAAAGGACATCACTTTTAACGTTATCTGCAGAAAATGCAGTGGGAATCTGAAATTCTGTGATTCTTGTAAGGGCAATTTGAAATTCATTCCGCGACAGCTTGGACTAACCAATACCACTGTGACCATAACGGATCTACTCGCTCATACCAACTACACGTTTGAAATTGAATCCGTAAATGGGGTCTCTGATCAAAGTACGCTGACAAGACACATTGCTGCAGTGAGCATTACAACAAACCAGGCTGGTGAGTTCATGCAGTTTCTTAAATGTCTTTAATATATATATTTTTTCCTTTTTAAAGATAATATATGATAAAGAATACATAAAAAGCAGTGAAATTAAATAAACAATAAAACAAAACTGACCTGACCTCAGAAAAATAAATGATAAAGAGCTTATTTATTGTTAGTTTTTCTGTGGATTAAAAGTTTCTGTTTTTGTGGATCAAAAGTTGACATTTATCGTTTACTTCAGGTCATAAAATAATGTTACTTTGATAATGCATTTACCATTTTGGTTTTGCAAATTGCGAATGCAGTTTTTAAAAAGCTCACTCATCGCCCAGAATTATATATATATATATACTAAATACAGAACCAAAAATTATGCTCGTAATTTATACAGATATTGCAGAACACATATACAGCACCAGGACACGTTGCACATTATTCCATGCTTGCCATTAAATAAACAGCTCTAGGCTGGAGTTGCTATTCCGACCAAAGTAGCTCATAATAAGGTTTTGAAATTGTGCAGTCCTTTTATATTTTGTCCAGATCCTACATTCTACAAACTGCATTTTTTTATTTCATTGACTTTAAAGATCATTAACATTAAGGACTTAATATATTCTTTCTTTTTTTAAATTTACGTTTTTATTTTGTAAATAAGTCATCAAACAATCAGACAAGTGAAAATATGGGCCAGGCAGGGCCACAAGTCATCATAACAAAAATAATAAACACACAACAAATGAGGGAAAAAGGTAGCGAACTACACCGGCCACACGCCAGCAATGGTGCGAGGGGAAAGAGAGGAGGGAAAAAAGAAAAGAAAAAAAGGGGGGTGTTGGGAAGGGGGGGGGCGGGGGAATGGCAGAGGCCAATATCGTGACTTTCCCGGCTCACTCCCGAAGGAGGACGTGGAAGGATATTGTCACAAGGCCCAGGAGCCCGAGGGCCAAGTATGGCAGCCAGGACCATGGTAGGTGCCATAGTGGCGCGTCTTGGGGCAGCCTGAAAATTGCCAAAAAAAAAAGAAGGGGGAGAGAAGGGAACACCATCGCTGGCGTGACATGTGTCGAAAGGGACACATGTAAAATAAGAATCAACATGGGGAGGGGGGAGATCAAAGCTAATATACTCAGCGAGGGGTATAGGAGAAACAAGAAACAGTAAGTCCTCGATGAGTGTCAGTAGAAAAAATGTGAAAGTAAATATCAAATCCACAGAAAAAAGTCACATAAAAAACAAACCAACTGCGTCAAAGTCCTCGAATAAAAACAAAAACAAATAGTGTGGGGCAAAGAAAGTCATCTGGACCCACAAACAGTAAAGGTTTCGGGAGCCTTCTCCTCGACTGGGGAAAATAACTCAGCGAGTGGGGGCTGTGAAAAACTCCGATAGTTGATATATTCTTTGAGGTTTACACAACTACATCTACACTGATTATACTTTGCAGAAAATTTAACAAATCTGGGTTTGTTGTGTTCTATCACACAAGCCAGCGCCTATGACATTTATAAGACAAGTAAGACACTCAAAAACTAGAGCAAAACAACATTGTGATTATTCTGGAGTTTGTGCTGGGTGTTGTAAAAGAATCTTAAAATTGGCAAGGCTTTGTGTGCCTCGGGCACTATAGAAAGAGGGCAGGCTTATTGGGAATAGGACTATTTAATTTACCTTAATGAAATGCTGTCATAAAACAGAGGTGGTTTGTTCTTGCCTAATTATCCCATCTACCGCAAAATATTTATAATCTATCACACAGTTACCGTCATTTGTAAAAGCTGCTCCTGGCTATGGATGTAAAATTAATAATTGGACAATGAATAAAGGCGTAACTTTGGAATTAGTTTAAAAGAAATGTCTTTATTGATATTGGAGAAAATTTTAACTATTTGCGAATCCTAGATTTTAGTGCGCAACCAAAATAATATTATTTTTACTTAGTATTTATTAATATTATTATAAATACAAATATTGTTTATAATTTGTTTCATATTGAATCTTTTGACCATGATATATTTTATCCAGTTACTATCTCAGTACCTCATAAGGTATTTGTGAATATTATATAACAGTGTACAGCCAAAATAATATTATTTATACATATTGTTTATTAATATTGTTATAAATACAAATATTGTTTATAATTAGTTTCATATTGAATCTTTTGATCATGATATATTTTATCCAGTTACTACCTCAGTACCTCACAAGGTATTTGTGAATATAAGATAACAGTGTACTACCAGAATAATATTATTTATACATATTATTTGAAATATAAATATTATTTATTATTTGTTTTAGGTTGACTCTTTAAACAGTTACATAATTCACAATAATAATCAATTCTCAGATTAGGTACCTCTGGTATAGACAAGGTAAATATTTTGTTTAGGTTTTATAAACTTGGTCTCTTTTGACATCCAGGATGGCTGAGCATTGTGGCAGCAGTAATTCATTTAAATGTATAATTTCAATGTCAGTTGGCACGGACCTGCTGTCTCTCTAAGTTTGTATTTTGAAAAATGTATCACAATACATGCGTATCAGTATGTTAGAAATAATATAAATAATTAGAAAAAAACATAATATAAAGCCATGTGTTTAATACAAATACATTAAAAATGGATATACTAGAAGGGGGGGGGGTAATGTTTGGTAAGAATAAAAATTGGTAGGATTTAACACACCAAAAAATTCAGCGATGATAGTATTTGGTATGATTGCTTTTAAGTAAGTCATAAACCCAATATATAAAGTGTGTGTATGTGTATATATATATATATATATATACACAGTATATATAGTGTGTTTATTATATCATAAAATTTTTATTTTTCAAAAAGTAACAGGATCAAGGGATACAGAAAGAAAAAGTGGGGAATATACACAACACAACGGGGGTATATATACAGTATTTCGATGTTCAAATGCGACATCATAAATCCGAGTCTATCTAAATGTGCTCAACTTGGTGGCACTGAGAGATGTTCGTCGCATAGTTGCCGATACAAAGAATATATATAATACCCGCCCACTAAAAACCAGGGGAGAAGGTAGGGGAATACAGGATGTCAATCTGAGGTTACTCTGCTCAATGGGGAAAAGTCCAACGATGCAAGGCCAAATATCATTACGTCCTTAGAATATCTCACAACCCATACGCTTTGTATATCTTGTGTATTAGTGTGTTTATTATTGCAGAAGCCACCTGCACATCACAGCAATTCAATGAATTGCATCCCAGAGCTCCTGTGCCACATTCCCCATATGCAGCAAGGAATTCTGGGAGCAGGGTATGCAAATTACATCTGTCTCACTTTTATGCATCCTGGGTCTGTATATATATTAGTGAGGATAAAAATTATTTGATCCCCTGTTGATTTTGTACGTTTGCCCACTGACAAAGAAATGCATTTTAATGGTAGTTTTTTTCTAACAGTGAGAGACAGAATAACAACAAAAACATCCAGAAAAACGCATTTCAAAAAAGTTATAATTTGATTTGCATTTTAATGAGTGAAATAAGTATTTGACCCCTTCGCAAAACATGACTTAGTACTTGGTGGCAAAACCTTTGTTGGCAATAACAGAGGTCAGACGTTGCTTGTAGTTGGCCACCAGGTTTGCACACATCATTCTCAGGAGGGATTTTATCCCACTCCTCTTTGCAGATCCTCTCCAAGTCATTAAGGTTCCGATGCTGACGTTTGTCATCTTGAACCTTCAGCTCCCTCCTCAGATTTTCTGTGGGATTAAGGTCTGAAGACTGGCTAAACCACCCTGGATTCTTTTGTTGTTATTCTGACTCTCAGTGTTAGAATAAACCTACCATTAAAATTACAGACTGATCATTTCTTTGTCAGCGGGCAAATATACAAAATCAGCAGGGGGATCAAAATGTTTTCCCCTCACAGTATATATGTAGATAGGTTAAACTGTGCTAGCCCAGATGCCAAAATAACCAGAGTACAGCAGTACGTAGTGATACCTTTTTTATTGGACTGACATTACATTTAATAGACAAGCTTTCGAGAATATAACTCTCTTCTTCAGGTCTGGAAGCGATACTGAGCAAAATCATAGAATTTAACACTAAACAGCAGAGCAGGTGGGTAGGGGGTCACATAGTGGAAAGGTATCGCTTCCAGACCTGAAGAAGTGAGTTGTACTCTCGAAAGCTTGTCTTTTAAATGTAACGTTAGTCCAATAAAAAAGGTATCGCTACGTACTGCTATACTCTGGTGATATTTATTTGCACAGATCAATCTCTATATTGGGAGTCTTAAGGGGTTATTCAGAGAGCGCCGATCTGGCCCCGAATTTGCACCCAACAGTGAATTCTGCAATCACGGAGCAGCAAATTGGATCACCTGTGCTGTGCTACAGATATCTGGAAAACCTGGCCTGTTAGTGGGTCCTGAGTTCAGGGTTGGGAACAACTGTTGGTCGAGATCACACTCAAGGTTATTCAGAGAGCCGAAATGGCACCGAAAAGTGAATTTCCCTGTACGGTGCCAATTCAGGGCCATTCGGCTATTCAGAGAGCTGGCAGTTCACCAAGTTTTGGCGAATTGCCAGCAAAATACGGTGCCTGTTCGACAGCAGTGAAATACCCCATAGAGAAGCAATGGTTAATCTATTCAGAGACACCGAAGCAGAGAAGTGTCAGTGAAATGACCTGATGTTCAGTGGTTTCATTCGGCAGGATTAATCAGGCGAATCCCATAGGTTTCAATGTTAAAAATATTCACTTTTTTATCCAATATCTATAAAAAAATGTTTATTCTTTTAATCTGAAACAAAAAGTCTATTTTTTAGGCATTTTTCGGCCAAACAAATTCTGATTTTTTTTTAAATAGTGTTTCTTTCCTGTAACAGGCCATTTTATTATTATTCATAGAACCTTACACTTTAATCAAAGACATTTTTGTCCACTAGTTTGTTTGCAAACAGCGTTTCAAATTTGTAGCTTTCAATCGTCGGCTGTTTTTGGACTCATTCAGGGGGGTTTTCAGCATTTTTTTCAGCATTTTTTTTGCGGTTTTGCAGCAGATAGTTGTTTTTTTCGGATGCTTGCAGTGTTTTTTCGGCGGTTTTGCACCGGTTTTTCTGTTTGAGGCGGCAGTTTTGCAGCGGATTTTCGGATGCGGTCGGTGGATCTTCCCTGCACTTTGGGACCCTGCGGCGAATGCTGAATTCACCGCAGGGTCGGGAGTCTGATTCCCCGAAGTGCAGGGGAACGAGAGAGGGAAATGTCGGTGACATTTCGGTGCTCTCTGAATAACCCTGTATGGATTGTGTCTTTTTCAGATTCACACATAACCTTCATATTATATGGCCTGTAATAAAACATCATCGATGCAAAATTTCAAAGTAGCATCAGTCTCTCAAAGGGGCAAACCTGACCCCTGGTGCACCGATATATCATTTATCAAGGTGTCAGAACAACATCTAAGGTGACCCTGGAAAATTACTGCAACTTAGCTTTTATTAACTTGACTAGTATTTTGACTTTATTCTAGCAATCCAGTTAAATACTGAGCATTCACCGCTCACTGGCAACGGCAAGTAAAAAGAAAAGCACTGACAACCGGTTGAATATTCATAACATTCTATTTATCTGTTTACATTCCCTCAGTTGTCACAACCTCTAGATGGACAGTCCGAACTATGGGCCCCAGAGTTTTATCAGAGTCTTATAATATTAGATAAACATGCATTAACTCTGCCCCGCAGCATCCTTAAATCCAATCAAACGGCTTGACCCAAACTCAGGGCATTTTTTGATGATCAAGATCACTTACATATTGATGTATTTATGTACAGCTCTGGGTGCCTGGTGTATTGGCAAACCCTAGGATATTGACACGGCACAGGAATAAAACATTTATGGCAGGGATCTCAAACTCCAGCCCCCCAGATGCCGACGGCATACAATTCCCAGAATTCACTGAATGCAGTTGAAGGCTAGAGAATGAAGGGAGTTGTATTTCAGTAACATCTGGGAAGCTGCAGTTTGAGATCCCTGCTTTATGGCCACTCCATCCTCACCCATTCATCACAATACATGGAACGAGCACCTTCTAATTAAAAAACAGGTTCATGGGGATCGTTTAGCTTTTCAGAAGTGAGATTCTGTGTTCTCTTTCTCATATTCTCTATGCTGAATTTGTACCATTCTTAAATTTATTGCGATTATTATCTTTATTAATACGGTACCCAGGACATACTTTAAAACGAGAGAAATCTCAATGTATCCTTCCTGGTAAAATCCTTTATAAATAAATAAATAAATCATATGCATATAAAGTAGTGATAGAAAATGTCAAAATGTAGCGCTATGTATAGGGATTCTCTGCAATTACTTATGAACATTATATTAATATATACTTCCTATAATAAATTAATCTGAGAATAAGTGGTGATACATAGTTCTCTCTAAAGAAAGTGCCTGATTGCATGGTTTACACAGTAATAAACTTGCTCAGCACATTGAATCATACAGTTTAACCCCTTCTTGCTGCATGATGGAATTATTCCATCCTATGGATTAAAAAGCACTGTAGGCTGGGTTAATGGGTTAAAATCATCCTAACGTGCCCTGTTATGTCTCTGGGCTCTTCCAGCTCAGAAACTAACTGGTGGGTTAAAATTTATACAAAGTAATCATTAGAGCGTCGGCTAATTTGCTTAAAGCGACACTACCACTAACATAAACTGTAACTAGATTACTTGTGCATTACACACAAAAACACCTTATAAGACACATGAAGCTGTTTATTTTTTTCTTGACTTCAATTAATTGCACGCAAAAAGGAAAAATAAAGTTAGGTTTTTAAGCCCTGTTTCCATTTTGTGGATTTCTCCCGTGATGTAACACTTGTATGTCATATCATATTAAAACTCTCCGCATCCTTAAAAAAAAACAGTATATAACATATGTGGGTGCGGTAAAAAAGAAACATAGGAATTCTAGTTGAACACCCCGTAACAAAAATAGCAAAATTGCTTGGGTCCTTAACTACCAAACAAGCAAATTGAGATTATAGAGTCTATTCACTGAAAGGTGAAACTCTGGAGAACTTTTGGAGAAGTGAAAATTCTATGTCAAAATAGCTTATTTTGGCATTTTTCTGGTTTGACTATTTTGACCTAGAATTTTACTTCTCCAAAGGTTCTCCAGAGTTTCACCTTTTAGTGAATAAACCTGTATGTTACTAAGGGGTTAATGAAACAAGAGAGAAAATGAGTTCTGTTGTTCCGTAGAACTCTATTCCCTCCAGAGATTTTCACATCCTGCTGTCAGACCAAACAAACTTCCCATACTTAATTTTTCAATACAATTTATGTTTCGGTATAGATTTACTATATTTCTAGACGTGTTTTGCAAACGAGCGTTAACATTTTACCTAAATTTATCGAAACAGGTTATGGAGAACATGCCCTGTAAAGGATAATAAATAACAGACGTGCAGAATGTATTTTCAACATCTTGGTTGTAAATCAGTTTGTCCTGTATACAGAATAATCATTGAATTAGCTTTATTTATACACCGCCTGGCCTAAAAAAAGGTCTACACATTCTATTTCTTTGGTCAGCTTTTTGCTGTGATTACAGCACACATTCGCCGAGGCATTGTTTCGATAACCTTATGCAATGTCACAACATTTATTTCCGTCCAGAGTCGCATTAATTTGTGGCCAAGATCTTGTATTGATGATGGGAGAGTCGGACGCTGCGTAAATTCTTCTCCAGCACATTATCCCAAAGGTTCTCAATGGGGTTAAGGTCTGGACTGTGTGGTGGCCAATCCATGTGTGAAAATGATGTCTCATGCTCCTTGAAACACTGATGTATCCTGGCATTGCCATTTTGGAATATAATGGAAAAATTTCCCATAGGCGCGTATAATATATATTGATTGACTGGGATTAATATTATCTGTAGATTGTTTTATTGAATTATAGATATAATGCACATCCATTAACAGTGTCAACATAACATAAGGAGATTCCTAAATTCCATAGAAAAATGCCTCAATGTTCAGCGCATATCAAAATTCCTATACATCACTTTTAAAATGCAGGAGACCCGATAGGATTATTCAAATTGGTGTAGAATAGTCCTCCTTTTCAAAAGGTTGTAGAGTCAAGATACATGAAATCACCGGATAGTTTCCACTGGAAAACTTCAAATCCTGCAGTGAATAAATAAAACAACAGGAACACAATTGCGCAGTACGCGGCGGTACTGGCCCCTATCTTCCCCCCTATGGGGTACTTACAATAGGTGAAGCCCCTAACCCGGCACTGAGGAACGTTGTGTGTGTAGGGTATTTTTCCGGCAACCCTCTGCCGTTCGTGGAATTTCTTTGCTCCAAACCGGTTCCTTGGAGGTGGTTAAAAGGAAACACAGAAAAAAAACACAGTGGTTCAGAGAAAACAATAAAAAAAAATATTTCTGTTAAAAACAGTTTAAAAAAAGATCAGTGAGCGTACTGAGACGCGTTTCGCCGTATTCACGGCTTCATCAGTCATTCATTTTGGAATATGCTTGCTCCAGGAAAGAAAAATTCCACTGGTGGAAAAACCTGCTCATTCATTATATTCAGGGAGTCACATGACCTCATTTTTTGCAGCTGAAACATATTAATAACTGCAGTCATAATCCAATGGAAGACTCACACCCATTAGCTTAGTTAAGTCCAGGGGGTAACTTTTTTTTGGCCAGGCAGTGTAGGTAGCATATGTGTACATACTGGAAGCTTGGAAATCTTTAACAAGTCATGTTACAAGCTCACTGTATGAATAGATACTGGACTGCACCTATTAGAGAAATAAATAGTATAGACGTTAACTTTTTCATATGGTTGGCTCCAAGCAAGACTCTAGACACTGATCAATCAATCAGTCAAGGGCATTTGGTGGTCCACTTGGTTGTGTCTTAGCACCAACAGCAGTATTCATGTGTATTTTCATGGGACTATTGGGCCCACTGTCAGGGGCTACTCAAGATAAAATTACAGATTGCAATGTTTCTTCAAGGACATAATAGGTTTAGCGTATAGCGTTAAAGCATCATAACCAAGACAGCTTATTGTAGTTGTTAGTGTGAGAGGAATCCTTGAGCACGGCTGTCACTTTGACGCCTTGCGAGCCATGGTGGCACCCTGGGGCAGGACACAGGAAAACCTTTTGCCCATTCTCAATGCCCTCATAAACCTTGTTCTTGCTCGTTAATTTGGTGGTGCCTACACTGTCCCTTTGTTTTCAACACAACACTCATTAAGAAAATATGTTAAGTTGTTGATATTTTTAATTCTCCAAAAATGTGTCGTGTTTTTACTCATTTTTAGAAATCACACTGAACGCTTATGAGTGTCCTTGATGAGCAGCCCAAAAAGCGTGAAATACTAACTCCAGCTGTCAATTGACAGCCTTCAATGTGGAAGAGCCTTGACATCAATGTTAATGAGTAGGGGACAGTGTCCTGTCACCATGACCACTTAAATAACCGTAAGTGGTCATGGCACCTGATGTATCCCTTTAAACCAAATCTCACTATTGCTCATGTTCTACCCTTGGCCAGAGAGTTTTGATATAGTTCCAAACAGACTGTGATTGAGCATGATGCCAGGACGTTGCCTTCATCATCATTACACGGAGATACAGGATAGTCTGTGTTTTGCTATTGTGCTTAGACGTGTACAGATGCTACAATAACTTATATTGTGACATGCTGCTAACAAGTGATTAAGAAGAAATATTATGATGTGTGTAGAGAAGTCACGGATACCTGAGTAATGCTTCTTCGATTACACAGAACTGTTTACAACGTTCAGAAGTATTATGTATGTAGCCATGCTTTATTGCACAGGGGAGTACTTTGCAAACTATGCAGACAACCAGCATGCACAATGGCTGATTCTTCAGACATAAAATATGTCAAAATTAAATATCTTTTTCTAGACGATATGTACTGCCTAGAAACATCAACTTTTATAGAAAATGTTAAATGTTTGCTTATTGTCTACTCCATTTTATAGTGCATTCATTGGACACATCTGACCCATAATATATCTTATAGATGTGTGCGATCTCATAATAACGCAGTATCGGATGCTCAGTAAATGATACAGCTAGGTTCCTACCACAATTCCCTTTTCATGAAAGCCAGCAGCAGATTCTAAGATTCTAAACAGCGTTTCGTTTTTAAGTATATACATACACATTGCTCTGGATAAACAAACACTGCAAAATTATTAGTTTCTTTGGTTTTATAATTTATTTTATAAGTATTATTCTGAGTAAAATGAGTATGTTTTGTTTTATTCTATAAACTGCTAACAACATTTCTCCCGAATTCCAAATAAATGCTTAAAATCGCAATATTTATATTTGCAGAAAATGACAGCTGCTCAAAATAACAAAGATGCGATAATTTCAAACCTCGAACACCGCAGAGAAAACAAGTTCATATTCCATTTTGAAAAACACAATACTAAATAAGAGTTCAAAAATCAATATGTGGAATAAACATGATGGTCCAAATTACAATCTTCGCGCCAAAAAACATTAACACGAGGGGCAAAACCCTTTGCGCTGAACGTCGTATTACATTGTCAGTGCAACAAACGCACGTAATAGTCTACCGCGGGTAAACCTGCGCGAACGCTACGCGAGCTTACTGTACTGCACGTGTCCTATACTTAACATTATGAGCGCAAACGCGAATGTGCGCTGGTACGCAGATGGTATTACAATCTATGCGCAGGATTTAACGCACAGCCTTTGCGCGCATAATTTTAGCAACTCCTAAAAGCTGGTGTTAATGGCAAATTCTATCAACCTGGCCGAACCCAAATACACCAGCCCGAAAAAAAATACACAGCAAAGTATAGTTACACATTCAACTCATACCAAGCCAATAAAATGGAGAAGTTGTGTGTGCATGTATTATTGATGCAGCATATATACTCAGGTTGATTTTGACAGGCGCAAAAACTTAACGTGAGATAATTGTGTTTTTTAATTCTGATTGGCTGAATCGCGTGAAAAAAACAGTCTGCACACTGATTTCTGAGCGCAACGTTACTGCGCGAGCATTTGTGCGCGTACGTTTTACGCTTGTTATTGCTCGACGGATGAAAAAATGTGCGAGGATTGTAATTCCAGCGGTGATTTACGCGCGTTAACGTTTAACACTTGGCGCAAAAATTCACGCGTTGCGCAAGCGTTTTTTGTGAAGAATGTAATTTGGCCCGATATTTTTTAATCACAGCTTTCACGTGCCTTGGCATGCTCTTTGCCAGTCTTTCACATTGCTGTTGGGTGACTTTATGCTGCTCCTGGCACAGAAATGCAAACCGTTCAGGTTTTTGATAACTTATGAGGCATAAAAAATGAATGAATTAATTGGCACTTTTTGTCGCTTTAATTAAGACAGTAAGTAGCAGGAAAGCGTTTGGTAACACTGGGGCTAACTAGCTGAAACACAATTTGTCAATTAGCATAATAATACAAACTTCTTGCTCAGTTTGAGGGCTCTGCCATCTCTTTGAGTTTGTGGATGTTGTATCCATGCCCTGTATTACAGCATGTGCCTCCATCCACACATGCCAATGTCTGGGCTTCAGAAAGCATCCATAGGCACTGTTTCCCAGTCCTGGCAATGCATTGGTCTGTTTGCCAGCATTTCAGTAGCCAAACATATCTCAGAAAGAAAGCACAATAAAATAATCTTCTGTACGACTGCAGAAGTCGCAAAGAGACTTAAGCAGCTAGACAAGAACCCTCCTTCACAGTGATTGATGGCTGACCGGAGGTCCTGAAAACTCACTTTGTAGTGAATAGGAATTTTATCACAAAGTGCACAAAATCCCCATAAAATACTCTTAAGACATTTAAGGCTAGGGTCAGATGAGCGTATTCTGTGCGGACTCTGCGTCCATGCAGTACGGACGTACTTTCTGACTGACGACAAGGTAGTGGCCACACAGTCCGATTTTGTGACTGACGTTTTTTTTGACTGATGTAGATGGTAAATAAAATTAATATGAAAAAATTTTTTATAGACAGCAAATGGTGCAGCGCCACACAACATGCATCCACCACCAGGGTGCCCAGATAGCCAATCTCAGGATATAGTGGTTTCCCCTATACCATTACACACAATAATGAAAACAATAACCTGGATCGGCGCAAATACTGCTCTCTGGGATCAAGTGTAGAGCCGTGCACTGGCTCTAAGTGGGTCCAGACATGTGGGTAATTGTCTTCAATTTCTTAGGTGACCCCCACCTTACAGCAAGATTTTCTCTTTTTCTTTGTTCGAGGTTTGGACAGTGGAAAGGATAACAGGAAGAGAAAATCCTTGTGTAGGTCCACAAAAAAAGGTCACAATTATATGTACAGTAGGAATTGTACTCACATTTTGTGGAGCTCACCTAGCTCATGGATATAGGCCCATAGGTTTTTTTTGGGGTGGGAGAAAACCCAGATGAAACCACCAATGTTTGCAGGATTCAATGAAGCAGGAATCAGGATTGGAGATGAAAAAATTGTGGTTTATTTAAAATATAGTTAAAATTGCCTCCAGAACGCGTTTCGCCGCATCAAAAAACGGCTTCATCAGCTGGACTTATTTGCGCCGATCCAGGTTATTGTTTTCATGAAAAAAATTTTGTCCGTCAAAAATGCTGGACGTCAAAAATGCAGTCCGTCTGACTACGTTCCATCACTTACACAGAAAGCTTTGCGGACGTTGCAGACGCAGCGCACTCCTCACGTCCGTCCTAGCGGATTTACGTTCTTGCCTAACTTGCGTCCGTTTGCCGCGTCCGTTGCGTGCAGACGTACTTCGTGTGTGGTCTCTATTGATCATAATTGTATACTGCCACGGACGATAAAATGTGCAGCAACACGGACGTGAACACTGCGCTCGTCTGACCTGAGCCTTATGCAAAAAAATGTAAGTGACAGCAGAGCACTATAAACATTACCATGTTTATTCTAAATGTGTAACTTTGCTATCTCTAAATTCTCTATCTATTAATGTATTCTTAATGTATTTTTATATATTGAATTAGAGTTGACGCTGAGTTTCAGAGAACCTAGACATAAGCTGTTCATGCAATGCCCCGTAATGATCTGGACTGTTTAAATGGGCAACATATAGTCCACATGCCAAGGATCATGCATTTATGTTGGAAACTTTCAGGCTGTCAATAATATTAAGCAGGTATGGATGCCTTTAGATAATTACATGAATAACCACAAATATTCTTGTTCCGTTTCAGCTGTGTATATGTTACAGGTAAAGTCCAAAGTGGTGATAAACCTAGAATTACGCGGGTAAAGCTGATATAACCCAGCAACTTTTTGTAAAGCCCAAAATGAAATCAAACATGGTGTTTTACCAGGGTAATCCATGATATACCCAAACCCTGCTGGGTATGAGTAATGTGATTTCTAAGAGCTTCATGCAGCTTACGGTTGACCCAAAACCTATGATTACGATTAGCCATATTCATGGCCAACTCTAGCCCTGGCCCTAAACCATAACCTTTTTAATTACTTTTACCCAAGGCAGAGATTGCTCGGGTAAAGCCCAAAATTTTCATTTGTTTGCAGATGTACCCAGAGGTTTTGGATCATTCAGACTTTACACGGGTGAAGTTCTTTCTACCCAATTTAGGACTCTACCCATAACATATGTACTTAGTAATAGAGGTGGTGCCGCCCCCCCCCCCTATCCGGAATGCACGGGCCATCAACTATTCTGGATTTTCTAGACTTCCAGTTTTTGGATCTGGATAGGAGGAGAGGAGGGTCATAGCTGGGAAGCCGTGAAGCACGTGATGTAGCAGCAAGATACACACTGAGAAATGCTACTCAATGCTCGCAAAGGACATAATACTTTGCAAAGTCAATGGTCTTCTTTTCAGTGTTGTTAAAGGGACACTGCTTTAAAAAAAGTCCTTATTTTGTTTATCTTATGTTTGTGATATCTTACATGTGCTTTGTTTTTCTCTTGTATGTTTAGTTAAGACAATATTTTACTCTATGTGTCACTGGGTGCATCCATTGTGTGAACTTTTGTGTTGTAAACTCCCCCCTCCCAGTATCTTTACAGCACTTGGTCCTCACTGTGTGCCTTTTGCCCAAGAATGGAGTGAATGTGTCAGTCACTGACTCACATCATTTTGTTGCGTGGGATATATTCAAAGGACATCACCAGGGGTAGATTAAAATTAGAAGTATTTTAACCCCTTAAAGACAGAGGCAATTTTACAAGTTCTAAACACTTCTAAAAGTAGAATTTCAGCTATTTGCCTGTTTAACCATAATTTACCTCTTTCATATTAAGTGCACCCACCCTTATTATATATCCTTTTGTTCAGGAGAAATGGGGCTTTCGTTTTCCATCAAAGATTTATATATAAAATATATTTAATATGTAAACAAATCTAAAAGCTATGAGAAAATAGGAAGTTTTGCTATTTTCAAAGTTCTGCAATGTATTTTAAGTGTGAATGACATAGTACGCTTAGTTTTTACTGCAATAAAATATATATATTTGTGTTCAGCAATGTCTTATGATTTCAATGGTACCCCCTGTAGAATTTTTTTTTTATTAAAAAAAATTACCCTCTTGATTAGAGAGCCCTCCGATCACACCGATCACTATCAGTACAGCACTGATACTGTGAATAGTGATCAGGTAGCAGCAAAAGGGGTTAATTTTTTTTTAAAAATGCTGCAGTTGACAAAAATTGTCATTTTTAAAAAAAAATAATATAAATTTAAAAATAATAATATAGAATGCCCTAGTCAGGCTGATCATGGGGATTATGCTGTGATCAGCACTAAATGGGTTAAAAAAGTCCCCCCCACATTTTGACTTCAAACTGCAACGATTCTCTCCCTCCCTCACCTCAGATCGAAGTGAGGAGAAAAGAGAGGCAGAGACAATCAGGTCTATTCAAAGAAAGGTGAACCTCTGGAGAATGACTGGAGAAGTGAAAATTCTAGGTCAAAATAGCCAAACCAGAAAAATTCTCCCATTTATCTCACTTTCCAAATTGGCTATTTGGTCTAGATGTTCTCTTCTCCTGCCAGTTCTCCTGGTTTTCACCTTTCTCTGAAAAGCCCTGAATGTCTCAACCAATGTTACAAGCATTGAGTGAGACATTGTGACAGGGACAGCGGTAAAAAGCTGAAAGAGCTGTCACGTGACCCAGGTCACCGTGATTGGCTGTCAGGTGACTGCCTGCGTTGCCAAGCAGCACCCCACCAGCCAGCGATCTGCATCCTGGGAAGGGAGGCAGGCTGTGGGGGATCAAACACCATGGGCGTGCTATGCCACCCTGCGGCATTAAAGCCCGCTTACTGCAAGACGGCGTAACACGTCTGGTGTTGGCAACAGGTTAAGCTCCCTGAGCTCAAATCAAATCAAGCTTTATTGGCAGGACCAAATACATTTTAGCATTGCCAAAGCATATGGGGAGGTTATATGCGTGGAGGGGGGGGGGTAGTGGGACATATATGGGGGGAATGGGCAAGTCCATGGACATTATCAGGGGTAAGGGATAATGTGAAGGTGGATGGGGGCGAGTCCGTGTTGGGGATTTATAAGTCCAGGATCTCTCATGTTCCTCTCAGTCTGTGACATTCTGCGACATATTGGGCAGATATTTTCACCGCCGGCTCCTCTTCTCCCAGTATGATGTGGAGTTTCCTCGTCTCTTCTATAGAGGTGTAGTCCGGGATGAGAACGGAGAGTCTCTGGAAGTGAGTTTCCCTCAGTGCTGAGTACTTGGGGCACTGTAGGAGGAAGTGGACCTCATCTTCCAGGGCCCCCTGGTCACAAAGCTGGCACAGTCTACTCTCCCTGGGCTTGTAGGTCTGTCTAGGCCACCCTGATTCGATTTCCAGGCTGTGGGCGATAAGTCTGTAGTGGCTCAGGATTTGTCTGTCCTTGGGGTCTTGTAGTACCTCCAGGTATGGGGCCAGTTTGTATTCCCTCTGTAAGGATTGGTAAATGGTGAGTTTCTGGGAGTTTGCTATATCATGTCTCCATTCTCTGATATAGTTTTCCCTATAGTTTTCACATTCAGCTGCCATCTCTTATCTCAGGTAGCCTGGAGAAAAGAATCCTGATCTAAACATTCCCTTCTCCAACTCACTGACTGTTACTGTAGAAGACAAACCACAGTAGTAAAGTAAAACATTTGCACAGATTTTGGTAAATGATGGAAACAAGAGATAAAAAAATAACTTTTTTTCCTTTAACGTGCGATTACTTCAGACAAAAAAAACAGCAGTATGGCTTTTATAAGGGGGGTTTGTTTGTAAGCCATCCAGGACATACTTGAAAAAGAGAGAAATCTCAATGTATCCTTCCTGGTAAAATCCTTTCTCAAAAAAATAAAAAATGATCAAGTAATCTAGTTACAGTTTATGTGAGTGGTAGTGTCCCTTTAAAGATAACTGCTGCTAAATAATATTTGATAATACACGTATGATCTTCTGTTCAATTCTTAACAAGAAGGCATCACTAATTTTCTGACAACTACATGGTTATATTTGAATAGTAATAGAATGATTTCCCACACTAGCTCTCCATGGCCATGATTAGGTATGTCTTTAATTAATACGGTGGGGGACTCCTAAACCATTGCATTCAGCAAATACCTGTCTCTTAAATGTATGTTTAAGAGTCATTACCATAATATCTGCTGACCATATTGTGGTGTGCTGAAATGATTAATGTCTATGATGATAAGTAACTTCACCAGAATAGTAAGGTCCTTCAAAGCCTGAAAAGGTCTACGGCAAATCGCTCTCTGAGAATTCCCAGAAAACAAATGATTTCATCATGATATCTAATCAGGGGTGAGATAGATGGATTTAGATTATGTAAAGTCAAGGACAAGGTTCCAGTTTCAAAATTCATTTTTCTCTTTCGTATTTCGGTGATAAGAGTAATGAGATATGATCATTCAACTGCAAAAGCAATCAGCCACGCCGCCCGTAAAAAGAGTTAGCGAAAGATGCCTTTGGACTTCAAAATTAATTGTTGGGGATCCCGAACTGTTACACGGGGACATATGGACTGGTATTTGCAGTTTGACATTAAACTATAGTAAAATAACCTTCCTTCTGCACCTGGCTGAGCGAGGGTAATGGTATATCCACAACCTTCAATAATGAGGAGCTAGGGTCGTTATTGCTTGTAAAAGTGTCACATCTGAGCAAGGCGCACAATATCATTAACATAGCTGTTACAGTGATGTCTGTGTAACAGTGATTAACATTGTTATAGAGCCCCAAAAATATGGTGATTTTCCTACAATTAGTGGCCTACAATGTGTCATATTGCTTCGGAAGTCTAGACTGTTTTATATAGTAAACGCTTTGGAGGACTGAAAAAGGGCAAGGTCATATGTGTAGCCGAGTCACACTTCATCGAATTTATGGAAACTTCCAGGCGGTGTCCTGCAAAAGATCAGTACCACAGATATCTTGTTTCTGATTTCTTTTATTCATGCCCATCGCTTAAGACAAGGAAGGTCCTTTGTGAAGTTGGTTTAGTCTTCTTTGGAAATAAAGTATTGGGTTCAACAACTGTTATTTCTTTTAATACAGTGTTTCCCAAACCTGTCTTCAGGTCCCTCTAACAGGCCAGGTTTGCCAGATATGTGAAGCACAGCACAGGTGATATGATTTGCTGCTCAGTGATTGCAGGATTCAGTCTGCATTTCCTCAAGGTGATCTGCTAAATCTGGCCTGGTTGAGGGATCCGAGGGCAGGTTTGGGAAACACTGTATTTATTATACTTTTGCCCATAGAAATGACAATGATTGTGTAAAGTCTCTGATCTACTCTATCACATATGGTTTCTTTACTTAGATATGCTTTTAGTTGGCAATATTAGCTATTTTATTCTAGACCATACCTTGGCCATCCAGATGGTTTGGAACTACATTTCCATGAGTCTCCACCAATCTAATGAGTGGCTGAACATCAATGGAGAGGTAGTTCCAAAACATCTGAAGGACGACGGTTGCCGACCCTTGTTCTAGATTATTTTACCAACCCAACCAGTGTTAATAGCTTATATATACTGTTTCAGTGAAAAAATCAATCACACTAATGGCAAACATTCAGCCTTATTAGATTAGATGGAAATCTGGATGATGAATTCTGAACGGTCTGATGATCGTCCTTTAGATGCAGGATATCTGGCTTTTCAGCTGATAAGGAATCCAAAATGGCTGGTGATCAATCAAGATTGCACGTCGTCCATCATTTTAGATTACTCAGCACTCATGCATAAAATGATTATCTACAGAACATCTAGAATTAGTGACTATTTTGATAGATACAAATTGTGTGCCTCTGTGTCTAGGCATACATGCCCTTGTGCTTTCCCACTGTGAATTATCTTCAAGAATAACGAGTTCTGCAAGATATTGTAAATTTGACAGGTTCCTGGGGGTATTGAGTTCCACCTCCATTAAATTCCTCACTCTGGCCACGGATTTAGTTCATAATATGGTACACATCTCAAGTAGGAACATCTGACATTACCCATGTCCAGGAAATTAAAGAACAGCATAAATAAACTCCAAAAACCCACGTATTGAATCAAAAAGTGGATTTATTCCAGCACCAATAAGGACAACGTTTCGACCAGAACTGGTCCTTGTCAAGTGCTGGAATAAATCCACTTTTTGATTCAATACGTGGGTTTTTGGATTTTATTTATGCTGTTCTGAAGTTGGAGTCGCGGATCAAGGATTCCCATCCTCTTGCCCACTGTCGTGAGTAGTGCCTGGGCTTTATCGTCAGGAAATTAAAGAGACTGATTTTCAAACTGGGCTGTGGCAGCACTGGTTGTCATGCCCCATGGACACCTTATGCAAGATTTGGGCTACGGGCAGGATTGAAGAAGAAATTGGTGTTGCTTGCGGCCCCAGTAACAGCTATAAGAGCCAAAGCTGTCATTCATGTTATGATGGCCATTTTTTTAAACAATTGCAACTCTGCTGTGGGCAATCTTTCCATCGCCATTCTAGTTTCGGATAACACTGGCTCTACATGGGCTGGCCATGTGCTGGTGTTCCTGATACCATTTCACTGCACTACCTACTTAAGAATTATATGCCACTGAGGTTAATTCATTCCAGTGCTTCTTTTATATATATATGCTCATGAACACGATTATATTTTTGTCGATAAGATTTTAGTAATAAAATTTCAAAACGTAGGCCAAAAAGAAAAAAATATATATTTTCACACAATTTTCCTGTTCTGTTCTGTGAACCAGCTATATTGTTTATTGAAGAAACACCATATAAACCACTTATACATAACTGTGCCGAAGCCAAAGAACACTAACTTAAGAGAGTGTTGACTTAACAGAAAAGAACATAATCTGAAAGGTGGCCGTTGCACGTGTTAGCAACTTCATCACGTTACACATTGTATGGCACAGCACCGCTTTCTGGAGATCTGTTGCTTTGACATGGGACTTGAATTAAGTCTTTCTGCTAGTTTTTTTTTAATATTATATATATATATATATATAGCAACGTGTTTCAAATGACATTTTTTTAAAACCATCCACTGTCTTAATTAAAAAAGTTCCGACACAGGTGAAAATCCAAAAATTCTACTGACATTGTCTACTAATAAAAACTAAACAAAGACGTTAGGGAGGAACAAACTTTAATTTAGTTTTAGTCATAGTCCTTTCAATATAGATGCCATTTAGCATTAGACATATTTTAGTCACATGTAGACATTGCAAGAAAAAGCCTTATGGTTATGGCATATGTAATACACACATGCGCTGAGTCTGGCAGCACAAATAATCCCATATATAATGCAATATTCACACATGTCAATGTGAAATAGAAAGATAACATAAAAACACTTATGTACAAGATGTTTTGCTCTCCTGGAAATGCCTAGAGCCCCTGCGTAACATAATCTCTAGGGCCACTAATGGTATGTGAGCCGGGAGATGTAATTCCCTAGGTCTGTGATTGACAGGTGTCTGGTGGAGTTAGAATTTTAGCCTTAAAACCCGGCTTTTTGCAATGTTTTTTTGTAAATTGTGACTGCAGTGACATGGTCCTTGTATATATTAATTGTAATAAGCTGAAGATTGTTTGGTGTCTAGAATAAAAAATTTAGATATAAGCCGGCAAGTCCCTCATATTAGTAAGTCAAACATAACTAAAATAGAATATGTTGTGAAACTAAAATAAATGGTCAGTGTACAAGGAGTTGATACATTGGAATACCACACATGGATGATACGGCCTGATTCAGGGGGACCCTGTCCCCAAGAGAATTTACAATCTATGAGATGTACAAGTTTTTTGTGAGGTAGGCGAGTCCATATCATTGGGTGTCTTGCCCAAGGACACTCGCTGGTGGCGCCTTCTGAGTGGGATCGGGTCAGCTTTCCATGATTGTAGATCAGGGACCTGGTGGTTAGGTTGGACCCACTTCTCGTAAAGTCGAGACTTTGCCACAGTTGTATTGGAGGGATGTGCTGAATGGGATTTGAACTTGCTTCTCCACGGTCAAAGGGTAGAGACATTACCCCTGGACTCCACAGCTGATATTGTGTGATAGGCAAGTATGTACCATTCATTGTCTTCCCCAAGGACACTTACTGGAGAGGTGCTCTGTCCGGGTTTCGGACCTGGGTCTCCACTGTTATAGAGAAGTGATGTTATCTCAACTCCATCCAGCAGAGATATATATATATATATATACATATATAACAAACCAGAGAGAGAGCACTCCAGACATGTTTAAACAGTACAGGAGAAACCACAACAGCAGCTAAAGACATTTAAAAACAGGAGATTTAACCAGGTTTAACCCTTTAAATGCCTACAGACAATTCTTATCCCCTTCAAATACACTATAGATCTTAACCCTTTAATGTTGAGCTGTGTTGAAAATGGTGGAAGTTTAGTTTGCAATGGATGGCCATGGATTGCGTAAGCCTGCCAACAGCGACAATGTATTCCACCCTTGGCAGGTCCTATCATACTAACCTAATGACTGCTCTTATGGGATAAACTTACTTGTTGAGGACCCAGTCCTTTCTGAAGCTCCCTGCAGATCAAGGTTAAATAGAACCTGGTTAAATCTCCTGTTTTTAAATGTCTTTAGCTGCTGTTGTGGTTTCTCCTGTACTGTTTAAACATGTCTGGAGTGCTCTCTCTCTGGTTTGTTACATTAATGCTGTCTTGAGATGCACCCGCACTGAAAGCGTAGTTAAGGTTGAGTGCTGCCCTGCTTGTGTATTTTGTATGAAAAGGGCTGACATCCCTTGGGCAAGCACCCCTCCCTGTCACAGGTGCTCCACCCACAGGTTCTATTTAACCTTGATCTGCAGGGAGCTTCAGAAAGGACTGGGTCCTCAACAAGTAAGTTTATCCCATAAGAGCAGTCATTAGGTAGTATGATAGGACCTGCCAAGGGTGGAATACATTGTCGCTGTTGGCAGGCTTACGCAATTCATGGCCATCCATTGCAAACTAAACTTCCACCATTTTCAACACAGCTCAACATTAAAGGGTTAAGATCTATAGTGTATTTGAAGGGGATAAGAATTGTCTGTAGGCATTTAAAGGGTTAAACCTGGTTAAATCTCCTGTTTTTAAATGTCTTTAGCTGCTGTTGTGGTTTCTCCTGTACTGTTTAAACATGTCTGGAGTGCTCTCTCTCTGGTTGTTACATTAATGCTGTCTTGAGATGCACCCGCACTGAAAGCGTAGTTAAGGTTGAGTGCTGCCCTGCTTGTGTATTTTATATATACATATATATATATATATATATAATCAGTCAGGTCCAGAAATATTGGGACATCGACACAATTCTAACCTCTTTGACTCTATACACCACCACAATGGAGTTGGAATGAAACAAACACAATGTGCTTTAACTGCAGACTGTCAGCTTTAATTTGAGGGTATGTACATCCACTCAGGTGAACGGTGTAGGACTTACAGCAGTCTGCAAACTGCTGTAAGTCCTACACCGTTCACCTGAGTTGGATGTACATACCCTCAAATTAAAGTTGACAGTCTGCAGTTAAAGCACATTGTGTTTGTTTCATTCCAACTCCATTGTGGTGGTGTATAGAGAGCCAAAGATGCTAGCATTGTGTCGATGACCCAATATTTCTGGACCTGACTGTATATATATATATATATATATATATATATATATATATATATATATATAGTAGACCCAGTTGGAAGATATGAGTCAGACGTCTCCAAAACTTATTTATAAATAAAACAAATAAATCGGGAAGGTATATAAATGAATAAAAATAATAAAATTTATTGAATGATAACAAAACTGCCCAACGCGTTTCATCCTAAGACTTTCTCAAGGGCGATAAATCAAAATTAAAAGCATAAAATAATAGTATTATTTTATGCTTTTAATTTTGATTTATCGCCCTTGAGAAAGTCTTTGTCACGGTCAGCCACAATGGCGGTACCCGGCATGCGCCAAGTAGGGCCCAGGTATGAGTAAAAGCCGCTATATGCAGAGATGCGTGACACAATGATCTAGGATATGTGAATAAACCACAGAAGACACTGGGGACCTCTGTACGGCTATACCGAAGGAGCCCTATACTGATAGATCGGTCCTTAGAGTGGCCGAATCTGCACTAGTAGAAAAAGGTTACCTTGTAGCCATGCAGAGTCCTGGGGAAAACACAGATACCAGAAGGAGTAATATACTCCGCTACCTGCAGGGAAGGACTTCAATGACAAAAAGCCGTAGTCAACAGGGACACACAAAACAATATCTCAATGGACAGTACAGCTAGGGATGTCCAGAAGAGTCGTCAGTGAACAGGCCAGAGGGTCAATACCAGGAAATCAATCAGAACATGAAACACTGAAACTGATAAACGTGAAAACACAAGACTTAAACTGGAACCTGGGGATACTAAAGAAACAACAGATGGATATACAGAAGAAAAAAGGTAAACCTTAACCATGAAATAGAACTTGAACTTGGATAGAATAACAGGGAGCTCTCAGGAACAAATCTGTAGCTGAAGTGAACCAGGATGCAAGAGCATGGTGATATGGGCCCATGGCTTTATATAGGGGAGTAATCAGCCCATATCACCAGCAGAAGCTCAACGAGCAATGAACTTAACCCCTGAGCTGCATGTCAGGGAAAGCAGCACAGGGAAACACATGGAAACACAGACATAAGGAATACAGAGGGCAGGGAGACAGGGTTGAAACGTGGGAATGTGACAGTCTTAGGACGAAACGCGTTGAGCAGTTTTGTTATCATTCAATAAATTTTATTATTTTTATTCATTTATATACCTTCCCGATTTATTTGTTTATTTATAAATAAGTTTTGGAGACGTCTGACTCATATCTTCCGACTGGGTCTATCTCACCCAGACATAACAAGGATCCATAGCTTCTCAACTATCTATCTGCGGCTTTATCTTGAGGAGAGTGGGAATATCTCCACGAGGAGCGGACCCAACTTCAAAAGCTAAGTACCTTGTACCAAACATCTTTCTTATATCCTGTATATACAGTGGCAAGAAAAAGTATGTGAATCCTTTAGGATTACGTGAAGTTTTGCATGAATTGGTCATAAAATGTGCTCCGATCTTCATCTAAGTCACAACAGTTTGAAAAACAAAGTCTGCTTAAAATAATACAACACAAACATTATATGTTTTCATGTTTTTATTGAACAGAACAAGTAAACATTCACAGTGCAGGGTGGAAAAAGTATGTGAACCTTTGGACTTAATAACTGGTTGACCCTCCTTTGGCAGCAATAACCTCAACCAAACATTTCCTGTAGCTGCAGATCAGACCTGCACAACGATCTGGAGTAATTTTGGACCACTCCTCTTCACAAAACTGTTTCAGTGTAGCAATATTCTTGGGATGTCTGGTGTGAATCGTTCTCTTAAGGTCATGCCACAGCATTTCAATCGAGTTGAGGTCAGGACTCTGACTGGGCCACTCCAGAAGGCGTATTTTGTTTTGTTGAAGCCATTCTTTTGTTGAATTACTTGTATGCTTTGGGTCATTGTCCTGTTGCATCACCCATCCTCTGTGGAGCTTCAGTTGACGGACAGATGGTCTTACGTTTTCCTGCAAAATGTCTTGATAAACTCTGGAATTCATTTTTCCATCAATGACAACAATCCGCCCAGGCCCTGTGGCAGCAAAGCAGCCCAAAACCATGATGCTCCCTCCGCCATGTTTTACAGTGGGGATGAGGTTTTGATGTTGGTGTGCTGTGCCTTTTTTTCTCCACACATAGTGCTGTGTGTTTTTTCCAAACAACTCAATTTTCATTTCATCTGTCCACAGAATATTTTGCCAGTAGTGCTGTGGAACATCCAGGTGCTCTTTTGCAAACTTCAAACGTGCTGCAGTATTCTTTTTTGGACAGCAATGGCTTCCTCCGTGGTGTCCTCCCATGTACTCCATTCTTGCTTAATGTTTTCCTTATTGTAGAGATGTCAACAAAAATGTTAGCATGTGCCAGAGATTTCTGTAAGTCTTTAGCTGACACTCTAGGATTCTTCTTTACCTCATTAAGCATTCTGCGCTGTGCTCATGCAGTCATCTTTACAGGACGACCACACCTAGGGAGAGTAGCAACAGTGCTGAACTTTCTCCATTTGTAGACAGTCTGTCTTACCATGGACACATGAACATCAAGGCTCTTGGAGATACTTTTGTAACCCTTTCCAGCTTCATGCAAGTCAACAATTCTTGATCGTAGGTCTTCTGAGAGCACTTTTCTGCGAGGCATGGTTCACATCAGGCAGTGCTTCTTGAAACCAGTAAACCCAAAACTGGTGTGTGTTTTTAAAGGGCAGGATAGCTTTCAGCAACACATCCAATAATATCACACTGATTGGACTCAAGGTTGACTCACTCTTGGCTCCAATTAGCTCTTGGAGAAGTCATTAGGCTAGGGGTTCACATACTTTTTCCACCCTGCACTGTGAATGTTTACAAGTTATGTTCAATAAAAACATGAAAACATATAAATGTTTGTGTTGTATTATTTTAAGCAGACTGTGTTTTTCAAATTGTTGTGACTTAGATGAAGATCAGAGCACATTTTATGACCGATTCATGCAAAACTCCACGTAATTCCAAAGGGTTCACATACTTTTTCTTGCCACTGTATATAGTAAAATGCTCATTTGAATATAAAAGTTTACTGGGGTACAAAAAGAATTTTAAAACTCAGAATACAACATGCTCATTGTGATTCATATTAAATTAAAACATCAAACACTCAATAAAAGTCATACAAAGAGATAAAATATTCACATCAAACCAATGAATTACAAAAAAAATTCAAATATATATATATATATATATATTTATTTATTTATTTAATAATTCAGCCTGATTTAATACTACACATAAATTAAAATGAAACCATCCGCTGGTTGATTTATTGCTATATTCTCTATATGACAGTTCTATAGATATTGTATTGAAGAATATTTTTTTGTTTTATTCCGAACTGTGGATAAGACAGCACTTAAATAGTAAATAATAATCGTAGTGATTTGTGTGGTTGAAATACCATTTAGGTGATTAATGTAACGGTTTTATATGGGCTGTACAATATATTGAAATAATTATAATTCATATGTGAACAGCAGTGCCTTGCACATCACAGAAATGACACGATTATTTAAGAAGATTATTATGTCCTGTCCGGCACGATCTGGTTTTTAGATTAGTGGAAAAGGTAAAACTAGGGAATATTTATAAGATGCACATATTTTATCTTTGCATCTAACTAATCCTAGTATTCCTCCAGGTCTAATGTAAGCATATGAAAATCATAATCTAAATCTTCTAAAGTAAGTGCGGGAAAAATATTGCATACAGCTGTTACAGGAGGAAATACAAATGAACTATCATCCAAGGTATATTTGTCTGAATTGCCCTTCTTACATTATACAACTTATTACTACATGACACATTTATTGCACTTTATATAGTTTTTATTATTTATTATTAAGCACCAACAAATTCCACAGCGCTGTACAAAAAGTGCAATCGGTAAAGACAATACAATTCCACAACACACCAAAAAGATTTAGGAGGGATTTGATTTGGGATTTAATTTGGCCCTATTCCTGTAGGAACTTCACAATCCAGATGGGTGACATGGTGAGAAACAGGAGGGGAGGACTGCAGGGATGAGACGTTAATTAAGAGATGAGGACGATTATTGGTTCGTTCGGATATTTTGTTCTGGAGTTAGGTGTTTGGCTTTCCAAAACTGAAGGGTCTTTAGGGAGCGTTTAAATGAAGCCAGATTGGGGGACAGTCTGATATTGCGAGGAGGCGCATTCCATAGGGTCGGTGCCGCATGAGAAAAGTCCGGCAGTCTGGCATGTGAAGAGTAGGGATGAGCTGTTCGGGTCGATCGGTTCGGAGTTCGATTCGAACTTTGGCAGTTCGCAAGTTCGCGAACTTCGAACTTTTTGGGGTGATAGATAAAAAATAGATTTTTTTAAAAAAAATGCTTAAAAAATCCTAAAAAAAATAAATAAAAAAAAATCGAAAAATAAAGAGACTCTTTACTGCAGAATATTATAAGCAATGGTTTATTAGATATTGAAATAAAACAGGAATATTTCTAACATTGAAGCCTATGGGATAAAACATTCTTGTTGCTAAAACATCAGGCAGACGAGGCCCTCTAAATCAGGCACTGTAGAGGGCAGCCCTCTGGAGCCTCCCTCCCACAGACCCCTTGACTTGAGGAGCATGCGGCCGCAAGATTACAGAGCTGCGACTGTGCAGGCTGGCAAGCCGGGTGCATGTGGCAGAGAGGTGGCGCAGGGACTCCAGGGAAGGAGCCACGGCAGACCCCCCTTCCGCCCAACCAGGATCCAGGTTGCAGGGTGCATGTGGCAGAGAGGTGGCACAGGGACTCCAGGGAGGGAGCCACGGCAGACCCCCTCCTTCCGCCCAACCAGGATCCAGGGAGCCCCCACTGACCACCAGGCTAAGGTAAGGTGACACATTTTTTTTAAAAAATAAAATCCGAGGACATTTTTAAATGTCCCCAGCAACATAAAATAAAACCTTTTTTTTTCTTTCTAAATACTCACCTGATTCCTGGATCCACAAGCTGCCCGGCAGTGTGCGGAATCATATGCTGCATTAATTATACTGTAAGGCTGGGTTCACACCTGCGTTTTTTTTACACGCGCAATACGTGCGTTTTTTAACAAGCGTATCGCGCAAACGTAAAAAAAAAAAAGGAACGCGCATTGCAGCGCGTTCACGCCCATAAACTGCAGAGTGAACGCGCTGCAATACGCCCCAAAGAAGCTCCTGTACTTCTTTGGGCGTAGGACGTTTTACAGCGCCTTCCTGCGCGCTGTAAAACACCCAGGTATGAACGGGTCCCATAACAAATAATGGGATTTCCCTGTTTATGCGTTTTACAGCGTGCAGGAACGCGCTGTAAAATGCTTAGGTGTGAACCGGGCCTTAAGGTGCTGCCCGGCAGTGTGAGGATTCATATGCTGCATTAATTATTCTTCTTACAAATTTGGTTACTTAACCCGTTTGCGTTTGGATTGTAATATTGTGACATCCAGGGCCCCGGGTGGCGATCGGAGGGGGGGCCCCGGACGCATGGTGCTGCCAGCTGGCCGAATGCCAGGAGCTACGGCGTCACCCGGCGCAGCTGTGAGTGATCGGGGGCAGGGCGCGGCGTGATGACGTAGAGCCGCCGGGACTGGTGTGCGCCAATTCTCACCATATACAGTAGCACAGTACTAGTGCCTAAACGTTGTTGAGCTGTTATAACAACTACTCTCGCTCTGTGCCCCTGTCTGGTATATTCCGCTGCTTGTTACTGCTGGTGCGCTTCCATCCTGCCATACACTATAGCGCAGTAATATTTTGGTGCACAACCACTGACGCCTATATTACCAGATTCATATAATTTTAATATTGGACCGCAGGGTCCAACCCTGCATTCTTCCACAATACCACAAAATGGTTACGGTGTGAAGGCACTTGCTGCCACCAAAGGCACAATATTTGGGTGCACTGATGCCTTTACCGATTCATATCTTTTTAATATAGGACCGCATGGTGAAACCCTGCACTCTTCCACAATACCACAAAAGGGTTACGGTGTGAAGGCACTGTTGCCGACACTAAAGGCCAAATTTTAAAGCACCTATTGTTACTTTCATCCAAAGCCTGCATAAGTTTCACCATAATTTAGCCAAAAAAAAATCACTAAACTTGTTCTGCGTGTCCTAAAATGTCTCCTCTTTTCATACAGGCTGCCACCCCAAGCAGTTGTTTATGAATAGATTAAAGGAAAACCATTTACCGTCATTTGAAACTTAATTTTTTTGTATTTAAATGTTTCTATACATCCTACAAATCCGCCACTTCACGGGCAGGTTATGGGGACCTCCTAGGCACGATATTTGAAGGAATACTCACTGTTCCTTTAAAAATGTTTTTTTTAAAACTTTTTGTCCTTGTTTCCTGTCCCCCAGGGCACTACCCGGACCCCCATATGCCTTTTATGGCAAATATCTTGCTTATATGCCCTCTTGGAGGGCACTATAAAAATCGAACTTTTGAGACCATTGACTGGCATTGAGTTTGTGTTCGTGTTCGAGTTCAAACTCAAACTTTTGAAATTGTTCGAGTTCGAATGCAAACCGAACACGGGGGTGTTCGGCTCATCCCTAGTGAAGAGGTAATAATTGAGGAAAACGCATCTGATACGTTTCGAAGTATCAATCACTCGAACCACTGCAAAAAATACGCCGAACATGTCCGTAAAAAGCTGACGTGACGATCCGCCGCACACAGCCGCCGGAAAAAGCCGACAAGCTGACGGACGGGTTAACCCCCCCCCCCCCAAGAAAAACAAGTTTTGAAAGAGTCAAAATTTAAATGCTATTTTTTAAAAAAAGTAATGAAAAAAAATGCCTGGAATTTACATATAATGTCCTATGAATGATAATAAAAAGGTCTGTTACAGAAAAAAGAAAAAACACTATGTAAAAAAATACGGGGAAAAACTTTTGCAGAACAAATCCCAAAAAATGTCTAAAAGAGCCTAAAAAATCTGTAAATAAAGAGACTTTTTACTACAGATTAAAAGAATAAACGGTTTATTAGATATGGGATAAAAACAGGAATATTTTTATCATTGAAGCCTATGGGATTCGCCTGAATAAATCTGCCGAATGAAACCACCGAACATCGGGGCATTTCTCGGACATTTCTCTGCTGTTCAGTGGTCTTTGTATAGATTAACCATTGCTTCTCTATGGGGAATTCACTGCCGTCAAACAGGCACCGTACTTGTTGGCAATTCGCTTTAATTTGGCTAACTGCCTGCTCTCTGAATAGCCAGATGGCCACGAAATGTCACCGTATGGGGAAATTCACTGTTTGGTGCCATTTCGAGGCCAGATCGGCTCTCTCTGAATAACCCTGAGTGTGCGATATCGACGAACAGTGGTTTCCAACCCTGAACTCAGGACCCACTAGCAGGCCAGGTTTGCCAGATATGTGAAGCACAGCACAGGTGATATGATTTGCTGCTCAGTGATTGCAGGATTCAGTCTGCACTGGTACATGTACTCGAAGCCCAGGGTTAGGAAACACTGCTCTAGCGTGTTAGGTTATTTGAGCAGTAACCACTGCACCTCATGATTTTTTTTTTTTTAAATTTTCATTGTAATTCTATTAGTGTAATTCTCATTCTTTATTGTAAAGCGCTACAGGAGCTGTTGGCGCTATATAAATCATGATGATAATAATAATAATTGTTCACTTCACGGATGTGTCTAGCAGGTTTTTCAAAACTTTGTTTGACGCTGCACTATCGAACTGACCTTTTGCACCTTGTTGGGTGAGCACTGAACAGCAATTAACGGTAACCCAGAAGCCACAGCACGTACAGTTATAACAGAATAATTACCGTCAGGAAGGCTGATGTTTATTAGATATGAAATTCATGTGAATATATGTCAGACACCTTTATCTGCGTGTTGCTGATCATCTTCCCTGAAATAAAATAAACAGCGTTTTTGTCTTATTTACTTTCTGATTAATCTCTAATTCAATGAGTCTGCTGCGATGACTTCTCGCTGTGTGGACGAGACGTCTGTGAATGCTCTATTAAGAAAGCTATCAATCTGATAAGGCTTATCCTGTGATACATAATTGGAAGTGCTGTCCTGGTTTACTTTGCATAAAATCCAGAGAGGGCTTTCTGATTACTTCTCGTGTCACAGCTAAACAATCACAGAGGCTTATTTCTTACATATCGCTGTTGTGTGGATCAGTGAACGTACTAAATATAGTTTGGCAAAAAATAAAATAATAAAGTCTTAGAGGAAGGGACTAATCAAGGAATAGCAGGGGAACGATTTCTGCAAGGAAGGTTTTCAATGATATAAGCCCATGTCACATAATTACCATGCCGCCGAGAGAGACGCTTAATAATAAAGTAGCAGAATTACCATGGAATCTCAGGGAATTATTCATTAACTGTAATATTGTTGATGACATTATTGTACAAAACTGACATTTGATTTCATTCAGACAGGTATGTCTCACCCTTTAGTGATTCAGAAAGCAGATATATGCTTTTAGGCTAGGGTCAGACGAAAGCATTTTTCCCCGCGAACGTGAAAAAGTGTGTCCGAACGCATTGACATATTTTTTCACGGAATGCGCAAAAACATTCAGACGACGCGCATTGTCGGGCGTGATTTTGTACGGATCGTCAATAAAACTCTCTTTGCGTCTGGACGTTATGTAGGCTGGACATTATCAGCGTCTGACATCTCCTAATCACGCACACACGCCGCTATGCCGCAGCTGCGCACTCAGTACGTCAGTACTAGCGGTTCAGCGTTCTCAGAAAAATGCGTTCAAATTCCACTTGCGTTGCACGGCCGGACTTTTGTGCGGTCGTACATCGTATATTGGCCGTCATTGCCCGTCATCTGCTGCTAGTGCGGCCGTAATTATGTGCGCCAGAACGCACGTTAAAAGTGCGCTGGTCTGACCCCAGCCTTAAAGTGTCGCAAAAGATGGTGACAATCCCAGGAGTCTGTAGGCACGATATCTAGAGCGCCACTACCCCACTCCTCCCAAAAAAATAGATATGTGCAGAAATAATTTTTTCCATTTTGTGTTTGGGGGAAAACAAAAAAAAAAAATTCTCACTCTGCTCATACCAAAAGAAGGAGCAGAATCTGTTGGCTTAAAATGAGCAGAATGTTACGGCTCAGGTTAAAAAAGCACAAATAGTAACCTAACTCTAACTTTAATTTCTAAGTCTAACCCTAATTTTTAACCCTAGCTCTGCATAATGATGCTCCATTTCGGGCCGGAGCAACCAAAATTCTGAGCATAAAAATACAGCATTGGCTGAGGGTCTTTTACAAGATGTGACTTTGATAACACTTCATTTTTTGATACTGCTTTAATTCCTTTAAATCATTTGAAAGGTCAGACTCTGACCTGTCCAGTGATACTTAACTTGACCTTGTGGGGTGTAAAGAATGGAGATACAGGTGTCCAAAGTACCCCCGATCCCCTCACAGCAGAGCTTGTGTTTTAGATGAACCAATGTTCGGTGGGGTTAATCCAGCTGTTTTTTGCGGGTTTCGTGAGTGTTCGGTGAGTGTTCGCGGGTTTGCGGCAAGTGTTCGGCGGGTTTGCAGCAGGTTTAGCCTGCACTATGCAGGCCCTGTGGTTCTTGCTGAATACACCGCAGGGTCGGCGAAATCGGATCGCCGAAGTGCAGAGAATGAAAAAGTCACCGATCGTGCGGTAACTTTGATTCTTTTTGAATAACCCCGTATATATTCTTAGCAATGACTGAAGTATTTCGATAATTGTCAACTTCCCACTTTTTTATTACTTATTGTAACTTCACTCTTCGTTTGCCTTTTATATGAATATCTTATACCATCTTTAAACCAGACAAATAGTTTGTCAAATTTATCATACACCAAAAATAAACAGCTTCAGCAAATCTGATAATATGTAAAAAAAAGGTTTAAGGCTGGGTCAGACTAACGCATTTTTAACGTGCGTTTGGGCGCACTTAATCCCGGCCGTAATAGCAGCAAATGACGGGCAATGATGACCAATATACGAAGTTCGGCCGTGCAACGCAAGCGGCAAACGAACGCATTTTTGCAAGAATGTCGAACCGCTAGTACTGATGTACAGAGTGCGCTGCGTCGGCATAGCTAGTACTGACGTACAGAGTGCGTGATTAGGAGACGTCAGACGCTGCTAATGTCCAGCCTACATAATGTCCAGACGCAAAAAGTGTTTTATTGACGATCTGTAAAAAAACACGTACGAAAATGCGCATCGTTTGACCACTTTCACGTCCACCGGAAAAAAAATACGTCAATGCGTTCGGACGCACTTTTTGACGGTCGTTGCGAAAAATGCGTTTGTTTGACCCTAGCCTTAATGGAAATCCAGTTTGCGCTAAAAATCCACGTTTTGCTGTCTGCTTATCACATGAGGCAAAACTCCGCTCCCGATACAGGAGATTGTATCACGCGCTGGCTGTAGATGACCTTTGTTTAAACTGTGAACTTATTAATGGCAAGTGGTGGATCAGCGAACGTCAATATTTCATATATCTGCAACTCGTTTGCCTCGCGAAACGAGAAAACACAAACGAGCTGCTATGATGTCATCAATGAGGTGAGGTCAAAAAGGCTTAAGCAGAAGGAAATTAATTTCCTACTACGGAGAAAAGCCCTGAACTTATTCACTCTCTCAAAGAAACTTTTCACTGCAAAAAATAAAGAAAACGGCTGTAATACATTCACAAATTGTTTATTTTTTAAATCCTCCGTTCTTCACTTTCCATTATTTTGTATTTATCGATGCACGTTGAAATTCTTGAACTCCTGAAAGCAGTTCGTGGAAAAACACGTTAAAGTAAATCTTGATATGTTGCAAAAACCAAGCCCAGTGATAGTATTTTAAAATTGACTTTCAAGACTAATGCAATATACAGCGCTATTAATTTTGTTCTGTTTTAATAGCTCAAATGTTTTCATTAGTTACGTTCAAGTAGCATATTGGAAACATCTGCTCAATTGCAGCCACTAGTTCACCAGTAATAGAAAAATCTCAGTTCATTTGTCTCCAGGCCCAACAGACTTCTAGGTCCGTGTACCAGGGCTATAACCCAGCTGCTAGATTTTGATACGGAGCCAGATACACTCAGCAGTCATTTGCATGTAAACCATGATTCCTTGCCAAAGATTCCTATTAATTATTTATTTATCTTGCCCTCTGCAGCTCCGTCTCCTGTCACTGTAATTAGAAAAGAACGAACGTCAAGAAACAGCATTGCCCTTTCTTGGCAGGAGCCGGACCATCCAAACGGAATCATCTTGGACTACGAGGTCAAGTACTATGAAAAGGTGGGAAAAAAAAGGCAATAAACTAAAAAAAAATTTAATGAATGTTCTTAGTATCCTTAATAACGAGGCTTTTGTTAGGCTTTTAGGCAGAGATGATGTAACGGGGGTAATGCCTTTTATTTTTAATAGTCAGTTTTATTAGATCCATTTATTATCAAGGATAATTCAAAAATATGGCATTATGACATTTCCCAGAAAAGGTAAAAAAAAAATTAAATATATATTGAATAAAATATAATTAATGGATTTTTGTATTAATGTTTAGTCTGCATACTTTAATAAATAAAATAAGATTTTAATTTTACCGTGCACACATGTGCAGAGAAACAAGCTTTTGAAGGTATCATTGTTTTTTTCTCTCTTCAATTTTTAGCTCTCTTTCTATATGATAATTTTGATAATTTCATACACAGTTTTTCTGTGATTAAAAGATGTTGAGCGCAAAAACAGGTCTCTGAGATCGCTACTATTAGGACTAGTAGCCTCTCCTATGGTGAGCTCCACGCAGGTTTCATAAGTAGTTATTCTGAAAGCACCTAAATTTCACCCACATTTTGGTGCGCCTTCGTTCGGCGGACTTCGGTGTGCTTCGGAAATTTCAATTCACCGACCCTGCGGCAAATTTAGTATTCACTGCGATATTCAGCAAATTTAATTTGCTATTGGGTTGCAGATCAGCATAACGAGATAGCTCGGGGCACGGATGGTGCCTTTGAAGCCTGAAATATCTCGATAGTGAAGGGGTTAAATGAAGACAATAAGGGGACATTTGTGAGCGCAGGTTTTTCCTATTAGCGTTCCCGTTTTAGTGAAGATGAGATGATAAGAGTGATAAAAAAAGTGATAGATAGAAAGACAAACAGTGATAGTGTTAAATGTAGTCACAGACCTACAGATAGTCAGTGCTTTTTTTCTGGAAAAATAGGTGGGGGTACTCTCACGCCCAGGGAAAAACTGATTATTATGACGATTTTTCGTGTCCTAATAAATACTCCCTTATTGACACTGGATATATTGCCCCCAGTTCACACTGGATATATTGCCCAGGCTATATATAGCCACAGGAGGATATATTGCCCCAGGCCAGCTCACATGGATATATTGCCCCAGGCTCACATGGATATATTGCCCCAGGCTCACAAGGGATATATTGCCCCAGACTCACAAGGGATATATTGCCCCAGACTCACAAGGGATATATTGCCCCAGACTCACAAGGGATATATTGCCCCAGACCAGCTCACATGGATATATTGCCCTAGGCCAGCTCACACATGGATATATTGCCTCAGAACAGCTCACACATGGATATATTGCCCCAGACCAGCTCACACATGGCTATATTGACCCAGACCAGCTCATAAGGGATATATTGACCCAGACCAGCTCACACATGGATATATTGCCCCAGGCCAGCTCACACATGGATATATTGCCCCAGACCAGCTCATAAGGGATATATTGACCCAGACCAGCTCACAGGGGATATATTGCCCCAGACTAGCTCACATGGATATATTGCCCCAGACCAGCTCAAAAGGGATATATTGCCCCAGACCAGTTCACACATGGATATATTGCCCCAGACCAGCTCAAAAGGAATATATTGCCCCAGACCAGCTCACACACAGATGGGCAGACTAGATGGGCCGAAAGGTTCTTATCTGCCGACATTTTTCTATGTTTCTATGTTTCTATGTATATTGCCCCCAGTAGCTCACTCATGGATATATATATTGCCCCCCAGTTCACTCAAGGATATATATTGCCCTACAGCGCACACATGGATGTATATTGCCCCCAGCTCGCTCATGGATGTATATTGCCCCCCAGCTCACTCATGGATGTATATTGCCCCCCAGCTCACACATGGATGTATATTGCCCCCAGTAGCTCACTCAAAGATATATATTGCCCCCAGCTCACTCATGGATATATATTGCCCCCCAACTCACACATGGATCATGATGTATATTGCCGCCCCCAGCTCACCTCTGCCAGGACCCTCCTGCAGTTGCCGGCCGCCGCATACTTCCTCCCATCGGCCACTGCGTGCTTCCTGTGACCGTCCGGCTTGCAACTCTGCCGCTCACGTGGGTTCCACCAGCCAGGCGCTAGCGAGACCGCGGCTGGCTGGTGGAACCCACTTGAGCGGCAGAGTTTCAAGCCGGCCGGTCACAGGAAGCACGCGGCGGCCGGCAACTGCAGGATGGGCATGGCAGAGGCAGAGGCGAGGTCGGCGCATTGCGGCGGCCCGGGTGCATCAAAGAGGTGCAGGTACGCACCGAGAGGTGCCGGTACGGCGTACCGGCTCAAAAAAACCCCTGGAGATAGAAGCCTTGATACCTAAATTGAATATAGTGAAATAAAATCATAAACTTCTCAAAAGGAAAATACATATAATCATCAATATAATAGGTTTTAGAAACTCTAAAGCTAATCTCAGCTTTGTTACAGGAATATCTGATGGCTTACGTCTTCTTACCCCGGTTAACTGAACATTTCGTACTTCAAACGATACGATCAAGGTTGAGATAATCACTTTCAGATGTGAACATCCTCTTCTAATGGCCAGCTGCAAAATGTAACAGAATATACATGAATTTAAGAATTTAATAAAATGTCTCATATGCTGCAATAAGTTTGTATCACATTAACCGTTTAAGCACCAGGATAATGGTCAGCGTCTTCCATAACTTTCCACTTCTTTGTCAATCAAGGGGTTAACCAGCGATGCCTTGAGTTTGAATTTAGATAAGTGATAAGTGTGATAATGGATTGCTGCTGTCCATGTAGATTTTAACAACAACTATTTATATTTAATAAAAGCAGGAACAGGAAACAAGCTACACAATCCTCAGAGCAAGAACCACAAACGTGACGATAAGTGGACTCAAACCCGATACCACATACATCTTCCAAATCCGCGCTCGAACAGCAGCTGGATACGGATCAAACAGCCGCAAGTTTGAGTTTGAAACAAGTCCAGATTGTACGTATTTCTAGGTCATAAATTAAATGTTATTCACAGTCATTTCCAATTGCAGTGATGTGTGTAGGAGCCTGAAATACCAAAAAGTATTTTTAATGTTAAAAGTAACATACCAGTGTTAAAAAATAAAATTTGTATGGATTAACACAAACATTATGTATGGATACTAAATAGATACAGTGAGTCAGATTCCATGGATCCTATACCACACAAGCCTTTAGTATCACTGAGTGAGCCTTTAGGCCGGGGTCACACGAGTGTACTAAGTGCCTCTGTAGTGACCCCCCTCCCAGCATCCGTCGTAGCGTTATAATGGCTCGACTTGGAGGGCCACACAGTGTAATGTGCGTACTAGCATCGCACTTTACAACGGGTGTGCAGTTTTCCTCTCCATCGACCTGTAACAACTGACTTTGGACGGGTCTACAAAGTGTGATCCTCCATAGGAGGTTCATGCATTGTAGGGCTGAGCGCGCTCAGCGAGGTGGTTACATGGGTGTCTGAGTGGGCAGAACGTTTGTTTTCATGCACGGTCCTTCCACGCTCATGTAACCCCCGGCCTTGGTAAGTGACTCACTGAGTTTTAGTAACTTTCCTCTGCAAATTACTCTGAAAAAGTGTCTCTAAGCTGCAGAATGACGTGCCCTGCACTATATACACACCACGAGGATCATATTCCCCAATCCTCCCCAGGCAGGTAAAAATTAGTTAGGGTGAAAACTAAAAATATATAAAATGTGAAGTAAAAAATAAAAGGAGAAAAAACCTCAAAAGCACTTAGCTGCTCCCCAAAGCAAAAATACAGCCTTGCATCAATCCCCATAGAAGTCATTGCATTCTTATTCACCTGTATCTCTTCATATCCTCAGACAATCACAATCACTATAATTGCCATCATGCGTGTCCATCCCACTCCATACTTTTCCATCGATTATAACCCCAAATATCCTTATATCCACAATGCATTACAGTGTTTCACCTCACACAGTCTCATAGCATTCATCTACCTCACACTGCCACAATAACTCCATACATGCACATTCCGCCCCTCACATACAAGTCAGGCGCGTTCAGTTCCTCAGTAGCTGCTGAATTGTTCCATTGCAGCAGATCAGTTTGCTGCAGCAGTCTCACTGAACACTTTGGCTGTGAATATGGAAGCGAAAGGGCAGAGGATTGCTTAATGAAAGGTGCTGTTTCTGCAAAATCCACTTTTGTCCATTTTATTACCTCTTTAGTGTTAATGTTTATCATGTTCCAATAAATATTTGTTGTTTTGCTCCACCAAACATTCAAACGGAACATTTCCTTATTGGATTATTTGCTGCGTGGAGGCGGCCATCTTTCCTACGTCACACTCATCTAACCCCGCAGCACCTCTCCACCTTGCTGTAAGTGCTAAATTAGCAGTGCTGAGCGCTGAGCTGCAACACAGCGTTCAGTGGCAAGTTGCTAATTTAACACTTGCAGCAGCTGAGAAACTGAACTCGCCTCTGGAGGGAGAGAGCGGTAAACAGCAGAGACAAAGAGAGCGATGTGGACACCATAGAAGTCAGCGTTTTAACCATTTGACACATGTTTTTTTTCTAGTCCTTCCTGATCACGCATCAGTCTAGGGATTTGAAATAGGGATGAGCCGAAGACTCCCCTAGTTCGGTTCGGAGCCGAACCCGAACTTTCCAAATGTTTGGATCCGAACCCGAACTCAAACTCAATGCAAGTCAATGGGGCTGAAAATTCGGTTTTTAGAGTGCCCTCCAAGAGGGCATATATGCTACATATTTGCCATAAAAGGTGTATGGGGGTCCGGGTAGTGCCCTGGGGGACAGGAAACAAGGACAAAAAGTAAAAAAAAAACGTTTTTAAAGGGACAGTGAGTTTTCCATGACATAAGGGTTAAAAATAAAAAAGAAAAATTCCATCAAATATCGTGCCTAGGAGGTCCCCATAACCTGCCTGTGAAGTGGCGGATTTCTAGGATGTATAGAAATGTGTAAAAACCAAAAAATGACATTTCAAATGACGGTAAATGCTTTTCCTTTAATCTATCCATAAACAACTGCTTGGGGCGGCAGTCTGTATGAAAAGAGGAGACATTTTCGGACACGCAGAAAAAGTTTACTGACTTTTTGGCGGTGAAAAGCAGGAGAATGACTGGAGAATGGAAAATTCTAGACCAAATAGCCGATTTGGAAAGTGAGAAAAATGGGAGAATTTTTCTGGTTCGGCTATTTTGACCTAGAATTTTCTCTTCAGTCATTCTCCTGAGTTTCACCTTTCTCTGAATAACCCTATCAGGGTTATTCAGAGAGTGGTGAAGAGCAGGAGAATGACTGGAGAATGGAAAATTCTAGGTCAAAATAGCCAAACCAGAAAAATTCTCCCATTTAGGCTAGGGTCAGACTAGCGAATTTTTAACGTGCGTTTAGGCGCACTTAATCACGGCCGGACTAGCAGCAAATGACGGCCAATATATGAAGTACGGTTGCACGAAAGTCCGGCTGCGCAACGCAAGTGGAAAATGAACGCATTTTTTCGAGAACGCAGAACCGCTAGTACGGACATACAGAGTGCGCTGCGTCCACTAGCGGCGTGTGTGCGTGATTTGGAGACGTCAGACCCTGCTCATGTCCGGCCAACATAACGTCCAGACACCTAAAGTTTCCTGGTTTGGATATGTAAAAAATCACGCACAAAAATGCGCATCGTATGACCGTTTTCACGCATTCCGTGAAAAAATAGGGCAATGTGTTCGGATGCACTTTCGGTCGCTGTGAAAAATGCGTTAGTCTGACCCTAGCCTTATCTCACTTTCCAAATCGGCTATTTGGTCCAGATTGTTCTCTTTTCCTGCCATTCTCCTGGTTTTCACCTTTCTCTGAACAACCCTGAGAGAGAGGTGAAAGCCAGTAGAACTGGCAGGAGAAGAGAACAATCTAGACCAAATAGCCAATTTGGAAAGTGAGTTAAATGGGAGAATTTTTCTGATTTGGCTATTTTGACCTCGAATTTTCACTTCTCCAGTTATTCTCCTGCTTTTCACCGCTCTCTGAATAACCCTGTGAATGTTTAATCCCGAGGTGAAAAATAACATTGCTTTAGATGTTAATTTGAATTTTTTTCAAACACCAGTTAAATGCAGCATATTAGGATATTTTAGGAGGGAAATTAATTCTCAAATCTCAATCAGAAGCAGACACCACCCCACCCCCTCAGTATAGTGTACAATGTATTAAATTGATTACCAGACTAAAAACACCTGGTGTTATGCCCGTTTGTGAACAGAGGTCATTTAGAGTTGATAATCTTCCCACGTACACATTAGTTTTTAATTCAATATCTAATAAACCGTTGCTTATAATATTCTGCAGTAAAGAGTCTCTTTATTTCTAGATTTTTTAGTATTTTTTTAAGCATTTTCTATACTTTTTTCAAAATTTCTTTTTTTTTTCGAACTCGAACCGAACACACCCAAAAAGTTCGAAGTTCGCGAACTTTCGAACTGCCAAAGTTCGGGCCGAACTCCGAACTGTCCGAACCCGAACAGCTCATCCCTAATTAGAAAGCGAGGAGAAATGAGTGGAAGCGTAAGGAGAAGAGTGGGTCAGAAAAACACAGTCATTGGGTGTTGGCAGTGTCATAATGTGAGGAAAATGTAGGAGAGATGCACGTGCAGAGCCAAGAGGATTGAGAGGAATGGGACAATCCCAAAGGTCAAATGAAAACAAGAAAAACACTTACTTGCATTTACCACACACAGGTTCAAACCTATAAAAACAAGCAAACTGCTCTCACACACTCCACACACACACGGCACACACCCACATTCACTCATACACACACTCTCCAACCTTGCACTCACACACTGCAGATAAATACACTCTGTATGTATATACATGTTTTTTTTAAATAAAAAAAATATTGCTGTCTACTTGATTAGCTTGCGTTGCCTTTACAGTCTCGGCCAAATGTTTCCATTGCACCCCTGCCTGTGGGTGTTTGCAACTTTTTCATATGTACAGTATGACAAAGTATACCAAACTGGGAGAGGCTGCACTGAGCAGCATAAATTTCATATAAGCGTGCTACTGAGACAAATGAATACAACATACCATATACAGTGCACTCCACTTAAATATTAGAGATTTTAAAAGCACCTATCTAGCTGAACTACAATGTAAAGTTGATCACAAGATGTTTAAGTCTGCCACAACATCAATGTACTTCATTCCAGTAGGTCCCAACTCTAAATCGAATGCCTTTTAGGATTAAGTAACCCATAAATTTGGTAATTACTTCTCCTGGGGCTCCGTGCAGCATGAGATTAATTAGGCAAAGTGATAGAAAACCTATAAACTATGTGACAAGGAGGGTTGCTAGCCAAATCGAGGGGTCAGCCCTAAACATATCATAGACAAAGCTAGGAGAAGCTGCACAGGATGGATAAATAGTATTGTATTTATTTTCTGAATGCACAGTACTGACCGTTCGCTAGGAGTTAAACGAAAAGTGCATCCTCTGTCTCAAAGGTAAATTAACACCATAAGAAGAATGTCTGGCAATTTAAAGCAGACGCGGCCTTCTACCGTTTCACACTCCTAACAAAGAGCAGGAGGCGGATAACAAATAGGTCTCAATGAGTTCTCCTGAAGGGCGATGACAAGACAAAGCCTCTAGGTTTCTGTGGATTTAGTGTGGTGGGGATTAGGTGGGGTGGAGATAGGCCAACATGGAGTATGATTGCATGGGGTATGAGAAATCCATTTTCCCAAATGTAGAGTGCGTAAGATAAGAAGGCACTTTGTTCCAGCCGCGCGCAACACAAAGGCTTTGTCTGCTTCAAAATAAACATTACCTGTTATTAATAATGTTTCTCTGTCGCACGGCTGGGTGGCCTTGAATCCTCCATCTGTTATTCAATCTCAACTCCCATCACCTAATGGTCATACTGACACACGGGCAGCTATTATTTACAATCTGAGGTGAAATGTTTAACTTTTATACAAGATACTCTAGCATAAAGTAGGGCAGGGTTTATATCGCAGGTCTACAAATGGTAGAGTTTATGTTTGTGGTTGTTGATTTTCGACCACCATTGAGTTCTTGTTTGTCCACTGTTGTATAAAGTTGGATTGTGTAATTTTTTTTCCAGCTTTATTGAAAATAATTTGTTCCTGGAGAGCAGGAGTAAACTTCTCACAAACACTAGTTTCCCAAAGGATGGGCAAACTCTTGGCCAAGAATGGTGGGAGTCGCTGTACAATACCAAAGCTCGTTTAACGATCCTGCTGTGCTCTAGTATATAGTGTTCAGAACAAAGTCTGTTTCTTTACTTTTGTGTATTGTAGAATCAGCCAAGTGTCACCTGTGATGTACTAATGGTTTTCACTCTTTATCCCATTACTCTTACAGCTTTCTCCATTTCCAGTGAGAATAGCCAGGTGGTGGTGATTGGCATTTCTGCTGCCGTAGTCATTATCCTCCTCACAGTTGTTGTGTATGTCGTGATTGGAAGGTTAGTGCCATATCTTCCTTTCAAACACATTATATTGACTACCCATGTGTCATAAAGCTCTGATGCTTCTAACGAGGCTTTTTTTATGCGTGGTAACCTAGGGGATGGTAGGGGGATGAGACGATCTCTGCCTATTGGCACAAACCTTTCTTCACCCACTTGTTCATCCACCATATCAACAACAAAAAAAGCATAACATAACAGATGTGAATGAAAGTATTGTTACCCTTTTTCTATTTTTTAGTAAAAGGCACAATAGTCTCTTAACTAAGTAACAATGGGAAAAAGTATTGGTGTCCACCATTCTTAAGTTCAAATGTATCAGAACAGGAATCCCACTTTTCATTCATGTTTTCCTATATTAATATAAACAGTAAAACAAGTGAGACAAAAAATTGGTGCTAATATCCTAATATTTTGTAACTTAGCCTTTCAATGCAATAACTGCAATCCTACACTTTCTGTAGCTCTGAATAAGATTTCACTGCATTTTGATTGGGAGTTTGTCCAACTCTTCTTGAGCAAAGTGCCCTGGAGTCATAGAAGCCCACTTTGGTACCTCCATAGTTTTCTTTTAGAGGCATGTTTTGGTTCATTATCCTGCTGGAAGATGCATGACCTGTGACTGAGACACAGCTTTCTCACACTGGGCAGCACGTTTCGCTCCAGACTGCTTTGACAGTCTTCTGATTACATTGTGCCCGGCACAGATTCCAGGCACCCAGTGCCAGAGGCTGCAAAGCCACCCCAAACCATCATTGAGCCTCCCCCTGTTTCACAGTACGGATGGTATTTTTCTAAAGCTTATTTTTTCCTTTTGTAAACATGGAGGTGTTGTAAGCTTCCACAAAGCTCCACATTTGTTTGATCTAGAAGGACAGTGGCTTGACAACATGCGTTTTGGCATGATGATGGGGTTTTTGATTCTCTCTTAGAAGAGAGTTGTGCATTATTTGTTTTAACCCCTTCACTACCGAGATCAAGATATCTCGGGCTTCAAAGGCACCATCTGGTGCCCCAATATCAAGATATCTCGATCTGCTGATATGCAGCCCAGAAGATAATGAGATTTGTTTGCTGCAAACAACAAACTTTGTTTGCTTTTGGACTGCAAAAGTTGCCCCCAAAGAATGCTCAAAGAGCTAAAACTGTAAAAATCAGCTGCTGAAAGCTCTGAAATATTGGGCTTTCAGCAGCTGTCGGCAGTTGATGCAGGGAAAAGAAAACCATAGACCTGTTGCTCAAACCTCTGTAACTCAATTTGGAAGTAGATGGTGCCATCTACTGGCCAGATAGGTTATTACAGTAATAGCTATTTATTACTGTAAAATGAATTAAAAATTATTTTACAAAAAAACACTGGTTTCTGACATTGTTTTTTTTTTAAAAATCACTTTGTAGTAAAGGGGTTAAATGCAAGGGTACCAATACTTTTGGCTACATCTGTATCTATATTATTTATCCAGAGGAGGCGTACATGCTGATATTTTGCACTGAGAGCATGTTTTAATCACCGATCGAACCTCTGCAATGTATAATATTTTTATGATTATTTATAATAACATTTTCGTTTCCATTTAGTGTCGTCTGATCATATTTTCATCTTTTTTTCCACTTTTCATTCATCAATCCAATATAGGTTTTGTTAGTGATTGTAGCATTATGCAGACTGGTTTGGAAATCGTCTGTAATGATACGCCCATCTCTCTTTCTTCTTTTTATACCACAATTATCAGACTTATTATATAACATTTATAATCCTAGAACATTACCGTGCCGTTTCTTTTTTTTCCCTTCTTGTCCTTTTTATTGCTATATTTCACACCTTATTAAAAACAATTGGCTGAGATTTGACCTGTATATGCCTGATTTAGTATACTATCTCATTCACTGTGTTATTTCTATTAAAGCCAGGTGTGACATTCTAGGCACTTGTGAGAACGCAGGGTTATGTGCACTGATTATGTGTAAACTACGCTATGCAAGTGGCTTTTCTAGAGCCGGAGGATTATATTTCATAACCACATGTAGCTGACGTTTCCCCTGTGTTTCTATTAAATTGCTCACAATCTCGTTGTGCTTATTTGCCGACCTCAATGCACACATGTCTCCCCGCAGATTAATGCCGCGTTTTATATTTTAGAGTCTTTTGGTCTTTGATCCACGTGTTCCAGAGCTTACAGTTGTTATTTTCGTTAAACTGTTGCCTGATGCTATTTTAGTTCTATTGCGTTCGGTTTCTGTTAACTCTTTAAAGAAAACTGTATTATGTATATGTTTTTACTTAATATTTGTTTGATAATATGTAAAATAAAATGTAAATAATAATTGAAAAATGTAAGATTTTTTTTTAAACTGAGTGACTTGCCAATTTATTTAATAAACTGTGTGAGTTATATTGATTATTTGCTATTATTGTAGTATACCTTGTGATTTGATACTGGGTCGGAGAGGAGGAGCACTGTGAGAAGTATTTCCATCCATGTATGTGTCACCATGGACGTTGTTCACTTGTGGTGCTTCTGGGAACCCCAGCAGTCTGACTCATGTTTGGTCCAGGAGCTAGAAGATACTATAAAATACTAAAACAGTCTGGGCAATAATTAATTCACTCTCATGTTGTGGTTTTGCTGTGCTTCTTTGAAAGTCTTTTCAGCTGTTTCCATAACCTCTGAGACCTACAGGGTTATTCAGAGAGAGGTGAAAAGCAGGAGAATGACTGGAGAATGAAAAATTCTAGGTCAAAATAGCCAAACCAGAAAAATTCTCCCTTTCATCTCACTTTCCAAATCGGCTGTTTTGACGTAGAATTTTTCGTTCTCCAGTCATTCTCCTGCTTTTCACGCTCTCTGAATAACCCTGTTAGTCTGAGACACAAACAGAAACTTACTAGCAGTAATCGTGTGACATATATAGTATTTCGAGTACTTGTGTGTGTATTTTTGCTCATTCAGCCAGGGAGCATTTGTAAAGTCAGAGATTGATGTTGGACGAGTAGATCTGGCTCGCTATCTCCCTTCCAGTTCAACCCAAAAGGTGTTGTATGGGGTTGAGGTCAGGGCTCTGTATTGGCCAGTCAAGTTCCTCTACACCAAACTCATCCAGCCATGTCTTTATGGACCTTGCTTTGTGCACTGGACACGGTCATACTGGCATAGAAAAAGGCTCTTCAGAAATGACCCATTTTTTCCACAAAATGTATATAAATGCAGACTGCAAGGCTAGGGGCGTGATTTTATACACCTGTGGCAATGGGTCTGATTGAAACACCTGAAATCAAGAATTAGGAGGTGTGTCCAAATACATTTACCCATATAGTGCAGGAGTTTCAATATCGCCCCCCCCCCAGATGTTTCTGACTATATGTCCTATGATTCCCTGGCCATCTATAACAATCAAAGAAGTCTGAGTATTGTAGGCATCAACACTTGTTGGAGCCAAAGTCTGACAGCTCTGATATAGTGAATATATATAATTTTTTCCCACCTCCATTAAATAGAAAATGCAAATCTATTTAAGTGGAGCATATCATATTATATATATATACATACAGTATCTCACAGAAGTGATTACACCCCTCACATTTTTATAAATATTTTATTTTATCTTTTCATGTAACAACACTGAAGAAATGACACTTTGCTACAATGTAAAGTAGTGAGTTTTCAGCTTGTATAACAGTGTAAATTTACTGTCCCCTCAAAATAACTGAACACACAGCCATTAATATCTAAACCGCTGGCAACAAAATGGACTACACCCCTAATTGAAAATGTCCAAATTGGGCCCAATTAGCCATTTTCCCTCCCCGGTGTCATGTGACTTGTTAGTGTTACAAGGTCTCAGGTGTGAATGGGGAGCAGGTGTGTTAAATTTGGTGTTATCGCTCTCACTCTCTCATAGTGTTCACTGGATGTTCAACATGGCACCTGATGGCAAAGAACTCTTACAGGGTTATGCAGAGAGCGTGAAAAGCAGGAGAATGACTGGAGAATGGCTGGAGAATGAAAAATTCTAGGTCAAAATAGCCGATTTGGAAAGTGAGATGAAAGGGAGAATTTTTCTGGTTTGGCTATTTTGACCTATAATTTTTCATTCTCCAGTCATTCTCCAGCAATTCTCCTGCTTTTCACGCTCTCTGAATAACCCTGTGAGGATCTGAAAAAAAGTGCTCAGCATCATATCCAAAGGTTGTCTTTAGGAAATAGACATAGCATTGCTGGGGACTGGGCCGCAGGATGTTATTCCAACATGATAACGACCCCAAACACACCTCCAAGATGACCATTGCCTTGTTAAGAAGCTGAGGGTAAAGGTGAGGAACTGGCCAAGCATGTCTCCACACCTAAACCCTATTGAGCATCTGTGGGGCAGCCGCAAATGAAAGGTAGAGGAGCACAAGGTCTCTAACATCCTCCAGCTCCGTGATGTCATCATGGAGGAGTGGAAAAAGACTCCGGTGGCAACCTTTGAAGCTCTGCGGAACTCCATGCCGAAGAGGGTTAAGGCAGTGCTGGAAAATAATGGTGGCCACAAAAAATATTGACACTTTGGACCCAATTTGGACATTTTCACTTAGGGGTGTAGTCACTTTTGTTGCCAGCGGTTTAGACATTAATGGCTCTGTGTTGAGTTATTTTAAGGGGTCAGCAAATTTACACTGTTATACAAGCTGTAAACTCATCAGCGTTGTCACTTAAAAAGATATAATAAAATATTTACAAAAATGTGAGGGGTGTACTCACTTCTGTGAGATACTGTATATATATATGAAAAGAAAAGAAAAAGAAAAACGCATAAAAGTAGTTTGGAATGCAATGAGGTTTCCAAAATAGAGCTTTTCTAGTCTTACTAATGTCTGTATTTTGGGTGAGGGTTTTTTAATATTGATCATTATTTCTTGCTATAATGCCAGTTATACCATGACATTATCATTGCTGTTGAGAAAATATGACAAATGAAATTTGTAGCAAATCTAGGCTTAGAAGAGTCTGCCCTTTGTTTAAATCTGGGACATTGCAGAGGACAATTGATATTGGCACATTACTTGATGCTCAACTGATAATTACATGGGAAATGTAGTTGAAAAGCAGTGTCCATGCCATTGGTGATGAGTTGTTCCCACCTATACCCTATATTGTTGGTGTATATCAGGGCTCGCATTTGGCAAGTGGAAATTAAGTGAGGGCGAGTGGAAATGCACACACAGGCAGCACAATAAATTATTGTGTGCTGCGTATTCCAGCAGTGCCACTGTGCAGCCCCCCCTTCCCCAGGCTGCACAGTGGCAGGGATCAGCTGCCTAACCTGACCTAGCTCGTCTCTCTCACTGACAGGGGGTGGGGAGGAGCTTCCCTGCCTCCTCGCTCTGCTCACACTGGGGTCTGATGTCTGGGTATACATGTATCTGGGCTCTGATGACTGGGTATACATGTATCTGGGGTCTGATGTCTGGCTATTTTTGTAACTTTATTCTAAATAAAATCTTTAACAGTGTAATTCCATAAGATAATTTAAGGGTGTGTGTTTAGGGGCAGAGTTAAGGGCTGGGTAGGGGTTAGGTGGAGCAACTGGTGGCGAGTAACTCTTATGGTCTGGTTAGTAGGGATGAGCCGAACATTGCCCGAGTTCGGTTCGAAGCCGAACCCGAACTTTCCAAATGTTCGGATCAGAACCCGAACCCAAACTCGAACCCCATACAAGTCAATGGGGCTGAAAATTCGGTTTTTAGAGTGCCCTCCAAGAGAGCATATATGCTAGATATTTGCCATAAAAAGTGTATGGGGGTCTGGGTAATGCCCTGGGGGACAGGAAACAAATGGAAAAAAACGTTTTTAAAGGGACAGTGAGTTTTCCATGAAATAAGGGTTAAAAAGAAAAAAGAAAAATTCCTTCAAATATCGTGCCTAGGAGGTCCCCATAACCTGCCCGTGAAGTGGCGGATTTCTAGGATGTATAGAAATATGTAAAAACCAAAAAATTACATTTCAAATGACGGTAAATGCTTTTCCTTTAATCTATCCATAAACAACTGCTTGGGGCGGCAGTCTGTATGAAAAGAGGAGACATTTTCGGACACGCAGAAAAAGTTTACTGATTTTTTGGCGGTGAAAAGCAGGAGAATGACTGGAGAATGGAAAATTCTAGACCAAATAGCCGATTTGGAAAGTGAGAAAAATGGGAGAATTTTTCTGGTTTGGCTATTTTGACCTAGAATTTTCTCTTCAGTCATTCTCCTGAGTTTCACCATTCTCTGAATAACCCTGTCAGGGTTATTCAGAGAGCGGTGTAGAACAGGAGAATGACTGGAGAATGGAAAATTCTAGGTCAAAATAGCCAAACCAGAAAAATTCTCCCATTTAGGCTAGGGTCAGACTAGCGAATTTTTAACATGCGTTTAGGCGCACTTAATCATGGCCGCACTAGCAGCAAATGACGAGCAATGACAGCCAATATACGAAGTACGGTCGCACGAAAGTCCGGCTGCGCAACGCAAGTGGAAAATGAACGTATTTTTTCGAGAACGCAGAACCTCTAGTACGGACGTACAGAGTGCGCTGCGTCCACTAGCGGCGTGTGTGCGTGATTTGGAGACGTCAGACCCTGCTCATGTCCGGCCAACATAACGTCCAGACACCCAAAGTTTCCTGGTTTGGATCCGTAAAAAAATCACGCACAAAAATGCGCATCATATGACCGTTTTCGCGCATTCCGTGAAAAAATAAGGCAATGCGTTCGGATGCACTTTTTGACGGTCGCTGCGAAAAATGCGTTAGTCTGACCCTAGCCTTATCTCACTTTCCAAATCGGCTATTTGGTCCAGATTGTTCTCTTTTCCTGCCATTCTCCTGGTTTTCACCTTTCTCTGAACAACCCTGAGAGAGAGGTGAAAGCCAGGAGAACTGGCAGGAGAAGAGAACAATCTAGACCAAATAGCCAATTTGGAAAGTGAGTTAAATGGGAGAATTTTTCTGGTTTGGCTATTTTGACCTAGAGTTTTCACTTCTCCAGTTATTCTCCTGCTTTTCACCGCTCTCTGAATAACCCTGTGAATGTTGAATCCCGTGGTGAAAAATAACATTGCTTAAGGCTGGGGTCAGACGAGCGCAGTTATCATGTCCGTGTTGCCGCACATTTGTACGTCCGTGGCAGCATAGCATTCTGACCAATGGAGCCCCGCACACGAAGTACATCCGCACGGAAGTGTGGATGCATGGCGGAAGCAGCAAACGGACGCAGGTTAGGCAAGAACGTAATACTGCTAGAACGGACGTGCGGAGTGCGCCACGTCCGCAACGTCCGTGTAGCTTTGTATGTGAGTGATGAAACGAGGTCAGACAGACTGCATTTATACGTCCAGCATTTTTGACGGACAGAATGTTTTTTCATTTTAATTTATTTTCCCTGCTACATCAGTCAAAAAATACGTCAGTGAAAAAAACTGACTGTTTGGCCACTACCTTGTTGTTGTCAGTCAGTAAATACGTCCGTACTGCACGGACGCACAGTCCGTACAAAATGCGCTCATCTGACCCTAGCCTTAGATGTTATTTAGAATTTTTTTCAAATACCAGTTAAACACTTGGCTGCTATGGACGCGCTCAGTGCGTCCAGCCAAGTGGTTCTCCTGTGCTATGGACGGCTGAGCGCGTCCATGCACAGGAGGCAGCAATCCGCTGTATTCTGGCGGATTCCTGCGCCCCCCGGTGCGGGCTGACATCTTGGATGTCAGCCCAGCACTCTGGGATCCCGGCGGAGCAATTAGATGTCATCGCGGCGGAGCGATGACATCTAATTCAGGCCCCTTCCCGCATGTGCGGAGGAAGCGCCTGAAAGGGAGGGGGGGAGGTCCTTCGGACCTCTCTCCCTCCCGATCGCCGGGGGGCAGAGGGTTAATCCAGGCACCGTTTGGAAGGGCACAGCCTGCCCTTCCTAACGGTGGCTGTGATTAACCCCTGGGGAGCCGGATCACGAATCGGCGCTGAAAAGCGCCGATCGTGATCCTCTCCTGGAGCTGGCCAACATCTTGGATGTCGGCCAAGCCTCCAGGAACTCCCCCTGAGGACTGGCATCATCGTGCATAGCACGATGACGCCAGTCCTGGAGTTAACCCCTAGCTGCCACCAATGGTGGAGATAGGGGGTTCCAATGAACCCCCTATCTCCCGATCCGTGGCAGCTAGGGGTTAATGTTTATGATATTGTTGGATCGGCCAGAGCATGGCCTTTCCAAGGATACCAAACATGAGCATGAAAAATGTTTTAAAAAAATAATAATTAAAAAAATTAAAAAATAAAAATATTTAAATAAAAAATCTAAAAAAAATAAACAAGTTTTTTTGTTTTGTTTTTGTTTTGTTAATGCAGCAATATTGTTCCCATTTCAATTATAATGTGAACAATAATGCTGCACTAACGATTTTTGTATGCGGTGCGTTTGTTAAAAAAAGCAAAATTTTCCCCAAAAAAAAAATGTAACGAGACCCCATTTCTAATTTTTTTAACAAGCACACCCCATACAAAATATAACCGCAAACGATCGCATGTTAAAATGTGAAAAAAAACACTTTACACATAATAAATTATTGAAAATTCAAATTTTATTGCATTTTTGTTATAATATACAGACATGACATAACGTATACATATAATAATGACATATTATGAATCTGCCAAGTCTGCCGGAAAGAACGATATATAATATGTCTGGGTCATATACCAAAATATGGCTACAAAACGCGGTTAAACATGATGAGCGAAAGCGGTAAAAATGACCTCACAGAGGTGTGAAAAGCCTCAGCAGCGAAAGGATTAAATGCAACATATTAGGATGTTTTAGGGAAATTAATTCTCAAATCTCAATCAGAAGCAGACACCACCCCACCCTCAGTATGGTGTACAATGTATCAAATTGATTACCAGACTAAAAACACCTGGTGTTATGCCCGTTTGTGAACAGAGGTCATTTAGAGTTGATAATCTTTCCACGTACACATTAGTTTTTAATTCAATATCTAATAAACCGTTGCTTATAATATTCTGCAGTAAAGAGTCTCTTTATTTCTAGATTTTTTAGTATTTTTTTAAGTATTTTCTATACTTTTTTAAAAATTTCTTCTTTTTTTTTAACTCGAATCGAACACGCCCAAAAAGTTTGAAATTAGCGAACTTTCGAACTGCCAAAGTTCGGGTCGAACTCCGAACCGTCCGAACCCGAGCAGCTCATCCCTACTGGTTAGTAGCTTGGGACTTGAAATTTTGAGCCCTGGTGTATGTATATTGTTGGTGATTATGGACACATTTGTGTTTAACTTGGTAAAGAAATGTTTCTGTGACCAGATAACTTCTCACAGGCTGTGACGGAGAGCAATGAGAGTTATAACTTCATGACAGCTTCTCCCCACTAGCTTATTTAGCCCTTCATGGGGTTTAATGTGCCGGTCTGGCTACCATATGACCTGCCATCACATGTTCTGTCACATAACAATGGCATGCACTATCTTATCACAAAATAAACATGTTTTCCACATCATTGAGGAAATGAATGCTTCTATTTTTTTCTTGTAGATTCTGTGGATACAATAAATCAATGCACAGCCCTGATGAGAAAAGGCTATACTTTGGAAACGGGCACTGTAAGTAAAGTGATTTATATGTTTTCGCTAGTGCTAACAAGTGGGAAAATAGCTTTGCATTTGTATTAAATTCCTCTCAAAACAAATAAGATGAATAGAGTAACTGATAAACACACAAGCCTGCACTTATCACCAGCTTTCATGTGATGCGAGGCAGACCAAGCACAAATTCCACATGCCATTGCAATTGTGAAGGACATATACAGCACAGGCCATCAAAGTGTTAAAAAGAGGTAATTGTTGCGCTAGGTGAAATAATACATTATTGAGTAGAAATGATCATTTTACATGGCCAGTCTGTTATATACATTAAGAGGTACACAGGCAAAAATATTAGTTTGTCATTTTCGATTTGTCGGAATCTCATCGGGCTGCTGATTAATGGTCATCAAAATATTTTGATTCATTAAAATTTTCTCAGTTGCTGTTAAACATGCATGTGCACCTGCACACAGACTCCTCACAATACACAGCTAATTAATTAATCCCTCACCCCCTCCCCTGGCAGCAGTGTGGAATTAATTGAGAGGGAAGATGGACTGCTAGAAGCCTAGGCCATAGTCTGCAAAGATAAGGGGACTAAGGCCGGGGTCAGATGAGCATTTGGGATCAGACGCCTGTCTGGCCACCTCGCTGAGCGCAGTTAGTGTACTCAACGCTGCAAGGCTTGATCCTCCTACAGAGGATTGCGCTTTGCATCCCCGTCAAACACGCATCTAGCCTTGCAACAGGGAGGATTTCAGCATGTGCGCTTTTAGTGTGTGTAGTTCGTGCACGCGCTACAGCATGTGACCGGCCCCGTTGAAGCGTCACAACACTTCAATGGACGCCGGGAGGTACGTCAGTACGAGCACACATAGTGCGGTCATCTGACCACAGCCTAATGGGGTCCTCTATAGCTTCCATCTTGTGGCCAGCATATGTGGGGTTAAATCCATGTAGCTGGTCTGTAACATGGAAGTAAAATTAATTGAGAGGGAAGATGGACTGCTAGAAGCCTAGGCCATAGTCTGCAAAGATAAGGGGACTAAGGCCAGGGTCAGATGAGCATTTGGGATCAGACGCCTGTCTGGCCACCTCGCTGAGCGCAGTTAGTGTACTCAACGCTGCAAGGCTTGATCCTCCTACAGAGGATTGCGCTTTGCATCCCCGTCAAACACGCATCTAGCCTTGCAACAGGGAGGATTTCAGCATGTGCGCTTTTAGTGTGTGTAGTTCGTGCACGCGCTACAGCATGTGACCGGCCCCGTTGAAGCGTGACAACACTTCAATGGACGCCGGGAGGTACGTCAGTACGGGCACACATAGTGCGGTCATCTGACCACAGCCTAATGGGGTCCTCTATAGCTTCCATCTTGTGGCCAGCATATGTGGGGTTAAATCCATGTAGCTGGTCTGTAACATGGAAGTAAAATTAATCAATAGAGGGGGACATCCATCCCCCTATTAACCCTCATGCATGGCTGGCTGGTGAGGGGATTAAACAGATTATGTCAAGTAGACTATTTGCTCTTAGTTAAATCATCACCCCTTAGGCTGCAGTCACAAGAGTGCACTGAGTGCTTCCGTGTGACCGCTCCTCCCTGCGTCTGTCGCAGCTTTGTATGGCTCAACAGGGAGTTGTGCGAGCTACACCGGACATGCTTTCAGCCTCCCTGTCAAAAATCTATGATGGACGTAGGACAGGGCTACAAATCGCACTCCTCTATAGGAGAATCAAGCCCTGTAGCTCTGAGTGCACTAACTGCGTTCAGCGAGGTGGCCAGACGGGCGTCAGAGTGGAAGGAACTTCCACTCTCATGGATAGTCCTTCCACTCTCGAGAACTTGGCCATAAGCAGAGGTATATAGGGGTATATAGGGTAAAGAGTGGGTGACTGTTTGCCAAAATATGGAAGAAATAGAAATGCACATGTCTATAAAAAATAAAGCGTCAGAGCAATGGCAAGTAGAATTATATAGAATAATGGAAAACACATTATTCCCCACACAGCCTGTCTTTGATTTAATACAAAATGTTACTTGTACACAAATGTTGCGTAAATGTGTGATTTCAAACCTGAATATGGATTTCGTATTTTTGTACATTTCGAGCAATCTCCTGCAGGTTTTGTGGTTTTGTGTACGTTGATTTTTCTCTTCCAAGTAACAGAGAAGAGGGAAAGCTAATCGTTGTTTATTTTCCTGTGTTATTACAAAGCTGGTGGGTATCATGGTGCTATTCTTCCTGTATCAAATGCCGTCTTCATCACCTTCCAGCAGAGACTGGATTATTTTAGGGATGCTCTAATTCATTGACGATCATTCTTCCTTTTCCCCATGTCATTTTTGTTAAATTTTAAGGTGGTGGAAATACAGTGACACATTTTCAAAAGAAAGTACCCCTTGGCATATACATCACACTAAATTCAACTAATATTGGTAATTAATGTATTATGTTACTGACACCATTAACCCTTTCACTGCTGAGGACATGTGGGGAACGTCCTCATTGAGCCTAAGGAAAGGTAGGGGTGGAGATAGGGGGGTTCCTTTGAACCCCGATATCTCCCGACTGTTGGCAGCTAGCAGGGCCATATTTGGTATCATTAGAGCATGGCCTTTCCAATGATACCAAATATGACCAATGTTTAAAGTAAAGAACAAAAATAATAATAAAAAAGAAGAAAAACGTGTTTTTTTAAGATGTGAAATGGCTCAGCAGTGAAGCGGTTAAAGGCACAGTGGGGGGGGAGGTCTTTTTTTAACTAAATGGACCTTGAGTGTTTTTTATGGACATACGTGACTCAGATTACAGATCGTGCAGGTAACTCACACGAAGTGACAGAACGGATAATGCTGCTGCTGGGATTAACAATACCTCGATAATACTAAACAAAACAAAAGATGGACTGCATTCACCCTGAGTAAGATGCAAACCCTAAACACCTGTCGACTAGAAGGTGTCATATTGCAGACAAAGCTTCCTAACACTTCCATGTCGTCAAGGGAAAAAAACTCATGTGTTTTTTGAACCATAGATATAAAAGATAATGATGTAACACTGTCATCCTCACAGGGTGAACCAGGAATGACAGGAAAAAAAACATTGACCAGGTGCTGCTAAATTTCTGCTTTCTTTTCTTGTTGCCCTTTGGGGTCATGAGATGTCTTGGGTGCTAGACTTTAATTCTCTGAACATTTTGGAGGTATATTCAGCATATATTCAGGCACTATGCTGCCATAACATAAAGCAGTATACTCCCAGGTTGTTCTGAAATACGTGAATCTGACTCAAGATTCAAACTCCTCTTTTCCCTTGTCTCCATTATTCCTTCCCTCTTCCTCCCCGTTCCAGCCCTCTCACTCACTCTCTCCTCCCTCCCTCTCTTTCCCTCCCTTTCTTGTCTTTCCTTCCTCTCTTTCCCCTGTCTTTCGTTCCATCATTTTCACTTCCTTTCTCTCTCCTTTTATTCTCTCTCCTTCATTATCCCCATCCCTCTTCTCACTCATCCTTCCTTCTGTCTCTTTCCATCTCTCCATTTTCTTACTGTTATTCTCCTCCCTCTTTCCGATTCCTTTTCCCTCCTTCACTCTCTTATCCCTTATTCTGCTCCCTCTCACCTCTCCTTCTTTTCTCTCTATATTTTATTCTCCCCTTCTTGTTCTCACCTCTTCCTCTCCTCTTTTTCTTTACCCTTCTCTGTCCCTTATTCTCTCGTCTTGCTCATTTCCTCTGTCACCCCTCACTCTTCTCTCTCTATCAGGTCTATTCACTAAATGGTGAAATTCAGGGGAATTGTCAGGAGAAGTGAACAATCTAGACCAAATAGCTGATTTTCAAAGTGAGATAAATGGGAGAGTTTTTCTGGTTTTACTATTTTGAACTAGATTATTCACTTCTGCCAATTCTCCCGAGTTTCGCCTTTATTGAATAGACCTGTATATTTCCCTTCTCTCTCCCTTACTCTCCCTTTCTCTCACTTCCTCTGTCACTCACTCATCCCTCTTCTAATCCCTCTCTACCTCCCGGCCTCCCTCACTTTTCTCTCTCTTATTTTCCCCCTTTATCACTTCCTCCGTCACTCACCTCTCTCTCTTTTTTCTCCATCTGGGCAGTCCTGATTTTTTTTTGAGTAGGGTCCCAGCGTTGCTCACTCTCTTCTCTTTTTCAAAACTGAGGACTGTACAGCATGAACAAGTTAAAATCCACCTGCAAGCATCAGACATCTGTATTTCAAACACATGTCCTCTACCGGAATCTGTAGGCTGCGCTGGAAACATAGGAGATTTGGGGATTTTGTAGAGGAAATACATTTTATGACGTGTTTTTGACATAAGATTAAAGTACATGCCCAACGTACTTTATAGACGCCGGCTGCACAGTAGAGCACTATTTTCATTCTACATAATAGTATATGCTTCTTCAATTTGTGGCCTAGATACAGCTAACATAATAAAAAACACGTATGATTGTGACAGAAGACAAACGGCGTCTTGCCACAGGGGTTGCAGCTAATTCATGTACTAGACACATATAGTGATCATTTAACACAGAATATAAGTTATATAGTTTGGGACGTCAAATAAAAAACTGATAACATACTTTGTTAACCTTTAAGAATCAGTACGAGGAAATAAAGCACTCCGCTTAGCGCTGGATTAACTAAGGTCTTTATTTTAAAAAATGGCGACTCTTGCGATTTATTTATTTATAAAGTATTTTACCAGGAAGGATACATTGAGATTTCTCTCGTTTTCAAGTATGTCATGGGTTCAAGAACATTGTATCTTTGTAACAACTGTAACAATATACACTATATTGCCAAAAGTATTCGCTCACCTGCCTTGACTCGCATATGAATTTAAGTGACATCCCATTCCTAATCCATAGGGTTCAATATGACGTCGGTCCACCCTTTGCAGCTATAACTAGGCTTGTGCACCGATTTTTTTTTCGGTTTGATTCGGTTCGATATGTTCGGATGTTTAAAATTTTCGATTCGGCTCGTTTCGACCGATTTCTGTTTCGATTCGGTTCGGTTCGGCTCGTTTTTCGTGTACATTTTTTTTTCGGAATATCGACCATTTTTCGTGTTTTCGGGTCACTTTGCTCGTTTTTTGTATCGACTTTTCGGAAATTTCGGAAATTTTCGTTTTTTCGGAACGTCTGTTCTCCTCGTTTCAAAGTGTCTATGATAATTCTGGCGATTCTATCGTGTCTTTTTTATTAAATAAAGATCCTTTTTTTCTTATGAATAATTGAATATACATTTCACAACTTTATTTAATCATATTAAAATGGTATGAAAGCCAAGGAACAAAAATAATGAACAAAACGATTTAAAAAATGCTAAACTGACCCGAATGCCACAAGAAACAAGTGATACGCATTTACAAATATAAAATTTACAGAATCAGCGATATAACCGATAATAGTTAAATATACGATTTCCAGAATTACCGAAATGGAACCGAAATCATGAATAGAGCAAAAATAAATTTCGATTTGACACATTTCAAGTCCATTCGAAAAATCCGAAAAATTTTCGTTTCGGCTCGGAAAACTTTTCGGATCTATCGGTTTTCGGGTCTGACCCGATTCGGAAATTCGCCCGAATCCGAAGACACGAATCGGGAAATTTCGTGAAAATTCCGAAATTCCGAAACCCGAAACGCACATCCCTAGCTATAACAGCTTCAACTCTTCTGAGAAGGCTGTCCACAAAGTTTAGGAGTGTGTTTATGGGAATTTTTGACCATTCTTCCAGAAGCGCATTTGTGAGGTCACACACTGATGTTGGACGAGAAGGCCTGGCTCTCAGTCTCTGCTCTAATTCATCCCAAAGGTGTTCTGTCGGGTTGAGGTCAGGACTCTGTGCAGGCCAGTCAAGTTCATCCACACCAGACTCTGTCATCCATGTCTTTATGGACCTTGCTTTGTGCACTGGTGCACAGTCATGTTGGAAGAGGAAGGGGCCAGCTCCAAACTGTTACCACAAGGTTGGGAGCATGGAATTGTCCAAAATGTCTTGGTATGCTGAAGCATTCAGAGTTCCTTTCACTGGAACTAAGGGGCCAAGCCCAGCTCCTGGAAAACAACCCCACACCATAATTCCCCCTCCACCAAACTTTACACTTGGTACAATGCAGTCAGACAAGTACCGTTCTCCTGGCAACCGCCAAACCCAGACTCGTCCATCAGATTGCCAGATGGAGAAGCGCAATTGACTCTGCAGAAAGTTGGCGACCTCTTCGCACTATGCGCCTCAGCATCCGCTGATCCCGCTCCGTCAGATTACGTGGCCTACCACTTCGTGGCTGAGTTGCTGTCGTTCCCAAACACTTCCGCATTCTTATAATACAGCTGACAGTTGACTGTGGAATATTTAGGAGCGAGGAAATTTCACAACTGGATTTGTTGCACAGGTGGCATCCTATCACAGTTCCACGCTGGAATTCACTGAGCTCCTGAGAGCGACCCATTCTTTCACAAATGTTTGTAAAAACAGTCTGCATGCCTAGGTGCTTGATTTTATATACCTGTGGGCATGGAAGTGATTGGAACACCTGATTCTGATTATTTGGGTGGGAGAGCGAATACGTTTGGTAATATAGTGTATATATAATTTAAATACCCTGCAAACCGTAATTCTCTACAATCCTGAACACGCACTAACAAAAATAAATGGCCCCAAAGCCCAAGTTTTAAACAAATGGCCCTGAAACCTCCTTATCCACCTTCTAGAATTCCCAAGTTCTAAAGAAATGGCCCCAAATTATCCTTATTGGCCTTCTAGAATTCCCAAGTCCTAAAGAAATGGCCCCAAAACCTCCTTATCCACCTTCTAAAATTCTCAAGTCTTGAAGAAATGGCCCCAAAACCTCCTTATCCACCTTCTAGAATTCCCAAGTCCTAAGTAAATGGCCACAAAACCTCCTTATCCACCTTCTAGATTTCCCAGGTCCTAAGGAAATAGCCCCAAAACCTCCTTATCCACCTTCTAGAATTCCCAAGTCCTAAGGAAATAGCCACAAAACCTCCTTATCTACCTTCTAGGATTCCCAAGTCCTAAGGAAATGGCCACAAAACCTCCTTATCCACCTTCTAAAATTATCAAGTCTTGAAGAAATGGCCCCAAAACCTCCTTATCCGCCTTCTAGAATTAATTGCGCTTTCAATAAAATATTAATTCAGTTATGAAGAAGCTGGTGCAGTTCCTCATGTGCTGATTTCATGTGAATGCCTCTTGATTGCAATTACAACATTACCATAGAGTTCTTTAAATTTGACATGTGTCCATATAAATGGCGGCATTTCGAATATATGCAATGCCATAGGCCGGCCTGATTCTCCAGAGCCCGCCTTCTCAGTTCATGTTCGTCAGCGTTACAAACCCCCCAAAATTATTTATAAATGCCGCCCCACCCAATTTCCACATATTTTTCTTAAGAATGCATGGGAAAATTGTACTTGTAAAAATATTGATCGATTAAAGAGAAGTTTAATCTAGTGTGCTCAATATTTCACAGAATAACAGTTTAATTTCTAGTGCTAGGACTTTTTTCATGGCGTTGGTTCCTGCCCAGACAAGCGTGTAAAAAAGAACCTTCATCAAACCCAATTTACTTATATTAGCAAAGTCTGATCTGACGACTTAAAATTCCCAGCTTATTATTTTATGAATTATGTCAGCCAGCCAGATCAGCCCAAAAAAAAAAAAATCGAATTCCAGTATGACAAGTCGTCCTGTGAAATTGCGAATGTGTTTTACTTGGTTTAATCTGAGCGAAAAATCACTTGCTGGGATATAACCCCTTCAGCGTTATTGGAAATTCTACAAGGGATCCCTTCAAAGAACCTGAAATGTGTTTCTCCTCCTGTGCTGCCCCTGCCTGACTAGCACTCCTTACTTTTTGTTAGCCTCGGGGCAAGTCATGCTGGTCTAACAGGAATGAAAATGATTGTGTTTGCGCAGAATGAGCTGTAGAACAGAGGGACTTAACACATGTGCATGTGTTTATTATCTGTTATTCATGACAGAACCCATTTACGACATGTGCTGCCCCTAATTATTGGTGCGAAGAGATTATAGACGTTCTATCCATTCTTCACCCAGTCCCTGGAAAACCTCTGGGACCGGCATTAAAAGAAAGCAGCCACAGCCTGTTTAAGCGTATTTTCCTCAGAATGAACTGAAATAGAACAAGAAAACTTAAAGGGCTATAGAAAATTCTTCACGCAAAAAGCCTCGCGCAAAGCGAAAATCTTTGTGCCAAGCGTTAAACTTTTGCGTGCGCAAATCACCATCTTCGCTGCTTTTTTCTTCCGCCGATCAATTGCGCGCGCAAACAGTCTGCACACAAATGCAGGCGCAGTACTGTCTCGCGCAAAAATCTAAGCTCACAATAATCTAAAAATCTAAGTTCACAATATATGGCCATATATAGTGCTACCCTCATTGTGTATTCTGTATGAAAAGGGCTGAAACCCCTTGAGTAAGCACCCCTACCTGTCACAGGTGCTCTACCCACAGGATCTATTTAACCTTGAACTGCAGGGAGCTCCAGAAAGGACTCAGTCCTCAGTAAGTGAGTTAATGCCATAATGGCAGGCATTAGGGAATAAGGAGAGGCGTTTGTTGACAGGCTTAATCATTTTATGGCCATTTATTGTGAACTAAATTTCCATCATTTTCAACAGAGTTCATGGTTATAAACCTTGTAAAAAGTCTTGGATGGGTTAAGATCTGTTGTAATCCTGAAACGAGTAAGATTCAGTGAAAGCTTTGAAGGGTTAAAATTTGGTAAAATCTGTAAATGTATAAGCTGCTATTGAAGTCTTGGAATGTGTTAACTGGAGTGCTCTCTTTCAGGTTTGATATATATATATATATATATATACTGTATATATGTTTTCCAGTAAAGGCTAGCACTCGAAGGTCTTTAGAAAACTTTGCCTTTATTGCAAAATTGGTAATAACTCAGCCGATGATCGTTTCAGCTCTTACCAAGGAACGTTCATCAGGACATCCTGACGGCAGCTCCTAGGTAGATGTTGAAACAATGGTCGTCTGAGATTTTAACAATTTTGCAATAAAGGAGACGTTTTATAAAGACCTTGGAGTGCTAGCCTTTACTGAAAAACGATATTTACTTTGTTGGGCCGAGCACCAGGCAAGCTGAATATGGAGTCCATGAGTGCAAATTTATATATATATATATATATATATATTTTTATGGTGGAGGAGGGGAAAAAATTAGATTAAAAGCCTCCACAGAGCAAAAAAAAATAGTTTATGATTGCAGAAGTCATTTACACATTTTAGGAATTCAGAAAACTGCTTCACAGAGCTCCTGAGCTACATTCCCCATTTGCAGCATGGAACTCTGGGTAAGACATGTAAATGACGCTTGCAAGTTTCCATTTTTTTTTGCATCCTTGGACTGTTTTAACATAGAACCCTCTTATCAATGCCAATACTAGATTGCTTTATTTAGCAAAGATCAGGTTTATGCAACAGGTCACAGCCACTCCAGTACATGTACAGCTGTTTCAGGCTTATTGTGCCCTCATCAGCAGGAGATTGCTCTGTGGAGGCTTTTAATCTCATGTTTGGCCCTCCACCACAATTTAAATGAGTGTTGATTTGCCCTGGGGGTAAAGCATTAAACTGCCCCTGGTCACGAGAGTAAAAGCTTCCACACAGCAATCTCCTGCTGATGAGGGCACAATAAGCCTGAAACCACTGTATAGGAGTGTCTGTGACCTGTTGCATAAACCTGATCTCTGCTTTTTTAAAAAAAAAAAAGCCATCTAGTATGGCATGGCACTGTTTAGAGAGTTCTGTGTTAAAACAGACTCAGGATGCAAAAACTAGAAAGAACGCAGGGAATTCGGCAGGAAGGGTATTCGCAGTAATACACGGACCGATCCAAAGCTGGTCATCTGTTCCGAAAACGCCAATAACCGGATGAAAACCAAATAAACCAGGAAGATGGGAATTTAAATGAATAAAAATTTATTATAAATGAATAAAACAAATAACGCCCAACGCGTTTCGTCTAAAAGACTTCCTCAAGGGCAGTAATAATATGCAGCGTATCAAAAGATAAAATGATAAGACTTATCACTTGACTTATCATTTTATCTTTTGATACACTGCATATTATTACTGCCCTTGAGGAAGTCTTTTAGACGAAACGCGTTGGGCGTTATTTGTTTTATTCATTTATAATAAATTTTTATTCATTTAAATTCCCATCTTCCTGGTTTATTTGGTTTTCATCCGGTTATTGGCGTTTCCGGAACAGATGACCAGCTTTGGATCGGTCCGTGTATTACTGCGAATACCCTTCCTGACGAATTCCCTGCGTTCTTTCTAGTGTTTTATGAGGAGCTGTGGACCATCTCCTGGGAAGTTGTGTCGGCATTAAGATAAGTATCACTGCGCCTCTCCTATCACCTACTGTTTGTTTCTACTCAGGATGCAAAAAATAAGAAATTGCAGACTTAATTTGCATGTCTTACCTAGAGTTCTGTGCTGCATATGGGGAATGTAGCACGTGAGCTCTGTGATGCAGTTCTTTGCATTACTGTGATGTGTAAATGACTTCTGTAATAATGAACTATATACAGGGTATATAGAGATTTCTTCTCATTTAGTATTGTTTTGCATTTATATAGCTCCAAAATATTTATCTTTAGAGTGTATGTATACAGTAGTGTATACAGAAAGAACCCAGGACCCTGCCTGTGGGATAGCGAAGCAGTAATTACAGCACTCTATACAAAGTATTCTGCCATGAGCTTACAATTTAAAGGTATTAAGTGGGAGACATTAAAGGGAGCAGGGGAAGTGTGAAGAGAGTAATAGTATGGGGATAGACAACTGCAAAAGCAAAGCTTAAGAAGTGATGTGGCCAATGTGAAGGAGATGAAAGCATCTGGAGGTGAGAGCGTAAAACAAAGTAGAAGGTGGGTGGTCAGTGAGAGGTTCCTAGAAGCAGATGGCTGCGTGTAATGAGATCTTGGTTACATGAGGCTCTTGAGCAGTGAATGCAGTGCATAGTGAGATCTTGGTAACAGAAGGATTTAGTATTTTTGAGCTTTCCAGGTTATGGATTGGCTAGAGAAGCTCCCCTTTCCTAATGAAAACATTATTTGGCAGTAACAATGCACACAACAGAATATGTGAAGGGTATGTCCATGTGGTACGGGGCCAGGTTTGGGTGGCATTGTCAAATCAAAATAAGCTTTATTGGCAGGACCAAATACATTTTAGCATTGCCAAAGCATATGGGGAGGTTATATGAGGTGGAGGGGGGGGGTAGTGGGACATATATGGGGGGGAATGGGCAAGTCCATGGACATTATCAGGGGTAAGGGGTAAGGGATAATGTGAAGGGGGATGGGGGCGAGTCCATGTTGGGGATTTATAAGTCCAGGATCTCTCATGTTCCTCTCAGTCTGTGACATTCTGTGACGTATTGGGCAAATATTTTCACCGCCGGCTCCTCTTCTCCCAGTATGATGTGGAGTTTCCTCGTCTCTTCTATAGAGGTGAAGTCCGGGATGAGAGCGGAGAGTCTCTGGAAGTGAGTTTCCCTCAGTGCTGAGTACTTGGGGCACTGTACTAGGGAGTGGACCTCATCTTCCAGGGTCCCCTGGTCACAATGCTGGCACAGTCTATTCTCCCTGGGCTTGTAGGTCTGTCTATGCCGCCCTGATTCGATCTCCAGGCTGTGGGCGCTCAGTCTGTACCGGCTTATTATTATTGTCATTATTGCATGCCTTAGCAATGTGGATTGGCCTTACAGATGGAATCGAGTCATGTTTGGAGGGTGTTATAGAGAGTATACTGATCTGTAGAATAGAATATGGCTGCTTCAGACATAGGGGATGAGTTAAGTGATGCTGAGAAGCTAAAGACTCTGCGCACTATCACGTGTCTCTCTCTAAAACGGGACACTAAGGGAGGCGGCACACGAGTATACTGTACTGCGTCCGTTACGGACGCACTTTTTGATGTGAGATATTGTGAGTAATGCGTAAAGTGCGTCCGTAACGTCTGACGTCTCCACACCCTAGGAAAATACACGGCTGCGTTGTTTCTGCATCTGTTTAGCTTTTTCACGTCAATGTTGTTTTCGCGTCCGTAGCTATATGCGTTGCCCGTCCATGAAAAAGTGCGCAGGTGCTTCGTGTGGTGGGTTTCAGTGACTCCTTTTTAAAGCTACGACGGACGTCAAACAATATGGTCAGACGGACGCAAAATGTTTGCTAGCGTGCCGCCAGCCTTAGGGGAAAAATTTGCGGTCGCTTCCCCGTTTTACAAACAGATTATGAGGCAGGCGCTGAATCCAAATACCTTTTCAGTTAGCGGCAGCGGTGAGTAATTAGCGTTAGCACCATGTGATCCTAACGCTAATTACTCTTTGCGCTCCCCATGTTAAGTATAGGGAGCGCAAAGTACAGTACAATAAAGCGCTATTACCGATGCGCTAACGGATTTTTTTAACCCGTTGGTGATCTTGGTCTGATCTGGGCGTCACGCTATCACCTCTTTTAACCTAGCGCTCACTTTAAGTAGGTGATAGGGCCCTCTGTATGGTGTCAAGTGCAGATGCAAAAGTGATACACTATAGAGAAGTGTCTACGTAGCTAAAAGTCAAAAAAAGGGCCACAGGCCCATAGGAGACCACGAATGACACCACGCAATCAGATAACGGTCACATGACATTTGGAGTAAACTACTTTAATATGAATATATTCCTTTTTTTCTAAAAAAATATGTACTTTATTATAGGTATTCTTGGCTGATAATGTAAAAGTTCTTTGCACGGGAAATAGGTTTTAATGTTTCATAACCCTTTCACTACCAAAAACATACGCATATAACATGAGAATTGGCATAAAAGCCTATTTGCATATATTTTTAATGCAAGGTTAGTGTTCTGCTTGGGGAGATGAGAAATTATTTGTGAGATCTTACTCCTGTCACTCTGTATAACTATAAAGAAGCTACAAGGAGCAGCCCCCACCCTCACTGTAACAAAATGTTCAGCAAACTTTACTGCTACATTACGACAGCCAGGGAGATGGCAGAATACAGGGAGAGCACTGGGTCAATCACTGCTATACAGGGATAGGATTCGGGGGCTTATGTTTACAGATAATCCCTTTGCAGGACAGAGATATAATGTTAAATAATTTCCATATGCAGGCATTATATCACCAGTTATTATTATTATTATTGGTATTATTTTGAAGCTGCATTACTGTTAATCTCCTTATGGTCACTACAAACCCAGATAAGCAGGAGATCTGAACATTTTATTATCTATCTTTATCACATTTAGGGCTCTATTAAATTCCTCGCGCAAACGTTAACACGTGCGCAAAAACGCATTAACGCGAGGGGAAAAACCCTTTGCACAGAACGTCGTATTACAATGTCTGCGCAAAAAATGCACGTTAACGTCTACCGCGGGTGAACCTGTGCAAACCCTGCGCGAGCGTAATGTATGTTGCGCGTCCTATACTTAACATTGTGAGCGCAAATGCGTTTGTGCGCTGTTACGTGGATGGTATTGCAATCTATGCGCAAATTTTAACGAACATCGTTAGCGCGCATAATTTTAACATCTTTTAAAAGCTGGTGTTAACGGCAAATCTGAACGTCCTGGCCGAAACCAATTAAACCAGCCCAAAAAAAAAATACAGCACAGTATAGTTACACATTCTACACATACCCAAACAATAAAAATGAGAAGTTGTGCGTGTTTTTATTATTGCTGCAGCACATAAACTCAGATTGATTTTGACAGGCGCAAAAACTGAACGGGAGCCAATTGTGGTTCTTAATTCTGACTGTCTGAATCGCGTGAAAAAACAGTCCGCTCACCGATTTCGGCACGCAGTGTTAATGCGCGCGCATTTTTGCGTGTCTTTTTTACGCGTGTTATTTTTGGACGGATGACAAAATGCATTTTAATACCAGCATTAATTTACGCGCGTTAAAGTTTAACGATTCTGCTCAAATTAACGCGCTGCGCGAGCATTTTTGCGCAAAGAATTTTAATAGAGCCCCTAGTATATTTACCATAATGGCCTCTGCTGATAATACGGGTCTCATTTAACATTGTGTGAGATAAGGGGCACCATCTAAAATTTGGAATCTTTCAATATTTCCTTGTAAAGGGATAAATGAAATTTCGAATAAAGATTGATATTCCTAGATCGTTTTTTTTATATAATATTTATAAAAGATTACAGTAATATAAATTTGCTCATTTTTAAAGTTGCTATTTTCCCCTACATTTAAATGTTAACTAGGAATCACAAGTTTCAAATAGAAGTTATGATAATATTTGTTTCCAACAATAAGCGCTCGCTCATGAATATCTTAAAGTTATCTCTCAATATAAACATGCTCAAATCGAGTATGTCACATTTCATCTTGCAGTTCATTTCTAAGAATACTTAAAAGCCCTTTTAATGCTTCCTGCTATTTATCTAGATAGTCACCTTGTCCTTATGTTAGGAAAAGCAGCTATATTTCTTCCGCTGCTATTAATTATTATTTTTATTTTAATAATATTATTGTTATTAAATATCCCTCCACTCCGCTATTTATCAGATTTTTTTTTTTCTGGAAGCTCTGGAAAAATGTTAAAATATCGTTATGCAGGTTTTGGTGCAAAATCCATTCAGTACAGATTAGGCTAGGGTCAGACTAACGCATTTTTCGCGTCGTCCGTGAAAAAGTGCGTTCGAACGAATGGACGTATTTTTTCACGGAATACGCGATAGCGGTCATACGATGCGCATTTTCATCCGTGATTTTGTATGGATCATCAATAAAACCCTTTTTGCGTCTGGACGTTATGTTGGCCGGGCATTAGCAGCGTCTGGCGTCTCCGAATCACGCACACATGCCGCTAGCGGACGCAGCGCACTCTTTACGTCAGTGCTAGCGGTATCATGTTCTCAAAAAAATGCGTTTGTTTGCCGCTTGTGTTGCGCGGCCGTACTTCGTATATTGCGCGTCATTGGCAGTCATTTGCTGCTACTACGGCTGTGATAAAGTGCAGCTGCATGCGCGTTCGCACTGCGTTAGTCTGACCCTAGCCTAACCCTTTCATGCCAAATGGCATGCCCAATGTGTAAAAATATCCGGCGCGTGCTTTGGAGTCCATTAGCATACCACATCACTGATGCAACTCCTCCCTCTGCTCATCTACTCACTCATGATTGAAGCTGCTTCTATGGCCCCACCATTCCCACACCACTGGCACTAATGATCCTGCTATCTAGTAAAATTTCTCTTGTCTTCCACAACCCCAATCCCTCTAGATTGTAAACTCCTATGAGCAGGGCCCTCTACACCTCTTGTTTCCACCATATGTCCGTTTATCACATTCCCGTTGGTTACTGTAAAGCGCTGCGGAAACTGTTGGCACTATGTAAATGATGACAATAATACTACTAGGAGATATGATAGAAACATTTAAATACGTAAAGGGAATCCACAAGGTAGAGGAAGGGAGTATATTTAAAAGGAAACAAAGTAGCAAAACAAGAGGACATAGTCTTAGATTAGAGGGGCAAAGGTTTAAAAGTAACATCAGGAAGCATTATTTTACTGAGAGGGTGGTGGATACATGGAACAGTCTTCCAGTTGAAGTGGTAGAGGCCAAAACAGTAATTGAATTTAAGCAGGCATGGGATAGGCATAAGGCTATCCTAAACAAAAGATAAATCCAGGTAAAGTATCCATGTAATTGGGCAGACTAGATGGGCCGAAAGGTTCTTATCTGCTGACATTTTTCTATGTTTCTATGTTTACTACTACTAATAATAATAATTTGCAAATGCATTCCGTTTGCTATAAATTAACCCTTTCACTGCTGAGCCATTTCATACCTGTGTGCTGAGCTCATTTTTACCGCTTTTGCTCATCATGTTTAGACGCGATTTGAAGCAACGTTTTATTATACAACCCAGACATATTCAGGGTTATTCAGAGAGCGTGAAAAGCAGGAGAATGACTGGAGAATGAAAAATTCTAGGTCAAAATAGCCAAACCAGAAAAATTCTCCCTTTCATCTCACTTTCCAAATCGGCTATTTTGACTTAGAATTTTTCATTCTCCAGTCATTCTCCTGCTTTTCACTCTCTCTGAATAGCCCTGATAATATATCGTTCTTTCCGGCAGACTCAGCAGATTCATAATATATCATTATTATATGTATACGTCATGTCCTGCCTGTATATTATAACAAAAAATGCAATACAATTAGAATTTTTAATCATCTACAGCGTGTAAAGTGTTTCTTTACACATTTTATCATGCAAGTTTTTGCGTTTATACTTTCTATGGGGTGCCCTTGTTATAAAAAATTTGAAATGGGGACTCCTTCAATTTTTTGGGGGGAATTACGTGGTTTTTAGCAAATGCACCCCAAAGAAAAAAAAAATTTGTGCAGCATCATTGTTCACATTATAATTGAAATGGGAACAATATTGCTGCATTAATAAAAAACAAACACTAAATAAACAAATTATTATTTTTTTAAATATTTCTATTTTTGCTCTAGCCTTTTGAATGATACCAAACATGAACCCTCTAGTTTCCACGGTTCGGGAGATATCAGGGTTCAAATGAACCCCCCACCCCCTAGCTTCACCAGGGGATTTCCTTAGGAAATCCCCGGGCAGCTATGGGTTCCCCGGCTAACTGACATCATAGCACAATGCGTGATGACGTCCGGTTGCGAGGGGGGACCCGGAGGTGGAGCCGCCATCCAAGATGCTACCCTTTAAAGTGGTGCCTGTTTTTTCTTTGCCGACCCTCCCAATCAAGAGGGAGAGGGATCCAAAAGGATCCCCCTCCCTTGCAGGCAATCTCCCGGCATTGCCGGGGGGGGGGGTCGACTGAAAATGACATCATCGCACATGACATCGGGAGGGGTATAAATTCGGTTTCTGACTTAAGTCAGAACGCCGTGGGACCCCGGACAGAGAGGTAAGTATCTCTCTGGGGACTCCACTTGCGAAGGACGTGTGGGGAATGTCCCCCGCATATAGTGGGAGTCAATGAGGACGTTCCCCACACGTCCTCCGCACCCAAAGGGGCTAAATTCTTGTGCGTTGCTCCACATCAAATATACTTTATATCTGGACACCAGCAGGTGCTTTTGAAAATAGAGTACACTCGATCTTGGAAGTGAAGGGGTTATAATCGTAAATTCTTTGTTAACCCCTGCATTTCTAAAATGTATGGCACAAAATGCTGTGAAGGCAGCAGACCCTCATCAAAACCAATCGATTGACACAATCCTCCTTGTGTTGTGTGTTTACCAGAGCAGGTTCCACTTCCAGGTGCAGAACATTATGAATCATTTGCCTTGAGATGCACTGGATAGTAAGAATACAACCAGACAACACAGAACCTTTTGAAGATTCCGTTTTTACCCTGTGCGCAGCACTTTTCTCCATGATCTCACTGTTTTGTTTACGCACAGATGGACTTCTTAATTTTCTATGATTAAAATGCTTGGGTTATTCAGGGATATATGTTTAATTGCAAACAAAGAGTGTCCTTGTTGGTTTAATCAAAAAGCTGTTTTCACTGTAAAATTAGCCTAGAGATTTCAATTTACTCATTGGGAATGAAATCAAGTCTCTGAAAGTAATTGAGCGCAGTACTCTTAAAACTGCTTCCCTTTTTTTTCCTGCTCTTAATCACAATAAAATGTTTCAGTGTATAGTGTTTGAGTTTTCTAGTTTATCTTAACTCTTTCAATGACTTCAGATCTTGCTGCTTTGTCTGACATGATAAATATAGTACAAATCACCAAGAAACATTCCATTTGCTGTGGAATCCTGTATATTTGTACATAGTGTTATAGTGAACATTTCCCCTTGTATCCCCGAGGAGTATTGTCATAGATCTGTGTGTGTGTATTTGGAGAGGGAAGCAGAGAATTTTTACAAATTGTGAGGGTCAACAATGAAGTCATGACACGACTGTATATTTGATCTAGAGTTACATCACATTGTGCTTTTTTTCTACTCTTCCCTTGTAGCCCTTTGCCAAATTTAGATGTGGTGTCCATCAAGTGTAGCTTTCTGCCTTTTTTTCTTGCTGCATGCACACCATTTTGGTCCCCATCTTCGCTCATTGGATGTTTGTCATCTGCTTCATATTAACCCCTTCACTACCAAAACAGAATATACTCAATCTGCAAGGCACCTCCTGGTACCTCAATATTGAGTATGTACCGGCTGGATGGAGTAGAGGTAACATAACTGCTCTATGAAGCTGTGGAGACCCAGGTTCAAATCCTGGCCAGAGCACCTCTCCAGTAAGTGTCCTTGGGCAAGACACCTAACGGTACATACTTGCCTACAACACAATATCAGCTGTGGAGTCCAGTGGTAACGTCTCTGCCTTTCGCCGTGGAGAAGCACGTCAAAATACCATTCAGCACATCCAGGGGTCAAGTCCTGGGAAAAAAAGTGAGGGAACTCACCCACGAATTCCACAACCCCCCATTACCTGAAGAAAAAATATATATATCACGAGTATAGCAGTACATGGTGATACCATTTTTATTGGGTTAACATTACATTTAAAAGACAAGCTTTCAAGAGTGTAAACTGGAAACTATACTGATCAGTGAAAGGTATCACTACATACAGGTATACTCGTGATTTTGGCAACTGGACTAACGTGTTTTATATATAATATATATATATCACATACATATATATTTATATCTATCCAGGCACAGACCCCCCAGAATTATATACACAGGCACAGACCCCATAGAATTACATACACAGGCACTGGACTCCCCAGAATAACATACACAACACTGAACCCCCAGAATAATATACACAGTACTGAGCCTCCAGAATAATATACACAGCACTGAGCCCCAGGATAATATACCCAGCACTGGTTATATGGATATATTTGCCCCAGCTCACATGGATATATTTGCCCCAGCTCATATGGGTATATGTTGCCCCCAGCTCACATGGATATATTTACCCCACCTCATATGGGTATATATTGCCCCAGCTTACATGGATATATTTTCCCCAGCTCACATGGATATATTTTCCCCAGTTCACATGGATATAATTGCCCCCAGTTCACATGGATATTATTGACCCCAGCTCATATGGGTATATATTGCCCCAGTTCACATGGATATGGCCCAGCTCATGGATATTGCCCCAGCTCTCATGGATATGCCCCAGCTCTCATGGATATGCCCCAGGTCTCATGGATATGCCCCAAGTCTCATGGATATGCCCCAAGTCTCATGGATAATGCTCCAAGTCTCATGGATATGCCCCAAGTCTCATGGATAATGCCCCAGGTCTCATGGATATGCCCCAAGTCTCATGGATAATGCCCCCAAGTCTCATGGATAATGCCCCAGGACTCATGGATAATGTCCCAGGTCTCATGGATATGCCCCAAGTCTCATGGATAATGCCCCAGGTCTCATGGATATGCCCTAGGTCTGATGGATAATGCCCCCAAGTCTCATGGATAATGCCCCAGGACTCATGGATAATGTCCCAGGTCTCATGGATATGCCCCAAGTCTCATGGATATGCCCCAAGTCTCATGGAAAATGTCACAGCTCTCATGGATAATGCCCCAAGTCTCATGGATAATGCCCCAGGTCTCATGGATAATGTCACAGCTCTCATGGATATTATTGCCCCCAGCAGCTCAGCTCACCTCTCTGTGGGCCCAAAACGATTGAGCAGGCTGCCGCACATTGCCGGCGGCCGCGTGCTTTCTGCTACAAATGGCCGCTGACAGGAAGTGCAGCCGCACGCCTGGGATTGATGAAACGGCCTGCCGCGATCTCGCGAGATCAGGAAGCACGTGGCCGCCGGCAATGTGCGGCGGCGGCCTGCTCAATCGTTTCGGAACCTTCATTCCCGCAGCATTCCCGCAGCGTTCCCGATGTGGGAGAAGTGCGGGAACGCCGTTCCTGCGCGTTCCCGCACGTTCCCGCAGGACTCGACCCCTGAGCACATCCCTCCAATACAACTTATGTTGAAGCAAGTCTCAACTTTACGAGAAGCAGGTTCAACCAAACCACCTGGTCGCTGCTCTACAATCATGGAAAGACGACCCAATCCCACTCAGAAGACGCCACCAGCAAGTGTCCTTGGGCAAGACACCTAATGATATGGATTTGCCTACCTCACAAAATACTTGTACTTCTCATCCTTGGAGGTTCCCTTGGGAACAGGGTCCCCCTGAATCAGGATGTATCATCCATGTGTGGTATTCCAATGTATGTACTGCTTTTACACTGATTTTGTAGAAAGTCTTGAATGGGTTAAGAACTGATGTAGTCCTAAAAGGGGTGAGAGTTGTTGGAAGCTTTAAAAGGTTAAAATTTGGTAAAATCTTTAATGTTTAAATGTATAAAGCTGCTTTTGAAGTCTTTGATTGTATTAGCTGGAGTGCTCTCTTTCTGGTTTGTTGTATTACATTGTCTGGAGAAGCACCCACACTCTGTGCTTAGTTTAGGTTGATTGCTACCCTCCTAGTGTATTATATATATATATATACACAGAAACACACACACGTAAACTCCATCTCCAGTCTCTCTTCCAATGCATTTATTAAATTCTATTTTTTAATGGAGTTGCAGATAAATGTAAGTCTACCATTTTTGCCAATAAGCATCCCAAGACAACTACGTACAATTTAGCACTTTCCCAGTGGAGGAAATTCAATATTTTTTCAACAACGCGGATGTCAATGTGGGAGAGTCAGTATTCCCAAAGTAATCAGTGAGTTTTAACCTATTAACCCCTACACTACTATGATCAAGTTAACTCAATCTTCAAAAGCACCATCAGATATCTGTGATCACGTTAACTCTATCTGCACATATCATCGAGTATTGAAAATTAATTTCATTTTTATTACATCAGGCATGGCAACCTGTGTGCTGCAGCTTGTTAAAACAGAGAATGAAAGTTTCCTGAGACTGTCCTCTGCAGTTCTGAACATCACCAGCAGAGAGAGCCCTCTGCCTGTCAAATAGTGCATACAGGCTATACATGCACTGTGCTGGTAATTACAGTGCATTTAGAGTTTGTGTGTGATTGTGTGTGTTTAGGTGTAGATTGGTTATTTATTTATTTGGGGTGGTTATGGGTTTACGGAGTAATTTAAAGTTGTATTCTTAAAGTAATTGCTTCCTGCAGTGGCTTTTGGAGAACCGAATGGTAATGTAGAGATTAAAAAAATGTGTTTATTAAACAAATCCTATAATATAATAGTCATAAACAGTTAATTAATCACATGCCATTCAAAAAAATACAACACAACACAATACTTTTTTTTCTATTCAGGACTTAGCTGGCAGCGTAGGTACAGCATTTCCAACTTTATATTCATTATTTTGTAACACTTGTGTCATGATTATTACAAACCTGCCCAGGAAAACAGTGGTCCTGTGGACAAACGTTTCTGCCAACACTTCAAATTTATATAGTAACTGGAAGGAAAGATATTTTATTATAAACCTGCCAGTACACAATGACTAAATGAACGTGACCCATTCCCACTTATAGGTGTTAGTTGTATCCCTTTTAAAATAATAAAAATAATAAAAAAGGAACTTAACAACTTAAAATAATTAACTTCCAGTCTTTGAAAGACCGCAGGCATTTATTGGCATGTAGTTCCCTGTTTAGCTTACTCAAAATCTATACAGTGTGCTGAGGCTGGGGAAATCAGGACAGACTGTACCCAATCAGGCATTATGCATAACGTCCTTTATGTTTGATTATTGTAACGTCTTAGCCTGATTCTCCTTTGTCTGCACTGAGGGTAAATCTGGAGTAGCCTTTTGATTCCACTTAAAACCTTTGAGATACGTCTGATCTAAGGTCACGTGCACGGAAAGCAAACCGTGGAAACAACGTACAATTTGCGTATGTGTTGTATAACCCTTTCACTACTGAGCAGCAAAAAAAAGAACAAGACCAAATAAACCATTTTTTTTTTAAAAACTGCCCAAATAAATAGCTTTTTTTAACACAAGGAATCCTTTTTTTTTCTCAGTCTCCCAAAATATATCATGCTAATTCTTTAGCAAAAAAACTAAACAAAACATTTTTTCTGGTTCAGATGTAAATTAAGGCTAGGGTCAGACTAACGCATTTTTCACGTTGTCCGTGAAAAAGTGCGTTCCAATGAATGGACGTATTTTTTCACGGAATACACGATAGCGGTCATACGATGCGCATTTTCGTCCGTGATTTTGTACGGATCATCGATAAAACCCTTTTTGTGTCTGGACGTTATGTTGGCCGGACATTAGCAGCGTCTGACGTCTCCCAATCACGCAAACACGCCGCTATGCGGACGCAGCGCACTCTGTACGTCAGTAGTAGCAGTTTGACGTTCTAGAAAAAATGCGTTCGTTTGCCACTTGCGTTGCACGGACGCACGTTCGTGCGGCCGTTCTTCGTATGTTACCCGGCATTGGACGTCATTTGCTGCTAGCACGGCCGTGATTTCGTGCGGTTAAACGCACGTTAAAAATGCTTTCGTCTGACCTTAGCCTAAGGCTGGGGTCATACGAACGCAGTGCGAACGTGCGTTTAGCCGCACTTTATTACGGCCGTGGTAGCAGCAAATGACATGTGCGTGATTAGGAGACGTCAGACGCTGCACATGTCCAGCCAACATAACGTCCAGACACAAAAAGTTTCCTGGTTTGAATCCGTAAAAAATCACGACCGAAATTGCACATCGTATGACCGCTATCGCGTCTTCCGTGAAAAAATGCGTTCGGACCCATCGACACACTTTTTGACGGTAGACGTGAAAAATGCGTTCGTCTCACCCTAGCCTAAGAAGCGTCCTGGAATGCCACATTACATCCAGAGATGCCATATTATCAGTTTCTCATGACCTTGGAATGGCATAAAAAACATAAATGCAACTTCTATTATGCATCGCAGCAGCCATGACTCTTACCCCATGTACTACATTTAGAAACAGAGTGGCACGCTTCTCAATGTGGGTCAACAGGAGCAAAAGAAAGAGATACAGATGGTTGCCAACATGATCCAGGATGGGCAATCTCCTGCAGCATCTCTTCAAAGGAAAATAGGTGGCTGTACACTTAAGGCTGGTGAAGCTGCAATCTGGCTGGCCACACGTTGTTGCGCGCGCACAAATTGCTGTGCTGCGGCTGTGCAGCAAGCCTTCCCGTCGAAGCACTACGACGTGGGTTTGATGCGGATGCAAAGTGTGATCCTCCATAGGAGCATTAACTGTGCTTTTCGAGGTGGCTACATGGGCGTCAGACAGGAGTCAGAGTGGAAGGAACGTCCACTCTCACGGACGTTCAGGGCCGGATTAACATAGGGGCAGATGGAGCAGCAGCTCCAGGCCCATTCCTCAGAATAGGCCCAGAGAAAGTATAACTATGTCGGCATTTGGACCCATGTATCTTCACCTCCATAGCAGCTGCAGAGTCAAGTGAGGTATATCATGGCCTTTCCAATGATACCAAACATGACCAGGTTTTAAGTAAAAAAAAAAAAAAATTACTTTTTCTTTCCAACAGTAATATTTTTCACTTTTCAATTATAAAGTAAACTATGATGCTGCACTAACTAACCATCAGATTTCTCATGTCACCAACAAGTGTGGGGGTGATGGTACAATCCATTGTTATGAATTGTTACATCAAAAACCTAAACCGCCGCACTGCAACGAAGAGCACTGCGGGAAACTTTGGACCCCTGCGTCACCAATCTTTACACGTCACAAGGTCAATTGAGGTGTCATTGGACGGGGCAGAGTCTGGCCTTTGCATTGATACCAAACCTGACCATGTAAAATCTAAAAGAAAAAAAAAACAATTTTTTATTTATTTGTTTTTACTTCCAAAGCGATGCCATTGTCAATTTGTCACGTATAAAATGAGCAATACCACTGCCATTACTCACCTTCTCATTTCCCACGCTGGGAGCAAGGTCAGTGTTTTATACATAGTCATAATATTCGTAAAAAAAACATGTTCTGAAACACAAGGGAAATAATTATTTTTTTCATTTTTTTGTTAAAATTGTATATTTTCTCAGAAAAATGCAGTAACAGGTTCCCATTTTACATTTTAACAAGAATGTCCTATAGAATATATAACCACAAAGGTTTGGATGATAAAATGGTAAAAAAAAAAAATTACACTCTTTAAATGATTGAAATCTGAATGAAAAATTAATCACACAGTATCTGACTGGTTAGATATACCTGTATCTGCATGATTAAATAACCAAAAATATGTTTTCATTTCACTAAATTACAAAAAAAGCCACCAAAACATTCAGCTCCAGGCCCATAGAGATCTTAATCCGGGCCTGCGGACGTTCCTTCCGCTCTTAAAAACGTTCTTCTGACACCAGCCTTAAGGCTGGGGTCAGACGAGCGTAGTGTTCACGTCCGTGATTGCGCCTAAAAGTACGTCCGTGATAGCATGAAAGTAAGTCCATTGGAGCCTGACACATGAAGTACGTCCGCACTGAACTGCGGACGCACAACGGCCGCGGCAAACGGACGCAGGTTAGGCAAGAACGTAATACTGCTAGAACGGACGTGCAGAGTGCGCCATGTCCACAACGTCTGCATAGCTTTGTGTGTGAGTGATGGAGCGAGGTCAGACGGACTGCATTTATACGTCCAGCATTTTTGACGGACAGAATGTTTTTTCATTGTAATTTATTTTCCCCTCCTACATCCGTCAAAAAATAACTTCAGTGAAAAAACGGACTGTGTGACCACTACTGCGTCATCCGTACTGACGATGTCCGCACTGCACGGACGTACAGCCCGTAGAAATCACGCTCGTCTGACTCCAGCCTAAAGCAAATTTTCAGATCATCACAAGCAAACTTTAAGCTTAAAAAAGGCTTGTGAAAAGCTTAAACGTTGCTTTTTAATGTACCTCCAGTAAACCTGCCTTAAGAGAAAAAAGATGGAGTGCTCTCTCCATATACAGAATCATACAGGGTTATTCAGAGAGCGGTGAAAAGCAGGATAATGACTGGAGAATGGAAAATTCGTGGTCAAAATGGGAGAATTTTTCTGGTTTGGCTATTTTGACCTAGAATTTTCCATTCTCCAGCCATTCTCCTGCTTTTCACCTCTCTCTGAATAACCCTGATAGTGTCCTGGGTGTGCATAAAAACCCTGGTCATTCGGCTATTTGGTCTAGATTGTTCTCTTCTCCTGCCAGTTCTATTGGTTTTCACCTTTCTCTGAATAACCCTGAAAGTTTGATTGCAATAAGTGAACATTTGTTTGTAAATATCCTCAATGTGAAATTGCACATACACGATTTTGGGCTTGTGTGTGTACCGTTGCATACAGTGTGTTCAGGGTTTTGGTAGTGAAAGGGTTAAAAAAACACTAGCGGCATTTGGAAATGAAATTAAGAGATTGAGCACATTTGACATTATTAATCTTCTTTAAGGTTATATAAACCTGTGAAAAAGAAGTATAAATCTTCCGTTTTATTTTCCCTTAAGTCTGAACGTGACGAAAGTAACTGAATAAAGCCAGATAAACACAGAATACCGATAAACATCACAGATGGCATGCTATCCCTATGTTCACATACACAGACAAGGTGTTATGTATTTTATATTGTTACCATTCTCATTTTATTCGCAGCCCAGAGAGTGTGATATCGCAACGCTCGCCCTTATATACCTGAATAGAAAAGTGTTTTAATCTGTTATCAGAATCAGAATTAATGCAACACTTGTCTCGCCCACATTCTAAATTAAAACCCGCTAGAAGCGGATGTTCTGTGTTTATCAACGGGTGAAATGATCAGAAAACAGGAACTTCTAAAAATCACTATAACTGTTTATTGAATTGTTTCACATTTTATGTATTGTTGATTGTATAACGTCAACTACTGTCAACCTTCCTTATCTTCTTTGCAAAATATTGACTTTTTTCTACAAAAAAACGCATCATTTACTCATTTAAAGGCAGTAAAAATCCCAAAAAAAAAAAAATAGAATTCCTGCATAAAATTGGTTTGGCACAGCCCTATCAACCCGGATTATATTTAATATAAGTTTATTTTTAAAATCATTAAGTATTAATAATAATTTTGTTATAAACACTGGTATTTTGTGCAGGAGACCCATTCACATTCAGGTTTATTCAGAGAGAGGTGAAAAGCAGCAGAATGACTGGAGAATGGAAAATTCTAGGTCAAAATAGCCAAACCAGAAATATTCTCCCATTTATCTCACTTTCCAAATCGGATATTTTGACCTAGAATTTTCCATTTTCCAGTCATTCTGCTGCTTTTCACCTCTCTCTGAATAAACCTGATTGTGTATTCCCCCATGTTGTCTTAAATCTATCCAGGATTCTAAAATAACTGTTACCTGAAAGTGGAAAAAAAGTTAAGTATCACTCTGTAGCACTCTAAGAAAAAGGTTTTGTTTGTGTTTTCATATTGGTTTCAAACAATATCAGGGTTATTTAAAGAGAATCGAAAAGCCACCATACTTTCGGTGACTTTTCGTTCTCTTCAATTCGGTTCGATTTGGCGATCCCATTTCGGCAACCCTGCGGTGTATTCAGCAAGCACCACAGGGTCCCCGAATTGCAGAGAAAGGTCACCGCAAACCTGCCGAAAACTCACCGCAAAACGAGGGCGAGCGCACACCGAATCCTGCAAAAACATCTGGATTAACCCGCTGAAAATGCTGGGTAAACCCAAGCAGGAGCTGATCACACGCAGCGCAGCCATCGGAAAAATCCAACACCGCAGACGAATGCAGTGAATAAATTAGAAAAACAGTTTGCATGAATGTTTGAGAAGTGAAACGCTGTTTGCAAATAAACTTCTGAGCGAAAATGTCTGAAATTTACATATGAGGTCCAATGAATGATAATAAAAAGGGCTGTTTCAGAAGAAATAAGTTAACTTAAAAAAAAATTAAAAAAATCGGAACTTTTTTTTAAAAAAAATATCCCAATTTTTTTTTTAAATATCCTAAAAAATCTATAAATAAAGAGACTCTTTACTGCAGAATAATATAATGAACGGTTTATTAGATATTGAATTAAAACAGGAATATTTTTAACATTTTTTTTGGAGAAAGGATTTTACCAGGAAGGATACATTGAGATTTCTCTTGTTTTCAAGTATGTCCTGGGTGGTGAGTATGTACTGTTGGGTGTCTTGCCAAAGGACACTTTGGAGAGGTTGCTCGCTGGGATCTCCACAGGCTCTCTCCATAAAGAGCAATGATGTTACCTCTACTCCACCCAGCCGGTACATTGAAGCCTAAGGGATTCGCCTGAATAAAGCTGCCAAATTAAACCACCGAATGGCAGGGCATTTCGGGAACCTTTCACTGCAGGTTTTTGTTCTCTGAATAGCTGAAGCATTGCTTCTCTATGGGGATTTCACTGCCCTCGAACAGGCACCGTATGTGCAGGCAATTCGCCAAGATTTGGCGAATTGCCTGCTCTCTGGATAGCCGAGTGGCCAGGAAAGGCAACCGAACGCTGATTTTCAGCGTTCGGTTCCCCTTCGGCAGCCATTCGGATCTCTTTGAATTACCCTGTATGTGATTTTTGTAGTCAACTTTTCTATAAGTGGTTAGTTTAACAATATTCCTTTAAAACCATGAAAGGGGACTTTATTATATAATAACGTATTATAGCTCGTAGATGAAAGTATGCAATGCAGCACAGTAATCAAATTTATGATAATTTATATTCCACACAAGCTTATAAAAAAAAAGTTGTGTTGCCACAATCACAAGTGAAGGACAAATCTTTTAAATGGATCGTTTTTCTCCATCTGGGGAGCAATTGCTTGAGGCTCAAAGGCTCCCAATGATCATTACCATGCAGTTTATGGCTTAGCCAGGGGCAATGTTTACATTGGCCTTAATTGTGTTTGTTAATTTTATTGATTTTATAGGTGGCGTGCTATGGCACCTTCCTACAATGGAACAATTCATTCCAGCTCCTACATAACACCCCACACTTAACAAAGAGCCTTATTTGTGTGAAGTTCCTCTCTCTCTGATTCAATGTAACAGAATGACCCAATGTGAAAAAAAAGAGAAATGAGACGTTTTCTCTGACTGAGCTGTCCTTTGCGTACCCTTGTGAGCTCCGAAATTAATTTACAGTCTGGCACGTTACAAATCCAGTTTACCTTTGTTAGTCCCCAACCACCAGGCTTAAATCACACAATCACTGAAGACTACAGCTCGTTTATTATAGAAACAAATTTGTGGAATATTAGGATCGCATTGCTAGTTTGCTCTTGGTGTGCCAGGTACCAGGCAGGAACTATATTGTCGACACACACACACAGCCTTCTTCTGCCAAAATAAATAAACCAGTGAACAATGATAAACAAAGAATAGTTTTATTTATTTTTTTCTTTCGACAATATCATAATATATCACTTGAACGGAACATCGAATAAACTGAACGTAAGTATATATGCTGGGAACGTTATTCCGAATAATGATTTTCAAATGCAAAAAAAAAATCTCTTAAGAGACCATTTTTATTTTCCAAGAAAATTTTCAATCCAGGGATATTGAACACTGGTAATAATGTATATCATATAAAATATAATATAACTGAACAGTTCTAATAAATTCAGAAACCCTGAAGGGAAGAGCTATATTCTTGGTGTAGTTTTGAGAAACAACCCACGTGCCCACCGCCAAAACAATAAAATGACTAAAGGGGTTATTCCGAGAGAGCCGATCTGGCCCCGAAATGTCACCGAACAGGTAATTTCCCCAAACGGTGACATTTCGGGGCCATTCGGCTATTCAGAGAGCAGGCAGTTCGCCAAATTTTTGCAAATTGCCAGCGAGTACGGTGCCTGTTCAAAGGCAGTGAAATCCCTCATAGAGAAACAATGGTTAATCTAATCAGAGAACACCGAACAGCAGTGAAAAGTTGCCAAAGTGCCCTGCTGTTCGGTGTTTTTATTCGGCAGGTTTATTCAGGCAAATCCCATAGACTTCAATGGTAAAAATATTAGCGTTTTATTAAATATTTAATAAACCTTATATTATTTTAATATGCAGTAAAAAGTCTTTATTTATTGATTCTTTTAGGATCTTTTATGCATTTTTCAGGATTTTTTTGGCATTTTTTTTTCCTTTTTTTTTAAAAACGCATTAAAAAATTTTCTGTAACAGACCTTTTTATTATCATTCATAGAACCTTCTATGTTAATACCAGGCATTTTTGTTCAGTAATTTTTTTGCAAACAGCGGTTCAATTTTGACACGTTCAGTAGTATTGTTTTTGGGGGGGGGGTTTCACCCTATTCGGCAGCTTGTCAGCTTTTTTCAGTGGCTGGTCTGCGCTGTAATCGGCGGCTCGTCAGCTTTTCACGGCGGCTGGTCTACGCTTTGATCGACGGCTTATCGGCTTTTTCCGTTGTGTGACCATGCGGTGAATGCTGAATTCACAAGATGTTGGCGACATTTCGGTGCTCTCTGAATAACCCTCCAAAAAAACAAAAAAGTGGGGATTATAATAATATCAATATAATAAAAGTAATGTTATTACCACATGCTTTTAATGTCAGATCACGTAGTGGATGAGTAAAATTAATGCTAGTGCGATTAAGTTGGAATTGTACGGTAAAGAAGGCAAGGTGGACCCAACTGTCTTCTGTATGTCCCAATCACACAAACATAGAACCATATTCCTTTTTTATCCTTTGAAGGTATTAAGCGATTTTGTAGTTTTGAGAGCAGGCATTTTTTTTTCCATACTCAGTCTTGCATAACAGGTGACAGGGAAATGCTTATTATCTGCTGCTTCTCAATGCATTCGCAATTCCTTTGAAAAGTAATAGTAATAGCGCTGTGGAATATGCCGGCGCTTTATAAATAAAGAATAATAATAATAAAGTAAAGTAAATTAAATATACAACAAAAAAGACAGAGAACCGGTGCTCGGCGCTCCCGCGTTCACAGTATAAAGGAGATCTCTTCCGTGTAGAGAAAGAGATATACGTTATAACATAGGGTAAATATTTTACTTTCTTGGACAATTCATAGTTCGTCAGGGTATTCCTAAAAGGGAAAAAAATGTATAATAGTGAAATTAAATATATAGCATGAGTTGCGAAATATACAGCATGAGTTGAGAAACAATCACAGTTACGATGAGACTTAGAAACTGCAAATCTGCATGTGAGTTTGCCAGCGGAGGCACTACAATCAATGGCTCACTGGAAAATGGCAGTGTTAAATTAGTCAACTAATTATGACTAATGCTAAATAGGATTTTATTTAAAAGACTACGACTAAAACTAAATTAAAATTAGTGCCTCCCTAACATTTTTGTCTAGTATAGATTGTATATATTAGTTGACAAAAATATCATTAGATTAATGTTACAGATACAGTAACATACTTGAAAACGAGAGAAATCTCAATGTATCCTTCCTGGTAAAATCCTTTATAAATAACTAAATAAATAAGTTCCGTAGCTATAGATTGTTCTCATAGTTTTAGCCTCTTGTCAATAGATTTTTGTCATAGTTTTAGTTGTTGACCAAATATGACTAAACCTACATGGCATTTTGGAGACAGGGATGGGGAAGGATTTATATTGGCCACTTTTATAGATTGTTTTACATTGGTATTGTCAGGGTTATTTATTATGACGTGTATTTTCTTTTACTATATATATATCTATAAATATATTTATCGTTAATGATAGTGCCTCCAATACCAATGATATAATTTGGTTATTTACCCTTAAAATAAGGATTAATAACCAATCAATGAATTTACCTCTTAACAAATATATACCGCGTTATCCCAAGCTCTTTTGTGGCTACTGTATGTAGATATTTTTAGACACAATAAAATCATTAAAGATGGTATGAGAATATGTAACAGTAAAACAAATCAAAAATGTATTCACACCGTCAAGTTTCATACAATCATATGTTATCCACTGATCAGCAAGTTATAATTTTAAAAGTAAATATAGGTATTGATTAGTAGCAATACTGCGACACGCAATAATCTAATGGACAAACAGCTTAGTTTTATAGACCGCACCCCACATATTTATTTATTTGCAAAGTATTTTACCAGGAAGGATACTTTGAGATTTCTCTCGTTTTCAAGTATGTCTTGGGTGCATGAATCAATTCTTAGACACAAAGTTCTATTCTACCCACTTATACTTCTCCCATTATAAAACAATCCTCAACCTGGTTAAAAACACTCAGTTACTGGGCCATCACCTGCAGCACAATTTAGTATTGTGGGAGCTGATTCACTAAATGTAACTTTCTTCAGGGAGATACATAACACACTCGATAGGTAGACTATCTCTTCCACAGATTAATCGCAACTTCAATACTCGGCTTACAATATCATTCACTGCAGTTACTCTCTAACACATATGATGGACCAAACAAGATAATCTGTATATTTAATCACTTGCAATGCAATCTAGACTCAGCAATTTATTCAGCATGAGTTAACAAAAAACTTCCTATTGATTTAACATACAGTTATGTTCAAAATTATTCAACCCCCAATGCTGTAAAGGGTTTTAGGGAATTTAGTGTACATTTGTAATTGTATTCAGAATGAAATCCTAGAAGGAGTTTTTAAAGAACCATATGCAACTAAAATGACATCAATTGGTTTTGTAATACAGTAGTAAATGTTTCTTTTGTGAATTCTTCATTGACACAATTATTCAACCCCTTAAAGACTACCACTCTGAAGAACAGAGGTTCATTCAAGTGTTTTCAATCAGGTATTGAAAATACATGTGGATGTCACGAAGCAGCAATAAAGCAATAAGCACCAATTAGGCAGCTTTAAAATGACTGTGATACTCAGCTCCTTCTAGACATTTACTGGTGTGGTTACAAACATGGTGAAGTCAAGAGAATGGTCCAGGAAGACAAGAGAAGAGGTGATTACTCTTCACAGGAAGGGCAATGGCTATAAGAAGATTGCAAAGATGTTAAACATACCAAGAGAGACCATAGGAAGCATCATTCGCAAATTCAAGGCAAAGGGCACTGTTGAAACGCTACCTGGTCGTGGCAGAAAGAAGATGCTGACTTCGACTGCTGTGCGCTACCTGAAGCGTAGAGTGGAGAAAAGTCCTCGTGTGACTGCTGAGGAACTGAGAAAAGATTTGTCAGATGTGGGTACTGAAGTTTCAGCTCAGACAATATGGCGCACACTGCGTAATGAAGGCCTCCATGCCAGAACTCCCAGGCGCACCCCCTTGCTGTCTCCAAAGAATAAGAAGAGTCGACTGCAGTATGCCAAAAGTCATGTGGACAAACCACAGAAGTTTTGGGATAGTGTTCTGTGGACTGATGAAACAAAATTAGAACTGTTTGGGCCCATGGATCAACGCTATGTTTGGAGGAGGAAGAACAAGGCCTATGAAGAAAAGAACACCTTGCCTACTGTGAAGCATGGCGGGGGGTCAATCATGCTTTGGGGCTGTTTTGCTTCTACAGGTACAGGGAAGCTTCAGCGTGTGCAAGGTACCATGAATTCTCTTCAGTACCAGGAGATATTGGATGACAATGTGATGCAGTCCGTCACAAACCTGAGGCTTGGGAGACGTTGGTCCTTTCAACAGGCCAATGATCCCAAGCATACCTCCAAGTCCACTAGAGCATGGTTGCAGATTAAAGGCTGGAACATTTTGGAGTGGCCATCGCAGTCACCTGACTTAAATCCGATTGAGAACCTCTGGTGGGACTTAAAGAAAGCAGTTGCAGTGCGCAAGCCTAAGAATGTGACTGAACTGGAGGCTTTTGCCCATGACGAATGGGCGAAGATACCCGTAGATCGCTGCAAGACACTTGTGTCAAGCTATGCTTCACGTTTAAAAGCTGTTATAACTGTAAAAGGATGTTGTACTAAGTACTAAGATTGAATGTCACTTGGGGTTGAATAAAACTGATAATGATGTGAGCACAGAAAAGACATTTGTGGTTATTTCATTATAAATGTTATGTTATATTTGAAATTATAGATAGAACCTTTGTAGCGCATCAAAATAGATTTAAAGGTAGACTTCAACAAAGAGGTATATCAAACATAAAGTGCTTCAGTCTTAAAGTGCTTCAATCTTAAAGTGACAAATATTCAATCAATGTACACATATAAAAGTGTACACATATATATATATTTATATATCTTTCTTCTGTTATGTTATATTTGTCTGACCTACACGTGCCTCTTTGATTTAATTGTAAGCAAGATGACTGAATGATCAAAATCAATGTCAAACTGGCCAAAACACTCAATTTCAGTGGGGGTTGAATAATTTTGAACACAACTGTACATTCAATAGTCGTGGTTGCAATGTGGAATCGAGTTATGTTTGTTATTCTAATGGGGCTGATGGCAACTTGAAATGTAAAAGCTATTTCTCAGTTCCAGCTTATCTCACTATAGGGACAAGAATTATCTTTAGATGTCCAAACACAGCATTCTTGGAATATAAATAAATTCACTAAATTAGGGGGAAGCAACAAGGCCGCCCATAATAGTTTTCTCCCTTTAGCGCTCTTCTGCAGTAGAATGGAAAGGCTGATACTATTCTACTGTTTAGGCTTCAACAGCAAAATAATTCATTTATATTCCTTTAATAGGTGATGGACATATAAAGCAGTGACAATGCAATTAGGAAATAGATATCAAGTTAAAATTATTCAATTATACTTTACCATCTGGTAGTGAAGATAGAGTGGTGTAAGAGAATTCAGGTGGGGTCTGGTCTTTGCGGAGTCGTGGGGTGGCTCTGATGGTATCTAGCCCTTTCTTCCCTTTTCTCTTTTCCTTCCACCCAGTTTAGCTCTAGCCCATCTAAATTTAGTCATCAATATTTGTCCTTATTTGATTGGTGGATCATTTTATTCTTTTCCCCAATATTTAACTTTCCAGCAGAGGTCTCCCTAAGATCAAAATCCTAAAGGAATTAATTAATTTACATGACCAGGTAATCACCTATGTAGCATCTACCAATATTATTATTGTTCTGTATTTATAAAGCGCCAGCATATTTCGCCATGGCGTGCATGCACGATACACTCGTTATTTATATCTAGAGATACATGTCTGCAGGATTATCCAGAGCATTCATTCATTCATTCGTGACATATACCTTAAAATTCATTCATAACAGATTTAATCTACTGTTTATTTAATCAATTCAATGTGGTGTGGGCTCTCTCTTTTATAAAATATTAGTACCATGATTATCTATTGTAACTCACCACATGAATTAAATATTCAAATACCACCTAGGCACCTTGTATAATATAATGTTACAGATCATATTGCCAATAGTGTCATAATAGCAGGGTTATTCAAAGAGAATCGAAAAGCCAATGCACATTCAGTGACTTTTCGTTCTCTTCAATTCGGTGCGATTTGGCGATCCCATTTCGGCGACCCTGCTGTGTATTCAGCAAGCACCACAGGGCCGCCGTAATACAGGGAAAAGTTGCCGCAAACCCGCCAAAAACTCAGCGCAAAACGAGGGCGAACGCACACCGGAACCCGCAAAAATATCTGGTTTAACCCGCCGAAGACGCTGGAGAAACCCACGCAGGAGCCGATCAGAGAACAGAGTAGCCGCCAGAAAAACCTGACACCGCAGACGAAGGAGGTGAAGAAAAAAAATAAACAGTACGCTTGAATATTTGAAAAGTGAAAGGCTGTTTGCAAACAAACTACTGAGCGAAAATGTCTGAAATTTACATATGAGGTCCAATGAAGGATAATAAAAAGGGCTGTTACAGAAAAAACAGGAAAAAAAAATGCCTAAAAGGTCCTAAAAAATCTATTAATAAAGAGACTTTTTACTGCAGAATATTATAATGAACGGTTTATTAGATATTGAATTAAAATAGGAATATTTTTAACATTGAAGCCTATGGGATTCGCCTGAATAAACCTGCTGAATTAAACCACCGAATGGCAGGGCATTTCGGCAAACTTTCATTGCTAGTTTTTGTTCTCTGAATAGCCGAAGCATTGCTTCTCTATGGGGATTCACTGCTCTCGAACAGGCACCGAACAGGCACCATATGTGCAGGCAATTCGCCAGGATTTGGCGAATTGCCTGCTCTCTGAATAGCCGAATGGCCAGGATAGGTAATCTTTCGGCCCCAATTCGGAGCTCTTTGAATAACCCTGTATGTCTTTACAAACTTGATTTGTAATATCACTGCTACAATACATTGATGCTTCCTTTTATCTACATAATCTGATAAAGTGGAATCCTTGTTGAGATATGCTAACTAATTTAGGAGGTCCATTGTCTGGGAAGATCAGCCTGGTTAAATTTTAACACCAGGTAAACAGAATGTCTGTTTGAAAGAAATTCCAGGTATCTCTGTGATCCGTCTTCCTACAATATGAAGAATTATAGAAATTTCATATCTGAAATGACCTAACAGTATGTGTTCTTAATGTATACTTACATAGTGGTCTTTTCTTTCAGTTGGTTCTTTTGGGCCTGTGTCAGGCCTGTCTCTGTTTTTTTTTCTCTTCTCGTATGTTTATAAAATGGAGACGAATTTGGGTATTAGATGCAAAGTATATTGAGTATGTGTACTATATGTATATGGCACTGTAAAGCCAATTGTTTTGGTTTTGTTTGTGCAACTACTGTGTTGCCTCCAATAAAATTATATTTAAAAAAAAAATGGCTTATACGTAGTCAAGGGACTATAGTAAAAGTTACATAAAAATTAGTCCCTCCCGAACATTTTTCTTTAGTTTTTTTTAGTCAACGAAAATGTCAATAGATTGTCGTCATACTTTTAGTCATCATAACTTAGTAGATACATTTTTTTCAGTGACTAAAACTTGAGTAAAGCTTATCAGGTCTATTCACTAAACCGTGAAGTCAGGAGAATTGGCATAAGAAGTGAAAATTCTAGCAGGTCTATTCAAAGAAAGGTAAACCTCAGGAGAATGACTGGAGAAGTGAAAATTCTAGGTCAAAATAGCCAAACCAGAAAAATTCTCCCATTTATCTCACTTTCAAATCGGCTATTTGGTCTAGATTATTCTCTTCTCCTTCCAATTCTCCTGAGCTTCAGCTTTTAGTGAATAGACCCATAAGTCTTTGATGAAAATTATCAGTCGACTAAATTAAAAGTAGCAAATAGTAGCAACCCAACTAGAATCAAACCAATCATGGAGTGAGTGTAGAGGGCCTAGCTTGTAGTGCCAGTGCTTTTTATTCTTAATGGTTTTTCATAAAGGATATGTTTTGAGGCTCATTCAGTTGCAAAATGTCTTCTGTACTTTACAAATATTTGATTTTTTCACTTGAATCCAGTGTAACCAAACTACCTGTAAGCGCACAGATAAAATGTTGTAAAAGTAATATATGATATTACAGTGTAATTGTATTTTTATCCTGTGACTTTGTGTACATTTTTCATTCACTTTTGTGAGTGGATACTGAAAATATTTGATTATGAACCCACCATTCAAAGGCGGATCTGGATTTTGGGCTTTCAGTAACTCCTTTTCATTTCTCACCGAGGATTGCAGATGTTGAGAAACAAAATATTCCTATCACGTTACCATTGATTGGGAAGGCATAGTAATGTGCTATATAAATACATTTAGAGAATCACATTTTTTTACAGATCATACCAGACTGCACTTGTGAGATACAGTTTCTGCAGATGAATAAAGCACCCTAATTTCTCTGAAATTATTGTTGTAATTATATGTCAGAAATTTAATGAGAGGAAATGTAATTCTATATATATATTTTTTTAATAATAGCAAAAGAATGTAATGGAAGCAGTACGTGGAACCCAGCTTTAATTTCATAAATAAGGGAATTCTGAATTGAGAAAATGAGAAACAAAGGACATTTAGCCAGTTTTTAATTAAGTTCCTTAAAGCAGATATATTTCATTGCATGACGTGTTTTATTTTTCATGTAACACAGTAAAACATTCAATACAGCAGTGATTTTATCAATATATGTTGTATCATCCAAATTGCACTTGAGAGCTGGATCCAAGATGCCTCATATTTTGGCAATTTATCCCTCAAGCTTAAATTATAAAATGTTGTACACAACTGAATGTTCTGAATGTTAGAAGTTTTAAGCTAAAGATGCCCTATTCCACTCTAGCGGTTAACATTAACAAGCAAGATTTTTAGTATAACATTCTCTGGGTTAACGTCATTTTATTACTATTCTACTTTATATAGCGCCAGCATATTCCGCAGAGCTGAACAATGGGCACGATATAGACAGGGTTACAATACACTGAGACTGAAAAACATTTGATAAACCAGTACAGGAGGAAACGAGGGCCCTATTCCTGTGGGAATTTACAGTCTGGGGGTTGGTGGTGGAAACAGGAGGAGAGGACTGTAAGGTGAGAGTGATGGACTGCAAGGTGAGAATGATGGACTGGTTGGAGCAGTGAGGTGTATCAGTGAGTTGGATGGTAGGTTTCCCTAAATAGGAATGTCTTAAGGGAGCATTTGAAGGACAGGAAACTAGGGGAAAGTCTGACCATACGAGGGAGAGCATTCCAGCGGATGGGGGCTTTGTGTGAGAAATCCTGCAGTCTATTAAGGGAAGAGGTGATGTGGGGAGAAGCTAGGCCCAGGTCGCTGTTTGATCTTTGAGGTGGCTGGGGTGTATTTGGTGATTAGTGGGGAGCTGAGTTAGTGATAGCTTTGTAAGTCAGGGTAAGGATTCTGAATTTAATTCTACAGTAGATGGGGAGCCAGTGAAGGGACTCGCATACTATTCCAGTCATGCCGCAAAACCCTATATATGGGCTCCAGAGGGCCGTGGCTCTCAACTAATAACCCAAAAGTCAGTTGTGACCCCGTGTTTGGATGGGCCCTGGGAAATTTCCCAGCGTGCTACAATAGTCCTGGGTTGGCAGTACCTTCCACTGTGCTAGGCAGGAGCTTCTCAGCACCCACTAGTGCAGCATAGTGTTCTCTCTTGGCACTGAGCAGCTATTCAAAATCTGCTTCCAAGAACCATGAGACTATTTTTGGGGTGTGTTCCTGGGGTATGTCTGTGAAGGAGATCCACCCACATTTGCATTGCTTGTACGGCTCCTTCACATGTCCTGCAGAGGTGTTTGGGGCAGAGTGATTTCACATTCACAAATTCCAAGGCATCCGGCTAACATACCAGCTGGCTCATAATTAAGCTATTTATAGGAATTACCTCTGATACCAAATGTATCACATGGAAGATTTGTATTAGGAGCTTACTATTAACAGCTTGGCTGTCCTAAAAGTTTTGATTGGAAAAGAACAGAGACAGATTTGAGAAACACAATATCCAAGATTCTCTATGTATCCAATTGCCAGAGAAATTTGACAGTCACTATACATCACATTTTAGTAAAATAAGTGCTAATCATTAATGGGTGTAACCACCTGCAAACAAGTTTACCGCTGTGGCCGCACTAATGACTATAGCTCGGCACTCACTGAGGGAGTTGGGATGACTTCATGTACAGTTGTGTTCAAAATTATTCAACCCCCACTGAAATTGAGTGTTTTGGCCAGTTTGACATTGATTTTGATCATTCAGTCATCTTGCTTACAATTAAATCAAAGAGGCACGTGTAGGTCAGACAAATATAACATAACATTTATAATGAAATAACCACAAATGTCTTTTCTGTGCTCACATCATTATCAGTTTTATTCAACCCCCAAGTGACATTCAATCTTAGTACTTAGTACAACATCCTTTTACAGTTATAACAGCTTTTAAACGTGAAGCATAGCTTGACACAAGTGTCTTGCAGCGATCTACGGGTATCTTCGCCCATTCGTCATGGGCAAAAGCCTCCAGTTCAGTCACATTCTTAGGCTTGCGCACTGCAACTGCTTTCTTTAAGTCCCACCAGAGGTTCTCAATCGGATTTAAGTCAGGTGACTGCGATGGCCACTCCAAAATGTTCCAGCCTTTAATCTGCAACCATGCTCTAGTGGACTTGGAGGTATGCTTGGGATCATTGTCCTGTTGAAAGGTCCAACGTCTCCCAAGCCTCAGGTTTGTGACGGACTGCATCACATTGTCATCCAATATCTCCTGGTACTGAAGAGAATTCATGGTACCTTGCACACTCTGAAGCTTCCCTGTACCTGCAGAAGCAAAACAGCCCCAAAGCATGATTGAGCCCCCGCCATGCTTCACAGTAGGCAAGGTGTTCTTTTCTTCATAGGCCTTGTTCTTCCTCCTCCAAACATAGCGTTGATCCATGGGCCCAAACAGTTCTAATTTTGTTTCATCGGTCCACAGAACACTATCCCAAAACTTCTGTGGTTTGTCCACATGACTTTTGGCATACTGCAGTCGACTCTTCTTATTCTTTGGAGACAGCAACGGGGTGCGCCTGGGAGTTCTGGCATGGAGGCCTTCATTACGCAGTGTGCGCCGTATTGTCTGAGCTGAAACTTCAGTACCCACATCTGACAAATCTTTTCTCAGTTCCTCAGCAGTCACACGGGGTCTTTTCTCCACTCTACGCTTCAGGTAGCGCACAGCTGTCGAAGTCAGCATCTTCTTTCTGCCACGACCAGGTAGCGTTTCAACAGTGCCCTTTGCCTTGAATTTGCGAATGATGCTCCCTATGGTCTCTCTTGGTATGTTTAACATCTTTGCAATCTTCTTATAGCCATTGCCCTTCCTGTGAAGAGTAATCACCTCTTCTCTTGTCTTCCTGGACCATTCTCTTGACTTCACCATGTTTGTAACCACACCAGTAAATGTCTAGAAGGAGCTGAGTATCACAGTCATTTTAAAGCTGCCTAATTGGTGCTTATTATGCTTTATTGCTGCTCCGTGACATCCACAGGTGTTTTCAATACCTGATTGAAAACACTTGAATGAAATTCTGTTCTTCAGAGTGGTAGTCTTTAAGGGGTTGAATAATTGTGTCAATGAAGAATTCACAAAAGAAACATTTACTACTGTATTACAAAACCAATTGATGTCATTTTAGTTGCATATGGTTCTTTAAAAAGTCCTTGTAGGATTTCATTCTGAATACAATTACAAATGTACACTAAATTCCCTAAAACCCTTTACAGCATTGGGGGTTGAATAATTTTGAACACAACTGTATGACCTCATGGCTGGAAAATCATTACTACATATGTTACTTTTATGCTAAAGTCACTAGTATGCTGTTACAAATATTTTGTTTATGGTTTTGGGGGCTTTTGTAGCACAAAGCGACATGTGCAGTGTGTACAGTTTGTTCAGGACAAGGGATAAAGTCTTGTTCGCTTCCATTTTTCTTCCTCTGGATGGGCCATTCTGCGCTGTGGATGTAAGATCCCTGCCCTCATTGCTTTACCCAATGGGTATACCACAATTTTTAAACAGTGTTAATTGAACCTGCGTCAATTTCCTCTAAATTTGCTTTGCAATAGGGTTGGCCTCATGGTTGGTGCTCGATTATCTGAAGCTAGCGATGTGGGCAGTTTGTAGTGGTCTTGCAAGGTTTTCTGCACTTTTGAATTTATGTGTATTTGCATATATGCTGAAAACATATTTTTCCATGCCCTGCTTGCGTTTATTTCAGCCGCAGTTGACTAATTTAATTTCCATTTTGGGCAATACGTACTTCAACTCTCACTTTCAGTTATAATGTTGAGGAGATCATGATGCCGCAGGTCATAATGACTTTTCTAGCAGTAGCTACACACAAACACTTGTAACTCTGTTGTCATTGCAGATATCAGGTACTAGTGATTCTAGGACGATGACCGGATTTGTTAATTTTTTACTCAAAACTAGTTCACTTCATTCAACTAATAAAGTTGTTTTTGTTTGTTTCCCTTTTCAGTGAAATATCCGGGTATCAAGACATATGTAGATCCACATACGTATGAAGATCCTAACCAGGCTATTCATGAATTTGCAAAAGAGCTGGACTCTACTGCTATATCCATTGACAAAGTAATTGGTGCAGGTAATTACATTCTATTACTCTTAACATTTTATATATGTACTGTATATATCTAGAAAAGTAGAAGTCTGAGGTTGCGGGGAGGGATTCATCGCCCTTATCACTGGTCTCCCCTCCCCTATCATCGCGATTTCTGTTTTGGTGCTTCTCCCACCTCTCCCTTATCTATTTTTATTTTCTTCCAACATCTCCAATATCAGTAGGCCCTCTTTTCTCTAAATACAGGCCTAAACCGACAGTCAGTTCCAGCACACTTCATCCAACGTTTTCCATTTCAAACTTTCCCTACCCTATTATGCTATGGCTTTTGTTGTCCCCAACCACAAATATATATACACTAAATACATATAAATTATATATATGGATGCAGAGCCACTCCTAGCCTTTATGGGGTCCTAGGTGAGAATCCTACGGGGCTCCTGGCCAAGCGTTCAACACCACACCTCCTTTTACTCCACCTGTTTTCACAATACAGATACACATACTGACCCCCCCACTGATCTTCACAAATAGACACTCTCTCCCCATCCAAATAGACGCACTAATAGGTTCGACAGTGGTGCAAGGCCCATGGCATGCACCCTGGCCCGCCCTACCAAAAGGGCAGGCATGCTTGCAAGTATGTAATATGCACAGTATTTCCAGATTGTCATCATATACACTCATTGTTCTATAATTACAGAGCGACAAAAAGTAAAAATCTGGAAAATTATCATTAGTACATCAGGTATGCAAAAACTACGTACGTGTTTATGTACCGTATACTGTACTCATAATGTAGTATATACTGGACTGTATTGTTGCCAATTTTGATTATTAACATAAATATTGTTTCTGTTGACTTTTGGAAATGCTGGCTCAGGTTTTCTTAAATTGCAGGGCTTGTTGTGTGTAAGGAAAAAACATTATAACTCTGACCAGTTTAACATTTATAATTTATAGCTTTGAGGATGTCAATAATTAAGGTTCTTTACAAACAAGTATTCCTGGATCGTTGTTAAATATCCTGATTTTCAGTTATGATACCTCAATAAAGCATGTTTTGCATTAAGTCTCTAATGACAAATAATTGGAAATCATCACAGACTGGTTGTGTTATAAATCTGTTGTAGAAAAGTATTTGGCAATTTATAGTACAAGAATTACCAATTAAATGGGAGCGAGGGGTAAAGGTCTAATAATTGAATGTAAATAATATGGCCTAGATTTAAGAGGATTGCTCCGGGTTTGTAGAAGGCCTTATGTTGGTCAATGTTTATTGCAGCAGAAATGGTAGATATGTTGGCACGAGCATCTTAGTATCGGAATGATGTAAGCTGCTTGCACAGGTTATGGTGGACAGAGGTCTTCTAACTATAGCAATATGAAAAACATCACTGTAGCTAAAGCCTGCTGTGTCCCCTCTTTGATAATCATATGTGATTTTTTCTTTTGGCTGCCCCAGTAACAGAGTGCACACACTGAGCTTTGAAATACAAAGTAGTTTCACTGTGCTTTACAATATAAAATAAATAATAATAATAATATATATAAAACAAAAATAAATAAATACTAATAATAATAAAAAATAAAAATAAAATAAACAATATAAAATTGGTATACAGGTTGAGCACCCGTGATCTGGAACACACGAGACCCCAAGCGTTCAGCATTTCAGATTCTCTTGTTTTTCGGAATCCAAGAGAGTCTGATGTTTGAGAGGAAGGAGATCGCTGTAGGAGAGCCACGATCCCATTCCTGCTTCAACACCAGCGTGTGCACATGCTCTGAGCAGTTTGCGGGATTGCTTCATAGACATATTGCACGATGTCAGCGTGACTCTGAACAGTATTACACAACTGGGGCTGCTCAGAGGCTCCCATGTGTGCCGTGGTCTGCTGCAGCACTCGGGAGCTGAGTTGCTAAGCGGCAGCACCTGTCCAGGGTGCCTTTAATCCAGAATTACTAAAATCTGGAAGGCTTCAAAAATTCCAGTTTTTGGAGTCATATATGTATAAACAGTTGGATACTGGACTAAAGGGACAAAGGAAACAGGTTCATTTTTACCTCTTCTCACCTAACTTAACTTAGCGCTGATTAACGTCTGGCTGTGGTTAGCAAAATGTTAACCACAGCCAGGACTTCTGCAGAATCCGTTAACACCAGCTTAAAGAAACAAAATAACTCAGATACTCACCTCCTGTCCCGCAGCGAGGACCACGGCTCCGACTGCCTCCTCCATCCGGCGGGAGCAGGGAAACACTGGGGGAAAAGTCCTCCCAGTCTCTCCCTGCGTATCACTTCGCCGACTGGCCGGATCTCGTGAGGCGGTCATGTGACTGGCAGGGGGAAACTCAATGGAGTCCTAGGGACTCCATCACGTGGATGTTTTCAGCTGCGCTCAGTGCTGCTGCGTGCATCCCAGGGGTTAACGCCCGCAAACAATGCAGGCAGCATTTTTTGCACCTGCATTGTAATCCAGCGTTAAAATGCGGGCGCAAGGGTGAAAACTGTGGGCGCCGTTTTTCCTCCCTCGCGCCTGCGTTTTAACGCTAGGATTGTAATATAGCCCTAAATGTTTATGTGATCCTCCACACAAAAAAGACACAAACCTTGGCTTTCAAAAAGGGTTACAATAGGACCTAAATAGACAGTAAGGAGTATCAGACGGTGGGTGCTACTCCTTTCTGGGAGCATTCCCTAATTTTCTAACCCCCGGTGCTCTGTATGCATAGTAGAGCTTAGTGGAAAAAGTGAAATCACACACTCATCACTCTGCATCACTCTATGCAGTTCGCCAACATAACTGGGATCATCAGGAGCATTGTCAGAATGACATGCAGTTGGAAAGTAATGTTGTTGTGTGACACAGCAATTAGAAAATTAGTATTTTTACCTCTCCCGCTCTCCTCTTTCCTATTTCCTTTGTCCCTGTAGCCCAGTATCCAACTGTTTATAGAGAGTATATATTATTTAGGGTAACTCCTTCTGCTCAGCTTTAAGTTTTTACACGCTTACTTACAGTGTTGTGTTTGTTTACTCAGTTTTTGGAGTCTTTCGGATTTTAGAATTCCAGGTAAGGTGGTGCTTAGTCTGTAAATATGTTTTAAAAAAACCAACAAATTCGACATACAACAAAAAAACATAAGTATATCTACACAGATTGTAATGACACTTAATTGTAGGCGTTCAGCTGATATGGAATATGTTAATCCTTCCTGTCCATTTTTATAATAAATGCGCTAGAATGCATTGAATGTTGACAGGAGATCTCACAGCCCTTGCTGGAACTGTTCACAATTCCTTGATTACAAGGTGACAACTCTCTGATATTGTTCTTGATTAATATGAAGCATTATCTGGTTGACATTGCGTTTTCAACTATTCTTTCTCTTGTCCAGGAGAATTCGGTGAGGTGTGCAGTGGTCGACAGAAGCTTCCATCCAAAAAGGAGATCAATGTGGCAATTAAGACTTTGAAAGCTGGCTACACAGAAAATCAGAGGAGGGATTTCTTGAGTGAGGCCAGTATCATGGGGCAGTTTGAACACCCGAACATCATCCGCCTAGAAGGAGTAGTTACGAAAAGTAAGCATAGGGTACATTGGGATGGATTAAGCTCACTAATGGACTTTATGTATTGCTACAGTCTTTCACCTCTGGCTAACAATGTGTATTTCATAGAATAAAATCCAAACAGTGTTAATATCCATTTAATCATCAATATAACTGAACAAATAATTCTTATTATCAGTATCATAATCCTTCTTATAGGGCCAACAGTTTCCGCAGCACTTTAAAGTAAGAGGTGTAGGGGGTCCTGTTCAGATGAGCTTATCTAATAGTTCCAGGGGGTCCAATTTATACCAAACTCTTGTTATTGGTCACTGTCAAGCTTCTCTTTATGCTGTTTACAGTTTCCAACACTGGCAAACACCGGCGCTTTCTGAATAATCTCCATATTATCTAATGGTCAGACTTTATACATTTATACATTTTAGAAATGAGATTTTTCAATACATTGTTTATGATTTCATATCACATATCCTTACAGTGAGACATTCCCTCTTAACAGTCATATTCTTCAATATTATGGTTTCTTTAACCCCTTAAGGATGCGCTGGTGGCGCCGTTAAGGGGCGGGTTTACCCTTTGAGGCTTACAGGTACGCCTCGCCGACAGGTGCTGTCGCGCAGCACTGATTGCAGCCCACCCCACAGCTGATGCGCGGCACCTGTCATTGCGCGGCCGTGTTCCACAGCTGATGCGCGGCCCGCCTCGCTGCCGATGCACAGCAAACGTCATTGGCTGCAGGAGGACGGCTTGAGTTCAGGCCGTCCCGTAAAGCCATTGACGCATGCCGTGAGTCGGCGCATGCAGGATGTCAGGAGGGGCCGAAGCAGCCCCATTGAAGACAGCGTGGCGTACATGTACGTCTTGCATCTTAAAGACCCTCCTGCTGCCAGGACAGCATGGACCATCCTGCGGTGGGAAGGAGTCAATGTGTTCCGAAAATAACTAATGAGAAAATTCCTTAAATTGACAGTGTGTCTTGGTTTATCACAAATTTAACAGCAATGCAAATCAATTGAAATATGTTATTTATTTTTTTAATTAGAACAACCTGGTGAACCTAGGTTCCATTATATTTACCTTAGATAAGTAGATATATGGCATGATTGACATTAAAACACTGTATTCTTCCAGGTAAGCCAGTGATGATTGTCACTGAATACATGGAAAATGGTTCCCTGGATAGCTTTCTCCGTGTAAGTATTTAAAATATGCTATTAGAATGTGGAAGACATAACTAATCTTTACTCTTTTATACTAGATACGACTTATATTTTTCATTTATTATGTACATACATCGTTATTTTCCCAGCATACATTTCTCAGGTGCTGTGATAATACTTTAAATAGTGTACATGAATTATGTATGAAAAAACAAATTTATATGTAGCACACTTGGGGCTCTATTACATTCTCCACGCAAATTCGCACGCGCAGCGCATTTTTTTTTGCGCACAGCATTAAATGTTATATTAACGCAGGTATTACGATCCGAGCACATTTTTTCGTCCATCAGAAAATATCACGCGTAAAAAAGACACACAAAAACACGTGCGCATTAATGGTGTGCGCAGAAATCAGTGGGCAGACTGTTTATTCACGCGATTCAGCCAATCAGAATTAAGAACCACAATTGTCTCCCATTCAGTTTTTGCGCCTGTCAGAATCAATCTGTGTATATATGCTGCAGCAATAATAAAAACAGGCACAACCCCTCAATTTTATTGTTTGGGTATGTGTAGAATGTGTAACTATACTGTGCTGTATTTTTTTTTTTCGTGCTGGTGTATTTGGCTTCGGCCAGAACGTTCAGATTTGCAGTTACCACCAGCTTTTAAAAGACGTTAAAATTATGCGCGCAAACGTCGTTCGTAAAAAGTTGCACATCGATTGTAATACCATCCGCGTACCAGTGCACGAACGCATTTGCGCTCACAATGTTAAGTATGGGATGCGCGCACGAATTTGCGTTCACGCAGGGTCACTCGCGTTAGACGTTAACTCGCATCGTATGCGCGAACGTCGTAATACGACCTTCAGCGCGAAGGGTTTTGCCCCTTGCATTAATGCGCTTTTGCGCGCGTGCAAAAAAGTGTGCGAAGAATGTAATAGAGCCCTTAAAGTATAACAGAAATATTGAATGTTGGTTTAACAAAAAGATGGCAATAATAAGTTGTCGTGTGTTGATGAAAGTTATTGCTGTTATTAATTGATCATTATTCTTTTATGGCAAGCACCTAGGACCCAATTGTGACTTACGGCTTGATTTAATTATATGGGCCATTTTATCTAAATAAATGTCAGCTGTTTTCAGCTAATAATTTTTTTTGAAATATCGGCTCATTCATTTGCGACAATTCAGCTGGAGCCGATAATTGAAAAATGCTGTTAGTATGAAAAAGGTTTGGCCACTAAAACGCCTGAAAAGGCTGACTTTTGGCCAGCATTGTACAGATTGCTGCCTTTACACGTGACTATTAGAAATATCCAATGTTCAAAAAAAGATTTCAATCTAATGCCTTCTATTTTCTGCCTGAAAATCCATTTATCAACACCTTTTAACACTTGTATTTTTTTTCCAGAAATTGGCATACTAATGAATTCTAATTCAACTGATATTTCCATTAAAAAGTATAGCCTCGAGAGCCAATATTCAATACACATTGTTATAGGGAATCAAAATGCCGGTAAATCCACACTTGAATATCCCAAGCCAAAACATAACCGAAAATCAGTCGAAAAAGGTCCAGTTTCATCAATCAGACCGATTTAAATCAAACTTCTCGACCCCTGACAATAACTAATATGACAGATTTCTCTTGAATAAATAAAGTAACTACACTTATTTTTCAAAAGGAAATACCCGTGTGCTGGTGTTAATTGAAGTGAAGAATGTAACTGATCACTCATAGTCTCTGGATACTGATCCTAGTGAAATTAAGTCCAGAATTCTCATTTTTTGCGGAGCGGCAATTTAATGGCCAATTAGTATCTTAATTGTACACTTGACATTCTTTTACAGAAACACGATGCTCAATTTACCGTCATCCAATTGGTGGGCATGCTCCGCGGTATTGCATCTGGCATGAAATATCTTTCTGATATGGGTTACGTACACCGTGATTTGGCCGCGCGCAACATTCTCATTAATAGCAACCTGGTCTGTAAAGTTTCCGATTTTGGTCTTTCCCGCATTCTGGAGGATGATCCCGAGGCTGCTTACACCACAAGGGTGAGGAATGGAATGGATGACACAGTATTGTGGTTTTCTTTTTGTTATGTTTCTCTGTTTAGGTTATGTTTTCATAATAATAGTAATCGCTGATATTGGCCGTTTTCCATGGGACAGCAACAAGGAAGAGAAATATTGGTACAGAACTGCACTTTAGCGAAGAAAAAGCTGTTAGATTTGTTTCTGAGTTTAACGAGCGCTCAATAAAACGCACAAAGTAAATGTTTGTTTATGTTACTAAACTTGCATAGTTACAGTCTCGTTTATTGAGCACACGATTAACAAAACGTGTCTTTCGTTAACGCAACAATTTGTAGAAGCTACATCCTGCAGACAGCCTTTGGTATCATTATAAAATGTTAATAATTGCTTTATCTCCTGGATCTTTAAAGTTTAAGAATAAACAAATCAGACTCTAACTGCATGATTAATAGCAGGATTATAGCTAAAACTAAACTTTGGTGAAGCTAATCCTTAGTACAGTGACTAATGGGTTTGGATTGCTTGGGGATTTAAGGTGGACTATGGATGGAGAAGTCGTCTATCTCACTTTTATTTCAGTACGATAAACCAGAGCCGAGCAAGAAATCTGCACTATGACGAATATAAAATATATAATCCCTAAATACAAAGCTTTTTATATGGAGCAAACATGTAAAAGTTGGGTATTATAATAGCTTGACATATTTTTGTGAGCAAGAGAGAGGATTTTGTTTATACTTTCTGCATCTTCCTATAAAATGTCTGTTTTACAACGTTACTTGCTAAGTCACACAATATTATGTTCATCGCAGACATGCAAGTTCCGTTCTTAATCTTCATAGTGTGTTTTTTTCTGCAGAAATCAGTTTGTAGAGGGAATTAATGGGTATTTTTTCCTCATTGCGTAACGGAAGCTTATTGTGCTCTGATATCCAAATAATATACAGAGCATTTTCTTGAAATTAATTTGTGATAAAGATGTGACATGGGAAAGCCCTTTTCCTTTAAAGGAATAAGCAGTTTTCAAATACAGTATCTGGATATTCTTTTTATCCAAAAAAGATTTTTTTTTAATTTTTTATTTAAAATTCGACTAGTTCTTGGTTTGTTCTGATTCAAAGAACAAATTCCTCTTTTCTCAGATTATCACACAATGGATGGCCTCTTATGCATTGTACAGTCCTGTTATTGAAATGATCACCGGGGTTTTATTTGCTCTTATCCTCTTTATTTATGTATCTTATTTAGACACAATCTAAAATAAATAAATGTTGGGGACCTTTTTTATTTAAAAAAAAAACTGTTAACGGTCCCCATGATCGGACCTATTAAGAACGCGTCGTTGTCTTTGAAACTGCACTCGTAATAGCTGGAAGTAGCTAATAGATGCCACCGCTGTAGGAATCCTCTCCTAGAGTACACTGCACATCATGGAGACGTGTGAGTCCTGTGTGAAATACAATGTATGCAATCTCGCAGGACTGCACTTCACTGGTGGAAGGAGGGCACTGGGATCTCTTTCTACTGTCCTTCACCCTAACACACAGGATGGAGACATGGTGGTATGCAGAAGTCAAGTCGAGCAGGAACTCTTCAATTTTTCTCAGGGTAAACGGAGTTGTCTTTTGGCCCTCTCACTGCTAAGTTTTAATTAGAAGTAGAAGTGGTACCTTGTTATGGCACCTTCCCTGTGGATCAAAGTGTGTATATAACAGCGTACTGCGGCCTAGAGGGGGTAGGGGGCAATGCCTTGCCGTATTGCCTAAAAGTAGTTGAAGAAAGAATGGGGGTTTTACCTCCTACAGGCGCTGTCTGCTGGAAAAAATTGACACCTGACAGTGTGCCACATATACAGTTGTTTTATTGAATGTAATAATTGCCTATAGTACACGATAAACAGAATATGAAGTAGTAACAGAAAAAGCACTAATATTCCATTGATCGTTAAGGCGAGTACTTATCAAGTCTCTGAAATCAGTACGAGTAACAGTTCAGGTTAATGAGATGAGGGCTGGGATGCGTTTTTCTCCCTCCTCTTGGTAGATCTGCAATCTCTGCTAGCCGTTTGTAGATGCAATGATCATATCCATACAAAATCGTCTTGCTGATGGAAATTCCTTGTTACCTCAAAGACATAAACGAGATAATGGCCAAAAAGATCAGACAAGACGAAATGAAGTGCATTTATGAATTTGATTGATTACATCCAAAAGGATTGAATATGGACTTCGAACTTTGCCACTTCTTATGAATATCATCCTCCATTTGAATTAATTAGTCCACCCCTCTCCCTCTCAACCAGCCCGCTATTAACAGCAGTACCCTTACACGGACCTTCAAAATAGACTCCCCCCATCCTTGTCTACTGTAGAGGCATATCAAATGTTATCCTCCTCCACCCAAGAGTATATCTGAGATTAACCATGCCCCCCCCAGACACGTCACCTTATCTCTGCTTTTCTCGACATCTCCGCAAGGGAAAAAACTTTTCCTACTGGCACTAGATATATTTGATACACAAGGCTACGTTATTTCTCCACCGAGCGCTTATTGACTTAACACTCGCTTCCAACTTTAATCAACGGTCCTATATACCTTGCTTGAGGTATGAATCTTTCTATTCACCCGTATTTTTAAATAGAGGCTTATCTATCTGAATCCCCATTCAATAATCTGTACTCCAATTAAGCTTGCAAAAGAGACTGTACATCTGCAGACACGAACTAGCAATGCTTTGTATGATAATAGACATATAAATGCGGTAACAAGCAAAGAGGGTTTATACTGTGGAAACACCCAAAAACAATGAGCAGCAAAAAAACACCACCCTGATATCCACCAAATTCAGAAAGCATATAACATGAAAAACAAAAATTGGTGGTGTTGCGCTAAAGGAAAGTAATAAAACTTATGTATGGTCTATTTTGAAGGCATGCTATACTGCACAGCAAAAAAGAGAGAAAGAAAGTTCTATTTCTCAATAGTTCGTTCAATGGATATCCAGTCTCTGTTGTAGAAAGGATTTTCAGTGAAATCTTCCAAGACTTTGGAACGAATGACCACTTCTTTGGTGAATCTTCATTAAAAAGTATATATCTCGGAAAAAGAGAAACTCGATAGTGTTATACCGTTTATTAATGTGTATACAAATCTACTGACATAATATACGTACAGAAAAAAGAGGTAGTGGGTTTAGGATTTGATCTCACCCACTGCCAGATAAAACATCACGTCCCAATCAAGCCTCTATAGACAAAACCACCAGGAGCTCCCGGGCTGCTTCCAAGGTGGTCACTCAATACCAAAGGTGGGACCGCGATGATAAAGTGACGTAGTGCTGACGCGTTTCGCCCCGCCCACGGGACTTCATCAGAGCATACGTCACTATGCCATCATCCTCTCTAAATAGTGTCTTAACTTGACACACCTGGTGAAATTCTAATGAAATTCTCTGTAGCCACTCCCTATGGGAGATCCTACAAATGCTTCAGTATGTTTAAATATATTGCAAATGGAAGCACAAAAACAAATGTATTAAAAGATTGCCATATATAGGCGATCACAAACAGCCCTAAGAATAATCTTTAAGGCAAAAATTCATAACACCCATAAAACACTCTGTGTATGGATCAATGATTATTTTAAAAAACAATATTAAAAAAACAGCATTGAAAACGAACAGCATTAAAAAACGAACAGCATTTAAAAAACGAACAGCATTTAAAAAAAAAAAAAAAAAAAAAAAAAAGCATTAAAAAACGAACAGCACTAAACAACGAACATTAGAAAGAGTATAGATTCTTAATACTTCTAAGAACGCTCCAAAAAGGGGAGGGGAGGGATCTTAAGACATAACTACATAATTACAAGAGTAAAATGTAAAAAAGTAAAAAACATATGGACAAAAACATCCGTAAAATATTACATCATTCAAATACTATTAATAATAAAGTACAAACAGTAAAAATATACCGCATACAATGGAATACGTATAGCCATAATAGAGACACATAATAATACATGATGAAGGGCAGGAATCATAACTACCATAAAAATACAATTAGGTAAGGAAATTATATAGATCAAAATCAACATTGAGACCCAAAGGAGTGAAAGTTCTTAAATCGTATGCTGTCCTCATCTCTTCCTGCCCCATTCTCTGAATGTTATTGCCTCCTCTCCAATATTTTCCTACCCTTTTAATGCCCAAAAACTTTAGACCTCTTGGGTCCGAATTATGAGACTTAAAGAAATGTGCGGAAACAAAATGTTGCATATACCCATTCCTAATATTGCGAATATGTTCATCTATGCGTTTGTGTAAAGGTCTTGCCGTGCGTCCCACATACTGTAGTCCGCACGGACATTCCAATAAATAGATAATATTGTTGGTTTTGCATGTAATTAAATTGTTGATCGGGTACTCAATATTTGTTATATTCGATTTGTAATTCTTGACGCAATTGCTACTTTTTGGACTATTCGAGTTCTTACACGATTGGCAATTTTTGCAATAGAAAAAACCTTTTTCTTGTTGTAGCCATCCTGTTTGTTTATGTTCTTTTATATAACTCTGGACTAAGGTTTGTTTTAAACTGGGGGCACCCCTAAAGGTGATACTGGGTCTTTCATTCAAAATGCCCCTCAGATCCTCATCTTCCATCAAAAGATACCAGAATTTATTTATAGTCTTCTTAATATCCATATGTAGGTTGTCAAAATCAAAAATCAACCTCGTTGTGGGTTTCTTTTTTCTTCCAAAATTCGTTTGTGTTAAAAGAGTAGATCTATCGATCTTCTTCACCCCTTGAAAAGCTTCCTCTAAAATTGTCTCGGGGTATTCTTTTTCTTTGAAGTCAGCTAGAAGTTTCACCGATTCTTTCAAAAAGTGCTCATTCTCAGTGCAGTTCCTCTTAAGACGCATAAGTTGTCCCTTGGGGATGTTATTAAGCCAAGGGGAAAAATGTCCGCTGGAAAAATGGATATAACTGTTGACATCTACAGGTTTAAAAAAGGTACGTGTTTTAATGGTGGCATTCTCTATATAAATATATAAATCTAAAAAGACCACCTCCTGTTTGCTATAATTAAAATCCAAATGGATATTAAAATCATTCCTATTCAAAAAAGCTAAAAAAACCTGTAGAGAGGCCTCATCTCCCTTCCAAATAAAAATGACATCATCGATATATCGACGATAGGTAACGAGGCCCGCACCCAGGAAGTCATCCAAAAAAGTCTCCTCCCAAAAAGCCATAAAAAGATTAGCATAACTGGGTGCGAACCTCGTTCCCATCGCAGTGCCCGCCACCTGAATATAAAAATCTTGATTAAACCAAAAATAATTATTATGTAAAATCCACTTAATGCTAGCTATTAAAAAGTCTCTCTGTTCCAAAGGAATTTTTCCATCCATCTCCAAAAATTTGGATGTAGCTTGAAGACCCTTAAAATGCTGAATGATAGTATAAAGGGAAGCAACGTCCCCCGTCACTAGCCAGAAGTCGTCCTGCCATTGATGTTGTATTAAAATATTCAAAATGTCCTTGGTATCCTTTAGATATGACCTAGTGTTCTTCACTACAGGCTGCAAAAAAATATCAATATATTCTGACAGTCTCGAGGAAATGGATCCAATGCCCGATATTATGGGGCGGCCAGGAGGATTTTCTCTATTTTTGTGGAGTTTCGGTAAAATGTAGAAGGTAGGTATTTTTGGATGATTAATAGACAAATATTCATATTCCTTTTTGTTCAAAATATTGTTTATCCGCCCTTCATTCAGTAGTGCCATTAATGTTATTTTCATATCACTAGTAGGATCTTTTTTCATGATTTTGTATGTGTTATTATCACTCAATTGTCTTACACACTCCTCTATATATTTGGTTTTTGTCATCAAAACAATCCCTCCCCCTTTATCCGCCGGTTTAATTATTGTATTTTTATCTTCCTTGAGTATTTTCAAAGCCTCTCTTTCTTTTTTAGACATATTGTTGTAATTCCTGTTCCCATAGACGGAATTCTTTTTGTTATTAATTTTTTCTAAATCTTTAATGACTAGTTTTTCAAACATGTCCATGGAGCTAGATTTGCAGAACTGAGGAAAGAAGGTTGATCTAGTTTTCAAATCTGTGTGTACATATGTAGTGATAATCGGATTGCTGTTTTCAATTGGATTCTTACAAAAAAACTTTTTTAAAGTTAAATTGCGGACAAATTTCTTGACATCAATCAATGCTTTAAACCCATCATGTTTACGTGTGGGGGCAAATTTCAAACCCCTACTGAGAACTTCAATCTCCATAGGAGAGAGTGTCCTTTCGGATAGATTGAAAATCCCCTTCTGATTCAAAGTGATGGTGTTGTCAAAAGGAATTCGTTCAGTTTCTACTAGTATCTCAACGGTCTTTTCATTTTTCTCTTTTCCCTTTTTCTGTCCAGCTCGGCATCCTCTGATGTTGCCGAATCTGAATCGGTTTCTCTTCGTCTCTTCCAAGTTGAAACCGCCGATAAAAAATCCTCCCTTTTCTTTCTAGGGGCAATCGGCCAATCCTTGTTTTTTTCTTGATTTGGTTCGAAAAAAACTTCCTCATTGTCAAGTGGTCTAAAGCGATTTTTCAAAGGAATAGCATTAGTCCCAGAGACAAATTGATTGTAATGCTGTTTCTGTCTATGAACTTTTTTTGGGTGTATCCATTGTTCATTTCTTGTTTTATTATCATACAGAGTTTTTCTGTTCTCATCCCGAATTTTTTTAGGAATGTAACTAAAATGATTCTTTTTCACATATGGATCACCTGCATAATATGCATTATTGAACCCGTGCATAGACTGACTCTTTTTTCGTCCTGAGTGTCCACCATCTCTATAGGGGTTCCTCACAGTCTGCACTGACGGTTGTTCATGTATTTTCTTTCTTTGTAGACTATTAAAAGTCCACACTTGATTGTGTAGATAATCCAATTTATCGCGTTTGTATTTTGTGATTTTTATTTGTTTCGTATCATTTTCTTCCTTATTAAGAAAAACTTCCGTTTGTTTAGAAAGAGTCTTAAAATCTGGAAGTTCAAAAAATGGAGACAATTTATCTTGTATTTTACCAATCTCTCTATTAATTCTGGACAAATTCTCCTTTTTTCTGGTGATTATAATGCCCATCATGTGGATTGAAAAGCTCTCAAGAGCTTCATTCCAAATCATCATGAATTCTGGTACATCTCTATCAAAAGTCGAGTTCTTAAAAAATCTTAAACCCCTAGGGGTGATCTTTTCATGTAAATACCGTTCAAAGGTTGCTATATCCCATTTTAAACGCATTTCCTTTTTCATAAGGTTTTGGAGATTCTTGAACTCATCTTCCAAAGAATTCTCACTAGTAGGTACTGTAGTGATCTCGACCTCATCATTAAACAATTGGTTATAATTAAAATCACCATGCTTATCTCTATATTCAAAGATCGCCATGTTGGTAAACAAGGTGTTAACTCAGTATAAGTGGATGAAGAGTTAACAAGCAAAGAGGGTTTATACTGTGGAAACACCCAAAAACAATGAGCAGCAAAAAAACACCACCCTGATATCCACCAAATTCAGAAAGCATATAACATGAAAAACAAAAATTGGTGGTGTTGCGCTAAAGGAAAGTAATAAAACTTATGTATGGTCTATTTTGAAGGCATGCTATACTGCACAGCAAAAAAGAGAAAGAAAGTTCTATTTCTCAATAGTTCGTTCAATGGATATCCAGTCTCTGTTGTAGAAAGGATTTTCAGTGAAATCTTCCAAGACTTTGGAACGAATGACCACTTCTTTGGTGAATCTTCATTAAAAAGTATATATCTCGGAAAAAGAGAAACTCGATAGTGTTATACCGTTTATTAATGTGTATACAAATCTACTGACATAATATACGTACAGAAAAAAGAGGTAGTGGGTTTAGGATTTGATCTCACCCACTGCCAGATAAAACATCACGTCCCAATCAAGCCTCTATAGACAAAACCACCAGGAGCTCCCGGGCTGCTTCCAAGGTGGTCACTCAATACCAAAGGTGGGACCGCGATGATAAAGTGACGTAGTGCTGACGCGTTTCGCCCCGCCCACGGGACTTCATCAGAGCATACGTCACTATGCCATCATCCTCTCTAAATAGTGTCTTAACTTGACACACCTGGTGAAATTCTAATGAAATTCTCTGTAGCCACTCCCTATGGGAGATCCTACAAATGCTTCAGTATGTTTAAATATATTGCAAATGGAAGCACAAAAACAAATGTATTAAAAGATTGCCATATATAGGCGATCACAAACAGCCCTAAGAATAATCTTTAAGGCAAAAATTCATAACACCCATAAAACACTCTGTGTATGGATCAATGATTATTTTAAAAAACAATATTAAAAAAACAGCATTGAAAACGAACAGCATTAAAAAACGAACAGCATTTAAAAAACGAACAGCATTTAAAAAAAAAAAAAAAAAAAAAAAAATTAAAAAACGAACAGCACTAAACAACGAACATTAGAAAGAGTATAGATTCTTAATACTTCTAAGAACGCTCCAAAAAGGGGAGGGGAGGGATCTTAAGACATAACTACATAATTACAAGAGTAAAATGTAAAAAAGTAAAAAACATATGGACAAAAACATCCGTAAAATATTACATCATTCAATACTATTAATAATAAAGTACAAACAGTAAAAATATACCGCATACAATGGAATACGTATAGCCATAATAGAGACACATAATAATACATGATGAAGGGCAGGAATCATAACTACCATAAAAATACAATTAGGTAAGGAAATTATATAGATCAAAATCAACATTGAGACCCAAAGGAGTGAAAGTTCTTAAATCGTATGCTGTCCTCATCTCTTCCTGCCCCATTCTCTGAATGTTATTGCCTCCTCTCCAATATTTTCCTACCCTTTTAATGCCCAAAAACTTTAGACCTCTTGGGTCCGAATTATGAGACTTAAAGAAATGTGCGGAAACAAAATGTTGCATATACCTCCTAATATTGCGAATATGTTCATCTATGCGTTTGTGTAAAGGTCTTGCCGTGCGTCCCACATACTGTAGTCCGCACGGACATTCCAATAAATAGATAATATTGTTGGTTTTGCATGTAATTAAATTGTTGATCGGGTACTCAATATTTGTTATATTCGATTTGTAATTCTTGACGCAATTGCTACTTTTTGGACTATTCGAGTTCTTACACGATTGGCAATTTTTGCAATAGAAAAAACCTTTTTCTTGTTGTAGCCATCCTGTTTGTTTATGTTCTTTTATATAACTCTGGACTAAGGTTTGTTTTAAACTGGGGGCACCCCTAAAGGTGATACTGGGTCTTTCATTCAAAATGCCCCTCAGATCCTCATCTTCCATCAAAAGATACCAGAATTTTTATAGTCTTCTTAATATCCATATGTAGGTTGTCAAAATCAAAAATCAACCTCGTTGTGGGTTTCTTTTTTCTTCCAAAATTCGTTTGTGTTAAAAGAGTAGATCTATCGATCTTCTTCACCCCTTGAAAAGCTTCCTCTAAAATTGTCTCGGGGTATTCTTTTTCTTTGAAGTCAGCTAGAAGTTTCACCGATCTTTCAAAAAGTTCATTCTCAGTGCAGTTCCTCTAAGACGCATAAGTTGTCCCTTGGGGATGTTATTAAGCCAAGGGGAAAAATGTCGCTGGAAAAATGGATATAACTGTTGACATCTACAGGTTTAAAAAAGGTACGTGTTTTAATGGTGGCATTCTCTATATAAAATAATAAATCTAAAAAGACCACCTCCTGTCACGAGGTTGATTTTTGATTTTGACAACCTACATATGGATATTAAGAAGACTATAAATAAATTCTGGTATCTTTTGATGGAAGATGAGGATCTGAGGGGCATTTTGAATGAAAGACCCAGTATCACCTTTAGGGGTGCCCCCAGTTTAAAACAAACCTTAGTCCAGAGTTATATAAAAGAACATAAACAAACAGGATGGCTACAACAAGAAAAAGGTTTTTTCTATTGCAAAAATTGCCAATCGTGTAAGAACTCGAATAGTCCAAAAAGTAGCAATTGCGTCAAGAATTATAAATCGAATATAACAAATATTGAGTACCCGATCAACAATTTAATTACATGCAAAACCAACAATATTATCTATTTATTGGAATGTCCGTGCGGACTACAGTATGTGGGACGCACGGCAAGACCTTTACACAAACGCATAGATGAACATATTCGCAATATTAGGAATGGGTATATGCAACATTTTGTTTCCGCACATTTCTTTAAGTCTCATAATTCGGACCCAAGAGGTCTAAAGTTTTTGGGCATTAAAAGGGTAGGAAAATATTGGAGAGGAGGCAATAACATTCAGAGAATGGGGCAGGAAGAGATGAGGACAGCATACGATTTAAGAACTTTCACTCCTTTGGGTCTCAATGTTGATTTTGATCTATATAATTTCCTTACCTAATTGTATTTTTATGGTAGTTATGATTCCTGCCCTTCATCATGTATTATTATGTGTCTCTATTATGGCTATACGTATTCCATTGTATGCGGTATATTTTTACTGTTTGTACTTTATTATTAATAGTATTTGAATGATGTAATATTTTACGGATGTTTTTGTCCATATGTTTTTTACTTTTTTACATTTTACTCTTGTAATTATGTAGTTATGTCTTAAGATCCCTCCCCTCCCCTTTTTGGAGCGTTCTTAGAAGTATTAAGAATCTATACTCTTTCTAATGTTCGTTGTTTAGTGCTGTTCGTTTTTTAATCCTTTTTTTTTTTTTTTTTTTTTAATGCTGTTCGTTTTTTAAATGCTGTTCGTTTTTTAATGCTGTTCGTTTTCAATGCTGTTTTTTTAATATTGTTTTTTAAAATAATCATTGATCCATACACAGAGTGTTTTATGGGTGTTATGAATTTTTGCCTTAAAGATTATTCTTAGGGCTGTTTGTGATCGCCTATATATGGCAATCTTTTAATACATTTGTTTTTGTGCTTCCATTTGCAATATATTTAAACATACTGAAGCATTTGTAGGATCTCCCATAGGGAGTGGCTACAGAGAATTTCATTAGAATTTCACCAGGTGTGTCAAGTTAAGACACTATTTAGAGAGGATGATGGCATAGTGACGTATGCTCTGATGAAGTCCCGTGGGCGGGGCGAAACGCGTCAGCACTACGTCACTTTATCATCGCGGTCCCACCTTTGGTATTGAGTGACCACCTTGGAAGCAGCCCGGGAGCTCCTGGTGGTTTTGTCTATAGAGGCTTGATTGGGACGTGATTTTATCTGGCAGTGGGTGAGATCAAATCCTAAACCCACTACCTCTTTTTTCTGTACGTATATTATGTCAGTAGATTTGTATACACATTAATAAACGGTATAACACTATCGAGTTTCTCTTTTTCCGAGATATATACTTTTTAATGAAGATTCACCAAAGAAGTGGTCATTCGTTCCAAAGTCTTGGAAGATTTCACTGAAAATCCTTTCTACAACAGAGACTGGATATCCATTGAACGAACTATTGAGAAATAGAACTTTCTTTCTCTCTTTTTTGCTGTGCAGTATAGCATGCCTTCAAAATAGACTATACATAAGTTTTATTACTTTCCTTTAGCGCAACACCACCAATTTTTGTTTTTCATATAAATGCGGTAAAATTTACTTTATTCATCTGTCCATTACACCTGAATTAAGGCATGGATCTCTCCATTCATCCGTTTTGTAAATAGAGGTTTTATCCATCTATAACTCCCATTTTTTTTTTTTTTTTTTTTTTAGAAAGGATTTTACCAGGAAGGATACATTAAGATTTCTCTTGTTTTCAAGTATGTCCTGGGTGGCGAGTATGTACCGTTAGGTGTCTTGCCAAGGACACTTACTGGAGAGGTTGCTCGCTGGGATCGAACCCATGACTCCACAGGCTTTCTCCATGCAGAGCAGTGACATTACCTCTACTCCACCCAGCCGGTAATTTCATTCAACTAAGGCTGTACAAAAGACTGTACTACCACAGGCACGGACTAGTAATGTTTTTTATATTAAATAGAAGTTTCACATATACGTTGGACACGGAGAGAAACCAAAATGCATTGAAATTATTCCTGCACTATCAGACATCATGCCCGCTCAGCGTGATTCACGTGCACGGAACCCTGTCCAACAGCGAATAGGCAGAAGAGAGACAAAAGACCGCAAAACAGAAACCGAAAGCAATTGTGGACCAATCACAAGGCAGACTTTAATAAATAAATGAAAATACTCATAGAAAGGGTTTCTACAGATGAAGAGGCCAATAGTGCACTGGCGAAACGCGTCCTGCAGAACCCTAACTACTTTCACGTGTATTCATATGTGTTTAAGCCCAAATAAACCCCCTTAATTTTAACATCTGCCTCCTTCATTCATAAAAATCACTGGATTACAGCTTGGACCGAGTTCATCTTACCAAAGATAGACCTACGGCTGCGCAGTTTCCATCACGGAGGAGAAGAGGAAAGAGGAAAGTTAAAGAAGGGAAGTTTGGCCACCTTTATGGGCTAACAATGCGCAAATGACGAGCTAAGACATATTCTAGCTCCAAATTACGTAAGTGCAACTACGCTTGTATTATTTAGCTTATCGCTAGGATTACCAGTACGCGCTATTTTCTCTGGCTATTATCTCGTTTATGTCTTTGAGGTAACAAAGAATTTCCATCAGCAAGGCGATTTTGTATGGATAGGATCATTGCATCTACAAACGGCTAGCAGAGATTGCAGATCTACCAAGAGGAGGGAGAAAAACGCATCCCAGGCCTCATCTTTTTAACCTGAACTGTTACTTGTACTGATTTCAGAGACTTGATAAGTACCCGCCTTAACGAGGAATGGAATATTAGTGCTTTTTCTGTTACTACTTCATATTCTGTTTATCGTGTACTATACGCAATTATTACATTCGATAAAACAACTGTATATGTGGCACACTGTCAGGTGTCAATTTTTTCCAGCAGACAGCGCCAGTAGGAGGTAAAACCCCAATTCTTTCTTCACCTAAGATTTTATTAGGTTCCAATTATACGTTTCTTTATTAAGTCACCAGAAATATTTGATATGTATTACAATAAGATAAAAATTCCCTAAAACCCAGCAAATATATCAGGGTTATTCAAAGAGATCCGAATTGCTGGCGAAAGGTAACCGAACAGTGAAATTCAGCGTGCGGTTACCTTTCCTGGCCATTCGGCTATTCAGAGAGCAGGCAGTTTGCCAAATGTTGGCGAATTGCCTGCACATACGGTGCCTGTTCGGTGCCTGTTCGAGGGCAGAGAAATCCCCATAGAGAAGCAATGCTTCGTCTATTCAGAGAACAAAAACCAGCAGTGATAAGTTGCCGAAATGCCCTGCTATTCGGTGGTTTCATTCGACAGGTTTATTCAGGCGAATCCCATAGGCTTCAATGTTAAAAATATTCCTGTTTAATTCAATATCTAATAAACCATTCATTATAATATTCTGCAGTAAAATGTCTCTTTATTTATAGATTTTTTAGGATCTTTTAGGCATTTTTCGGGATTTTTTAGCAAAACTTTTTTTCCGTTTATTTTTTTTAACCACTTCGATGCTGAGGACGCGCTCAGCGCGTCCTCAGCATTCCCGCTGGTATGCGGAGGACGCGCTGAGCGCGTCCTCCCATTGGCGTCAGCGTTCGGCCGAGTTCCGGCCGATCGCTGTCCCCCCCGGTGCGGGCTGACATCCTGGATGTCAGCCGCGCATCCGGGACCACAGCCGCCCGAATTAGGTGTCATCGCGGCAGCGCGATGACACCTAATTCAGGCGCCCCCCCCGCATGTGCGGAGGAGGCGCCTGAAAGGGAGGGGGGGAGGTCCTTCGGACCTCTCTCCCTCCCGATCGGCGTCTCTGCGGGGGTTAACCCAGGCATCATTTGGAAGGGCACAGCCTGCCCTTCCAAATGATGCCTGGCATTAACCCCTGGGGAGCTGGATCGCGAATCGGCGCTGAAAAGCGCCGATTCGCGATCCTCTCCCGGAGCTGGCCGACATCTTGGATGTCGGCCAAGCCTCCGGGAACTCCCCCTGAGGACTGGCGTCATCGTGCGTAGCACGATGACGCCAGTCCTGGACTTAACCCTTAACTGCCACCAACGGTGGAGATAGGGAGTTCCAATGAACTCCCTATCTCCCGATCCGTGGCAGTTAGGGGTTAAATTTTGGTATGGTTGGATCGGCCAGAGCATGGCCGTTCCAACGATACCAAACATGAAAGTGAAAAATTTTGTAAAAAAAAAAAAAAATGAAAAATAAAAATTCAAAAAATTTTAAAAAAAAATTATAAAAAAAAATAAACACTTTTTTTTTTTTTTGGTTTGTTAATGCAGCAATATTGTTCCCATTTCAATTATAATGTGAACAATGATGCTGCACTAACGATTTTTGTATGCGGTGCGTTTGTTAAAAATCGCGTAATTTTCCCCCAAAAAAAATGTAACGAGACCCCATCTCTAATTTTTTTAACAAGCGCACCCCATACAAAATATAACCGCAATTGCTCGCATGTTAAAATGTGAAAAAAAACACTTTACACATTGTAAATTATTGAAAATACATATTTTATTGCATTTTTTGTTATAATATACAGACATGACATAACGTATACATATAATAATGAGATATTATGAATCTACCGAGTCTGACAGAGAGAACGATATATAATATGTCTGGGTCATATACAAAAATAAGCCTTCAAAACACGTTTAAACATGATGAGCAAAACCGGTAAAAATGACCTCAGCACAGGGGCGGGAAAAGCCTCAGCAGCGAAAGGGTTAAATAGTTTTTTCTTTTTTCTGTAACACACCTTTTTATTATCATTCATTGGTTCTTATATGTCAATTTCAGACATTTTCGTTCTGTAGTTTCTTTGCAAACAGCGTTTTACTTTTCAAACATTCAAGCGTACTGTTTTTTTTTTTTTTCACTCCATTCATCTGCAGTGTCGGGTTTTTCCGGCGACTGCTCTGCGCTGTGATCGACGGCTGCTCGGATTTCTTCGGCGTGTTCGACGGGGTTAATCCAGATGTTTTTGCGGGTTTCAGTGTGCGTTCGCTTTACCCTGTACTACGACGGCCCTGTGACGCTTGCTGAATACACCGCAGGGTCGCCGAAATGGGATCGTCAAATCGCACCGAATTGAAGAGAACGAAAAGTCACCGAACGTGTGGTGCCTTTTCAATTCTCTTTGAATAATCCTGTATATGTTTAAAAATTGATATCAAACTTGCATGTGGTATGCTTGCTAAGTGCGACATGTCAGTGGTTAATTGAGGAGCCGAAATCTTGTGCAGTTCAAACACTTATTTCTTTAGGACTTGACCCCTGGTGGTATGTAATGAGGAGGGAATGTTACCATAAGCCTGTACAGATGGTTGTTCCCACTCCCATTTTTGACCATTTAGTTCCCCGTCTGCATTATTTTACTTTTTCTTATTTGATCCATGATGAAAAGCATACAAAAACAGTTTGAACACCCTAAGATACAGTTGTGTTCAAAATTATTCAACCCCCACTGAAATTGAGTGTTTTGGCCAGTTTGACATTGATTTTGATCATTCAGTCATCTTGCTTACAATTAAATCAAAGAGGCACGTGTAGGTCAGACAAATATAACATAACATTTATAATGAAATAACCACAAATGTCTTTTCTGTGCTCACATCATTACCAGTTTTATTCAACCCCCAAGTGACATTCAATCTTAGTACTTAGTACAACATCCTTTTACAGTTATAACAGCTTTTAAACGTGAAGCATAGCTTGACACAAGTGTCTTGCAGCGATCTACGGGTATCTTCGCCCATTCGTCATGGGCAAAAGCCTCCAGTTCAGTCACATTCTTAGGCTTGTGCACTGCAACTGCTTTCTTTAAGTCCCACCAGAGGTTCTCAATCGGATTTAAGTCATTTGACTGCGATGGCCACTCCAAAATGTTCCAGCCTTTAATCTGCAACCATGCTCTAGTGGACTTGGAGGTATGCTTGGGATCATTGTCCTGTTGAAAGGTCCAACGTCTCCCAAGCCTCAGGTTTGTGACGGACTGCATCACATTGTCATCCAATATCTCCTGGTACTGAAGAGAATTCATGGTACCTTGCACACGCTGAAGCTTCCCTGTACCTGCAGAAGCAAAACAGCCCCAAAGCATGATTGACCCCCCGCCATGCTTCACAGTAGGCAAGGTGTTCTTTTCTTCATAGGCCTTGTTCTTCCTCCTCCAAACATAGCGTTGATCCATGGGCCCAAACAGTTCTAATTTTGTTTCATCAGTCCACAGAACACTATCCCAAAACCTCTGTGGTTTGTCCACAGGACTTTTGGCATACTGCAGTCGACTCTTCTTATTCTTTGGAGACAGCAAGGGGGTGCGCCTGGGAGTTCTGGCCTGGAGGCCTTCATTACGCAGTGTGCGCCGTATTGTCTGAGCTGAAACTTCGGTACCCACATCTGACAAATCTTTTCTCAGTTCCTCAGCAGTCACACAGGGACTTTTCTCCACTCTCAGGTAGCGCACAGCAGTCGAAGTCAGCATCTTCTTTCTGCCACGACCAGGTAGCGTTTCAACAGTGCCCTTTGCCTTGAATTTGCGATGATGCTTCCTATGGTCTCTCTTGGTATGTTTAACATCTTTGCAATCTTCTTATAGCCATTGCCCTTCCTGTGAAGAGTAGTCACCTCTTCTCTTGTCTTCCTGGACCATTCTCTTGACTTCACCATGTTTGTAACCACACCAGTAAATGTCTAGAAGGAGCTGAGTATCACAGTCATTTTAAAGCTGCCTAATTGGTGCTTATTATGCTTTATTGCTGCTCCGTGACATCCACAGGTGTTTTCAATACCTGATTGAAAACATTTGAATGAACCTCTGTTCTTCAGAGTGGTAGTCTTTAAGGGGTTGAATAATTGTGTCAATGAAGAATTCACAAAAGAAACATTTACTACTGTATTACAAAACCAATTGATGTCATTTTAGTTGCATATGGTTCTTTAAAAAGTCCTTGTAGGATTTCATTCTGAATACAATTACAAATGTACACTAAATTCCCTAAAACCCTTTACAGCATTGGGGGTTGAATAATTTTGAACACAACTGTAAGTGTTGCGCACGCCTATGTTTATGCCCGTTTCTAAAAAGTACATATTATTAATTTGGAGCTACCACTGCTGCTACAATGTAACCTTCAGATATTTATTTATTTATAAAGTATTTTTACCAGGAAGGATACATTGAGATTTCTCTCGTTTTCAAGTATGTCCTGGGTTCAAAAACATTGAAATATTACAGTCGTTACAGAAATACAAAGTAATAAAATGCAAGATATTAAAAAACAACAACACAAATATACAGATTAACACAGAAAATAAATATGTAGGAAATATATTTATTATGTTACATGTTTACCTTCTTTACCATGTTTACAGGTGCCTTCTGTATCGAGGTATGTTAATAGAGATCTCTTGTGACTTATATAGGCTGTCATACACTCTACAACAAGGCACCATGCTGTCAGTCTAGCTCGCATGGTCTTTGAGGCATTCATAGCTGGAAGGTATCCATACCTATGATAAAAACTTAAACCTTATGCAAACAATAAAAGTGTATAAATTCCAGAGATGTGATCCAACATAAAATCAATGAGTGAAATATGGCGTGAAAATAAGACAGATGTAAGAAAACTCCAGGTGCTACAATCCAGATCTGAGGTCTGGAAAATAAACACAGGACCAGGTGTCTTTTTTTGTGTTTTGTTTTTACCATCCTTACGTAAAACAGCGAGAAAGAAGGAAGTTATTTGTGTATGTTTTCTCAATCACATTCTTTAAGAATTGTGACTTCTTTAAGAAATCGATCTAGATACATTATTACCATTTTGAATTTCTGGTTTTGTGTATAAGGGTTTTTTTAAGCAAAAAAGTGAGTAATAAAATTGTCACTCATAAAAACTAGCTTTAAATGTCGCCAATAGCAATTTAATCATTAAATATGGGGAATATAACTCAGATCGGCTTGGAAAATGATATTAAAAGCAGTTAATGACAGAAAATCTATATATATAAAGAGAGATAATCCCCAATCATTAGAATGTCAAAATACTAGGAAATATTTGTACAGACAATTTAATTCACAAAATCTACTAAATGATATGATGGTGCCTTTTTTATAACTAAAAGAGAGTATATTTTAGACATTTAACCCTTTGGGGATTGTTATGGCATTCATCTAATACTCACAATGTTTAACTTTACTTGAAGACATCCTGCTCGCAATCTGCCCTTCATTTCCAGTAATCCGCTTTCATGCCATGACTTCATGTCTTTATAAACATTTACAAATTGCACACAGAGGAATGGGAACGCGAGGAGATTGGGGCAGCGTTTCAGGAAATCATGGAGATATCCTAAAGTATCCTACGTTTAGCAACAGTAGTTCAGTTTCTGGAACCCTGGGTTAAAAAGCATTTGTCTCAGAAGTGGCGCAAACCGCTATATCTGTGTTCAGTTTGTTCTACGTAGCCAGGTCTTTTGAAAACAGGGAGGTAGCGTTACATGTGTTTCACATTTACGTTTTATTTTTATTATGCCGCACATAATAGAAAACTGTAGACTGTAAATCTGACGACTAGAGAATGAAACCGATACTTTCCTGCTGTAATCAGATGGCAGATAAAGAACTCTTCCCAATGAACGATCCATCGATGGAACTGTGGTGGCACATTCTATTTGTTAAAACCAGATACATAAGCCACATTATTTAACCCTTCAAGCGCTGCTTAATTTTGGAACTGACAGCCAGTGACAACAAAACCTGCAAAAAAATAACAAAAAACATCTTTAGAAAGTCAGCCGAACTTATACAAAAGCTGAAATTAGTTTTTTTAGTTATTACGATATTTTCTTTATATTTTTTTATTTTGAATAAAAATACTTTACTAAATATCTCCTATTGTGTTTAGTGGGTCACAGATTTATTTAATTTAATTAGTTCTTTATAATTTATATTTACTAATTCATGCAAATAGCTTACACTTCATTTCAGTACTTGTGAGCTCCTTGATCGCTGCCATGATGTATGTTTTTGTATCATAAACTATTGTTATACATTGTATACAAGTGTTATGCTGATGCATTGAAATGGAGGTTATTATTTTTCATCAGAATGAAAGCGAGGGCAATTAAATGCATATTAAACCTATAGGGACACGTTATTTATTATACAGCCGAGCAAGGGATTAACAATACAAACACAACACGGCAGCGGTGACTTGTCTATAGAGGCAATTGAGGCACAGCCCTACTTTTTTTTTTTGCAATAAAAAATTAAATGGTATATTTATATTTTTTATTGTTATTTTAATTCACCAAATGAGGTAGAGCCAGAAATGATAGACTTATTTATCCCCCGTCACTGTACTCTCCAAAATTGGGAATGAACCTGGGACAGCTGCCACTGGGATGTGGTTTGTCCATATAGGGCTTTAGATTCTCCGGTGTGCTGGGTTGACATGAAGTCTGCCAGACAGCAAACCACTGGCACCATATTTGTGCGATGGTGCGATGGTGCGATCATCCGCTATCGTCTGAAGTCGTCCAAACGATCCTACAACATTCAGGTGAATCAGCCCTCTTCCACTGCATCAGACCACCGATGGACGAATTCAGACATTTTTTTTTTGCGATTACAACAGATTAGCGCTCCTTACAATTTTCATGGGACTTGGTCAGATGAAATCGGACGATCTGGTACAAGTTTACATGAAAAAGATTAATTGTATGATTAAACCTCCATGCTTTGGAGAAACTTGTAAAAGATACATTGTATAGTATAACCGGCGTGTCCAGGGGAAACGTGAAAAAATATATTGTACAGGAAAACCGCCATTCGCAAAGTCCATAGGATTCAATGGAAAAAATATTCTCGTTTTTATTAATTTTTTTATTCAACTGTTTATAATCTGCAGCAAAAGCCTTTTTATTTATTGATATTGTAGGATTTTTTTAGGTTCTTTTCAGGAATTTTTAGGCGAGCTTTTAGGCTCCATTTTTTTTTTATAGAAAAAGACAAGGGTTTTTTCCACTTTTTTTTTCTTTGCGAGCCGGCTTCAGCATTGCATTGCATTCAGCGCAGCTGGAACCCTAGTGAGAAAAAAAACCTCGCCAGGCTGCAGGGGGGATTAATTCCCCCTCTCCCTAGTGCTGAAAATGTTTCAGCACCAGGGAGAGGGGGTAAAACCCCCCATGCAGCCTGGCGAGTTTTTTCCCCACTACAAGTCAGCCGCGATGGATGGGGATGGAGTTTCAGCATCGAAGACAGTTTTTTTTCACCCCGCAGTTGCCCGGCAGCGGGATTTTTCCTGTTTTTTTTCCATCTGGGTCGTCCACAGATACTTCCAGTGGACAACCCTGATCGTCCAATGGGGTTGTCCATAGTCGGGTGACCAAGTCGGTTGTCCGACCACGGTGCCAGTGGACGGCCAGCCTTAAGGTGGAGTGATGGACCATTTTTTCCTTTTCTCCACCGTGATATGAGACTCAAGGTCTACGATTTGATACTGGTATCGGCAACAAATTATGGCTGTCCAAAATATCCTATAAGATGTTTGATTGACTGTTAATGCTATACTTTTTTGTTGTGATCTTTCATGAAGCGTACTTGAAAACGAGAGAAATCTCAATGTATCCTTCCTGGTAAAATCCTTTATGAATAAATGGGCAACAGAAAGAAAAAATGGGAAATCGTGTTTCAGTGAATCTGTGTCTGTTGAATCTGTGTCACGTGTCATACATGAGTTAGAGGGACTATTAGGAGAATGTTTTGCTTTTTAATATCCAGTAAGGGACTTTTTCAGTAATCCATTTATTTGTTCTTCAGCTATTAAGGACTGTAGAGACATCTGAGCAACCTGCCGCTTGCTAATGTATTACACTATCCCCTCCATTTGGCCGTGGAGACGTAGGAAACATTTGCTCTGTGAATCCTACATTTCAACTCCAATAACAATAACAGCACTCGGATAACAAAGCAAGAATGCAATCAGAGTGAATGGGGCTTTCTTAAAAATTATTTTCAACTTTACATTAGACATTTTTTTTACACAATATTGTGCAGCAAGAGCCCATCGATATTTACAGAAACGTGCATTAGTGTGGGGAGGGTTAAAAACAGCTGTCGTGGTCTTCATCCTTTCAAATGCCAGATGTGCAATTCCATTTAACTCTTTGAGCAAGGAAAAGAAATGGATAGAAGACAGAGCATTTAATAATTAGTAGTGGAGAAATACCAGACGTTAATACACAGACCTCAGCTCCCGTGAGTAACTGTGAGGGCTGAGCTGGCATCTGACAAAAAAAAAACAAAACCAAAAAAAATCCCCTACTACTAAATTATTATGAACTGAATTTTATAAATTGATTTTCCACTCAGCATAACTCACCTTTAAATAAAGTAAGACAGTCAGGGTTAATCAAAGAAAATCGAACAGTCACTGCACGTTCGGTAACTTTTCGTTCTCTTCAGTTAGGCTTGATTCGGCGATCCCATTTCGGCGACCCTGCGGTGTATTCAGCAAGCACCACAGGGCTGTCGTAGTGCAGGGAAAAGCCGCTGCAAACCCGGTGAACACTCACCGCAAAACCTGGCGAACGCACACCGAAACCCACAAAAACACCTGGATTAACCCCGCCGAACAAGCCAGAGAAACCTGAGCAGCCGCCGATCACAAAGCAGAGAAGCCACCGGAAAAAGCCGACACCAGACCGCAGTGAAAAAAAAAATACTGTACGCTTGAATGTTTGAAAATTTAAACACTGTTTGCAAAGAAACTACAGAACGAAAATGTCTGAAATTTACACATAAGATCCAATGAATGATAATAAAAAGGCAGTTACAGAAAAATGAAAAAACTATTTAAAAAACAAACGGAAATGTTTTTTTCGCAAAAAAAAATGCCTTAAAGATCCTAAAAAAATCTATGAATAAAGATACTTTTTACTGCAGAATATTATAATCAACGGTTTATTAGATATTGACTTAAAACGGGAATATTTTTAACATTGAAGCCTATGGGATTCGCCTGAATAAACCTGTCAAATGAAACCACCGAACAGCAGGGCATTTAGGCAACTTTTTCCCTGCTGGTTTTTGTTCTCTGAATAGACGAAGCATTGCTTCTCTAACTGCCCTCGAACAGGCGCCGAACAGGCACTGTATGTACAGGCAATTCGTCAACATTTGGCGAACTGCCTGCTCTCTGAATAGCTGAATGGCCAGGAAAGGTAACCGTACACTGAATTTCCCTGACCCTGTTAAACCAGGTTGAAAAAGTGAATTATTTTGAGAAGATATTTAAAAAATTGCTCAAAACTAATTTTGGGGGGGGGGAATACCCCTCAAGGGTAACCCTAGAAAAAGGGTCTTAGCTAAAACGTTGGGGTACCTGGTCTCTGCACGGGTTATGTAACTATATATATATATACATGTATGCTAGAGGGTATGAATTAATTTGTCTTTATTGGTTATTGTGTATTGCCTTTGCTATATTATAGTGCTGCCTTCAAAGCTTCCTATGATACATGAGTTTGCCCTGACTGTTTGTTATTTGCTTCGGATTAGTGAGTCCTTGGGATGTATTTTGTGTTTTACTTTGATACTGAATAAAGGTTATATTTGATTTTTATATACTGATGGTGTGATTCTCCTGTAATTTGCTATATTATATATTTTTGCAGACTTTATAACACCCAAAGATTTGATTTACATGATATATTTTTGTTTTGCTATTACATTTCTCTAACATTTTCTTTTAAATATTTTCGTTTGCAATTTACCATTTTCTTGTTAGTTCTCCTCAGTCCCTAATTAGGCGAGTAACCCAGTTGTTGTCAACAGAATTGTAAGCTAATGGGTAGTGCAAATAAAAAAAACAAATCCAATTTTGACATCACCTTGAGGCACCATATGAAAAAGAACTACTACTGTGAAAAGCAATTAATTTAAATGTGGTGCCACATGGCATTTTCACAAATGGCCAATAGAGCCAATAAATGAAATGCAATATATTCTTTTTTTTTTTTTTTACATAACTCTCTTTGAATTCACATACTTACATTTTTTTAATTTTTTTTCAAATGTTTAGATATGTATTTTTTAGCCAAGATATATGTTGACAAGTCCAGAAAAACAAATGCCACGAGTACAAAAAAAAAGGAAAGCTTAGGATGGAAGTCGAGACAAGTAGCCTAGGTTTATCCGCAAAACTGGGGTGTGAATTGAGTTGAGAACGGTCTTATTATTTAGACTAGAATTGTGTTTATAGATTTTTTTTAATCTTTTTTTATAATAAAATTTAACTATGGAACATGCTGGTGACATATAAAAAGTTTTTTAAAAAATGTTAAAAAAATTATAAGAAAATTTTAAATTATTTGCCATATCAACTGAGCCGTATGTTTAGCGAATATTTCCCTATTCCTATATTTCTTAGTTCTTTTTGTGCTTGCAACTTTATTGTTTATTGTTCTAGTCAACATATATCTTAATTGAAAAAAAAAATGCATATCTAAACGTATTCAAATGAAAATGTATCTTTTTTTAAGGTTTGCAAACATGAAAGAGTTATGCAAGTAATTCGGTGTATTGATGTTTTACGTTTATGTTTCAGGGTGGAAAGATCCCTATCAGATGGACTTCACCAGAAGCCATTTCATACCGTAAATTCACATCTGCGAGCGACGCATGGAGCTATGGCATTGTGGTCTGGGAGGTGATGTCATACGGAGAGAGACCGTATTGGGAAATGTCCAATCAAGATGTAAGTTTGAAGTAAACCAAGATCAGCCGTCACTCTAGCTGGATATCTTACCAGATGCTAATTTAATAACTCACTGCCAGGCATAGGAAGTCAAATGATACAAGAAGGAAAAAATCTGAAGTATGAGCGTATAGAAACGCCTTTCTGAACTGCTTTCCATTACCCAGTAACCTAATGTTATCTATGAGTTTATTGACTTATTCCTGGTACAGATGTTTTTTTAACGTTTGTATTTAAATATTTTTCATTAAATCATGTGTTTTCTGCTACGTGTAAGTATGTATGCATGTGCATGGTATCAAGATTTATTACCTTAGCGCTCATGTGTATGCATGGTATTAATGAAAAAAAAAATAGGATTTAGGAAGCGCAACCCCAAGGATGCATTGAGTAGACATGACACTGTACAAATTAAGCTGGAAGCCTACCTGTCTTTTCAGGGGGCCCGGCAGGCGCAATGACATCATCACGGTGCGTGATGATGTCATCGTCAGGTGCCCCTGGTGCCTGCAGTAAAAAATGAGGAAGGGGAGGGGGGATCTTTGGAGCCCTCTATCTCCCCAACCGTTCAGGTTAGAAACACACAAATGGTACCGCTGGAGAGGGGAGAGTCTCCCTTTTTCAGCAGTCCCACTCATTAACACTTTTGCTGCCGGATTGTGATTCCGTGCCAAATTGTGATTCAAACCCGGAGGTGGCTGACATCTTGGATGTCAGCCAAGGCTCCGGGCAGTGGCGGAAGTACCAGGGTCGCAGCGTTCGAACTTGCGACCGGGCCCTGGCATTCCACCACTGGAGGGGGGCCCAGGCAGCAACAGAGTTTCAGCACTATTTTCCGGCACCTGAGAGCAGTGCCACCGGCTGACTGCGCCCACACACACATGCGGCCAGCTGGCGAGCATGATAGACACATCACACATGGGGGCGGATCCATCCCCTAGGCTGCAGCAGCTTCTCTCCTGCCAGCACCAGCACCAACCACCAGGACCAGGTAAACGAGTCCAGCTCTAGTGGGGCCCCCCGAGTCTCGCTCCAATGAGTGGTGTGTGTGCGGTGTCTGATACTGGCTAATTACTGGGGGTCTGATACTGGCTAATTATTGGGGTCTGACACTGGCTAATTACTGGGGGTCTTTGATACTGGCTAATTACTGGGGTCTGATACTGGCTAATTACTGGGTCTCTGACACTGGCTAATTACTGGTGTCTGATACTGCCTAATTACTGGGGGTTTCTGATACTGGTTAATTACTGGGGGTCTCTGACACTGGTTAATTACTGGGGTCTGATACTGGCTAATTACTGGGGGTCTCTGACACTGGTTAATAACTGGGGTCTGATACTGGCTAATTACTGGGGTCCCTGATACTGGCTAATTACTGGGGTCCCTGATACTGGCTAATTACTTGGGTCTGATACTGGCTAATTACTGGGCTCTGATACTGGCTAATTATTGGGTGGTCTATGACACTTGCTAATTACTGGGGGTCTCTGATACTGGCTAATTACTGGGGTCTGATACTGGCTAATTACTGGGTCTCTGACACTGGCTAATTACTGGTGTCTGATACTGCCTAATTACTGGGGGTTTCTGATACTGGCTAATTACTGGGGTCTGATACTGGCTAATTACTGGGGGTCTCTGACACTGGTTAATTACTGGGGTCTGATATTGGCTAATTACTGGGGTCTGATATTGGCTAATTACTGGGGTCTGATACTGGCTAATTCCTGGGGTCCCTGATACTGGCTAATTACTGGGGGTCTCTGACACTGGCTAATTACTGGTGTCTGATACTGGCTAATTTCTGGGGTCTGATACTGGCTAATTACTGGGGTCCCTGATACTGGCTAATTACTGGTGGTCTCTGATACTGGCTATTTACTGGGGGTCCCTGATACTGGCTAATTACTGGGGTCCCTGATACTGGCTAATTACTTGGGTCTGATACTGGCTAATTACTGGGGTCTCTGATACTGGCTAATTACTGGGGTCCCTGACACTGGCTAATTACTTGGGTCTGATACTGGCTAATTACTGGGGTCTGATACTGGCTAATTATTGGGGGTCTCTGACACTTGCTAATTACTGGGGGTCTCTGATACTGGCTAATTACTGGGGTCTGATACTGGCTAATTACTGGGGTCCCTGATACTGGCTAATTACTGGGGTCTGATACTGGCTAATTACTGGGGTCCCTGATACTGGCTAATTACTGGGGTCTGATACTGGCTAATTACTGGGGTCCCTGATACTGGCTAATTACTGGTGGTCTCTGATACTGGCTAATTACTGGGGGTCCCTGATACTGGCTAATTACTGGGGTCCCTGACACTGGCTAATTACTTGGGTCTGATACTGGCTAATTACTGGGGTCTGATACTGGCTAATTATTGGGGGTCTCTGACACTTGCTAATTACTGGGGGTCTCTGATACTGGCTAATTACTGGGGTCTGATACTGGCTAATTACTGGGTCTCTGACACTGGCTAATTACTGGTGTCTGATACTGCCTAATTACTGGGGGTTTCTGATACTGGCTAATTACTGGGGTCTGATACTGGCTAATTACTGGGGGTCTCTGACACTGGTTAATTACTGGGGTCTGATATTGGCTAATTACTGGGGTCTGATACTGGCTAATTACTGGGGTCCCTGATACTGGCTAATTACTGGGGTCCCTGATACTGGCTAATTACTGGGGGTCTCTGACACTGGCTAATTACTGGTGTCTGATACTGGCTAATTTCTGGGGTCTGATACTGGCTAATTACTGGGGTCTGATACTGGCTAATTACTGGGGGTCTCTGACACTGGTTAATTACTGGGGTCTGATACTGGCTAATTACTGGGGTCCCTGATACTGGCTAATTACTGGGGTCTGATACTGGCTAATTACTGGGGTCCCTGATACTGCCTAATTACTGGGGGTTTCTGATACTGGCTAATTACTGGGGTCTGATACTGGCTAATTACTGGGGGTCTCTGACACTGGTTAATTACTGGGGTCTGATACTGGCTAATTACTGGGGTCCCTGATACTGGCTAATTACTGGGGTCTGATACTGGCTAATTACTGGTGTCTGATACTGGCTAATTACTGGGGTCCCTGATACTGGCTAATTACTGGGGTCTGATACTGGCTAATTACTGGGGTCCCTGATACTGCCTAATTACTGGGGGTTTCTGATACTGGCTAATTACTTGGGTCTGATACTGGCTAATTACTGGGGTCTCTGACACTGGTTAATTACTGGGGTCTGATACTGGCTAATTACTGGGGTCCCTGATACTGGCTAATTACTGGGGTCTGATACTGGCTAATTACTGGTGTCTGATACTGCCTAATTACTGGGGGTTTCTGATACTGGCTAATTACTGGGGTCTGATACTGGCTAATTACTGGGGGTCTCTGACACTGGTTAATTACTGGGGTCTGATACTGGCTAATTACTGGGGTCCCTGATACTGGCTAATTACTGGGGTCTGATACTGGCTAATTACTGGTGTCTGATACTGCCTAATTACTGGTGGTCTCTGATACTGGCTAATTACTGGGGGTCTGATACTGGCTAATTATTGGGGGTCTCTGACACTTGATAATTACTGGGGGTCTCTGACACTGGCTAATTACTGGGGTCTCTGATACTGGCTAATTTCTGGGGTCTGATACTGGCTAATTACTGGGGTCTGATACTGGCTAATTACTGGGGTCCCTGATACTGGCTAATTACTGGTGGTCTCTGATACTGGCTAATTACTGGGGGTCCCTGATACTGGCTAATTACTAGGGTCCCTGATACTGGCTAATTACTTGGGTCTGATACTGGCTAATTACTGGGGTCTCTGATACTGGCTAATTACTGGGGTCCCTGATACTGGCTAATTACTTGGGTCTGATACTGGCTAATTACTGGGGTCTCTGATACTGGCTAATTACTGGGGTCTGATACTGGCTAATTATTGGGGTCTGATACTGGCTAATTACTGGGGGTCTCTGATACTGGCTAATTACTGGGGTCTGATACTGGCTAATTACTGGCGTCCCTGATACTGGCTAATTACTGGGGTCTGATACTGGCTAATTACTGGGGTCCCTGATACTGGCTAATTACTGGCGTCCCTGATACTGGCTAATTACTGGCGTCTCTGATACTGGCTAATTACTTGGGTCTGATACTGGCTAATTACTTGGGTCTGATACTGGCTAATTACTGGGGTCTCTGATACTGGCTAATTACTGGGGTCTCTGACACTGGCTAATTACTGGGGGTCTGATATCTGGGTATATATCTATCTGGGGCCCGCGCAGAGGGTGGGCCTTGAAGACGTGGGACATACTGACTTCAATGGCCCGCCTCGGCCCCTCCCCACAGCCGACGAAGGGGGGCCCTTCATGGATTCTTGCACCAGGGCCCTGAGGTTTATAGTTACGCCTCTGCCTCTGGGTCACCCCCACCCACTGACATCCTCACCATAAGTGTGAGGACGTCAGTGGGCCAGTTAACTCCTAGCTGCCGAGTGGAGATAGAGGGATTATTTGGATCACCGTATCTCACGATCTGTGGCAGCTAGAGGGTCATGTTTGATATCATTGGAAAGGCCTGATCATGGCTGTTGTAAACAAAATAATAATAATAATAATAATAATTAAAAAAATGTTTTTTTTAAAAACCAAAAAATTGTCTTGAGGGTTTAATAAAATAGGACCTAAGCTGGCACTTAAACAAGATGAGCATAAAACTATAAAACTGTCAAAATGAGCTCAGCGCACAGAGGTGAAATGGCTCAGGAGTGAAGGGCTTAAAAAGCAACACCTGTAAAAATTGGGTATTTGTAATCTCAGGACACCATTTCTAAACTATTTAGCTGGGGTCTTTTTTGGCGGTTGTAGATTTTGGGGTTTAAATTTCAAAAAGTGTGTTTTTTCCATTTTTCATCATATTTCATATTTTTTATAGTAAAGTATACGATATGATGGAAATAATGGTATCTTTAGCGAGTCTATTTAATTACGAAGAAATGCGGTATATAATATGTGTGGGTTGCATAAACGAGTAAGAAAAAAATTTGATCTAAACACAAACAGCGCAGAAATGTAAAAACAGCATCGGGCACTTTTGGAAAGACTTTTGTAAAACCGCACGGTCACTATCGGGTTAAACAGCTCCCTAAAAAACAGTAGAGGGGCACACAGCCAATACTCCATCCCAACCACCAGGTCCAAAGCCAGCCAACCAACTGTATCCACAAGTAGTAAAGAAACACTGGTCACATCAGAGAGGGTATGCCAAAAACAGAGCAGGTTTTGTGGGAATATGCTGTGTTTCGCTCCTCGACCAGGACCTCTTCTTAATCATTTAATTTCTGTGCAAGAAATATATTTTAATCCATTTAGCTTATTAATCAGTTTACTGCCAAGTTCAGGCCAAGCTGGTGACAGGGGGCAGCTAAGATCAAAAAAATCCTTAGCAGCTCCCTATTATGGGCTCTGATTACAAGTAATTAAAGAATATCAGCTGCAGCAAAGCCCGCGGCCACTAGTATTCTCTCCTGGAATGTATAAGACTCCATGGAGGGTTGCACGAAAAACATTCAACATCATTTGCAAGGAAGCTCACGTGATTGCACAGTGCCAGTAGAAGGACACATGAGAACTAGTTGTTTTACATTTCCTTCACCAAAGGAATCAGAAATGAGCGTTTGATTTTTAGATCTATTTTGTTATTTGTTTTACAGATGCAAAATTACTTTACACCTTGTTTAAGTAGCCGGTAATGTTTTTCTATAGGCAAGTGCAAAAGAGAATAATGAGCATCCTTGGAATCGCTCATTATTCTCCAACTTCCACTACATTTGTCCTTAAATCCTATGCAAACTATCAGAAGTGTAAATGTACATTAACCTGCTGCAGAAGCCAAGTTGTAAAAGGAATTTGCGGCTCAGCTAGGACACCATACATTGACAATAATGAGTAAGGACACTATATATATATATCGCCTTACTTGTTAATGTTAACAGCACCATTGAATAGAGCCCATACATGGTTATAAGGAGAGAGGCAAAACTCAGGAGAATGACTGGAGAAGTGAATAATCTAGTCTAGGTCAAAATAGCCAAACCAGAAAAAGTCTCCCATTTATCTCACTTTCCAAATTGGCTATTTGGTCTAGATTGTTCATTCTCCTGGTTTTCACTGCTCTCTGAATAACCCTGTTAGTATTCACTTATTTTTCTTACAGTATACAGGGTTATTCAGAGAAAGGTGAAAACCAGGCGAATGGCAGGAGAAGTGAACATTCTAGCTCAAAACAGCCGATTTGGAAAGAGAGATAAATGGGAGAATTTTTCTGGTTTGGCTATTTTGACCTAGAATTTTCACTTCTCCAGTCATTCTCCTAGTTTTCACCTCTCTCTGAATAACCCTGATAGTGCTTGCATTCTACAGTTATTCACAAACTTGAAATGCTAATAAAAATGCTAATAAAAAATATAAGTGTAAATTTAATAAATGAGAAAACATTCTCCAATTAGCTCTCAGTTGGCCAGGTGTTAACAACTTTATATTTCATGTTTGAAGCGCGCTATTTTGTGACATGTTCTGTATTTTTTTATCAAATTATTAATTTCTGCAGATTTGATCACCAGTGTTAAAATGGAATGAGCCTTTATTATTGTGATTTAATTTTGCAGTCGTGCAGTTGGATTTTCTTATTGCCGCGATGCATTTTGCATGTTGGCATAGGACGGAGAATCATAACATCGGCATCTCCTTAGCCTATTAGAATGTGTTAACATCTGGGCAGCTCCCGACTCTTTATTCAAGTCACAGTATTCTTTAAAAATGCAAAGAACGTACAAATATCGCTAAAACTAATTTCCATATGTACCGTAAATATTACTATTCACAGAGAAAAAAAAGCAAAAAGCATCAAAACACAGTCAAAGGGATTGTATATAAAGTACCTTTTCTTAGGAAACCCTCTTAAATGTTGGTTATTTTTGTTAATTTTGGAGCACCACATGATTTCCACCACTTTTCATGCCATGCTCTTTCAAATAATCAGATTTTCACTTAAGTATTTTTTTAAAGATTGTATTAGTATATTTAAACAACATTTCTAAGATTCGAATCGAGCTGCATTCTCCGATTCATACATCACTGCAAACAATTTGAAAAATGAGGTATTTATGATTTAGAAGACCATTTTCCCCTGTTTGATTATTTGTTCATACAGAGAATTTAGCTTCTCTGTTCAGTGCCAACCTTCTCGTAGACTTACATAAACACGGCTTGACTAATTAAGTGATCAAATATGACATCAAAGTGAGGGATATATACGAAACGTACTTATGTAACGCAATAATTGCTTTTGCTTTTTCTATATTTTTTTTCAAGGGGAACCTCTATGCTTCACAGACACTTTAAGTGATCCATGCATTTGGGACTATTAGAGCGGTTTGTTTACCTTACATTTAATTAAATCCCTATTTTTACCAGCCATATCTCTTTTTAAGGAGTGGGTCTTTCAGGAGTAAACTGAGTTTAGGAAATACGCAAACATTTGGTCTTAATCTGATTTTAGAAAATTATTGTCAAAAAATGTTGCAAAAATCCTATCCAACTGGCTTTATCTCCTAGAAAAAAATTAAAAATAAATAAAAATTGTTGGTAAAAAATTATATAAACTAGGTACGTGTATTTTTTTATAAACAGAAAATATATTGTAAAATTATTTAAAGTTTCTAAAAAAAATTGTAGCGTTTTTTTTTTTTTTAACATTTTCCTTTTTAATTTTTCCACAAGTCTTTTTAAGGAGTGGGTCTTTCAGGAGTAAACTGAGTTTAGGAAATACGCAAACATTTGGTCTTAATCTGATTTTAGAAAATTATTATCAAAAATGTTATATCCTATCCAACTGGTTTTATCTCCTAGAAAAAAAATAAGCTAAAAAATTATATAAATATATAAACTAGGTACGTGTATTTTTTCATAAATGGAAAATATATAATAAAATGAATAAAATTTCTACTTTTTTTCTTAGCATTGTTTTTTCTTAAGATTTTCCTTTTCCATTTCTTTACATTTTAATTTCTTTTATCAGGTTATTAAAGCAGTTGATGAAGGCTATCGACTGCCACCCCCTATGGACTGCCCAGCTGCCTTGTACCAACTCATGTTAGACTGCTGGCAAAAAGATCGAAACAACAGACCGAAATTTGAGCAAATTGTCAGCATCTTGGACAAGCTAATCCGTAATCCCAGCAGTCTAAAAATTATCGCCAATACTGCCACAAGGTGACAATATTTTATGATAATATTCCAAAATGATGCTGAAATGTTAGTTTTGTTCTCAAAAAACAGAGAAATCAGAAATTATTTCTTCTCGGCAATATATTTGTTAACTGGACTTTCAATTTTTGTTGATGCTTTAAGGAGTACATTTTCATGTTTGATGTCAATTCTACTGTTTTATATTAGTAGTTAGTGTAGATATGTAGTAGCAAAAATAGCAAAATGTAGTATAGAGTACACAAATATATCGAAAGGGGAAAAAGAGACAAATCCACCATTTAATGTATCATAACATAACATACATAGGGATTTACTAAGTAAACTGTGTCAAGTGGAAAGATTCATGGAAAATAGCAAAATTCTATAAACAAATCTGACAAAAAAAACAATCTGTCTTAATCCCTTAACTACAAAGATCATCTAAACGTGATCTGCAAGGCACCTCCTGGTGCCCTGATAGTGGGCCCTATTCCATTGTGAACGCTAACTGTAGCATTCAGGTGAGTAAGTGTTAACGCCAGGATAAGTGACTTTAACACATGTTACACATCCTGACACTAAGGCTGGCGGCACACTAGCAAACATTTTGCGTCCGTCTGACCGTACTGTTTGCCGTCCATCGTAGCTTTATAAAGGAGTCAATTAAACACACCACACAAAGCCCCTGCGCACTTGTTCACGGACGGGCAAAGCATAAAGCCACGGACGCAAAAATAACATTGACATTAAAAAGCTAAACAGACGCGAAAACAACGCTGCCATGTATTTTCCTAGGGTGTGGAGACATCAGACGTTACGGACGCACTTTATGCAGTGCTCACAATATCTCCCGTGAAAAGGTGCGTCCGTAATGGACGGAGCACAGTATGTTCGTGTGCCGGCTGCCTAAACCCTTGAAAAATCAGTTAGCGGATCTGTAATTGCGCTAGCTTACGCAAGCTTACTGTAGCTTGCAAATCCTATACTTAACATGGGGAGTGCAATCAGTAATTAGCGTTAGGATAAGTAAGGTTTTACAAAGTCCTAATGCTAATTATTGCAGCGATGCTCAAGCCAAAAATTTTGCGGCACCTCATTTTTGCGAAATCATTTAGCAACCCCTAATCCCCCCAAATCAGATACTCACCTCTCGTCCTGCAGTGAGAACGGTGCCCCGATCCACCACTTCTTGTCGCAGGTCAGGATGATAATGGGGACAAGTAGTTCCCAGTCTCCCTACGCAAACATTCCGCAGCCCGGAAGCGCAAGCCTCCAAGGAGACCTATGGACTGCAGGTGGTGATATGCACGGTGGCCTGGAAGCGCTACCGCGACTATCACTGTGGTTAGTGCTGCTTTCTGGGGCAAGGTGCCAAGGTAGTACCTGGCCTGGAATACCATTCTAAAATGGGGATGCTAAGGGGAAACCTGCAGGCGCAGCTTTTCCTCGTTAGCGTTCCCATTTTAGCGTTAGCTAGGGAATAGGGCCCAGTGAGTATAGTCAATATCGTGTTCAACTGGAGCAATGCATAGGAATGGTGCTTATTGCAAATAAAAATTGCATTAGGGCTCCAGAACATGCCCATTCTTTCCTCCCTAATCATAACAAGCTTTTTGAGAATATTGCCCATAAAATCCTTTAGCTATAGGGAATGCTGGTATAGTTAAATAAAACATTAATTAATATCAAATTTTGAGGGCAGATTTCAACAACCGCAGTTATACCTTTGGATTGTGAGTTTCCCTAATTTTCGTATCAGTTTGTACAGATTGAAGCACCTGGTGCATAACCATGGTCAACGACAAGTAAAGACAAGCTATATACTCTGGAAGTATCACCCTGCAGGCTTTATATGTTAATGATTCACAGGCTGTTGTTGCAGAGCAAAGCCATTATAGAAAACCCACCTACAGAGCTATACATTCAAAGACTAATCCCAGGAATTCACTGCATGCATTCTCTGACAGTACTGTTAGGATACTTACCCATTGAAGGCCATCAACTCACAAGATAATCACACTAATATCATGAGTGGAATTGCTTCTGAAGGGCTGAACTGAAACCCTATACAATTCTCACCATACATGGTTCGTAAGATGGGATCAAATCTAAAAGTTGTGAAACAAAATCTAAAAAGAGGCTACAACACAACAGGCTAAACCGTCAACTAGACAGCGAGCCCTGGGGAGCACTCTAATGATGAGATTAAACCCGCTGCTGAAGTACAAAAAGAACCAAAAGATGCAAGAGACAGCTAGGGACCTCTGACTCTATACAACTAGAGTGCTGTCTACAAGAGAGTAAATAAACAAAACTTTATTAGATAAACACATAGGACCCTATTGCGTGCCCTGAGCTAAAACCGTGAAGCAAAAGGGAAAAATTAGCGTTTGGTAATTTCCCCTTAGCATCCCCATTTCCCCAGCAGATTGCAGGCCAGATGCTGAGTCCTGGAGCCTGCTTCTTAGTGATTGCTAAGCTCGCAGATGCTGGGGCAGCGCCACAGCACCGTCCTCAGCTTCCCCTCCATGGCGTCCATAGGATTCCATGGAGGATTGTGCTGCCGGATCATATAACTGGCAGGATCTCATCTCTCACGAGATCCTACTGGTTGGCAGAGTGATCGTGGAGGGAGACAGGGGACTTTCTTCCCCCAGTCTCCCTCTGCTCTCGGCAGCCAGAAGCAGCGGATCGGGCCACCATTCTCGCTGCTGGGTGAGAGGTGAGTATGTGATTTTTGAGGGGTTTGAGCTACAGGTAACGGATTCTGCAGCAGCGGAATCCGTTACCTAAACCTCTGAGCTGGTGGTAACTTTAGCGCCAGCTCTTAGTAACTAGCATTAGGACCAAGTGATCCTAACGCTGTTTAATCTGTGCTTTCCCTTTGCGCTACCCATGTTAGGTATAGGGAGCACAAAGTACAGTAAACTCACGCTACGAATTGCAAATTAACGAGCGATTACGGGTTCTTTAACCCGTTAGCGATTCAAAGGTGATGTGGCTGCAGCACTATGACCTACTTTAAGCTAACGCTGACGCTAGTGTTAGCTTGAGGAAGGTGTGCCCACAATGCGTAAAGCATTATGTGATTATCTTATAAAGTTTTGTTTATTTACTCTCTTGCACACAGCACTCTAAGGGCCATATTACATAGTTGGTGCTAATTTAACCAGAGCTGTTGTAAACTTCCCAGAACCATTAGAGCCTATGGAGGTTTTAAGTTTACAACAGCTCTGGTTAAGTTAGCACCAACATTGTAATATAGCCCTAATTGTTTAGAGACGGCGTTCTCTAGCCATCTCATGCATCTTTTGGTTCTTTTTGTAAACAAAATCTAATCTTCTCCAGGATAAGAGAACAGAAAGTTGTCTTGATTTCAAAATGGCAGATACCTTCCAATCAAAACAAAAAAATAAGGAAGTGATAGCGAAGAGATTTTATGTTTCTGATCTGTTTTTCTAGCTGTACTGAGTTACAAAGAGTTTGTGAAACCCTGTAAGGACCCTTAGGTTATGTGTGGGGGTCTTAGTCTAAGAACTTTCTAGACTTTTCTTGACTTTGCTTGCGTCAAATACCAGTCTTGATGCCAACCTCATCCAATTACTAGATTAATATTTTAAATCCCTAATACGAATGTAAACAACTACAATCACTGTGATATTTTATAACAAAACTCATATATAGAGTATATATAGACGTAGATGTTTTTGGTGTTTCACTTTGTAATGACTTCTCATTCTATAAGGTGATTATATTTGTTTTCTTTTGCTACAAAAAACAATAGGGAACAGATGAATGAAAGCCTTTCCGAATTACCACCTGCTATGCAGAGACACAAATCTATTGCTATTGATGAATTAGGTTTGGCGTCTGAAAAGCATTTGGTGACTCCAGCCATTGCAATTCCTATTAGGGTCATTGTGGAAATCCAACTTGTAGCGGTTTCAGACCAATGCATAACGCAGTTCACATTTCTTTAGACATATTCCCTACGCTTTCATAAATACGATTAATTAGGAGCGTAGCCTAGACACAATATTTACATTGTGAAAGCTTCGACCCTGATTTCAGTCGGTTGTCTATGTTTGCCGAATGTCTACAATTGTTAATAAACATTACACTATACAGTTTGAAGCCAATCTCACTCAACACCTTTAAACATCTTAAGCAGAAAGCATTTCTGAGACTCCAATAATTTCTCTCTCAGTTGTTCATGGCCCACTGACTTTAAGTAAAATAAACTTAAAAAAGCCTCATGACTTTGAAAAAAGTCATTATTTTTATAAAACTGTAATAAAGTCACCAAATATTTTTTTTAATGTTCTTTGTTTTATTCATAGTGTACATTTTATTCCAAAAACAAAGTATATTTGCCAAATCTGTAGTCATATTTCATCACTATCTAACATAAATATATGATTTTCTCAGTTGGTATCTTACTGTGTTTATTTATTTGAAAAGGATTTTACCAGGAAGGATACATTGAGATTTCTCTCGTTTTCAAGTATGTCCTGGGTTCGAGAACATTGAGTGGTTACAGTTTAAGGATAATACCATCAAAATATGTTTGGAAGAGAAGAAACCACAATTAAGTACAGATCTATCGATGACCGTGTGGTTTTCTTATTAGGTTTTGGAATTGAGAACTGGTAATTGAGGAATCTAAATTCTTTGTGTATACAATACGATGATACAGGGTATGCAGTACAAATCTACGGTCCTGTAGATGTATATAGTGTTTTCATATACATTAACATTAATTGAATTAGGCACGAGACAGCTTGGAGTCAGTCCTATTGACGTGATTGGTAAATTTCTGTCTGGTAATGTTGTGGTTCTAATAAATAGACATGTATGATTGTGATACATGTTACTCATCTTATCTGTGGTTACGCAAGTCTATTAGGTTGTCAATAGGAAAGTGAAACCTCAATGCAGAGAATGTGTATCTAGTCCTGTGCGTTAATTTGATTTTAGCATCCATCCAAACCTGTCACAAAGCAGCATAATCAATCTTATTCAGAAATGTATTTTATGTTGACTGTTTGTGTTGGTTTGTCATTGTGCTCCTCAGTCAAGATCACGAAAGATAGAACAATAATGTTGAATGGGTTCCGCAGTACATAACAAATAATAAATTCATGGAAATATTTCATTATAATGGTAGAATTACAATAATTGTTCTAACAGTTAAATGCATTTGCACTCTGGATAGTGTTTGAGGTTTGACTCATTGTCTTATTGAAAGGTGCATAGTTACTTATATGGATGGTGGATTTGGCAACTAGCATTATGTTTGCACAGTGCTGTGGAATGTGTTGACACTTTATAAATAATTGTAACTGTAACTATTGTATTAAAAAATGTGTGCAAGAGGAAAGTTGTATGGTGGATTAACAATGATAAGAATGAGGTGTTGGCATCCACAGAAACTAACGTTTATCCATAAAACACTTGAGCCACAGCTATGGTTATGTACTTAAATGTGTATCATATAATGCACAGTAGAAATGCAGGGCTGGATTTGTATCGCAGGAGCCTGTAGGCACAGAAAAGAGAAGCGCCCCAACACCCCCCCCCCCAACAAAAAAAAGAAACATGACAAAATGACTTTTTACATTTTCGTTTTGGGGCAAACTAAAAATTAAAAAAAAAAAAAAAAAAAACAGTTTCTCTCTGCGCTCAAATCAAAAGAAGGGGTAGAATATGATGCCCTAGTTGAGTTAGTACAGTGGCCTTGTTTGTTTTATTTGTAAAAGCATATATTGCCTCTGCCGTAGAACAGACAAAAAATAAATTTTGCATTTACTTTTTTATTTTTTTTTATTTTTACACATTACATGGTCATGTTTGGTATCATTGTAAAGATCAGACTCTGAACTTTCCAATGACATCTCACTTAACCTTGAGCGGTGTATATTTCAGAGATGCAGGGATCCAAATTTCCCTGTCTCTCCTCACTGCAGTGCATAGTCTAGGAGGTTGTCGATGAGACAACGCGTTGCATCTTCAGTTCCACACTTTTTTTTTTTTTTTTTGTGAAAGGATTTTACCAGGAAGGATACATTGAGATTTCTCTCGTTTTCAAGTATGTCCTGGGTGGCGAGTATGTACCGTTAGGTGTCTTGCCAAGGACACTTACTGGAGAGGTTGCTCGCTGGGATCGAACCCATGACTCCACACTTGCTGGCAGTGTGGGAAATGCGGAGGTGAGTTAGCACAGCATCACTGTTCACTTTATAATTGTAAACTGAATAATAGTGCTGCATTAGAAAAAAGAGAAAAATATATATTTTATATTGTTTTTACATAATCCAAACCTGGTTACATTTGATATCACTTTGGCCTTTCCAATGATACCTCATATGTCCCTCTAGCTCTTAGGGCTCCAGAGATACAGTGATCTAAATGACTGTAAATTGTAAAAAGAAAATTATATATATAAATATAAGAGCAAGGCACCCCCTTGTGGCAGGCACCTGTAGGCACATGCCTACTCTACCTAGTTATAAATCCGGCCCTGTAGACATGCATTCAGAGACTTTCTACTAAATACATCAAAGGTTTATTGAATTAAATTGAGGTTGCAGTCCTCACTAGAACTTTCATCAGGACAACATACAAGATCTCACACATTCAGTCCCCACCAACACTAAAACTTGGGTTGGCTTCCATGTGCCACCCTATGACGTCACAGCCTCACAGTGATATGTAAACAAAAACATAAAATGCTTGTCGCAAAAATATTTCTACATACCAACCCAATTAAACCAATGCGTATCACTTATTCACATGTTTCACCACAAGATGCTGTGCTTATTAAACCACTGTTTATAATCGACAAAAGTTATTGTGGCTTAAGAACAGTAAATACGTGTTTCGTGAATAACTCTCTAGGTGTGTTTTAACCCACACAAAACCCACGACTTCATGGGCCACTTGAGTCAAAATGTCACAGAAGAATTATGCTTTAATTTGCAATACATCCATTAATTATAGGCTCATGTCATTCTGGCCTTGGTAAACATAGTTGGCAATGTTTGGCTATACTATGTTTGGGGAGTTCGGAATCATCTATTACACGCCTTACATCCAAAGGCTAGTGGTCAGAACATCTTGGCTTGCACATATTTTTAAGTCCTCTGTGAGTGAGTTAAGGCTGAATGTTTGACTGTATAATAGTTATATTTACCGCTCCTGTCATACTTCCCTTTGAGAGCTAATCTGTATGAATTAAAAATATACTGTTTTACGACACTGTGATAATAGGGCAGGGAATTTCCGTGATTTCTTTTTAATGACCGGAGTCTGAAGCCTAGTGGGTACTGATTTATGAAAAGCTGTAAAGATCAGGTGGACCTCGGCAGGACTTCTTTACAACTGCCTGGATGGAAACCCATCTAATTTGTTTAGTTAAGTGTGAGCTCATGGTGAACATCACCCGGACCATAAATTTAGGTTCAGACCTCTGACTGGGAGCTTGGTCCAAAAAATGCTGTTGCCTGCTGATGATCTTTAAGACCAACATTCTCTTGAAACGTACGTGGAGACATCACAGGCTCTTCACAGCTAGAGACAAATTCCTCGTCATTGATAAACTGTCCAGATGTCCTCTCCAAGGAGGAAAGTAACCAATTTGCGCTGTAAAATCTCAAAGGAACATTGGAAAGCATTAAATAATACCTTCCAGTACTGGATATTCAGAGGCTATGTACATTGAAGTAAGGCTTACTCGTACGGCAATGCGTTACTTAATCCGAGTCATAGAAATAAAAACTAACAATACGGCTTAAATCCATAATCTGCAGATCCTGCACTTTCTCAATTAAAATCGTCGAATTTCTTTTATTATATAAAGGCTTGTGCTGCTGATAAAGCTAATCAAAAGACTTCTAACATTAACAAAAAGCTAGAAGTGCCCTCCCGCACCCCACTCACATTCTTTACTACACTGACACTTCATAAATACTTCAAAAATATCCCGGGAATCGCAGACATATTGCCGGAAAAATATATGAGTCCAAAGGTGATACACGTATTTTTTAGCTAACAGCAGTAGCTATTCTGAGTTCTATTACCAGCACATAAAACAAATTCAGAATGTTTCAGAAAAGAAAAAGGTTTATAGAATTAAATGTAGATCTGGGATTTGGCTCCATAAGGATTGTTAACCCTATACAGTCACTGCAAGGTTATATGATGCTTGAAGCATCTCAAAAGAGAAGGTTACAGGAAAAGAAACGGTTAATTGACAGACTTCGATGAACATGACTTAAATTTCACTGAGACATTTGTTGATCTCTGTTCTATTTAATTTCTGAAAAATATTATTAGGAGAGTTGAAAATAAACTAGCGAGGAGTGTTGTGAATAAGGCTGGGGTCAGACGAACGCAGTGTTAACATCCGCGTAGATGCACTTTAGTACAGGCCTCAAAATTTCCACTCGCTTACTAGCATTTGGCGAGTGGAAATTACATGAGGGCGAGTGGGAATGCAGATGCAGGCAGGGCAGGATATGGTTAGGTGGGGCAACTAGTGGCGAGTAATTCTTAAGGCCTGGCTAGTAGCTTGGGACTTGAAATTTTGAGCCCTGTACGTCTGTGGTAGCAGATAATCATGACCAATGAAGGCCCACACATGAAATACGTCCGCACGGAAGTGTGGACGCACTACGGACGCGGCAAACGGACGCAGATTAGCAAGAACATCGAACCGGTAGGACAGACGTGCGGAGTGCGCCACGTTCGTAAAGTCCGCATAGCTTTGTGTGTGAGTGATGGAACGTGGTCAGACGGACTGCATTTATACGTCCAGCATTTTTGACGGACAAAATATTTTTTCATTTTAATTTATTTTCCCTGCTACATCCGTCATAAAATATCATCAGTCACAAAAACGGACTGTGTGACCACTACTGCGTCTTCCGTCAAAAAGTGCGTCCATACTGCACGGGTGCACAGTCCGTAGAAAACGCGCTCGTCTGACCCTAGCCTTAACTAGCGAAGTGGCTATGCGGTCGTGTTGAACTAACAATTCCTAATACGATTAACAATCAGCACCTTTTTACAGGTTGCATTGGTTTTCTGCAAGCCTGGAAAAAATGTATATTATGTTTTATATCCTGCTCCCAACCGGGCATATGTTGTTGATTTTTTTTGCATTTGTTTGAAAATGATTTCTTGGAGGGGTGCCGTAGGCAGAAATCTTGAGGAGTTCCCACACCTCTTTATTATGGACTTGAACCCTGGTTTGTATCACTTTTTTAACCCGTTTATCCTGTGTTCAGTGCATGCAGGGTTATTCAGAGAAAGGTGAAACTCTGGAGAACTTTTGGAGAAGTGAAAATTCTAGGTCAAAATAGCCAAACCAGAAAAATTCTCCCATTTATCACACTTTCAAATCAGCTATTTTGATCTAGAATTTTCACTTCTCCAAAAGTTCTCCAGAGTTTCACCTTTCTCTGAATAACACTGATGAACTGGAAAATCAAATGTGTGCGTACCATTTTATACTAGTAGTTAAGTTTATAACTACACAACTATGATGTCACAAAATACTCAATTTTAGGAGGTTATTTCATATTTATGATTACGAAATAATGTATACTGACAGGGTTATTCAGAGAGAGGTGAAAACCAGGAGAATTACTGGAGAAGTGAAAATTCTAGGTCAAAATAGCCAAACCAGAAAAATTCTCCCATTTATCTCACTTTCCAAATCGGATATTTTGACCTAGAATTTTCACTTCTCCAGTCATTCTCCTGGTTTTCATCTCTCTCTGAATAACCCTGATAGACTTGCAAACAGGCAGGTTCATTCACATAGGGTCTGTATCACCTCAGTGCTGCGTGAAAGATTAACAGTACATTGGCAATAGAACCACCAACCTCATCCAAATGTTTAAAGACTCACAAGGAGAAGGTATAATTTCCTCTTGAATGCATCTTGCACGGAGTATTTTGCAGCATTTCAGTTTTACGATAGCTTATTTGTCTCAGGCATATTATTATTATTTTTAATAGAACCTCTTGGCAAGTTTGTTGTATCTTATTTTAAGAGATCTCTGTGTCTCGTAATCTTTGTAAATACCAAAATGTAATATTTTGAGCTCACCTTCAAGTCTGTTTTGAATTCAGATAAATCAAACTAATTATAATTTTTTTATTTCTTTCATGCTTCTGCAGGCCATTAAATTTATTGCTGGATCAAACCAGTGCTGACTTTCCAGCATTCCGTCCCACCGAAGACTGGCTGGACAGCATGCAAACAGGGCAGTGCACAGACATTCTAACTGGAGTTGGCTATAGCTCATGTGAAACAATTGCAAAAATTTCTTTAGAGTAAGTAAATGTCTTTTCTTAAATAAATGATATTTATATATACAGCACATATACATAATATGCTTTATTTGTAATAATTAGGTTTGGTGTGGGGTCCTTTAATGATCTATTATGAAGTTACAGATATTTAACTGCAAAGTACTGGTTGCTTTGATGGGATCCCCACAGGCTAATTCTCGTATTGTTACACCAATGGGAAATGAACAAAGCTGATAAGGCCTCTAGCTTCCTGTACCTCGTCAGATTTCCCATCTATCCAGTGGCCAGGGCGGTTGCTGTTTTGTTAGAGCATCACCGCGGGAGAGAAAGGGGGGGTGAGGATCCAGAGGACGAGCAACAGCACTAGTGGCCTGCTCTATGGTGGGGCCCGCTCAGTTCTCACAAGGTTTTAGCTTGATTGTGTCATTACAGGGATGAATGCTCCATATGCAAATCAGCTTGCTCTCACCCAATGAGGGTGGCCAGTACTGACTACCAAGGACGTCATCCCTGCACGAGAGGTGCAGCAACCCCCGACGATCATTTTGGCCTTGTTAGGCCTCGTTAGGAGGGTATAGCTGACACCCCTCAAGGCACATCAAGCAAGGGGTCCACATGGGAGCACTGTTCCGCCATTCAACATGTTGTGCATTCTGTCGTGCCCAAGTTCAGGGAGGGCTCCCCTGACGGCCATTCTCGGCACATACCCGAGCAGCGGTCCGCTCGGGGCCATCCGGTGTGCGAGTCTCTGCTCACACTCTGGACACAGCTGAAGCCTCTTCGTCCCTTTCCGGAGGTGATCGACAGGTCATGCGGACAACGGCAGCCAATTACGCCTGTCTGCGAATTCGTTCAGCGGCAAGCTATCACATCCGCCGTCCGAAACATCGATTTTATCTTTATGTATGCAGGAATATAAAAACTTGCGTTCTGAAATTTAGCTGTCACTCACTATTTGGATTTTACAGTGAATTTTTAAAGGAGTCAGAACCCCAGGTATCCAGCTGGCAGATTTTAAACTCTACCCTTTTGTTAATAACACTGGTTATCTTATACACTTTTTTTTCCCTAGAATTAGAACGTGGATGAATATTTTAAATTCAATAAGTCCTCCATTTAGTGAAACATTGAAAAATTACATCATCCTCATTCAAATACTTATTTCCTGAATTTTTGTTCTGTTTATTCATCCTTTGATTTACTTCATTGTATGTTCAATTCACTAAGGGCCCTATCACATTCTTCGCGCAATTTCGTCCGCGCAGCGCGAATTTTTTTGCGCACAGCAAAATGCGTTATCGCGCGAAAATTAACGGTGGTATTACAATCCTCACGCATTTTATCATCTGTCAAAAAATAACGTTCGTAAACCCGACGCGCAAAACAAAGAGAAATATGAGCAAAACGAAGAGAAATTCGAGCGCAGTAACGTAGCGCACGTAAGTCAGTGTGCGGACCTCTTTTTTTCGCGGGATTCAGCCAATCAGACTTAAGAACCTTAATTGACATCAATTTACCTTAATTGACCTTAATTGACTCACTTAAGTTTTTGCGCTTGTCAAAGTAAACCTGAGTATACATGCTGCAGCAATAAACAAAACACGCACAAATTCAAAATTTTATGGTTTGGGTATGTGTAGAATGTGTAACTATACTTCGCTGCATAGTTTTTTTTGTGCTGGTGTATTTCGTTTTGGCCAGGACGTTCGGAGTTGACATTAACACCAGCTTTTCATAAACGTTAAAATTATGCGCGCAAACGTCGTTCGTACGAATTTGCGCATCGATTGTAATACCATCCGCGTTTCTGCGCACGAACGCATTTGCACTCACAGTGTTAAGTATAGGACGCTCAAAGTATCGTACGCTCGCACAGCTTCACCCGCGGTAGACGAAAACGCTCATTCGTTGCGCATAGATTGTAATATGACGTTGTGTGCAAATGGTTTGGCCCCTCGCGTTAATGCATTTTTGCGCACGCATTATTTTTTGCGAGAAGAATGTAATAGGGCCCCAAATGTATTATTTGTGTGAAATGATAAATATTCTGACCTATAAATATACCAAAGCTTAGTTTACTATTTTGAACTCCTAATTGGCATGTTTCAAGTTCATTCAGGACAAATCTTTTCTTACATTATATTTTTGAACATGTGGGAAACATCTATGAGTTAATAAGCCATATTAATATAGCCGCTGACTTTGAGCCAAGATAAATATTTTGACGCAGTTATCTCCAAAGTAAATGGATCGCAAGCTCAACATTCTGAATTTTTTTTGTTTCTCAAAATGGTAAATTATTTAATAGAGGAGATGTACTGTAGTTCTTATTGGTTATTTTTGGACCAAGTAATGAGTGCAATTACCTGTTGTGATTTCCAGTTGATTGCTAAATACAGTAATTTGCAGTTTTCCTGACTAAACCGTGAAATGCTCTCATAATGAAATGAGTTTGCTTTGAATAACTGTAAATATTGAGTCAACAACATTTCTTTTCATCAATTTATTTACGAAGATCAGTACACTTAGTGATCCGTGCTCTACATGGAAGTTTCTAAGGGAAAATGAAGGTATATACAGTAAATAAATTAAAGGAACACGCTACATTAAAACCAAGAGGGGGTGCAAAAACTGCACTGGTTAATTTCTAACCCCTTTGACCATCCCAGCCCCTTCCATTTAACTTACAGTGCAAAATACTTACCTTTGTTACAGTGCTGTGGTCTCCTTTGGTGGCCTTCTGGGCTGACAGTGTATGCTTCAGGAAGCAGTCGATACTGTTGCTCTGTCAACTGTGTGAGTATGACGAATGAGCACGCAGCCAATTGCATGCCTCAATGCAAAAGCATTGAAAAGCAATAGCCAATCAGCTTTGCCAACTGTGTCTTTCCACACGGGGCCATTTGTAATTTCATTTTTTTAGTTTATTATCAGAGCAACTCGCGGGTAATGGCACCTGCATTGCTCACTCAAAACATAATGAAACAAATAAGATTCTTTGGTATTTAACATTTTTTAAAGGAAAATATTTAGGGCTCTATCGCCTTCTTCAAGCTAACACTAGCATCAGCTGTATCGCTGCCCCCAGCATCCACGAGCTTAGCGTTCGCTAAGGAGCAGGCTGCCGGACTCGACGCCTACCCCGTGATCTGCTGGGGAAACCGGGACGCTAAGGGGAAATTAACGAACGCAAATTTTTCCCCTTAGCATCCCGGTTTTAGCTCAGGGTACGCTATCGAGCCCCTAGAGTTTCCTTTATTTGCTTCCAATGATTTTCCAATTTCTCCTCCTGCGTTTGCAAACTTGAATTAGAATTCTGTTTATATTACAGGTTTTTAAAGCGTACGCTGAGGTAGAATCATTTTTCTTACAGATAAAAATATTTAATTTTATGTTTTTCCTTTCCCTCCCCCTCCCACAATTTAGAAGGCTATTTAGAATTCTAATGAATTTTTGGAATTTTGGAACTCATACAAGAATGAATTTACACTTTAAACTGTGTTTTATATATTCACTTTCCAGGTTAAATGTGTCATCTTTTGTAACGATTATCTTTATTATTTTTCAATGCAGCGATATGAAGACAGTCGGGGTCACTATCCTTGGCCCACGGAAGAAAATCATGGGCAGTATAAAACCTCAAGAAACTCATATAAAGAATGGACCTGTTAGTGTCTGAACCCAAAATACAGGAACATATTCTTTACATGGAAGGTGCAATTGAAGTTGACTTATGAGAGAAAATTGTGGGACACTTGGACTGTAATGTGAATCCTACAGACTCTTGCATATGAGTTACTATGCCTTAAATTATGAGTGAAAACTCTTCTAAATACTAGTAATAGTCAGAAAGAGTGCATTTTATTGTGAGACAAAACACAAGGTAAAAACAAAGGATTATATAGAAAGAGAGACACCTGCTTCAGGAACTACCATCAAACAGCATTATAGATGTCTGAGTTACAGGGTTTCTAAAAAGAATTGCAAATTATATTTGTGGTTTCTTATGATCATTTTTTTCCGTACTTTTTTCATAAGTAATACAGTTGTTTTGAAGGAACGAAGCTTTTCGTGTACTACAACAGAAAACACAACTACAAATTGAATTTGTTTTTAATTATTCCAATGCAATACATTGGTTTTCATTTCTAGTAGTGTAAATGTGCATATTTTCTTTTTTTTTTGGAATTTATTCAACCATTTTGTAATAATTTCTATGTTAATATTTATTCGGTTATTTTTTTCACCTTTTCTATACCGAGCCTTATTTTTGCCCTAATATCTTTTAAATAAAACTGCCCTTGTGCTGTGGCATATGCAGCACTCTGATAATATGTTTGAAAGACTTCATAATTAACCCCTAAAGACATAACCTACTTACATAATATTTCATTCAGAATGCCGAGTTCTAATAAATACGTAAACAATACTAACTGCAGTGACTGACATCTTGCAATTCTGTTTAAACCTTAAATTCAACGACTACAATGTGAATGTTGAGGACACTTGTTATTGCCATCATCAATATTTCATAGGTATTTTTCAGTCGTTGGAAGTGATGGTGGTATGGATATTTCGGTCGAATAAAGTTACCACGGTCCAGTCGTATTGTTTACAAATATGTATCAAGCAATACCTTTCTGTTGGCATCACAACTATTATGCAGATTGCTTTTCTTATTTCTGGTACTGATTTTCTAATTGTTGAATTATAATGTGTTGCAAGCAACTGAAAGTGAGACAAAAAATACAACAAATAAACCACTCAATGACATTTCTAACTTTAGCCGTTGGTCTAGTCTCATGTTTCATTGTACAATAATTCCACTAAGTCAGTGAACAGATGCAGCCTCTCAAAGACTGATAGCAATAAGTACTGATTTCTGATCTATGATGTTATCAGAATGGAAAGAGATACATCGACGATGTTTCTTTACCCATAGGACTTAATAGAGAAACCATCACAACAATACATACATTGTCAATTTTCTTAAACTTTCAATGTTAAAATAAATGATTTTTTTTAGTAATGCCGGTCATTGAACACAAATCCAATGATATCAAATCATCTCGGGACTACATTAATTAATCATTAAATAGCTAGCACCTAACTGGACTGTAATTACATTGAATGCAGATAAACATTTAATTCAAACCAATATATTAAAATGAAACAAATTCCATCCAGGCATAAACAACAAAATCTTTTATGAAACTTGATATTAAGATATATTTTTTCTTTTTTGTTATTCTTTTTATATGTGAAACATAGTAACTTGAATCTCCGTAAAGAGAGGTTCATTTATTCAGACAAGTGGATGATATATATTAACCATTATATACACATTATAGCTTGCTTTTTCAAGTTTCTTACGTGTTTATAGCAGAGGCTCTGAACTGTTTGCTTCTCTGTACATACTGTACGTAAAACATTGCACTCAATTACATTTACGTTTGGAGTACAATTTTTTTCACGGCCATTGCCATAAACAAGACTTGAATGGAAAATAAACATCAGTCCTAAAGTATTCATATTATTGTGTTTTCAATATAATCTTTTCTATATTTTAATGTAATATGCATATTATTTATTTCTGTTTACATATCTAGTTTATGCTTTGTACCTAGCATACTTTATAGCCATGATTTTCATTTACAACTCCTTGTTTTCTACTGTTAAGCATTATCTGTTTAGTTTTCATATTGTGCATCTGTAGATGGCCTCAGACTAATGTAAAATGATTTGTAGTGGGAACATTTATATTTTTATAATAAACTTTGTGAAAGTATTTTTGACAGAACTGAGCAGCGTGTTGATTGCTTTATAGATCCTTTAAGATTACTTGTACGTTTTTTTTTTCTCATTCAGTAGTGGAGTGGAATTAGGATTTCTCTAAAATATTTCATTTTTATGTTATGTATTTCTAGTTTTACATTAACAGTCAGGTTTGTGTATCTCAATAAATCCGCAATACGTTTGTCAATAATCAAAACGACACTGATCAGACACATCAATTAAAGCACATGCCTAATATCAAGACTTTAGCAGCAGATCCTTTAATCCCTGCAAGTTGCGAGGTGGGACCTCCATGGATCGGATTTGTCGTTCCAGTACATTTCACAAATTCTCAATTGGATTGATTTTCTGGGGAATTTGGAAGGCAAAGCAACACCTTGAAATCTTTGTCATATTCCTCAAAACCATTTATGATTTCTGCAGTGTGGCAAGGTGCATTATCATGCTGAAAGAGGTCATTGCCATCAGGGAACATCATATTAGCTACAGTAGCTCTTCTGTGTGATGGGACCAGAGAGTCTAGCCTTCACTCCTCAGGTGAATCAACGAGCTCTTTTCGCCATGAACCTGTCCATGGTTAATGGTAATCTTTCCTTGTACCACTTTTGGTAGGTACTAACCACTACATACTGGGAACAAGCTACAAGACTTGCTGTTTTAGAGATGCTGTGACCCTGTCATCTTGCCCATGTTTCTTGCTTCCAACACTTAAAATCAAGAACAGACTTGCTCCAAATATATCTCACCCCTTGAAAGGTGCCATTGCATTGTAGCCATATAATCAATGCACTTTACTTCACTTCATCCCGCAGAGGTTTTAATGTTGGTCGGGCAATTTATGGTATCCTAGTAGGAGGTGAACTCAAAACCTATTCTATACATTCACTGCCTGTGTATATCAGACTTTAGATATAAGGTCTATTGGATTAATGGAAATATTACCAAAGGTATTAAACATTACATTATAAAATGTATAATGGAGTTTCGTAAGGGTTTTAGGTTAGAAATGATACAATTCTCATGTATTGTACATGGCTGCAGGAAAATCACTTAACACCAGCTTTTTGCAGCAGGTAACTTTTCCAATACATGATATAAATGAGTAATCTTGGAATTGTACATTATCCTCCACTTGCTCTTGATTGTACATTATCCTGGAGGTTCATCAACCTCCACAAGGCATAGGAAGCAATAATGTACAGTAAGCAAACAGAACAGCAGAGTCGCAAGAGAAGCTTGCGACTTGGCAGGAATTGCAGGGAAGCTGTTACTATCAATGAGTAGGGGTTATACTTAGCGACTCAATGCTGTCTTAGAAAATATAGACAAACATTTAACTCAAACCATCAGCTTCAGATCATCCCAGACTGTCCTGGTGGAATGATGCCAAGCCATCAGAGGACACATTATAGGATATTCCCGGTGGTCTGCTAATTTATTACAGAGACAATGGCAATTTGTGAGTGTGTGCTTACTGTGTGAAATATGGTTATCTGATGGTGTTCTTTCCAGTGTGTTAACTCATGATGACTCTGCTCATTGGTCTTGAATCAAGAGACATAAGAATTCACGCAGCAGCTCCTTTTCTACCCTCACAAAAAGCCTGTTGGATTAATCAATAAAAGTTTCCAATTAATAAGGCTTTTTTTAATGCACGATCCAACTTCTATCGGCCCATTTCTAAAACATTCTTTGTTATAAGTTTTACTTGTACTGTAGCGTTTTGGGTGGTCAGGATGTGTTTTATAATAAAAAAAGGTAAAATCAAGGGAAGTTCTGTACCTTTTGTGCCAGACCACAAGTTCTTGTCTATTGCTTTGTATTGACAGACACATTGCTACAAAAATAACTAAAATGAGACACGTTTTTAAATGTTTTATTTTACCACGCACAAAAACGAAGCCAAGAAATACTCTAATGCTTTAGGACTTATTGACTAAACACTGAGAAGTGATGGATTGACAATATACATGAATAAACTGAAATCAAAGGAGCCAGGTTGGAAGGAAAATATCTCAGAGAATATTTCCAAAACCTGTATTATGACTTAACGTTGCAAATTGATTGTCAAGTCATCACATACCTCTGTGTAGTTCAATAGTCTCTCGTTTTAATGTCAGTCCTTAAACAACGCAAGTGAATGCCCTTCTTACATAAATGATGCCTTTGGGCTATAACGTCTTCCGTCCTCCTGTGCGTATTATCTTTCTTTCTAATAGAAAGGAAAAAATTTTGGCAGGAAAACGAGAGGCATGTTACAGTCTCAAGATACTAACCTGATAATAACAATTTGACAGCCGTGTTTTAAAACTTGAGCGGGGATTTAACACAAGACAGTTTTATCATTTCGAAATGCATTAAAATGTTTGAATATTCGGTGATAAAATTAAAACTAAACGCATTAAATGTGCAAATTTGTTTCCGAGCCACATCGGAGGATAGCTTTGGCATGATGGATGTTTGTGAAGTTTTGTTGTCTGGATTTTGTTTGTTTGATGTTTGTCACCAATTATAATAAGTGAAATATCCCGCACATAACCACCCTCATGGGGACTGTGCCTTAAACATTAAAGGCGTTAAAATGAAATATAAAATAAATGACTCGGAATGGTACCACCTGTGAAATATTAACTGCAAACTGTATGGCTTTTAGAATTTTTCTTTGTTTGCATAAGACATAAACAGACCCAAAGGACCATCATACTGCCTTGTCATAGAAATGCAAATACTATTAATAATTTAATAATTCATTATATGACTCTCTAATAGAGAGAGAGAGAGAGAGAAAATGTGGCTAAAGAAGGAAGTACTCAGTGAACTTTATGGGCTCTATCACGTTCTATGCGCAAACGTTAACGGGGGAGCAAAAATGCATTAACGCGAGAGACAAAACGCTTTGCGCAGAACGTCGCATTACAATGTCCGCACAAAAAATGCGCGTTAACATCTAACGCGGGTGGATCTGCGCGAACCCTTTGCGAGCGTAATGTACTTTGCGCGTCCTATACTTAACATTGTGAGCGCAAATGCGTTTGTGCGCTGGTACGCAGACGGTATTTACAATCTATGCGCAAATTTTAACGGACAACGTTTGCGCGCATAATTTTAATGTCTTTGAAAAGCTGGTGGTAACGGCAAATCTGAACGTCCTGGACGAAACCAAATACACCAGCGCAAAAAAAAAAATACAGCACAGTATAGTTACACATTCTACACATACCCAAACAATAAAATTGATAAGTTGTGCGTGTTTTTATATTGTTGCAGCATATATACTCAGATTGATTTTGACAGGCGCAAAAACTTAACGGGAGACAAATGTGGTTCTTAATTCAGATTGGCTGAATCGCGTGAAAAAAACAGTCCGCCCACCGATTTCTGAGCGCAAATTTGCGCGCGTTATTTTTTGACGGATGAAAAAATGTGCTCGGATTGTAATACCAGCGTTAATTTACTCACGTTAATGGTTAACGCTGCACTCAAAAAAAATAGCGCTGCGTGAGCATTTTTGCGCAAAGGATGTAATAGTGCCCTATATACTGTATATGCAACATAGGGGTTTATTCAGAGAGCACCAAAATGTCGCCGACATTTCGCTGCTCTCTCATTCCCTGCACTTCCCTGCACGATGAGCTTCTGATCACAGCGCACAGCAGCCACCGTAAAAAGCTGACAAGCTGACGAACGGAGTAAAAAAAAGACTAAAAAAACAATACACTTGAAAGTGTCAAAATTGAAATGCTGTTTGCAATAAAACTACTGTATGAAAATGCCTGGAATTTACATATAATGTCCTACGAATGATAATAAAAAGGTCTGTTAGAGAAAAAAGAAAAAATGATTTAAGAAAACACGGGAAAAAAAATTGTTGAAAAAAATCCAGAAAAATGCCTTAACCCTTTCGCTGCTGAGGCGTTTCCCGCCTCTGTGCTGAGCTCATTTTTACCTGTTTCGCTCATCTTGTTTAAACGTGTTTTGAAGGCTTATTTTAGTATATGACCCAGACATATTATATTTCGTTCTTTCCGTCAGACTCGGCAGATTCATAATATGTCATTATTATATGTATACGTCATGTCCTGTCTGTATATTATAACAAAAAATGCAATAAAATATAAAGTTTTAATAATTTACAATATGTAAAGTGTTTTTTTTCACATTTTAACATGTGAGCAATTGCGGTTATATTTTCTATGGGGTGCGCTTCTTAAAATAATTAGAAACGGGGTCTTGTTACATTTTTTTGGGGAAAAATTACGCGATTTTTAACAAACGCACCGCATACAAAAATCGTTAGTGCAGCATCATTGTTCACATTATAATTGAAATGGGAACAATATTGCTGCTTTAACAAACCAAAAAAAAGAAAAAAAACTTTTTTTTTAATATAATTTGTTTTTAAAATATATGTTTTTATTTTTAATTAAAAAAAATAAAAAAAAACTTTTTCATGGCCATGTTTGTTATCGTTGGAACGGCCATGCTCTGGCCGATCCAACAGTGCCAAACATTAACCCCTAGCTGCCACGGATCGGGAGATAGGGGTTCATTGGAACCCCCTATCTCCACCGTTGGTGGCAGTTAGGGGTTAACTCCAGGACTGGCGTCATCGTGCTATGCACGATGACGCCAGTCCTCAGGGGGAGTTCCCGGAGGCTTGGCCGACATCCAAGATGTCGGCCAGCTCCGGGAAAGGATCACGAACCGGCGCTTTTCGGCGCCGATTCGTGATCCGGCCCCCATGGGGTTAATGCCAGGTACCGTTAGGAAGGGCAGGCTGTGCCCTTCCAAACGGTGCCTGGATTAACCCTCTGCACCCCGGCGATCGGGAGAGAGAGAGGTCCAAAGGACCTCCCACCTCCCTTTCAGGCGCCTCCTCTGCACACGCGGGGGGCGCCTGAATTAGATGTCATCGCGCCGCCGCGATGACATCTAATTGTGCCGGCGGAGGTTCTGGGTGCTGGGCTGACATTGAGGTTGTCAACCCGCACCGGGGGGCACAGCGATCGGCCGGAATCCGGCCGATCGCTGGCCCCAAAGGGAGGACGCGCCCAGCACGTCCTCCACATGGAACCCTACCTGCGGGTGGATGCACTGAGCGCGTCCTCCGCAGCGAAAGGGTTAAAGATCCTAAAAAAAAATCAATAAGAGACTTTTTACTGCAGAATAAAATAATAAACGGTTTATTAGATATTGGGTGAAAACGGGAATATTTTTAACATTGAAGCCTATGGGGTTTGCTTTAATAAACCTGCCGAATGAAAACACTGAACAGCAGTGCACTTTGACAATTTTTTCTCTGCTGTTCGGTGTTCTCTGAATAGACTAACCATTGCTTCTCTATGGGGATTTCACTGCCTTCGAACAGGCACCATACATGCTGGCAGTTCACCAAAATTTGACGAACTGCCTCCTCTCTGAATAGCTGAATGGCCCAGAAATGTCACCATATGGGGAAATTCCCTGTTCGGTGACATTTTGGGGCCAGATCGTCTCTCTTTGAATAACCCCTATAGTGTCAACGGTTCAGCTTTTAGTGACATAATAAAAAAAATTACAAACAGATATAACTATAAACTAATCAGCAGAACGAGGGTGAAGGTGGAGTAAAGAGAGAAAAGAAGATATTTAAAAAAACTATTGCGTAAGTACTTTGAATGATCTACCTGAGACATCTCCATGACTCAAGTCTTGTAAAGCTTGCAACCCTAACCAGAAAGACAAAGGAAGCTTGCAGGGAACCAATCCTTATAATGGCCAGGTAAATAGAGATACATCCAGAACAAGCAAATGTCAAAGGGATGGCGACATACAGAATAGTGAGGCCATTAGTAGCTCAGGGTCGAAGAGATACAAAGACATACAAAACAAGGTCAAAATTCAGGGAGTGGAGAAAATAGTCAGGGTGTAAGCCAAGGGTCAATATCAGAGTAAGGCTGAGCGCCCACTGGCACCGTAGTCGGACGACCGATGCGTTCATCCGACTATGTACGACGTCGTACGTCCGACAAGTGTCTTCCACTGCAAGCTATCTGTCGGAACAACTATAGACGATCAGATAGATTTCAGAGGTGGAGTGCAGAAACTGCCAAAACCAGGATGAACTGGTTTTACATATAAAACACAGTTCATTCTGCTTTTTTAAACACTGCAGTCCTTTGTGGGACAATGGGTGAGACAGAATACAAATAAAGATACAAGTACACACGGAACTGTAGCAGAGAGGACCCAAGAGCTTACAATTGACCAAGGAGCCTTCCCTGCCCTACCCCTCTCCCCTACACAAACAGGGCTAGTCCCACACATCTCACATACATATAAGTCAGGGATCTCAAACTCTGGCCCCACAGATGTATATTACCTACAAATCCCAGAATTCTTTGAATGCAATAAATGCCCAGAGATTAATGGGAGGTGTGGTTCAGAAACATCTGGGGGGCCAGAGTTTGAGATCCCTGATATAAATAGTTTATTTTAAATGCTTTTATAACTCCCCTGATCAGTTTCTCCACATCCATCTTCTCTGATCTGCTGAAATACATGTGATGCAAATGAGTGATTTGGTTCTGATCGCCCATCTGATGCCGTCTTTACCCGTCGCTGGAAGACGGACGTCAGACGTCGGACGCAATGGACGATGGTCCATTCACGTGCATGTTCGGACAGACGACGGACGATATCTGATGATCGCACCATCGCACAAATACGGTGCCAGTGGACGCCCAGCCTAAACAGGGGAACAGCAGTCAGGAATGCACTAAGGGCATAAACCATGGCAGGGCATGAAAAAAGGGAAACAGAAGGTATAATACCCCCAAAAATACCTTCCCATTAGCCGGAATGTGAGAAAATCTGAAATTCTGGGTTCTGCCCACAGCATAATTAAACAGAATATGCACCACCAACACAGCATTGTCAGAATGGATCATTGGTGGTGCTATTCCACCAGTCAGATGTAAAGCAAGAGCACACTCCAAATACAATCAGGAATATCCCCCAGACAAGTCCACAATATGTATCTGTGTCCCAACAATGTAAAATCAACACAAAATCTTTATTAAATAACTACCGCAACAATAGGTCAATATATGACCATACATAGCACATAATAAAAAGCATCTATCATGGAATCAGTAACAAAATAGCAGGCTGGGATTAAGCATGGTAATCAAAATAACGGAAACTCATCACTCCAGATAGGTGAACTCATATATATTCAATGCTTAATAGGTAATAACAGATCACCAAACCTATAAGTACTCAGACCCTCGAGCTCTATTGTCTTCCAATTGGCTAGCTAACCGCTAGTAATCCATACAACAAGCTCATAAATGGATAATAAATGGGTACAGGTAACCAACACTATTGCAATTTCCTTCTCAATAAACAATAAACCACTGCCTACAATTAACTCCATAAATACACGCAGGGTTATTCAAAGAGAATCGAAAAGTCGCCGCACGTTCGGTGACTTTTCGTTGTCTTCAATTTGGCATGATTTGGCGATCCCATTTCGGCAACCCTGCGGTGTATGCAGCAAGCACCACAGGGTCCCCGAATTGCAGGGAAAAGTCGCCGCAAACCCGCCGAAAACTCGTCGAAAACTCACCACAAAACCCGGCGAAGGCACATCGAAAACCTGCAAAAACATCTGGATTAACCCCACCAAATAAACCTGAATAGGAGCCGATCACAGCGCAGAGCAGCCGCCGGAAAAAGCCGATACCGCAGACGAATGGAGTGAGAAGAAAAAAAACTGTTCGCTTGATTGTTTGAAAAGTGAAACGCTGTTTGCAAAGAAACTACTGAGTGAAAATGTCTGAAATTTACATATGAGGTCCAAGGAATGATAATAAAAAGGGCTGTTACAGAAAAAAGAAGTAAAGTTTAAAAAAAGATTTTTTTTAAAAATCTGAAAAAAAAATTTGGAAAACAAATTCCGAAAAATGCTTAAAAGATCCTAAAAAAATCTATAAATAAAGAGACTTTTTACTGCAAAATATTATAAAAAAAGGTTTATTAAATAGGAATATTTTTAACATTGAAGCCTTTGGGATTCGCCTGAATAAATCTGCCGCATGAAGCCACCGAATGGCAGGGCAATTCGGCAACTTTTCACTGCTGGTTTTTGTTCTCTGAATAGACAAAGCTATGGGGATTTCACTGCCCTCTAACAGGCACCGAACAGGCACCGTATGTGCAGGCAATTCGCCAACATTTGACGAACTGCCTTCTCTCTGGATAGCCGAATGGCCAAGAAAGGTAACCGAATGCTGATTTTCAGCGTTCGTTTACCTTTCGGCAGCCAATCGGATCTCTTTGAATAACCCTGGCAGTATATCCCATAGCCAAACTAAGAAGCAAACAAACTATTAAAATTTGTATAACACTCGATGCGTTTCACCTATGTACGGCTTCATCAAGAGTGCGTTTAGGCTGAGTATGGCAGAGGGCAGGAGCATCCGGGGTGGTCAATACGGATGAGCTGTTCAGTTTGCAGTTCGATTCGAACATCGGCAGTTCGAAAGTTTGCAAACTTCGAACTTTTTGGCATGTTCGGTTCGAGTTCTAAAATTTATTTTTTTTAAAAATATAAAAAATGCCTAAAAAATACTAAAAAATCTAGAAGTAAAAAGAGACTCTTTACTGCAGAATATTATAAGCAACGGTTTATTAGATATTGAATTAAAAACTAATGTCTAGGTGCAACGATTCTCACCTCTAAATGACCTGTGCTCTCAAGCGGCGTAAACAACAGGTGTTTAATTAGTGTTTGGAAATAACATGTGCTTCTAATTAGTCCGGTCTCATGAATTTGATACATTGTATGCAGACTGAGAGTGCTAGGTGTCGTGTGTGGGTCTGTGATGGCGATGTTTCCATACATCCTACAAATCCGCCACTTCACGGGCAGGTTATGGGGACCTCCTAGGCATGATATTTGAAGGAATTTTTCATTTTTATTTTTAACCCTTATTTTATGGAAAACTCACTGTCCCTTTAAAAACGTGTTTTTTTTTACTTTTTGTCCTTGTTTCCTGTCCCCCAGGGCACTACCCGGACCCCCATACACCTTTTATGGCAAATATCTAGCATATATGCCCTCTTGGAGGGCACTCTAAAAATTTAACTTTGAGTCCCATTGACTTGTATTGAGTTTGTGTTCGAGTTCGAATTCGAACTTTTGAAAAGTTCGAGTTCGAATGCGAACCGAACTCGGGGGTGTTCGGCTCATCCCTAGTGGTCAATGGAGATCTGAAATACACAAGGGGATGGTAGTTCCTCCAGTTGCAGATGTGCTAATGGTGGATTGGATACACCTGAATGGTCTGGGTTGATTGAGGAACTGTGCGAGGAATGGTGGCCCTAACCATATGATCTATGTTTGGCAAGGTATTTATATGTGGATACCCTCATTCTATATCACTCTTGATAAAGTTTGCTGATCGCAATCTCTCTATTCTAAGGGTAATGGGCATGTACCATTGCCACCTAGTGCTCAGAACCAGATTGTAGAACTCTAATGATAGAAAGTATTTTAGGTCTTCACCATAACTAACCTTGAGGTTGTTAAGAGAAGTATCTCCTTTATTGGTTTTGCAATTGACTTATTGGTCATAAACATAAACATAGTAATGATGAACAATAAGTCAAGTATATTATATACTTGACTTATTGTTCATTATTACTATGTTTATGTATTCTTCTAAGTTTTATATGTATCAGCTGGTATTAATACTAATGGGAGAAACTCCAGAATTAGGACCCTCTTGTAAGAGCATCATTTTCAATTACATCATAATCAAAAAACTATCGTAGTATCTCTCTGAATTTATTACGAAGTCAAAATAGTAATTTATCTGCAGTAGCCAAATTATTTTCATATCTTCTTCTATTAAGGTTTAAAACTGAGTCTAAAATTAGAAGTAAAAATTTGAGACAGGAAAAAGCCCCAGCATGCTTTCCTACACGTGATTCTTCATTTCACGTGCCGAGTATATCCTTCTTACTTTTCAGAACACTTTGTTACCTTCTGGAAAGAACGTTGTGTGTGGTTTGTTGCCTTATATAACCTCTACACCAAAGCCAGAAAGTATAAAATTCTAAATGTTTAACAGGAAAAAACAAAACCAATGAGATATACAATCATATTGGCAAACTAGTCTGACAATACCAACAAACAAAATCAGTTATGAATGCGCTGTTTACAATGCTGGGAGAAAACCATAACTCATGTCTGACATCAGGCTGGTCAAGTTAAGATATTGTTCTGCTTTGTTAGCAGTCATAATATAACAAAGCTTGTATTAATTCTTTACACAGATCATGTGATTATTTAACTTTTAGGTGTAAAGTGACAAGTTTAAGGTAGTTATACTGTACCTGTAAGCCCTGTGAAGTGGCTTGTCCAATTGTAAGAACCTCTTTTGAATTATATAAAAATAAAGACTTTTTTTGCATAAAAATGCTTTCTAAAATATCATATTTCTATGATGCACATTCCATTGATAATATATACAGTCAGGTCCAGAAATATTGGGACATCGACACAATTCTAACATCTTTGGCTCTATACACCACCACAATGGAGTTGGAATGAAACAAACACAATGTGCTTTAACTGCAGACTATCAGCTTTAATTTGAGGGTATGTACATCCAACTCAAGTGAACGGTGTAGGACTTACAGCAGTTTGCAGATTTGCCTCCCATTTGTTAAGGGACCAAAAGTAATGGGACAATTGGCTTCTCAGCTGTTCCATGGCCAGGTGTGTGATATTCCCTCATTACCCCAATTACAATGTGCAGATAAAAGGCCCAGAGTTCATTTCAAGTGTGATGTTTGCATTTGGAATCTGTTGCAGTCAACTCTCAAGATGAGATCCAAAGAGCTGTCACTATCAGTGATCATTAGGCTGAAGAAACAAAACAAACCCATCAGAGAGATAGCAAGAACATTAGGCGTGGCCAAAACAACTGTTTGGAACATTCTCAAAAAGAAGGTACACACCGGTGAGCTCAGCAACACCAAAAGACCCGGGAGACCACGGAAAACAACTGTGGTGGATGACCGAAGAATTCTTTCCCTGGTGAAGAAAACACCCTTCACAACAGTTGACCAGATCAAGAACACTCTCCATGAGGTAGGTGTATGTGTGTCAAAGTCAACGATCAAGAGAAGACTTCACCAGAGTGAATACAGAGGGTTCACCAAAAGATGTAAACCATTGGTGAGCCTCAAAAACAGGAAGGCCAGATTAGAGTTTGCCAAACAACACCTAACAAAGTCTTCACAGTTCTGGAACAAGATCCTATGGACAGATGAGACCAAGATCAACTTGTACCAGAGTGATGGGAAGAGAAGAGCATGGAGAAGGAAAGGAACTGCTCATGATCCTAAGCATACCACCTCATCAGTGAAGCATGGTGGTGGTAGTGTCATGGTGTGGGCATGTATGGCTGCCAATGGAACTGGGTCTCTTGTATTTATTGATGATGTGACTGGTGACAAAAGCAGCAGGATGAATTCTGAAGTGTTTCTGGCAATATTATCTGCTCACATTCAGCCAAATGCTGCAGAACTCATTGGACAGCGCTTCACAGTGCAGATGGACAATGACCCAAAGCATACCGCAAAAGCAACCAAAGAGTTTTTGAAGGGACAGAAGTGGAATGTTATGCAATGGCCAAGTCAATCACCTGACCTGAATCCCATTGAGCATGCATTTCACTTGCTGAAGACAAAACTGAAGGGAAAATGCCCCAAGAACAAGCAGGAACTGAAGGCAGTTGCAGTAGAGGCCTGGCAGAGCATCACCAGGGATGGAACCCAGCATCTGGTGATGTCTATGCGCTCCAGACTTCAGGCTGTGATTGACTGCAAAGGATTTACAACCAAGTATTAAGAAGGGAAAGTTTGATTTATGATTATTATTCTGTCCCATTACCTTTGGTCCCTTAACAAGTGGGAGGCACATCTGCAAACTGCTGTAAGGCCTACACCGTTCACATGAGTTGGATGTACATACCCTCAAATTAAAGCTGACAGTCTGCAGTTAAAGCACATTGTGTTTGTTTCATTCCAACTCCATTGTGGTGGTGTATAGAGCCAAAGATGTTAGAATTGTGTCGATGTCCCAATATTTCTGGACCTGACTGTATATACAACCTTGTGTCAAGTCCACCTCGGAAACAGGAATACTTAGGGCTCTATTCCATTGTTGGTGCTAATGTTAGCGTCTCAATATAGAAGTGTTAGTGCCAGGGTAAGTGTGATTAACGCAGCCACCCATATTACATTCCTGACGCTACCCTTGTTAGTAATCCGTTAGCGCATCGTTTTTTGTGCTAGCTTCCGCTTATTGTACTTTGCACATCCTATACCTAACACGGGGAGCACAAACGTCCATTAGCTTTTCGATACGTAAGGTATTACATACTGCCAGCGCTAATTATCCCGGGGATACGGACAACCATATTTTACCACTTCCTTAAAGCTGGCGCTACATGATTCTGAATTTGCAGAACCACGTAGCACCCCCTAACCCCCTCCCCCAATAAATCCAATACTCACATCTCATCTCACGTCGAGAAGGGTGGCCCGATCCACTGCTTCTAGTCACCGGGATCAGAGTGAGAATAGGGACACTCGTGTCCCAGATGTCCTATAGACTGCATGTAATGGGCGCTGCGGCACTCACATAGGAGTAGCGAGGTTGAGATCTTATTGGACAGAATTATCTGCTCGATCGTAACAAAATAAACAGTATTTTCAGACTTATACTCCAAAGCCAAGGAGCATGACAAGAGAACCAAACTGCTACTAAGTTCCAAAGGTTTCGAGACCAACGGACAACATAGAGCACACAACAATACAGAGAGGTGCAAGACTTGAGTGGGTGTACCAAGGTAGTTCGTACGACAGTTAACGAATTGTGCAGACTGCAGGGCAGTCAATGACCGGACCAATTTAGTGTTTTCTGTGAAACCAACACGGGTATGTTGTACCTTATAATCACCAGGGTCTATTGACACACATAACGGTGTAAGGGTAGTAGAAGCCCGGGTACACTTAGCAGATTGAGCAAGATGAACATAAGTAGAAAACAAGCGGTATTTCGTTATTGTGGATTGTGCAAGCGTGCACGATCGTATTTCAGGAACCTTGGGCCTGGAGCAGAACCCCGATAAGGCTATATATGATACAACAGAGCAAGATGGGAAATTCCCCAAGAGGCAAGTAAAACTCCAAGCAGCCTGCATAGGGTTAAACCAACAACGCACTGCATTAGTAACCGCTATAGCATGTAACATGAGAATGGTCAGAGATAAGCCAGGTCAAAATCAGGAGCAGGAATCATAGACGTAAATGGGTCGGCAACGTAAACAGCAATGAGAATCAATAGGAAGCGATGCGGGAATGAACTCCACGTCAGAGCGACGAGGCAACTCCCCGCACCCTTCTTTAAACCCAGCGACTCCTCGTGACCACGCCAGACCCCGCCCCCTCGGACACCGCTCGGCCATTACATGGTGCTGCCACTCGACCAGCCAGTGGCACCGAACATGCGCAGACCCCCCAGGAAGTACTGCAGGGACTGAGGATGTAACACTGCAAGAGGTGATATTCGCGACGGCACGGAAGCGCTACCGTGAGTATCCCAGTGGTTAGTGCTGCGTTCTGGGGCAAGGTGCTCAGCTACCGCCTGCCCTGGAATATTGAGGTAACATGGGGACGCTACGGGAAATCTGCAGACGCAGATTTTCCTCGTTAGCGTTAGCGTCTCATGTTAGTGCGAACTAGGGAATATAGCCCGTAATCTTTATAAATATTTTTGAGTATTACAGCGTTATCTTCTTTGATTCTTGTATATTATATATAATGGCACATTATCGTACCCTGATGCTTTAATTGAGATGAATGGTATATAGGACCTGCATGTGACTTATGTACGCAGTGTATCTTCCTCTTACTGCATTGAGAAACATTTACAAACTAAATAATCATCCATGAGAGATATACCATGTAAAAAAAAATTCTCACATGTATCTCACATGCTCACTCAATATCTATATATATAAACGCGAAAGTCCTGACTGACTGACTGACTGATTGACTGACTGATTGACTGACTGACTACCTCATCAACGCCCAGCTGAAACCGTTTAACCTAGGAACGTGAAATTTTGAAGGTGCACTGTTTTTATGATGTAGGCACCCACTAATGAAGGATTTTTGGAAACTCTACCCCTAAGGGGGTGAAAAAGGGGGTTGAATATTTTAAACAGAATACCTATAGCTCAAAAACAGAAGATGTTGCAGACGTGAAAATCGGTATTTAGATTCGTCTTGAAAAATAAAAAAACATGTATTTTACCGTTTTTTTAAAAATTTAAGTGGGGGACCAAAAAGGGGGTTGAATATTTTAAATATTTTAAACAGAATTCCTATATCTTAAAAACAGAAGATGTTACAGACGTGAAAATTGGTATTTAGATTCTTCTTGAAAAATAAAAAAATACGTATTTACCGTTTTTCAAAAATTCAACTAGGAGGGCAAAAAAGGGGGATTGAATACTTTTATTATAAACGCGAAAGTCCTGACTGATTGACTCATCAACGCCCAGCTGAAACCGTTTAACCTAGGAACGTGAAATTTTGAAGGTGCACTGTTTATATGATGTGGGCACGCACTAAGGAAGAATTTTTGGAAACTCCGCCCCTAAGGGGGTGAAAAGGGGGTTTACTATTTTAAACACGATACCTATATCTCAAAAACAGAAGATGTTACAGACGTGAAAATCCGTATTTAGATTCGCCTTGAAAAATAAAAAACATGTATTTTACTATTTTTAAAAAATTAAAGTGGGGGGGAAAAAAAAGGGGGTTGAATATTTAAAATATTTGAAACAGGATACCTATATCTCAAAAACATAAGATGTTACAGACGTGAAAATCTGTATTTAGATTCGCCTTGAAAAATAAAAAAAACACGTGTTATATTGTTTTTCAAAAATCCAAGTGGAGGGGCGAAAAAAAGGGGTTGAATATTTTAAATATTTTAACCCTTTTGCTGCTGAGCCTTTTCACACCTCTGTGCTGAGCTAATTTTTACCGGTTTCGCTCATCATGTTTAAATGCGATTTGAAGTCACATTTTATTATATGACCCAGACATATTATATATCGTCCTTTCCGGGAGACTCTGCCGATTAATAATATATCATTATTATATGTATACATTATGTCCTGTCTATATAATATAACATAAAATGCAATAAAATTTGAATTTTCAATAATTTACAACGTGTAAAGTGTTTTTTTTCACATTTTAACATGCGAGTGTTTGCGGTTATATTTTCTATGGGTTGTGCTTGTTAAAAAAATTAGAAACGGGGAATCGTTACTTTTTTGGGGGGAAAATTACGTGTTTTTGGCAAACGCCCCCATAGAAAAAATCGTTAATGCAGCATCATTGTTCACATTATAATTGAAATGGAAAAAATATTGCTGAATTAATAAAACAAAAACAAAAAAGTTTTTTTTTTATTTTTTATTTTTTATTTTTTAATTTTATTTTTATTTAATTTTTGTTTTAAACTGTACATGGTAATGTATGGTATCATTGGAAAGGCCATGCTCTGGCCATTCCAATGATATCAAACATTAACCCCTAGCTGTCACGGATCGGGAGATAGGGGGTTCAGTGGAACCCCCTATCTCCACCATAGGTGGCAGCAAGGGGTTAATTGCGGGACTGGCACCATCACGCTATGCGCGATGATGCCAGTCGTTAGGGGGATGTCCCGGAAGCTTGGCCGACATCCAAGTTGTCGGCCAGCTCCGGGAGGGGAACGCGATACGGCGCATGTTAGCGCCATATCGCGATCCAGACCCCTTTGGGTTAAAGACAGCCGCCGCTTGGAAGGGCAGGCTGTGCCCTTCCAAGTGGTGCCTGCCTTTACTCGCTGGCCCGCACGGATGGGGAGGGGGAGAGGTCCAAGGGACCTCCCCCCTCCCCTTCAGGCACCTTCCCCGCAATTGGGGGGGCCTGAAATAGCCGTCATCGCGCAAGCGCAATGACGTCTATTGTGCCCGCGGGGGTCCCGGAGGCTGGGCTGACATCGAGGATGTCAGCCCGCACCGGGGGGCTGCAGCGATCGGCCGGAATGCTGGCCGATCGCCGCTGCTAAGGGAGGACGCGCTCAGCACATCCTCTGCAGCGAAGTGGCCATGCGGCAGGACGCGCTGAGCGCGTCTGCCACATGGAAAGGGTTAAACAGGATACCTGTATCTCCAAAACAGAAGATGTTACAGGCCTGAAAATTGGTATTTAGATTTGTCTTGAAAAATCAAACATCACGTATTTTACCATGTTCTGAAGATTCCTTGGAGGGGCTAAAAGGGGGGGTTGAATACTTTTATCAGTATACCTATATTTCAAAGACCGAAGATGTTACGGGTGTGAAATTTGGTATTTACAATCTTCGTGAAAAAAAAAAACATGTGTTTTGCCATTTTCCACAAATCCAATTGGGGGGGGGTCGGAGAAAGGGGTCTGAATATTTTTATCATTATACCTATATTTCAAAAACCAAAGATGTTACAGACGTGAAATTTGGTATTTACAATCTTCTTGAAAAAAAAAAACAGGTGTTTTACCATTTTCCACAAATCCAATTGGGGGGGGTCGGAGAAAGGGGTCTGAATATTTTTATCATTATACCTATATTTCAAAAACCAAAGATGTTACAGACGTGAAATTTGGTATTTACAATCTTCTTGAAAAAAAAAAAACAGGTGTTTTACCATTTTCCAAAAATCTCAAGTGGGGGGTGAAAAAAGGGGGGCTGAATACTTTTAAACAGGATACCTATATCTCAAAAACAGAAGATGTTTCAAACGTGAAAATTTGTTACGTACCCCACCACGGTCCCTCGGCGCCCGGCAGCAACGTCCTCGCTGCTCGCTGTCTGGGCGCCGAGTTAATGTGCAGGTTTTCCACTTTTTGGAAAGTGTAGAAAATAAGATAAGAGTCACAGCATTAACAGTTTGTGAACCTTTATTTTTTTGATAATATATTTTGTACCTCATGGTATGATTGGTAACAAGGGAAAGAACAGGTTCAGAAACCCTGGCATACCTGAAACTCAGTCCAGATCACAATATATACTACTTTAAGGCGTGAACCCCTAATTGCTCAGCTGTTTGGAGTTGTTTTGGTTCCATGAATCGCACTGCTGAGATGTTCTCTCCAGATAACAGTTTCGGTGTTTACTCTGCATTCACTTCAAGGTAATTTTAAGGGTGTGTTTCTATTTAATCCCCACTAAGCGGATAGGAACTCCTATTATATAAACAGTGGAAAGAAACCAGAAAAATCAAGTGTTCATTGACCCAATAAAATATAATGCAATGGGGGATTATGGCAGAGCAACAGTCTTGTAATACATGAGCAGGTCAGAGGATGAAGTAATGAGGTATCTGGTCCAAATCGGTAAAAGTGAAAAAGAAAACAGAAGTCCAAGTGAAAAGCCAAATGTTGAATAACAGCAGCGTACGCAAATTAAACGATGAATGTCATGAAGTGACAAAGTATCCAGACGACAGAGTTGAAATAGATGCATGTTGCAGGCTTAAAGAAAAACAGGAGAAAAGACATGAGAAAAGTGAAGATGCAAAGCTTTCGATTCTTAAAACCTGATGATCTTTTATAAGGCTATATCCTAGAATAACCCATCATTCCATTTTCCCATTCCAGTTCTTCTTTAATGAGACACAAGCTTTTAAAGATTGCAGTGTTTAAGTTTTAAGAGATAAAACACAGAGCACTCTTGAGATTATACATAATTAGTTTGTTCAAAAAGTGTGATTGAGCAATCGTTGGTTTGTTATTCGATTGTCTGTGTCAATTCATGTTATTTTTCATACTGTTAAATGCTCATAATTTATTATTTTATTCCCGTCATCGTTTGGCAAGCTCGCACAAGAGTCTGGCATCAAGAGCCTTCATCCGCGATCATCATATATTAAATATACAGCAGTATAAATCATATAGGCTTTCGCAAGAGTGTGCGCCATGATTGAGATCAAGGGTCAGCTCCTGTCCTATTCCAGCTGAGCGGCAATCACAGCTGTTGTGCCAGGTTACTGTAAATATATACATTTCTATACCTTGTATAGGAAGCATTAATGTACGTCAGACAGAGAATAGCAAGCGGCTCCCAGGTTTCTCCTTATTCTCCCTTACAGCTTGTAATGAAAAAGATTACTGGCTGATAAAACCTGGCGTTAAGTGACTTTGCTTTAAAAATAGGGCTGGATATATGAAGCCGCTAATGGTTAAGGACTTGCACCTAATTATTCCATTAGCAGCTTTCCTGGACCAGCTCAGCTAGAACAGAACACTAGGTGCTCTACTCCCTAACGATTGTGTTCGGATTAGTGTTACCGCTAGTATAAGTGATTTTAACGCATGCCCCCATATTACATTCCTGACCCTACTCTTAAGAAACCTGTATAGCTTGCGTGAGCTTACCATACTTTGCGCATCCTATACTTAACATGGGGAGTGCAATCATTGATTACCTAACATTGATTGGCTGAGGAAGTCGTCTAGTGCAACGAAACGCGTCCTGGGTACCTGTTTTATCCATTTGTTTTACATGTTTTTATTTTATTAAATTTTCTTTCGAAAAGAAGATCCAGCCTGTGTCTTTTTGGTGGTTTGTGGATTTGCTCGAGCCTGAAAAAATCCATATGCGCAAACCTTAGAGCTATTGAAGCTCCAACAAGTGTAAGTGAAAAATTGGCTGAAAAGCATATATACACTTATATTTTTCATTCTGCACAAGGAGAGTTGCGCTGTCTTTTCTTGTCTTATATGGTTCCTTGATATGTGAAGGGAAACAGCCGTGTAAGGTGTGGGTCACCAGTGAACAATATAGAAGAAAAAACAACCCAAAACGTGCTTTTCCACTTAGAGCCAGTGCTAGGCTCTATGTTTGTGAGTGAAACATCATTCATTGCATTTTATTTATAGTATATATTTGATATACTTCACCATTGTGTATTTTTATATTTTGTTTTATCTACCAAAATATGGTCTGCTGATCTATGAGAGACACCAAGATCCTGATAGCAATTTTTATTGCGCTGATCAAGATACGTATATGTTTTAATCATTGATTACCGTTTTGATAAGTAAGGTATTACAAAGTTTTAGTGCTAAGTATCGCAGGATGCGCAAGCCAAAATTTTAGTGACACCCAAAAACTAGTGCTAACTGATTTCGCTTTTGAAGAATCATTTAGCACCCCCTCTAAACCACCCCCCAATAAATCTGATACTCACCTCTCATCCCGTAGCAAAAATGGCGGCCTGATCCACTGCTTCTTCTGGCTGCGAGCAGAGTGAGACTGGGAACATATAGTGCCCAGTATCCCTCTGCGATCACTCCGTGGCGCTATATGATCTTGCGAGAGTGAGATCATGCAGGTCACGTGGCCTGGCAGCACAACCCTCCATGGAGTCCTATGGAATCCAGGAGGTGATACTCGCGCCGGTGCGGATGCGCCAATGAGAGTATCCCAAAGGTTGACGCCGCATTCTGGGGCAAGGTGCGCCTGCCCTGGAATATCGCGCTAAAATGGGGACGCAACAGGAGAATCTCTCTGGAACGCTCTCCCTCGTACTGTCAGACTTTCCCCTAACTTCTCTTCCTTCAAACGCTCCCTGAAAACATTCCTATTTAGGGAAGCCTACCACCCAACTCACTGACGCAACCATCAATCACTCTCACCTTACAGTCCTCTCCTCCTGTTTCCAACCCCAACCCTCCCAGATTGTGAGTTCCTACGGGAATAGGGCCTCATCTCCTCCTGTACTGTTTGTCAAATGTTGTTCAATGTATTGTAACCCTGTCTATACTGTGCTTATTGTACAGCACTGCGGAATATGCTGGCGCTTTATAAATAAAGAATAATAATAATAATAATAATCTGCAGACACAGATTTTCCCCATTAGCGCCCCATTTTAGCGCTACGAAGGGAATAGGGCCCTAGGTATTTTAGAACTACATTTCCCATGATGCCTGGGCACTCTATTAGTTGAGTAGCTTTTGTAAAATATTTTGGGGTGCTAAAGTGGCTGACTATAATTCTCAGTACTCTAGCAGTGTACCCACGGTATTCTATGTGCCATAAATTATATTTAGTTATCGTTAAAGTGCCCTGTATAGGGGATATCTAATGTTAAATGATATCTATTCTTCCTTTGTCTCTGTTTCTACCCTCACCCTAAAAGCACTGCTCAAGTCATGTAACTGCAACTTTTTCCATGTTGATGCTACAGTGCGCCAAGAGGAAAGGATCGGTGTATACCCTGCAGACTAATGGAGATTTAAAATACATAGCAAGATGGTGTTCCTTTCACAGATGCTCAGATACCAAAATAAACTAAAACATAAAAATGAAGCACTCAGGAATACCTAAAAATCTAAATTAAGAAGATCCAAGCAAAACAGGGGGGGGGGGTAGCCATCAGCGCAAAATGAAAACTATGTCATTTATCCTTGGTGGAGCAAAAATTGTCCAACATATACCAGGGGGTATAATCGAGAGTGGTATGTACTTTTTGTGTGATACCAGGGGTCAGAGTTGAATTGAAATGAGGCCACTGGTTTTACTTAAAAAAAAAAAACACTTGGAAAAGAAGGGGTTAAACTCACAGCACATGAAAGGTAAAAGTAGACTTATCTGATGTGCAACTGTGACACTCTGTAGGAAGCCAACCTCGAAACATCAACTATATGCTAAGAAAAAGCTTATATGCACGAAATCCAGCTAAGAAACAGCCCAGAAAAACCAAAATAAAAGTACACATCCATAAAGCATAAAATAATATTACATCCAAAGTGTTTCATCCATAAAAACACCATGGACTTCATCAGTAGTATACAATGTCACTTTTTTTTAATTGATGTATTATTTTCTTACTTCCATTAAAAATTAAGCATTCATTTATTTATTAATTATTTTTTTGCAATGTTACAATAAGCTTTTTGATGCTTTCTTGTAAACCTAGGGATAATCATTACACGATGAAGCAAATACGCGATGCGCACGGGGCTCGTCTTTATTCACCCTCGTCACATCTAAGGTTTATTTTCGAAACCATCTCCATTATCCAAATTATTTTCCATGACAAATTCAATCAAAGTAAATATTTTACCTTAAAATATTGACTAACTAGGCGTAATTAATCCATCTTCTAGACGTCTTTCCAGCGTAACATTTCATCTCCGCAATGTGAAATGATATAGTATACTTGTTAAATAGTATACATACCTTAACACGCGTTAATACTGCTTTCTTTTGTCTATGTACTGTCTTCCTTCAGACCACCATTCATGGTGGCCCTGAACCAGCACAGTTGGACGGCAAATTGCAGTTGTTTACCAGAAGATCAATTTCTGTTAATAGATTATCATGCGGCGTGTCTCCAGGAGGACAGACGCACGGCAAGTAATCATTCTCAGAATGCTGATGGGGGGTCTGGATTTGATGCTGCATACCTTGGCATCTCTAGTTAAGCATGAACATTTATGGTAATACAATTCAGAAGCCTTATGTAAAACGTTTATTGGGTTAACTACTGCTGTGACTATTTAGGACAACCTGATGTATAGGTTGGGGGGTGCATGGAGTCATTATTTGGGAAACACATGATATCTTCCTTACACAACATGTGGGATTCATTTCTTGACTTCACATTTAGCAAGGAGAGTACAAACACAATGGGCCCTATTACAATCTTCGCGCAAACGTTTGCGCCCGCGCAAAAACGAATCAACGCGAGGGGCAAAACCCTTTGCGATGAATGTCGTATTACAATGTCAGTGCACCAAATGCGCGTATACGTCTACCGCGGGTGAACCTGCGCGAACGCTGCACGAGCTTACTGTCCGTCGCGCGTCCTGTACTTAACATTGTGAGCGCAAATGCGTTTGTGCGCTGGTACGCGGAAGGTATTACAATCTATGCGCAGGAATTAACGCCTTTGCGCGCATAATTTTAGCAACTCCTAAAAGCTGGTGTTAAAGGCAAATTCTATCAACCTGGCTGAACCCAAATACACCAGCCCAAAAAAAGTTACACATTCTACACATACCCAACCAATAAAATCGAGAAGTTGTGTGTGCATTTTTTATTGATGCAGCATATATGCGCAGATTGAGTTTGACAGGCGCAAAAACTTAACATGAGACAATTGTGGTTCTTAATTCTGATTGGCTGAATCACATGAAAAAAACAGTCTGCACACTGATTTCTGCGCGCAACGTGGCTGCCCACGAATTTGTGCGCTTCCGTTTTACGCGCGTTATTGCTCAACGGATGAAAAAATGCGCGAGGATTGTAATTCCAGCGTTGATTTACGCGCGTTAACATTTAACGCTGGGCACACAAAATCACACGCTGCGCGAGCGTTTTAACGCAAAGATTGTAATAGGGCCAGATATATTATAGTATGTGTTGGGATTAATCAGATCATAACACTTACGAACTTCTAAAACTCGAATCATGTGATCGTATTTTACTGAACCAATCCACAATTCCCATATTTTGTAGCTGATTGATATATTTTCCCATGTGTGTTTTCGTCATTTTTATCGTGCCTCTAAACACTTTATTTTGGATCAAAAGAAGCCAGTATTTACAGTTGAGCTGTATATGGCATAAAAGAAGTTCAGAGTTATGTATACAGAACAATAACAAGGAAGATTGAGGAAACCCGGAGGTGACATTCTGTCTGCATGATGTACAATTCAGAGATGGTTATTTGTCAGTATGCAGCATTACCTTAACTTGCAACATTTAAACCACAATATAAGAAATATTTGGAAAAATAGACGGGAATTAAGAAAGTTTCTTTGTCCTCGGAATGTTGGAACTTAATAGAAATATTCTAGTTGAAAAGACAGAATATCAATGCACAGGGCAGTGTGATAAAAAAATACACTCCCTGGGGTGAAGGTAAAACGAATATTCATTTATTTAAACTCTTTTAATTATTTCATCGACTCTAAGGCCTAGATTCCAGCTGTTCTGTTCATAGTGATTTTCGGATCTTTTCAAGTAGCGATTTACTCTACTATCATTACAATTTTTTTGGTTAGTGATTTTAGGGCCTAGAATCACTAAACAACAAAATTGTAATGATAGTAGAGTAAATCGCTACTTGAAAAGATCCGAAAATCTCTATGAACAGGGACAACCTCAATCTCCTTGTCAACACAATCAGAGGACCATGCACTTACCAGTTAGCTTGAGTTAGTGTGTGCCAACCCAATGCGGCTTTACAGATAAAACCAGAAAATGAAATCAGACGAGGGCGGTGCAAACAAAAGTAAATAAGGCACATAAAAAAATCCTATAAGTCTCCAAAATGTTTACAAGCCCACTGAAGAACTCGTAAGTGCAGAAAAACATGCAAATACACAAAAAACCTCATTCAGTAACTGCCGGTGTTTGCAGATGTTGCAAACACTGACTAAAATTGTTGTTGTTGCAACGCCAACAAATACCGCTGTTCCACTACAGTAAAATCCGAACAGTAATCGGTGAAGCTTCTCCGTTGGCGCTGCAGATTTTACTTGTTGGAAATGCTAGCAGTTCTTGGTTTTGCGACACCGATGATTTTCACCATTGTTTGCAAAACTGGAAAAACATCAGCAGCTCCAGAATGACCCCCCCCCCCCGTAAAATTCTGTCTGTGGCTCTATTCCCACTTTTCTTGGTCGGTAGCGCCGTATACTAGTGGTATTGAACCTCACTTCATGCAAACAAAAAATACTGATGTCATCTGTGATCTGATTCACATACAGTTGTGTTCAAAATTATTCAACCCCCACTGAAATTGAGTGTTTTGGCCAGTTTGACATTGATTTTGATCATTCAGTCATCTTGCTTACAATTAAATCAAAGAGGCACGTGTAGGTCAGACAAATATAACATAACATTTATAATGAAATAACCACAAATGTCTTTTCTGTGCTCACATCATTATCAGTTTTATTCAACCCCCAAGTGACATTCAATCTTAGTACTTAGTACAACATCCTTTTACAGTTATAACAGCTTTTAAACGTGAAGCATAGCTTGACACAAGTGTCTTGCAGCGATCTACGGGTATCTTTGCCCATTCGTCATGGGCAAAAGCGTCCAGTTCAGTCACATTCTTAGGCTTGCGCACTGCAACTGCTTTCTTTAAGTCCCACCAGAGGTTCTCAATCGGATTTAAGTCAGGTGACTGCGATGGCCACTCCAAAATGTTCCAGCCTTTAATCTGCAACCATGCTCTAGTGGACTTGGAGGTATGCTTGGGATCATTGTCCTGTTGAAAGGTCCAACGTCTCCCAAGCCTCAGGTTTGTGACGGACTGCATCACATTGTCATCCAATATCTCCTGGTACTGAAGAGAATTCATGGTACCTTGCACACGCTGAAGCTTCCCTGTACCTGCAGAAGCAAAACAGCCCCAAAGCATGATTGATCCCCCGCCATGCTTCACAGTAGGCAAGGTGTTCTTTTCTTCATAGGCCTTGTTCTTCCTCCTCCAAACATAGCGTTGATCCATGGGCCCAAACAGTTCTAATTTTGTTTCATCAGTCCACAGAACACTATCCCAAAACTTCTGTGGTTTGTCCACATGACTTTTGGCATACTGCAGTCGACTCTTCTTATTCTTTGGAGACAGCAAGGGGGTGCGCCTGGGAGTTCTGGCATGGAGGCCTTCATTACGCAGTGTGCGCCGTATTGTCTGAGCTGAAACTTCAGTACCCACATCTGACAAATCTTTTCTCAGTTCCTCAGCAGTCACACGGGGACTTTTCTCCACTCTACGCTTCAGGTAGCGCACAGCAGTCGAAGTCAGCATCTTCTTTCTGCCACGACCAGGTAGCGTTTCAACAGTGCCCTTTGCCTTGAATTTGCGAATGATGCTTCCTATGGTCTCTCTTGGTATGTTTAACATCTTTGCAATCTTCTTATAGCCATTGCCCTTCCTGTGAAGAGTAATCACCTCTTCTCTTGTCTTCCTGGACCATTCTCTTGACTTCACCATGTTTGTAACCACACCAGTAAATGTCTAGAAGGAGCTGAGTATCACAGTCATTTTAAAGCTGCCTAATTGGTGCTTATTATGCTTTATTGCTGCTCCGTGACATCCACAGGTGTTTTCAATACCTGGTTGAAAACACTTGAATGAACCTCTGTTCTTCAGAGTGGTAGTCTTTAAGGGGTTGAATAATTGTGTCAATGAAGAATTCACAAAAGAAACATTTACTACTGTATTACAAAACCAATTGATGTCATTTTAGTTGCATATGGTTCTTTAAAACGTCCTTGTAGGATTTCATTCTGAATACAATTACAAATGTACACTAAATTCCCTAAAACCCTTTACAGCATTGGGGGTTGAATAATTTTGAACACAACTGTATATCCACGTTAAACTAAAAATGTTTTAAGCCCACCTGCCAATGTCAAGTAAAACCTCTTTAGATGGGAACCTATTGTCCCTTTCAGCTCAGAGACAAAATGCCGTTTTTCATACTCCCTGCACCAAACAATCCCTATATTGGAGAAAATAGAAAATTTGGTAGGAATAGCAGCGAATATTTTGACAGGAGCTCTTAAAACTTTAAAGACCAAACCAACTTCAAGGTGTCAAGGCCGGCACCATAACAAGGCAAAAAATACTTTACCATTGTACAAAAGTGAGGAACGCCCCATGACCAGAATATCATTAAGATTAAAAACTCCCAAACAAATTTATTAGAAACTAAAATAATTGATGTGTCATTAAAATGATGGATTTTCTTACAAAAGCTCCGTATTGATATCACACAGGCACATTACTGATCTCATAATCTTTTCTGAACTTTTTACCTCCCAGATCGTCCCAATGTATTGTCTTGTTAGAAGCCTTTACATTTTTTTTCTCCTCTTCCTTTTCAGGAATGATTAAACCTTTCTAAGATATTTCTTCTGCAACGTTAAACAAGTCAGCCTGCTGGACATATAAATCTGTTTAATACCAATGCCAGAAATATCAAGTGTAGACGAGCGTGACATATAACCCAATATTTAATAACGTTATAGAGATTGTCTTTATGTCTAAATATCTCAGCCACGTTATCAAGACATTCATCTTAATCTTATATAGTCTATAAATCGTTGAAGACTCCATACATGTGTCGTAAGAGGCACGATCCAATTAAGGGAAACTGATAGAATCTTGTATATCTGACAAAGAAACAGAAACCGAGATCTCAAAATTAAAACTACATTAACTGTTATGAGGAGTTTTTCTGAGATTGCAATAACAGCGGGTGAAACATTTTTTGTAGTTTTGTCATGTTCTGCTAAATAATTTCAGGTGAGGCAGACAAGTTTTTGCATTTCGTGGAATTCACACTTGGTCAACACTTAGGTATTCAACGTGTTTCCTTGTTAAGTCACAATTGTCAATAAATTTATGCTCGCTCTTTAATAGGATACTAGTTTCCTAAAATTTACTCCAAAGGCTTTTCTAATGTGGGTGAACCAAGCGTGAAATTTGGAGGACAGGAATATCAATGGATTAACACACTTAGGGCCCTATTACATTCCTCGCGCAAACGTTTGCGCCCGCGCAAAAATGCATTAACGCGAGGGGAAAAACCTTTGCGCAGAACGTCGTATTACAATCTCAGCGCAACAAACGCGCGTATATGTCTACCGCGGGTGAACCTGCGCTAACGCTGCGCGAGCTTACTGTACTTTGCGCGTCCTATACTTAACTTTGTGAGCACAAATGCGTTTGTGCGCTGGTATGCGGATGGTATTACAATCTATGCGCGGTTTGTAACGCACAGCGTTTGCGCGCATAATTTTAGCAACTCCTAAAAGCTGGTGTTAATGGCAAATTCTATCAACCTGACCGAACCCAAATACACCCGCCCAAAAAAAAATACGCAGCAAAGTATAGTTACACATTCTACACATACCAAAGCAATAAATTTGAGAAGTTGAGCGTGTTTTTTTTTGTTCATGCAGCATATATGCGCAGATTAACTTTGACAGGCGCAAAAACTTAACGTGAGACAATTGTAGTTCTTAATTCTGATTGGCTGAATCTCGTGAAAAAACAGTCCGCACACTGATTTCTGCACGCAACGTTGCTGCATGCAAAGTTTCTGCGCGCAAGTTTTTGCACGTCCGTTTTATGCGCGTTATTTTTTGACGGATGAATAAAATGCGCGAGGATTGTAATACCAGCGTTGATTTAGGCGCGTTAATGTTTATGCTTCGCCCCAAAATTCACACGTTTACCGTGCGTTTTTTCGTGAAGAATGTAATAGGGCCCTTATTTTTTTTAGGACTTGCTGAGATCCAAACACAAACTAAACTGAATAATTCTGCATGTTAAACACAAAAGGTTGTTTTCTGTATAAGCTATTTTTCACTTAACCCCTTCATTACCATAATCAAATATACTGGATCTTGGGTCAAGTCCTAAAAAAAGAAGTGTGGTACTAGAAACATAGAAACATAGAAAAATGTCGGCAGATAAGAACCTTTCGGCCCATCTAGTCTGCCCAATTACATGGATACTTTACCTGAATTTATCTTTTGTTTAGGATAGCCTTATGCCTATCCCATGCTTGCTTAAATTCAATTACTGTTTTGGCCTCTACCACTTCTACTGGAAGACTGTTCCATGTATCCACCCCCCTCTCAGTAAAATAATGCTTTCTGATGTTATTTTTAAACCTTTGCCCCTCTAATCTAAGACTATGTCCTCTTGTTTTGCTACTTTGTTTCCTTTTAAATATACTCCCTTCCTCTACCTTGTGGATTCCCTTTACGTATTTAAATGTTTCTATCATATCTCCTCTGTCTCGTCTTTTTTCCAAGCTGTACATGTTAAGATCATTAAGCCTTTCTTGGTAACTTTTCTCCTTCAAGCCGTACACCATTTTATTAGCCCTTCTCTGAACTCTCTCTAAGATGTCTATATCCTATATATAATATATAATATACTCATTTCTGAACATTATGGTCTCAAACAGTATTGGGAGATGCAGCAGCTGCAACACCTCTTTGTGCATGAGAATGCCATTCCCCTTGCAAACACTGAGAAATTGTCATTCCCATGCCTTCCCAATGTACAGTACTTAAATCCAGCAAAAAACCTTAAATATAGACCGTTTTATAAAACAGTGTGTATATAGAAAGGTATTGCAGCTTCCCAGTATATCAGCAAAATTGGTACGAAGTTCCTTCTGCTAAAATAATGAGGGGATTACATTTCCAATAGTTCCTGCAGAACTTGAACCCTGTACTTGATCTTCAAAAACACCTCAGCGTGCCCTGGTGTGGAGTATACTCGATGTAGGCTAACTCTGGCATAGTGTAAAGGAATATAATGTAAATGTAATAGCACTTTTTGTTCAGTAGAGGGTGCCCTCTGTGTCATGACCCTATGCACCTGATTCCGGCATGCCCTTTCCTGCCCTGCACATGCATTATTCTTGTTGAAGGTTTTTTCTTCACTTATGTCATATGGAAACCCTACCTGGATGACCTGCTCATGCAAAGGAGCCTCAGGTTTACTCCATCTCTGTGCATTGCAAATAAAACAAATTTATAAAACATATGATGCTATTTTTTTTCTTTGTCTGAAGTCAGTTTATGTAAAAAGGAAAAATAAAAAGTGATATTTTATCTCCGCATTCCAGTTATTGGATTTTTCCCATGATGCAGCATTTACAAAAGCTTTGCTTTGTGGATCTTGTTTTTTTAATCTACAATATCTAGTCTTATCTAAACAATCCATCCTCCATCTCATTGACTGGCATTGTTCTCCAGGCTACTTGAGATAAGAGCTGGCAGCTGAATAAGATGTGACAGGGAGTTTAAAAGACTTCTAATCTACCCCCTGGTAATGTCCTTTGAATACATCCCACACAATTAAATGATTTGAGTTGGCTGCCTGACCCTAGCAGGGTTATTCAAAGAGATCCGAATTGTGGCCGAAAGGTGACCGAACAGTGAATTCAGAGTACGGTTACCTTTCCTGGCCATTCGGCTATTCAGAGAGCAGGCAGTTCTTCAAATGTTGACGAATTGCCTGCACGTATGGTGCCTGTTCGGTGTCTGTTCGAGGGCAGTGAAATCCCCATTGAGAAGCAATGCTTCGTCTATTCAGAGAACAAAAACCAGCAGTGAAAAGGTGCCGAATTGCCCTGCTGTTCGGTGGTTTCAATCGACAGGTTTATTCAGGCGAACCCCATAGGCTTCAATGTTAAAAATATTCCTGTTTTAATTCAATATCTGATAAACCGTAGATTATAATATTCTGCAGTAAAAGTCTCTTTATTTATAGATTTTTTAGGATCGTTTAGGCATTTTTCAGGATTTTTTTTAATCGTTTTTTTCTTTTTTCTGTAACTGCCTTTTTATTATCATTCATTGGATCTTATATGTAAATTTCAGACATTTTCGTTCTGTAGTTTCTTTGCAAACAGTATGATAACCCACTACACAAGTAGTGGTAGAGACACACCTTGAATACACGAGATGAAACAATGTGATTGTATCACAAGATGCTAAAGGTATTAAAATCCGTTGGAAATACAGAAAAAGTTGATCCACTAAACAAGTCAGTGGAAACACAATGCATCAGTGGAAACAAATGTGAAGAAATTTAAAAGGAACAAAATTTTATTCGAAATTTTATTGTGGCCACAATAAAATTTTGTTCCTTTTAAATTTCTTCACATTTGTTTCCACTGATGCATTGTGTTTCCACTGACTTGTTTAGTGGATCAACTTTTTCTCTCTTTGCAAACAGTGTTTCACTTTTCAAACATTCAAGTCTGCGGTGTCGGCTTTTTCCGGCGGCTGCACTGCGCTTTGATCGGTGGCTGCTCGGGTTTCTTGGGCGTGTCCGGCGAGGTTAATCCAGATGTTTTTGCGGGTTTCGGTGAGCGCTCGCCGGGTTTTGTGGTGAGTGATCGTCAGGTTTGCGGCGGTTTTTCCCTGCACTACGATGGCCCTGTAGTGCTTGCGGAATACACGCAGGGTCGCCGAAATGGGATCGCTAAATCGCACCGAAATGAAGAGAACGAAAAGTCACCGAGCGTGCGGTGACTTTTCGACTCTCTTTGAATAACCCTGATAGAGTCCATTATAGGACCAAAACCACAAAGTGAGGACCAAATGAGGTAAAGATACAACACAAAAGATAACACAATGGATGCGCCCAGTGACACATATATAGTAAGATATTTTCTTAACTAAACATACAAGAGAAAAACAAACACATGTAAGATGTCAACTCAGCAACATAAAATAAAATACAATAAGGACATTTACATTTTTTGGTGGTAGTGACCCTTTGATGGCTCCAGCAGACTTTTTGCTCCGCCCTGATTGTTTTATATAGCTTTTTAAACTTTGTATCGAGGAAGATTTATTTCGCACAACATTGTCTATTGTTCTTTATATGAACAGCTGTCCCCATCATTAGGCCATGCCTGAGATACAAAAATTCTATCAAAATGCAGCTAATCTTGTTGGCTTTTTGCCGCTACCTGATCACTCCCATTGGAGCATCCTATAAACCATGCTGACTTTTTGTAGTTTCATCTCGTACATCTGTTGTAAGTTTAAACATCAAATGGGTCATTTTTCTTCTTTCTCTTTACATTTTTTTTTTCTACTTTTGTATTGCAAAAGTGAACTTTACAGAGTTGGAGAAAATGTTGTGGTGATTGAGATTCTGCAAAATAGACTTACTTTTAATAACTGAGTGATGCCATATGTGGAATCTACGTGTGTTTATAAAGCATTCTGGGTGGGTTAATCACATGTCTTTTGCTTTTCTTGAAAGCTTAATTCCTTGTTTACACACTGAAACACAAATGCTATGCAGGGACAGGGCTCACTTCCTTATACAAAGGGACCTCTTTTAATATCAATGTTTCCAGAATTGGCTCTTTTTTTTTTTTTTTGCGCTGCTTCAATTACAGTTAATATACAATTTTATTTTATGATTTAACTTTTATTGGATATTCACATACGCAATTTAAATGTCAAGATTATCCAAACATAGCATTCAAAATAATTGATAAGTCTCAACTGACTTGGAATGCATACAAAAATTATAAATATTGGGTCTGACATCATTTCCAAAATACAAGAAAATTAGCTCTGCGAGACAGAAGCCAAGCGTTTGATGGCTCTAAGGAATATTAAATAAATAGAAACACTCAAACAATTACAATACTTTTTCAGAGCTGTTTCTCGACTCTCATTGCTGCCATTTTTTTTGCGTCCTTTTTCTTTCTCTGTCCTATGCATTGTTTTATACTTCGCTTATAAAGTTGGCCCTGGATTTAAATTGTCCTTTTCTGACCACATGGTCCCATGTCACTTATGTTTTAGTTATGAAAATACCCCATTATGGGTTTGCTCATCCAAAAGTGAAATCTATACACCACTTCTTAAGGTGCACATAGATGACTGGTCTACACTGCAGATAGAGAGGCTGTTGACCTTTACTTATACGCAGTCTTATCTTTGAAGTATCGAATTGGCTTCACAGATGCCCTAAATGTAGGAACGAAACATTGCTGCTCCTACAATAAAGCTCCTGTTACATCCAAGTCTCATGTGACTGGTCTTTCAACTTCTTTCGTCATTCCCGTCTGGGCTGGCGACCATGGGTCTTTGGAACTCTGGCTGGTGCTGGCTAAGCTTTCACATCTATCTTTCTACATGCCATATGGAATCTGACAGGGTCCTGTAAGTCACTTCTGTGTACCGACAACTTGAGAGTTAGCCACCCAAAAGTGTCAAAAGTGACTAATCACCTCTTCACTCTCCCAGTGCACTCTTCAAGCTTGATATGATTGTACTATTATTAAATTAATTAGGACTCCTTTAGAATGTGTATGTGAACCTAGGATGTTTCATGTTGACCAAGATATTATCTACGACTTTATCTGATTCAAGTGGTCCGTTAGGGATCTCCACACTGGCCGAGAACTGAAAGGATCTTTCATTTATAAGCTCTGTGGCTAGAACCCTCCTGTACTCAATACCATTACAAAGCTGAAGTAGGCGCCTGATTTTTAAAGCCAACTTTAAACTGACGATCAAGACTGTTACTAACTGCACAGTCTGCTTATTTAGGCTTAGAAACCTCAAGATGTGCTGCTGAGCTATTTCACCCTTGTGTGTGGAGCTCATTTTCCACATTTTGTGCTCACTAAATTTAGATGCAGGCTCAATTCCCGGCCAGCGCATTCTCCAGCAAGCGTCCTTGGGCAAGACACTCAACAACACATACTTGCCTACCACAAAATATCAGCAATGTAGTAATGTCTCTGCTCTGTAGTCACGGCCCGGGAAGCAGTTTTGTATCCCAATCAGAATTCTTGACCAGCACATTTCGCCTCTACAACCATGGATAAGCAGGTCATTGCCTTGCAACTATAGAACAGCAGGATGAATGCATCACCATGTCCCTTCTCTACTACCATACAAAGTGGATTCAACTTCTGTTCAGAACAATACGCCAGCATGTGACCATGGGCAAAACACCCAACAATATGTAGCTATCAACTTCACAACATATTTACATCCCTTTGAGATGGAAACTCCCTTGTGACCAGGGTCCCTCAATCATACTGTATCATCCTTAAGCTATACTTGTTGTTCTAATGTATCGTCCTCTTGTTCATATATCTTGTACACACTGCAGAATCTGTTGGCGTTATATACCCTGAAGTATAATAATAGTATAGAGATTTTGATGGCAGCCCCCTTCATCATTTAATAGACCCATTCAGCAGCCTCTGTCTCTATGGACAATGTTTGCTTTAATATCTAGATAAGTGTATACTGTGACTAGAATGTGATCATTGTTCCAGTGTTTGTGTTTACCCTGTGTCTGGGAGGGTTGTGTATTGTAACTGTTACTTAATTAGATTATTGTCATGTTTGGTTTAGTGTTTCCAGTAATTGGTGAAAGGGAATATAAGGGAAACTCTGGAATTAATAAACAATCTTGTATTCCTACTCCTGGAAGCATGTGTCTGTGTGTTGGTTGGCGGGGCTCTGCTCCTCTGTGTCACCTCTCTGTGATGCCAGGGCTACCAGTCGGGTAGTCTTGGAGGTGATAGTTGGTCCCTTGAGTGTTTCTGGATCTGAAAAGGGACACACGGGCTGGTTCTGATCTTAGAATTTTGAGTAGAATACCAGTGTGTTCCCATTACAGAGATTAATGCTGATGCATTTAAAACTTAGCCTCCACGCTAAAGTGCAACCTTATCAAGGTCTTTGGAAGTTCCAGTAATCTATGCACCTTGTATGCCCTACTACTTTTCAGCAATAATTGCTGATTAATGTCAATAGCATCTACTTCAGTGATGTTCAACTGATTCTGTTAATAAAACAGATTTTTGCTGGCATTCCATAGAAGTGTCTCTCTCTCCCCCATCTTTCCCTTGAACCAAAGCAAGCCATTTTCAAAGCAATCTCGCCCTCTGTTTCCTGCAAGAAAGCCAGAAAGATAAACTTCAATCAACACATTTTTTGCCATATTGTTAAAAAAATGAGAGTCCTATTTACTCTTAATTGTAACATAAAACAGCAATCTTGTGTAAAAGTTTATATTTTGAAAGTCAAAATAATGTAACTTTGCTAAATTTTGTATTTTTCGTGCATTTTTTATTCCTTAAAGGGACATACATGTTTTGCTAGTGTGCTTTTAAAAATGTGCAATGCCTTTTGAATGAGCCAGTAGTGTCATTCAGCATGTGTAAAAAGCAAGTAAATGATGTTTTTTCATATTTACCTGCTTTTCTTTCTTGGCATTTTCCACGTTTATCTCAGCTTTGAGCTAACCAATCAATGTGTATACCTAGGTATAGATAAAAAAAACACACTGGGCATGTGCGACTGAGTTGCTCCGCCTCTCTCCTGCACTGTAAAATGAGGGGAGGGTGGGGCTGAGTGCCATTCCAGTCTGTAACTTTTTCACCCCCAGCTACTGCAGAGACAGGGAAGGACAGAAATCAATACACACAGGGAGAAAAAGAGACAGCAGAGAGAGACAGTAATAAAAGCACAGAGACACAGATTTTTGCTGGCAGCAGCAGTTTTCTGGATTCCATGCAGGTGGCTCTCTCCCCCATCTTTCCCCTGAACCAAAGCACGCCATAGTCAATGCAATCTCTCCCTCTGTTTCCTGCAAGAAAGCCAGAAAGGTACACTTCAATCAACACATTTTTTGCCATATTGTTACTGCTGCTAGTTTAATTTATTTATTTTCTTCCCTGTTTTTTAATAGTCTAATTCTGTGCTGATGCTCAGTCTGCTCTGCGCATGCCTGTTGTAAATACTTTGCATGCAATGGCTACCCCTCTAAACTCTGTATTTTTTATCCACAGTCACACTTCTCCCCCATCTATCCCTCTGCTGTCCCACCCGCTCGCCCCACTCAGCCCCTATCCTAATCAGTGGTGTATTTAGGTTTTGTGCTGCCCTAGGCCTGACTAAACTCGTGCACCCCCTAATTTAAATTTGACACACCCCTTCATGTTAAGGCCACACCCCTTCTTGTTAAAGTCCCCTCTTTAGGCTCCACCTTTTCCTTAGAGCTCCGCCTCTTCCTCTCTATATTAAAAGTGGATACAAAGTGCCTAGTTGTATATTTTGTATATCATTTCAAATGTTGTATCTATTATTTTAAGAGATAATCAAATAAAATTATGAAATGTTTAAATTCAATCATTTTTAAAAAGATCAGCCATGCATGTCAAGTATACTGGATCACAGCCGCTCTAATTGGTTGACTTAGGTTGGTCTAATTGGTTGAACAATAAAACCCACAGAAATGTGCAGAGCTGCACAGCAATAAAACTCAAAGTAAAGTGCGATGTGTATGAGCGTAGCACAGAGCTTCACAGCAGTAAAACTCAGTAATGTGCAGTGTGTATGAATGTACCACAGAGCTCCACAGCAATGAAACCCACAGAAATTTTGCAGTGTGTATGAGAGCGCATCACAGAGCTCCACAGCGATAAAACCCACAGAAATGTGCACTGTGTATGACCGCATCACAGAGCTGCACAGCAATATAACTCTCAGTAATTTGCACTGTAATGCTTTTAATTTCAATTACCCCCTTTTAATTCCATTCCCCCTGCTTTTCAATTCATTTACCCCCTTTTAATTCCATTCCCCCTGCTTTTCATTTCACTCTCCTTTTCATTCCCCCTGCTTTTCATTTCACTCTCCTTTTCATTCCCCCTGCTTTTCATCTCATTTACCCCCCTTCTTTTCAATTCATTTACCCCCCCCGTCTCATTTCATTTACCCCATCTCATTTCATTTATCCCCCCTCCTTCTCATTTAATTTACTCCCCCCTTTTCATTTCCTTTACCCCCCTTCTTTTCATTTCATTTACCCCGTCTCATTTCATTTACCCTGTCTCATTTCATTTATCCCCCCTCCTTCTCATTTAATTTACTCCCCCCTTTTCATTTCATTTACCTGCTTATCATTTAATTTACCCCTTCTCATTTCGTTTACCCTCCTTCTCATTTCATTTACCCCCTTCTCATTTCATTTACCCCCTTCTTCTCATTTCATTTACCCTCCTTCTCATTTCATTTACCATCCTTCTCATTTCATTTACCCCCCTTATTCTCATTTCATTTACCCTCCTTCTCATTTCATTTACCCCCTTCTTCTTATTTCATTTACCTGCTTCTCATTTCATTTACCCCTTCTCATTTCATTTTACCCCTTCTCATTTCATTTACCCCCTTCTCATTTCATTTACCCCCCTTCTCATTTCATTTACCCGCCTTCTCATTTCATTTACCCCCTTCTTCTCATTTCATTTACCTGCTTCTCATTTAATTTACCCCCTTCTCATTTCATTTTACCCCCTTCTCATTTCATTTACCCTCCTTCTCATTTCATTTACCCCCTTCTTCTCATTTCATTTACCCCTTCTCATTTCATTTACCTGCTTCTTATTTAATTTACCCCCTTCTCATTTCATTTTACCCCCTTCTCATTTCATTTACCCTTCTTCTCATTTCATTTACCCTCCTTCTCATTTCATTTACCCCCTTCTTCTCATTTCATTTACCCCCTTCTGCTCATTTCATTTACCCCCCTTCTGCTCATTTCATTTACCCTCCTTCTCATTTCATTTACCCCCTTCTTCTCATTTCATTTACCCTCTTCTCATTTCATTTACCCCCTTCTTCTCATTTCATTTACCCTCCTACTCATTTCATTTACCCCCTTCTTCTCATTTCATTTACCCCACTTCTTCTCATTTCATTTACCCTCCTTCTCATTTCATTTACCCCCTTCTCATTTCATTTACCCTCCTTCTCATTTCATTTACCCTCCTTCTCATTTCATTTATCCCCCTCCTCATTTAATTTATCGCCCCTTCTCATTTCATTTACCCTCCTTCTCATTTCATTTACCATCCTTCTCATTTCATTTACCCCCCTTATTCTCATTTCATTTACCCTCCTTCTCATTTCATTTACCCCCTTCTTCTCATTTAATTTACCTGCTTCTCATTTCATTTACCCCTTCTCATTTCATTTACCCCCTTCTCATTTCATTTTACCCCCTTCTCATTTCATTTACCCTCCTTCTCATTTCATTTACCCCCCTTCTTCTCATTTCATTTACCCCTTCTCATTTCATTTACCTGCTTCTCATTTAATTTACCCCCTTCTCATTTCATTTTACCCCCTTCTCATTTCATTTACCCCATCTTCTCATTTCATTTACCCTTCTTCTCATTTCATTTACCCTCCTTCTCATTTCATTTACCCCCTTCTTCTCATTTCATTTACCCCCTTCTGCTCATTTCATTTACCCCCCTTCTGCTCATTTCATTTACCCTCCTTCTCATTTCATTTACCCCCTTCTTCTCATTTCATTTACCCTCTTCTCATTTCATTTACCCCCTTCTTCTCATTTCATTTACCCTCCTACTCATTTCATTTACCCCCTTCTTCTCATTTCATTTACCCCCCTTCTTCTCATTTCATTTACCTGCTTCTCATTTAATTTACCCCCTTCTCATTTCATTTTACCCCCTCTCATTTCATTTACCCTCCTTCTCATTTCATTTACCCCCTTCTCATTTCATTTTACCCCTTCTCTCATTTCATTTACCTGCTTCTCATTTAATTTACCCCCTTCTCATTTCATTTACCCCCCTTCTCATTTCATTTACCCCATCTTCTCATTTCATTTACCCTTCTTCTCATTTCATTTACCCTCCTTCTCATTTCATTTACCCCCTTCTTCTCATTTCATTTACCCCCTTCTGCTCATTTCATTTACCCTCCTTCTCATTTCATTTACCCCCTTCTTCTCATTTCATTTACCCTCTTCTCATTTCATTTACCCCCTTCTTCTCATTTCATTTACCCTCCTACTCATTTCATTTACCCCCTTCTTCTCATTTCATTTACCCCACTTCTTCTCATTTCATTTACCCTCCTTCTCATTTCATTTACCCCCTTCTCATTTCATTTACCCTCCTTCTCATTTCATTTACCCTCCTTCTCATTTCATTTATCCCCCTCCTCATTTAATTTATCGCCCCTTCTCATTTCATTTACCCTCCTTCTCATTTCATTTACACCCCCCCTCCTTCTCATTTCGTTTACCCTCCTCATTGCAATCAATTTCTCACCCCCTCCGGTGAAGCTGTGGGCCGGCCGAGTCCCGCTGCGGTTGTCCAATGCAGTGTTGCTGCATCTCTGCCCCCCGCACCGCAGCAGGTGACGCATATCTCCTCATCAGTGGCTGCCACTCGTCCCCCATCAGCCCCGCAAGGTATTCTGGGTCCGACATCCCAGCCTTCACCACTTTGGAAGGGAAGGGGAGGGGAGGGCAATCTGCCTACCTCAGACCTCCCAAACCGTGCCTGCCGCTGAACTTGGTGGAGCGCTGGAAGGAAGTGACGTTGATGATCACTTCCTTCCAGCGCCGCAGGGCTCACGTGATGGGACAGCTGAGGCGCGACAGGGAGGATGCATAACTCGGCGGTGCCACGATGCTTCGGTGATCAGGGATATAAACGGAGGGATTTAAAACCAGCTGCTGCGGTTTTCAATGAGCGGCAGTGTGGCATTTATTGCCGCCCTGGCAAAAGTGCCGCCCTAGGCCTTGTCGGCCTAGGCCAAAATACATCACTGATCCTAATTATATAGGCTCCTTATCTCAGCTGCTTCAATCCTTACTCGATTTAACCTCATCATGCCAAAGTTCTTGTTCTATCATTATGTAGTGTCTGCTATATTCTCTCTGGTAATTATCTCCACACTCCCCCTGGTCCCTTTTGTTTCACTTGTCTTGGTCCCTTAGATTGTAAACTCACGGGATGTCTGACTGAACACTTGTATAAAGTGGTACATTTGCAGGACAATTATCCTATGGGCAGGGCCGTCTGTTCCTTATATTTATTATTTGTTACATCACCTGTTTGTGTTTCCCCATTGTAAAGCACTACGGAATCTGTTGGCGCTGTTTAAGTACGTGTAACTGTAACTGCTCTCATTAGAAAAAAAATATCCATGATTTTTATGGTTAGTGTTAGATTCATGATTTAACAATATCTCATATTATTAAGGTGAGACGTTGCAAAATTAAAATTTTTACATTAGTTTTACGTTACCCATGTAAAATTATTTTCGTTCATTATATCAATATCCAAATATGATTTAAATTTCAAAAGCAAAATTATGTAGGCCAACAGGTTCGGAGTTTCCTATGAATGGAAGTTGTTTTGCCCTTTTTTGGGACAGACTAACATCGTCCATAATGAGGTAATTACTGTAAATCTGAAATCTTAAATCTGACCGGAACGTTTATTAAGATATGATATTCAAATGATATTCGTTTTAAACAATCTTATAGATACGAGCAACAAAATCCATTCAAAAAATCCTTAAAAAAAGTTTCGATATTATAATCTAATTACATGCAGACTGGAAAAAGCGATAGAAATGTGATACAACATGGGGGAAAACTTCATATATCTGAAGCTATTAAAGTTCACATTTGAAACATTTTCAGTGCTAAGAAAAGTTCTCGAACAAGTAAGCAGTATTTCCTGGAAGTGTCAGAGAGTAGAAAATTAAGGGACAACTTAACATAAAAACAATTAACCATTTTACTGCCAGTCGATATTGTTGAAAAATATAGCGTTTATTAAAAAAAAAATGAGAGTCCTATTTACTCTTAATCGTAGGATAAAACAGCAATCTTGTGTAAAGGTTTATATCTCAAGAGGCAAAATAATGTAACTTTGCGAAATTTTGTATTTTTCGTGCATTTTTTATTCCTTAAAGGGACATGCATGTTTTGCTACCTGCTTTTCTTTCTTGGCATTTTCCACGTTTATCTCAGCTTTGAGCTAACCAATCAGTGTGTATACCTATGTATACTGTAGATAAAAAAACGCAATAAACAGCAACAAACAGCAATAAAAGCACAGAGACACAGCAAGAAACGGTAAAGTGAGAAAGACAGCAAGAAAAAGCAGAGAGAGTGAAAGAGAAAGTACAGTGAGAGAGCGCACAAGAGACAGACAGCTCAAGAAAGAGTGTCAGAGGGAGTGACTGTGTGAGGGAGTTTGAGTGAGACAGTGAGTATGTAAACCATGAAAGAGCGCAAGGGAGCATGTCAGTGGGTGAGTGAGTCCGTATGTGAGCGAGTAAGCGGGTGAGGGAGTTTGAGCGTGACAGTGAGTATGTAAACCATGAAAGAACGCAAGGGAGCGTGTCAGTGTGTGAGTGAGTCCGTATGTGAGCGAGTAAGCGGGTGAGGGAGTTTGAGCGTGACAGTGAGTATGTAAACCATGAAAGAGCGCAAGGGAGCGTGTCAGTGTGTGAGTGAGTCCGTATGTGAGCGAGTAAGCGGGTGAGGGAGTTTGAGCGTGACAGTGAGTATGTAAACCATGAAAGAGCGCAAGGGAGAGTGTCAGTGTGTGAGTGAGTCCGTGTGTGAGCGAGTCAGCGGGTGAGTGAGTCTGTGTGTGAGTGAGTCAGTGGGTGAGTGAGTGAGAATGTGTGTTAGTGAATCTTTGGCTGAGCAATCATTGAATCTTGCTTTCGCAGTTGCAGAGATGCTAATATTCATTTCCTCAGTTTCCCCAGTCTGAGGTCCTGAGCGTGCACAGGGTTTCACGCGCACAGGGTTTCACGCGCACAGGGTTTCACGCGCACAGGGTTTCACGCGCACAGGGTTTCACGCGCACAGGGTTTCTCTCTCACAGCGTTTGTCATGCAAAAGGTTTCCTGTGCACAGCTTATGCCAGTTCATGTGGAGCTTTGACGGGTGTAGTGGGGGGGAGGAGGCGGGGAATATTCAGAAAGTGGGAGCTGAAGAAACAACCCTAGCTGGGGGGCGTGGCCAGAGAAGAAGAAATGACTGAGATAAAGGCAGGGAAATACTTTTTTTTTACACATTTTAAAAACTTTTAATGATTTATTCTATTTTATCTATAGGTATAAAAATGTTTATATTTCAATTATTTTTTTTTATCTAGATATGCATGTCCCTTTAAAGAAATATTGATAGTATTAAAGGTTTTAAACTCTTACCTTTTACACATTCAGGGACACATTCTGATAAACATATAGATATATTAGCTATGATGACAGGAGCTGAAAGTACCCACTTAAGCTAACCAATCAGTGTGTATACCTATGTATACTGTAGATAAAAAAACGCAATAAACAGCAACAAATAGCAATAAAAGCACAGAGACACAGCAAGAAACGGTAAAGTGAGAAAGACAGCAAGAAAAAGCAGAGAGAGTGAAAGAGAAAGTGCAGTGAGAGAGCGCACAAGAGACAGACAGCTCAAGAAAGAGTGTCAGAGGGAGTGACTGTGTATGGGAGTTTGAGTGAGACAGTGAGTATGTAAACCATGAAAGAGCGCAAGGGAGTGTGTCAGTGTGTGAGTGAGTCCGTGTGTGAGCGAGTAAGCGGGTGAGGGAGTTTGAGCGAGACAGTGAGTATGTAAACCATGAAAGAGCGCAAGGGAGAGTGTCAGTGTGTGACACTGTCACCCAGTATCCACAGACACCCACATCTCAACTGATCCCCTGCATACTTTTGCTGGTAAGACTCTATCACCCAGTATCCACAGACACCCACATCTCAACTGATCCCCTGCATACTTTTGCTGGTAGGACCCCCATCACCCAGTATTTGCAGGCACCCACATTGTAAAGTTACCTTGGTCTCTTTTTTTAAATTTATTTTTGTCTCCTTTCTCCACCATTTGCTTTGCTAATTAGCACGTGAATCTCCTGCCCTATTGACACAGCCCATCCAGCATCAGGTGTTTACCTTTTAACTGACTGAATGCAATTAGTCTGCCCTATATAACAGCTAAGACTGGCTCCATTTGAGCCTTGGCTCTTGTGACCTCCCCAAGTGGCATCCTAAGTGGACGTTTAGAGTTGATTTCCTGGAGTTCAGTGGCATCCTAAGTGGACGTTTAGAGTTGATTTCCTGGAGTTCAGTGGCATCCTAAGTGGACGTTTAGAGTTGATTTCCTGGAGTTGCGGGACTGGAGGAAGGAACTGCAAGGCCCACTTTTTACTCTGGGTAAATGCACATCTATATCATGCTTTCTCTCACGCTTCTACTCTTTACTTCTACCTTTCTCCTTAAATGGAACTCCTGCCCCTCTACCACCGACCCCTACACTATCTGCATATCTCCCTCCCTCCTCTCGTCCCACATGATGGCCTCACATGAGCTCCTTTGTTTCCTCAGAACATGGTCTCCCTCTAACTCTCGTGCTGCCAATCACTCCCACAAATCCCATTCCCACCTTCTCTTTCTCACCCTCCTGCTGTTACTCTATGCAGGTGACATATCCCCTAACCCTGGCCCCACAACACATCCAATACTTCCCTCTCATCCTATCTCCATCGCACATAAATCACCTCCCTGCAAGCCCAGCAACCTCATTCCCATAAACCCCCAGCGCCTGTCCTCTTTCTCCTGCGCCCTCTGGAACGCTCGCTCTGTGTGCAACAAACTCACACCAATCCATGACCTCTTCCTTTCAAACTCCTTCAACCTCCTAGCTTTAACTGAAACCTGGCTAACTCCCTCTGACACGGCCTCCGTTGCTGCTCTCTCACATGGTGGTCTACACTTGAGCCATACTCCCAGACCGGGTGAGAGAAATGGTGGCGGGGTCGGAATCCTGCTCTCTCCCACCTGCACCTACCAGCATCTTCCTCCACCCCCATCCCTCTCCTTCTCCTCCTTTGAGATACACTGCATTCGCCTGTTCTCTCCTCTGGCCCTCAGGGTGGCAGTCATCTACCGCCCACCGGGACCAACCTCCCAGTTCTTTGACCACTTTGCTACCTGGCTTTCTCACTTCCTGTCTTCTAATCTTCCATGCCTAATTCTCGGGGACTTCAACATTCCCATTGATGATCCTTCCGCCCCTGCTGCCTCCAAACTTCTTTCACTCACGTCCTCCCTTGGACTCACACAATCCTCCCTCCTCCCTACCCACCGCGATGGTCATGCTATTGACCTTGTCTTTTCCAACCTCTGCTCCATTTCTGAGTTCAACTGTCGCCCTTTCCCCATCTCTGACCACCACCTTCTCTCTTTCAACCTATCTGGACTTCCTAAACACCCTGCTCCCCCACCTCGCACACACACTCGCAGAAATCTACATGCTGTGGATCCCCATCAATTCTCCAATCTACTTCACCACCTCCCTCACACCTCATCCTTCACCTGCCCTGATGCTGCCACTAATCACTACAACACTACTCTTATCTCTGCTCTAGACACTCTTGCTCCTCTTCGACTCTGTAAGGCCCCACGCCGCCAGCTTCAGCCCTGGCACACCCTCCAGACTCGCTACCTGCAAAGATGCTCCCGCACTGCAGAGCGTGCCTGGAGGAAATCCCACTCTGAAGCTGATTTTGTTCACTTCAAGTTTATTCTCCGGTCATACACCTCTGCCCTCCACTTGGCCAAACAATCCTTCTTCTCATCTCTTATATCTACGCTGTCCTCCAACCCTAAATGGCTCTGGTCCACCTTCAACACCCTCCTCTACCCACCTGCACCTCCCCCCACAGCTGCCTTCAGCGCTCAAGACCTGGCAGACTACTTCCTCAGTAAAACTCTAACTATCAGAAGCAACCTCCCAACACAAGATAGTTATTTGCCACCTCCACTCCCAGAGGTCCCCTCTGTCACCCTCTGCCGCTTCCTCCCAGCCACTGAGGAGGAAGTCAATTCCTTATTGTCCTCCTCACATCTCACCACGTGCCCGCTCGACCCCATTCCCTCACATCTAATTCCTCCCCTCTCCTCCTCCCTCACCCCTGCTCTCACACACATCTTCAACCTATCTCTCTCCACTGGCTCCTTTCCATCCGCCTTCAAACACGTGCTAGTTACCCCTTTACTAAAGAAACCATCCCTCGATCCCAACTCTCCATCCAACTACGCCCTGTATCCCTGCTTCCCTTTACCTCTAAGCTCTTAGAAAAACTAGTCTTCAACCGCCTCTCCCTCTTCCTGTCCTCCAATTCCCTACTTGACCCACTGCAATCTGGCTTCCGTCCCCTACACTCAACTGAAACTGCCCTCACCAAAGTCACCAACGACCTCCTAACTGCTAAAAAACACGGCCACTATTCTATTCTCATCCTGCTTGACCTCTCGGCTGCTTTTGACACTGTTGACCACTCCCTCCTTCTACAGACCCTCAACTCTCTGGGTCTCGGTGACACTGCACTTGCTTGGGTTGACTCCTATTTATCCAACAGGTCCTTCTGTGTGTCCTTTGCTGGTAACTCCTCCTCTTCATTGCCTCTATTTGTTGGTGTACTTCAAGGCTCTGTCCTTGGTCCTCTGCTCTTTTCCATCTACACCTCCTCCCTGGGCAAAATCATCAACAGCTTTGGCTTTAATTACCACCTCTACGCTGATGACACTCAGATCTACCTCTCTACCCCTGATCTCACTCCCCCTCTCCTTTCATAAGTCAGTGACTGTTTATCTGGCATCTCCTCCTGGATGGCCTCCCACCACCTAAAGATCAACATGTCAAAGACTGAGCTCCTACTTATTCCTCCCTCCAATGCCTCCCCACCTCCTGACTTCTCTATCACGGTGGAGGGTATCACCATCTCCCCATCAAACCAAGTTCGCTGCCTTGGAGTTACACTTGACTCTGCTCTTTCCTTCATCCCCCACATCAAGTCTCTTTCCTCCTCCTGCCGATACCAACTGCGTAATATTTCCAGAATTCGGCCATTTCTTACCGCTGTCACCACAAAACAACTCATACACGCCCTGGTAATCTCCCGACTCGACTATTGCAATAATCTCTTATCTGGCCTCCCTCTGTCCCGCCTCTCCCCCCTACAATCCATCCTGAACACCTCCGCCAGGCTAATTCACCTCACCTGCCGCTCTGTCTCTGCCGCTCCCCTCTGCGAGTCCCTTCACTGGCTCCCCATCCACTGCAGAATTAAGTTCAAAATCCTTATCCTTACCTACAAAACCCTCACTAACTCAGCTCCCCACTACCTGTCCTCACTAATCACCAAATACACCCCAGCCCGCTCCCTAAGGTCAAACAGTGACCTGCGCCTAGCTTCTCCCCGCATCACCTCTTCCTATGATAGACTGCAGGATTTCTCACGCGCAGCCCCCACTCTCTGGAACGCTCTCCTTCGTACTGTCAGACTTTCCCCTAACTTCTCTTCCTTCAAACGCTCCCTTAAAACGTTCCTATTTAGGGAAGCCTACCACCCAACTCACTGACGCAACCATCAATCACTCTCACCTTACAGTCCTCTCCTCCTGTTTCCAAACCCAACCCTCCTAGATTGTGAGTTCCTACAGGAATAGGGCCCTCATCTCCTCCTGTACTATTTGTCAAATGTTGTTCAATGTATTGTAACCCTGTCTATACTGTGCCTATTGTACAGCGCTGCGGAATATGCTGGCGCTTTATAAATAAAGAATAATAATAATAACTTAATGTTGGTTTTATTCATCCAAAAGTCAGAGAATTGAGCTCAGTAGAAACCATCTTGTTGAGATCCTTTAAAACCACTGACAGGTGAAGTTACTCACTTTCATTATGTGGTTACAATGCCACCCATCAAAGAGTGGACTATATTACAAGCAAGTGTACAGTCAATTCTTCGATTTCATGGCAATAGTGCTCTTTAATGGCAGTGTTCGCTGTCAGCAGGATAATGCACCCTGCCACATTGCAAAAAGTGTTCAGGAATGATTTGAGAAGCATGCCAAAGATTTCAAGGTCTTATCTTGGCCTCCAATTTTCCCAGATCTTGATCTGATAGAGAATCTGTGGGATGTGGTGGAACAACAAAATCAATCCATGGAGACCCCACTTCACAACTTGCAGGACTTAAAGGATCTGCTGCTCGTATCTTAGTGCCAGATACCAAAGGACACATTCAGATTGTAGAGTCCATGCCTCGATGCTTCAGACCCATTTTGAGACTTGCATAATATGAGGCAGGTGGTTTTATTATTATTATTATTATTCTTTATTTATAAAGCGCCAGCATATTCCGCAGCGCTGTACAATAGGCACAGTATAGACAGGGTTACAATACATTGAACAACATTTGACAAACAGTACAGGAGGAGATGAGGGCCCTATTCCCGTAGGAACTCACAATCTAGGAGGGTTGGGGTTGGAAACAGGAGGAGAGGACTGTAAGGTGAGAGTGATTGATGGTTGCGTCAGTGAGTTGGGTGGTAGGCTTCCCTAAATAGGAACGTTTTAAGGGAGCGTTTGAAGGAAGAGAAGTTAGGGGAAAGTCTGACAGTACGAGGGAGAGCATTCCAGAGAGTGGGGGCTGCGCGTGAGAAATCCTGCAGTCTATCATGGGAAGAGGTGATGCGGGGAGAAGCTAGGCGCAGGTCACTGTTTGACCTTAGGGAGCGGGCTGGGTGTATTTGGTGATTAGTGTTTTAATGTTGTGGCTCAGAATATCTAACTTTTTATATGGTTATGGACAAAATGTACCAGCTGGGTGGAGTAGAGGAACATCACTGCTCTATAACCGTGGAGACACAGGTTCAAGCACCTCTCCAGTAAGTGTCTTTGGGCAAGACACCTAACGGTACATACTCGCCACCCAGGACATACTTGAAAACGAGAGAAATCTCAATGTATCCTTCCTGGTCAAATACTTTCTCAAAAAAAAATATAATACCTGCTTACTTTGAAATAAATAATATTAACTGTGAATGTAATATAAAATAAATGCAAATTTGTATGTATTTCATTTTTTTTGCAATTTATGATTATTGTTTGTATGAAAAATTTCAAGAAATAATGTTTTAAGTATAACTTTGAAGTGACCTGAAAACACTGCTGTCACTTTATTCACGGCTATCTACTCTCGACTGGATAAATAGCTGCTTTGCAAAGCAAGCAGAAAAATAAGATTTTATCTTCTTTCAAGGTATGGAATTGGCAAACAATATTTGTGACTTTTCCAACATGACAAACAATATTCACAACACTCCTGCACAACTTTACAATGCTTAGTAATGCTGTGTTTAATATTGTGATAAAATAGGTCCTGGAAATTCAATTCTGTTTCAATATTTTTGCACTTTTGTGTTTTCCATTTCACTCATTCATCCAACATTTGCTAGTAAAACCTGTATAACCGAAAATCGCCACTTTCTTCCCAATGAGACCTGGTTGCTAGATGACTGCAGGTCTGGATAAACATTTGGGTGTTTTTTTTTCTTCTAGCAATCAGAATACAATGCAGAAATAAATTTAATCAGCTGCTGTTTCTGGTTTAAATTTCATCCACATGCCATTAAATTCAGCCTGACTGGAAAGGTCAACCTCAGGAGGGTTAGCAAGCACGACGTGTGCATTGGTTAGATGGATTCCATGTCATTACCTGGGAGCTTTTCTCAATAAAAGACATTGAAATCCTATTGGCCTACATGTCATCGCAATTTGAATCTCGTAATAAATACTACCGCTTCCCTTCTCACTGACACATTTCCGACTGGTGGGTATGTGATGTCATCTGACAAAGTTGGTGGGAGAATAGTCAGCTTCACCTAAAATTACTGTTCTTCCACTGAATACAAGGATTTATGTTCTGCCAGTAGACGGCAGGTAATGACTAGAATGTCAGGAGATTGGCTTGTTATCAGTATTGGTTTCTTTTCTTTGTGGATCTTTGGAATAATTGTCATTTGAAGCCAGCACGGAAACAAAGATCAATTTGTCGAACACACTTTTGGATAGAATGCAAATTATTTGGAAATGTATATATGAAAAAAAAAGAGGTTTAACAATATATCATATACCTCGACAGAAATGGCTGACCGGTGTGGAAACTGTGATATAGTGATACACTTTTTCCAAGGAAATGAACTGGCCTACATTGGGTCTTTCATCTGCTGTTAGTTATTGTTTGGAGTAGAAGACAAAAAAGGTGTTTTATCATTTTATTAAAATCAATTTATAATATTTCTGTGAAGCTCATACAAAGCAGAGATGTAGTGGCATATAGATGAAATGGCTAAATTAAAAGCCAATACCTACCTTGCCTAGGATATATAGTGTTTATATTGAAGGTTTTAGTTCTATGGCTATGGAAAATGTAAGAAAATGAGGAATGGAGGATATGGAAGTAATATAGGAAATGAAAAAGAAGAGGACTGAAAAAACAAGTTAATATTAGGAAGAATAGCTGTGCCACATAACAGTCTCAGTTTCATTAACACTATAGGGGTTATTCAGAGAGAGTCGATCTGGCAACGAAATGTCACCGAACAGGGAATTTTACCATACGCTGACATTTCTGGGCCATTCGGCTACTCAAATCTTGGCGAACTGCCAACAACTACGGTGCCTGTTTGAAGGCAGTGAAATCCCCCATAGAGAAGCAATAGTTAATCTATTCAGAGAACACTAAACAGCAGTGAAAAGTTGCCGAAATGCCCTGATGTTCAGTGTTTTCATTTGGCAGGTTTATTCAGGTGAACCCCATAGGCTTGAATGTTAAATATATTCCTGTTTTTATCTGATATCTAATAAACCGTTTATTATTTTAATCTGTGAAAGAATTTATATTTTTAATTTCCTGTATGAATATATATGTATTGTGATTCAGCCTCTTTATTTATAGATTTTTTAGGATCTTTTAGATATTTTTCTTTATTTTTTCAGCAAATTTTTTTTCCTTCTTTTTTTTTAAGCATTTTCTCTTTTTTTTTTAACAGACTTTTTTTTATTATCATTCATAAGCCCTTATACATAATTTCCAGGCATTTTCCCTCAGTATTTGTTTTGCAAACAGCGTTTCAATTTTGACACTTTCAATCGTATTGTTTTGCGGGTTTTTTACCCATCCGGCGGCTTGTTGGCTGTGTTTGGTGGCCCTCCGCGGGGTTTCCGGTGGATGTTTGGCAGGTTTGCAGTGGATATTTGCCGGGTTTGTGGCGGCGGCCGACGGGTATGCAGCGGGTCTGTGGCGTCGGCTGGCGGGTTCGTGGCAGGTTGGCGGCGGCATTCGGCGGCCGATTCCCTGCACTTTGGGGACCCTGCGGTGAATGCTGATTTCACCACAGGGTGGGGAAATTTGATTCCGTGAAGTGCGGGGAATGAGAGAGCATGTCGGCGACATTTTGGTGCTTTCTGAATAACCCCCTAAGTGATGTCTTCAAATGTTGTATCCTAATCAAAAATAGACGGAATTCTAATATCAAGACACACAGTCCTTTATGATGCAGCTTCTATCCAGCGAATTTCAAACACATATTTTTGAATAACAGGATTGACCATATGAATTATACAATTATCTCAAGGAGCAAAGAAATAGCTGAATAAAGGATTCATGGTAGTGATCGATACTGTTTAGCACAAGATCAGCAATCTTGGCCACCTCCAGATGTTTTTTGAAGCTACATTTCCATAATGATCAGAATTTTTTTAGCTGACAGGTCATTATGGGATATGTAGTTTCAAAACATCTATGGTGCCAAGTTTACCGACCTCGGGTTTAGCATTATTCAAAGGTAAATCAATAGAATTAAATATAAATGACACATATCTTACATTCTTCTTAAAGACACATATCATACAAGGAATCACAAAATAAAAAGAAGTAGTGCAAAGTATATAAATGTTTGAATTGGAGGATATTTGCTGTCTGAGAAGATTGTCTAACAATATAGAAAGACAACCAGGATATACGCAAAAAGGTCACTAAGCGGATATGGATACTGGCAGCATACATGTTGGGGACATGAAGAATTCTACCAAGGAAAAACACAAAAAAAACTATGAGGTCTATTCAAGGAAAGGTGAACCTCAGGAGAATGACTGGAGCACTGAAATTTCTAAGTCAAAATAGCCAAACCAGAAAAACACTTCCATTTATCTCACCTTCCAAATCGGCTATTTGGTCTAGCTTGTTCTCTTCACCTGCCAATTCTCCTGGTTTTCACCTTTCTCTGAATAACCCTGTTGGTGTTGACGTGAATTAAAGTGAATTCAACAAGTGGTCAGACAGTTAAGGAACATATAATTTCGTGCACTCTGTGAAACCTCTGGGCAAGGTCCAGTGGCTTGGTCTAAAAGCGGATTAATATAGAATGTAATTTTGGCAACAAATTGGCAACTACTACAGAAAGAATAGGAACCATTATATTACAGCAGCGAGCCACAACAACTGAGCAAAGGTGGAGTGATGTTTACAGTTTGGTTGGAATAGCACAGAATCACTAAAATTAAGAATTGAAGTTGTTATACTTAAAAGCTGGCTCATTCAGCATAATGACTCCCTTGGAATAGGACCGGTCATGGAGCTTGGTACCCAGAGAGGGTACCTCCCTGCAGCAGGCTCCCTCTCCCCATCATTCCTCTGGAGACATTTAAAGACCAATCCTACCCACTCAATAGCCAGAGCTCATTGTAGGTTAGAAACAAAGAACTTCAACTCATTCATTTATATAACACAGAACATAACCCACAGGGCACCTCCAGGGGAGGACCGGATGAACTAATGGGACAACACACAAAGGGGATGGACAGCCCAACAAGGGCCAAACATACCCTAGCATAACAAAACCTCATGGCCTCCGTCTCCCAAACACAAACCAAAGAGAAAGGAGCCCTTTTTGTGGCAGGGAGGAAAAGGGCACAGTTCCAGATCTAGCTTTTTCATGACCTCGGTAGCCAAGATCTGTTTTAACCTGACTCTAGGGACAAGATCAGAGAATAGAGACATCTCCAGCCAATAAAATAGCAATACAGTTCACATCAGGAAAACAGCACAGTACATATTACAAGCCATTTTACAATAACCACATCAGGAAATAATACAACACATCTACCAAGGTATAAAATAGTCATCAGGGAATAGGACTACAGGTAACACATGTACCCTGTACCTTTAAGGGGTACAGGATTACTTTAACAGAAAAGAGGTTAGGGAAACGATATGAGGTGTCACACCTACCAAATCCCGCCATCCCAAACCTCCCAAATGTATATCAAGGTCCATGTACCCCAAGTCTTAAGTGGCTGCTGTCACAGGGTCCTTAATATTCACAAATTTAGCTGAATTGTCTTTTCTTGCTATGGTTTAGTTATTGCAGTTTTAACTCCATACATAATCAAGGGTATATTTGAAGGTTTCTTCAAAATTTTCTACATGCTCAACAGAAATTTAACCTTATTTGTAGGATGTGATTAGATATATTTGATATTTGATTTTCTGCCTTTTCTTGTGACGATATCTATGTTACTATGGGACAATCACAAGCATCAGCATGAATTTATGTGTTTGAAAGTCAAGAAGTTATCACTACTATTATTATTTATATATCTACAACAGTTTCATATAGCACTTTACGATATAAAATGAAGAAGAATTAAACTAATAAAATTAAGGAAAAACGTATGAAGCAGAAGCAAGAGGTGTAAAGGGGCATGCTCAGATGAGGTGACAGTTTTGAACTTACTGTTCCTCTTCTGTTTCTTCTAGCATTAAGATCAAAGGACTAAATCTTAAATTTAGTGTGGTATATGCAAAATGTGAGTCTTATGAATACTTTGAAATCTGGAATCATAGGATAAAAATAATGTATGAAACAACTTAATTCTATATACAGAATTTCTAAAAGATTCCAGCGTTTCACTTTTAATTTCCTAAGAAGATTCATTCTGTGATTAATGTCTACGGACTTGCTTTAATCTAAAGCCATACATAGAATGAAGACAAATCCTGTTTATTTTAGTTTGATCTCCACTCATTGTTCCAAACAACCGCCTTCATGCACAAAAGAGAGCCTGAAACTTTCTTAATTAAACAATTCTCCTGTTCGTCTGCTTTCAATCGCATCATCATAGCGCTACAATGGGTCAGTAAAAAAATTGTAATTCCCATTCGTTTGTGCGGTTATGGCTTTTAATCATGTAGAGATTCACACTGACAACAAGAATACAAATTTTTGTTTAACATGTGTTAAACACTTGAATTTACATTCACAAAAATGTTTACAGCATTAACTGTGAATTTGTCATATTTACTGAGTAGTTGGTACTTCTGGTACAAGTTCATAACCTAAATCATTTGTGCTAATTTGTCAAACACCTTCAGTCGGTGCGACAACTAATTACATGCAAGTGGACTGGATAGAATCTCACAATCTATTCTTCATTCAATGTAAAATAGAGGTTAAAAGAATGCATGGAAATGTCTTATAACAGCATTATTGAATTCACTGCGGGGCAGCTCAGAAAAAGTCTTGAAGGCGAGAGTTGAGGGTGCGGGTACGAGGAGCTGATAGTATCAAATCATTGGCAGAATGAAGTGGTCGGAATGGGATGTACCTGTTAATAAGGGAATAAATGTAGTTGGGGTGCCGTTATGGAGAGCTTTGCAATTGAAGATCAGTAATTTGAATTGGATCCTGAAGGAAACAGGGAGCCAGTGTAGAGATTGACAAGGTTGTGAGGTGTGAGAGGTGCGGGATGTGAGATGTATGAGCCTGGCACAGGCGTTCATTACAAACTGCAGAGGGAGAATCTGGGATCTCTTAAGGCCAGAGAGAAGGAGGTTACAGTAATCAAGGCGGGAGATAATAAGAGCCTGGATGAGCATTTTAGTAGAGTCTGGATTCAGAAAGGGATGGACGTGTGCAATGTTTTTTTAGGTGGAAGTAGCAAGATTTGGTCAGTGACTGAATGTGAGGAGTAAAGGAGAGATCGGATTCCAAGAGGACCCCTAGGCAGCGAGCCTGAGAGGTATAAGTAATAGTGCACCATTCACCTGAAGCGAAATGTGTTCTAAAGGGGAGGATTTAGAGGGAGGGAAGACGAGAAGTTCAGTTTTCGAGAGGTCGAGCTTTAGGAAACGGGAAGTCATCCAGTTGGAGACAGCCGATAGGCATGCTGTAACATGGTCCAACACAGGAGGAGAGAGATCAGGGGAGCAAAGGTAGATTTGGGTGTCGTCAGCATAGAGATGATATTTGCTTGTCACCCCCCTTTTTTTGTTTGTTCGCTTGTGAGTACATACAGTATATTTTATACATGTTGCCCTTTCTAAATTACTGGATAATTCAGGTCCTGACATAGGATATTTAGAACAGGTTCTGTCACTGCTTCCAAGATGTGTGTTATGTTAGCATAAAACCTAGAAATATACCTGTTAAAAAAAGTGGTTTTGCTATAGGAAAATCATTACAAAACAGTTTAAAAAGACACTTGGTTACGATCTTTGCTTTAGATAACTGTGATAGACTGTGAAAACCAGTGAAACAATGAAATGATGGACGTTGAATTCCAACGTAATTATAAAATGCTAGTTTACAAGCATTTCGTTTTTGTAAGGGATGATAAAGGGAGGGCGCACATATTCAGGAATTTCTACACAAATAAGCTATAGAAAATGAAGCAGCATTATTAGGTGACACAGGGTTATTCACTAAACTAGAAATTGCTGTGAAGTGACAATAGAATAGTAATTATTACTTTAAAGTAGCAAAACAAAGAGTGTGTTCTGACATTTATTAAAGTTGTTTTATTTGTTTAACTATCTTAAAGTAAAGTTTTTAATTCTCTTTCAAATTTACCATAGTTCGTATTTATCAGGAGCTTTCAGTACAATATGTACAATGTTGTGGGGCATTTGGTTACCCCCTGGAAATAAACTGCACATTGGGTAAGGCGTGAGATGAGAGTTTAATTTAAAGAGACATACATAAGCAGTAACTAGATTACTTGTGCGAGGAATTGGATTCCAAAGAACCCAAAAGGAAGGTGGGAACAAATGATTCAAATTCTAAACCTTTATTGGACTTCTGAGAAAAAACGTACACACCCACAAAATGTATAAAAAACACACAAAAAAGGTCATAAATTAGAGACCATAACTCAAGGTCAGTGACCAATCACAAAAGGCATCTAATGCAGGGTGATGTCTCTGTGACAACAATTGTATGTCAAAAACTGAGAACCACCACCTGAAATGAATAATAAGCAAGAGATGCCTAAGGATCCCCTCAGAAAAGTATGCACACGTTAGAGTATACTTAAATGCTTAAAGACATGTGCCACCAAATTGGTTATTGTAGTTAGCATGCACCACTCAAAAGCGTCACGATGAGGTGCAAACATAAGTGGTCCACGTCATGGAATACAACTGGTTAATACAGAGACAAGGAGTGAGCCTGGTAGCTACAATTTGCATGCACTGATTGATAAATCACAATAAAGTGCAGGCAGTAGCAATCACCCAGCCAAAAGTATTCCTCAGAAAAAAAAGAAAAAATGTGCATACGTTGGAGTGTACTTAAATGCTTAAAGACATATGCCACCAAATTTTGGCCCCTATGTCCCTGAGGAGCAGACACAACCGAAACGCCGCGTTGGACGTGCTCTATTAACCCATTTAAGGTTTTCCTCTCATTGCATGCCTGAGCTGGACGCATCTATATTTCATAGAGAACAATACCATTACAGCACAATCTGTACCGTTCAGCAACGTTGTAGCATGTTTAATGTTGAGATGGATTTTTAATCTCATGATCCCCTTTATGTATTTTATGAATTTTCTTGCTGAGGAATACACTTGTGGCTGGGAGATTGCTACTGCTTGCACTCTATTGTGATTTCTCGATCAGTGCATGCAATGCAAATTGTAGCTACCAGGTTCACTCCTTGTCTTTATATTTACCAGCTGTATTCCGTGACGTGGACCATTTATGTTTGCACCTCATCGTGACGCTTTTTAGTGGTGCATGCTAATTACAACAACAAATTTGGTGGCATATGTCTTTAAGCATTTAAGTATACTCCAACGTATGCACATTTTTTTTTTTCTGAGGAATACTTTTGGCTGGGTGATTGCTACTGCCTGCACTTTATTGTGATTTCTCAATCAGTGCATGCAAATTGTAGCTACCAGGCTCACTCCTTGTCTTTATATTTACCAGCTGTATTCCATGACGTGGACTATTTATGTTTGCACCTCATCGTGACGCTTTTGAGTGGTGCATGCTAATTACAACAACAAATTTGGTGGCATATGTCTTTAAGCATTTAAGTATACTCTAACGTGTGCATACTTTTCTGAGGGTATCCTTAGGCATCTCTTGCTTATTATTCATTTCAGGTGGTGGTTCTCAGTTTTTGACATACAATTGTTGTCACAGAGACTTCACCCTGCATCAGATGCCTTTTGTGATTGGTCACTGACCTTGAGTTATGGTCTCTAATTTATGACCTTTATTGTGTATTTTTTATACATTTTGTGGGTGTGTACGTTTTTTCTCAGAAGTCCAATAAAGGTTTAGAATTTTAATCATTTGTTCCCACCTTCCTTTTGGGTTCTTTGGAATCCAATTCCTCCTTCATCATTAGGGCTAAATCCTGCAAGTTTTTGGTGGACGATTGCTAGTACTCAGAGGCTATAGTAATCACTTGCCACTCCACGCCCCACCCTGTCTTGAGTGGGTGCTTGCTTCTCTAGATTACTTGTGCATTACAAATAAAACCCCTTTATAAAACACAAGCTTCTTTTATTTCTTTGTCTGAAGTCATTGCATGTAAAAAGGAAAAATAAAATGTGGTATTTTATCTTTGGGTTCCAGTTTCTGGATTTTTCCCATGGTGCAACATTTACCAAAAGTGTTGCTATGTGGCTCTTGTTTATTTAATCTGCAATATCTAGCCTTTTCGAAACATTCCATCCTCCACCTCATTAACTGGCATTGTTCTCCAGGTTACCTGAGATAAGATCTGGCATTTGAATGAGAAGTGACAGGGAGATTAAAAAACTTCTAATCTAACCCCTGGTGATGTCCATGGATACATCCCGCATAGTAAAATGATATGAGGCTGCCTGACCCATATAATCCATTATATGGCCAAAACCACAAAGTGAGGACCCAAGAGAGGCAAAGATACTGTGGAGGGCTGTTTACAACACAAAAGCTCACACAATGGATGCACCCAGTGACACGTATAATTTCTAGATTGTATCCTCGTTTCCTCCTGTACTGATTTGTAGAGATGGGCATGGCTGAAAAATTAGTTTTGTTTAGTTTCGGTTCGTTACGTTTTTAAATAATTTCGTTTTCAGAATTTCAAAACTAATTTAGTTTCGTATTTAGTTTCGTTTCGGATTTATTTGACATTTCGAATCGATTAGAAATTTCGAATCAATTTGAAATTCGATAGTTGATATCCATTTGATAGTTCATTTCAAATTCAGTAGTTGATATCAATTATTCAAATTTTTCTTTTATGATGATGACACAGTGTAAAACTAAATAAATTTGTTATATACTGTTTCGTTTCGAATTTGTATCATATCGATTCGTTATTCGGAAGTACTTCCGAAATACGAATTATCAAACTTCGTTCCAAATTCTGAATTTTTCCAAAACGAATGCACATCTCTACTGGTTTGTCAAAATGTTGTTCAATGTATTGTAACCCTGTCTATACTGTGCCCATTGTACAGCACTGCGGAATATGCTGGCACTTTATAACAATATAGAGTAAAATACTTTCTTCACTAAACATACAAGAGAAAAACAAAGCACATGTAAAATATCAGCAACATAAAATAAACACAATAAGGGCATTTAATTTTTTGGTAGTAGTGGCCCTTTCATTTTTTTTATTCTCATCTTTATTTCGCAGTCATTCTGGATAATCAATCTATTTTAGCACATTCAGAACATCATGGATGAAGATCTTTTAGATCACGGTGTCTATGTAGGTTGCATGAGATATACTTTTTAAAAGCCATTCGAAGAATTATTATACAATCCTCACAGTGAAGTGGAACATAAATATGTCTCAGGATAAGAATTGGTCACAGCTCAATTGAGTTCCTTAAGTGAATGCTTCCGTCAGCTCTCAATGGTAAGATAATATGTGTTCAGTCAACTTTAATTTCTTTCAATGTTTGAAAGTGAAATATGGCTATAAGCACATTTTCACTGTCTCTTATAGATAATGTGTTTTTATTATTCCTTTTGTTTTATTTCCAGTGAATGTTATAATCTGTAAATCTGTCTGCGTAGCAGAACGTAAAGTCATTTGAATAACTAAATAAAAGGTAAATTATTGGGATTATTCTACAAATGATAACATGTTGATTTGTTTCAATTAAAACTGACACAGTTATCTCTTGGGCATATGTGGTTTTGTCGGTGTTATTGTTTCTGTCACTGATATCAAAGTTAAATGTTTTTGTCAAAGTTAATAACCATATAGAGAAAAAAAATGTGATTTAGGGAAATACAATTAAGGTGGAAGATCTTTATTTATTTATTTATTTATTTATAAAGGATTTTACCAGGAAGGATACATTGAGATTTCTCTCGTTTTCAAGTATGTCCTGGGTTCGAGAACATTGAGTGGTTACAGAAATACAAAATAGTAAAAATGCAAGATATTAACACAAGACCAAATATACAGATTAACAGAAAAATAAATATGGAGGAAATAAAGTCATTATGTTACATGTTTACAGCTGCATTCTGTATTGAGGTATGTTAATAGGGAAGTCTTAAGGGACTTTAGACTGGGGAAGATTTGACGGTGTTTGGGAGGTTATTCCATATTTGCGGTGCTCTGTAGGAAAATGAGGATCGAGCCATTTTCTTTTGTATTGCGGTATTGCAAGTAAGGTGCTGGTCCTGGATCTGAGGTTATAGGATGAGGGAACTGCGGGGGAAGCAGCATATTCAGGTAGGGTGGTAGCTTCCCAGAAAAGCTCTTAAACACCAGGTTGGAAAGGTGAAGGGTGCGTCTAGATTCCAGTGATGGCCAGTTTAGTTCTTTTAACATGTCACAATGGTGTGTCATGTAGTTACATTGTAGCACAAAGCGACAGAATGAGTTATACAATGTAGTAAGTTTCTGGAGGTGTGTTTGTGGGGCGGCTGCATACACTACATCTCCGTATGCAATGGATGCGTTCCTAGCAAGGAAAGAAATAACATGTTTTTAGTTGAGCTAGATTCTATTTCCATAACCTTGAAAAGTATATTTTGGTAGAGTACAAGCGTGTTTGCAAAGAAAAGAAAACCTGAGAAACCCATACACTACTGATGAAGTTTATACACCTTGTTTCATGTTTTGACTAAGGCTGGGGTCAGACCAGCGCACTTTTAACGTGCGTTCTGGCGCACATAATTACGGCCGCACTAGCAGCAGATGACGGGCAATGACAGCCAATATACGATGTACGGCCGCACAAATGTCCGGCCGTGCAACGCAAGTGGAATTTGAACGCATTTTTTCGAGAACGCCAAAACCGCTAGTACTGACGTACTGAGTGCGCAGCTGCGGCATAGCGGCGTGTGTGCGTGATTAGGAGATGTCAGACGCTGCTAATGTCCGGCCTACATAACGTCCAGACGCAAAAAGAGTTTTATTGACGATCCGTACAAAATCACGCACGAAAAATGCGCATGTATGACCGTTTTCGCGCACTCCGTGAAAAAATACGTCAATTCGTTTGGACGCACTTTTTTACGTTCGCGTGTAAAAATGCTTTCGTTTGACCCTAGCCTTAGACAGTCCAGCCACCTGTTAGTATTTTGAGAATTTGCAGCAAAAAATGCAATTCTTGAAGAACCAAGTCTGTTTAGGATTGCAGAGCAGAAGTCTTCATCCCAACATTGTGCCGTAGAGTGACACCCAGGGTCACGTCATTCCAAGGTGAGTTGCATGCATTGTTCATAGATACGTTGTTCTTTATCTCCTTGACTTTGGATCATTTGAGGGAGATTGAGGTTGCCGTGCATCATTTCAAGTCAGCAGGATAACAATTCTACATTGAACACTCCTCCCATGCATCATTTTATTGACATCCTGAGTGCCAAGAAGCCGACACCCAGGTGTCATTAGATGCCTATCGTATGCTGATGTTTGGACACACGAAAATGATGCAAGACTCTCCAACTATATAAACCTCAATCAGGCATATGTGCATTGTCCTATGGCAGGTTCTGGTGGACCCAATAGCGCATGTATCTCCTGTGTTCTATTTACTGTGTATTGTCCCAGCTAGTTTATTGACTTTGTCTTGCTCTGTAACCTTCTGTGTTCATCCCAACTGGTTTTCTGACCCTGTCTTTGATCTGTGACCTTTCTGTGTACCGACCCAGCTAATTTAATGGCCCTGTCCTGATCTGTGACCTTTTGTGCACTGACCTGGCTCTGCTCTATGAGTTTATGTGTACTGACTCTACTAGCCTTCTGACTCTGCTTTTTGTGCCCCCTGCTTTCCTACCAAGCTAGTTATGTCCCTTTCCTGTTGGGATTAAAAAACAGACACTTCAAGGACTGGTTCCAGCATCTTCCTGACCCATGCTGTGACTTGTTATAAACCCAGGCACTTCAACGACTGCTAAACGTGTCTAGCTCTCGCCCATATCCCTTCACAATTGAGAATTCCATCCTTATTCAGGACAGGTCCTGCTCCTGTTAAAGGGGTTCTTAGTGCTGTGTGTGGGCTAGGGCCGGATTAACATAGGGGCTGATGGAGCAGCAGCTCCAGGCCCATGCCCCAGAATAGGCCCAGAGAAAAGATAACTTTGTCTGCATTCATGGGCATTTGGACCCCTATATCTCCAACTCCATAGCAGCTACAGGATGATGTGAGGTATCACTGGAAAGGCCATAGCATGAACAGGTTGTGTGTAACAGTAAAAATAAAATAATAAATATTTTATTTTTTCTTTCTAACAGAGCAATATTTTTAATTTTTACACCTCACAAAGTCAAGGAAGGTATCATTGAACAGGTCAGCGTCTGGCCTTTGCATTGATACCAAATGTGACCATGTAACATATAAAATAAATTAAAATAAAAAACATTTTTTTTTATTTTACTTTTAGTTCCAAAGCGATGACATTGTCCATTTGTCACATATAAAATGATCAATACCACTGCCATTACTCCCCTTCTCATTTCCCATGCTGGGAGCAATGTCAGTCATAGTCACATAGTCATATTATTCATAAAACACCATCCTCCAAAATACAAGGGAAATATTTCATTTTTTAAATTTTTTGGTTAAAATTGTATATTTTCTCAGAAAAATGCCTTAACAGGTACCCATTTAATTTTTTCTTAACTAGAATTCCCTATAGAATATAAAACCACAAAGATTTGGATGATAAAATGTGAAAAAAAGTTTGCACGCTTTAAATTATTGAAATCTGAAAAGAAATTTCCTCACACAGTATGTGCCTGGTTAGATATTCCCATATCTGCACTATTAAATAACCTAAAATATGTTTTCATTTCACTAAACTCCAAAAAAAGGCACCAAAATATTCAGCTCCAGGCCCATAGAGATCTTAATCCGGCCCTGTGGGGGGGGGGGTTCCAGAATCAATCCACAGACGTTACATTCTGGAGTGTCCGAGTAGCTGCTTACTGTATATGACATGTGCAAAGTAAAATTTGTTATATATGTAACAAAACAGGAGGGGTTTTTTTTGAGAAAGGATTTTACATTGAAATTTCTCTAATTTTCAAGTATGTCCTGGGTGGTGAGTATGTACCGTTAGGTGTCTTGCCCAAGGACACTTACTGGAGAGGTGCTCTTGCCAGGATCGAACCCGTGTCTTCACAGGCTCTCTCCATGCAGAGCAGTGATGTTTCCTCTACTCCACCCAGCTGAATTTAAAAATGCATACCTCCTTATGGTGCGTGCTGGTGAAACAGTTAATTCAACATGCCAAATTCAGCACTTTCCACGTCAATTTAAAGTAGACTTGTGCAATTAATTTTGGACTTAATATAAATTCAGCCAAATATCAGCGAATCAGCAGTACGTAAGCATCTGAAATTCCAAATTGCTAAACCAACGAGCTGAATCACATCAAAAATAAATTTACTCAATTGATCCAAATATAACTGGATAGTTTCTGATTCATTCAGATGCCTGGAAAAAGTGCACTCACTCTGCAATGCAAAATCTGGCCTAAACGTAACCCTACAAGTAATTCTATTCCTAACCCTAAATTCTTAAAGTAATCCTAATCCTTACTAACATGGTATGGGGTAGAGTACTTTAAAGTGGAGCTCTTTGTTTAATTTATACTGAAACAAGATAGAAAACAATGCATAAAACCTCCGACTGAAACAAAGGCGGAAACATTGGAAACCACAACGTAGAACAACTTCTGCACAAACTATAGTGGAAACAACAGTGAAACCAATGCCGAAGAATTTTGAAGGAATCTACATTGGAACCAGTGCTGACAATTACAGGGAAGTACGGTGACACATCCCTAGAACAATAAGACACTTAGGGCCCTATTACATTCCACGCACATTTGTTTTTGCACGCGCAAATGCGCATTTGCGCAAGGGGCAAAACCCTTTGCGCTGAACGTCGTATTACAACGTTCGCGCAAACGATGCGAGTTATCGTTTAACGCGGATGGACCTGCGCGAGCGTGATGAACTGTGTGCGTCCTATACTTAGCATTGTGAGCGCAAATTCGTTCGTGCGCTGGTACGCGGATGGTATTACAATCGATGCGCATCTTTTTGCGAACGATGTTTGCGCGCATAATTTTAACGTCTTTGAAAAGCTGGTGGTAACTGCAAATCGGAACGTTCTGGCCGAAACGAAGAACACCAGCACGAAAAAAAATACAGCACAGTATAGTTACACATTCTACACATACCCAAACAATAAAATTGTGAATTTGCGCGTGTTTTTTTTATCGCTGCAGCATGTATACTCAGATTTACTTTGACAGGCGCAAAAATTTAAGTGAGACAATTAAGGTAATTTGATGTCAATTAAGGTTCTTAATTCTGATTGGCTGAATCCCGTGAAAAAAACAGTCCGCACACTGATTTACGTGCGCTACGTTACTGCGCGCGTATTACTCCTCGTTTTGCGTGTCGTTTTTACGAACGTTATTTTTGGACGGATGAGAAAATGCGTTCGGATCGTAGTACCACTGTTAATTTTTGCGTGATAACAATTAACGCTGCGAGCAAAAAAATTGCGCTGCGCGGACGAATTTGCGCGAAGAATGTAATAGGGGCCTTATAGTTAGACCATTAATTTATCATGTCTATATAAAAACAAGACTTAGCCGGCTGGGTGGAGTAGAGGTAACATCACTGCTCTGCGTGTAGAGAGCCTGTGGAGAAATGGGTTCAATCCCAGCAAGAGCACCTCTCCAGTAAGTGTCCTTGGGCAAGACACCTAACAGTACATACTTGCCACCCAGGACATACTTGAAAACAAGAGAAATCTCAATGTATCCTTCCTGGTAAAATACTTTATAAAAAAAAAACAACTAGAGTTGACTCTTGGTCTGCTGTTGGTCTTCAGTTGCTTGTATATAAACACTGACAAATAGGTGGTCAGGTGATGTTAAAAAAAATCCTTAAAATATAGTAAAATAGGAAATATATGCTCTTCACATATACATTTGAAATGGTAAATGGATCTTTTAGTAGGTGAATTTAAATAATACATGTCACGACTCACAAAGGCAAGTGGAAACCACTGGGCTTCCTCATCACAAGGACCTCTCGGATTTAGAAAATGTGTTAAAAAAAATTACACAGAGTGTTAAGTGGATCTAGAATGGTTCAATCTTGATTTTCTAATATACTGATCAAAGGTGTGCTGTCAGTGTCTGATTAAGAGCTGTGTAAGAGAGATGAAGACATTTCCTTATGGTGAACCGTGATGATTACTAGAGCTCCTGTTGTGAGCTTTCCTGCAAGCAGTACAGCTTGACTCCTAGCTCACGCTGAAAAGCAAGAGTTTTAATAGCAAAGCTTCCTGTTGTTGAAGGCTACTATTCATTCGCAGCTTGTAAATCAATGCCTAGTAAATCTGTAGATAGAGCAACTACTGTTAAAACAGCCATTCTTCACCCAGCCTGCCACTGTTTTGTTTCCCCGGGTATAGTGTTGCCATAGAGAAATGCCTAACATCTGAAACATTATACAGTCTTTTACCTTTTTTTAGTTCGTCATCTGGGTGCCACATACAAACTTTACAACACTTCTGAAAGAAAAATAACAGAGTTTAGAAATTCCCATGCAAACACACCAAAGGTTAAAAGAGAATCACATGGTTCGAAGAGTTCAGTGGACCCAACCTAAGAAAATGTAATTCAGGGAATACAGGGAAATGAGCACCTTGTTTCACCTTCTGATTCTATGTTCTAAAGTTCTTTTTCATTCTGCAAGTTGAATTGTGCACTTTATGTTAAGCGCTGTAGATACTGTTGGTGCTATATAATTAATAGATGATGTTGAATTTAAGTAACAGCAAAAAAGCTGTAAAAAAATGAAAAGTGAAACATCAGCAGCAAAAAAATATTCTTGGTGAGGTTAATCATATTTCTGTATGTTAAACAACAAGCATACATCCTTGGAAGGCTTTTAAGTGCTCTTCCTCTTTTGCATGTCACATAGAGAAGGATGAGTTTATATATACTGTATATATATATATATATATATAAGTAGAACGGCAATGCTAGCTAAAAAAAGTACATGAAATACAGAAAATATTACACTGATCTGCAATTTTTCAACCTCTTTCTGTTGTTTTCAAATGAATAGGTGTATCTGAATGGATTGTCTGCGCAGATTCCGAAAATGACCTACAAAATTCCGTATCATGTCAGGTTTATTCACAAATGATGGAAATGGGAAAAAAAAAATTTTTTTTATTTTTTAACGACATTGCTATATGACAACGTTTGTAACGTGTGAAAATGTTCTCTGAAGGGGCGGAATGATTGTTTAAGGAATAGATAAACAAATACATATTCAAAGCAAACATACCTAACATTCGCCACTGGGCTCCCCTTCAAACTTCCTCTTTTTGGATTGTCTTCGGTGTGCGTCCGTACAGTCTCTGTTCAACATCCAACAATAGTCGGCCATCATATGTACAGTCCACTTTCCTTGGTATCTCTTTTCCATCACTTTAACCCTTTCGCTGCTGAGGCATTTCCCGCCTCTGTGCTGAGGTAATTTTTACTGATTTTGCTCATCATGTTTAAACGTGTTTTGAAGGCTTATTTTAGTATATGACCCAGACATATTATATATCGTTCTTTCCGTCAGACTCGGCAGATTCATAATATGTCATTATTATATGTATACGTCATGACCTGTCTGTATATTATAACAAAAAATGCAATAAAATATGAATTTTCAATAATTTACAACGTGTAAAGTGTTTTTTTTTCACATTTTAACATGCGAGCAATTGCGGTTATATTTTGTATGGGGTGCGCTTGTTAAAAAAATTAGAGATGGGGTCTCGTTACATTTTTTTTGCGGAAAATTACGCAATTTTTAACAAACGCACCGCATACAAAAATCGTTAGTGCAGCATCATTGTTCACATTATAATTGAAATGGGAACAATATTGCTGCATTAACGAACCAAAAAAAAGAATTTTATTTTTTTTTATAATTTTTTTTAAAATATTTTTTTATTTTTAGGCCTCAGGGGGCATTCCCGGAAGCTTGGCCGACATCCAAGATGTCGGCCAGCTCCGGGAAAGGATAACGAACCGGCGCTTTTTGGCGCCGATTCGTGATCCAGCCCCCATGGGGTTAATTCCAGGTACCGTTAGGAAGGGCAGGCTGTGCCCTTCCAAATGGTGCCTGGATTAACCCCCGCAACGCCGGCGATCGGGAGGGAGAGAGGTCCGAAGGACCTCGTCCCCTCCCTTTCAGGCGCCTCCTCCGCACATGCGCGGGGGGGGGCGCCTGAATTAGGTGTCATCGCGCCGTCGCGATGACACCTAATTAGGCCGGCGGCAGTAACGGGGGGTGGGCTGACATCGAGGATGTCAGCCCGCACCGGGGGGCACAGCGATCGGCCGGAACCCGGCCGAACGCTGGCCCCAAAGAGAGGACTCGCTCAGCGTGTCCACCGCAAGGAACGCTACCTGCGGGTGGACGCGCTGAGCGCGTCCTCCGCAGCGAAAGGGTTAATATCCTGATGGAAGCGCTCGCCATGTTCTTCCGAAAAATCCCCAAGATTGTTAGGAAAGTAATGTAGATGAGCATGAAGAAAGTGAACTTTGACGCTCATGTTGTAACCAAGCAGTTCATAGGATTCCAGCATATCCTCGACTATTGGTGTAATTTGAAGCCTTTGTGTTCCCCAAAAAGTTGTGTACCACATTTCTGAATGCAGTCCATGCTCGCAATTCGCACTCACTCATGTTTCCTCGACTATGTTGTCTGCCATTAATTTTCGTATTTGAGGGCCTATGAAAATGCCAGCTTTCATTTTTTCAGACGTGATTGATGGAAACTTACCACCAAGATACTGAAAGCATTTACGGTCCCTGCTTAAAGCTGTCACGAATTGCTTCATTAAGCCAAGTTTGATGTGTAAAGGTGGCAACAGTATTTGAGGGATCAACCAGTGGAAGTGAAACAATGTTTTTTTCCCCAGGTGTGAATGTACAGTACTTATGACTGGCCACTGCTGCCGAACCCAATGTTCCATCCTTGTTCTGGAGTCCCATTCACACAAAAAGCAAGGAAATTTGGTGTAGCCTGCTTGTTGGCCGAGCAATATTCCAATCACCTTGAAATCCCCGCACAAAGACCATTCATGGTTTTTTTTTCAACGTTTTTTAAAATTTTCACATTTCCGTCATTTGTGAAAAAACTTGACGTGATACGAAATTTTGATCATTATCGGAATCTGCGCAAGAAATCCATTCAGATACACCTATTCAGTTCAAAACAACCTTCCATATTGGTGTAATTTAAATGAAACAGCATGAAACCTTATGCTAATAATATTTCTAATTTGTGAATATAATTTGGTTCTGAGCTTTTCTGTCAAATGACAATTAAATAGCTGTATTACTGCTAGTGCTAAACGCAAAAAAGTGCCATTTTGTTATTGTGTTTTATATATATACCTAATTAATTGATACACTTTTGCATTTAGAATTAGCAGTAAAATACAAATCAAAAAGGGATTTTATAGCCAATTTCAAATTTGGTATATAAAACAAACGAGGGCTTTAGTAGTCTTCCGGATATGGAACCCTCAGCTGCGAGAACCCATCCTATATAATAAAACAGTTTCAAAGTCCGTCGCCGTCAAGCGCTGAGTGCGCATGCGTGACGGTTCGAAAAAAAAAAGCGGAGCTGTTGGAGAGACGCGCGCAAGACGCCTCTCCCTCTCTCACCTCCTCACAGCACAGTCACTGAGCTGTGAGGAGATGAGAGAGGGAGAGGTGCTTTGCACGTGCCTCTCCAACGGCTCCGCTTTGGCCTCAGCTCTGACCGCCGGCGTGCCTCCCTGCTCGCCGGAGGCTGGGCCAATGTAGGCCCACCGGCGAGCAGGGACTTCAAGATGGCCGCCGGCAGGCCCCCTCTGATGATGTCAGAGGAAGCCCGCCGGTGGCCATCTTGAAGTCCCTGCTCGCCGATGGGCCCAGCCTCCTGCAAGCAGGGCCTTCAAGATGGCCACTGGCGGGGCCCGCCAGCGGCCATCTTGAAGTCCCTGCTCGCTGATGGGCTCCGCCTCCAGCAATCAGGGACCTCATGCGTAAGCTGGGGGCAATTATATCCATGCGTAAGCTGGGGGCAATTATATCCATGCGTGAGCTGGGGCAATTATATCCATGTGTGAGCTGCTGGAGGCAATTATATCCATGCGTGAGCTGCTGGGGGCAATTATATCCATGTGTTAGCTTGGGTCAAATATACCCATGTGTGAGCTGGGGGCTCTCTGCAATAAATATGCCCACTTACAATCTAAGTGTGTCCTGTTCCAGTGAGCTTACAGTCTAAGAGGGGCCTGTTGCCATGAGCTTACAATCTAAATTGGGCCTGTTCCTGTGAGTTTACAATCTAAGAGGGGTCTGTTCCCGTGAGCTTACACTCTAAGAAGGGCCTGTTCCTGTGAGCTCACAATCTAAGAGGGGAAAGAGGAGCCGCTCCGGTGAGCTTACAATCAAAGAGGATAAAGAGGAACCCGCTCTGTGAGTTTACAATCTAAGAGGATAAAGAGGAACCCGCTCTGTGAGTTTACAATCTAAGAGCATAAAGAGGAACCCACTCCCGTGAGTTTACAATCTAAGAGCATAAAGAGGAACCCGCTTCCGTGAGTTTACAATCTAAGAGCATAAAGAGGAACCCGCTTCCATGAGTTTACCATCTAAGAGGGAAGAGGAGCCTGCTCTAATAAATAAATGTCTTTGTAATGCACTGTCAGCTGCGCACCCAACACAGCTGCTTACTCGGCCCTCCCGTTGCACGTTGTACGTTGCATTTATATAAAGAGATACTCTTGGATAGGACATTGAAAAGCAAATATGTGGACACGGATTCTGAGCTGGAAACAATAACAATAGACTGCCCTCCAGGCAGGCTTAATAACTAGTACACAATAAAATCAAATAGGGAACTCCACGAAAAATAAAATATGAAAGTAGGAATGACCATAAGATCTAAATAAAAAAGATCTTTTATTAATAAAATATAGATTGAATAAATGCCTGACGTGTTTCGTCTCTTTCTAGACTTTTTCAAGGGCGAATGCAATATATAGTAAAACAAAATCAGATAAAATTTATACATTTATTGTCATTCCTTATATAATACAAGGCAGTCCCTGATTGGTTCTCTCCTTACTCTCGGCGTCTTCCTTATATGGAAATCTTCGCCGGCGCAAAAACGCATTAACGCGAGGGGTAAAACCCTTTGCGCGGAATGCCGTATTACAATGTCAGCGCAACAAACACGCGTAATCGTCTACCGCGGGTGAACCTGTGCGAACCCTGTGCAAGCTTACTGTACTGCGCGCGTCCTATACTTAATATTGTGAGCACAAATGTGAATGTTCGCTGGTACGCGGATGGTATTACAATCTAAGCGCAGGATTTAACGCATAGCTTTTGCGTGCATAATTTTAGCAACTCCTAAAAGCTGGTGTTAATGGCAAAAATGAATAACCTGGCTGAACACCAGCCCAAAAAGAAAATGCAGCAAAGTATAGTTACGCATTCTACTCATACCAAACCAATAAATTTGAGAAGTTGTGTGTGGATTTATTATTGCTGCAGCATATATGTGCAGATTGACTTTGGCAGGCGCAATTTCTATAATTAGATAATTGTGGTTCTTAATTCTGGTTGGCTGAATCACGTGAAAAAAACAGTCCGCACATGGATTTCTGCGCGCAGCGGTACTGCGCGAGCATTTGTGCGCGTCTGTTTTACGCTCGTTATTTCTCGACGGATGAAAAAAAGCACAAGGATTGTAATTCCAGCGGTGATTAATGCTTGGCGCACAAATTCACGCGTTGCGCGTGCGTTTTTGCATTAAGAATGTAATATGGCCCCTGGTGTTTAAGAGATTTTCTGGGAAGCTACCACCCTACCTGAATAGACTGCTTCCCCAGCAATTCCCTCATCCTATAACCTCCGATCCAGGACCTGCACCTTACGTGCAATACCACAATACAAAAAGAAAGCGTCTCGATCCTCATTTTCCTACAGAGCACCGCAATTATGGAATAACCTCCCAGACACCATCAAATCTTCCCCCAGTCTAAAGTCACTTAAGAGCTCCTTACTAACATACCTCAATACAGAAAGCACCTGTAAACATGTAACATAGTGACTGTATTTCCTACCTATTTATTTTCGGTGTTAATCTGTATATTTGTGTTTTATTTTTAATATCTTGCATTTATTACTTTGTATTTCTGTAACGACTGTAAAAATTCAATGTTCTTGAACCCAGGACATACTTGAAAACCAGAGAAATCTCAATGTATCCTTCCTGGTAAGAAAAACTCTATATAAATAAATAAGTTATTTTACACAGTACTAGTTATACAAGACTCAATTACCTTTGCTACTACATTGACCCTTGTCTAACTGTTACCCCATTATATTTTACAAGGTGGAAAGCCTGCCCAGAGGGCAGTCTATTGTGGATATTGCCCCAGCTCGTGGATATTGCCTCAGCTCGTGGATATATGCCCCAGCTCGTGGATATTGCCCCAGCGCATGGATACTGCCCCAGCTCGTGGATATTGCCCCAGTGCGTGGATACTGCCCCAGCGTGTGGATACTGTCCCAGCGTGTGGATACTGCCCCATCACATGGATATTGCCCCAGCGTGAGGATACTGCCCCATCACATGGATATTGCCCCAGCGTGTGGATACTGCCCCATCACATGGATATTGCCCCATCACATGGATTTTTCCCCAGCGTGTGGATACTGCCCCATCACATGGATATTTCCCCAGCGTGTGGATACTGCCCCATCACATGGATATTGCCCCAGTGTGTGGATACTGCCCCATCACATGGATATTGCCCCATCTCATGGATATTGCCCCAGTGTGTGGATACTGCCCCATCACATGGATATTGCCCCAGCGTGTGGATACTGCCCCATCACATGGATATTGCCCCAGCGTGTGGATATTGCCCCAGCGTGTGGATATTGCCCCATCACATGGATATTGCCCCATCACATGGATATTGCCCCAGCGTGTGGATACTGCCCCATCACATGGATATTGCCCCTTCACATGGATATTGCCCCATCACATGGATATTGCCCCAGCGTGTGGATATTGCCCCATCACATGGATATTGCCCCAGCGTGTGGATATTGCCCCAGCGTGTGGATATTGCCCCATCACATGGATATTGCCCCTTCACATGGATATTGCCCCATCACATGGATATTGCCCCCAAGCTCAGACCCCAGACCAGACATGGGGCAGCTGTTCGAATGCTCTATCGGCATTCGGACAGCCGCCCCATGAGATCCTCATACTTACCTTCCCGCGAGCGGCGAAGTGGAAGTTTCCCCGCTTCCGGTCGTTGAAGGACCCAAGCCGCGGTCACGTGGGACTCCCACGTGACCGGGGCTTGGGTCCTTCAAAGAGCGGAAGCGAGGGAACTTTCCCTTCGCCGCTCGGGGGACGGGTTGGATGCGCGCGGCAGCCGGGCAGAGGCTGCGAGTGCAGCCTCTACCCGGCTGCCGCGCGCATCCACCCGCGAGCGGCGGAGGGAACTTTCCCTTTGCGCTCGGGGGTTGGATGCGCGCGGCAGCCAGGTAGTGGCTGCGAGCGCAGCCTCTACCCGGCTGCTGTGTGCATCTTGTAACCGCCGCGGCGAGCGCACAGCCGGCTCGTGCCGCGGCGGTTGCATGCGCGCGCAACCAACCGCCGCTGGTTGCGCGCGCATGCGCAGAGTAAGGCTTGGCGACGGACACGCCAAGCCTTACTCAATTATAGTATAGATTACTATAATTTATCATCATCAAAATGTATATAGCACCAGGAGTTTCCATTACACACTTCAATAAAGAATGCAGAATTAACTAACAAACAAGAAATAAGAGGTGATGATGAGAGCTCTGCTTCAATGAGCCTGCACATTAGAGTAGTTGGGCTGGACATGCTACTTTTGCCACATATATACTTAGTCCCTACATTCCAAAGTGACCCAACACAATTCCAACTGCCCACTGGACAAGATCCAGTGAGATCCTACTCACAGCGATGCACATTTCTAGCTTTAAGTAGGATCTCCATCTGGGCTCTGCCAGCAACCTCTGTGTCCAGTGCACTGGCAGCTAAGATTTTTGAATTGTGGTGGTGTGGCTCCTGTAACAGCTGAATTATGACATGACATGACTTGTACTGAAGGTATTTTAAATTATGTTTGTAAGGTGGGAAATATTTAAATTCACAACACTGAGGTTAAGTTGAATCGTGGATCCATATTGAACATTCTTATTACCATTTATTATATGCCACAAGTATTGCTGAAAACAAAAACAAAAATAAAAAATTATATATACATATAAAATGAGAAAAACAGAAGGGTCTGGGAAACTCAAAATTTACTGGAAGAGTTGAGCAATATTTTCTCCACGGGATATCATGTAATTTCAGTGTTGATACATTATAGAGTCATTTATCAAGTAATTTGCAAAATAGGCAGGGAGTCGAGTATCACATTTCTCCAAGAATCAGCCTTTAGTGACCATAAAGAGAGTGTTAGGTTTCTCATTGATATGTGCAGATAATTTTCACCATCAAGTCCAGTTTAAGATTTCCATTGAGCTGCAACATGTATCCTGATAATGGGACAAACCTTGTTAAAGGTTCTCCTTTATTCATGAGAAGTAAAATTGATTTTCTAAACGTTTTCTCCCGAGCTTATTGGATGATCTTATAAAGCATCCCAGAACACAGATGCCTATCCATGACGTGTTTATGGGAATTTCCATCATAAAAGTGTCTCCAAATAATTGTTATGAGCGAGATTATCGCGGTTATTTGGGATGAACATTTTTATGCATGTCTTAAATTTCACGTCGTGAATGCGTAGCATAAATCTGATTAAATTTAGTCTTGAAAAATGAATTCTGGCCTAAAAATAAAGTGATCTTTACATGCTTTTAGAAGAAGTGTCGGCATTCCTGAGCCATCTCTTCTGATCTTAACAGCTGGCTGGCATCTTATAAAACATCTAAACCCTCCAATAAATTATACACATTGAAGAATAAGCTCAGCAAATAAAACCATAAAGTTTCATATGAAGAGACCGTGCAAAGCCCTTCTTTTATACAGTATGATCTCATAATGAGCAGCTATCACTTGGAAGTGCATTAGTGTTTTTAAAATGATTGGATCCCAAATAAAAATGTATTGAAAGACAGATTTATATTGGAGACATTGTAGCAGAATACTAAGTTAGTGAATGGAAAAATGTTTGCGCTAATCCTTACCTTGCCATAAGGACTATTATCAGAACGTGTATCTTTTCAGACTGTCGGGTATTTTCTTGTTATTGCAGTTGTTAAAGGGATATTCTATTGAAAAATAGAGCTCCTTTTTTTTGTCGTTAAATAATTGGGCAGAGGTCAATTATTTTTGGGTTTTTTCTTCTAGTTTTGGTGATTTTCTTACTCCCATTTTCTCCCTCACCATGGTCAGCTCCTCCATTTCGGCTCATACCCTATTCCCCTCTGTCAGGACCGTGACAGTATAAGATTCAGGTTATCCCTGCATAATACAGTGTGTTACTATAATTTCCATATGTCACTGATATTTTTTTATATTCTATTGGTATTATGTGGAAGCTGCATTGCTAATAATCTCATTTTCATCGCTACAAAACCCGATAAGCAGGAGATCTGTACATTTTTAATGTCCATCTTTGACATTTACCACATAAGGGCACTATTCCATAGTTGGCGCTAATGGAGTGCCTTGATATGTAAGCGTTAGCGCCAGGATAAGTGTGTTTAATGCATGCACCCCTTATTACATTGCTAATGCCAGCCTAGTTAGTAATCCGTTTGCGCATCAGTTTTTGGGATAGCTTCCGCAAATTACTTTACTCTGTGCATCCTATACTTAACTTAGGGAGCGCAAACCTACATTAGTTTTTCAATAAATAAGGTATTATAAAGTGCTAGCGCTAATTACCATCGGGATGCGCAAGATAAAATTTTAGCTCCACTTAAAAACTGCCAATAAATGATTCTGCATTTGCAAACTCATTTAGCACCCCCTAAAACCCCCAAAAAATCTGATACGCGCTTCTCATCCCGCAGTGAGAACAGTGGCCCAATCCATTGCTTCCTGTCACCTGGAACAGTGTGAGACTGGGTACAAATAGTTCCCAGTGTCCCACCACGATCACTGCACAGCGCTGCATGATCTCGCAATCCTATGGACTCCAGGAGGTGATGCTCGTGCCGGCAGGTTTCCTCGTAGGATCTCCATTTTAACGAGATATTCTGGGGAAGGCTAAATTATTCTGCAAATGCAAAATCATTTAACACCCCTCTCTTTAAATTTCCAGACTCGCCTCTCATCCCACAGCACACAAAAAGCTGCTCAAAACTCTCCTTCTTCTGGCGGCGAGCAGAGTGAGACCAGGTTTGTTCCCAGTCTCACTCTGCTTGCCTCCAGAAGAAGCAGCAGGGTACTCCAGGGTATCATTTTCCATTGGCCTCTAGGCCCTGCCTGGCACTGTATGTATTATTCATTAAAGGCTCAGTTTCTGTCTGACTGTTCTAACCCCAAGATCTGCGTGATGTCTCATTTCTGGGGAGTGCTAATATCGCACTTTCAATATACCCATCTTTAAACTTCGGCTAAGGGCTGGAGAAAGGTGCGAAAGACTGTTAGGGTCCGGCAAGGGAGCAGTGTGAACAGGTGTGTTACAGAGACGGGGTATGGAGATCTGCTGTAAATATATTTTTTCAAGGAAAAGCACTTGGTAGTGAAAAGGCTAAACTACATGTTAATGCTAAGGCTAGGGTCAGACGAACGCATTTTTCCCGTTGTCCGTGAAAAAGTGTGTTCGAACGAATGGACGCATTTTTTCACGGAATACGCGATAGCGGTCATACGATGCGCATTTTCGTCCGTGATTTTGTACGGATCATCAATAAAACCATTTTGCGTCTGGACGTTATGTTGGCCGGACGTGTGCAGCGTCTGACGTCTCCCAATCACGCAAACACGCCGCTATGCATCCGCAGCGCACTCTGTACGTCATTAGTAGCGGTTTGACGTTCTCAAAAAAATGCGTTCGTTTGCCACTTACGTTGCACGGACGAACTTTCGTGCGGTCGTTCGTCGTATGTTCCCCGGCATTGGACGTCATTTGCTGCTAGCATGACCGTGATTTCGTGCGGCTAAACGCACGTTAAAACTGCTTTCATCTGACCTTAGCCTAAAAGTTTATGCAAATCTGTGACTTTGAGGAATAGGAGTTAATGTCTAGGACCATAATAAAGGAAAATCATTTCTTTTTTAAATATGAAAAAAATACACTTACGTATAAAAATATTCTTGTGGTTGTGTGTCGACTTCATTTAACTTCCTGTAATTGTCTACACTGGTCCTGCAATATAACAAATGTATACACCACAAGTTTATTTATGCACATGTATTTAAAACCTTTAAAAGGTAAGACAAGTAAATACTTTAGATTTGGGATCAAAGGATTTTAATAGTGATGCGTTACACTAATGCTCACATGTTTAGGTTGTGCTTTTAAAGGGTTTGGTAATTTGTCAAAGTAAATTCTTTTGTATACATACAATGTATTTATGCTACGCTCTAAAAGATAAAATCTTTTTCCTTAAGTCTAATGCTATTTCCATGCGGACCTAATTGACCACAAGGCTCACCAACTTTAACATTTTATTTTAATTCTGTAATATGAAATGACAAACTTCATTGTGCTTTTAGCAGTGACAAATTTTACCATCTACTCCAATAATAAAATAGCATTCTCGTAAGGGAAACATATGAAATAAAAAGGGTAAATACAATGGGCTCTATTACATCCTTCATGCAAAAATGCACACGCAACACGTGAATTTTTACGCAAAGCATTAAACGTTAACTAGCGTAAATCAACACTGGTATTACAATCCTCGTGCATTTTTTCATCCTTCAAAAAATAACACACCTAAAACAGACGCGCAAAAACACGTTGTGCGCAGAAATCAGTGTGCGAACTGTTTTTTTCACGTGATTCAGTCAATCAGAATTAAGAACCACAATTGTCTCACGTTAAGTTTTTGTGTCTGTCAAAGTCAATCTGCGCATATATGCTGCATCAAAAAAAAAAATACACAACTTTTCAAATTTATTGGTTTGGTATGTGTAGAATGTGTAACTATACTTTGCTGCGTATTTTTTTTTGGGCTGGTGTATTTGGTTTCGGCCAGGTTGATAGATTTGGCATTAAACAGCTTTCTCAGGAGTTGCTAAAAATTTGCGCGCAAAGGCTATGCGTTTTACAAACTGTTCATAGATTGTAATACGATCCGCTACCAAGCGCACAGTAAAGCATCTGCCGCTCACAATGTTAAGTATAGGACGCGCGCAGTAGCAGTAAGCTCGCTTCAGGTTTGCATACAAGGTTCTGCGCCGCGGTTGTCATGCCCCAAAGCGGGATCTCGGCGACCCCGGGACCCACCTGGTGCCGCCTCGCGGCCTGGACCCTCACCTGCGGTGGTCGCAGTGGCGCTGCCCCGATCACGGGGGTTGCCTCCTCCGGCGTTGGGCGGACCACGCCTGATCCGAGCGGCCGGTGGGGCCTGTCATGGCGCCGATTTGGAGCCCCAGAACACCACGGTGCCTGACTCCTCACCGCGCGGTTTGAGGGGGCGTGGCCCAAACCAGCGTCTGGATCTGGAGGCTCCCTTTTACAGGTTGGGGGGCGTGGCTGAGCCCTTGATAGACAGGGACTGGGCTCGCCCCCAGGGAGAGCCTACCTCCCAGATGGGACCCAATAGGGAGACGAATCATCACCGCTCAGAGGGGCGTGACCACCCCAACTGCCTATATATACCCAGTCCTTGCACACTATCATTGCCACAGCGTCGCTTCTCTTAGGAGTTGTATACCTGCTAACGAATGCTAATATATCCTTGTTGTGTACCAAACCTGGAAAGTCTTGACTCTTCTTCTGGATATCCCTACTCTGTACTGCGTTATAGCTTCTACACCTGGTTCCTGCTTCCCGCTCCCCCGACCCTGACAGTACGCTGTGGCCATACCATGGAACCCGAAGAAGTTACCGAGGCGGTACAAGCCCTAACCCTTCAAGTTACCGGTCTCACCAGAACCATTCAGGAATTACATGCAGAGCAACAACAACTGCGAGACCAATTCCATGCAATGGGTCCCCCACCTCCTTACGATCCTGGTGACGAACTCGTTGCACCCCAACCCATCGCTGAAGCCACCCCAGAACCTCAGGTTCCCCTGCCTGACCGTTTCTTTGGGGATCGTTCCAAGTTCGAGACTTTCGTTCTAGATTGCCATGTCTTGTTCTCTCTAAAACCTCGAACCTACAACTCAGAATTCATAAGAGTCAGAGCAGTCATCTCACTCCTCGGTGGAGAACCGAAAAGATGGGCACACACACTTCTTCGCCAGAATGATCCGTCTCTAGATACCTGGGCCTCATTTTCCCGTGCTTTGGACTCAATGTATAGAGACCCACACCAACGTGATACAGCCCAAACGGTCATCAGAACCCTTAAACAAGGTCGTAGGCCCGTCGAAGAGTACATCACGGAATTTCGCCACTTTTCTCACCAAACAGGATGGAACGACACGGCACTATTAGATCAATTCCGCTTAGGATTGGCGGACCACCTCAAAGATGAGTTGGCTAGAGTCGGCATACCACCTAATATGGAGGCCCTAATTGATTTCTGTATTCTGGTGGATCGCAGAATGAGAGAGAGACGTCAGGAAAGAGGAGCTACACTCCCTTGGATACCTAGACCCATCTCTAACCTGTCTGAACAACCTTCTGCTTCCACAGCATTGGTCCCGGTGCCTAATCCAGGTTCCTCGGTTGAACCCATGCAGATCGGCCTGGTTAACGGACGTCTACCCAGAGCTGAAGTAGACCGCCGTCGCCAACTCCGCCTATGCCTCTATTGTGCTGAAGCCAGCCATCAAGTTCGTAATTGTCCTATCAGAAATGTTTCAAGAAGGGGTAAGCCCATTCCTCATGTCATACATGCCATACATACATCCAAGAATCCCTCCCCTCTCTTACTGCTCCCCATCTTATTACAGTGGCAGCAGAAGACGATCCCGCTACAAGCCATGGTGGACTCAGGAGCTAGTGGGTGCTTTCTGGATGAAAACTTATCTTCACTTTTGTCTATTCCCCTTCACAATAAAACCTTTCCTGTGTGCGTTCAACTAGTTGATGGCTCTCATTTGCAGTCTGGACCCATAACACACGAAACCATACCGTTACAAGTCACCATAGGTTCTAAGCATTCTGAGACATTATGCTTTGACATTGTTTCTTCACCTCTATACCCGGTCATACTCGGCCTTCCCTGGCTTAAACTACACGACCCTTACGTACACTGGTCGTCCGCATCTGTGTCGTTTCTGTCTCCTCGTTGTAAACAAACGTGTCTCCAGAGAACACACACTGTAATGTCCATACTCGACAAAGATATGACGCAGACTAATGTCTGCCTTCCCAAGGCCTACCATGAGTTCCACGATGTGTTCGATAAACAAAAAGCCGAGACACTACCACCAAGACGTCCCTATGACTGTCCTATAGATCTTCTTCCTGGGACCGCCATTCCCTATGGCCGTATCTACCCCCTGTCAGAACCAGAGCTGACTGTGTTAAAAGAATATATAAAAGAAAACCTTGAAAAAGGATTCATTCGCCCCTCTACCTCTCCGGCAGGAGCTGGCATCTTTTTTGTAGATAAAAAGGATGGAGGGTTAAGGCCATGCGTGGACTACCGAGACCTCAATAAGATAACGGTAAAAAACCGATACCCCTTACCTCTCATACCAGAACTGTTGGAGAGACTGAAGGGTGCCAAAATATATTCCAAACTGGATTTACGCGGAGCCTACAATCTCGTCAGGATGAAACAAGACGACGAGTGGAAAACCGCATTCCGATCACGCTACGGCCACTTTGAATATACAGTCATGCCCTACGGGCTGTGTAACGCACCGGCCACCTTCCAACATTTCATAAATGACGTTTTCAGAGACCTCCTTGATTGTTTCGTTGTCACCTATCTCGACGACATCCTTATTTTTTCTTCGTCCCTCGAAGACCACCGCTCCCATATGCGTATCGTTCTTCAACGACTCCGTGACAACAAACTATATGCCAAACTCGAGAAATGCATATTTGAAACAACGAAGGTGGATTTTCTCGGATTTGTGCTTTCTCCAGGACAGATCGAGATGGATCCTAAAAAAGTAGAGGCCATCCTGTCCTGGCCCATTCCTGACACCCGAAAGGCAGTACAACGATTCCTAGGGTTTGCCAATTTTTACCGGAGGTTTATAAAGAATTTCTCTAAGATAGTACACCCATTAACCATTCTTACCAAGACCGGAATACCCTTCAAATGGACTCCAGAGGCTCAAGTGGCATTTAACACTCTTCGTATCCGTTTTTCTACCACTCCTATCCTCTCCATGCCTGACCCTCAAACACCCTATTTCTTGGAGGTGGACGCCTCCGAAATAGCCACTGGGGCGATCCTTTCTCAACGTGCGGCCGATGGTCTTCTTCACCCAGTGGCATATTGTTCGAAAAAACTCAATCCGGCTGAAATCAACTACGACATAGGAGACCGCGAGTTGTTAGCAATCAAAAGAGGGCTTGAAGAATGGCGTCACCTACTGGAGGGTGCCTCACACCCGATCACTGTCTATACAGACCATAAAAACCTCGAGTATCTGCGTTCTGCCAAACGCCTCAAACCAAGACAGGCCCGCTGGGCTCTCTTTTTTGCTCGTTTTATTTTTCATGTCACCTACAGACCGGGTCAGAAAAATGGTAAGGCCGACGCCCTTTCTCGCATCCATCACTCATGTAGTATTCCTTCTACCCCCTCATCAATACTACCTTCAAAATGTTTCCTTGGCATCATCCACCCCGTATATGACAAGATTCGCACTCTAACCGCAACCACTTCTTTAGAAGTAAATCCTGAAGGCCTTCATATTACCAAGGACCGTGTCTTCGTACCAGAAGAAGCTCGCTTCGACGTCTTACATACATGTCATGATTCTCCACAGGCTGGACACCCAGGCATACGAACAACCTTGGATCTTGTTCTTCGACAGTTTTGGTGGCCCTCTGTGGAGCTCAGTGTCAAACAATACGTCCAATCATGCCCTACATGTCTCAGAACAAAAGTCAATCTTACCAAGACTGCGGGTTTACTCTGCCCCCTACCAGTCCCAAACAGACCATGGACACAACTAACCATGGACTTCATTGTAGACCTGCCTCCGTCCAAAGGTTTCAACACAATCATGGTGGTTGTCGATAGATTGACTAAAATGGCGCACTTCATTCCTAGTAAGAAATTACCGACTGCCGGAGAAACAGCCTCCTTATTTTTTACCCATATCTTCCGTCTCCATGGAATTCCTGATACTATAACAACAGACAGGGGAACTCAATTCACGTCTAAGTTCTGGAAAGCCTTTTGTTCCTTATTACGAATACAGCGAAACCTCTCTTCATCCTTTCACCCACAGACAAATGGACAAACGGAACGAGTCAACCAAATTCTTGAACAGCACCTACGTTGTTACACTTCCTTCCTCCAGGATGACTGGCTCGACCTCCTGCCCTCAGCAGAATTCTCATACAACTCTCGTAAACACTCTTCCATAAACTCCTCTCCGTTCTATGTAAACTACGGATTCCATCCTACTGCTATTCCCAATATCCCTGTAACCACCACTGTGCCTGAAGCAACCAATCGCCTTCTCATTCTCAAGCAAGGATTCCGCTTAGCCGCGACTACCCTACAAGCTGCTCAAGAGACGTACAAAAAAGCTGCGGATAAACGACGACGACCTGCTCCGGATTTTCAAATCGGGGACATGGTCCTCCTCTCCACAAAAAATCTTCGGTTGCCCTGTCCATCCAAAAAACTGGGTCCCAAGTTCGTGGGTCCGTTTCGTATCCTTAAGAAGATCAACTCTGTTGCCTTTCGTCTTCAACTGCCGGACTCATACAAGATACACCCCGTTTTCCATGTCTCCCTTTTTAAGTCGTATCATCCCGATCCTTTTATCAACCGCTCCCCTGCTCCTCCTCCTCCCTCTGTGGTGTCGGATTCCCTGGAATATGAGATTGGCCGGATTCTTGATTCCCGTCTGCATAGGGGCAGACTCCAATATTATGTGCATTGGAAAGGGTATGGCCCTGAGGAGCGGTCTTGGGAACCGGTTCAGCACGTGCATGCACCTGCTCTCCTCCGGGCGTTTCATCGCTTGCACCCGCGCAGACCGGGCCCTGGTCGCTCCGGGGGGCGCTCCTTCGGGGGGGGGTTCTGTCATGCCCCAAAGCGGGATCTCGGCGACCCCGGGACCCACCTGGTGCCGCCTCGCGGCCTGGACCCTCACCTGCGGTGGTCGCAGTGGCGCTGCCCCGATCACGGGGGTTGCCTCCTCCGGCGTTGGGCGGACCACGCCTGATCCGAGCGGCCGGTGGGGCCTGTCATGGCGCCGATTTGGAGCCCCAGAACACCACGGTGCCTGACTCCTCACCGCGCGGTTTGAGGGGGCGTGGCCCAACCAGCGTCTGGATCTGGAGGCTCCCTTTTACAGGTTGGGGGGCGTGGCTGAGCCCTTGATAGACAGGGACTGGGCTCGCCCCCAGGGAGAGCCTACCTCCCAGATGGGACCCAATAGGGAGACGAATCATCACCGCTCAGAGGGGCGTGACCACCCCAACTGCCTATATATACCCAGTCCTTGCACACTATCATTGCCACAGCGTCGCTTCTCTTAAGAGTTGTATACCTGCTAACGAATGCTAATATATCCTTGTTGTGTACCAAACCTGGAAAGTCTTGACTCTTCTTCTGGATATCCCCTACTCTGTACTGCGTTATAGCTTCTACACCTGGTTCCTGCTTCCCGCTCCCCCGACCCTGACAGCGGTAGACGTATACGTGCGTTTGCAGCAGTGACATTGTAATACAACGTTCTGCGCAAAGGGTTTTGCCCCTCGCATTAATGCATTTTTGCGCTTGCGCAAACATATGCGCGTAGATTGTAATAGGGCCCAATATCAGGAAATAAACACATTAAAAAGCCTAGCAACATATACAATACATGTAACAAACATACAGGTGAATATAAATTTATATAATTAAGTAATATATACTGAAATACAAAATAAACACACACAGGGTTATTCAGAGAGTGTGAAAAGCAGAAGAATGACTGGAGAATTATTGGAGAATGAAAAATTCTAGGTTAAAATAGCTGATTTGGAAAGTGAGATGAAAGGGAGAATTTTTCTGGTTTGGCTATTTTGACCTAGAATTTTTCATTCTCCAGTCATTCTCCTGCTTTTCACGCTCTCTGAATAACCCTGACAGAGATATCCACATAAATATCCTTCATCAGTAACAGACATACAGTATGTGCATGGGTAAAACTATTTATTATTGGATACATATTAATATGTAGAGTGCACATGTTACTCCTAATGAATTTAGAATCATGCTGGCAGGTCTCCAATATTAACCACTTGGCTGCTATGGACGCGCTCAGCGCGTCCAGCCAAGTGGTTCTCCTGTGCTACGGACGCGCTCAGCGCGTCCGAGCACAGGAGGCAGCAATCCGCCGGATTCCGGTGGATTGCTGCGCCCCCCGGTGCGGGCTGACATCTTGGATGTCAGCCCAGCACTCGGGAGCCCGGCGGGGACATTAGATGTCATCGCGGCTACGCGATGACATCTAATTCAGGCGCCCCCCGGATGTGCGGAGGAGGCGCCTGAAAGGGAGGGGGGGAGGTCCTTCAGACCTCTCTCCCTCCCGATCGCCGGGGAGCAGGGGGTTAAGACAGGCACCGCTTGGAAGGGCACAGCCTGCCCTTCCAAACGGTGGCTCTCATTAACCCCTGGGGAGCCGGATCACGAATCGGCTCTGAAAAGCGCCGGTTCGTGATCCTTTCCCGGAGCTGGCCGACATCTTGGATGTCGGCCAAGCCTCCGGGAACTCCCCCTGAGGACTGGCGTCATCGTGCTATGCACGATGACGCCAGTCCTGGAGTTAACCCCTAGCTGCCACCAACGGTGGAGATAGGGGATTCCAATGAATCCCCTATCTCCCGATCCGTGGCAGCTAGGGGTTAATGTTTGGTACTGTTGGATCGGCCAGAGCATGGCCGTTCCAACGATACCAAATACCACTGTGAAAAAAGTTTTTTAAAAAAAAAATATTTAAAAAAAAAATAAACAAGTTTTTTTTTTTTGTTTTGTTAATGCAGCAATATTGTTCCCATTTCAATTATAATGTGAACAATGATGCTGCACTAACGATTTTTGTATGCGGTGCGTTTGTTAAAAATCGCGTAATTTCCCCCAAAAAAAAATGTAACGAGACCCCATCTCTAATTTTTTTAACAAGCGCACCCCATACAAAATATAACCGCAATTGCTCGCATGTTAAAATGTGGAAAAAATACACTTTACACGTTGTAAATTATTGAAAATTCATATTTTATTGCATTTTTTGTTATAATATACAGACAGGTCATGACGTATACATATAATAATGACATATTATTAATCTGCCGAGTCTGACGGAAAGAACGATATATAATATGTCTGGGTCATATACTAAAATAAGCCTTCAAAACACGTTTAAACATGATGAGCAAAACCGGTAAATATGACCTCAGCACAGAGGCGTGAAATGCCTCAGCAGCGAAAGGGTTAATATACTGAACCACTGTACCATTTACCGTTCATTAAAATCTCCCAGCGGATATCTTGCATCCATTTGTTTTGCCCAGGTGTATTGCTTGCTATTGGGGATGCATTCGGACATATGCTAATGGGTGCGCTATGGACATGGTGATATAAATCACAGCAGGCACACAAGAACTCTCATCAGTCACTAAATTGTGTATATATATATATTATTTTTTTTTGAGAACGGATTTTACCAGGAAGGATACATTGAGATTTCTCTTGTTTTCAAGTATGTCCTGGGTGGTGAGTATGTACCGTTAGGTGTCTTGCCCAAGGACACTTACTGGAGAGGTCCTCTTGCTGTAATCAAACCCATATGTCTCCACAGACTCTCTCCATGCAGAGCAGTGATGTTACCTCTACTCCACCCAGCCAGTACTCAGCAAAGGGTTCTCCCTTGTTCCAAACCATGACACCTTGAAGCTGGAAATTTGCCCTTGGATTTGGAGAACTGTACATTTTTCTGAATTTCTACAGTATAGTATGTGTTGTCAAAGGTGTTTGGGGCAGATTAGTATTTTTTTCTCATGATTTGTAATCTTTTATTTTAGACGACTGAAGCTGTTTTGCGGAGGGGGTGGTTTTCTTCTTTGGCCGAAGCGTAAGTCTGCTCACACAGTCTGTATCTATGAGGTTCTATACATTAGCTTTGTAAAGTGGTCAGGGTGTGCAGAGTGGCCCTTTGAGTGATGACAGTTGGACCAAACACATTGTACAAAGGGCATTGTGATTGGCTCACAAACGTAAGGAAGTAACCTGCTTCTCTATGGTTGTAGAGGAGAGACATGCTGCTCAGGTGTTTTGATCGGGATTCAATTAAGATTCTACACAGATGTAAAGCAAACAGAATTATGTATCGTTACGTGTCTTCCCTAAGGACGCTTGCTGGAGAGGTGTTCTGACCAGGTTTTGACCAGGTCGTCATGGTTGACAAGCAGTGATGATGTTACCGCTGTCTTACCAGCTGATACTATGTACTTGTAATATAATTAGAATCTATAGATTGTGTTTCATTATCATCTTAACTTCTGATAAGGATGTGATTTTTCTACTACACAGTTATAGTGCACAGACGTGTATGTATCATTCGGTGTCTTTCCCTCTGACACTTGCTGGACAAGTGCTCTGACTGGGATACGAACTGTCGTCTTCATGGCTGTAGAGATGTGATGTTACCTCGACTCGACCCAGTTGAAACTCTCTAGCTGTAATCCAATTAGAATTGAGATATATATAGATTGTGTTTTCTCATAGGCGTGCGCACAGGGTGTGCCTGGTGTGCCCAGGCACACCCTAATGTTGAGTTAAGGGTTCATCCTTGACCCCCTACATAGATATTTTGGATGTTCCTTTTCTGTTTCATGGTAAATTACATTTAGTAGTGACGGTATCTCAGCATAATCATTGGTTAGGCCCATAAGCGTGAACAGGGGATGTGTCTGGTGGGCCCAAGAAGAAAATGAAGAGGTCCCTTTTCAACTCCTACATTGACATTTTAGATGTCCCTTATCTGGTCCATGATAAATAACATTAGCACTGACTTTATCTCCGGTTACAGGTTATTTCGAATGAAAAATGTCTATTTCTAATGAAAAATGTGCAATTTGTGCAAAAGCCTCTAAAGTTTTCAGTTAATAAACGTTCTATGGGTGCACACCCTAATGTAACGAGCTGCGCACGCCAGTGTGTTTTCTACTATAGGACTATGTTTTATGAGTAATACAGTGATCCAAGTGAATCCAAAAAGTGTTCACAATCTTTTTCTTGCAACATGTACATAACTTTTTTTGATAAATTCCTTTTGTTCCTGAAATCAAGGGAGAATACATTGAGACTAAAGAAAGTTGTTTTCTAACATGCCCAAAATCATTGAAATGCGTATATTCTTTAAACCGCTATGCCATGTACAACTTTAACATGCCTGCACTAAATGATCAAACATTCACTAACGATTAAAGCAAATCAAGCACAGCATAAACAAAATATAATTATAATTTTGCTATTTTTATAAAACAAGACAACTTAACAGAGTATTCTTTTGAGACAGTTATTTACAGCTTGAATAAAATTATGTTTCCTGATCTCTCAGTTAATTCCCCACATGGTCCATCTTTAAATTTTTATAATCCTACCCAAAGTGTTTAGAAGAAGTTGGAAGTGGTTTCCTTCGGAATTGTCTAGTTATACCAAATTCATATTGAAAGGCTTAAGAGGGCTCAGGGAGATATCCACGATGACGATTATAATTAGGAAAACATTTAATATCATCATTTCTTCCTACTTGATTAAAAGAAAAAGTGAAGTCTTATTTTATTTTGGTTTGAGACTAAATTGTTATGTGTTATGTAAAACCCAGGATATCTTTTATCCCTTTCCACGCTCAATTAAGTAGGCCAGCCCTAAGGCTAGGGTCAGACGAACGCATTTTTCACGTTGTCCGTGAAAAAGTGCGTTCGAACGAACGTACGTATTTTTTCCCGGAATACGCGATAGTGGTCATACGATGCGCCTTTTCGTCCGTGATTTTGTACGGATCATCAATAAAACCCTTTTTGCGTCTGGACGTTATGTTGGCCGGACGTGTGCAGCGTCTGACGTCTCCCAATAACGCAAACACGCCGCTATGCGGCCGCAGCGCACTCTGTACGTCAGTAGTAGCGGTTTGACGTTCTCGAAAAAATGCATTCGTTGGCCACTTGCGTTGCACGGACGAACTTTCGTGCGGCTGTTCGTCGTATGTTCCCCGGCATTGGACGGCATTTGCTGCTAGCACGGCCGTAATTTCGTGCGGCTAAACGCACGTGAAAAATGCGTTCGTTTGACCCTAGCCTTAAATGTTGAAGATTTATGAAAAAATAATTGTTCATTTTTTTATCATTATATCTTATTATTGTGTTGAAAGACTTGAACATTATTTAAAATGTCTTCATGTCCTACATTTGTAACTGGATCTAGACCTCTTCTGGAGAAATGCAAATGAATTCCATGTATTGCAAAGAATTATGTTAGCAAATCAGCTCCAGAATATGTCCCTGAGGTTACAGTACATCAGACATCGCAGCCAATGTACTGTAGCTCACAGATGTCTTGCTGAACTGTGGATGCAATAGAAACTCTTATTAGACATTGTGGCAGTACTGGGATTGACCAAAAGAGGGAGCACTCTGTCTGTCAAATTGTACACACAGGGCACACAGGGCTAGTGTTAAGATATAAGCGGTAACGCAAGGATAAGTGACTTTAACGCATGCCCCTACATTACAACCCTAGTGTTAACAGGTTAAAAAATCCATTATCGCATCGGTAATTGCGCGAGCTTACTGTACTTTGCGCTCCCTATACCCAGCATGGGGAGCACAATCAGTAATTAGAGTTAGGATTACAAAATCCTAACACTAAATAACGCACCAATGTGGTAACAAAAAATTTAAGCACAGCTAGGAGCTGGTGCTAGCTGATACCGCGTCTGCAGAATCCTTTAGGATCAGCTGAAAAACCAATGAAAAATCAGATACTCACCTCTTATCCCGCCGCGAGAATGGTGGCTCGATCAGTCACTTCTGCCCGGTGGATGCAGAGTGGGACTGGAGACAAATAGTCCCTAGTCTCGCTCTGCGAATCACTCTTCAGCCCTGCTCATAGCATGAGTATCAGGGAGGGTTAGCTGCGGATGTCTGGCATGGCCACAGCCCCCATATGCCACTGTAGGACAAACATCATCAGGGCTGGGTGATCGCATGGTGGAGGCCCAGGGGGATTGGAGTGTGGTTGACATGGAGCCATGGAGAATGTGGAAAGGTCCCCGACATGTACCCGTGTGAGTGTGGCGGAGTATTCAGGTGAGGCTCAATATCTTTTTAGCAACAGCCTAAACATTGAATCACCAGGAAAGACTATATTGTCTGTTATTATCAATAGCACAGTTTTAGAACTTGTTATCAAGAGTGCTCGGGACCCCAAGCATTCTGGATTTGGGAATCTGGAAGAACTGAAAGTCGGAGGGGAGGAGGTACACAACAGGGGAACCATGATACACTATCTGCTGCAGCCCCAGGGTGTACACAAGGTGGGAGACACTGTACAGTGCTTTGTGAGGGACATGTTGTACAGAGCCAGAGTCTCCCAATGAGTTCCTGCAGGAGGACCGACCTGGAGTGTCATGGTGGTGACTAAAAAGAAAATCTGTATCAGTCTGAAAATTCCTGATTTTGGAGTCTTCCAGATTTCACAATTCTCGACAAGGAGCATCCAACTTGTATATTTATTGAAGCTCTTAATATCGATACCAAAACCATGTTTATATTCCTTGTCTTGAATCAAGACACAACAGACATGTCAAAAATGTATATATTTACTGTACAGGGTTTGAAAGTGCTGAGCATGCGGGAAAAATTGTCTGAATGCCTTACTATTGACTTTAGATTAACACTAATTCAATCCCTGAATGATATCACATGTAACTGCACTCTGCCTCAACCTTAGAGTCAAAATAATTTTAATTCAATTTAGTTATTACTCCATTTCTTAAAAAATTATATTTTCAGTGCTATTTTAGGAAATGATTTGAGACATTTATGTAATGCAACGCTAAATGTGAACTGTTTATACAACATTTTCAACTTTCAATCCTTGACACTACATATCTATTCTAAAATGCACGCAAGAAGCTATCACAGCTTAAAGAGACAGGAGGAATAAACACTCTACTCATGCAGGTCTATTCAAACAAAGGTAAAACTGAGGAGAATGACTGGAGAAGTGAAAATTCTAGGTCAAAATAGCCAAACCAGAAAAATTCTCCCTTTTATCTCACTTTCCAAATCGGCTAATTGGTCTAGATTGCTCTCTTCTGCTGCCAGTTCTCCTGGTTTTCACCTTTCTCTGAATAGACCTGTTGGTGTTTTGTGATCTAGTAAATAACTAAATAGTCAAATTATTTAACTGACTTGAACACTTGGTAGAGAAATCATGAATCTGACATTTATTTATATGAAGACCTTCCAAACTGCAATGGCATGAAGTTAAAAAAAATAATGAAAACATATTGGCGGACCGCTCTTCTATTAACCTCTTCACTACCATGTAAGTTGTTTTCCATAAAACCACTGCTACAACGCAGTGGATTTATGGAAAACAACTTTCCATTGCAGACAGAGTAAAAACGTATGTGCCCTTCATAAAATACATTTTAGATACAATAAATTTATTTGACAGACAGAATCCCTGCTGGTCAAAATGTGCTACTACATGTATCATACTACAGCCAGAGCGTCCTACGTGCCAAAACAGCTTAAACATCTTAGATTCCTTTCTTTCCTATAAGAAAGAAATGGATTCCCAAATGTACTATGATGCAATTTTACCATATGGCCAACAGATGGCACCATATTCTTGTCAATGAGTGCATACATTTGAAAGAGCGATTTTGATATTTGAATCTGTATTTAAAGCACAGTTTCAATGTATGCATAATGTGATTTTTTTTCTTTAAATCTACTTGGTCCTGGCAGTGGATTTATGAAAAACAACTTGCAAATGAAGGGGTTAAAAAAAAAAAGCACACACAATTGTATGCTAACCTCTGGTCCTACAGTGCACAGGAGGTTGTTGTCTACTGCCTTCTGGAGAAGGACACTGAGAACAAATAGCCAAAGTCTCCCTCATAGCAGTCCCTCATTACCTGTTTAGCTGGGATAGGGCCCAACCTTTTCCTATATATGTTACAACTATTTTTCTCTTAAATATTAGTTGCCATTTTTGCCAGTCTGTTATAAAACAGTGATCAACTTAATCTTGAATAATTCAGGTGGGTGGAAATTATTTATTTGCTAAAAGAACACACTAACATAGTACTTTGTTTATACGTTAAATCAGTGGTTCTCAACGCTGTCTTCAAATCCCCCTAAGGCTGGGGTCAGACCTGCGCATTTTTAACGTGCGTTTAGGCGCACTTAATCACGGCCGCACTAGCAGCAAATGACGGGCAATGACGGCCAATATACGAAGTACGGTCGCACGAAAGTCCGGCTGCGCAACACAAGTGGAAAATGAACGCATTTTTTCGAGAACGCAGAACCCCTAGTACGGACGTACAGAGTGCGCTGCGCCCGCTAGCGGTGTGTGTGTGTGATTTGGAGATGTCAGACCCTGCTCGTGTCCGGCCAACATAACGTCCAGACACAAAAAGTTTCCTGGTTTGGATCCGTAAAACATCACGCACGAAAATGCGCATCGTATGACTGTTTTCGCCTATTCCGTGAAAAAATACGTCAATGCGTTCGGACGCACTTTTTTACGTTCGCGTGTAAAAATACTTTCGTTTGACCCTAGCCTAACAGGCCAGGTTTTAAGGAAAAAATCTGGAAAAAATAAAGTCTGAATCCTGCAATCACTGAGCAGCAAATCATATCACCTGTGCTGTGCTTCAGAAATCTGGCAAACCTGGCCTGCTAGGGGGAACTGAGAACAGGGCTGAGAACCACTGCGTGAAATGATAATATACTCTGTTTTACTGTTCAATGCAGATTTTTACTTCAAAGTACAATTCTATGATGAATTATGATACTTCTTGTCACAAGTTTGAGACAGAATCCTCACTTATAATATGCTTTATATAATTATTATTAATCTTTATTTATAAAGCGCCAGCATACTGTATTCCGCAGCATTGTACAATAGGCACAGTATAGACAGGGTTACAATACATTGAACATCATTTCAACATTTGACAAACCAGTACAGGAGGAGATGAGGGCCCTATTCCCGTAGGAACTCACAATCTAAAAGGGTTGGGGTTGGAAACAGGAGGAGAGGACTGCATGGTGAGAGTGATGGACTGTTAGGTGAGAGTGGTGGACTGGTTGTGTCAGTGAGTTGGGTGGAAGCCTTGCCTAAATAGGAATGTTTTAAGGGAGCATTTGAAGGAAGGGAAACTAGGGGAAAGTCTGACCGTATGAGGGAGAGCGAGAGAGAGGATGGGGGCTGCGTGTGAGAAATCCTGCAGTGTATCATGTGAAGAGGTGATGCTGGGAGTAGCTAGGCGCAGGTAACTGTTTGATCTTATGGAGCGGGCTGGGGTGTATTTGGTGATTAGTGAGGACAGGTAGTGGGGAGCTGAGTTAGTGAGGGTTTTGTAGGTCAGGGTAAGGATTTTGAATTTAATTCTGCAGTGGATGGGGAGCCAATGAAGGGACTCGCAGAAGGGAGTGGCAGAGACAGAGCGGCGGGTGAGGTGGATGAGCATGGCAGAGGCATTAAGAATGGATTGTGGGGGGGTGAGGCGGGAGAGAGGGAGGCCAGATAAGAGATTATTACAATAGTCAAATCAAGAGATTACAAGGGCGTGGATGAGTTGTTTTGTGGTGACAGCGGTAAGAAATTACCAGTTTCTTGAAATTTTTACGCAGTTGGTATCGGCAGGAGGAGGAAAGAGACTGGATGTGGGGGATGAAGGAAAGATCAGAGTCAAGTGTAACTCCGCGACAGCAAACCTGGTTTGATGGGGAGATAGTGATACCCTCCATCGTGATATAAAAGTCAGGAGGCGAGGAGGCATTAGAAGGAGGAATTAGTAGGTGAATTAGGGGTGCACTGAAATTTTGGGGACCAAAATTATAGGCTGAAAATGTCTATTTCGGCACATAGAAAATAGACTACAATATCGGCCAAATTATCCCATAATATAATATATTTGAGATGGAAGTAAAACATGCTGCAGTTATTTTCGGCCTCAGACTTCAGTAATCACTACAGCTGCTGATAAATATAGCCAGAGCCCAGGGGGAACCGCCTGCCCCCTGCGTACTGTATCAACCTCTTCCTGGGCTCGTAGCTCTCCGCAGTACCGGAAACTGGCAGGGGAGATGTGTCAAAGCCGCCACGTCAAACCCAGATCTCACCAATACAGCGAAGAACTGGATCATTCACTGGGCAGAGAACCCCCTCCCACCTAAAACATGAAGTGGATTCGCCCACAAGATGCAGGCTGTTAAGGTGGTCCGGGGTCAGAATGTTCCTCCAATGGAGGCCCTCAGGAGCCCGGTGCCACATAGGCCTGAGAGGCGGTATACTAATGTCAGGGACACAGGCAATATGCAAAAATTAGGGATTCCTGTGAAGAAGGAGAGAATAAGACCTGCGTCCAATTGGACAACCTTAAATACTGCTCCTTCCCCAGAACTGGCCTATATGTTATGCGGCTTGTCAGCACCTGAGCAGGGGTATGATGTCATCACAGAGGCAGGCACAGGGGCCCATGAGAGATTGGAACTAGGGCACCGCCCACAGTTATACCCCTAGGCCCCTATCACACACAGCTGTATACCCACCACAGCCATATACCCCACCACACAGCACTCACAGATTACAGAAAGCCCCCTGCCAACACAGCTTTATTCCTCCATCACCACAGAGAGAGAGGAGCTAGGGCACGCCCACGCCTATATCCCCCACAGCTATATGCCCCACTGTTACATCACCCACAGCTAAGGCTGGGGTCAGACCAGCGCACTTTTAACGTGCGTTCTGGCGCACATAATTACGGCCGCACTAGCAGCAGATGACGGGCAATGACGGCCAATATATGATGTACGGTCGCACGAAAGTCCGGCCGCGCAACGCAAGTGGAAAACGAACGCATTTTTTCTAGAACGCCGAACCGCTAGTACTGACGTACAGAGTGCGCAGCTGCGGCATAGCGGCATGTGTGCGTGATTAGGAGACGTCAGACACTGCTAATGTCCAGCCTACATAACGTCCAGACGCAAAAAGAGTTTTATTGACGATCTGAAAAAATCACGCACGAAAAATGCGCATCGTATGACCGTTTTCGCGCACTCCGTGAAAAAATACGTCAATTAGTTCGGACGCACTTTTTTACGTTCGCGTGTAAAAATGCTTTCGTTTGACCCTAGCCTAAATACCCCAACCAATGCGTCACAACACTCACAGCGATATACCCCCAGTCTGACACATCTATATACCTCCATGTGTCTGCACCCACAGCTATATACCCCTACCACACAGCACTGATAGCTATTTACCCCAGCCTGACACAACTATATACATACACCAACCAGTTTATTTTTTGTGACAAACAGTGAAAAAAATTAAAAAATTTCACGGAAAAAATATCTGTTTCGGCTGTTGGCCAAGTGCATTCTGTATTTTCGGGTTTCGGTCCAGAAATTTTATTTTGGTGCATCACTACATTAAATGCGCTTGAGAGAATCCAGAAACATTTCATTAAGACAGTGAAAATGCATTGAGGCGTGCGTTAAAAATACTCACGGTACATTGTGTGGTCCTCCCATCTGATCCATCGAAATCCTACGACAGAAGCTGGGAGGGGTGGGTAACAATGGATGCACTTAGTGCATCCAAATGGCCTCAGTCTTGGAGTTGTTGCTGGCTATTCCTTAGTAATTACATGGGGAATCTTTACAAGCACTTCACTGTCACCTAAATCAGATTTGTTTTTGCAGACTAAATATTTAGCGTACACTCAGCTGGTAAGGAAATAAAGAATTTCTCAGCTGAATAAATGTGGACTGAAATTATGTTTCTTGGCACTATCTATAGCCATAAAATCTGAATGACAAAACTGAGCCAATAAAAATGTAGTTTTCCAGTAAAAGAGTACATTATTGTGCGTAAAAATATAAACTGTCTCTCTAAAATGTGAATAATTCCCGAAACGACGTTGAGCTGCACTCTCCCGAAGCTGGCTCCAGACGTCCAGTATCTTCAAATTGCTGAACATGATGGAACCAAGCATGGAGCTCATCTGGTGGAAACTGATGTTTTTGTAATAATCAAAGAGTCCAGCGACCATGATGATAAAATCATCTGCAAAACATCACATTCTTAAAATAAAAAGGTAAAGTTGAAAAAGAAATGATGCATCGATTTGTAAATTATGATGTAACCTTATGCACAGAATGGAATCCTTTCTATGAATTAATTAGTATCCTTTTTATAGGAAATGAGACTTTGCAATATAGGGAACTATACCATTTTCTATTCTTTTTCTAAACGGGTGTTCTTCAGGTGGATAAACTCCATAAGAGACACATTCCTGTTCAGCTCTACTGAAAAAAACAAATATTATGGCCCCATTTTATAATACTAATGGCCCTGAGTCCTATTCCAGCTGAAACAAATACTCCTGCTGCAGTTTAGTTATTTCAGCTGCGTGCTGTAAATCAAAAGTTCCTGTACCTTGTATAAGAAGAGCTAATGTGGAGGCAGCTGGGAAATCCCTAGTGCTTCCAACCTAGCTCATTAGTGTCACTTGCAGCCGACAGCCGACTATGTTCCCAGTCTCACTCTGCTCCCAGCGTCAGGAAGTGGTGGAATGGGCCACCGTTCTCGCTGCAGGATGAGTGGAGAGTATGAGATTTTTTTGGGGGGTTCAGGGGGTGTTAAATGAGTTTGCAAATGCAGATTCATTTATTGGCAGCTTTTAGGTGCAGCTAAAATATTATCTTGCGCATCCTGACGGTAATTAGCGCTAGAACTTTGTAATACCTTACTTATCGAAAAGCTAACTAATGGTTAACCAACTAAAGCTAAATAAAAGCTAACTAATATCGCGCACGCGTGTTAGCGTCAGGAAGTTAATATGAGGGTATGCAATAAAGTCACTTATCCTGGCGATGAGTCTGACGCTTACATATCCGAACGCTAACGTTAGCACCATCTACAGAATGGTATATATGGGGTACTAGCAGGCGATTTTGAAGAATGAGTATACTTGATAATGGTAATAAATGGTTAACGTCTTACAGAGATTTTTTTTTTCCTGGCCAGAATAGGGGCTCTGGGATCCAGGTTACAGAAAAGCTTCGGTCATAAAAACCTTCATTAAAAAATTACTAGAACGGTTTCTAAACATCCTATGGACGGTATCTTTGTTGTTATCAGGCTCAGAGTTCCGCAGGCATCGACTATAGCGAGGTGCTCAATTCCTCTACGCTTGGGGGGGGGGGGCAAAGCTGATAAAAGATCAAATAAATTCTCTAACATGTTTTGTTCTGAAAAAAAGTCAAATGTATAAAAAATAAATAACATATCCAAAATTCAAAATCCATAAATTTGATATCATTATCTTGCTGGGTAGAACTTTCCATTTCTACAAGCAAAGGTTGGTTTGTAGGGAAATGTTAGGAAAGCATCTTTAGGTGATAAAGGTTAATTCAATATATGTTTAACATAAGTGAATGTTACACTCATTAGTGCCACATAGAAAAGGCATTAGAAATAAATCCCCGGGGCAGCTTGCTGCTACACATGGATTACCGGAGAGCTTCTACAATACCTCTAACCTGCATATATCAAATACCGTGATTAGGTATTGTATGGGTTTAATGCTAATGGGGGAAAGAATAATTAGAATCTAGTTAATGAGCGAGAATAAGCAACAGGCAACACAAATCCTTCCGACAGACTTATTGGGTTTTGTTAAAGAATAGGCTTATTCTGGCATGAAAGATGCATGAAGACCAGAGGTGACATGGATTTATAGAAGAGACATGCAGGTCTATTCAGTAAAGGTGAAACCCAGGAGAATTGGCAGAAACGTCAAATTGTAGGTCAAAATAGCCAAACCAGGAAAATTCGCCCATTCGTCTCACTTTCCAAATCGGCTATTGGGTCTAGATTGTTCTCTTCTGCCAATTCTCCAAAGTTTTACCTTTAAGGCTGGGGTCAGACGAATGCAGTGTTAACGTCCGTGTAGCCGCACTTTACCACGTCCGTGGTAGCAGATAATCATGACCAATGAAGGCCCACACACGAAGTACGTCCGCACGGAAGTGCAGACGCACTACGGACGCGGCAAACGGACGCAGGTTAGCAAGAACGTTGAACTGCTAGAATGGATGTGCGGAGTGCGCCACATCCGCCACGTCCGCATAGCTTTGTGTGTGAGTGATGGAACGTGGTCAGACGGACTGCATTTATACGTCCAGCATTTTTGACAGACAAAATGTTTTTTCATTTTAATTTATTTTCCCTCCTACTTCCGTCAAAAATAATGTCAGTGAAAAAAACGGACTGTGTGGCCACTACTGCGTCTTCCGTCAAAAAGTGCGTCCGTACTGCACGGGCGCACACATCCGTAGAAAACGCGCTCGTCTGACCCTAGCCTAAGGCTGGGGTCAGACCCGCGCACTTTTAACGTGCGTTCTGGCGCACTTAATTACGGCCGCACTAGCAGCAAATGATGGGCAATGATGGCCAATATACGAAGTACGGTCGCACGAAAGTCCGGCTGCGCAACGCAAGTGGAAAATGAACGCATTTTTTTGAGAACGCAGAACCGCTAGTACTGATGTACAGAGTGCGCTGCGTCCGCTAGCGGCGTGTGTGCGTGATTAGGAGATGTCAGACGCTGCTCATGTCCGGCCAACATAACGTCCAGACACCCAAAGTTTCCTGGTTTGGATCCGTAAAAAATCACGCACAAAAATGCGCGTCGTCTGACTGTTGTCGCGCATTCCGTGAAAAAATACGTCAATGCGTTTGGACGCACTTTTTTACGTTCGCGTGTAAAAATGCTTTCGTTTGACCCTAGCCTAAGGGATTATTCAAAGAGTAGTGAACGGTGGATTTCCTTGTGCGGTGCAATTTCGTGGCAATTCGGTTATTCAGAAAGCAGCCAATTCGCCAAATATTGACGAATTCCCAGCGAAATACAGCGCAATTCGCCTCACATCGCCGCAGTTAGGCGGCCTTCAATGACAGCGAAATCCTCCAAAGAGAAGTAATGATTAATCTATTCAGAGAACAATGAACAGCACCGAAATATCAGTGAAATGCCTTGTGAAATGTGAAATTCTGGTTTCAAGTTTAATCAGGCGAATCCCATAGTTTTCACTTTTTTCCCATATTCCCATTTTTATTGAATTACAAATTTTAAAAGGCAATAAAAGAACAAAAATGCATGTAAATCATAAAAAAGGTCCTATGATTAATAATAAAAAGACTTGTTACAAAATAAAAAAGAAAACAAATCTGAATCAAAAATGTCACCAAAAAGTCCCGAAAAATGGCTAGAATTGAATAAAAGACTTTTTGCTGCAAATGAAAAGAATAAACAGATGAATATCTGTTTATTCATTTCATTTGCAGCAAAAAGTCTTTTATTTATTTATTTATTAGCCATTTTTCTGGAATTTTTTGGCGAACGTTTTGATTCAGTTTTTTTTAAATGGCGTTTTCTTTTTTATTTTGTAACAAGTCTTTTTATTATTAATCATAGGACCTTGTTTATGATTTCCATGCATTTTTGTTCTTTTAAATGCCTCTTAAAATTTGTGTTTTTTTTCTTTACCCCGGTTTGGCGGCTGGTCGGCTTTTCTTCAGAGGATTTCAGTGGCTGATTGGCGGCATTTGATGATCTGTTTGGCGGTGTTCGTCGGATCGCCGGCTGCGTTCGGCGGCATTCGGCGCATCCCTTTGGCGACCCTGCAGTGAATCTTGAATTCACCGCAGGGTCAGTAAATTAAACTCTATGAAGTGCGCTGAACAAGACAGCACCAGCATTTTGTTGAACTTTCGGTGCTCTCTGAATAACCCCTCTAGTGAATAAACCTGATGAGATTTATGCGAGCTTGGTGCACCAGGAATAGCATTATTTTTACAGTGTGGCGTATTCACTAAATAATAACTGACATGTCTCCTGTATACAGCTCCACAGCCTTTCAAGATATCTCTAACAAACTCACTCTTTAAGGCCACGGTCAGACGAGTGCACTATGTGCGTCCGTACTGACATGCCTCCCGGCGTCCATCGTAGCATTGTGATTCTTCGACAGGGCCGGCCATATACTGTAGCGTGTCACAAATTGCGTGCACTACAGCGGCCATGCTGCGGACATTCGACGCGCATTCGACAGGGCTGCAAAGTATGATCGAGCCTTGCAGCTCTGAGTGCACTATCTGCGCTCAGCGAGGTGGCCAGACGGGCGTCAGAATGGAAGGAACGTCCACTCTCACAGACGTTCCTTCTGCTCTGCAAAATGCTCGTCTGACACTGGCCTTAGAGAGGTCGATCAGCTCACTCCATAATCCCATCCCCATTGCACCTTTCCTGATCTGTCTCCCACACAGCCCCCATGCACCCCATTACTTCAGCTGTTTACCCTCACCTAGTGTGTCACCCACTCCTCCTAGATTGTAAGCTCTTGTGCACGGTCCTCTTTTCCCATTGTTCTCCCCACGTCAAATTTACCTGTTCAGATTATGTTTGTTTTATCCTACCCTTTGTACAGCGCTGTGGAATATGTTGGCACTTTATAAATAATTGTAATTTTATATTTATATGCCAAAAATGTTAAAATGAATTGCCAATAAGGTCATATATTATGCCGAAAAGCATGAAGTGTTTTTTTTTTAAATGTTAAAACCTTTTTTTCTGTCCTCTCATTAAAATACCACAGCTTTCCTATCCATTTATTTCATACACTCTTCACATAGGAGAATTAGTTGGTGACTGCTTTGTATAGAACCATTTAATCGATAAAATATGAGACTTTATAATAATCAGTTCAAAAATGTTTATAAAAAATAAATGGCATGAATAGATACTAAAATGTGATTATGCTGCCTTGAAGATATGTTTTAGCGTGGTTTTATGTATAAATTAATTCCCATGGTAACACGCATTTCCTGCCTCTTTTGAAGTTGAATGACATTGAATAGTATTTTGTACTAATGTTGGATTCTGCCTTTTACTATGAAAAATAAAAGTGTTGATGCTCTCCGGAGCTACGCAAGAACAACTTCGAAATGGTTTGAATGTCGTGTATATGGAGTCATAGTTAGTGATCTCAAAAAGTCAAAGGACAAAAGTTTATTTGTTTTGGGAACAAAACAGACAGAATATAGTGTAAAGCAATGACTCGCAACCCTGTCCTCAAGTCCACCTAACAGGCCAGGTTTGCAGGATGTCTGAAGCACAGCACAGGTGATTAGTGATGGGCCGAACACCCCCGTGTTCGGTTCGCATTCGAACTCGAACACCTGAAAAAGTTTGACCGCGAACTCAATTCGAACACCATGCAAGTCAATGGGGCTCGAACGTTCGAAAATTAAGGTCCCCTCCAAGAGGGCATATATGCAAGATGTTGGCCATAAAAGGTGTATGGGGGTCCGGGTACTGCCCTGGGGGACAGGAAACAATTTAAAAAACAAAACAAAAAAAAAACATTTTTAACCCTTTCATTGCTGAGTGCTGAGCCATTTCACCGCTGTTGCTCATGTTTAAATGTGATTTGAAGCCATGGGAATTGTTTGATCAACAGCGAGTGGGAAATGTTTGACCAACAACGAGTGGGAAATGTTTGACCAACAATGAGTGGGAAATGGTTGACTAATAATGAGTGGGAAAAGTTTGACCAACAAGGCGTGGGAAATGTTTATGAATCCCATAGGCTTTAATGTTAAAAATATTCCCATTTTAATTCAATATCTAATAAACCGTTTATTATTATATTCTGCAGTAAAAGTCTCTTTATGTTTAGATTTTTTAGGATCTTTTAAGCATTTTGTGGAATTTTTTTGAAAACATTTTTATTTCTCGAACTTTCCGCGAACGTCCCGCAAAGTTAGAAGTTCGAACAGCCGATGTTCGAATGGAACTTCGAACCTATTCGAACCAGCAGCCCATCCCTACAGGTGATATGATTTGCTGCTCAGTGATTGCAAGATTCAAGCTGTATCTCCTCAAGGGAACCCTTAAAATCTGGCCTGTTAGGGGGACTTGAGGACCAGGGTTGGGAAACAGTGGTGTAAAGTAGTGGTTCTCAAACCTGTCCTCAAGACCCCATTACAGGCCAGGTTTTCCAGATAGCTGAAGCACAGCACAGGTGATATGATTTGCTCCTCAGTGATTGCAGGATTCAGTTTGCATTTCCCCCAAGATGATCCTTAAAACCTGACCTGTTATGGGGTCCTGAGGACAGGTTTGAGAAACAGTGGTGTAAAGAACAGAATACAATGGGATTGCGCTTTATTTTCTTATACTAGTGTCATGTCACTTGTTACCATCTGTGATGACCAAGGAACAGATTGATGCCAAGTAGGGTTGCCAGATCCGCCATGTTCTGCTGGACAGATAATTTCTTCAGGCTGATGGGCAGTTCGTGAAAAATTCCGCCTCGCAGCCTGTAGAATCCATACGCTGCAGGTAAGAAATCGAAAAGCAATCCCAGGTGACCTTCCTTGATTTCCACCCTGCAGCATATGAATAATACATGTTGCAGGGCAACACTTTTTCCCTGTGCTCTCCTCTGCATGAAATAGTAATACGTGTCAAGGAAAACATGGCCAATCTGGAAACCTTATTAATCATTATTCTTGCTCTATAGCAGTGTTTCCCAAACCTCTCCTCGGGACCCTCAACCAGGCCAGATTTTGCAGATCACCTTGGGGGAAAAGAAGACTGAATCCTGCGATCCTATCACCTGTGCTGAGCTTCAGATATCTGGCAAACCTGGCGAGGCTGAGGGTCCTTAAGACAGGTTTGGGAAACACTGCTATATAGGTTTTAATGGAAGTACATTGAGTGTGTCTTAATTCTCTTCCAGTCCGTGTTCAGGGATGTGCGGTCCGGCACAAAAGCATGACAGCAACGAACGCGGAAACCTTGAAAATCTATCATTTGTATAGTGATGTTTTACCGTTATATACAGTGTTTATGCTATATATTCGATATATTGTCCCTTAGTGTCTCCTGCGTAAGAAGCCTACATTGCCTGTTGTGTACTGACTGTTTAAAAATACCACATTGTTTTTAATGTAGAATAATGAATGTCGATTTGAAACCAAGTTAAAATAGTTTGAATTGTAACATGTTAAAATAAAGCTTCTATTCCACGGTATATTTTTTATACTGACCTTGCCGGCAGTCCACCTTGTAGTTACTGATGATCTGTTATCATGGGGAACAATAATTCTTTTTCATACAGGAATTCATACTATTAAAACAGTGCAGTTCACTTCTTTTCCAACCTGTGAAACAATAGCTGACCGCATTGTGTTACCACGTGTTTCGTTACTTTTAGGCTTCAATGGGTTAACACTCTCTGGGACCACAGGGATTTCTGCAAGTTAGATTTTTTTTATAATTGTGGCAAATTGTTCCAGTATGTTGCACGGCTCAGCTAATTATTACAACCTGTTACTTGATATTTTCAATGCAAGCAAGAGTGTGTAAAAACTATTAAACCTTTTCACCCGTTCAGGTCAAACTTGTGACAAAATTTGCACAGGATCTCTGATTAAAAGACCAGGGCCCTGCTTAACACTTTGATATATCCAATGCTTTTTAATGAACTTGAAAGGAACCTACTTACATCTGTGCAGCGAAGAACGCATGTACAATGTCACGAGGACCGTGTGCAATATAACTCGATCTGACTGTGGCGTTTGGGGTTTATTTACTAAAGCGTGCGTTGGGATGTGTTGACAGACGTCTAACAAAACCCCCGCCAAAACCAGCGAGATATAAAACATTCAGGGTTATTCAGAGAAAGGTGAAAACCAGGAGAACTGGCAGAGAACAATCTAGACCAAATAGACGATTTGGAAAGTAAGATAAATGGGAGAATTTTTTGACCTAGAATTTTCACTTCTACTGCCAATTCTCCTGAGTTTCACCTTTTTTAGAAAAGACCTGTAAGTCTTCAGTCCGTGAATAGTGTGTTCACTACATTTCAACTACATTTTGTATAGGTGTGTTGCAGGCAGCTCCAAACACGTCATTGTGTGTGCCTGTGAAAAAAACACTGATTGGATAAACAATAATAATAATAATAAATAATCAAATGATAACATATGCTCCAGTGTGAACTTAAAGACATCCTTCTAGTAATGTAATCGTTCCAGAGAAAAATTGAAAAAAACACAACACATAAGTGAAAATGACAGAAAACACATTTTGAATAAGTAAAAGTATTTAAAATTAACCTTTTTACCACCAAAGATATGTAGACATTCTGGGGGAATCACTACCTCAATGGTAGAGCGTACCAAAAATGTTGATTACCAGGAACAAGCAAGATTGTTTGAAGAAATGAAAGAAAGTCATGAGAGACCAGAGGGTTTACCCCTTATCAAGGTTGATGAAATACAGTTATTCTGTAGGAAGCCAACAGAATACTAATGTCTCCCTGAGACCAATGTAAAATTTAACTTTTAATGAAAACAATAAAATGGACAGACTTATAAACATAGAAGGACAGTGCTTGATACAAGAAACAATTTAAAATCTGAGAACCAGGGAAGAAGTGGTATTCAAAGCGTGGATAGATATTAGTTAAATCTCAATACAGCAGGTGACCTTCAGTGGATCACCTCAAAGTATTGTAACCAACATTGAGTAAATAAAAAATGATGGCTACATTAAGCCACAAGCCAAAAACGCAAGAAAAGACCACAAACAACACTAAGGCAGGAAACCCTGTTGAAGAGAAGTGTGTAAATATACAAACTCAGCTAAATTAGCCAGACAACGCCGCAGCAGTGGTCAATTTGTAATGTATAATAGACCCAAAGAAATATTATTGTTGGATCACCAATTGCGGAGTGACGAATTAAATAAAGGGGTCCTGCCTGCTAATGCATCCGACGCGCGTTTCGCCAAGAATGGCTCGTCAGGAATGCTTACACACAGAGAAAAGAGGGTGCTCATTTAAAGTGTACATAGTTCAGCTGAGATCAGCTAATTAGCCAATGGGAACCAAAGAGGAACAGATGTCGTAATGATTGGTTTTACAGCATGATTGACAGATCTTTCGACCAATGGTAATGAGTGTTAAGATAACAGTAACTAAATAACGAGTGAGGTACATCGAAGATTACCAACAGGGGGCTAATAGTAATACTGTATGGTTGTACCTTGGAAATTGATTAACTAGAGTATGGATGTGTGGCAACTACCTACTCCGCCATAACCAATTAATGAAAGGAATAAAATTGTAAGATCATGATGTCGTAATTCAAATTGCGAGAAAACGATCGTGTAGTGTGTGTACCCCATACAAAGCCGTGTTGGAAAGGAAAGGAAAAGCCGCTGTGTATATACTACACAACGGCATTAGGGCAACACCAACAATTGAACTGCGATCTGGATAATCAATAATATGAAGGATCGTAATCTATTATGTTGTCCTGATCCGTAAAGAACATTAAATACGTCTACGGAGGGTAAGAAATCATTTGAGTGATATATCATTTGAGAGCATATCAGCTAATGCCAGGCATCCCTGGAAAGGGCACAGCCTGGCCATTCCAGGGATGTATGGCATTAACCCCTTGATGGCAAGGCTGTGACCCAGCACCAATCGGTGCCAGGTCACAGCCTTTTTCCGGTGGGGGCCGCCATCTTGGTGATGACAGCCCCACCTCCGGGACTCCCCACATCCACTGGCGTCATCGGGCGTGGCCCGATGACATCAGTTAACCTGGGAACCCCTAGCTGCCAAGGGATTTCCTAAGGAAATCCCATGGTGGAGATAGGGGGGTTCTTTGAACCCCTTTATCTCATGATCGGTGACAGCTAGGGGGTCATGTAGGGTATCATTTGAAAACCATGATCATGGCCTTTCGAATGATATCAAACATGACCATATTACTTGTAAAATAAAAGTGAAAAAAAAAAAAAAATAAATAATAAAAGAAATAATTAATTAAAAATAAAAACGTGCTTTTTTAATTTTTTTTAGTGCAGCACTATAGTTCACATTTCAATTATAATGTGAACAATGATGCTTCACTAATGATTTTTTTTGGGGGTTTAGCTAAAATCACGTAATTTCTCCCCAAAAAAAAAAAATAAAAGTTCACATTTGTTTAACATGTGTACCCCATAGAATATATCCACAAAGTCTCGGGTAATAAAATGCAAAAAAAACCACTTTACACACTGTGGATGAGTGAAATTTTATTGAAAATTAACATTTTTTTTACAATTTTGTTATAGCATTTTCGCAGGGCATGACGTATATATATAATAATGATATATTATTAATCTGTCAAGTCTGCCGGAAAGAACGATATATAATTTGTCTGGGTGGTACAATAATACGTGACTTAAAACCGCGTTTAAAACCGTCATAATGAGCTCAGCAAACTTCTACTTCGAAACAGCGCCGAACTTGTAAAATTACTCCCGTCCTTAAGGGGTTATACATAAATATAACTTGTGCGTGTGTATAAATATGTGTTGTTTGTTGATGAGTTAGTAGTGATGGAATGTTGTAAATATGGTCCATTGTCAAAAATGAATATGATAAACACCATAATGTATCACAATATGTAATAATGTTCAAATGTAAAACATACATTAGCTGTTACATTTAACAAATATTTAGTTTAACAAAAAAATATATATTATTGACTGAATTTCTTTGTCATGTCTTTTTTTTTATTTAAACTTGCAAAATCTCTCAAAATTTCATGTTCTTACATTGCTGTGTTTGAAGGGTTAAGGGCCTGCAGGTGCGATCATCAGTGATTCCTATCATAAATCAACAGCTGATGATAACGTTCTGCATGCTTGCATCTGTCATCCTGATTCTACAATCAAGGATATGTCCTACGAGCAGAGCATTTCCTATGGATTATCCTGAAGCTACTTATTTGATTAGCCATTTGAATGACAGACTGAAGTTCAGCAAAGCTGTTTCTTTCAGAAAGATCTCTCTTCCACACACTATCAAGGGAGACAAAAAGAAAAATGATGGCTATCTATTGTATGTTCCAAATGTAGCTTTATAAAGGAAAGTTAGAACTTAGTGACTTCCCTACAGTCACTGGCAGGTATGACAGATAAAGCGACATCTTGGGCTTCAAAAGGCACCATCTGGTGCCCCGATATCGAGATATCTCAATATGCAGATGTGCAGCCCGAAAGCAAATGAAAATCATTTGGTGCAAACAAATTTTGTTTGCTTTTGGGCTGCAGAAGATGCCCCCAAAGTTTTAGCCCTGTGGGCATAATACCCAAAGAGCTAAAACTGTAAAATCAGCAGCTCAAAGCTCTGAAATATCCGGCTTTCAGCAGCCGATGCAGGGAGAAATAGAAGAAAACAGACCAGCCGCTCAAACCTCTAGCTCAATTTGGTAGTAGATGGCGCCACCTACTGGGCAAAAATAGACTATTTACAGTAAGACATACAATGAGTATAAGGTCAAATATTTCTTACTTTAAAATTAATTAAAAAATATTTTTATAAAAAAAACACTGTTTTTTGACAATGTCTTTTTGCAAAATAACTTGGTAGTGAAGGGGTTAAACATGGGTAAGATAGCAAATGTGAACAGAGATTGTTATTCAGAAAAATGTGACCTCTTTAAAATTTTCGTATATTTATCTTTTACATAAATAGTGCTGGGATGAAATTTTCTTAAATCTAGATGGTGTCCATTATTGTGCACAATGTCACACAATGTCTGCATTATCAGCATACAGGCAGAAATGGCCTTTTGTATTGAATACAGTAAAAGTGATAACGATAGATAATAAAATAATCAGATCTTCTGCTTATGGGAATTTGAAGTGATCATAATAAGATGATTTGCAATATTCACTTAACCCTTCAGCAACAGGCAGGCGTGGCACATCGGGCGGGGGTTAATGCCGGTGAGGCGTAGAGGTATGTCTCACCGCCAGGTGCCGCCACAGGCCTTTAAATTGACCCACCACACAGCAAATGTGGGACGCGTGTCACTGGTTGCAGGGGGGCAGCCTGAGTTCAGGCATAGAACAGCATAGAACGTCCTGCGGCAGGAAAGGGTTAAACTGTGAGACTAAAGTGCTTTGCAATGAGTAATCCGCGTCTACACAGCACAAATATAAATGTACAACTATAAAAAAAATTGCATGCACTAAAAACAGATGAAGGTAAACTGATGATGGCATATACAGGGTTGAAAAATTAAAGTCTGAGTTAACCAATACAAAAACACTGTGACACTGTGATAATTACATGCAAATGAAGCACTGCATGACACTGTGGTGAATCACATTCAGTATTGATCACAGGGTTATTCAAAGACCCAGTGTTATTCATATCACCAGACGGTGCAATTTCATGGCAGTTCGGCTATCCAGAAAGCTGTCAATGCACCATATACTGGCGAATTGACAGCAAAATATTGTGCAGATCGCTGCAATTCGGCGATCTTCGGGAGCAGTGAAATTGTTCCATAAAGAAGTAATGGTTAATCTACTCACAGGACGGCGAACTGCACCGAAGTGTCAGTGAAATGCCCTGATTTTCAGTGATTCAGTTCGACAGGTTTAAACAGGCAAATCCCATATGATTCATAGTATCATTTTTATTTTTTTCAGTTTCAGCAAAAAGCCTTTTTATTATTTTTTTTAAAATGTTTTTTTTAGGTGAAATTCATGATTCCCATTTTTTAATGTTTTTTTTTATTCTGTAACAGACCTTATTTTTGTCATAGGATTTTTTTTAGTATATCCACACATTTTCATGCATTTTTATTGTTTTAAAAGCCTTTTAAAGAATACCAGAGTTCCGTTTTTTTCCCTGAAGTTTGGCAGCGTTCGGTGGTTAGTTCGGCACTCTTCGGTGGTATTTGGTGGCAGTTGGTTTAGTTGATCTGCAGTCAGCGTCGGCATTCAGCTGGCTGATAGGTGGCATTCGGACTTTGGCTGCTCCACTTTGGCAGCTCCACTTTGGCGGTGCACTTCGGGGACCCTTCGGTAAATCCTGAATTCACCGCAGTGTCAACGAACTGAAATCACATAGCGCACTGAACTGTGCCAAACAAGAGAGCAACGAAATGTCAGTGAAATTCGGAATAACCCTTTATGCATGTTCTGCATTAACCTCCTTTCTTTCAAACAAAAAAATATATATTTTGAATTTCTTTTTCAAACACAGGTTATTTAGTTCTGTGAACTTTACTGACCAATGAAGAAGGTGTATGCAAAGTGGATTCACTATTTATGGAACTTCCACTGTAGTTCACTATTGCTTTTATTGTTCATTCCACTATAGAATCTGTTCTGTTGTTCAGCATAGATTTCAAGGAAGTTCTTACCATCGCTTCATTTGAAGTTGTTGTATAGCATTGTTTTAAACTTTTGTTTTCAGCATTGTTTCTATTGCAATAAAGATAACCACTTTAAAATGGCCCAAGAATATTTCTAGGTGTTGCAAACAATGGAGAATAGCCCTATCCTTAGCATATAATTGTATTTAACCCCTTCACTATTAAATGATTTTCTAAAAAAAACATTGTCAGGAACCAGTGTTTTTTTTTTAGATCATTATTAATTAAACAGTAAGAAATATGTGGGAATATCCCCAGTGTATTTATTACTGTAATAACCTATTTAGCAGACATATGGCACCATCTCCTGACCAACTGGTGTAACTGCAGTTAGAGCTGCAGCTCCTGGTTCCCTGCATAGGTGGCTAAAAATCCGATAAGACATTCAATTAGACGATTTTAGACAGTTTTAGCACCTTGGGCATTATGACCTCAGGGATAAAACTTTGGGGGCACCTTCTGCAGCCCAAAATAAAAGGAACTATACTAAAAAAGGGGTAAAATCCATAAGGCGCAAATGTTGTCTTAACCAAAATATAGGTAAGATATATGTGTATTCATGTGATACAAAAAAGCGTGTAGCATGCAACAATGGTGAATACAATAATCACTCTTCATACAACTCAAAGTAGTCCACGTGCCTAGAGAGATGGTAATTAATGTCCTCCTGGTGTGTATGCACTAGGTGCAAAAAATTTTTTTCCGGATTCTTATAGTCAATATGCTTATGTAAAGATAAATTTTTGTTCAGTTCCTGAGCCCGTTCTTTTTGTACCTGAAAAAAACACAGAGAATAAGGCTAGGGTCAGACGAACACAATCTGTGCGGACTGTGCGTCTGTGCACAACGGACGTACTTTCTGACTGACGACAAGGTAGTGGCCACACGGTCCATCTTTGTGACTGATGTAGAAGGGAAAATAAATTAATATGAAAAACATTTTGTCCGTTAAAAATGCTGGACGTCAAAAATGCAGTCCGTCTGACTACGTTCCATCACTCACAAACAAAGCTATATGGACGTTGCGGACGCAGCGCACTCTGTGCGTCCGTTCTAGCGGATTTACGTTCTTGCCTAACTTGTGTCCGTTTGCCGCGTCCGCTGTGCGTCTGCACTTCTGTGCGGATGTAGTTCGTGTGTGGTCTCTATTGATCATAATTGTATGCTACCACGGACGTTAAAATGTGCGGCAACATGGACATGAACACTGTGCTCCTCTGACCGAGCCTTAAAGGAAATAGGTTTGCAGCAAATTTATTTAATTTGTTTTTGTGCTGCTCAGTCGCAGATCGAGATAACTCGATATCGGGCACTCGATGGCGTCTTTGAAGACCCGAGTTATCTTGATATTGGCAGTGAAGTAGTGGTTAATCCATATACTATCACTACAAGTGATTTTTTTCTTTAAAAATGACTCTCTCTGCTGGCCAAAAATCACTGCGACATTTACTTCATAGCTTGAGCTACGTGTCTTTCTTCAAGGAAATAGAAATCTCAATTTTTTGGTCAAATTAACATAATCTGCTGTCATGTACAATATGTTGAAATTCTATTTAGTTCATGGTCTGGAGTTTGTTCTAGAGCTTGTGAAGCCTTCTAAGTGCAAGACTTCTAAGTGAGGCACTTTGAGATATTCTGGAGATACTCTGGAAGTCTGGTAGTCTGGTAGTCTGAAGTTAGACAAGAGGTAGAAAACCTACAAAAAGGTAAGATTTGCTGGTTTTAAATCCATTCTTTCATTTTATAATGGCAGGCTTGGTCCAGTGTAAGAGCTGTCATGCATTTGTCATTAGATCCAATTTTTGGAGGTTTGGAGTGTGCCTGATATGTAGGCAGTTCTCTTTATTGCAGCAGGAAATTGCCTGTTTGAAGTCTGAGATTTGTAAATTATCTGTTAGACAAACTCAGGCTATGACTGTTGCAAAGCCACTGCCACAGAGGTCTCCTAGGAGTGGCAGATGGACTACTGTAGGATCTGGTAGACTTAGAGTTGTGGATAGAAGGCATGTCCCACAGTCTGTGGCTCTTCTTAATTTTTTTGAGGCACTTTCAGAGTGTAGTGGTAAGATGGAAGTAGGCTCAGACACCATAGTTGAGGAACCACCATCCCCTATGCCTAAGGTATGCAAGACTGCAACCAAGGACAAAAAGGAAAAGGTGGGACTTGATAGAAGGCAATTGTTGCTGGATGATTCTGTCATAAGAGGTGTTGAGATGGAGAGTAGTGGTTTGGTGAGATGTCTTCCTGGGGCTACTGCTTGTAGAGACAGGAGACGTAATCTCAATATTGTCAAACAAGCAAAGCAGGAAGGGGAAGTGGACGTTCTAGTCCATCTAGGGACAAATGACTTGGCTAGCAATGAGGTTTCCGAGATTAAGGAAGATTGTTGTGTTCTTGGAGGTGAAATACAGCAGATTGCGTCCACTGTGTCATTCTCTGAAGTTCTGCCTGTGCATAACATTCAGGATAGGCAGATGCGCACTAGGGAATTTAATTTGTGGCTTCGGGAATAGTGTCGGGAGCAAGGATTTGGCTTTGTGTCCCATGATAGCTCGAATTGGAGCAGAAAGGAAATGTATAAAAAAGATGGTTTGCATCTTACTCATAGGGGAACATATGTTCTCAGTGAGAAGTTCAAAGGTTTCACAAAGGAATATTTAAACTAGGAGGGGGGACAAAAGGGTAAAAAAACAGTCTGCCCGATTGTCCCCCAAAACTAAATCGGAGGGTGCAAGCAACATGCGGGGTAAAAAATGACAAGCTCAGAGTCGTGTCTATAAATGCTCGCAGTTTAGTCAATAAAATCAATGAACTGGAGGCAATGATGGCAGCTGAAAAAGTAGATTTAGTGGCGGTTACTGAGACATGGTTCAGTGAGGAAAATAACTGGGACATAACAATACCGGGGTACTCTTTATATAGAAAAGACAGAGAAGGTAGGAAAGAAGGAGGAGTGGCCCTGTATGTGAAAAACAACATAAAAAAGACCCAAATAAAAGTGAGCGAGGTGAACATAGAGTCAGTTTGGGTTACGGTTTGGGTTACGCTAACATTTGGCAATCATACAGTAGCTCATGTAGGTGTGATCTATAGACCCCCTGCACAAGTAGAAGAGCTAGATAATCTGCTGTTTGAGGAAATAGCCAAAATGGCAATGAAGGGGGAAGTTATTATCATGGGGGACTTTAATCTTCCTGATGTGAACTGGAAAACCAAAATAGCTGGGTGCACCAGGAGTACAAATATTCTAAACTCCCTACTGGGATTATCTCTAACACAAGTAGTTGAGGAGCCGACCCGTAATGGATTTAATACTCACAAATGGAAGTTTGGTATCAGACGTTGTTGTAGGTGAAAATTTGGGATCTAGTGATCACCAGTCAGTGTGGTTTAATATAAGAACAGGGATGGAGCCGCACCACACAAAAACAAAAGTTTTAGACTTTAAAAAAACAGATTTTTCTAAAATGGGATTTTGTGTGAATGAGTCATTATCAGACTGGAGGAGTTTAAAAAGAGTCCAGGAGAAATGGGATTATTTAAAGGAGGCATTATTGAAGGCCACAGGCAATTGCATTCGGCTTGTTAGCAAAAACAAAAAAGGGAAGAAACCACTGTGGTACTCTGCAGAAGTGGCCAAATAGTGAAGAACAAAAAGATAGCATTCAATAATTATAAAAAAACTCAGAGTGAAGAAGATAGGCGAACCTATAAGATTAGGCAGAAAGAGGCAAAGCAATTTATAAGAGCTTCCAAAGCACACGCAGAAGAGAAAATAGCTCTGTCAGTAAAAAAGGGGGACAAAACATTTTTTAGATACATAAACGAGAAAAGAAAAGTAAAACAAGGATTAGTTAGATTAAAAACAAAGGAAGGAAGGTATGTAGAAGAGGATAAAAGTCTCGCTGACTGCCTCAATGAATATTTTTGTTCAGTCTTTGCAGAAGAAAAGGAAGGAAAGGGACCTCAGTTAGGAGGAAACACTAAAGAGACATTTACATATGGATTTACAGAGGAGGAGGTTCTACAGCAGCTGTATAAAGTAAAGACAAATAAGTCAATGGGGCCTGATGGGATCCACCCTAAGTTATTAAAAGAGCTCAGTGGTGTAATAGCAAAACCGTTAACAGATTTATTTAACCAATCCTTGTTAACAGGAGTCGTCCCAGAAGACTGGAAATTAGCAAATGTTGTGCCCATTTACAAGAAGGGTAGTAGGGAGGAATCAGGGAACTATAGGCCAGTTAGTCTTATGTCAGTAGTGGGGAAATTAATGGAAACCATGTTAATTGAAAGGATTGTTGAACATCTAAAAACACATAGATTACAGGATCAGAAACAACATGGGTTTACCTCAAGGAGATCATGCAAACTAATCTCATTGATTTTTTTGATTGGGTAACAAAAATAATAGACAAAGGTGGTGCAGTAGACATTGCTTATTTAGATTTCAGTAAGGCTTTTGATACTGTTCTGCATAGAAGGCTTATCAGTAAATTGCAATCTTTGAGCTTGGATTCCAATATTGTTGAATGGATTAGGCAGTGGCTGAGTGACAGGCAACAGAGGGTTGTGGTAAATGGAGTTTATTCGGCGCAAGGTCTTGTTACCAGTGGGGTACCTCAGGGGTCAGTACTTGGACCCATTCTCTTTAATATTTTTATTAGTGATATTGCAGAAGGTATTAATGGTAAAGTATGTCTTTTTGCTGATGACACAAAGATTTGCAACAGGGTTGACGTTCCTGGAGGGATCAGCCAAATGACAAATGATTTAGGTAAACTAAAAAAATGGTCAGTGCTGTGGCAATTGAGTTTTAATGTGGATAAGTGCAATATAATGCACCTGGGACGTAAAAACCCAAGGGCTGAATATAGAATATTTGATACAGTCCTAACCTCAACATCTGAGGAAAGGGATTTAGGGGTTATTATTTCAGAGGATCTAAGGGTAAGTAGTCAATGTAATAGAGCAGCAGGAAATGCTAGCAGAATGCTTGGTTGTGTAGGGAGAGGTATTAGCAGTAGGAAAAGGGAAGTGCTCATGCCACTGTACAGAGCACTGGTGAGACCTCACTTGGAGTACTGTGTGCAGTACTGGAGACCGTATCTCCAGAAGGATATAGACATCTTAGAGAGAGTTCTGAGAAGGGCTACTAAAATGGTGTATGGCTTGAAGGAGAAAAGTTACCAGGAAAGGCTTAATGATCTTAACATGTACAGCTTGGAAAAAAGACGAGACAGAGGAGATATGATAGAAACATTTAAATACGTAAAGGGAATCCACAAGGTAGAGGAAGGGAGTATATATAAAAGGAAACAAAGTAGCAAAACAAGAAGACATAGTCTTAGATTAGAGGGGCAAAGGTTTAAAGTAACATCAGGAAGCATTATTTTACTGAGAGGGTGGTGGATACATGGAAAAGCCTTCGAGTTGAAGTGGTAGAGGCCAAAACAGTAATTGAATTTAAGCAGGCATGGAATAGGCATAAGGCTATCCTAAACAAAAGATAAATCCAGGTAAAGTATCCATGTAATTGGGCAGACTAGATGGCCGAAAGGTTCTTATCTGTCGACATTTTCTATGTTTCTTTGTTTCTATGGAGTCCATTGAGAATAAACACTTATTTTTTTGCATTCTTCTTGAATCAGACCAGGTCGAGTTTACTCAATCATATACAGTTATATACAAAAATATGTAATTGAACCAACATTTTTCTGCTATTCCATAGCTTTATTTGCCCCTTAAATTTCAACAAATCAGACATGACAGTCAATATTTAAAATTAGTTGAAAAGCTTTCAGATACATATTTCCTTCAAGGAACCACGAAGCCCAAGCTATAATGTAAATGTAATGGCGCTTCCTGGCCAGCAGAGGGAGACCTCTACATATCAAATTCAGTGAAAATAAACAGGTGAGGACAGCCCTGTATATATTCACTGTGTGGGTAATGGAAAGTCCATTTTCCATAGAAACACTCGGTTCTGCCAATGGTTTTATGGACTGTCACTTGGTCCTTTGCAATGTATTAACACTGTTTCCCTTGTTCATTTTTATATTTTTATTAGTATCTCTTTAAAATAACAGATGACATCCTTTAAATGCAATTGAACCAAAAGCTTTAAAGTAATCCGAGTTATGAATTTGTCTATTGACCGGAATTTCTTGCTGCAGAAATTAAAAGATTATTCAGTTCCATTTAGCTTAGGTTTTACTGTTTCTCAGACTTCTGACTCAATTGTTGGCATGAAATCAATGTCTGGATTTTACAGGAAAAATAAACTTTTTTTTTATATTTTCGATTCTTCCATCTGTATTTACTAATTTTGTTCTTAAGAAGGCCAGAAGGTCCAGTCAACTAAAAAGATTAGAAAAGACATTTCCAAACATTTCTTTTCTCTAACAGAGAAAGAGACTTTTTTATTGTGACTACTGGAATATGTCATTTCTGTTTCTTCTCCTCTTCTATCAAAATGTACCAAACATTGTAAATCAACAAAGTAATGCACTAAACTTTAATATTTACAGTGTCAACGGGGTCAAAAGACAACTGGTCAATCTGTGTAAATCCGTTTTTTCTTAACATTTTCATTGCCAATGTCTTTCGCTGAAAAACATACATATCAATCATAACATTTGTTTGAAATATGAGATCTGTGGATATCACTTAACTCATTCACTTCCAAGTTATTTTCCAAAAAAACATTGTCAGGAACCAGTGGTTTTTTGAAAAATAATTTTCAATTGATTATACAGTAAGAAATATTTGGGCATATTCACAATTAATTTCTTACTGTACTAACATAGTTGACCAGTAGATGGCGCCATCTACTGCCAGATTGCGTTACAGGGAACCAGGGACTGCAACTGTGTTGGCTTGCTGAATGTCCGATGTCAGGCCATTCAGTTAGCTGATTTCGCACAGTTTTAGCTCTTTGGGCATTATGCCCACAGGCCTTAAACTTTGGGGGCACCTTCTGCAGCCCAGTAACAAACAAAATTTGTTTGCAGCAAACAAATTTCATTTGCATTTGGGTTGCCGAGCTGCAGATTGAGATATCTCGATAACGGGGCATCAGATGGTGCCTTTTGAATCTCGATCTCAGTAGTGAAGGCATTAAATGTAGGGTATAATGGTAAATGTGAACAAAAATTTTTAGACAGGTCAAATTTTCAATATTTTAAGATTGTACCTATCATAATTTTTCATGTATTTGTTTATCCTTTACATCATTATTGCTTGGATGAAAGGCTCTGAAATCTAGATGGCGAATTCCTACACGGTGTCTGCATTATCAACGTACAGGCATAAAATGCCTTTGTGTCAAATACAGTCAACGTGGTAAAGACAGCTCATAAACCATCTGGGTGGAGTAGAGGTAACATCACTGCTCTGCATGGAGAGAGTCTGTGGAGACATGGATTCGATCCCAACTAGCACCTCTCCAGTAAGTGTCCTTGGGCAAGACGGTACATATTCGCCACCCAGGACATATTTGAAAACGAGAGAAATCTCAATGTATCCTTCCTGGTAAAATCCTTTCTCAAAAAAACAAAACATGGTGAGATCTCCGGTTTATGGGGCTTTGTAGCGATCATAATGAGATTATTATTATTATCTATTTTTTTATTTCTGTGTACCAATTCCAGCTCATCCCTCTATTCTGACCTCTGGTTATCCCTCTTGACTCCTGACCTGTATTAGTACCCTGTTTGTTGCTGAGCTTGGCTTGTGAGACTACCCGCTCTGGTTTTTGACTCTGTTTTTTTCTGTGACTCTGTGTTGTCTGTTAATTAGTCAGATATTTACCAAAGGTTTATGTTGTGCAGTGTACTGAGTATTGGGATCAGGAATCCTTGTCAACCTTTTTGTTACCCTCAGGGTGGGGTTGCTCCTTGTACCCTCTTTACAGTAATAGAGGATTATTCAGGTCTCACAGAAAATGTTCTGCTCCACAGGTAAAACACTAATCTTGCTTTAATAAGGTATGCAAATACGGTTTATATTCCAATCTTAGCTTCTCGTTTTATTACGCTGCAAAATTGCACATGCAAGTTTTTACAAGTGGAAGGATACATCAATTCATTGTTTTAAAACAAGTATTTTCTTAATATCCAATTTTTATTTCTTTACTTTAATGGCTATTGTATGGTGAAAAAGCAGGGTTAGGTGAGGAAAATGGATAGAAAAAATATAAAGGTGACACTGTCATGCCCAAGAGAAGTTGGGCTCATATGATAGGGAATCACTCCTTTTGTGTGAGACAACCTTTTCCATGAGCACATATATAGGAAAAAGGGAGAGTTAATCCCTGTCAAAGTATTCCTACTCCCTCATGTCACCGCAGGGAAGAATGGCAACTGTGAGCTTCAGAGAGCTGCCCTACAGGACAATCCTCTGCTCAGCCTGTGCACCTGATTGGCTATCGGTGCAGTGTGAAATGCCACCAATGTCATCGCTGAGGTATGACTTTTACCTCAGTGCATAATCGCCATCAGTTACTTCTGCTCACCGAGAGCGAAACATGACGGCGCCCAAAGCTGGATCAGGGCAAGTTCAACCTTCGATATCTCAAACTCAAGGGATAGCATAACACATTCATCTTTAAGGCTAATGCAATATCCATTCCCTGATGGGATATCCCAGCAAAAGTACAGCTGAGTAGAAAAGGTGCACTTTAACCCCTTCTGACCCTTTTTGAGCCCCCACCTTCATTATTAACCTGAATTATATCCTTATTGCTTACCCTGTGTTGGATCTCTCGTTGTCCTTACTTTTCCATTGCTCCAACTGCAACCCTGATGAAGTGTGGGTCCAACCAGGGCTTGCCCAAGACACTGCGCTGCCTGGCTCCAAGGATGAAATGCTACCCCCCCAAAAAAAACAACAAAGCATGTGCTGTGTATGTGTTTATCACAGAGTTCCACAGCAATAAAACCCACAGTAATGTGCATTGTGTATGGGAGTATCACAGAGTTCCACAGCAATAAAATTCACAGTAATGTGCATTGTGTATGAGCGTATCACAGACTTCCACAGCAATAAAATTCACGGTAATGTGCATTGTGTATGAGCGTATCACAGAGTTCCATAGCAATAAAACTCACAGTAATGTGTGGTGTGCCTAGCTGAGGCCCAAAATGCTGCCCCTGACTAGGGATGAGCTGTTCGGGTTCAGACGGTTCGTAGTTCGACCCGAACTTTGGCAGTTTGAAAGTTCGCGAATTTCGAACTTTTTGGGCATGTTCGGTTCGAAAAAAAAAAGAAATTTTGAAAAAAGTATAAAAAATGCTTAAAAAAATACTAAAAAATCTAGAAATAAAGAGACTCTTTACTGCAGAATATTATAAGCAATGGTTTATTAGATATTGAATTAAAAACTAATGTGTACGTGGAAAGATTATCAACTCTAAATGACCTCTGTTCACAAACGGGCATAACACCAGGTGTTTTTAGTCTGGTAATCAATTTGATACATTATACAATATAGTGAGGGGGTGGGGTGGTGTCTGCTGCTGATTGAGATTTGAGAATTAATTTCCCTAAAACATCCTAAAATGCCCTTTCGCTGCTGAGGCTTTTCACACCTCTGTGCTGAGGTCATTTTTACCGCTTTCGCTCATCATATTTAACTGCGTTTTGTAGCCATATTTTGATATATGACCCAGACATTTTATATATCGTTCTTTCCGGCAGACTTGGCAGATTCATAATATGTCATTATTATATGTATACGTTATGTCATGTCTGTATATTATAGCAAAAAATGCGTTAAAATTAGAATTTTCAATAATTTATTATGTGTAAAGTGTTTCTTTTCACATTTTAACATGCGATCGTTTGCGGTTATATTTTGTATGGGGTGCGCTTGTTAAAAAAATTAGAAATGGGGTCTCGTTACATTTTTTTTTGGGGAAATTTTGCTTTTTTTAACAAACGCACCGCATACAAAAATCGTTAGTGCAGCATTATTGTTCACATTATAATTGAAATGGGAACAATATTGCTGCATTAACAAAACAAAAACAAACAAAAAAACTTGTTTATTTTTTTTTTACAATTTTTTTAAAATATTGTTATTTTTTTATTTTTATTTTTATTTTTTAAAAAAAAAATTTCATGCTCATGTTTAGTATCCTTGGAAAGGCCATGCTCTGGTCGATCCAACGATATCAAACATTAACCCCTAGCTGCCACGGATCAGGAGATAGGGGGTTCATTGGAACCCCCTATCTCCACCATTGGTGGCAGCTAGGGGTTAACTCCAGGACTGGCGTCATCCTGCTATGCATGATGACGCCAGTCCTCAGGGGGAGTTCCTGGAGGCTTGGCCGACATCCAAGATGTCGGCCAGCTCCAGGAGAGGATCACGATCCGGCGCTTTCAGCGCCGATTCGTGATCCGGCTCCCCAGGGGTTAATCACAGCCACCGTTTGGAAGGGCAGGCTGTGCCCTTCCAAACGGTGCCTGGATTAACCCTCTGCCCCCCGGCGATCGGGAGGGAGAGAGGTCCAAAGGACCTCCCCCCTCCCTTTCAGGCGCTTCCTCCGCACATGCGGGGGGGGGGGCGCCTGAATTAGATGTCATCGCGCCGCCGCAATCACATCTAATTGCTCCGCCGGGTCCCGGAGTGCTGGGCTGACATCCAAGATGTCAGCCCGCACCGGGGGGTGCAGCAATCCGCCAGAATCCGGCGGATTGCTGCCTCCTGTGCATGGACGCGCTCAGCGTGCCCATAGCACAGGAGAACCACTTGGCTGGACGCGCTGAGCGCGTCCATAGCAGCCAAGTGGTTAACTGGTGTTTGAAAAAAATCTAAAGCAATGTTATTTTTCACCTCAGGATTAAACATTCACAGGGTTATTCAGAGAGCAGTGAAAAGCAGGAGAATAACTGGAGAAGTGAAAATTCTAGGTCAAAATAGCCAAACCAGAAAAATTCTCCCATTTAACTCACTTTCCAAATTGGCTATTTGGCCTAGATTGTTCTCTTCTCCTGCCAGTTCTCCTGGCTTTCACCTCTCTCTCAGGGTTGTTCAGAGAAAGGTGAAAACCAGGAGAATGGCAGGAAAAGAGAACAATCTGGACCAAATAGCCGATTTGGAAAGTGAGATAAAAGTGAGAATTTTTCTGGTTTGGCTATTTTGACCTAGAATTTTCCATTCTCCAGTCATTCTCCTGCTCTTCACCGCTCTCTGAATAACCCTGACAGGGTTATTCAGAGAAAGGTGAAACTCAGGAGAATGACTGGAGAATGGAAAATTCTAGGTCAAAATAGCCGAACCAGAAAAATTCTCCCATTTATCTCACTTTCCAAATCGGCTTTTTGGTCTAGAAGTTTCCATTCTCCTGCTTTTCACCGCCAAAAAATCAGTAAACTTTGTCTGCGTGTCCGAAAATGTCTCCTCTTTTCATACAGACTGCCGCCCCAAGCAGTTGTTTATGGATAGATTAAAGGAAAAGCATTTACCGTCATTTGAAATGTCATTTTTTGGTTTTTACATATTTCTATACATCCTAGAAATCCGCCACTTCACGGGCAGGTTATGGGGACCTCCTAGGCACGATATTTGAAGGAATTTTTCATTTTTATTTTTAACCCTTATTTCATGGAAAACTCCATGTCCCTTTAAAAACTTTTTTTTAAAAACTTTTTGTCCTAAAAAAAAAAAAAATTCATTGTTTCCTGTCCCCCAGGGCACTACCCGGACCCCCATACACCTTTTATTGCAAATATGTAGCATATATGCCCTCTTGGGTGGCACTCCAAAAAAACGAATTTTCAGCCCCATTGACTTGCATGGGGGTTCGGGTTCGGGTTCGGTCCCGAACAAATGGGAAGTTTGGGTTCGGGCTCGAACCGAACTCGGGGAGTGTTCGGCTCATCCCTACCCCTGACAAGGTGCTGCCTGGAGCTGTGGCTCCCTCCGGCCCCCTGGATGGGCCGGCTCTGGGTCCAGCTCTCCTTAGAGCTGTATTTAACCTCTGTCTGTGACTACCTAGAAGAGCTGATCCCTGACATTGTTTTTATAGCTGCCTTCCACTTGTCTTTTACTCTATTGTGTAGACCTTACATCCCTCCAATAAAATATTTGTTTATCCTAATGTGGCTTTTGCCCACAAAGACGTCATTTGAGCAATGCCTGGCCCAGAAATTGTTGGCTATGATTGTTAAACATGTCCTTATGGGTATTCATGCAAAACTATGCATTTTAAAACGTGAAGCTGTAACTGCAGGACTGTGTTGCCAAAACACTGGTAGAAAGCTAGGGAACCCATCTCCAGATCCATATATATGAGTCACGCAATGAGATACTGTGCAATAATTCTGACAACTGTTTAATATTTGGCTTGCAGTTTCAATCCACAGGGTTATCTATTGAGGTAATGCCATCTGCGGGGGATTCACAGCCATAAGTTCCACCACTGTCCCTATAGACCATTTGTACTTCACAGCATTAATATTCATTAGGTGTAGCACCATATGCTACACAGCGGGCGACACTGCCAGCACACTCTTTGTCAAAAAGCCAGATTTAATAAAGCATTGTAAAGCAAACATTATGATGATAAATACAAAATGACAGGCTAATTAAGAGAATCTTAATTGCCTTTTTTCTTCTATAATAGCATTTGTTTAGAGCTTGTACCTAACTTGCACACAATTCACATTTTATTATCTTCTACTGGGAGATCCGACATTGTCCAATTCTGAACGCTTGACAATCTTTCACTGAAAAATGATTAAACGTTATTTATTGATACGGCTTTGTATTTTCATATTTATTGACTTGAAGAAATCAGAGTTTCGTTGGATAAAAAGAAGTGAATTGCAGACTTGGATTGTCATAACTTAGCTTTTTGTGTTTTAGAACAGAACCCATAAACACAAAGATGATTGGTAATGAATATATATTATAATGCTAGCATTGAAATTAGTTAAAGTTTAGGGATAAAATTACAATTGCAATAATAGGAACTGATATATCACAATATCGATATTAAATTCAGCTTTTATTTGTGATATGACATAAACATACAAGAGCAGGTTTTGAAGTTCAGGAACTAAGGCTAGGGTCAGACTAACGCATTTTCGCGTTGTCTGTGAAAAAGTGCGTTCGAACGAATGGACGCATTTTTTCACGGAGTACGCGATAGCGGTCATACGATGCGCATTTGCGTTCGTGATTTTGTACGGATCATCAATAAAACACTTTGTGCGTCTGGACGTTATGTTGGCCGGACATTAGCAGTGTTTGACGTCTCCTAATCACGCACACACGCCTCTAGCGGACGCAGCGCACTCTGTACGTCAGTGCTAGCGGTTTTACGTTCTCGACAAAATGCGTTCGTTTGCCACTTGCGTTGCGCAGCCGGACTTTTGTGCGACCGTACTTCGTATATTGGCTGTCATTGCCCAGCATTTGCTGCTACTACGGCCGTGATTAAGTGCGCCTGCACGCGCGTTCGCACTGCCTCAGTCTGACCCCAGCCTTAAGGGTAACAGATGGATGACAATAGGAGAAGAATTTGGCGCTCGGTTTCTTGGCTCCAGAATTTTCTTTACACCTGAATGAAGGTTACATTTAACCCCTTCTCTACCAGCTTCAAATAGCATCTGACGGTGCCCTGATATCAGGCATACTGTTTTTTTTTCCATCTTCTTTTTTTCCTGGAGCAATGCAGAGGAATTGCAATGTTTGCAAACACCATTTGTTTGCAAATGGTCAACAGAACATGTTCCTAAAGTTGTAGCCTGCCAAACATTCCAGTTGCACATAGTGCAGTAGCACAATTTGTCCAGCAGGGGGAGTGCTCAGCCTGTCAAATGAGCATCCTGTAATGTATTGTAACAATGTATGTATATATGTTACAGTTTGGGTAATGGAAAGTAGTTTTCCACAAACTCACCGATTTCTGATAATGGTTTTATGGAAAACCACTTTGTAGTGAAAAGGTTAAAGTATTTTTGGAACGTAGATTACATCAGCCTTATAAAATACTCAAACCATAACTTGTAATGGGTAACATAATGCAATATTATCAGGGGAATTAATGAAATGGAATGTTGTTTGTCTTTATTACTTTTATCTTCTAGAAACGGGGTTCCTCCTCCTCTTTATCATACTTTTTTTTATATGTGTGATTATTATGCGCAGATCAAGTGTGTGATGAAGCATCTGAGTAGCATCACATTGGCGATATGTGCCGTAACCGATGGAAGATGACGGATATGTGGTCTAGCACCAGCAGGAGCTCTGCGAGTTTCCTTTCCCGGATGTAAAACAATAAATTTAAATACATACTCAGTGTAGCTAAAACAATTACTAGCATGAATTCCTCTCTGGTGTTGATACATATGCAAGTCATGAAAAAGCAGCATGCCAGGAGCTGAAACTGTTTTATGGGATCACTGACTTACCCAACAGGTGCTACAAATTGCACGCACTGGTTAGCACAGCACCTCCTAGAGTGAGAGAAAACACAACTTTCCTGTTGGAAAACCTTTAAATTCCTTGCGTACAATTTTTCATTTTCTCAGCATGTTTGAAGCAGGATACTCGACTCTTTCATAGATAATCACAAAGAATCGCTTAAGTACGAGCAAGGGAATAATCCCATTCTAATGATTGAGTCGTTAAAGATTCCATAAAAATGGAATGTCTTATTCATTTAAAGGGCTATTCAGAAATTTCAGTGAAATTTTGGTGCTCTCTTGTAAACTGCACTCTGGTGCGCTTTGGCAAATCCGGATTACACCGACCCTGTGGTCAATTTACTATTCACCAAAGGGTCAACGAAGGGTCTCCAAAGTTTGCCGAACGGGTAGCCACTGAAGACTGCCGCCGACCACCAAACAGATCGCCAAAGAGCACCGAACTGACCGGCGAATTGCAGAAATAAAAAAGAAACTGAACTCTGCTATTTTTCTAAAAGGTGTTTAACCCCTTAACGCCGCAGGACGTACCATTACGTCCTGCATTAGGCTGGCTTTAATGCAGCAGGTCGTAATGGTACGTACCTGGCGTCTGCAGCCCCCCCCCTCCGGCCATACTCACCTCCTCCGGCGGTTCCCTCGCTGATCTGACTTCAGCGGAGTCAGATCGGTGGTTTTGGCTCCTCCCGGCGCACTGACATCATCGCGCCGGGCACGATGAAGTCAGTTTCAGGCTTCCCCCCCTGCTGGAGCAGGGGCAGCGCCTGAAGGGGAGGGGGGATCCTTTGGATCCCTCTATCTCCCCATCGCTGGGGGCTATCAGTAAATGCCAGGCATCCCTGAAAAGGTCACAGCCTGGCCTTTCCAGGGATGTAAGGCCTTAACCCCCTAGTGGTAGACCATGATCCAGAACCAATCGGTTCCAGATCACAGCCTTTTTCCGGTGGGGGCCACCATCTTGGATGGCAGCCCCACCTCCGGGACTCCCCACGTCCACTGATGTCATCGGGCGTGGCACGATGACATCATTTAACCAGGGAACCCCTAGCTGCCAAGGGATTTCCTAAGGAAATCCCATGGTGGAGAGAGGGGTTCTTTGAACCCCTTTATCTCCTGATTGGTGGCAGCTAGGGGGTCATGTAGGGAATCATTGGAAAGGCCTGATCATGACCTTTCGATGATATATATTTATATATATATATATCGATGATATATCGATGATGATATCAAACATGACCATGTTGCAAGTAAATTTAAAGTGTAAATAATTTTTTTATTTATTTATTTATAAAGGATTTTACCAGGAAGATACATTGAGATTTCTCTCGTTTTCAGTATGTCCTGGGTTCAAGAGCATTGAAAGGTTACAGTCATTACAGAGCTACAAAGTGCATTACGGACGTACGTACTGATGTAAGAAACTGTAGACACCACACGGTCTGTTTTTTTTTTGACGGATGTAGAAAAAAAAGGGAAATATGGGAATCAAAATTAATTATAATTAAAATACAGGTACAGTCAGCCAGACCAAAAAAACTTCTGAGTGTCAAGGTGATGGACGTCGCAAATGCACTGTGTCTGACGTCGCGTCATCACACACACAAGCTGCTATGTGGACAAAGCACACTTTGGGCGTCCGTCGTAGCGCTTTTACGTCGAGGCCTAAATGGCGCCCGTTGCCACCTGTGTGGTGCGTGAGCACTTCGGTGCGCATGTACCTCGTGTGTTGGTCTCTATTGATCACAAATCAATGCTACGACGAATGTTAAACTGTGCGGCGACACGGACGTGATGACTGCGTTCATCTGACGCTAGCCATAGTGAATAAACCCTTTAGAGTTTGCAGAGCTGTATATGTTTTGCAATAGTGTAAAAATTGGATGATAGATGCTTGCATGTTATTTTTTACTACTAGAATGTTAAACAAACTACAAAACAAAATATAGCTTTTGAAATTCCAGACACAGCTATATTTACACTACTTAGATCAGGGCTGTCAAAGTCAAGCCGACCCATATGTTGTTGCCTACAAGTCCCAGAATTCTTTCAGTGCAAAAGATGGCCAAAAAATCATTGGGGTTGTAGTTCAGAAACATCTGGAGGGCCAGAGTTTGACAGCCCTGCTTTAGATGATAACTTATAAAGAAGAAACATGTTTCTTCATTTTTACTGCACTGCATTTCCCGTGACATCTCCTATCTTTGATCTTTTAACTGTCCAGATCATTCACCTCCTGAATCAACAGTCTCAAGATTTTTTCACTCTCTTTGTGCCGAAACATATATTGCTGGCAATACCTTTCATCTAGAGATGTGCACACATTTTTTTTTTGTTTCGTTTCGGCTCGTTCAGTTTTTTAAAAGTTTTGTTTTGGATCGCTTCGGCCCATTTTCGTTTTGGCTCATTTCGTTTCCGCTCGTTGTTTCGTATCGATTTTTGTTTAGTGAAATCTGGGAATTTCAGTCTTTCGGATCGTCTGTTCTCTTCGTTTCAAAGGTCCATTTCGTTTTGATTTTAGACGTATGGTATTTTGGATGCTCCAATATTTCGGTCGATACAGTAATTCTGACGATTCGTTCCTTCGGATGTATCGTTTTTTTATGAAAGATCCTTTTTTTCTTATGAATATGCATTGCACAACTTTATTTAATCATATAAAATATCAATATCTTGTACTGTTTGACTGGGGATTTAGGGAAAATCTAATTAAATATTTAAAAAATAAATATATTATTGATGCAGAAAGAAAGCACTGAAACAAGTGAAAAAAGTGACTGACGATACGAAATTACGAAATCAGCAACGGAACCGAAACGGACTCAAAATGATACGAAAATACTTTGCCCGAAATTAACCGAAACGGAACAGAAATCGTGAATAGAACGAAAATGACTTACGATTTTACAAATTTCATGTCCATGCGAAATAACAAAATTTTTTGGTTTCGTATCGGGAAATATTTTGGATGGTGTGTATTTCATTGCCGGTCCGGTTCGGAACGTCGGACGAATCTGAAGCACCAAACCGGCCCTTTTCGTGAGAAAAACAAATCGGTACAAAACGAAACGCACATCCCTACTTTCATCTCATCTACCTTATCTCTTTTTCTTGTCCTGTCGAATCCATCACTCTTTGTAACTCTGTGAACGAAGTCAGAAGAGAATGAGACTTTACAAATTCATGTTCCATTCAAATTCGAGCACAGTCCGTATTTTACAGTTATTACTTCCTGGAAATAATCACAAATTTTTATTTCCATGACGTTTATTGTGAGTCCAAGAAGAAAAATACAAAATAGTGTATACGGGGACCTAAAATTCGAAAGCAGGAGCAGCTGAAGGAACAAGCACCTGCACACGGCTTTGGTTGTGATCCTTCAAGACAACCCTCACTAAAGAAGTATATCACACATCTAACTTTCTACATGCACCTACTGAAGCCACCCCAGAAACATCTCTTGCCAGCAACGCCATTATTAAAGCCCTGTCAGCACCAGGGACTGCACCGGAGTTCCCTTCATGTCTTTGGCAGAGTTCCGCTGTTTTTTTTAATTCGACGGCGAAGGACAAAATACATCTTTTTTTTAAAAAAAAGTCGGGATTCAAAAATTTCACCTAAAAATAACAACATTTTAAAAAAAAATCATTAAATAAAAAGGCTTATTGCTGCAAATGAAAAGAATAAACGGTTGAATAAAATTTTTTTAAATAATGTTTTAGATTGAATCCTATGGGATTCGCTTGTGGAACTGAGTCACTTCTCTATGGGACAATTTTCCTGCCGCCGGCAGTTTAACTTTACAATTCATCTTTTTTCATGGAAAATTGCACCAGATCGCCCCGACTTCATCAGACAAATCCCATTCAAATGAGAAAGATCGCTAGTTTGCTGCAGTCACTCAACACTGTATGACGTCGTCCAATGGAAGGCAGTGGACGAGGACTTAATCTCCTTCAAATTCTGGGATTGGTCGGAGGACACCGGACAATCTCACAAATACAGACCCAGTGGATGGCCTCATGGACAATGAGAGCAGTTCTGTGAGCAGCAGCAAATCTGATGTAATGTCCAGTATGCTGTAAGTTTTGGAAAATGTACTGGAGACCACATGCAAAAAATTCTGTTTGTGTCTTATGAAAATCCTTTACATTGCTCCAGAATGAGACTAGATTATTTTAACTCAATATCGGGGCACCTTCAGCTGCATTTGAAGATCAAGTGTTCTTGATCATGGTAGTGAAGGGGTTAATATATTTTTAAATTAATTTAGTTAATACACGCAAAGGTATCAAAACATGAATTGTGGAAGGTATGCCAATTGCAGAGTGCATCTAGGTTCTGTTCTATTGCAGTTCGGTCAGTTTCCAATTCACCCAAGAGTTGGCACAATATAGCAAAAACAAAATGTTTATTAATTTGGAATGGAATATCTCCTTCATCACATTCTTTCTGTTACACCTGGCTCAGACAAGAGAGACTCATCCCCAAACAATAAATCATTATTTTGTTTAGAAATTGTCACAAAGCATATATAAAGATAAAATCAATCACTGTCCTATTTATTTTGCAATGAAATGTGAAATGCGTCAGATGTATCAATCGTAATGATGATGCACGATATCTGAATCGATACAGGTTTATTAATATCATTACTTTTATTTCAAATGTCACCTGGCACTTAACTCAAAGACAACACACCCTGATGATCCGTAAAAACTCTCTAGTATAATGAATAAATCTACTTCTTTAAAACAAGTTGTGTGAACGTATGTAGGTTTGCTTAATTTCTCTATTCTTTGGGCAATAAACATATTTGTCAGTTAAGCCTTCTGTTTTTAGGAATCTGCCGTGACCAATCTTGATATTTGACAGTGGATTATTATTATTATTATTATTATTCTTTATTTATAAAGCGCCAGCATATTCCGCAGCGCTGTACAATAAGCACAGTATAGACAGGGTTACAATACATTGAACAACATTTGACAAACAGTACAGGAGGAGATGAGGGCCCTATTCCCGTAGGAACTCACAATCTGGGAGGGTTGGGGTTGGAAACAGGAGGAGAGGACTGTAAGGTGAGAGTGATTGATGGTTGCGTCAGTGAGTTGGGTGGTAGGCTTCCCTAAATAGGAATGTTTTCAGGGAGCGTTTGAAGGAAGAGAAGTTAGGGGAAAGTCTGACAGTACGAGGGAGAGCGTTCCAGAGAGTGGGGGCTGCGCGTGAGAATCCTGCAGTCTATCATGGGAAGAGGTGATGCGGGGAGAAGCTAGGCGCAGGTCACTGTTTGACCTTAGGGAGCGGGCTGGGGTGTATTTCGTGATTAGTGAGGACAGGTAGTGGGGAGCTGAGTTAGTGAGGGTTTTGTAGGTAAGGATAAGGATTTTGAACTTAATTCTGCAGTGGATGGGGAGCCAGTGAAGGGACTCGCAGAGGGGAGCGGCAGAGACAGAGCGGCGGGTGAGGTGAATTAGCCTGGCGGAGGCGTTCAGGATGGATTGTAGGGGAGAGGTGGGACAGAGGGAGGCCAGATAAGAGATTATTGCAATAGTCGAGTCGGGAGATTACCAGGGCGTGTATGAGTTGTTTTGTGGCGACAGCGGTAAGAAATGGCCGAATTCTGTAAATATTACGCAGTTGATATCGGCAGGAGGAGGAAAGAGACTTGATGTGGGGGATGAAGGAAAGAGCAGAGTCAAGTGTAACTCCAAGACAGCGAACTTGGTTTGATGGGGAGATGGTGATACCTCCACCGTGATCGAGAAGTCAGGAGGTGGGGCGGCATTAGAGGGAGGAATAAGTAGGAGCTCAGTCTTTGACATGTTGATCTTTAGGTGGTGGGAGGCCATCCAGGAGGAGATGCCAGATAAACAGTCACTGACTTTGGAAAGGACAGGGGGAGAGAGATCAGGGGTAGAGAGGTAGATCTGAGTGTCATCAGCGTAGAGGTGGTAATTAAAGCCAAAGCTGTTGATGATTTTGCCCAGGGAGGAGGTGTAGATGGAAAAGAGCAGAGGACCAAGGACAGAGCCTTGAGGTACACCAACAGATAGAGGCAATGAGGAGGAGGAGTTACCAGCAAAGGACACACAGAAGGACCTGTTGGATAAATAGGAGTCAATCCAAGCAAGTGCAGTGTCACCGAGACCCAGAGAGTTGAGGGTCTGTAGAAGGAGGGGGATACACTATAAAGTATTTTTGTTTCTTTTGTACGAAGTGTGAGCATGTGGCCACCCGAGGGACTTCACGTCACTTCTTATGTATGTGGGTGAGGTGCTGTGTGTTTATGGGGAGCACCTGGAAACAATTAGTGCAAGAGCAAATATGACTTTATTCAGTTCAATAAAACATAAAAATAAGCAATAAATGACAGTTGCGTAGTTCCCACGTGAAGTTGAATTTGTTTGTTGAAGTCTCTTTGGATGAATTGAAATGCTATTTACAAACCCGTGTAACTATAAGTCGTTCTTTGTGAGGGTTCTCTTCTCGGAGTTAGTACTTCTAAGACTCCTTTTCTTTTCAGTTTTAATGTAAACAAGTCTTCTTATATCTTGATTAATGTTAAGGATTAATGTTAATTCATGATAACTGGAATTAAAACACAGGGTTATTCAAAGAGATCCGAATAGTGGCCGAAAGGTAACCGAACAGTGAAATTCAGCGTACGGTTACCTTTCCTGGCCATTCGGCTATTCAGAGAGCAGGCAGTTCGCCAAATCCTGGCGAATTGCCTGCACATACGGTGCCTGTTCATTGCCTGTTCGAGGGCAGTGAAATCCCCATAGAGAAGCAATGCTTCGTCTACTCAGAGAACAAAAACCAGCAGGGAAAAGTTGCTGAATTTCCCTGCTGTTCGATGGTTTCATTCAACAGGTTTAGTCAGGCAACTCCCATAGGCTTCAATGTTAAAAATATTCCCGTTTTAATTCAATATCTAATAAACCGTTGATTATAATATTCTGCAGTAAAAAGTCTCTTTATTTATAGATTTTTTAGGATCTTTTAGGCATTTTTCGGGATTTTTTTGCGAAAATTTTCTTTTTCCTTTTTTCTAAATCGTTTTTTCTTTTTTCTGTAACAGCCCTTTTTATTATCATTCATTGGATCTTATATGTAAATTTCAGACATTTTTGTTCTATAGTTTCTTTCCAAACAGCGTTTCACTTTTCAAACATTCCAGCGTACTGTCTTTGCTTTTTTTCACTCCATTCGTCTGCAGTGTCGGCTTTTTCCGGCGGCTGCTCTGCGCTGTGATCGGCGGCTGCTCGGGTTTCTCTGGTGTGTTCGGCGGGGTTAATCCAGCTGTTTTGCGGGTTTTAGTGAGTGTTCGGCAGGTTGGCGGCAAGTGTTCGTCGGGTTTCCAGCGGGTTTTCCTTGCACCTCGGGGACCCTGTGGTGCTTGCTGAATACACCCCAGGGTCGCCGAAATAGGATCCCCAAATCGCGTCGAATTGAAGCGAACGAAAAGTCACTGAACATACAGTGACTTTTCAATTCCCTTTGAATAACCCTGACAGTAAAGGCTGTTTTTTTAACATCCATGTTAGCAGGTCTGTAACATTATAGCTACTACTGGATCAGTTTTGTGCCCACTGGAGAGTGGGCGTATTTAGTGGAATTACTCCAAATATGTATTAGAAATTTTTGTTTAATTATGAATATTATATTTATATTTGAAAAATTGAGTATTAAATACATCGTCATCACTCACTTCCATGCGGCATGCCACAAGGGGGAGTGGCAGTGTTGAACAGAGTATCAAAAACAAACAACAAAAGGATGAGGCTCAATAGGGGGGAACTGGGCGGGCATTGTATCTCTGGATTAAGCCCTGGTCGGGCGAAACCGGTCGAGATATGCCTTCTTCTTGTTTTTAACAGCTCTATTTTGACTCTATCTTCTTGTGGACCTTGCCCTATGGCTAATACTGGTTGTTTACCTAGTGTGCCTTTGTATTTGGTTATGTAGGTGGCTTGAACCACCGAGGTATAGTGAGCCACCATTGCTTATGTGTATGCTCTTGTTACTTCCATTCTATACAGCAATTCCTTGTCTCCTTGGGTGGCTTGTACCACCGTGACATAGGTAGCTCTTATCGCTTATGAGTAATTTCTCGCTACGTTCAATTGGTACGGCATTACCTCTCCTCCTTTGGGCTATTGTCCACATACTTACTTTTTTCATTTCCCTTTTTTAGGTGCTTATTTATTAATAAAATTATATTCTATCACCACTCTTGTTGCACTTCGTGCAAATTGTTTTTGTTGAACAGAGTATCAGCTTCCTTACCTCATTAGCAAGTTACCTAATTTTCTAGGCGTTCTTGCATTACTCAAGCACGTTAACTCAGTTGCTGTTTTTTTTAAAACATACATTATAAGTACATGTCCTCCTGAGTTCTCCTTATTTTCTGTCTCCATCATGAAAAATTCAAAGCAATACTACGAATTTGGGTTTTTGATCAATAATGACAAAACAATACTCTAGTTACACTTGATTGAAACATCCAAAATATGTATTAAACTACATATTGGTGTTTTTAATTTGCAAAATAGAAATCTCAGCCGTGTCAGACAATAGGTCTTATGTGTTAACCTTTGATCTGGAGGGTGACACAGTCATATGGCTTTGCTTAATTGATTAAAATAAACAGCTTATGCTTGAGGTGATAGATCACGTTGCTTCAGGAGGTGTCAACTCAGCTCAAGCCACGCAGCTGAAATTGTCTATAGACTGCAGTTTTGCAAAAATATATTAGCGCGGGAGCACCATATTACAATCCGAATGCTAACGGGTTAAAAAACACGTTAGCGAATCGGATCTTGCGCTTTTTATTGTGAACTTACTGTACTTTATGCTCCCTATGCTTAACATGGGGAGCGCAAAGAGTTAATTAGCATCAGGATTACAAAGTCCTTATGCTAATTACACCACGCTGCGATTAACTCAAAAGTTAACCACAGCTAGGACCTGGTGCTAACTGATTTTGCATCTATAGAATCCGTCAGCACCAGCTGAAAAAAAATACAAAAAAAATACATACCTTTTATCTCGCGGCGAGAACGGCGGCTCCATCCGCTTCTTCTTAATGCCGGGAGCAGAGAGAGACTAGGGGGAAAAAGTTCCCCAGTCTCCCTCTGCAAATCACTCCGCCGACCTGCCGGATCTAGTGAGGTGAGATCCTGCAGGTCATGTGACCGACAGCAGAAGCCCCTATGAAGTCCTGTGGACTCTATGGAGGGGATGCTCGCAGCGGCACTTAGTGCTGCTGCGAGCATCCCGAAGCTTAGAGCCTCTTTACGGTGCAGGCTGCTAGATTAGCGCCTGCACTGTAATATCACGCTGACACGAGAACGCTAAGGAGAAACCGGCAGGCGCAGGGTTTTCTCCTTACCTTCCACATTTTAGCGTGAAGAACATAATAGTGCCTTATATGCATTAGGATATATTAACCCTGTCACTACCATGATCACGATTATTTAATCTTGCAAGGTTCCTACATAGATTAAATGTGATCTGCTCTTTTTCTGGAGCATTGCAAAGGAATTTAATTTATTGCAATCAAAATAAGTTTGCATATGGTCTCCGCCCTCCGGAACATATTCCCCAAGCCGCAACATACCAGTCATTGCAACCAATATGCTGCAGCTCACGAGATGTTTGCAGCTCACAGACGCAAGCAAGGACCAGCAGTGGGAGTCCTCGACCTATCAAATGAGCTTACTGTAGCGTATTGCATTGTAGAAATGTAAGTATAGAGGCTACATACATGTTTACAGTTTGGTAAGTGGTTTTCCTCTGGGTTCTGCCAGTGGTTTTATTGGAAAAAAATCACTTGTTAGTAATTATTAAAGAGGGTAAAAAGCTAATCAATATCAATGGCAAGTACAGTATGTAAAGCCCATCATCTATATCTATGAACTGAGATACTGTATGTTCTCCTTATAACATTGCAGAAGATCGTTGCATCTCACCGCATTGTTGTACTTTCCATAATTCTACAGTACTACAGATACAGTTACAAGTATTTTTATAAAGCGCTAACAAGTTCTGTAGCACTGTACAATGGGCGAGACAGAATAACAAATATATATACAAGTTAAACACATAGAACAGTAGGAGAGGACCCTGCTCAAGAGCTTACAACCTAAGGGCTCTATTACATTCCTAACGCAAACGTTAACGCTCACTTGCGTGAGCATTAACGTTTGCTGCGGTATTTACTGCATATTACAAGCCAAACGCAAACGGGTTAAAAAACCCGTTAGCGTTTGGTACCTTGCGCTCCTCTGCGCGAGGTTACTTTACATTGCGCTCCCTATGCTTAACACGGGGAGCGCAAAGTGTTAATCAGAGCAGGTATTACAATGTCCCAGCACTGATTAACACCTGGCTCTGGGCAACGCAAAGTTAACCAGAGCCAGGACTTGGTGTTAACAGATTCCGCTTCTGCAGAATCCGTTAACACCAGCTGTAAAAATAAAAAAAACAAATCCTATACTCACCCTCTGTCCCGCGGTGAGGACCGCGACTCCGATCGCCTCCTCTGGCCGGCGGGAGCAGGGAAAGACAAGGGGAAAAAGTCCCCCCAGTCTCTCCCTGCGTATCACTACGCCGACTGGCCGGATCTCGCGAGACGAGATCCAGCTGGTCACGTGACCAGCAGGGAGGAACTCAATGGAGTCCTATGGACTCCAGCGAGTGGATGCTCGCGGCTGCGCCCAGCGCTGCCGCGAGCATCCAAAATTTAATGCTCGATAACAATGCAGGCAGCATTTTTTGCACCTGCATTGTAATCCAGCGCTAAAACGCGGGCGCAAGGGGGAAAACTGCGGGTGCAGTTTTTCCTCCCTTGCGCCCGCGTTTTAATGCTAAGAGCATAATAGGGCCCTAAGAGTACTGGTTTAGTAAATAGTGTTGTCATTGGGGCAAGGAATGCTTCTGATTTATTTGAGAGATGCCTAGCCATGCCAAAGATATTTTCTTTTGCTATAATATATACAGTATATTACATTGGAATAATATAGGAGGGTTATTCAGAAAGATAATTTCACAGAAATTTCAGTGCTTTCTCGTTTGGCGCACTTAAGTGCGCTTCAGCAATTCCAGTTTGCAGGGTCCCCAAAGTGCGGTGAACGTGGAGCCACTGAATACCACCGCCAACCGCTGAATAAACCACCGAATGCTGCTGCTGACCTTCGATCAGCCTGCCGGACGTTGCCGAAGACCGCCAAACAGACTGGGGAATGCCGCCGGACTGCAGAATAAAAAACGGAACTCTGCAAATTTTTAAAGGTGTTTACAAAATTTAAACAAATTTCACCTAAAACAATACCAAAAAATACACAATAAATAAATAGACTGTTTGCTGAAAATGAGAAGATTAAACGGTGGAATGAAGAAAAGATTAAAAATTACATTATTTTTTAACATTGAATCATATGGGATTTGCCTGTTTAAACCTGTCGAAATGAATCACTGAAAATCAGGGCATTTCACTGACACTTTGCTGCAGTTCGGCGTTCTCTGAATAGGTTAACCATTATTTCTCTATGGGATAATATCGCACTGAAGATCGCCGAATTGCAGCGATCTGCGGCGACCTGCACCACATTTCGCTGTCGATTCTCAAGGATTTGGCGAATTGACAGCTTTCTGAATATGAATAGATAAACTGCCACAAAATTGCAGCGTACGGGGAAATACACCGCTCGGTGCCCTTCGGTGGCAGGTTCGTCGCCGTTTGAATAACCCTTTAGGCCTTAGAACAAAAAACAAATACATTATCAGTTCAATATCCAGACAATATTTTAAGTACTGGAAGCAAGGCCAACGTTCTAAAAATGTGCTCTCCATCTGTTCGGGCATTATATCAGCGAGAGATTTTCATTCACATATGGATCTTTTCTTTCTTTAACACAACTCCAGCTTTTCCTGCATGAGATGAACTGAATCAGCAGTATTTCCTTAGATAAGTCAATTAAGCTATGCACACATCATTAATATAAGTCCTGCAGCACTTCATCTAATATTCCACATTAAAAAGGAAGCAGGTCAGGCAACCTTCTCCTAAACAGATCTGCACGGACAAATAAGGGCAAATCCCAACTTCATGTGCGCCTTGTGGATTGAAAATGTATCCATCAATCATCATCACAACCTAAAAGCTTGGTTCAAGAACAAAGCCTATGGAGATGCTCTGATAAGAAACTGGGCTGTTCAACAAATAGTAATATCAGCGCGATAGACAACAAGGATGTCATTAAGGTGGTTTTGCTGTGCATATGTCTAAACCGTCTTTAACAGTCTGCACATTTTTGTTTCTCTGTTTTCAGGTTCACTTCAGTACAATAACAATCACTAAGGTCAATTAAACAAACAAAAACTTGAAAAATTATCAATAAAGTTATAGTCACTTTGTTGTTGTTGTTATTAGTTGCGAAGTCGAGTCCGACCCATCGCGACCCCATGAACAACGTTCCTCCAAGCCTTCCTGTCCTATACCAACTTCTGGAGTCCATTTAAGCTCACGCCTACTGCTTCAGTGACTCCATCCAGCCACCTCATTCTCTGTCATCGACTTATTCTTTTGCCCTAAATCTTTCCCAACATTAGGCTCTTCTCCAGTGAGTCCTTCCTTCTCATTAGGTGATCGACGTCTATGAGTTTCATCTTCAATATCTGGCCTTCTAAAGAGCAGCCAGGGTTAATCACCTCTAGGACTGACCGGTACTTCATTAATAGCCGCTACATTATTCAAAGAAGATGGCTGAACGATCTTCTCCCTTAGATCTTCACAAACAATTACAGTTATCAGTATTTATAAAGCGCCAACAAGTTCCATAGAGCTGCACAATGGGTGAGACATAACAAGAAATATACTGTACACACAGGTTAGACACACAGAACAGATGGAGAGAGGACCCTGCTTGAGAGCTGACAATCTAAGAGGAGATTGTAACGTGGGGATCTCGTACAGATGTGTAGAATGCTTCGCCATCAGTATCCCAAAGGACTACCGATGCTGACCCAAAAACACCTAGTCAATAGCCGAAAATCCCTGTAGGATGAAAACCAAACTGGAAATTACTTTATTTCCAGCTTACAATTGGAAAAACACACCCAGGGGGGAATGTACAGAATACAATGGAAAACATGCCTCAGCGTTTCCATGCTGCAGAGCCTCCCAATAGCCTCCCCTCCCACACATCCCCTGATAGAACAAAGGCTAAAGCAAGGAGGCACTGACAACTAGTTTAAACAAGATACTGGAGGATGGATGAGGCCAATAGGCTTCTCTAAAGTAATGTGTTTTTAGAGAATTCTTAAAGAACTGGAGAGACAGGGGAGTCTAATGTTGCGGAGGAGGGAGTTCCATAAAAAGGGGGCAGTACGAGGAGATGATAACATCAGCAGAATAAAATAATGAACGGTTTATTAGATAGTGTATTAAAATGGGAATATTTTTAACATTGAAGTCTATGAGATTTGCCTGAATAAACCTGGCAAATGAAACCATCAAACAGCAGGGCATTTCGGCAACTTTTCTCTGCTGTTTGGTGTCTCTGAATAGACAAACCATTGATTCTCTATGGGGGATTTCACTGCCCTCGAACAGGCACCGTACGTGCAGGCAGTGTGTCAAAAGTTGGCGAACTGCCTGCTGTCTGAATAGCCGAATGGCCCTGAAATGTCCCTGTACACGGAAATTCAGTGTCCGGTTACATTTTGGCCACATTTCGGATCTCTCTGAATAACCCCTATAGAATGCAATTTTAAATGTGATCAATTGTATGAGACAGTTACAGACTTATCAAGCTGGATCAATTGAACCTCACATGATTGTTAAATAGGTACCACTGGTTAGGGTGAAATAAAGACTGCTATTTCTCACCTTCTTAAAAGAGCCTCAAACCAGAACATTGAATAACTACGTAAAGATTAGGGATGAGCTGTTTGGTTCGATCGGTTCGGAGTTCGATTCGAACATCTCCTGTTTGCATGTTCGCGAACTACGAATATTTCCGCGTGTTCGCCGCATGTTCGCCCACAATGCCCCACAATGGACCACAATGCACTTTTCCACTGGCCTGAAGCTTATAATTGGCTACAGCCTTGCACCTGACCATAGGTCAGGCGCAAGACAGGTTCAAGACTATGCCAATCACGGCTCAGAGTCCTGATTGGGCAAATTTTGCCCAATCATGGGCTCACAGAGCTAAGTCCCGCAGCACACTATATAAGGCTTCAAACAGTGCTTCAGCACATGTTTGAGAGAAGATTTGAGAGGAGATTGTTCTTGTGTTAATGTGTGTTCTCACTGCCAGTCTGCCACCAGCTACTGGGGGGGTCTCATTTCTACAAAATATCTGGGAATTGTTCTAATCTGTGTGTTCTCACTGGCTGCCACCAAGTATTTTGGGGGTTCAGTAATTTCTACAAAATATTTGGGAATTGTTATAATCCGTGTGTTCTCACTGACACCAAGTATTTTGGGGGGTCAGTAACTTCTACAAAATATTTGGGAATTGTTCTAATCCGTGTGTTCTCACTGGCTGCCACCAAGTATTTTGGGGGTCAGTAGTTTCTACCAAATATTGGGGAATTGTTATAATCCGTGTGTTCTCACTGCCACCCAGTATTTTGGGGGTGGTCTGTAATTTCTACAAAATATTTGGGAATTGAGGTAATCTGTGTCTTGTCACTGCCACCCATCAGGGGGTCTCACTGATTTATAGGAGGTTTCTGGGAATTGTAATCTGTGTCTTGTCACTGGCTGCCAGCTATTAGGGTGTCTCACTGAGTTATACCAGAGTTCTGGAAATCTTTGATTCAACTCTGGTATAAAGATTAGAGTTCTGCAGCATATCTCCAATTTTTATAACAGAGTTGAATCAGAGTTCTGTATATATTTAATCTATATATCACTCACCATGTCAGAAAGACCATAAAGGACAGGCAGATGCTCCCAGGCACAGATAAGAGGGCAAGCAGCCTCTGTGTCGGGAGGCTTTGCCTCTGGTCGTCATGGACATGGTGCATCCTCTGCAGGGGCACGCTTGTCCTTTCTAACTGGTGCTGGACATCTTAAGCAGCAGCAACATACAGAGGATTTGGTGGATTGGCTAACCAGGCCATCCTCATCCTCCGAGTCCTCTGCAACCAGGCTTGTAGTGCTTTACAGTCCACCTCAGCTGCCAAAGCATCTAATGCAGCCTCCATGTCCACAGCTACTCCTGCCGTAGCCTCACTATCACACACGGAGGAGTCAGCTGAGTTGTTTGACTACAGTCACAGTGACATGCTGCTTGAGGATGTGCAGCAACTACAGTGCTCTGATTCAATCTCTGAGGTTGAGGAAGGGAATATAATGAACCTAGAGGAATGGGGTGCCAGTGACACACAAATAACTGGCACTCATGTTGCCCCAGCAGCTGCAGCATACTGCCAAGTTGGCTCCAGTGACGAGGAGATAGGGTGTGATGACAATGATGATGAGGTCACTGACTCCACCTGGGTGCCTGATCGAACAAAGGAGTCAAGAGAGGAGGAGGAGGAGGCACAACAAACACGAGGCACAATGTCCTCTATGACCAACCGTAGCACTAGCCAGTCCAAGGCATCAGATGTCAGAGCTGCTCAGGTGCAGAGCGCTGTTGTCTCAAAGCATACATCCAGGAACTCTGCTGTCTGGGAGTTCTTTAAGAAATGTGCAGCAGACCCCACCGTTGCTATTTGTAATCTATGTCAGATGAGGATCAAGCGTGGGAAAGACACCGGACGCTTGGGTACCACGTGCTTGAGGCGACATATGACCACCTGCCACACATCCCATTGGTGCAAAACTTTTCGTAGGTCCTCCTCACCTGTCTCTACCCCCACTATATGTCATGCCATGTCATTGACTCCAACCTCCACTGACAGGGATGATGCTACAGTAATGGATGTACCAGGTCCTTCCTCACAATGTGACATCCTCCCAGCAGCTGAAGATTTACATAGTCAGATTACGTTGCCGCAGCTGCTGCAGCGTAAGAAAAAATATAGTCCCAACCATCCCCAAGCACAGCGTCTAAATGCCAGTTTAGCAAAATTACTCGCATTGCAGCTGCTGCCTTTCCAGCTGGTGGACTCTGTTCCCTTCCGTGAATTTGCTGAATGTGCTGTACCACAGTGGCAGGTTCCAAAACGCCTTTACTTTTCACGCAAGGCCATTCCAGCACTATACCAGCACGTGGAAGACAATGTTATCCAGTCATTGGGAAAGGCAGTCAGCAGCAAGGTGCATGTGACTTTAGACACATGGTCCAGCAAGCATGGACAGGGTCGTTACATTTCCTTCACAGCACACTGGGTAACTCTGACTGCAGCTGGGAGGGATCCAAGACGGGGCTCTGTGCTGGAGCTTGTTCATCCACCACACCTCCAGAAAGCTGCTTGTATGAGGTCTGTCTGCTCCACCAATACCTCTCCCTCTTCCTCCTCTTCCTTCTCTGTCTCTGGCAAAGTGGCAGTTAAACCGAGTTTAAGTGGCAGGGGCTACGCAATGGCTCAAGCAAAAAGATGCTATACTGTGCTTGAGCTGGTTTGTTTAGGGGACAGGAGCCACACCGGGTCAGAAATTTTGTCAGCTCTGCAGGGGCAGGTGCAGAGATGGTTAACACCACGCCAGCTTGAGCTGGGAATGATTGTCTGCGATAATGGCAGCAACCTTCTCTCCGCCCTACGCAAGGGTAAATTGACGCATGTACCATGCCTAGCACACGTCCTAAATCTGGTGGTACAGCGTTTCCTAACCAGGTACCCAGGGCTGGCAGAGCTTCTCAGCCAGGCCAGAAAAGTCGGCAGCCACTTCAGACAGTCATTCCCAGCAAGTGTTCGCCTGGCAGAAATTCAAAGAGAATTCCACCTTCCCACAAACCGTCTGATCTGTGACATGCCCACCAGGTGGAACTTGACATTAGCAATGCTGCAGCCTCTGCACAAGCAGCAGACTGCCATCAACGAGTACCTGTGTGAGTATGGCACAAGGACAGGTTCAGGTCAACTTGTTTATTTTCCCCCGCAGTGGCTGATGATCAAGGATGCATGCATTGTACTGTCACCATTTGAGGAGGCAACGAGGATGGTGAGCAGGGACAGTGCATGCATCAGTGACACAATTCCTTTAGTGTTCCTGCTGGAGCACACTCTGCGGGGAATTATAGATGTGGCTCTAGAGGCAGAGCAGCGGGAGGAAGAGGAGGCCTTCCCTAGCTCTGAAGGCCCCAGTCTTTATGCAGACAGCATTCCAGCGGGTCCTCCTCAGATCAGACAGGAGGAGGATGAGGAGGAGGAGGAGGAATATTTAAGTAGTGGGGGCATTGAAGGTGGGGATTCCTCAAGGGAGGGTTTTGTGTGCCCAGAAACACAAGGACTAGTACGTGGCTGGGAGGAGGAAGTGCACAATGGGGTCATCTTCCTCATTGACCAGGAAGACTCGGAAGCTAATGCCACCTCCAACCTATGCTGCATGGGCTTCCTTATCCTGCAAAGCCTGCTAAAGGACACCAGATTTCGTGCTATCAAGGAGAGGGATCATTACTGGTTGGCAAACCTTCTTGATCCACGATACAATGGTAACGTTGCAGAGCTCATCCTGTCTGCACCGAGGGAGGACAGGATGAAAAAACTTGAGGACGCTCTAAAGCGACACTTGTGTAACACCTTTCCAGGCACTGGTAGGTTACCAAGTGATGACACAGGTGCTTCTGAGGCTGCAGATGATCAGAGGAATAGAGGTGAAGGCTGGGGCCGCTAAACTGATGCCTTTTTAATTTTTTTTACTCCACGACGCCCAGGGACGTCAAATGTAGGCCCCCATTGCCAGCGTCTTCACCGTATGGTGCAGGACTACCTAGGGGCAAGGGCTACCTTTCCAGCAGATGATCCACTGGCTTACTGGGTGTTGAGATTGGATCACTGGCCAGAACTTAGCCAATATGCTATGCAGCTACTAGGTTGCCCTTCATCTAGCGTGCTTTCCGAAAGGACGTTCAGTGCCGCTGGAGGTTTTGTCACAGACAAAAGAGTGCATCTGTCCACCAACTCTGTAGACCGGCTGACATTTATAAAAATGAATCAGTCCTGGATCAGCAGCTATCAATCCCCTGATGCAGATGTAACGGAATAGATCGGGGATTTCTTCTGCATTCACAAAACCTCCACCACTGAACTCCTACACAATACCACAAAGGGGTTACGGTGTGAAGGCACTTGCTGCCACCAAAGGCAAAATATTTGGGTGCGCTGACTCCATTACCAGATTTATATCATTTTAATTTTTTATTTTTTTTTGAAATTCAAAGTTTATTCAGAAAACACAGAATACAGATATACATATTTCAATAAGGACAAAGGAATACATAGTGTACATAAGTAAGTAAAGGTATTATATAACGAGTATATGAAAAATTACGTAGCACCAATGAAAGGAAAAAAGGTCTCCATGTCCCAGAGCGTCCCCTATGCCGAGGGCGACGGGCCTTGAGTCATCTCAGTCCACGTATGTGGAGAGAGAGGATGTAGCGTATGATGGAGAAGTAGGGGGGTATAGGGAGTAGAAAGAAAAGGAGATGTTAAAAAAGGGGTGGGCGTGGGTGGGTGGTGGGAGATCACAAAAAATAAAAGATAGGAAAGGTGGAGAAGAAAGTTGAGCAAAGGTGGAGGAGAGAAAAAGAGAATACGAGATAGAGGAATATAAGTCCCCTCAAGTAGGGCAGTGTTCCCATACGGCTCCACCTCGGGGGACCCCAGACGCATTCGTGGCATTAGGAGTCAGAGCTAGGTGCTCGTTTATTCGCGGCATACTGATCCCAGTAGTACCACTTTGTGGCTGAATCATCAGGCAGTCCACGACATCTAGCATCCAGCTGGTCAATGGAGCGGTATTCCTCCACTCGTGTTATCCATTCCCGTACAGTGGGGGTCCTAGTCGTCTTCCAAAGAGCCGGTATCAGGGCCTGGGCAGCGAAAATCATAAGAAGGAGGACCGAACGCTTAAGGTTCTTGAGGGGGAATGGAAGGTGTAGGAGGAGGAAACACTCAGGGGTCAGAGGTAGATCTTCGTCCGTTATTTGAAGTATTGCATCTCGGACTTGAGTCCAGAACGGCGTCAGGCTGGGGCAGGACCACCATGTATGGAGATATGTGCCTCTGTCTGTTTCACAGCGCCAACAATGAGGCGGGTGTGAAGGGTATACTTGGTGCAAAAAAGCAGGAGAGCGATACCAAAACGCGACTATTTTATACGACGTCTCCTGAATACGTGTTGCGCTACTACCTTTATGGATCAAGGCAAATGTATTAGACCATTGTTTCTCCGATATGATCGTATCCAGTTCGCGATCCCATCGAGAAACGAAAGAGGGGACTGTAGAGTCACCTGCCAGCAGCAGGCCATGCAAGGTGGAGACACCGTGTGCTAGGGCTTCCCCTGCGTGACCGAGAGTTTCAAATGGGAGCAAGGGGCGGCTTAGACTGTATCCGCAATTGAGGCTTCTCAGGTACGACTTCAGTTGGAAGTAGTTAAATCCATCCAGCACGGAAAGTGGGCCCATCGGAGCCGTGAGCGGCAAGACCTCTAGGTTGCCGTCTGCCGGGAGGTCCATCGCACGCAGCCTGCTCCCATTCGTCAGGCGGGTCCTCAGGGACATTCGCATCCCGACCCCGAAGGCCGGGTTATGAACCAAGGGCAGAAGTGGGGAGATGGCCGTGGAGAGACCATGCCTCAATTTAAGCGTGTGCCACATACTCAGCGTCACTGACACCGGGTCTGGGTCAGCGCCTCGTGCTCTAATCGGGTGAGGTGGGAGCCATGGAAGCGTCCAAAGCGGGCGTCCCGCCAGGGCCAACTCCAGGTCCAGCCATTGCTTGTCGGGATTCACCAAAGACCAGTCCACCAACCTCAGCAAATGACTGGCCTGATAGTAGCGTCGGGGGTCCGGGAGAGCCAGTCCTCCCTGCTGTTTTGGTCGGCTCAAAATCGCAAAGCTGATCCTGGGTCTGCCCTTTGGCCATATGAATTGAAGGAGCGCTGTCCGAAGGGCGGTAAAGAAAGAGAGAGGGATCAGAATCGGGAGAGCCCCGAAGAGATAGAGGAGTCTCGGTAGTAAGTTCATCTTGATGGCTGCTATTCTGCCCATCCAAGATATCATTCGGCTATTCCAGTCCGACATGTCCGCTCGAAACGTAGTCAGTATATTCGTAAAGTTGAAGTCCAACATCTGCTTGGCAGATGGTGCTAGCCACACTCCCAGATATTTCATCTTGTGGACACAGTGTCGGAAAGGGTAGGTCCTGTTCACCGCATCTAGATCAGGTTGCTCCAGTGAGATATTTAGAAATTCCGATTTGTCTCGGTTGATCTTGAATCCGGACAGCTCCCCGTAAGCTTCCAGTTCTTTCGTAATTGCCGGGAGGGTAGTTTCTGGTTCAGTGATAAAGAACAAGAGGTCGTCGGCATAGGCCGAGACCTTGTGAGTTAACTCACTACCCTGTATTCCCCTGATGGCTATACTACGTCGGATCGTGTCCAGAAGTGGCTCCAGTGTCATGGCGAAAAGAAGGGGGGACAACGGGCAGCCCTGGCGTGTTCCATTATGGATGTTGAACGGGGCAGACAACACTCCGTTAGCTCGGACCCGGGCCGTGGGATGATCGTACATCGCCCGCAACCAACTCATAAAGAAGTCCCCAACTCCGATGCGCTGAAGTACAGTAAACATAAAATTCCACCTCACCCTATCGAAGGCCTTCTCCGCATCTGTTGAGAGCAAGAGAAGGCCCTTTTGTCCATGGCGAGCCAACCCGATTGCTCCTATGGCGCGCGTCGTCGCGTCCCGTGCCTCTCGTCCGGGCACAAAGCCCACTTGGTCCGAGTGAATCAGGGACGGTAGGAGAGGCGCAAGTCTGACTGCCAATATCTTCGCCAGGATTTTAAGGTCAGAGTTCAAGAGCGAGATCGGTCGGTAGCTGCGAACGTCCGCCCCATCCTTGCCTGGCTTACAGATAACAGTTACCGTAGCGGCGAGTGCATGCGGGTGAAATCTGTTCCCGTCTCGGATATCCGCAAACAGGGCCAAGAGATGTGGCATCAGGGTAGGGGTGAAAGTCTTGTAGTATTCGGCTGGTAGGCCGTCCGGTCCCGGGCTCTTGCCATTTTTAAGTCCCTTCAGGACAGACGCAACTTCCTCGCCCGTTATGGGATCGTCCAGACGGGAAGCCATAGTTAAGGCAAGGGTACCGGTAGTCTTATCCGTTAGGTAAGTCTCGATTGCCTCTCGGGAAGGTCCCGAGCTAGAGGATCGATCCAAATCATAGAGGTCGCTATAAAAGCGCTGGAATTCGTCTAGGATTAGATCCGGACGGGATGTCAGATTCCCATCAGGGAGTTTAAGCCGCGAGATGTACGTTGCAGATTGACGTTTCCGCAGGATATGGGCAAGGAGTCTGCCAGGCTTGTTTTCCAGGAGGGCAAATCTGCATTTAGCTTTTTGTGCAGCGAATCGGACATCTTCATTGAGCAACCCATTAAGTTCTAGTCTCTTAGCTAATAACTGCTCGTAATCCGAGGTCAAAGCCGATGTGTGGTGCTGCAGTTCAAGGTCTCGGATCCCAGTCAACAAACCCTGTATCCGATCCGTTCTGGCCCGTTTACGGGCCGTTGCCCGGCTTATGAGGACCCCACGGATCACTGCCTTGTGTGCCTCCCAAATGGTAGGAGCAGCTACATCCGGCGTATTATTTTCCTCAAAGTACGTAGTAAGGCAAGTGTTGATATCCGCTACCAGGAGCGGGTCTGCTAATAGAGAGGTATTGAGTCGCCATTGGCGCTCTGTAGGACGGAAAAGTGGCGAGGACAGAGTCGCCAGCAGGGGACAGTGGTCTGACCACGTCTGTGCCATAATAGAAACCTCCTCCGTCAGGAGGATATGTCGTTGCTGCACGAAGAAATAGTCAAGTCGAGAGTAAGAGGTATGAACGTGGGAGTAGAAGGAGTAATCTCGGTCGCCAGCATGGAAGGCCCTCCACACATCAACTAGTTGCAGGTTATCTAGCGAGCGACGCATGTGACGCAGGATTCCAGATGGCACCGACGAACGGCCTGTCGAGGTGTCAAAACGGGGGTCTAACGGAACGTTCAAGTCTCCCGCCACTATCAATGTGCCTGCCATAAAGGAGGATAGTCGTTTCAGTGCGGATCTCAGGCAACGGTGTTGGTTGACGTTCGGAGAGATATAATGAAGCCAACGTATATTGCTGTTCCGCTATTCTACACTTCACGAATAGAAAGCGACCCTCTCGGTCCTCCACGGTCTCCTCCACAATCAGGGGGACGGATCTGGAGAAAAGGATCGCCACTCCGCGGCTTTTCCCGCCGTGGAAGTTACTAAAGTATCCAGTGGGGAAGTCGGAGTTGTGGAGCAATGGTGCCGACCCCTGACGGAAGTGCGTCTCTTGCAGAAAGAGTACAGAAGCGTGAAGTGTCTTGGCCTCGCGTAGGAGGCGACGACGCTTTTCAGGGATATTAAGTCCTTTTGTATTATATGTAAGTAGTCGAAGTGGGCTATGCGTGAATCCCCCAGGTGGAGCCATATCTGTGAGACAAAAGAAGGCGGAGGGAGATGCGAGGGGGAGAAAAGGGGAGCAGAAAGAGAGGGAGAGAGAAGAAGAGGAGGAAGATAGAAAGAGAGGAAGAGAAAGACAGAGAAGGAGAAAGAAGAGAAGTAATGAGAAAGAGAGAGAGAGAAAGAAAGAGAAAAAAAAAAAAAGGGGGGGGGAGGGGGGAAGAGGGTTACCCCCAAGAGAGGGGAATGGAGGAGGGGTAGGGTGGCAGAAAGAAAGACGAAGACAGGTGCAGAGAGGAAAGAAAGAGGTGACAGGAAGAGAGTGAAATAAAGCAGGTCTAGAAGGTATGAAGCGTCGCTAGGGTAGGTCTACACGAGTCCAAACTATGGGGAACGTGTGACACTCCCGGGAGAAACGACGCCCGTCCTCGTGGGCAGGGACGACCCGAGACCAAAACTACCAACCGTTAAGGGTAGCAGTAACAATATTTACAAGATAATGCAAAATCCAATAACAAGAGCTAATCAGAGCCCCCTCCGAATATAGGAGCTATAGCGGAAAAATCATTTTTTTTTTTTTTTTTTCCTGTTTTTTTTTTTTTTTTTTTTTTCTACCTTTTTTGTCCCTCCCCCCTCCCCCCCACCCCCTGAGCTAATAAAAGTGTCCAGCGGACCCGTTCTTCGGGTGGGGCGGTGTGCAGGAGCTTTGGGGGTATTCAGCTTCCCCTTACCTCGTCCCATGGCCCGGCGTTGTGCAGGTAAGCGGAGTTAGATCGGAGGGGGCTCAGGAGCTCGGCTAACATGCGGCCATCTTGGTCAGAGGTCAGGACACGCCCCCTCATTTTAATTTTTTGAACCGCAGGGTTCAACCCTGCACTCTTCCACAAAACCACAAAAGGGTTACGGTGTGAAGGCACTTGCTGCCATGAAAGGAACATTATTTGGGTGCACTGACACCTGTACCAGATTCATAACATTTTTAATATAGGACCGCATAGTCCACCCCTGCACTCTTCCACAATACCACCAAAGGGTTACGGTGTGAAGGCACTTGCTGCCACCAAAGGCACATTATATGGGTGCATGGACGCCTTTACCAGATTCATATCTTTTTAATATAGGACCGCATGGTCCACCCCTGCACTCTTCCACAATACTACAGAGGGGTTACTGTATGATGGCACTTGCTGGCCTGGCACCAAAGGCACAATATCTGGGTGCACTGACGCCTTTACCAGATTCATATCTTTTTAATATAGGACCGCGGGGTCCAACCCTGCACTCTTCCACAATACCACAAAAGGGTTACAGTGTGAAGGCACTTGCTGCCATGAAAGGCACATTATTTGGGTGCACTGCCACTGATGCCTATTTTACCAGATTTATATCTTTTTGGGCCACAGGGTCCACCCCTGCACTCTTCCACAATACCTCACATGGGTTATGGTGTGAAGGCACTAGCTGGCACCAAAGGCCCAATATTTGGGTGCACTGATGCATGTACCAGATTCCAATCATTTTAATAGTTGAATGCATGCAGAGTCCACCCCTGCACTCTTCCACAATACCTCAGAGGGGTTACGGTGTGAAGGCACTTGCTGCCACCAAAGGTAAAATATTTGGGTGCACTGACACCTGTACCAGATTCATATCATTTTAATATTTGACCCCAGGGTCCAACCCTGCACTCTTCCACAATACCACAGAGGGGTTACGGTGTGACGGCACTGTTGCCGACACTAAAGGCCCAATTTTAAAGCACCTTTTGTTACTTTTATCCAAAGCCTGCATAAGTTTCACCATAATTTAGCCAAAAAATCACTAAACTTGTTCTGCGTGTCCTAAAACGTCTCCTATTTTCATACAGGCTGCCGCCCCAAGCAGTTGTTTATGAATAGATTAAAGGAAAACCATTTACCATCATTTGAAATGTCATTTTTTTGTTTTTAAATGTTTCTATACATCCTACAAATCCGCCACTTCACGGGCAGGTTATGGGGACCTCCTAGGCACGATAGTTGAAGGAATTTTTTGTTTTTATTCTTAACCTTTATTTCATGGAAAACTCACTGTTCCTTTAAAAAGGTTTTTTTTTTTTACTTTTTGTCCTTGTTTCCTGTCCCCCAGGGTACTACCCGGACCCCCATACACCTTTTATGGCAAATATCTAGCATATAGATACAGTATATAGCATATAGATCTTGGAGGGCACTCTAAAAATCTAACGTTCGGATCCCATTGACTTACATTGAGTTCGGATCGTGTTCGAGTTCGAATTCGAACTTTCGAAATTGTTCGAGTTCGAATGCGATCCGAACTCGGGGGTGTTCGGCTCATCCCTAGTAAAGATATCTTATTTTATTATAGTATGAAAGTGCTTGCAGGAAACTTACATTCCAAAAACAAAGCCCACCATTCAATTAGTGATCATATTTGTATGTAATGCATCCTGCAAGAATGATCATGTCAACATATCCCTTTTCTACTTAATGAACCCCTACAAAATAGGTTTCATAGCTACAAACGTAAGGCCGCCGGATACTCACACGCAGTAACGAGAACCGCGGTTCAGTTTTATTCGTAAATGATCAAATATATAAAGCTTCAGAATGTGGTCAACTTAAATAATAAACATACATTTTGCATATATCTCGTGAGCGCGGCACAGTTTTTTTTTGTTTATACTAGCAAACTTACTCGTTAGATGCTTCTTCTGAATAAAGTATTTCCAGATGTTATACTAATGCGAAATAAAAGTTTCGTACTAAAATCATAAAGCCAGGGAAAAAAAGTATTGTGTGGAGGCAATCACAGTGGATTGAGAGTATTTAATTAAGAACGTTTAATAATGGGGTACATGTTCAGTAAATGTTCTTTTTTTTAGGACATGATTACATGTGTAAGAGATTCTTCGGGCTCTATTACAATCTCCGCGCAAATTCGTACGCGCAGTGCAATTTTTTTGCACGCAGCGTTAAACGTTAACGCGCGTAAATTAATGGAGGTATTACGACCCGAGAGCATTTTTTCAGCCGTCAAAAAATTTTGCGCGTAAAAAAGATGCGCAAAAACGCGAGCGGATTAACGTTGCGCGCAGAAATCGGTGGGCAGACTGTTTTTTCAGCCAATCAGAATTAAGAACCACAATTGTCTCCCATTAAGTTTTTGCACATGTCAAAATCAATCTGTATATATATGCTGCAGCAATAATAAAAACACGCACACCCTCTCAATTTTATGGTTTGGGTATGTGTAGAATGTGTAACTATAGCATGCTATATTTTTTTTTTACATGCTGGTGTATTTCGTTTCGGCCAGGACGTTCAGATTTTCAGTTACCACCAGCTTTTAAAAGACGTTAAAATTATGCGCACAAACGTCGTTCGTAAAAAGTTGTGCAACGATTGTAATACCATCTGCGTACCAGCGCACAAACGCATTTGCGCTCACAATGTTAAGTATGGGATGCACGTACTAACTTGCGTTCGCGCATGGTCACTCGCGTTAGATGTTAATGCGCATCGTATGCGCAAACGTCGTAATACGACGTTCAGCGCAAAGGGTTTTGCCTCTCGCGTTAATGCGCTTGTGTGCACTCGCACATTTTTGCACGAACAGTGTAATAGAGCCCTTCATCTTTATACACTGTCAATTGTAGATAGATCTTTCAAAATAATAGTGGCATTTCAACTGTTATTTGGCAATAATTATATAAAATATGTATATTTATTTATTTTAAAAAATATATATCGTTTTATGACTTGCTAATGTATACAATACTTATTTATCAATTAAAGTAATATTTTGGTAAAAATATATTATTGTCATTAGTGTTACTGGAAAAGTAAAATAACTGATGAAGAACAACTGCAAAATAAAATGACATGAACTTACCAGAACTAACCTGGACAAAACTATCAGGGTTATTCAGGGAATTCAGCATTCACTGCAAGGTCCCGAAGTACAGGGAAAAGCCGCCGACCGCGTCCGAAAAACCATCACAATCAATCTAGACCAAATACTGTAGGCGATTTGGAAAGTGATATAAATAGGAGACTTTTTCCAGTTTGGCTATTTTGACCTTGATTTTTCAATTCTCCTGCCAATTCTTCTGACTTTATCCATTAATTTGGCGGCTACTGACAGACCTTCACTATCACCCTCATTGTCTGTCACTAGACAACTATGCAAAAATGAAACCTTTCATGTGATTGGTGGGAAAAGCCTCTTTCAAATAACTGATCATGTGAGATATTTCTATAAGGAGGGTGTGATATGCACCCCTTTATATTACCTAAAATACCATTATATTTCTAACTGTGCAAGTTATTTGTAATTGTTAAGTAAATCGTCTGGCAGCTGGACTGATACAGGGATGCTTGTTTAAAAGAGCAGGAAAAATGCTGTCAAATAAGGGGTCTCATGTTCCCTCTGTGTAATTTGGGAAGCAACATAGGGGATACCCACCCATCTGAATTTGATTTATATGCACGTGGTGCTATTAGAATATTACTGTTCATGCTGTGATTGCGTAATAGTCATCACCGAGTGTGATCCCTCATTAGAAAGAGGTGGTCCTCCTCTTTCCAAAATGGGTCCCAAAATTATCCTGAATGCTTTGTGAGGGGGGATAGGATTGCTAAAAAAAACTTAAAAAGAAACAACTCCAAGGTTAGCATCATTACTATGGTAATTATCTGCAAACTAGAGAGTGATATGAGCCCTCATACAAAAGGGTTCCCCTTTAAAAGAAGGGATCTCACTCTCTAAATACAGCACAGTATGAGATATAAGTTATATAGATGCACAGCCGATCAAAATAAACTATTCTCTGCCATAGGGAGCATTGGGAACAGGCATACACATTAATGGTGATCATCTGTTTCTTAGGGGCGCAAATTACCCTTCATTTAAAAGGGAAGTTCCTGTACTTTTCATTTTGCGGTGTGTTGTCTCAGTAAGTAATTCTGAGAGGAAGATAGCAGAGCAGAATCTCAGCCCCTAAGAGCCAGATAAACAGTTAATTAACTCTTCCTGCAGGTTTATTTTCAATTCTATAAAAACTTCTGCTTTTCATATTAACATGTGACATATCATTATAAAGCGCACACTCTCACCGTTCCAAAAAGGGGTCACATTTTTAATGTCAGTCTTATAGAATGGGAAATAATGTGAACACAAGAATCATTATAAACAAACATTTTTTCTTTCTTTTTTGTTTTCTTATCTGTTGAGAGTCAGGTACAGGGTTATGTTGTAATGTTTATCTTTCAAAATGTTATCTGGGCAAAGCAACAAAGTGCAATTAGCATAATTTCTTCACTTCAAAGGCTAAAGGAAGATAATGATCACAAGTTAAATACAGGATTTATAGGACAAGTCCTTAACAGCAAGGGGTTAAAGGAATGCCCTATTAAAAAAATAGGTATTCCTTTTTTTCCCCTTAAATATTTCGGCAGAGGCTGCTGGCAGCCTCTGACCAATTATTTGTTTTTTTCCCCCTGGGAGGGGACCTGGGAGGGGGGAGAAGGGGGTACGATGTGGGAGGGTTCTCCACACACCTTGGCCGCTTTAAAAAGCTAAAACATGATGAGTGAAAAAAGTCAAAATGAGCTCAGCACACATGAGTGAAATGCCTGAGCAATGAAGGGGGTAACAACTCACTCATTAAGGATAACTTCTCAACTGTTAAAGGCCCGTGGTGTTTGGACTGTCAACCAAACCCAGGAAGGACATTTGAGAAACCAAAGGCAAAATTATCCATGGATCATTAGTCGACTGAAAAAATCTATCCAAGTACTCACTGTGAGGACGGGACAATAATTATAAGAGCCAAAGGGAAGATTGAAAGATATCTTGACTAGGGATGAGCCGAACGCCCCCGTGTTCGGTTCGACTTTGAACTCGAACAATTTCAAAAGTTCGAGTTCGAACTCGAACACGATCCGAACTCAATGTAGGTCAATGGGACCCGAACGTTCGATTTTTAGAGTGCCCTCCAAGAGGGCATATATGCAAGATAGTTGCCATAAAAGGTGTATGGGGGTCCGGGTAGTTCCCTGGGGGACAAGAAACAAGGACAAAAAGTAAGAAAAAAAAGTTTTTAAAGGAACAGTGAGTTTTCCATGAAATAAAGGTTAAGAATAAAAATGAAAAATTCCTTCAACTATCGTGCCTAGGAGGTCCCCATAACCTGCCCATGAAGTGGCGGATTTGTAGGATGTATAGAAGCATTTAAAAACAAAAAAATGACGGTAAATGGTTTTCCTTTAATCTATTTATAAACAACTGCTTGGGGCGGCAGCCTGTATGAAAAGAGGAGAGGTTTTAGGACAAGCAGAACAAGTTTTTTGGTTAAATTATGGTGAAACTTATGCAGGCTTTGGATAAAAGTAACAATAGGTGCTTTAAAATTGGGCCTTTAGTGTCGGCAACAGTGCCGTCACACCGTAACCCCTCTGTGGTATTGTGGAAGAGTGCAGGGGTGGACCCGGCATTCAAATATTAAAATGACGGGAATCTGGTACATGTGTCAGTGCACCCAAATATTTTGCCTTTGGTGGCAGCAAGTGCCTTCACACCGTAACCCCTCTGTGGTATTGTGGAAGAGTGCAGGGGTGGACTCTGCATGCATTCAAATATTAAAATGATTGGAATCTGGTAAATTCGTCAGTGCACCCAAATATTTTGCCTTTGATGGCAACAAGTGCATTCACACCGTGACCCCTCTGAGGTATTGTGGAAGAGTGCAGTGGTGGAGGTTTTGGGAATGCAGAAGAGATCCCCGATCTATTCAGTTACATCAGCATCAGGGGAGTGATAGCTGCTGATCCAGGACTGATTCATTTTTATAAATGTCAGCCGGTCTACAGAGTCGGTGGACAGACGCACTCTTTTGTCTGTGACAAAACCTCCAGCGGCACTGAACGTCCTTTCAGAAAGCACACTGGAAGAAGGGCAACCTAGTAGCTGCATAGCATATTGGCTAAGTTCTGGCCAGTGATCCAATCTCAACACCCAGTAAGTCAGTGGGTCATCTGCTGTAAAGGTATCCAGGCCTGAAGAGGTGGTGGAGGAGACAGACCTCATATAAACAGCTTTCTGGAGGCGTGGTGGATGAGCAAGCTCCAGCACAGAGCCCCGTCCTGGATCCCTCCAAGCTGCAAGCAGAGTTACCCAGTGTGCCGTGAAGGAAATGTAACAGCCCAGTCCATGCTTGCTGGACCACGCATCTAAAGTAATGTGCACCTTGCTGCTGACTGCCTTTCCCAATGACTCCATAACATTGTCTTCCACGTGCTGGTATAGTACTGGAATGGCCTTCCGTGAAAATAATTGGTGTTTTGGAACCTGCCACTGTGGTACAGCACATTCGGCAAATTCACGGAAGGAAGCAGAGTCCACCAACTGGAAAGGCAGCAGCTGTAATGCGAGTAATTTTGCTAAGCTGGCATTTAGACGTTGTGCATGTGGATGGTTGTGACAATATTTTTTCTTCCGCTGCAGCAGCTGGGACAACGAAATTTGACTGCATAAATCTGCAGCTCATGGGATGCTGGCAGGTTCAGAGGAAGGACATGGTACACCCATTACTGTAGCATCATCCCTGTCAGTGGATGTTGCAGGCAATGACATGGCAGGACATATAGTGGGGGTAGAGACAGATGAGGAGGAGGAGGACCTATGCAAAGTGTTGTGCCAACAGGATGCATGGCAGGTGGTCATATGTCGCCTCAAGCACGTGGTACCCAAGTGTTTGATGTCTTTCCCACGCTTGATCCTCTTCCGACATAGCTTACAAATAGCAACACTGCAGTCTGCTGCACATGTAGTGAAGAACTCCCAGACAGCAGAGTGAGCACATGAGTAGCTCTGACATCTGATGCCTTGGACTGGCTACGGTTGCTCATAGAGGACGTTCGGCCTTGTTTTTGTTGTGCCTCCTCCCTTGACTCCTCTGTTCGATCAGGCACCCAGGTGGAGTCAGTGACCTCATCATCTCTGTCATCACCCCCTATCTCTTTGTCACTGGAGCCAAACTCGCAATATGCTGCAGTTGCTGGTGGAACATGAGTGCCAGTTCTTTGTGTGTCACTGGCACCCCCTCCCTCTAGGCTGATTATACTCCCTTCCTCAACCTCAGAGTTTGAATTAGAGCACTGGAGTTGATGCGCATCCTCAAGCAGCATGTCACAGTCACTGTAGTCAAACAACTCAGCTGACTCCTCCGTGTGTGTTAGTGAGGCTACGGCAGGAGTAGCTGTGGACATGGAGGCTGAATTAGATGTTTTGGCAGCTGAGGTGGACTGTAAACCACTACAAGCATGGCTGGCAGAGGACTTGAGGATGGCCTGGTTAGCCAATCCTGCAAATCCTCTGTATGTTGCTGCTGCTTAAAACGGCCAGCACCAGTTAGAAAGGACAAGCGTGCCCCTGCAGAGGATGCACCACGTCCACGACGACCAGGGGCACAGCCTTCCGACACAGAGGCTGCTTGCCCTCTTATCTGTGTCTGGGAGCGTCTGCCTGTCCTTTTTGGTCTTTCTGACATGGTGAGTGATATATAGATTAAAGATATACAGATTTTCCAGAACAATGCTATAAATCAGTGATACACCCTGATAGCCTTTGCAGTGGCAACACACAGATTCAAATTCACACAACTCTGGTATAAATCAGTGATACAGCCTGATAGCCTGGCAGCAGCTGGCAGTGAGAAGACACAGATTACAATTCCCAGATATCTGCTAGAAGTCTGTGAGACCCCAATAGCTGGCAGCGAGAAGACAAAGAATACAATTCCCAGATATCTGCTAGAAGTATGTGGGACCCCCTGATAGCGGGCAGTGAAAAGACACAGATTATAATTCCCAGATATCTGATAGAAGTCTGTGAGACCCCAATAGCTGGCAGTGAGAAGACACAGATTACAATTCACAAATATCTGCTAGAAGTCTGTGAGACCCCAATAGCTGGCAGTGAGAAGACAAGAATACAATTCCCATATATCTGCTAGAAGTATGTGGGACCCACTGATAGCGGGCAGTGAGAAGACACAGATTACAATTCTGAGATATCTGCTAGAAGTCTGTGAGACCCCAATAGCTGGCAGTGAGAAGACACAGATTATAATTCCCAGATATATGCTAGAAGTTTGTGAGACCCCAATAGCTGTCAGTGAGAAGACACAGATTACAATTCCCAGATATCTGCTAGAAGTATATGAGACCCCCTGATAGCTGGCAGTGAGAAGACACAGATTACAATTCCCAAATATCTGCTAGAAGTATGTAGGACCCCCTGATAGTTGGCAGTGAGAAGACACAGATTACAAATCCCAGATATCTGCTAGAAGAAAGTGAGACCCCAATAGCTGGCAGTGAGAAGACACAGATTATAATTCACAGATATATGCTAGAAGTATGTGGGACCCCCTGATAGCTGGCAGTGAGAAGACACAGATTACAATTCCCAGATATCTGCTAGAAGTATGTGGGACCCCCTGATAGCTGGCAGTGAGAAGACACAGATTACAATTCCCAGATATCTGCTAGAAGTATATGAGACCCCCTGAAAACTGGCAGTGAGAAGGCACAGATTGCAATTCCCAGATGTCTGCTAGAAGTCTGTGAGACCCCAGTAGTTGGCAGTGAGAAGACACAGATTACAAATCCCAGATATCTGCTAGAAGAAAGTGAGACCCCAATAGCTGGCAGTGAGAAGACACAGATTATAATTCACAGATATATGCTAGAAGTATGTGGGACCCCCTGATAGCTGGCAGTGAGAAGACACAGATTACAATTCCCAGATATCTGCTAGAAGTATGTGGGACCCCCTGATAGCTGGCAGTGAGAAGACACAGATTACAATTCCCAGATATCTGCTAGAAGTATATGAGACCCCCTGAAAACTGGCAGTGAGAAGGCACAGATTGCAATTCCCAGATGTCTGCTAGAAGTCTGTGAGACCCCAGTAGCTGGCAGTGAGAAGACATAGATTACAATTCCCAGATATCTGCCAGATGAAAGTGAGACCCTAATAGCTGGCAGTGAGAAGACACAGATTAAAATTCCCAGATGTCTGATAGAAGTCTGTGAGACCCCAATAGCTGGCAGTGAGAAGACACAGATTACAATTCCCAGATATCTGCTAGAAGTATGTAGGACCCCCTGATAGTTGGCAGTGAGAAGACACAGATTACAATTCCCAGATATCTACCAGAAGAAAGTGAGACCCCAATAGCTGGCAGTGACAAGACACAGATTACAATTCCCAGATATCTGCTAGAAGTATGTTGGACCCCCTGATAGCTGGCAGTGAGAAGACACAGATTACAATTCCCAGATATCTACCAGAAGAAAGTAAGACCCCAATAGCTGGCAGTGAGAAGACACAGATTACAATTCACAGATATCTGCTAGAAGTATGTTGGACCCCCTGATAGCTGGCAGTGAGAAGACACAGATTACAATTCAAAGATATCTGCTAGAAGTATGTGGAACCCCCTGAAAGTTTGCAGTGAGAAGACACAGATTACAATTCCCAGATATCTACCAGAAGAAAGTGAGACCCCAATAGCTGGCAGTGAGAAGACACAAATTACAATTCCCAGATATCTGCTAGAAGTATGTTGGACCCCCTGATAGCTGGCAGTGAGAAGACACAGATTACAATTCCCAGATATCTGCCAGAAGAAAGTGAGACCCTAATAGCTGGCAGTGAGAAGACACAGATTACAATTCACAGATATCTGCTAGAAGTATGTTGGACCCTGATAGCTGGCAGTGAGAAGACACAGATTACAATCCCCAGATATCTGCTAGAAGTATGTAGGACCCCCTGATAGTTGGCAGTGAGAAGACACAGATTACAATTCCCAGATATCTGCTAGAAGTATGTAGGACCCCCTGATAGTTGGCAGTGAGAAGACACAGATTACAAATCCCAGATATCTGCTAGAAGAAAGTGAGACCCCAATAGCTGGCAGTGAGAAGACACAGATTACAATTCCCAGATATCTGCTAGAAGTATGTTGGACCCCCTGATAGCTGGCAGTGAGAAGACACAGATTACAATTCCCAGATATCTGCCAGAAGAAAGTGAGACCCTAATAGCTGGCAGTGAGAAGACACAGATTACAATTCACAGATATCTGCTAGAAGTATGTTGGACCCTGATAGCTGGCAGTGAGAAGACACAGATTACAATCCCCAGATATCTGCTAGAAGTATGTAGGACCCCCTGATAGTTGGCAGTGAGAAGACACAGATTACAATTCCCAGATATCTGCTAGAAGTATGTAGGACCCCCTGATAGTTGGCAGTGAGAAGACACAGATTACAAATCCCAGATATCTGCTAGAAGAAAGTGAGACCCCAATAGCTGGCAGTGAGAGACACAGATTACAATTCCCAGATATCTGCTAGAAGTATGTTGGACCCCCTGATAGCTGGCAGTGAGAAGACACAGATTACAATTCCCAGATATCTACCAGAAGAAAGTAAGACCCCAATAGCTGGCAGTGAGAAGACACAGATTACAATTCCCAGATATCTGCTAGAAGTATGTTGGACCCCCTGATAGTTGGCAGTGAGAAGACACAGATTACAATTCCCAGATATCTACCAGAAGAAACTGAGACCCCAATAGCTGGCAGTGAGAAGACACAGATTACAATTCACAGATATCTGCTAGAAGTATGTTGGACCCCCTGATAGCTGGCAGTGAGAAGACACAGATTACAATTCCCAGATATCTGCTAGAAGTATGTGGGACCCCCTGATAGCTGGCAGTGAGAAGACACAGATTACAATTCCCAGATGTCTGCTAGAAGTCTGAGAGACCACAATAGCTGGCAGTGAGAAGACACAGATTACAATTCCCAGATATCTGGCAGAAGAAAGTGAGATCCTAATAGCTGGCAGTGAGAAGACACAGATTACAATTCCCAGATATCTGCTAGAAGTATGTGGGACCCCCTGATAGCTGGCAGTGAGAAGACACAAATTACAATTTCCAGATATCTGCTAGACGTATATGAGACCCCAATAGTTGGCAGTGAGAAGACACAGATTTCAATTCACAGATATCTGCTAGAAGTATGTTGGACCCCCTGATAGCTGGCAGTGAGAAGACACAGATTACAAATCCCAGATATCTGCTAGAAGTATGTGGGACACCCTGATAGCGGGCAGTGAGAAGACACAGATTACAATTCCCAAATATCTGCTAGAAGTATGTGGGACCCCTTGATAGCTTGCAGTGAGAAGACACAGTTTACAATTCCCAGATATCTACCAGAAGAAAGTGAGACCCCAATAGCTGGCAGTGAGAAGATACAGATTACAATTCACAGATATCTGCTAGAAGTATGTTGGACCCCCTGATAGCTGGCAGTGAGAAGACACAGATTACAAATCCCAGATATCTGATAGAAGTATGTGGGACACCCTGATAGCGGGCAGTGAGAAGACACAGATTACAATTCCCAGATATCTGCTAGAAGTATGTGGGACCCCCTGATAGCTTGCAGTGAGAAGACACAGATTACAATTCCCACATATCTGCTAGAAGTATATGACATCCCCTGATAGTTGGCAGTGAGAAGACACAGATTACAATTCACAGATATCTGCCAGAAGAAAGTGAGACCCCAATAGCTGGCAGTGAGAAGACACAGATTACAATTCACAAAAATCTGCTAGATGTCTGTGAGACACACATAAAAGAACAATCTCCTCTCACTCCTGCAAAAAACCACGTGCTGGAGCTGCGGGGAACCCTTATATAGTGTGCTGCGGGACTTAGCTCTGTGAACCCTTGATTGGGCAAAATTTGCCCAATCAGGACTCTGAGCCCTGATAGGCATAGTCTTGCACCAAGCTTCAGGCCAGTGGAGAAGTGCATTGTGGGCGAACATGCGGAAATGTTCCATGTTTGCCAAACGGGCAATGTTCGAATCAAACTCTTGTTCAGATCGAACCGCCAGTCTATCCCTAATTGTGACTGGTCAGCCAGATCTTTCTTTTTTAAATCAACCAATCTCAAATTTAAACTTTGCTGAGACCAACAGACCCTCACCTTGTTGAGACCACTTGAAGGACCTGGGCCAGTCCTAACGTCAACCATGACATAATATTTTTAACCACATTATTTATTCTATCACCAATAAGGTTAAGCTGCGCAAACTGCTGTTTTATTCAAACACAAGCTCATCCTTCTATTTACATAAGCGACAGTTGACAAACATACATTTGATGCTAAAATATGTCGCAAAAAACATCTTCTGAACCTTTGCTTCTGTCCATGAATTGTCAAACCCTACAACCATTGTTTTTATCTCAGATATAACACAAATAATAGTGTATTTTTTTTACATACAGGTTTATTCACTCAAGGTGAAACTATGGAGAATTGGCAGGAGAAGTGAAAATTCTAGGTCAAAATAGCCAAACAGAAACATTCTCCCATTTATCTCACTTTCCAAATCGGCTATTTGGTCTAGATTGTTCTCTTCTCCTGCCAATTCTCCTGAGTTTCATCTTCAGTGAATAGACCTGTTAGAGTTCACCATAAAGCCAGTTCATAGGAACTAATTGCCCAACAAAAAGAAACTTAGCTGCATTTATTTCTTTTTTAGGAATAACAACAAAAATCAGTACATATATCATGTACAACCAAAGGGAAACCACTAATGTGCTTTTTAGACTTTAGCACTTTTCTTACACGGAGCATTTAACTTTAATAACATAATCTGTGTCAGTTCAGCTTCCTTAGCCGGGGCTGGCCATATATTAAAGGAGAGTGTGTGTTTCTTCTGTCTGACTAACAAACTGCACATAGTAATTTAGCCAGACTACACCGACAAACATAATCCACAAAATTCTTTATCAGGGTTTGCACAGTAGGGCGAAGATACTTAAAACGGAGAAGCCTTTTATTGTAGTAGCTTTAAACTGTTCTACTCCCCAAGGTGTCGTTATTTGTAAAGTCAACAAGCTCAGGCTTACAGGAAGGAAATTCAAAGCACAAAGAACAAAAGAAATTTAAGTAGACCACACACTTATTTTATCTACAATGTTAACTTCACACAGTGTATGGGGAAAACGTGGAAAATGGATAACTATATTTCTTTCAACAATTGTCTTGTAGTTCATTTATCCATAAATATAGGACTTTAACTATAATGTTTATGTTGTTAATGGGTTTTTATAGCTATTATACCATGGCCACTATTATTGGTAGCTGTTAGGTGAGCAACAACAAATAATAACCTCTCAATCTCTTGTACTTCACCATTATATTTCTATTCAGTTATAGGGTTACTCAGATTCGAAAAGTCACCGCACGTTTGGTGACTTTTCATTCCCCAAACTTCGGGGCGATTCAGCGATTCCTAGTTCGCTGACCCTGCGGTGTATTCAGCAAGCATCGCAGGGCCCCCGTAGTCCAGGGAAAACTCGCCGCAAACTCACCAAACACTCGCCGAACACTCACCGAAAACACGCCGTTCACAGTCGCCGGAAAAAAACAGCAAGCAGACGAACGTGGTAAAAAATAAAAACAGTACGCTTGAAAGTTTCAAAATTGAAATGCTGTGTGCAAAAAAAACTACTGAACGAAAATGCCTGGAATTTACATATAAGATCCAATGAATGATAATAAAAAGGTCTGTTACAGAAAAAAACGATTAAAAAAAAAAAAGAAAAAATATTTTGCCAAAACAAAATCCCGAAAAATGCCTACAAGATCCTAAACAATCTAGAAATAAAGCGACTCTTTACAGCAGAATAAAATAATAAACGGTTTATTAGATATTGTATTAAAACAGGAATATTTTTAACATTGAAGGCTTCGGGATTTGCCTGAATTAACCTGTCGAACGAAGCCACCGAACAGCAGGGCATTTGGGCAACTTTTCTCTGCTGTTCGGTGTTCTCTGAATAGATGAACTATGGCTTCCCTATGGGGGATTTCACTGCCCTCAAACAGGCACCGTACATGCAGACAATTCGCCAGAATTTGGCAAACTGCCTGCTCTCTTGAATAGACTTATGGCCCCGAAATATACCCGTACAGGGAAATTCAGTGTCCGGTTACATTTCGGCCACATTTCGTATCTCTCTGGAAAAAAAACTGTATCTTAACTAATAATCCCATAATACTACTTCAATTTCTATCATGTTAAGTTCCGATCCTGGCATTTAACGCTATCACTACCAAGGTATTTTTCCATTAAACCACTGGCAGGACTCAGTGGAATTATGGAAAACCACTTTCTATTACAAACAGTATAAAAATGGAGCAGCTACCTGTCATCTGATTTCGCCATGGTGTAACTATCAATTTATAAAGCTGTTCTCAGAAGCTGAACAGGATATCTAGAAATCCTTATTGTGATTATTTTTTTTCTCATACCTTTGTCCAGAATGAGAGGCTTCTGAATTGGTAACAAATCCCCAGATGTGGACCTGGTACAAAGTCTGGAGATTGCAGGATCTTAAAAGATGGATTTTTCTTCAACATGAAATGGATCCAATAAAGTCCTACTTATCCCAAATTAATTTCTTCATCAAGGCTCTATTCCACTGATTTGTGCTGCTGCAAAGGGCCTTAAAAACTATATCCCTCCATCCTCTCCCTGTAAATGAAGTTTCATCATACTTTATTGCTGTATTATGATGGCATGTAAGAGATTTGATGTCACTCCGCATTTACATGGATGTGACAAAAAGCAGTTTAATAGATAATACTCACATAGTGCATAAATATTGTGCAGCTTCTCCTACTGTATGTGGGTATTGTGCCACATGTGTATATATATATATATATATATATATATATATATATATAAAAAAAAACACATGGGGTAGAACTCAGCATAACTAAGCGTTTCAGTGCGGGTGCGTCTCAAAATAAAATACAAAACAAAAACATGGAGAGAGCACTCCAGACAAACACATTCAAAACCTGCAACAACAGCTCCATGCATGGGTGCATAATACCAGCTTTTACCACATGGTGAAAATTTCATAACTCTGAGCTTTGCTGAATAAAATGGTGGAAATTTGTTTCGCAATGAACGGCCGTGAATTGCTTAAGCCTGCCAACAGCGTCAAAGCTCAGAGTTATGAAATTTTCACCATGTGGTAAAAGCTGGTATTATGTACCCATGCATGGAGCTGTTGTTGCAGGTTTTTGAATGTGTTTGTCTGGAGTGCTCTCTCCATGGTTTTGTTTTGTATTTTATTTTGAGACGCACCCGCACTGAAACGCTTAGTTAAGGCTGAGTGCTACCCCCCCCCCTATGTGTTTTTCATATGTATCTCCTGGGTATGCACCCCTCCCTGCCACAGGTACTCCTCCTCCAGGTACTGTTTAACCTTGATCTGTGGGAGCTCCATGAAGGGACCTGTTCCTCAGTAAGTGAGTTTATCCCATGATGGGCAGTCATTAGGTTTGCAGAGTAGGACCTGCCAGAGGGTGGATTACATTGACGCTGTTGGAAGGCTTAAGCAATTCACGGCCGTTCATTGCGAACCAAATTTCCACCATTTTATTCAGCAAAGCTCAGAGTTATGAAATTTTCGCCACGTGATAAAAGCTGGTATTATGTACCCATGCATGGAGCTGTTGTTGCAGGTTTTTGAATGTGTTTGTCTGGGGTGCTCTCTCCATGTTTATGTGTTATATATATATATATGTATATAAACGGTTTATTATTGCAGAAGCCACTTGCACATCACAGCAATTCAAAGAACTGCATCACAGAGCTCTTGTGCTACATTCCCCATATGCAGCAAGGAACTTTGGGTAAGACATGCAAATGACATCGGATTTCATGTAATAATTGTATAAGGTTTTTATTTGAGTCCCAGAGTGCATCTCCAAACATATTTTTTTCTATATATCTATATATGTAGATATACATTTAACTTGTGTATATATACACGGTATACAGTTGTGTTCAAAATTATTCAACCCCCACTGAAATTCAGTGTTTTGGCCAGTTTGACATTGATTTTGATCATTCAGTCATCTTGCTTACAATTAAATCAAAGCTGCACGTGTAGGTCAGACAAATATAACATAACATTTATAATGAAATAACCACAAATGTCTTTTCTGTGCTCACATCATTATCAGTTTTATTCAACCCCCAAGTGACATTCAATCTTAGTACTTAGTACAACATCCTTTTACAGTTATAACAGCTTTTAAACGTGAAGCATAGCTTGACACAAGTGTCTTGCAGCGATCTACGGGTATCTTCGCCCATTCGTCATGGCCAAAAGCCTCCAGTTCAGTCACATTCTTAGGCTTGCGCACTGCAACTGCTTTCTTTAAGTCCCACCAGAGGTTCTCAATCGGATTTAAGTCAGGTGACTGCGATGGCCACTCCAAAATGTTCCAGCCTTTAATCTGCAACCATGCTCTAGTGGACTTGGAGGTATGCTTGGGATCATTGTCCTGTTGAAAGGTCCAACGTCTCCCAAGCCTCAGGTTTCTGACGGACTGCATCACATTGTCATCCAATATCTCCTGGTACTGAAGAGAATTCATGGTACCTTGCACACGCTGAAGCTTCCCTGTACCTGCAGAAGCAAAACAGCCCCAAAGCATGATTGACATCCCGCCATGCTTCACAGTAGGCAAGGTGTTCTTTTCTTCATAGGCCTTGTTCTTCCTCCTCCACACATAGCGTTGATCCATGGGCCCAAACAGTTCTAATTTTGTTTCAGTCCACAGAACACTATCCCAAAACTTCTGTGGTTTGTCCACATGACTTTTGGCATACTGCAGTCAACTCTTCTTATTCTTTGGAGACAGCAAGGGGGTGCGCCTGGGAGGTCTGGCATGGAGGCCTTCATTACGCAGTGTGCGCCGTATTGTCTGAGCTGAAACTTCAGTACCCACATCTGACAAATCTTTTCTCAGTTCCTCAGCAGTCACACGGGGACTTTTCTCCACTCTACGCTTCAGGTAGTGCACAGCAGTCGAAGTCAGCATCTTCTTTCTGCCACGACCAGGTAGCGTTTCAACAGTGTCTTTGCCTTGAATTTGCGAATGATGCTTCCTATGGTCTCTCTTGGTATGTTTAACATCTTTGCAATCTTCTTATAGCCATTGCCCTTCCTGTGAAGAGTAATCACCTCTTCTCTTGTCTTCCTGGACCATTCTCTTGACTTCACCATGTTTGTAACCACACCAGTAAATGTCTAGAAGGAGCTGAGTATCACAGTCATTTTAAAGCTGCCTAATTGGTGCTTATTATGCTTTATTGCTGCTCCGTGACATCCACAGGTGTTTTCAATACCTGATTGAAAACACTTGAATGAACCTCTGTTCTTCAGAATGGTAGTCTTTAAGGGGTTGAATAATTGTGTCAATGAAGAATTCACAAAAGAAACATTTACTACTGTATTACAAAACCAATTGATGTCATTTTAGTTGCATATGGTTCTTTAAAAAGTCCTTGTAGGATTTCATTCTGAATACAATTACAAATGTACACTAAATTCCCTAAAACCCTTTACAGCAATGGGGGTTGAATAATTTTGAACACAACTGTATATTCCATTTTCATTTATCAATTTGCTTTGCTAAAAATGATTCCAGGGTCCTTATAAATGGCCATAAGCAATGTGTATGACTGCACTGATGTATCACTATTAATGTATGTCATTCTCAAAGCTATTACTTCAATGTTTGAAACGCTACACAACAAGGGATATAGTGTAGTGTCTAAAACCTTACCTGATATTCAGTCATAACATGATACATTGCTATATTCTGCTTTTTTGCAATGAAATACAGTTAAAACAACTTCGATAATAACACTATTTCCTCCTTCTGCATTTGGACTTTATCTTTAAATTGTAAAGCACATGGAAATTCAGATCTTGACAATTTTTGTACTATAAAACAAAAGTTTTTAATTGACACCTTAATATCTGTAACATTGATAGTGGATTCATTTCAAGAACTCCCTTTACAGCTTCTGTTTGTTTCCTATTTACGGATATTTAATTTTTGACATTTACTGGATTCTATTACTCACAGCTAAACACACCAACGAATGACACTAAGAGCCGGGTGAATGTAATAAACAGATTGTGTTTGATTATATAAAATGGAAATTAAATTAACTTACTTGCATTCAGTTATGTATTATGACAGACTTTGCGGCTGGAATCTCGAGGAATGCACACATTTCATACACAGCTGAAGAATCCCTTTGATATATGGTTCTATTGGACTAGCGTTCAGTCAGTTGAAGGAAAAACTAAATAAAGGTTTACTGCATAGATATCTAAAACATTTATTAAGGGCTATAAATTGAGTAAAGCCTTAAATGGATACTGTATTAAAATAGAGTTCCCTTTTTCATCCATAAATAACTTGACAGGTGCTGCTGCTGACAGCCTCTGCCCAATTATTTTTATTTTTATGTAATTTTGGGTGATAAGATGAAGAAATATAATAGTTACACCCTCCTAACTAACTGAAGTTGAGTTCTTTTGAAACTAAAAAGGTTTGCAGCAGTTTTAATAAATTAATTAAGTTTAACCCCTAAAGGACCAAGGGTCTTTAAAGTCAATGCATTTATAACGCAAACGTTATGTCATTGGTCCTTATGGGGTTAATATGGTAATTCGAATTAAAGAATTCTATGTGTGTCCTAAATTCTTCCCTTTGATAAAAATAGATAAGCTGGCATAAAATGATGATTCTTCTGTGACCGCACCCAGACAAAGAAACCACGAGTCAACCATGAGACTAAAGACTCTCCTCGCCGATAAGAGCGTTTCGCCCCATTTCACCGCTGTCCTAGGACACTTGGGACTGCCAGGACCATCAAGATATTGTTATCTCGGTTAGTTAGGTCTCCCTACCCTTTTTGTCTGTGCCCAAAGATAGAAGCCATTGGCGAAGAAAATGTCTAAAAAGCTTGTGTAATTTTGCATCACTTCACACCCTGCATGTGAAGTCCGTGAGCATTGTATGCACAATAAACCATACTTACAGACTATCATAGTTATTCAAAGAGAATCGAAAAGTCACTGCACGTTCGGTGACTTTCGTTCTCTTCAATTTGGCACGAATTGGCGATCCCATTTCGGCGACCCTGTGGTGTATTCAGCAAGCACCACAGGGCCGTCGTAATGTAGGGAAAAGTCACTGACAACTCACCGCAAAACCCAGGCGAATGCACACCGAAACCCGCAAAAACATCTGGATTAACCCCGCCGAAAACGCCAGAAAAACCCAATCACAGCACATAGCAGCCACCGGAAAAACCCGACACCGCAGACGAATGGAGTGAAAAAAAAATAAAACAGTTCGCTTGAATGTTTGAAAAGTGAAACGCTGTTTGCAAAGAAACTACTGAGCAAAAATGGCTGAAATTTACATATGAGGTCCAGGGAATGATAATAAAAAGGGCTGTTACAGAAAAAAGAACAAACGTTTAAAACATTTTTTTTAAAGAAAATCGGAAAAAAAATTGTGAAAAAAAACTCCCGAAAAATGCTTAAATGATCCTAAAAAATCTATAAATAAAGAGACTTTTTACTGCAGAATATTATAATCAACGGATTATTAGATATTGGATTAAAACAGGAATATTTTTAACATTGAAGCCTATGGGATTCACCTGAATAAACCTGCCGCAATAAGCCACCGAATGGCAGGGCAATTTGGCAACTTTTCACTGCTGGTTTTTGTTCTCTGAATAGACGAAGCATTGCTTCTCTATGGGGATTTCACTGCCCTCGAACAGGCACCAAACAGGCACCGAACAGACACCGTATGTGCAGGCAATTCGCCCACATTTGGCGAATTGCCTGCTCTCTGAATAGCCTAATAGCCAAGAAAGGTAACCAAACGCTGATTTTCAGCGTTCGGTTACCTTTCGGCAGCCATTCGGATCTTTTTGAATAACCCTGATAATTACAGATGTGCTGTTGATGTCCTTCATTGAAAAATTATCTTATAAGGCCAATTTTACTCACCTTTTCTGCCTCCCCGAGCACAGCTCCTCCTCTATGGCTCAGGGACTCCAACCTGAAGGTCCCTGTGACGTTTGTGCCTCCTACACTACTAGCATAGCATAGAAACTGCAAATTGGGCACTGCAACAGCACTTGCAAACTTCACGTGTACAAGTTCCGTAGCGCCTACGCAGAGTGATGGATCAGAGCTGCAGGTATGTGGAGATCCGATCCATAGCTGCCTCTCTGAGGTCTCAGAGATAGTGACGTCAGCACAATCTGTTGGAGGTGGTGGCCAGATCATGAAATATATGTTATGGTCTGGAAGTAGATGGTCTGAGTTTAGGATGTAGTGTATGGTCTGACTCTTAGTGGAGATGATCTGTTCCAGATGACCCTTTTGATGTAGGTGATGGACCATTCCTCAAATAATTAAATACAATGCAAAAGTAAAACATAAAAAAACTCTCTCATTCAAAGTAATATATGTAAAAGAAAAGCTAACCATGGTGAAAATTTTAAGAAAAAAAGTACATTTTGAAATGAAATCAATAAAATAATTTTTTGTCGTTTTATCTGACAGTCAGATAATGGGGGTGGGTCCAAGACAGTGTTTTATTTGTATTATATATGTGCTATAAAATCTGCCTGTCTTGGTCTTTTTTTGCCAGCTATCAACACCACTGGTGCTACCTCTTTACTCTCTGCAAACCCAGAATAATGTAACATGCGTCTTTTAATTACATTGCGGGAGTGTGGCCAAGAGACAAAGAGCCGAACATATGTGAGCACAGGCGACGATCGTACAGAACAGATTTGCCAATGGCCAGTCCGATTCCATGTGAGAAGTCCTGTATAGTACTGGCGCCAACCTCGAAGTGTCCAGAAGGCATCATGACAACATAGGTAAGTATTAGTGCGGACATAGCCAATGTGGGCAAACTGCCAGAGTGGGCAAACTTAAATAGAAATTTTGGGCATAATAAATAAAATGGGGTAAACAGAAATGAATGTGGGCAAACTGAAAGGAAATGGGGCAATGTTGACATAACAAATAAAATGAGGCAAATCGAAATGTAGGCTTAATAAAATCGGGGCAAACTGAAACGAAAAAGAGAAACTAAAATTAAAGGGGGCATGTTGTCTGACTGCCACAGACAAGTTATATATAATTTTTTTCAGCCAATAAAAAGAGGTCTCTGGTGATCTGCTCAGTTACAGGACTTTACAAGGGGCATATTAGGTAATCAACCAGGACTGGAGGAAGACGAGTTTGTCATCTGCAAAGAAAAAGTTGGGTTTTTGTTACAGTATGAACATATATGAAAATATGGACTTCTCTTTCTAATGATGTTGTTTTACCAAATTAATTGATATCTTATAAAAATGTCTAGATACTGCTCTTATAAAATATGATATCCATGGATAGAAGACTTAAAATTAAAATTGATTGCACAGCCTTTTGATCCAAGGAGAAAACTAATTACCATTATGGAAATCTTCAGGCAGTATTACAAAGCTGGTGCTAACTTAACCAGAGCTGTTGTAAACTTAACAACTCCATAGACTATGGGCCATATTACATGGGTGCTAGCTTAACCAGAGCTGCTGTAATCTTAAAACCTCCATAGACTATGGCCCCTATTACATTCTTCGCGCAGTGCGTTTTGCGTGAGCAAATGTGCATTTGCTCGAGGGACAAAACCTTTGGCGCTGAACGTCGTATTTCAACATTCGCGCAAATGATGCGCGTTATCGTCTAACGCGGATGGACCTGCGCGAGCGTGATGAGAAGTGCGCGTCCTATACTTAACATTGTGAGCGCAAATTCGTTCGTGCGCTGGTACGCGGATGGTATTTCAATCAATGCGCATCTTTTTACGAACGACGTTTGCGCGCATAATTTTAACGTCTTTGAAAAGCTGGTGGTAACTGCAAATCAGAACGTTCTGGCCGAAACCAAATACACCAGCACGAAAAAAAATACAGCACAGTATAGTAACACATTCTACACATACCCAAACAATAAAATTGTGAATTTGTGCATATTTATTTTATTGCTGCAGCATGTATACTTAGATTTACTTTGACATGCGCAAAAACCTAAGTGAGTCAATGAAGGTAAATTGATGTCAATTAAGGTTCTTAATTCTGGTTGGCTGAATCCAGCGAAAAAAACAGTCCGCACACTGATTTACGTGCGCTACGTTTCTGTGCGCGTATTACACTTAGTTTTCCGCATCGTTTTTACGAACGTTATTTTTTGACGGATGAGAAAATATGTTCAGATCGGAATGCCGCGTTATTTTTCGCATGATAACGCTGGATGATGCGCACAAAAAAAATTGCGCTGCGCAAACGAAATTGCGCGAAGAATGTAATAGGGGCCTCTGTCTCTTAGCTGAGATGCAACAGGAGGACATGTGTTTACTGGTAAAGCAACTTTTGGTTTCATTAGGTTATAATGGCTCTGGTAAGATTACAACAGCTCTGGTTAAGTTAACACTAACTTTGTAATACTGTCTGAAGATTTTTCTCCCCTTTAAGGCACAATAGGAACATTATCAATATGGGTTTCTTTTCTGCTTTCTTTTGGATCAACAGCAGAAGCGGGGATGCATTAAAAGGCAAACTTGATGGACATAATTCTTTTTTTACAACCTACATTAGTACCGCATGTTACAACAGAAGAGTTGCTATGTGAAGGAGCAGTATATTACCATTATTTTTAATATTTTATTATATTATTTAATATTACATTATTTAATATATATTATAATATATTAAATATTATTATATATTATTTTTACTATAACTATAGCACTAAATTTTCAGCTTTACTCAACCTTGAGCCCACTGGGCATTATTTTTACAGTACTGTAAATAAAATATATATAATAATTGTGGAGCTTTTTAATTTTTATTTTATCAAGGTAATTTTTATGAAGAACACATTACAGTTTAATTATTTACCTAATAATAAACCACTTCAAATAAATCTGTAAAATATAGTTTATGGATTACTCTTACTTTAATTTGTCACTTTCACATTGAACGCAAGAACAAGGGAGCTTCAAATGATATAAAAGATTTAGCGTCTTTGATGTCCTTCATGAGCAGCGCCTCGTTTTCTTTCAGACAATAAAGACTATGACAAAACCGAATGATAAATTCCTGTGGATCTAGGAGACTGGAAAGTCCTTGGATCTTTCCCCAGTGTATGTCCTCTGCAACCGACTGTATTATATGTCATCACTTGTCATCTTTGGTGTCGATGTAAGCATTGAAATAAGGGCAAACTGGAGACATTGTTTTGTGTCAACCTTGCAAAGCATCTTCAAAGTCAAGAGCACGGTTAGGGAAAGATAATAAAAGCGCATCTTAGTTCAGGTAATAACTAGCATTTAAGTACTACTTTCAGATGTCTAAAGTCTGTTTTTAAAATCCTGGAAAGATCAGAATATATATTTTCTATAAAATGCATTGTTTATTTATAAGGGTTCACATATGTGTTTGATATCACATTTAATAATATAATGAAGATGATTAAATGCATTATCACAATGTCATGGAGAGATAGAAACTAAGGACCAAAGGATGATAAAAGCATCATAGATAGATAGATAGATATCTCATTCTCAAACAAGGATCCTGTGTACTTCATGATTAGGGATGGGCTGCCTGTTCAAAACAGTTTGAAGTTCGAATCGAACATCGGTTGTTCGACCGTTTGCGAACTTCGAACTTTTCGGGACGATCGCAGAAAGTTCTAGAAATATTTTTTTTAAAAAAAAAAATCCAAAAAATGCTTAACCCTTTCGCTGCTGAGGCTTTTCCCGCCTCTGTGCTGAGGTCATTTTTACCGGTTTTGCTCATCATGTTTAAACGTGTTTTGAAGGCTTATTTTAGTATATTACCCAGACATATTATATATCGTTCTTTCCGTCAGACTCGGTAGATTCATAATATGTCATTATTATATGTATACGTTATGTCATGTCTGTATATTATAACAAAAAATGCAATAAAATATGTATTTTCAATAATTTACAACGTGTAAAGTGTTTTTTTTCACATTTTAACATGCGAGCAATTGCGGTTATATTTTGTATGGGGTGCGCTTGTTAAAAAAATTAGAGATGGGGACTCGTTACATTTTTTTTGGGGGAAAATTACGCGATTTTTAACAAACGCACCGCATACAAAAATCGTTAGTGCAGCATCATTGTTCACATTATAATTGAAATGGGAACAATATTGCTACACTAACAAACCAAAAAAAAGAAAAAAAAATGTTTTGTTTTTTTTTTATAATTTTTTTTTAAATATATTTTTAATTTTAATTTTAATTTTTTTAAAAAAACTTTTTCACATTCGTGTTTGGTATCGTTGGAACGGCCATGCTCTGGCCGATCCAACCATATCAAACATTAACCCCTAGCTGCCACGGATCGGGAGATAGGGAGTTCATTGGAACTCCCTATCTCCACCGTTGGTGGCAGTTAGGGGTTAACTCTAGGACTGGCATCATCGTGATACGCACGATAACGCCAGTCCTCAGGGGGAGTTCCCGGAGGCTTGGCCGACATCCAAGATGTCGGCCAGCTCCGGGAAAGGATCGCGAACTGGCGCTTTTCAGCGCCGATTCGCGATCCAGCTCCCCAGGGGTTAATGCCAGGCACCATTTGGAAGGGCAGGCTGTGCCCTTCCAAATGGTGCCTGGGTTAACCCCCGCAATGCCGCCGATCGGGAGGGAGAGAGGTCCGAAGGACCTCCCCCCCTCCCTTTCAGGCGCCTCCTCCGCACATGCGGGGGGGCGCCTGAATTAGGTGTCATCGCGCTGCCGCGATGACACCTAATTCCAGCGGCTGCGGTTCCGGATGCCGGGCTGACATCGAGGATGTCAGCCCGCACCGGGGGGGCCAGCGATCGGCCGGAACCCGGCCGAACGCTGACCCCAATGGGAGGACGCGCTCAGCGCGTCCTCAGCACAGCAGCGGTAATGCGGAGGACGCGCTCAGCGCGTCCTCTGCATTGAAGTGGTTAAAAGATCCTAAAAAATCTAAAAATAAAGAGACTCTTTACTGCAGAATATAATAATAAATGGTTTATTAGATATTGAATTAAAACAGGAATATTTTTAAAATTGAAGCCTATGGGATTCATAAACATTTCCCACTCCTTGTTGGTCAAACATTTCCCACTCATTGTTGGTCAAACATTTCCCACTTGAGGCGGAGCTAGACAAGGAAGTGAGCGGCTGCATGTTGAAGGAGCTCTGTGATAAACACAACTTTTAAAGTTATTTCCGCCACTTGCTCGAGCTTCTGAAATGCTCTTCCATCTCTGGGGGCTCTGGAGGGCTCGGTGTGTTTGCCTTACTCCCGAAATTGGTGCTCCGGAACGGATTAACCCCTGCGGCATGATTGGGGCCTAATACTCGTGCCCATTTTGGAGGCCTGGACGAAGACTGCTGAGACCTTTTACCGCTTTTCCTCCTTGTGCCTGCACTTTTGGTAACATGCCCACCGGTCGCTCACAGAAGCTGGGTCCAGACAGAGGGAAATTTGAGACTCCATGAGAGGTGGGTCCACTTCGAAGGGAGATGCGATCTCCTCATCCCTCCCCCCGGGCTATGATTTTTCGGAAGATGACGATGACCCCTGGCACTCGGGTGGTAGCTCTGCGATGACCTGGATCTCCCCGCAATCTCGGAAACCAGATTCCCAGCCACTATCTGCAGCTGCAAAAAAACGGGCACAAAAGAAAAGAAAAGCAGCGCTGAAGGCGTCTTTGAGTGCCTCACTTGCTGCTGGTGGCCTCTCTGAGGGGACTCGGCTGAGGCACACCAGCTTTCAGCCAGCAGTAGTGTGGCTTCTGATTGACAGGACGTTTTGAGATCGGGTACCCAACTGAAGCAAACAGGACCGACCTCACTCGAGTTACGTGTGACCCAGCCTGAGGACCGACAGCAGGAGGAGGATGATGGTCTTCCTCTTACGAAAAGGGACCTTCGGAGGATCTTGGACGAGCTCCGGGAGATCCGGGGGGTATAGAAGTCTGAAGTGGCGTCAGTTCGAGAGGAGGTTGCAGCAATTTGTGCGCAGGTGACAGCAGTGGAGACGACGGCCTCTGAAGTGCAATCGAAACATACCCACCTGTCGGGACAGGTCGCTGGTCTACGATCCCAGCTCGAGCTTTTGTCCGCTCTGTAGAGATGCTGGAAACAAGACACCACCGTCGTAATGTTAGGGTCAGGGGCATCCCGGACTCTGTGTCGTCGGATGAGCTCCCAGCTTATGTATCTCGTTTGGCCCTTCGGATGGCGGGACTTCCTCCTGACAAGCCAGATGTGATTGGATCGGTATTCAGGGTTCGGAGGCCTGCGGCGCTTTCGAAATGGGCACCCCGTGATGTCGTGGTGGCCTTTTCGTGATGTAGCATTCAAGGTCAAACTTATGTCTACTCCTGGCGTGAGAGATCCAGTGAAATTTGAGGGCTCCACGCTGGCTTTGTATCACGATCTTCTGTTCCAGACTACTTGCTCGCAGGCGTTTCCATCATGTGACTGCGGTTCTTCGTCGGAGAGGGATCCGTTATCGATGGGGCCTGGTGGGAGCATTAGTGGTGACACATAATAACATCCCCTACACCATCACTGACCCTGAAGCTGCCTGGACCGACCTTGAAGCGGCGGGCATCTAACCGGACCCTCCGGAACTTCAGCCAGACTGAGACCCGTGCGATACTATTTACCCCCCCAGCTTTTTTCTTCTCTATTTACCTGTCACTGGTCTCTAGATTAGCTTTGAGTATAGTCTTTCAGGACAATTTGTGGCATTTACTGTATGTTGATAGTCCTTCCTGCTTATGTGTTTCTTTTGTGTTTTTTCTCTTACCTGAGGTTGGGACTTCTTGCCTTTTGTTTTTTATTATTCCTTGATTGACCTGTTTCTACTTTCTTCATACATTATTTGACTGGCTGACCGTAATTAGTTTGGCCGGCCCTAGACGGCTGTATTTTTCTACGTTTGATTTTGTGAATTTCCTGTTATGTATAATTCTCTAAATAAAGAATTAAAAAAAAAGAAAAAAAAAGAAGGTTAAATGAGGTGTCATTGGAAAGGTCAGAGTCTAGTCTTTACAATGATACCAAACATGCCTATGAAAAAAAAAAACATTTCCCACTCATTGTTGGTCAAACATTTTCATTGTTGGTCAAACATTTCCTACTCCTTGTTGGTCAAACATTTCCCACTTATTGTTGGTCAAACATTTCCCATGGCTTCAAATCGTGTTTAAACATGAGCAAAAGCGGTAAAAATTAGCTCAGCGCACAGTGGTGAAATGGCTCAGCACTCAGCAGTGAAAGGGTTAAAAACAGTTTTATTTTTGTTTTTTTCTATTGTTTCCTGTCCCTCAGGGCAGTACCCAGACCCCCATACACTTTTTATGGCCAATATCTTGCATATATGCCCTTTTGGAGGGGACCTTAATTTTTGAACGTCACAATTTGTTGTAGTATGTTGCTGTCCCCACTTCAATCACATCCAACCCAAAGAGATCCACTCACAGATATAAGCAATACTATTTATTTCAAGAAAAAAGTCAAAATTTAAGTCATAGCATTGGACTTCATTAGGGACTAGTTGACCTTTATTTTTTGTTTTACAACAAATATCGTTAAGGCAGTAAGTGGATATCATCGAGTTCAATATACAGTGGATATAGAAAATCTACAAGTCCTTGTGAAATTGCAGGCTTTTGAAATATAAACAGAAAAATAACTATAATGTAAACGTCAGACTTCTTCCTTCAGTAACGTGATATTGAAGAAAAATACATAGATAATTAGTAGGAACATTTTAAACAAAAAGAAAGCAGCGATACTCTGAGTGCATACATCTGCTCAGCCTTTCATACTATGGGCTCTAGCTTTGTTCAGGTTACCCACCACACTCTAAATCATAATAAGCATAATAATCAGAATAAGCCCAAATGAGACCTTTTTCTCTTGTTACTCCTGGTGTACGCAGTCGCTCAAGTAGGGAACAGTGTGCAAAACTGCTTTTAGTGTATATTTGTATATTTTGTTGTATTCCCAGCCAGATCATTTTTTGCTGCTGCCCCTTTCCGTGTTTTCTTTTCAATCCCAAAGTGGAAATGCGGGGAGGGTATAAATATTCTGGCCCCTATTACATTCTTCACGCAGTGCGTTTTGCGTGCGCAAATGCACATATGCACAAGGGGCAAAATCCTTTGCGCTGAACGTCGTATTACAACGTTCACGCAAACGATGCGCGTTAACGTCTAACGCAGATGGACCTGCGCGAGCATGATAAACTGTGCGCGTCCTATACTTATCATTGTGACAAATTCGTTCGTGAGCTGGTACGCGGATGGTATTACAATCGATGCACATCTTTTTACGATCAACGTTTGCGCGCATAATTTTAACGTCTTTGAAAAGCTGGTGGTAACTGCAAATCGGAACGTTCTGGCCGAAACGAAAAACACCAGCACGAAAAAAAAATACAGCACAGTATATTTACACATTCTACACATACCCAAACAAAAAAATTGTGAATTCGTGCATATTTTTTTTATTGCTGCAGCATGTTTACTCAGATTTAGTTTGACAGGCGCAAAAATTTAAGTGAGTCAATTAAGGTAAATTGATGTCAATTAAGGTTCTTAATTCTGATTGGCTGAATCCCGCGAAAAAACCAGTCCGCACACTGATTTACGCGCGCAACGTTGCTGCGCGCTTATTACACTTCGTTTTGCGTCTCGTTTTTACGAACGTTATTTTTTGACGGATGAGAAAATGCGTTTGGATTGGTATACCACGTTAATTTTCGTGTGATAACGCTGGACGATGCGCGCAAAAACTTTGCACTGCGCAAATGAAATTGCGCAAAGAATGTAATAGGGGCCTCTGTCTCTTAGCTGAGATGCAACAGGAGGATATGTGTTTACTGGTGAAGCAACTTTTGGTTTCATTAGGTTAGGACCCACCTTGAAAGAGGTTTCTGTGATGTGGCAGGTTGGGCTTAACACATAAATGGCCATACAAGTAAACTAAAGCCATTGAAGTAAACTAAAACCTCTGTTTTGTTTAACATGGAGCCACAGGAATAAGTCCAAATGCCAATCTTTTTTCTTGTTATGTTTATACATGAAATGGGCTGGATGCTCCTGGTTTACGCAGCCGCCCAGGTGGGGAACAGTGCGCAAAACTAAGCTGCTTTTTTTGTGCACACTCTAAATCATGCCTGTATGTAAATATCGTATGTGATAACACATCACCTACGATGTAGGTTGACTACTGGAGCGAGAAAGATTTTTGCTGAGACTGGTGGCAAGTCAGTTGGTGTGTCTCCCCTAGCTGGACCGGTCTCAGGGGTGCACATCTCTCCAGGCAGGTATGGACCTCTGCCTGCTTTCTTGCTTCCAAGCATATATCAATCCCTCTGCCAGCTCCTAACATTGTCCTTACAAAGATACTGTCGGCTCTCAGACCTGCTCCCAGGTGCTCCCAACACCATCTTAACAAAATGCACTTTTGGCTCTCGGTCTATGCCAGCTCTCTACCTGCAGGGCCTAAGACAGTGTTAGGGCAATAAGAGATCAGAGACCTCTTAGGTTAAAAAAAAAATCGCACAACCTTATTTTGAGCAAGGAATGGATTTTAACAACTCACCATTAAAATATGGAGACTAATATTCATATATATTTATGCATGGTATGGAAAAAGAGGACAATATACTAATACACCAGAGTTATACAAAGAATGCCTATCTAGCCTCCTACACCAGAGCTAACATACAAATATAACTTACTAACATAGGAAAAAAGCAAAATAGAAATGCTTAGTTTGTTGCCCTTCAATTCCCTAATTTGCATAGCGAAATCAAACAGATCAATGCCTTTCTAACCAACAGAGGGCAGTACAGTCATCACACAAAGGACTCTATTACATTTTCCGTGCAAATTTGTATGCGCAGCGCAATTTCTTTTGCGCGCAGCGTTAAACGTTAACGCGTGTAAATTAACGCAGATATTACGATCCGAGCGCATTTTTTCATCCGTCAAAAAATATTGCACGTAAAAAAGACATGCAAAAACGCACGCGCATTAACGCTGTGCGCAGAAATCGGTCGGCAGACAGTTTTTTCACGCGATTCAGCCAATCAGAATTAAAAACCACAATTGTCTCCCGTTCAGTTTTAGCGCCTGTCAAAGTCAATCTGAGCCATTGGCAATTTTCTTTTCCATATTACAAGTTGCACAGAACTATACTAGGGGATCTCCCTTTGTGTTTCTTCTTTCTCCCTTACATATGGGGTATCTGGATAGGAATCTCTGAATAGGTTTTAGGTGCGTGTATGGGAAGAAAAATACCTATAAGGTGGAATATACTAGAACCGGTTCGAGGCTCTATGTAAGTTTCAACTTTAGAAAATCTTTATACATTAAGGCTAGGGTCAGACGAGCGCATTCTGTGAGGACTGTGCATCCGTGCACTTTCTGACTGACGACAAGGTAGTGGCCACACGGTCCATTTTTGTCACCGATGTTTTTTTTGACTGATGTAGATGGGAAATAAAATTAATATGAAAAACCATTTTGTCCATCAAAAATGCTGGACGTAGTTTGGAGCCTCCAGGCTCTTGGGATGCTCGCCAGTGAATTTTTGGGAAAACTCACAAAACCCTCTTCAAACTCAAAAACAGGAACGGCAGGATCTGAAGAAAAGCGTGTTTATTAAAATTCTGTTTCCCAGAACGCGTTTCACCGGCATACCAGCTTCATCAGCTGGCAAAAAACAAGTATATTAAGCTAAGTCCCCCCTGCTGTTTATAAAGTCTTTTTCATCATTTTTAATTGTATTCACTTAATCACTCATAAGGTATTGTTGTGAGCATTTTAACTTTTTTAAGTTAGTATATTTAAGAATATATGTTAAGTTGGCTTATTGCGTAAAAGCCAAGTTTGCATGGACACCTTTTTAGAAAATGTTAAGTTTTCATGTACGCAAGAACTTTTTCTATACCCAAGTTCCGGGTTCCAAAGCTGGAATGCATGAAAAGCGCATGCGTGAGAAGGATAATCAACCAGTGGGTGGTGTTCTTCCTTTTTCCCCGTGCTGTCGAAGACTGCCCAGTTTGAAAGATCATTAAGGGAAACGATGTAGAAACGAGGCTTGGAAATGACTAATGAACTTATGTCAACACAATTAACAATGTAGTCAATTAGAATAGAAATGAGGTTTGGAAGTGATTGATGAACTCATGTGAATACAATTAAAAATGATGAAAAAGACTTTATACACAGCAGGGGGGGACTTAGCGTAATATACTTGTTTTTTGCCAGCTGATGAAGCCGGTACGCCGGCGAAATGCGTTCTGGGAAACAGAATTTTAATAAACACACTTTTCTTCAACGTCAAGGCACCTCTAGTGAGGGTAAGTCCTATCCAAAAATTAAGCCACAGGCTGCTGTATAGCGAACCATAACTTGCTCATGCTGCTTTTCAGTCATGAGGTAGACTGGTGGGCTTTTATTTATGCCCCCCCAGAAACAAATCCGCCTTGGGATCAAAAAACAAAGTCAGTGTTCAATTGTTCACATAGCATTGGCCGTTGCACTATTCCTCACACCTTTGTGCTAACTTGATTACAATACTTTATTTGAGAGCCATAACAAGGACTCTCAGGGTGTATAGTTGTCCTGTCTTTGTACTTGTTCATTACCATTCATATATGTGTTTTTATGTGTAATGGGATAATAAAACCAGTATTATTATTATTGTTGCTCTTTGTAACTTCAGAGGTGTATTTCAGATATTACCTTATCAAGGATATCTATATATTACCAGGCTATTGCTTGGTATATTTGGTGGATTGATTGGTCACGGGGTTAAGCCCTGCTATATGATATCTTATAAGGCCTTTTTTCAGTTAGGTGTTTTTTCGTGTAGGTCGAAATGACTCTACCTGCAGAACTGGTAATAGGGTGCAGCAAATGGAAAATTACAGCATGAGCTGTTAACTAGTTAACTATTGCCAGCTGCCAGTAACTGGCTCTATTATGTCCGAGCTTCTATATTTGTGGCTTGGGTCCTAATATTTAAGAGCAGCCAAGTGACAGCAGCAGCAGTGCCAAGCGCTGCCACTGGTAAGTTCTCCTGGATTCCATAGGATTCCATGGTGACTTGCAGGAGCCCTGCGCAAGACTCACACCTGAGAAACATTTATTTTCAATGTCCTGGTTTTTGAAAGAAGATACCGCGAATCAAGTCCTCCTCTTCATCACATTGTAAGGGTTAAGGTTATAATATTTTTGGATGTTTTCATGTACGATATGTTGAAACGTTAGAGCCATGTTCCGGAGCCCACTTGCAAATTAACAAAATTCCTTTTTATTGTTCCAGAATAAGAACAGAATGAACTTACTCAATGTTGGTCTTCTGCTCGAGTTGTTGAAGCTTGAGTATACTCAGTCAAGGTGGAGAAGGGGTTAATAAAAGAGCAAACATTTACAGTGAAATCAATACACAGCAAAACAGCCAAAATGTCTTCCTTCACTAATGTATGAAAAAATAGGAAAGACCCATAATCCTGAATGAGCTAATATAAATTTCATACTTTTTTTTAACAAAAAAATCAAATTCTATATTGAAGGGATTAATCAATTTTCCTCGTTTTTTTCTGTTTTTTCTTTTCTTGGTAATTAGACATAAATATTTTGTTAACAAAGTAAACTGTAGTCACTAGGACTTATATGTAACCACGCTTGGCCTTGTATTGTGAGACACCGTTATCTAAAATGATTTCAAACACGGTGTCCCCACACCCTTAAGTAAAAATGGATCTGGGTCTCTCTAGACCCCTACCTGGGTTTGGAATAAACAAATATTATACTACTGTCACTATACACAACACAAGAACGTCTCCAACATTCCAAAATGGAATCACATGCAAATAAAAAAGGTGGATTTAAGCAATAAATCTACAATATTCCTTGGGTGCACTAGTAACCATATAAATACTAGAATACAAATATGGTTACTATGGCTAATATTGCACACAAGGAATATTGTATATTCATTGCTTAAATCCACGTGTGCGCTCCACCTTTTTGTTTGCATGTGATAAATATTTTGTTTAATAATACTTCATAATTCAAATAAATCAGCTTACATTGTTCAGGTTGTGCTGGCCTTAAAATACTGTGTATACCATGACCGACGTATCATTTATATGCAAACGAAATGTTGGGAAGGCAATTACATGAAATTAGGGGCATTGTAAAATCGAGATTCTTCAGTCAATGGTTTTCAATCGTAGGACATTTGGAACATTTGATTTTTGCATGAGTAAGTGCAGGATAGGACAGAGGCAGAATGGAAAGAAACAGTGGCTGAATAATTATATATGCTTTCAAAAGAAATGTAGCTAATTTACCAATTAGAATAATTGTGCATTTGAATTTAAGTAGCAGCAACGGATTATTGAGAGTCCGAAAATCAGGCTTTCAGACCTTTTAAAGTCCAATCATCCCCCAATCTCCAGTACTTATCATGTGCTCAGCCAGTTCAATCACAACCCAAACAAATATCATCAATTTCCAAAGTTTAAACAAATAACACATGAAAAATACACAATAAAAGTTAGAAAACAAATGGGCACACCGCGGTCTTTCTTTTCTAAAATCTAACAAGAAGCAGATAATTACTGTTGTTGCACATCTGTAGCCTCCAGCACAACTTGAGTTCAAGTGCTCGTTTAGAAAAAAGATCTCATTTACTCAGATTTACCAAAATGAGGGCATTTCTAAAAATAAGACAGCTTCTGTGTGAGACTTAACGTTAAAGGTGTGATGTTTTTCAAGCATGCAAAAAACTTTGTTTGCAGGGGATTTTCCTGCCTGTGCTTTATATTATGCTATCTTGCTTCTTGTTATTGGCTTTACTGGGATACCTGTACACTACCCCATAATCATGTGGCTCTTACTGATCAATGCTGATGTCTTCATTAAAATGAAAAAAAATTAAGCTAACAATAAATTATCAACATATATTTTTATATTGCCAGGATGTTTCTCTATGTGTTTCTAAACCATCAGTACTCAATCTCCAGTAAGGTATTGGCATGCATTAAAAGTCAAATTCATTCTCGGGATGAAAGCAGAATTTTGACTCTCTATAAATCAATGGTAAGAACGCACCTTGAATATGCCGTGAAAATTTAGGTACCTGTTTTTTTTAAAAAAAGATATTACGGCACTAGAAAAAGTGCAGAGCCGGGCAAGTAAATTAATAAGGGGAATGGAAGAAATGCTAACAAGCTTAAACCTGTTTAGTTTAGAGAAACGGCGCCTTAGAGGGGATCTGATAACTTTATATAAATATATACTGGGCCATTATAAACATTGTCTGGAAACCTATTCATTAATAGGAATATACACAGGACACGAGGTCACCCATTTAGACTGGTCGAAAGGAAATTCAGCCTAAAGCATAGGAAGGGTTGTTTTACAGTGAGAACAATAAAGCTGTGGAATTCTCTGCCTGTTGAGGTGGTTGGGTCAGAGTCTGTACAGACTTTTAAAAAACGACTGGATGACTTCCTGCAAAAACGTTATATTAAGGGTTATAATATTTAATATGTGGGTAAACAATGCTTGATCCAAGGAAAAATCTGATGATCATCTGGGTTCAAAAATAAAAAATTTTCCCAGTGTGTTGCATACTTGGCATGTGATTCAGAAGGGTTTTTTTTGCCTTCTTTTGGATCAACAGCAGTAGGTGATGTGGAAAATGCTGAACTTGATGGACGCACATCTTTTTTCAGCCTATGTAACTGTGTAATTTTGGTCCGGAGATAAACAAGTCTTTCCTGTGTAAAATTAAACATGCAGCAACTACAAGTTTCAATTAGCCTACCTTAGGCACTATTACCTGGTGTGAGCTAAAACACCAGCGCTACATGAACAATCTAGCGGAAGCTGTTAAAATGTAGCGCCTGACGACCCACAACAGATCGCCTTGTTCGCGGTTTTCAGTGTACAAGATTCATTAGTGCACGCTAGGGAAACGCTTAGACCTGGGCTGAGACCCAGCGCTAATGCAGTTATGTACAGCAGACATGTGCACAGCACAAAATTTCGTTTTGAACTAATGGATTAGTCCTAAAATTCAATTTATTTAGTTGCTAAAGAAATTCATTTTCAGTTCTTTAGTATGAAAACTAATTTCATTCATCCGAAAACCAGTGGATACAATTACTATTGTATTGGCTCCTCAGAGGGCTGAGATCACTGCTTGATACAGTATCTCTCACTCTCAGCACAATGTGTCAGGCAAAGCTGTTACAGTAACTGACTGCTGCTCATCACAGCGCTCAGTTTCAGTAAAACTAGTAAATAATATTTTTATATATAAGAGGTTAGAACAATATTATTTCCTTGTTTTACTGAAACTCTTAGCGCTGTTACAATCAGTTACTGTAACAGTTGAGCCTGATACATTGTACTGAGATAATATAACAAGCAGCCAATCTCAGCGCTCACAGCCAATGGATTTAAAGGGCTAAAAAAAAAAGGCTCCCCTCTGTATAATGTATAGAACATCCTCCTGCGTTAATTAATACCCCTCTCTGTATAATGTATAGAACATCCTTCCTGAATTAAGTAATGTCCCTCTCTGTATAGAAAATCCTCCTCAATTTATACCTTTCTCTGCATAATGTATATAACATCCTCCTGCATTAATACCCCTCTCTGTATAATGTATAGAACATCCTCCTGCATTAATTAATGCCCCTCTCTGTATAGAACATCCTACCGCATTGGCATGTGGAGGATGCAGAACTTCGGAACGCAATGCTTATCCAGCACAGGAGAGGGAACGTTTACTTAAACTTTGTATCTCTGTGGAGGAGACACAAGAATATAAAAGCAGGAGAGAGGGAAAATATTAACGTAAATCGGTCTGAAAGCTCAGAGAATAAATGACTGGTGCAAATTTATTTTTATAATAAAATAAAGCACTTTAAATCCAGGGAAAACATTCTAATAAATCACACTGAAGGCTCATAATGACAGAGTAACTGTGAGAGCTGGATACTAAATGTATCAGACGTAAACAAAACTTTATAACAAGCAGCACTGGGAGAGGAGAGGGACTTTATATAAAACGTGTATTATAGATGAGGAAAGGGGGATAGTGCTCCTGGATAATATAAAATGTATCAGACCTAAGCCCCTATTATGCAGAGCGGGAGGGGAGATAACACACGTTTTATAAAGTCCCTCTCTTCTCCCAGCGCTGCTTGTTATAAAGGGGTTTTCACTATCCAGCCCTCCTCTGTCATTAGCTTTCAGTGTGATTTATTTGAATGTTTTCCTTCTCCAGCTGCTTTTAGCATCTTGTCTGCCTCATAGACATGCAAGGGTTAAGTAAAGGTTTCCTCTCCTGTGCTGGCTGTCTGTGCTGCGAGTGAGTATTCTAGAGCTCTATCACTGTCAGATTTTCGGGTAGGGGTTGGGAAAGATTACACATACAAACCTTTTCTGTAGCTTTGCGATGTTGCACTCTTCATTGCTGGTCTCCTTCACTCATCAATGTAATATCACAAAAAGGACTGAAACTAAAATGTAGTGCATTTTATTTTAGTTTCTTTCGTTTTTTGGACTGAGCAGTTTCGTATCTCTTGAGTCATACGAAAACGAAATTATCCCAAAATTCTGACTAAATCGTTTTAGTATTAAAACGAATGCACATGTCTAATGTACAGGACAGAAGTATTTTTTTCCAGTGCAGAGTGCCAGGCCATACCTATCCCCTGCCCTCACAAGCTTGTATAAGTATGAACACAATCAGCGAAGAGCCCTCACACCCTGCATTATTAAAATCCTCCAAGGTGTCCGTATTATCCATGTTTATATGCACACATATATTAATTAAGGCTGATGGGCATTGCATGATAAATGCCACCCCACAGCATGTAGAATCATTACAATGCATTTAATAGATCCAAAAGGAAGGCCAGGTGAGCGACAATAATTTCCCTGCTGCAGCATATAAATAATACATGTTTCAGGGCAAGACTTATCCATGTGTCCCTTTAAACATGGTCCTAACCCTAATACCCAACCGCTTACATAATGTGAATAACCCCCAGCATAAAATGTTTAGAATTAGCCAATATATTAGATTTAGGATACATGTCAATATAGGATACATTTATAGTAGAGCCTACTGCAACAGCAGAAACATTGCTGACCAGATCCATTACTATGGTGTATGGGACAAAGAGAACACCCATGCTGCATTCCTTCCAATTGCCTGTTAATTGCCTTTTAATTTGGTGCAAGGACCTTTTTGGGTTTTTCTTCCCTTTTTTTGCTCCTTTCCGTCAGTTACCACCAGGGTTGAGCAGTAGGTAAATTTTTGCAATTAACGTACATGTAGAAATTAGCATCAGGACCAAACGATCTGTTGGTTACAACTAGGGATGAGTGGTTCGGGTTCGGATGGTTCGGAGTTCGACCCGAACTTGGCCTGTTCGATGAGATCGCGAACACCGAACATTTCCGGGTGTTCGCCGCATGTTCGACCACAATGGACCACAATGCATTTTCCCACTGTCCTGAAGCTCGTAATTGGCTACAGCCTTGCACCTGACCACAGGTCTGGTGCAAGACTGGTTCAACACTATGCCAATCACCGCTCAGAGTCCTGATTGGGCAAATTTTGCCCAATCATGGCTCACAGAGCTAAGTTCCGCAGCACACTATATAATGTTTCCACACGCCGATTCTGCACGCATTTCAGAGGAGATTTCAAAGGAGATAGTTGTGTCTTGTTACTGCCGGTCTGCCACGCTACTGGGGGGTGTCTGGGGGGTCTCAATTCTACCAAATATCACAAATATCAGGGAATTTAGGTGATGTGTGTCTTGTCACTGTGCCAGCAAGTTTTTTTGGGGTTTACAACTTTCTTTAAAACATTTGTGAATTGAGGTGATCTTCTGGGTCTTGTCACTGTGCCAGCAAATCTTTTTGGGGCTCACTAATTTCTTTAAAACATTTGTGAATTGAGGTGATCTGTGTCTTGTCACTGCCAGCAAGTATTTTGGGGTCGCAAATTTCTAAAAAACATTTGGGAATTGAGGTGATCTGTGTCTCGTCACACATCCAGTACAACGCTGTATTTTGGGGCTCACTAATTTCTTTAAAACATTTGTGAATTGAGGTGATCTGTCTCTTGTCACTGCCAGCAAGTATTTTGGGGGTCACAAATTTCTACAAAACATTTGGGAATTGAGGTGATCTGTGTCTCGTCACACATCCAGTACCACGCTGTATTTCGGGGCTCACTAATTTCTACAAAATATTTGTGAATTGAGGTGATCTGTCTCTTGTCACACAACCAGTACCACGCATTATTTTGGGGCTCACTAATTTCTACAAAACATTTGTGAATTGAGGTGATCTGTGTCTTGTCACACATCCAGTACCACGCAGTATTTTGGCGCTCACTAATTTCTACAAAACATTTGTGAATTGAGGTGATCTGTCTCTTGTCACACAACCAGTACCACGCATTATTTTGGGGCTCACTAATTTCTACAAAACATTTGTGAATTGAGGTGATCTGTGTCTCGTCACTGGCTGCCAGCTATCAGTGTGTTCACTGAGTTATACCAGAGTTCTTTAAATCTTTATACCAGAGTTGAATCAGAGTTCTGTATATATTAATCAATATATCACTCACCATGTCTGAAAGAACAAAAAGGACAGGCAGACGCTCCCAGACACAGATAAGAGGGCAAGCAGCCCCTGTGTCGGGAGGCTGTGCCTCTGGTCATGGTGGACGTGGTGCATTCTCTGCAGGGGCACGCTTGTCCTTTCTAATTGGTGCTGGCCGTCTTAAGCAGCAGCAACATACAGAGGACTTGGTGGATTGGCTAACCAGGCCATCCTCATCCTCCGAGTCCTCTGCCAGCCAGGCTTCTAGTGCTTTACAGTCCACCTCAGCTGGCAAAGCATCTAATGCAGCCTCCATGTCCACAGCTACTCCTGCCGTAGCCTCGCTATCACACACGGAGGAGTCAGCTGAATTGTTTGACTACAATGAGAGTGACATGCTGCTTGAGGATGCGCAGAAAGTACAGTGCTCAGATTTAATCTCTGAGGTTGAACAAGGGAGTATAATCAACCTAGTGGAAGGGGGTGCCAGTGATGACACACAAATAACTGGCACTCATGTTGCCCCAGCAGCTGCAGCATACTGCCAAGTTGGCTCCAGTGACGAGGAGATAGGGGGTGAAGATGACAATGATGATGAGGTCACTGACTCCACCTGGGTGGCAGATCGAACAGAGGAATCAAGTGAGGAGGAGGGGGAGGAGGAGTCACAGCAAACACGAGGCACAACATCCTCTGTGACCAACCGTAGCACTAGCCAGTCCAAGGCATCACATGTCAGAGCTGCTCCGGTGCAGAGCGCTGTTGTCTCAAAGAACACATGCAGGAAGTCTGTTGTCTGGGAGTTCTGTAAGAAATGTACAGTAGAGCGCAGCGTTGCTATTTGTAATCTATGTCAGATGAGGCTTAAGCGTGGGAAAGGTACCGGACACTTGGGTACCACGTGCTTGAGGCGACATATGAACAAGTGCCACACATCCCGTTGGCGCAAAACTTTGCGTATGTCCTCCTCCTCCTCATCTGTCTCTACCCCCACTGGATGTCCTGCCATGTCATTTCCTACAACCTCCACCGACAGGGATGATCCATACAGTAATGGATGTACAAGGTCCTTCCTCACAATGTGACATCATCCCAGTAGCTGAAAATTTACGCAGTCAGATTACGTTGCCACAACTGCTGCAGCGAAAGAAAAAATATAGTCCCAACCATCCCCAAGCACAGCGTCTAAATGCCAGCTTAGCAAAATTACTCGCATTGCAGCTGCTGCCTTTCCAGCTGGTGGACTCTGCTCCCTTCCATGAATTTGCTGAATGTGCTGTACCACAGTGGCAGGTTCCAAAATGCCATTACTTTTCACGCAAGGCCATTCCAGCACTATACCAGCATGTGGAAGACAACGTTATCCAGTCATTGGGAAAGGCAGTCAGCAGCAAGGTGCATGTGACTTTAGACACGTGGTCCAGCAAGCATGGACAGGGTCATTACATTTCCTTCACGGCACACTGGGTAACTCTGATGGCAGCTGGAAGTGATCCAAGATGAGGCTCTGTGCTGGAGCTTGTTCATCCACCACGCCTCCAGAAAGCTGCTTGTATGAGGTCTGTCTGCTCCACCACCACCACCTCTTCCTCCTCCTCCTCCTTCTCTGTCTCTGGCGAAGTGGCAGTTAAACTGACACCTGACAGGGTCTACACAATGGCTCAAGCAAAAAGATGCCATACTGTGCTTGAGCTGGTTTGTTTAGGGGACAGGAGCCACACCGGGTCAGAAATTTTGTCAGCTCTGCAGGTGCAGAGATGGTTAACACCACGCCAGCTTGAGCTGGGAATGATCGTCTGCGATAATGGCAGCAACCTTCTCTCCGCCCTACGCAAGGGTAAATTAACGCATGTACCATGCCTAGCACACGTCCTAAATCTGGTGGTACAGCGTTTCCTATCCAAGTACCCAGGGCTGCCAGAGCTTCTCATCCAGGCCAGAAAAGTCTGCAGCCACTTCAGGTGGTCATTCCCAGCAAGCGTTCACCTGGCAGAAATTCAAAGAGAATTCCACCTTCCCACAAACCGTCTGATCTGTGACATGCCCACCAGGTGGAACTCGACATTAGCAATGCTAGTGAAAAACAAGAGGGGTGTTTGTGAGGGTCCTGAGAACAAGCATCAGCACAATGGCCTGCTCTACGGTGGGTGCCCGCTCAGGTGCAGCAACCCCCGACGATCGTTTCGGCCTTCTTGGGCCTCGTCAGGAGGGTATAGCTGACACCCCTCTAGGCACATGAAGCAAGGGGTCCACATCTGGATGACCCTTTACAATTATAGTGAGAAACAAGAGGGGTGTTTGTGAGGGTCCTGAGAACGAGCAACAGCACAATGGCCTGCTCTACGGTGGGTGCCCGCTCAGGTCTCACAAACAAGGTTTTAGCTTGCTTGTGCCATTACAGGGATGAATTTTCCATATGCAAATCAGCCTGCTCTCACCCAGAAAGGGTGGCCAGTGCTGATTGCCAAGGACGTCATCCCTGCACGAGAGGTGTAGCAACCCCGACGATCGTTTCGGCCTTCTTGGGCCTCGTCAGGAGGGTATAGCTGACACCCCTCTAGGCACATCAAGCAAGGGATCCTCGTCTGGATGACCCTTTACAATTATAGTGAGAAACAAGAGGGGTGTTTGTGAGGGTCCTGAGAACGAGCAACACGGGTGGGTGCCCGCTCAGATCTCACAAACAAGGTTTTAGCTTGCTTGTGCCGTTACAGTGATGAATTTTCTATATGCAAATGAGCCTGCTCTCACCCAGAAAGGGTGGCCAGTGCTGATTGCCAAGGACGTCATCCCTGCACGAGAGGTGCAGCAACCCCCGACGATCATTTCGGCCTCCTTGGGCCTCGTCAGGAGGGTATAGCTGACACCACTCTAGGCACATCAAGCAAGGGGTCCACGTCTGGATGACCCTTTACAATTATAGTGAGAAACAAGAGGGGTGTTTGTGAGGGTCCTGTGAACGAGCAACAGCACAATGGCCTGCTCTACGGTGGGTGCCCGCTCAGGTCTCACAAACAAGGTTTTAGCTTGCTTGTGCCATTACAGGGATGAATTTTACATATGCAAATCAGCCTGCTCTCACCCAGAAAGGGTGGCCAGAAAGGTTTGTAATGGCACAATCATGCTAAAACCTTGTTTGTGAGACCTGAGCGGGCACCCACCGTAGAGCAGGCCATTGCGCTGTTGCTCGTTCTCAGGACCCTCACAAACACCCCCTTGTGTCTCACTGTAATTGTAAAGGGTCATCCAGACGTGGACCCCTTGCTTGATGTGCCTAGAGGGTGTCAGCAATACCCTCCTGACGAGGCCCAAGAAAGCTGAAACAATCGTCGGGGGTTGCTGCACCTCTCGTGCAGGGATGCCGTCCTTGGCAATCAGCACTGGCCACCCTTTCTCGGTGAGAGCAGGCTGATTTGCATATGGAAAATTCATCCCTGTAATGGCACAATCAAGCTAAAACCTTGTTTGTGAGACCTGAGTGGGCACCCACTGTAGAGCAGGCCATTGTGCTGTTGCTCGTTCTCAGGACCCTCACAAACACCCCCCTTGTTTCTCACTGTAATTGTAAAGGGTCATCCAGACGTGGACCCCTTGCTTGATGTGCCTAGAGGGGTTGTGAAGGAACCGTTCCCTTCCGTCTGTCCTGGCTCTCCAGACACCCCTTCGTTGCGGTCAGCCCGGCTACTGGGAGCGCTGTCCTCAGCGCCTCGAGCAGCTTGACCTGCCTGCTTCTGTTCCTCTGCCCTGGAGCTGTTAGGAATCTCCAGAAGGCCGCTCTCTGCCTTCTGAGGGTGATAGTGTATAGTGTAGCGTCGCTGAAATAAAGACACCAGGCGCGGCTGTATGCTTTAAAACAGAATCCTCTCTCTCTGAGCTCTGAGAGTTCTCTGACTTTTTAATGAACAACCACCATTTATGCTGAAGTCCAACAGTCATAATTTACATACCCAAACTAATTACTAGTCATAATTTGCATACCCATACTAATTACATTAAGTCAGTTATTTACAATAAACATTCTTTACATTCTCTTAGCCTTCAGCTCACACAACATTTGTATATCCATTGTTCTAACATATCAGATTAAACACACACTATCAGAGATCCCTTGAATTAACCCTTTCGCTGCTGAGGCTTTTCCCGCCCCTGTGCTGAGGTCATTTTTACCGGTTTTGCTCATCATGTTTAAACGTGTTTTGAAGGCTTATTTTAGTATATGACCCAGACATATTATATATCGTTCTTTCCGTCAGACTCGGTAGATTCATAATATGTCATTATTATATGTATACGTTATGTCATGTCTGTATATTATAACAAAAAATGCAATAAAATATGTATTTTCAATAATTTACAATGTGTAAAGTGTTTTTTTTCACATTTTAACATGCGAGCAATTGCGATTATATTTTGTATGGGGTGCGCTTGTTAAAAAAATTAGAGATGGGGTCTCGTTACATTTTTTTTTGGGGAAAATTACACTATTTTTAACAAACTCACCGCATACAAAAATCGTTAGTGCAGCATCATTGTTCACATTATAATTGAAATGGGAACAATATTGCTGCATTAACAAACCAAAAAACAGAAAAAAAAAGTGTTTATTTTTTTTTTATAATTTTTTTTTAAATTTTTTTTTATTTTTATTTTTCATTTTTTTTTTTACAAAATTTTTCACAGTAGTGTTTGGTATCGTTGGAACGGCCATGCTCTGGCCGATCCAACCATACCAAACTTTAACCCCTAGCTGCCACGGATCGGGAGATAGGGAGTTCATTGGAACTCCCTATCTCCACCGTTGGTGGTAGTTAGGGGTTAAGTCCAGGACTGGCGTCATCGTGCTACGCACGATGACGCCAGTCCTCGGGGGAGTTCCCGGAGACTTGGCCGACATCCAAGATGTCGGCCAGCTCCGGGAAGGATCGCGAACCTGCGCTTTTCAGCGCCGATTCGCGATCCAGCTCCCCAGGGGTTAAGGCCAGGCACCATTTGGAAGGGCAGGCTGTGCCCTTCCAAATGGTGCCTGGGTTAACCCCCGCAGAGACGCCGATCGGGAGGGAGAGAGGTCCGAAGGACCTCCCCCCTCCCTTTCAGGCGCCTCCTCCGCACATGCGGGGGGGCGCCTGAATTAGGTGTCATCGCACTGCCGCGATGACACCTAATTCCAGCGGCTGCGGTTCCGGATGCGCGGCTGACATCGAGGATGTCAGCCCGCACCGGAGGGGCCAGCGATCGGCCGGAACCCGGCCGAACGCTGACCCCAATGGGAGGACGCGCTCAGCGCGTCCTCCGCATACCAGCGGTAATGCGGAGGACGCGCTCAGCGCGTCCTCCGCATTGAAGTGGTTAAACATGCAGCTAGATAATGGGAAAAGCCCTGGTGCATAAATTACACAGCAGTAAAGCTTGTTTACTGTATACACAAAAACACATTTACCTACAGGAATATAAGTATTTTTAAAACCAAAGCTATGCCATTTTACACTAAACTAAATTAAATTAAAACCAAACGTTGTAAAATATATTTAAAACCACACGATATAAATGAACATAAAGTCTCTTGGGGTTTGAAGCATGGAGCGTTACATCAGCTCCATGACAGGGGTGTCAGCTATACCTTCCTGACGAGGCCCAAGAAGGCTGAAACGATCGTCGGGGGTTGCTACACCTCTCGTGCAGGGATGACGTCCTTGGCAATCAGCACTGGCCACCCTTTCTCGGTGAGAGCAGGCTGATTTGCATATGGAAAATTCATCCCTGTAATGGCACAATCAAGCTAAAACCTTGTTTGTGAGACCTGAGCGGGCACCCACCGTAGAGCAGGCTATTGTGCTGTTGCTCATTCTCAGGACCCTCACAAACACCCCCCTTGTTTCTCACTGTAATTGTAAAGGGTCATCCAGACGTGGACCCCTTCCTTGATGTGCCTAGAGGGGTGTCAGCTATACCCTCCTGACGAGGCCCAAGAAGGCCGAAACGATCGTCGGGGGTTGCTGCACCTCTCGTGCAGGGATGCCGTCCTTGGCAATCAGCGCTGGCCACCCTTTCTCGGTGAGAGCAGGCTGATTTGCATATGGAAAATTCATCCCTGTAATGGCACAATCAAGCTAAAACCTTGTTTGTGAGACCTGAGCGGGCACCCACAGTAGAGCAGGCCATTGTGCTGTTGCTCGTTCTCAGGACAGTCACAAACACCCCCCTTGTTTCTCACATTAGCAATGCTGCAGCGTCTGCACAAGCAGCAGAGGGCCATCAACGAGTACCTGTGTGAGTATGGCACAAGGACAGGTTCAGGTCAACTTGTTTTTTTTCCTCCCCGCAGTGGCTGATGATCAAGGATGCATGCACTGTACTGTCACCATTTGAGGAGGCAACGAGGATGGTGAGCAGGGACAGTGCATGCATCATTGACACAATTCCTTTAGTGTTCCTGCTGGAGCACACTCTGCGGGGAATTATAGATGTGGCTCTAGAGGCAGAGCAGCGGGAGGAAGAGGAGGCCTTCCCTAGCTTTCAAGGCCCCAGTCTTTCCGCTAGGGATGTGCATTTCGGGTTTCGGAATTTCGGAATTTTCACGAAATTTCCCGATTCGTGTTTTCGGATGCGGCCGAATTTCCGAAAAATTTTAGATCCGAAAATTTCAGATCCAAAATGTTTTCCGAGCTGAAACGAAATATTTTCGGATTTTTCGAATGGACTTGAAATGTGTCAAACGAGGAGAACAGATGTTCCGAAAAACGAAAATTTCCGAAAAACGAAAATTTCCGAAAAACGAAAATTTTGTAAAAACGAAAATTTTCTGAAAAACGAAAATTTTCGAAAAAACGAAAAGTCGATACAAAAACCGGGCAAAATGACACGAAAATACGAAAAATGGTCGATATTCCGAAAAATGTGCAATTCCGAAAAACGAAAATTTCCGAAATTACGAAAAGTCGATACAAAAACCGAGCACAGTGACACGAAAATACGAAAAATGGTCGAAATTCCGAAAAAAAATGTACCCGAAAAACGGGCCGAACCGAATCGAATCGAAACCGAAATCGGTCGAAACGAGCCGAATCGAAAAGTTTAAAAATCCGAAAAATCGAACCGAATCGAACCGAAAAAAAAATCGGTGCACAAGCCTACTTTCCGCAGACAGCATTCCAGCGGGTCCTACTCAGATCAGACAGGAGGAGGAGGAGGAGGCAGAATATTTAAGTAGTGGGGGCATTGAAGGTGGGGATTCCTCAAGGGAGGGTTTTGTGTGCCCAGAAACAGAAGGGCTAGTGCGTGGCTGGGAGGAGGAAGTGCATGATACGGTCATCCTCATTGACCAGGAAGACTCGGAAGCTAATGCCACCTCCAACCTACGCTGCATGGGCTCCCTAATGATGCAAAGCCTGCTAAAGGACCCCAGGATTTGTGCTATCATGGAGAGGGATCATTACTGGTTGGCAACCCTTCTTGATCCACGATGCAAGGGGAAAGTTGCAGAGCTCATCCTGCCCGCACAGAGGGAGCACAGGATGAAAAAACTTGAGGACGCCCTACTCGACACTTGTGTAACACCTTTCCAGGCACTGGTAGATTACCAAGTGCTGACACACGTGCTTCTGAGGCTGCAGGTGATCAGAGGAATAGTGGTGAAGGCCAGGGCCGCTTGACTGATGCTTTTTTAAATTTTTTTAGACCTCGACGCCCAGGGACGTCAAATGTAGTCACCCATTGCCAGCGTCTTCACCATATGGTGCAGGACTACCTAGGGGCAAGGGCAGACCTGGATACCTTTCCAGCAGATGATCCACTGGCTTACTGGGTGTTGAGATTGGATCACTGGCCAGAATTTAGCCAATATGCTATGCAGCTACTAGGTGGCCCTTCATCTAGCGTGCTTTCCCAAAGGACGTTCAGTGCCGCTGGAGGTTTTGTCACAGACAAAAGAGTGCATCTGTCCACCGACTCTGTAGACCGGCTGACATTTATAATAATGAATCAGTCCTGGATCAGCAGCTATCAATCCCCTGATGCTGAAGTAATGGAATAGATCGGGGATGTCCTCTTCTGCATTCACAAAACCTCCAGCACTGAACTCTTCCACAATACCACAAAAGGGTTACGGTGTGAAGGCACTTGCTGCCATGAAAGGCACAATATTTGGCTGCACTGACGCCTGTGCCAGATTTATATCATTCTAATTTTTTGAACCGCAGGGTCCAACCCTGCACTCTTCCACAATACCACAAAAGGTTACGGTGTGAAGGCACTAGCTGCCATGAAAGGCACAATATCTGGGTGCACTGACGCCTTGACCAGAATCATATCTTTTTATTATAGGACCACACGCTCCACCCCTGCATTCTTCCACAATACTACAGAGGGGTTACTGTATGATGATACTTGCTGTCCTGTCATTAAAGGCACAATATCTGGGTGCACTGACGCCCATTAACAGATAAAAAAAATTCAATATAGGACCACATGGTCCACCCCTGCACTCTTCCACAATACCACAGAGGGGTTACTGTATGATGATACTTGCTGGCCTGGCATTAAAGGCACAATATCTGGGTGCACTGACGCCTTGACCAGAATCATATCTTTTCAATATAGGACCACATGGTCCACCCCTGCATTCTTCCACAATACCACAGAGGGGTTACTGTATGATGATACTTGCTGGCCTGGCACCAAAGGCACACTATCTGGGTGCACTGACGCCCATTACCAGATCAAAAACTTTTTAATATAGGACCACATGGTCCACCCCTGCACTCTTCCACATTACCACAGAGGGGTTACTGTATGATGATACTTGCTGGCCTGGCATTAAAGGCACAATATCTGGGTGCACTGACGCCTTGACCAGAATCATATCTTTTCAATATAGGACCACATGGTCCACCCCTGCATTCTTCCACAATACCACAGAGGGGTTACTGTATGATAGTACTTGCAGGCCTGGCACCAAAAGCACAATATTTGGGTGCACTGCCACTGACGCCTGTATCAGATTCATATCCTCAGAGGGGTTACGGTGTGACGGCACTGTTGGGGACTCTAAAGGACCAATTTTTAAAGCACCTATTGTTACTTTCATCCAAAGCCTGCATATATTTCACTATAATTTAGCCAAAAAAATCAGTAAACTTTTTCTGCGTGTACGAAAATGTCTCCTCTTTTCATACAGACTGCCGCCCCAAGCAGTTGTTTATGGATAGATTAAAGGAAAAGCATTTACCGTCATATAAAACGTCATTTTTTGTTTTTAAGTGTTTCTATACATCCTAGAAATCCGCCACTTCACGGGCAGGTTATGGGGACCTCCTAGGCATGATATTTGAAAGAATTTTTGTTTTTTATTTTTAACCCTTATTTCATGGAAAACTCACTGTCCCTTTAAAAACGTTTTTTTTTTACTTTTTGTTCTTGTTTCCTGTCCCCCAGGGCACTACCCGGACCCCCATACACCTTTTATGGCAAATATGTAGCATATATGCCCTCTTGGAGGGCACTCTAAAAACCCAATTTTCAGCCCCATTGACTTGCATTGGGTTCGTGTTCGGGTTCGGGTTCGGACCCGAACAAATGGGAAGTTCGGTTTCGGGCTCGAACCGAACTCAGGGAGTGTTCGGCTCATCCCTAGTTACAACAGCACAAGTGATCTCTAGCGCTGTCCATGTGAAGTATAGGACGCGTTAAGTACAGTAAGTTCACGCTACGCATCACAAATTACCGAGCGGTAAGTCGTTTTCTCCATTTGTAGCGAGAGGCAAACGATCTGTTGGTCAGGCGCTAGACTGAATTTACCTGACGCTAATGCAAAACATTGCTGATGCTAGGGATAGCTCACACCAGCTGATAGTGCCTCTTGTGTTTTAGCTATACACGCAATGTTGTAATGACGGCAGCTCCAATTTGATTTGTAGTTTACCCCAAAGAGTAAGATTCTAATAACATCTTTGTTTTAGACAATTAATTTAATTTGAACAATTTTTCAAATGTAGAAAAGTAACATCCTGTTAAAAAAATGTGAAAATTTTGTGTACCCTCCCAATGGATGATAAGCAACCTGTTGGGAGGGTGGAACACACACACCCACATCTAAGCAATGGGCTGGATTAACACTAAATATCCGATTTTTTCGAAAATAAAATGGTTATACAGTACCAATCATCATTGATGCAGGTCAAAACCTACCTGTATACATTAAATTATTAAGCTATCAAGGTCTCATGCTAAAGGAATGTATTATCCCAGAACTGAATACAACACACACACACTCAGCAAGATTTGATTTTCACAAGTTCCAGCAGAATAGAAAAATAAATGTAAAATTGCTGGATAAAGGGGTATACGGTGTCTTCATATTGAACCTCTGTAGGACATTCAATCAATGATCTTTCTAATTGCACTTAATGATTCTTAAAAACGTATGTATTTAACAGTCACAGAGAGACATTCTACTTCCAAGGTTCTAATTGACAAAAGTCTTGATTTTTATTCACAAGCATGTGCGCAATAATTACTTTCTTATTTGTAATGCTCTCCAGACTTATCAGAATTAATCAACATTCCCAGATGTATAATTTGAAAAACATCAGGTGCAAGAACTGCTCGCAAAGCATATTTTAAAGAAACGAGGTTCTGTTTTTCTTATGTTTTATTTTATCACAAGAAATCGTTCTTAAATTTTAAAGAAAAATAATAATAGCAGTATACACATTCTGCATAAACACAGAGCCATACACCGGCTGAACACGTGCTACGGTGCAACAATTGCAAAAAGAGGGACTGTCTGTCATTAAAATATTACAACTTAATAAATTTATTTATTACACTTTATTTGACTTCATATGTACGGCATAATTAATTACACAGGAAGCCAGGATTTTATGGCAGATGTTCTTCATTTGAAACTGAAATGAGACATGAGTATAGATACATTTCTTTAAAATATCAAAGTGGGTGATACTTTTTTTTATTCGTTATTTATTAAGGACATGTACAAAATAAGATTACAATATTGTAATACAATGAATTCACAGAGGAAGATGGAAATAAAAGAAAAAATGCACATTGTACACATTGGAGAGATTTTATATATGTATAAAATGACGAAACAATTGCTAACATTTTGCTGCCTCCGTGCGTAAATCGTAAGAGTTTATTAAATCAGCTTCATGTTTCTGTCTATGCGTGTAAAATAGGTCACATCCAAATATGAGTACAACAAGGAGACACGATTACTGTGCTACCGTAGAGACAATGGTGGCTGTTCAACTTATGCTAGTGGTTAGCTATACCACAGCAGGGCTATTCAGAGAGAGGTGAAAACCTTGAGAATTGCCAGGAGAATGAACACTCTAGACCAAATAGCCAATTTGGAAAGTGAGATAAATGGGAGAATTTTTCTGGTTTGACTATTTTGACCTAGAATTTTCACTTCTCCAGTCATTCTCAAGGTTTTAACCTCTCTCTGAATAGCCCGGCATGTCTTCTGTAGCCCCAACCAGTAATGATTGTATGATAGCTATTGTATGAATACGAGGTATACATTGTGAAACCTTAGTGCTCCGAAGCACTAACAGAAGGTCAGTGATAGTGCGACAGGAAACACCATAGGTCCTATTACAATCTTCACGTTAAAACGCTTGGGCAATGCGTGAATTTGTGCGCCCAGCATTAAACGTTAACGCGCATAAATCAACACTGGAATTACAATCCTCGCACATTTTTTCTTCCGTCAAGCAATAACACGCGTTAAACAGGCGTGCACAAATGCGCACGCAGTAACATTGCGCGCAGAAATCAGTGTGCGGAGTGTTTTTTTCACGCGATTCAGCCAATCAGAATTAAGAATCACAATTATCTCACGTTAAGTTTTTGCGCCTGTCAAAGTCAATATGCGCATATATGCTGCAGCAATAAAAAAGGCACACACAACTTCTCCATTTTATTGGTTTGGTATGAGTAGAATGTGTAACTATACTTTGCTGCGTATTTTTTTTTGGGCTGGTGTATTTGGTTTTGGCCAAGTTGATAGAATTTGCCATTAACACCAGCTTTTAGGAGTTGCTAAAATTATTAACGTCTATGCGTTAATTCCTGCGCATAGATTGTAATACCATCCGCGTACCAGTGCACAAACGCATTTGCGTTCACAATGTTAAGTATAGGACGCGCGACGTACAGAAAGCTCGCGCAGCGTTTGCGCAGGTTCCCCCACGGTAGACTTATATGCGCTTTGTTGCACTGACATTGTAATGCGATGTTCAGCGCAAAGGGTTTTGCCCCTTGTGTTAATGCGTTTTGTGCCGGCGCAAACATGATTGCGCGAAGATTGTAATAGGGCCCATCATCAGGTGAAGGGGAAATAAGTAGTCAGGTGAAAATGAGCAGTAACCCTGCAAAACTGGCACATAGAAGTTAAGTACAAGGGTGTGCTACAGACCCCAGAGATGGAGCTCGGTGTCAATGAATTCTAGTAGTGGGAAGAACCTTCATGAGCTAATAGTACCACCTCTGCGAGTACATCTCCATAGATCTGTGGCCATCATAGTGAGTTCCAAGGTATGCCCGATGGCCAGTCTGGGCATTAGCGATGGTGAACGTATGGGTCGCGTGCCAGCAAAGAGGGCCCCACGTGCCAGCCGTGGCATAGAGTATAAAAGTGATATGCATTGACCAGGAGACTCTCCCCTCTCAATCAATGTTTCAAATGCCGTGAGAGGGTGAATTTTTTTTTCCAGGTGGGCTAAAGTACGGAAATAATGTATTAGTTGGTGAATATGAAACCAACGTGTGAAAGATAGAGGCTGAGGAAATGACAGACACTCTGGTGGCAATGCCCTACCACCCTGAACAAAATGTGCTGGTCTCGGGGAAGGCAATTGTTGTCTTGGTAATGTGGGCTGAAGGTAGTGGACTGGGAGGTCACAGAGTGGGTAGTGATATTTCCATTTTAATCACGAGGGACTCCCATGTATTCATGGCGGCTGTCAGGGTGGGAGATGTAGAATAATATGACTGAGCAATCTGAGGCGGCAGCCAAGGGAGAGATGCCAGGGGACAACGCATCCCATCCTGTTCAAGAGCTACCCACCCCTTTGAGGAATTCTTCACAGTCCACTCTATGATGCGCTGTAAGTGTACTGCACTATAGTAATATAATTTAAGATATAAAGCTGGACTGCCCCAACAGCGACTTGGCTGCTGTAAGGTGTGTCAGTTCTATACGTGGAGATTTATTATTCAACACGTATCTGATAAATAAAGAGTGAATGACTTTGAAGAAAGTACGTGGTATACGTATCGGTACAGTTTACATTAAAATATTTATTTATTTATTTATAAAGGATTTTACCAGGAAGGATACATTGAGATTTCTCTCGTTTTCAAGTATGTCCTGAGTTCAGCAACATTAAATTGTTACAGTGTTACAGAAATACAAAGTAATGAAATGCTAAATATTAAAAAGAAATTGCACAAATATACAGATTAACATAAAATAAATATGTTCACTATGTTGCATGTTTACAGGTGCATTCTGTACTGAGGTATGTTAATAGAGATCTCTTAAGTGACTTTAGACTGGGGGAAGATTTGATGGTGTCTGGGAGGTTATTCCATAACTGCGGTGCTCTGTAAGAAAATGAGGATTGAGACACTTTCTTTTTGTATTGTGGGATTGTAAGTAAGGTGCAGGTCCTGGATTGGAGATTATAGGATGAGGGAACTGCTGGGGGAAGCAGCCTATTCAGGTAGGGTGGTAGCTTCCCAGAAAAGCTCTTAAACACCAGGTTGGAAAGGTGCAGGGTGCGTCTAGATTCCAGCGACGGCCAGTTTTGCTCTTTTAACATGTCGCAGTGGTGGGTCATGTAGTTACATTGTAGCACAAAGCGACAGAATGAGTTATACAATGTAGTAAGTTTCTGAAGGTGTGTTTGCGGGGCATCTTCATATTCAAAAGCTGGCATAAGCATTTGTTGTACAATCTGCTTTCTTACCGCGGGGCTCAGGCAGGATTTGTTTCTGTACAGGGCACCTAGTTTGGGGTAAAGTTTAGATGAGAGTTTTTCGAAGTGGGGGCCAAAGGATAGTTTTGGGTCTAACCACATACCTAGATAGATAAAATAGATTTTAAACTTGTGTTGTCTTCTAATCTAGAAAACAAATATAACATTTCTACTTGACATGAAATAACTTGTTACTCTTGAGGTAGTGAATTATAAATGTTAGCAATCCTATGATTGTGTTTATTCTATGGAGCGACTTTATTTGCGCTTGTTTTTTTTAAGGTATATTATTTACGTCTCTCACCAATATCAATTTTCTTCCTTGTTGCATTTATTCATCACTTAGGTAGGCTGCGATTGCACCTGCGTCAAGTTCTTCCATCCATTTCTGGAAAAACTGCCAAAACCATTACTTGCGTTTCCATCCTTTCCATGGAAATTAGTTAAGCTCTTTTTGCATAGAAAACATCTGCCTTTAGTGATAGCAGCTGTGACAATCTTAACAGTAAACTAAGCTCTTCACAATTCACTTATACAAAGGACCCTTTGACGGGAATGATAAATGACCAAAATTACACCACAGATTTTAAGTACCTAATTCTAACCTAACTAGAAATGAGAGATATACTCTTGCACCTGTCATATTCAGCGAACTGCCATTATTTGTATTTGAGTATCCTTTTAGCTTTATTTTCCACCATTAAACTGTAAAAGTACATCTAATCCTTGGTAAAATATATAACAATATGCTCTGTTTTAATTGGATGTCAAGCTACTGTTACACGCCAACATGCTACATTATGCTAATCCAAATAATTGGGGTGAGTGAAATGATACATTGTGCCCAGACTGGACTGCAATTATGGTGTGTTTGGGTGTTCTTTCTTTAAATTACAATAGGAAAGACAGATAAGAGCATTTTAGGCTGATGGTCCGCCACGTACGGAGAAGTAGAATAAATAAAAAAGGGCTAAAGTTGTTTGTGATTTAGGTTAAAGCATTTATATTTAAATTCATAGATGGTGGAAATGAATGTTTGGGTTACTTGACTCCAATTGCATATTTTAATGAATTAAACATGAGGTTTAAAATGAAAATGAGCTCCAAATTGCAAAGATCTGTCCGTGAATTCAAGCTGTAACCTGTGACCTGCGTAATTCCACATTATTTGTGTCTTCTAGAATATTCTGAATAATAAATTCACTTTAAATTCACCCATTGTCTCTTAAATTTCAACTAAACTTTATCCAAATTAGTCCTGTGAAAGTGTGAGCACAGAAAGCTTTATTGTTATCGAGAATAAATTATCTTTAGCTCTTGAACGCATCATTTTTTAAAACGTTTACTGCAGAATCCGTTTTGTTGAAAATTTTTTATCATAATATTTATTAGAACCCTGGAATGCACATATAACTCTTAAATGTTGGGTAGTATAGTGATTCTGCACAGAGGGTTTTATTCTGAGAACATTAAAAGATCATAAACGTAATGTAAGTTCATTCCTTTTTAATTTTTAATTTATTTGTTTATCTTTCACCAAAAATTTTATTGGAATCAAAGGTTCTAAACTGTAGATGGTGTCTGTTATCTTGCACAATTTTTACACAAGGTTTACATAATCAACATACAGGAAAAAATGACCAATGCCAAATACAATAAATGTGATAGATATAAATAATAAAAATGATCAGATCTTCTGCTTATAGGGATTCATAGGGCTAAATTACAATCTTAACGCAAACATTTGCGCCAGCGGAAAAAAATGTTAATGCGAGGGGTAAAACCCTTTGCGCCGAATGCCATATTACATAGTCAGCGCAACAACCGCACGCAATCATCTACCGCAGGTGAACCTGCGCAAACCCTTTGCGAGTGTACTGTACTGCACGCGTCCTATACTTAACATTGTGAGCGCAAATGCGTATTTGCACTGGTATGAGGATGGTATTACAATCTATGCACAGTTTGTAACGCACAGCCTTTGCGCGCATAATTTTAGCAACTCCTAAAAGCTGGTGTTAATGGCAAATTCTATCAACCTGGCCGAAACCAAATACACCAGCCCAAAAAAAAATACGCAGCAAAGTATAGTTACACATTCTACTCATACCAAACCAATAAAATGGAGAAGATGTGTGTGCATTTATTATTGCTGCAGCATATATGCGCAGATTGACTTTGACAGGCGCAAAAACTTAACGTGAGATAATTGAGGTTCTTAATTCTGATTGGCTGAGTCGCGTGAAAAAAACAGTGCGCACACTGATTTCTGCGCGACGGTACTGCGCGAGCATTTGGGCACATCTGGTTTACGCGCGTTATTGATCGCCGGATGAAAAGACGCGTGAGGATTGTAATTCCAGCGGTGATTTGCACGTGCAAACGTTTAACGCTTGGCGCAAAAATTCACGCGTTGCGCAAGCGTTTTTGCACGAAGATTCTAATATGGCCCATAGTGTTCATAAAGAGATTATTAGCAATGCATTTTCCGAAAAATATCAATAGAATATAAATAATATAGCCATATGTGACATAATGCTTGTATATGGAGATTATAGTAACACCTTGTATCTGTACTGTACAGGGATTTTCAGTTCATTATAACCCTCTGAATCTTATCCTTGTACAGTAATGAGTGACCCCAGAGCTCTCCCTGTATTTTTCCCCCTCCCTGGCTGTTGTGATGCAGCAGTAAAGTCGGTTGAGTTTTTTGTTACAGTAAGAGTGTGGCCTGCTCTTTGTAGCTTCTTTACAGTAACTCAGGGTGACAAGATTGAAAGCTCATAGAAAACATTCTTTTTTGGCTGAAGAGAACACTAATCCTACAAATGGGGTTTTATATACTAGTTTTTATTTCAATGTAAAATTGTATTGTACTGCGCGCATCCTATACTTAACATTGTGAGCACAAATGCGTTTGTGCGCTGGTACGTGGATGGTATTACAATCTATGCGCAAAATTTAACGGACAACATTTGCGCGCATAATTTTAACGTCTTTGAAAAGCTGGTGTTAATGGCAAATCTGAACGTTCTGGCCGAAACCAAATACACCAGCCGGAAAAAAAAAAATACAGCACAGTATAGTTACACATTCTACACATACCCAAACAATAAAATGGAGAAGTTGTGTGTGTTTTTTTTATTGATTCGGGATATATGCGCAGATTGAGTTTGGCAGGCGCAAAAACTTAATGGGATACAATTGTGGTTCTTAATTCTGATTGGCTGAATCACGTGAAAAAAACAGTCCGCACACTGATTTCTGCACGCAACGTTGCTGCGCAAGCGTTTTTGCGCTTCCATTTTACATGCGTTAATTTTTGACGGATGAAAAAATGCGCGAGGATTGTAATACCAGCGTTGTTATACACACGTTAACGTTTAGCGCTTCACACAAAAATTGCGTTCTGCGTGCATTTTTGCGTGAAGAATGTAATAGAGCCCTGTGTCTTGTGTTCATTTATGTCTGCTGTATGGTTTGTGAGATATATACACGCACACACTTATTTTTGTGTTTTGTATTTTATTTTTTTTTAAAAATAGCTCTATATTTCTAGCTTTTTCAGAATTCCTTTTTACACTTGTGGCTTCTGAAACCACTGCTATCAGTAAAATGTTCTGACTAGAAGATGTAATTTTTCATGTTAAGTACTAATATTTAGTGGCAATACAAACACTCTTGCTATCCATTCCAAACTCCCATTGCACATCATTGCGTTACTACTAATAGTAGCAAAAGGCAGTATGGAGAATGTTGTGATAACTCCAGGTTCAGGTGGAAGGACACAGAGGGTCTATATAATCTTGGTGCCTTCTTAAGCGTAGAGGAGGCTGCGGATGCGTGTATGCTGACTATTAAACAGCATACACAGTATATAATATTAAAATGCGCACCTTATGTATAATTATGAATGATGGGATTTTTTTCCACAATTTTTTTTACGCAGTAATAAAAGTTGTTATTGAATTTAGAAGAACAAGTCAAATTTGTAAAGTTTGCTTGAAGCACATTACTAGAAATGCTGCTCAGTTTGCAATACAGCCGATCACGGATTACCTGTCCGAGTGGCGGTTGTCGGGGCTGTGGTGGCACCCGTCAGTCCTGGATGGTATCCAGAGCTCACTGTCTCTCCCAGCGTGACGTCCGCAATGGTGAAGCTGTCTGGGCCCCTCATACTGATCCTTGAAGTAGAGCACCATGGGCTCTTGTCCCGGGACCCTGATGAAAGAGAGGTCGGCGCTGCCAGGGGCCTATTCGACCCGCAGGCTCTGCATGTGTGTCTGAGAAGGCTGTCTGCCGACTCTGATCTTTGATGAATTTCCTCTTAAGGCCCTGCTGTCGTTTCTGGATGTGGGATGAAGGGATATCTCCACTTTTTCCCTTCCCCCCCCTCTTTTTTTCTCTTTATCTCCTCCTTTTTCCCTTTTTCGTCCCTCTTTTGCAGCTCTTTGATACATATCTCCAGCCCCTTTTTTTGTTTATAGCCATATATTTTTATTGATGTTGGTATTGGGGTCTCAGATATTTGGGGTGATGTTTCTTCCCTTTTTTTTATGTGTGTGGATACTCGGGTTGACTCAGGAGCACAATGTGGGCATGCACCATGACTCTACGTGCCGTTCTTGGCCCCGGGTCCCCCAGCATTTTGGCCTCTTTCATGGCCTCTGGAGCCCCTGAGTGCACTAGGAATGCCACTTCCTTGGGCATTAATCCACACTTTTTTGTCCCCCCCTTTCCCTCTTTTTTTCATGTTTCCCCCTTCCATCTCTGGCTCACCCGTTCTGCAGTGGTCCACTTTCTTTCCGGTATTTTGACTGACTATTTATTGATTGATGTGTCACCTTCCTGAATTATATACCTACCATGCCTTTCTTCTTTGCCCTGTGTGATTCCTAATGTGTTTCTGTGCAAACGTTTCAAAAATAAAGAATAAATAAAAATAAGAAATACGGAGGAAAGTAAATTTTGAAAGTAACAGCAGATTTTCAGTGCCATATTCCCAATAATTTAATATTTTCTCTAAATTATTTAACTGTCGTCGAGTTGCCCATTTAGTATCGAACTATGAGAGGAGAAAGGGAAACATTGCAGTCAAGTGACCACAGAAATCAAAAATACTTTATCACTATAATAGACGGATCTCACGGGTCCCTGGAGGTCAAATCCACACATAAGAAAAAGGAATCTGGTCACTTTTTAAAAGTGGATAACATGGTACATGTTTATTGGATGAGAAGCCAGCAACGTTTCGGCTAGCACAGTCAAGGTATAGCTGCCAGTCCGTGGGCTATGAGCAAGTTTTTTTGTGGTCTTCGCTCTTCTGGTGAATAACATCAATTATCTGCATCCTACTTACTTTCCATATCCATTTGGGTATTTCATTCATTTTTGCCATTGTACTTAAATTGGGTGATAGGCTTCACTTCGTTTTAACCTCTAAAACTCCATTTATAGATCGGAAAGGCTGACATACAACAAATTAAGTGAAGAACATTCAACCTCTCAGCCTTGCAAGTTCAGGAAAAGATTTAATGTTTGAGATGTATTTGTACGTATTTACTCAATTTTGGCTTGTCCGTTGTGTGTCCAGATGGCCTCAGTGAGTTATTTTTTACAGCTGTAAATGGTGTGTTTCACTAAATAAATGAAGTACAGTAACAGCCAATGGGAGGATTTGGTGCCTTTGATTCATTTGCTGGTTATGAAAATGATGACATAAAGGACCAGTGTAGATATCTAACTAAAGATGTGCAGTGAGACAAAAGACTTTGTATAAGAAGAGGCAGAGGTAATTAAGGTCGTAAATGGTTTTGTTATTATTTAAGAGGCAGACATAGAACATATTCCAATTTTCTATCCCATTTTCTCTGTTTAATGAATCTTAGTGGCAGACGGTGTGAGTGCGTCATTAATATAAATTTACTAAGGGTTGAAAAATCCAGTATTATCCTTATGATATTACATAGAACAGCTTAAACATTACCAAAGGGATTTACGACTGTCAAGAGGAAAAATCTGATACGGGTGGCAAAAAGATGTGATGTTCATTGTTATCCCATTAACACAGTCAGTGTTTGTTTCTAAGTTAAAACCACCTGATTTTCACCTTCAACATTTGAAGTGGAAAATGATATTGGTAAACTATATGCAAATTATGTCCTTAAAATAAACAAAAAGACCATGTAAAAATATCCCAGACATTCCAGGGGACAAAATACACATTGAATGAATTGTGTAATCACTGGACTTACGATATAGCCAAGATAAATCATGCGTGTGGTTCATCTTCAAGGCAGCAAAGTGTTATGGGGTTTGAGAACATTCTGTCCATTCAAATTATTTTGTATAGGAAGCACAAAGCACCACTAGCGGTGAAATGACGGGCGATTCCACCCCGCTCGTCATTTGTGTTACAAGGGCAAAAAAAGTGCCTGAATTGCACTTTCTAAAACCAGAACATAGAGTGAAGGCGCACTCAAGTATGAATAAAAAATAACTATGTTTACTCCATCCATAAAAAAATAACAGACCTACGTTTCGGTCTCACCATATCAAGGTTACAGTGCATAGAACAACTAACGTTTAAATAGTAATATGTTTCAGTAAACTTGGCGCCCGCCGAGCTTAAACTCAGACGCCTAAGATGTGTTCCTTGCCCTGATGTGGAGTGGTTTTCACTCCTCTCAGTGCATTCATAGTAATTACTTATTGAATACCTGTGTATGACTTCTGGCTTGGCTTATGATTCTCCTGGCTGTTAACCTTTTGGCACCTTTTTGACTGCCTTTCTGGCATGATGACCCCTGGCACTTGGCTGACAATCCCTTCTGGCACAATGACCCCTGGCACTTGGCTGACAATCCCTTCTGGCATAAGGACCCCTGGAATTACTTTGACAACCTGACTGGTATTAACCCCTCATATCTGGCTCACAAGCATCTCTGGTGTTATCCCTTCACGTACACCTCCAGTTTTGTTTATTTGAGGAATTAGGTAGAATTACCAGCCGATTCAAGGACTGGCAATGTAAAGCAGGTGTTCGGCATACAGGGATCAGACATTATATCCAGGCAGTACGTGACAATTAGTACTCACCTCTCAGGCTCCCCCAAATTCTTGCCCAAAACTGTTTTCTCCTCACAATAGAATCAGAATGAGACTGAGGGAAACAGTTTCACGGCTCCTTTTCCTCCAGGTGTTGTGTGGCACGAAAAATTGTTTACAAGAGCTCATGCAACTCCCGTAGTTACACACAATTGAGTCCTGTGGACACCTGTGTGTATCACACAGTCACCGCTTGTGGTACTTGCACTTCTAGGATAATATTGCTTTTAACCCGCTTGCGCAAGCAGATTACCGTTCCTAAAAGAAAAGGGCCCATAGTTGGTTTCTGGAGGGAGTGAATCCTGAAATTAGAGGTGATTGCCACATTAAGAAAATACCACCGTTCTCACCTTACACAATGAATAGGAATAATACTATCAGAAGTGGGCTGCCTTTGAGTGTAGGTCATGAACAAGTTTTCTATCAAGTCTGAGTTTTTCCTATTCACATGCATCCATTCATTGTTCAAAATCAACACAATCAATACATTTCGGCCCCTTTTACATTCCTCGTGCATTTGGTTTTGCACCCCTTTGGGCTGAACGTTGTATTACAACATTCGTGCAAACGATGGGCGTTATCGTTTAATGCGAATGGACCTGCGCGTGTGTGTTGAACTGTGCGCATCCTATTCTTAACAGCGCAAATTCATTTGTGCGCTGGTATGCGGATGGTATTACAATCGATGCTCATATTTTTACGAACTACGTTTGCGCGCATAATTTTAACGTGTTTGAAAAGCGGTGGTAACTGCAAATCTGAACGTTCTGGCCGAAACTAAATACACCAGCACAAAAAAAATACAGCACAGTATAGTTACACATTCTACACATACCCAAACAAAAAAATTGTGAATTTGTGCATTTTTTTTATTGCTGCAGCATGTTTACTCAGATTTACTTTGACAGGCGTGAAAACTTAAGTGAGTCAATTAAGGTAAATTGATGTCAATTAAGGTTCTTAATTCTTATTGGCTGAATCCCGCGAAAAAAAACACTCCGCACACTGATTTACGTGCGCTACGTTACTGCGTGCGTATTACTCTTCGTTTTGCGTGTCGTTTTTACGAACGTTATTTTTTGGCAGATGAGAAAATGCGTTCAGATCATAATACCACGTTAATTTTCGCGTGATATCGCTGGACGGATGCGCGCAAAAGAATTTGCGCTGCGCAAACGAAATTGCGCGAAGAATGTAATAGGGCCCATAATGTGATACTGAGCTCAAACAATCACCAATTGAGACTATAATTTCCTTAAGGTCTCATTACTTGTTAAGGGAGGTGGAAATTGCTATAGAAATATTCATTATGACTAGTCCGTATCAAAAAGGCTGCAATAACAGAGTCCCTGCTTGATGACCAATTAATGAAGTCATTTTTGTACTGAGAGTGTCCCATTGATGACCAAAAACACTACTATCAAAGCCAATATCATAACATTAGATTTTGTGAATATTGAGTCTATTCTAAGGTACTAGTTAATCAGCCAACATTTAATGCAGAGCCTTTAGAAATGGGAACAATTTATCACTGGTTAGTCTTGACAGATACACAATAATTCCTTTTTTTTCCTTTTGAAGATAGTAGGAAGGAAAGATGGGAAGCCTCAGCGTCTGAAGAGATCCCCGTTGGTCTATGGGACAGACCACGGTACTGGAATCGCCAAAAAAAACAAAATGATGGGTAAAAGATCAATAAAACTTTTATGCCAAATAAATATAAATGAATAACAAAGCCCAACGCGTTTCGTCTACTGAATAGACTTTTTCAAGGGCGATAATAATACATAAAGCATAAAAATCAAATAATATTAGATTTTTATGCTTTATGTATTATTATCGCCCTTGAAAAAGTCTATTCAGTAGACGAAACGCGTTGGGCTTTGTTATTCATTTATATTTATTTGGAATAAAAGTTTCATTGATCTTTTACCCATCATTTTGGTTTTTTTTTGGCGATTCCAGTACCCGTGGTCTGTCCCATAGACCAACGGGGATCTCTTCAGATGCTGAGGCTTCCCATCTTTCCTTCCTATTTTCATGTGGAGCAACGGACCATCTCCAGGGAATTCCTTCAGCACTTTATTTTAAGATAAGTAACGCTTTCTCCCTATCACCAACTGCTTGGTGTCTATTGAACATAGTAGAGAGATTTAAATTAAACATTGCACAGTCCTATAGATCAGCAAATTCAGCTGGATTATCTATATGTGTTTGTGTACGTGTGTGCGTGTATGTAATACATGTAAGTGTCTTTTTTGAAAAGGCATAGAATGAAGTAGATGTAAGAGGTGCTTAACAAGAATTATCGGAAACATAAAGAATTTTTACAGGGACGGAGAACATCAAACTGCTTGTCCTTTCCTTCACCCGCAGCACATGGCCTGGAATCTCTGCCTGTGTTGCTTATCAGCCCATATTAATGAGGTACCAGTTTTCTTAGAGCAAAATTTAACTGTGCTGGAAGGTGTGAGATTCCACAAATTTCTTCATCTTCGCATTAATGAGAATATAAAGTTGCTGTGTTGTTTTTTTTCTCTCCCCTGAATGCACTATGTTCTGAAATAATGCGTCTACTTCAGTTCCTTGGACAGAAAAGCTAATATTTACAATGTCCGTTGGACTGAAACGCAAAGTATTACACCCTGTATTTTACTCAATGGGCTGGTCCTTTATTATTCCTAATTAAAAACAGGTTTTAAAAAATAATAGTAAAAAATATCAGTAAAACCATTTATTAATTACGGTGCACATATTTATATAAATGACCACGATGACAAACGGAGCCGCTTTTGAATTTTTCAAGAATACCAAAACTTTAAGAAATCCTGACTGCTGGTTGTAACGGATTTGTTTTTCATGTAATACACTCAAAAATCTGTTAAAGATAAGTTATCTTTAATACACATTGGGCTCTATTACACTCTTCATGCAAACGTTAACGCGTGCGCAAAAACGCATTAACGCGAGGGGCAAAACCCTTTGCGCTGAATGTCGTATTACAAAGTCAGCGCAACAAACGCGCGCTTTTGTCTAACGCGGGTGAACCTACGTGAACCCTTTGCGAGCGTACTGTACTGCGCGCATCCTATACTTAACATTGTGAGCGCAAACGCGTTTGTGCGCTGGTACGCGGATGGTATAACAATCTATGCGCAGTTTTTACCGCACAGCATTTGTGCGCATAATTTTAGCAACTCCTAAAAGCTGGTGTTAACGGCAAATTCTATCAACCTGGCTGAAACCAAATACACCAGCCCAAAAAAAATACGCAGCAAAGTATAGTTACACATTCTACACATACCCAAACAATAAAATTGAGAGGTTGTGTGTGTTTTTATTATTGCTGCAGCATATATACTCAGATTGATTTTGACAGGCGCAAAAACGTAACAGAAGACAATTGTGGTTCTTAATTCTGATCAGCTGAATCTCGTGAAAAAAACAGTCTGCACACCGATTTCTGCGCGCAACGTTAATGCGCGTCCATTTTACACAAGCAATTTTTCGATGGATGAAAAAATTTGTGCGGATTGTAATACCAGCGTTAATTTACTTGCGTTAAAGTTTAACGCTTCGCACACAAATCAACGCACAAAGATTGTAATAGGGCCCAGTATTTGCCAAACTTGGGCTTCAAAAAACCTCTTGCAACAATGTTCATGCTAAAATGTCCATTAAAATCTTGAATTCTGGGCCATCTTTACAGCTGAACTAAACCTCTTCGTTACAGAGTTAGATGTTAAATGTAGAGGGATACTGTGCTGCTGAGAGAAAAATGAAATAAAACTTAACTTTTATCCATGCATAAAGCAAAAGACAACCAGGACGACAATATTAAAAGTTTCAGTAACCTTTTGACAACAAATTAGGTACCACAGTGACCACAAGAGGCTGACTCAATGTGCCTGGCATGAAAAGGAATATGGCCTACTAGACATGTGCACAGCACAAAATTTCGTTTTGAACTAATGGATTAGTCCTAAAATGCAATTTATTTAGTTGCTAAAGAAATTCGTTTTCAGTTCTTTAGTATGAAAACTAATTTCATTCATCCGAAAACCAATGGATACAATTACTATTGTAGTGGCTCCTCAGAGGGCTGAGATCGCTGCTTGTTACAGTATCTCTCACTCTCAGCACAATGTGGGCCATATTACATAGTTGGTGCTAACTTAACCAGAGCTGTTGTAAACTTCCCAGAGCCATTATAGCCTATGGAGGTTTTCAGTTTACAACAGCTCTGGTTAAGTTAGCACCAACATTGTAATACTGCCCTGTGTCAGGCAAAGCTGTTACAGTAACTGACTGCTGCCCATCACAGCGCTCAGAGTTTCAGTAAAACTAGTAAATAATATTTTTATATATAAGACGTTCGAACAATATTATTTCCTTGTTTTACTGAAACTCTGAGCGCTGTTAGTCAGTTACTGTAACAGCTGAGCCTGATACATTGTACTGAGATAATGTAACAAGCAGCCGATCTCCGCGCTCACAGCCACTGGATTTAAAGGGCTTTTAAAAAAAAAGGATCCTCTCTGTATAATGTTTAGAACATCCTCCTGCATTAATTAATACCCCTCTCTGTATAATGTATACAACATCCACCTGCATTAATTAATACCCCTCTCTGTATAATATATAGAACATCCTCCTGAATTAATTAATGTCCCTCTCTGTATAGAACATCCTCCTCAATTTATACCTTTCTCTGTATAATGTATATAACATCTTCCTGCATTAATACCCCTCTCTGTATAATATATAGAACATCCTCCTGCATTAATTAATGCCCCTCTCTGTATAGAACATCCTACAGCATTGGCATGTGGAGGGTGCAGAACTTCGGATGTTGCGCTCTTCATTGCTGGTCTCCTTCACTCATCAATGTAATATCACAAAAAGGACTGAAACTAAAATGTAGTGCATTTTATTTTAGTTTCTTTCGTTTTTTGGACTGAGCAGTTTCGTTTCTCTTGAGTCATACTAAAACTAATTATCCCAAAATTCGGACTAAATCGTTTTAGTACTAAAACGAATGCACATGTCTATGGCCTACTAAGGTCCATATATGCAAGCAGGTAACACTACAGAAAGCTCCTGGGTACCCACACACGTCTAACCTACTTAAGTTAATAGAGCAGAGAAGCGGGCCTTCGTGGGTCCGCAGTGATAGGAAAGAGACAGAACGACTCCAAACCGAAGCATAATTGTAACATAAAGAGTATCTTGGTATAGTAGGGTAGAGAAAGTAGATGTGCAGTTAGCCAGCGCTGGGAGCGCTCCAAACCAACATATGCAGGGCTGCAGCAATTAGGATGACAAAAAGGCTACCAGAGAACAGCAAAATAAAAATGATTAAAGTTGCAAAAAGCTTCACTCCATTACTCTACGCGTTTCGCCATGAAGATTGGCGTCGGAGGTGAGAGGTGAGTATGGATAGGAGCTCCTGCTAAGCGGAAGACGTGTGGTGAACGTCCTCAGCATACAGCGGGACACTCCTAGGACATTCCCCACACATCTTCAGCAGTGAAGGGGTTAAAATCTTAAATTCTGGGCCATCATTAAAACCGAACATAACCCCTTCATTAGCTTTACGTTACAGAGTTAAATGTTGCACACCGAGCAGACAGTAGGGGCTTTTTACATTACAGAATTCCGAGTTGCACACCGAGCAGACAGTAGGGACTTTTTACATTACAGAATTCTGAGTTACACACTGAGCAGACATTAGGGACTTTTTACATTACAGAATTCCGAGTTACACACTGAGCAGACATTAGGGGCTTTTTACATTACAGAATTCCGAGTTGCACACTGAGCAGACAGTAGGGACTTTTTACATTACAGAATTCCGAGTTGCACACCGAGCAGACAGTCGGGACTTTTACATTACAGAATTCCGAGTTGCACACCGAGCAGACATTAGGGACTTTTACATTACAGAATTCCGAGTTGCACACCGAGCAGACATTAGGGACTTTTTACATTACAGAATTCCGAGTTGCACACCGAGCAGACAGTCGGGACTTTTACATTACAGAATTCCGAGTTGCACACCAAGCAGACAGTCGGGACTTTTACATTACAGAATTCCGAGTTGCACACGGAGCAGACAGTAGGGGCTTTTTACATTACAGAATTCCGAGTTGCACACTGAGCAGACATTAGGGGCTTTTTACATTACAGAATTCCGAGTTGCACACCGAGCACATAGGACTTTTTACATTACAGAATTCCGAGTTGCACACCGAGCAGACAGTCGGGACTTTTACATTACAGAATTCTGAGTTGCGCACTGAGCAGACATTAGGGACTTTTTACATTACAGAATTCCGAGTTGCACACCGAGCAGACAGTCGGGACTTTTACATTACAGAATTCTGAGTTGCACACTGAGCAGACATTAGGGGCTTTTTACATTACAGAATTCTGAGTTGCACACTGAGCAGACATTAGGGGCTTTTTACATTACAGAATTCTGAGTTGCACCAGGAGCAGACAGTAGATAGACAGATTTTCATTTGCTTTATGGCTCCAGAAGGTGCCCCTAAAGTTTTAGCCCTCTGGACATAATGCTCAACGTGCTAAAAATGGTTAAAATCATCTAAGGAATGCCCTACTCTATCAGGCATCCCCAGCCAACACAGAGACATAGGCTGCAGTTCTACCTGCAGTAACTCGATTTGGCCAGTAGATGGCACCAGTTTCCTGTCAAACAGGTTATTACAGAAAGTAATACATTGGGAATATTCCCAAATATTTCTTACTGTGTAATAACTAAAAACTATTATTTTTTTTAAAACACTGGTCCTTGGCAGTGGATGTTTGTAAAATCACTTGGTAGTGAAGAGGTTAAGCAAAGTGCACGTCGTGGGCGGACATCATGAAAGATGTAGTTCCAAGACATCTGGGAGGCCAAGGTTGCTGAACTCTGGCATATAGCTTTATACATTTTTACAAATAAAGTAACGCAAAACTGATTTCTCATAAAGCCACTAGGTCCAGCGCTTTGGTTTATGCCAAAAAAACATGGTAGTGAAGAGGTTAAAAGGGAAAAAAATGCACATCTGGACTCATGAGTTGACTGATTTACTATATGACTCAACAGGCAAAGCTCCTTATTAAAACGTATTCTTTTCCACTGCTAATTATGCCGAAATGTCCCTACATCATCTCCAGCAATTTTATCATCAAAATAAATAAAGCAAAGAGCCATAAGTACATTTCAATTAATATATGAGCTCCTCGTGCTCGCTAAAGACAGTGATATTTCAGTTATTAATGTAGTGTATGAAGGAAGAATTTCAACTCATTGTTTCTGACAAATGTACATATGCAACATTTTAAATTCCCACAGCAATTTTAAAACATTAAAACGTCTGACCAGTATGAAATAAATGCGTTTCACCTTGTGAACCCATCTGTATACACATTTGTTTCAAGATAAATGGCAAAGGAACATTTTAATTTCCTTCTACATTTATACATGTTGTAAATTATAGCTCTTGCTAATACTCTCGCTTTGTTTTCTTTGGTTATGTAACCTTTCAGGCACAGGTAAAGAGAATGTAATGGCTTAATAAGGGCCATGTACCCTGCTTTCTCTCTTGTGGGATACATTGTGTCTGTCTGATGTAAAGGATAAAGCCATCATTAATTCCACCAATAAAAATGCTAACCGGGATAGATAAATGGAACTCTGCCTTGAAGTGCCTATTCAATGACAGACAATTACATTGATAATTATAATCCTTTTTTCGTTTATTGGTAAGCTGGCCTGAAAAACGGTCACATCAGGTCAAATGAGAATTTTTTTCCTGTCTAAACTATTTCGGTTTAAATGTAGAAACTTAGGGCTTGATTTTATTTGGGCCGACGGCTGAAACCAGAACCTTTTTTACGGTCCGGGAGATTCCAATGCGGCTTTACCGACATTTTGATTTGCTGCTAAAATTCCGATCGCGCTACACTTTTCAATGGAAATATCGGCTATATCAATCGAATTCAAATTTATCAATATGCAAATATCGATATATCAAAAAAAAATTCAAATGATAAAAAGTTGTTGATGAATGGATTTTTAGGCAGGGACGTCGACTGAAATAATTTTTTTTCAACAAAATAAATATCTATTAGCCATTTTTAACCCCTACACTACCAAGTGAGTTTTGTTGAATATAATGTTATCATAATATTATTTTGAAACACGGGATGTGAAGCTATCAATTAAATATAGGGTGAAATAGAAGTTTCGCACAGAAATTGTTTTTTTACGATAGTTAAAAAATTAAATAATGTTAATTTGCTCGTTTTTAATTTTTCATGTATTCATTTATCCTTTATAGAAATGTTGTTGAAATGTAGGATTCTGAGCTCTAGATGCTGTCCCTTATCTTATACAATTTCAAATGGGGTCTGCATTATTATCATACAGACAGAAAAGACCTTTATGCTAGTTATAGTTATAGACCACTGTAGATAAACATACACACTCATTGATTGTAGTTCACGTCTGCTTGAAATTTTGTTGCAACCTTGACTTATCTTCCAAACACATCATGATGGTTGACTTCTCTCAAATCGGGATTCCATTTGGCCATAACTCTCTTGCACCTGCTTAACGTTTGCTTCAACTTGTGTCACTGATTATTTATGTTCCTTTAATTTGTGGCTTGAGACCCTTGGATATAGTTGGTAAGCTTCCACAACAGAAGAGAAAACCTTCTTTGTAAACTTAATAATCAAATATTTAAAGCAAATATTTATCCATTAGTGAGCAGTTAATGTCATAATACAACAGAGAAGAAGGATGAAACTATCAGTAAGTGATGATAGAAAGATACACTCAAGATGACCAATGTAATGACTTAGAACAGTGGTTCCCAACCGCGGTCCTCAAGTACCCCAACATGTCAGGTTTCCAGATATCTAAAGCACAGCACAGGTGATATGATTTGCTGCTCAGTGATTGCAGGATTCAGTCTGCATTTCCCGAAGGTGATCCTTATAACCTGGCCTGTTTGGAGTACTTTAGGACCACCATTGGGAACCACTGACTTAGAGAGATATAAATGTTGATAACAAGGATTCAAATAAATTTGATCACATAAAAATGATTAATGTACCATCTGGGTGGAGTAGAGGTAACATCACTGCTCTCTAACCGTGGAGACTATGGAGACACAGGTTCGACTCCTGGCAAGAGCACCTCTCCAGTAAGCATGCGCAGGGGTTGTGCCTGGTGTGCCCAGGCACACCTTAATGTTGGGTGAAGAGATCCTCTTTCACCTCCTATACTGACATTTTAGATGTCCCTTATCTGGTTCATGATGAAAAGCATGAAAACTGACTGTATCTCAGATTAAAGGCTTGTTATTGCTAATGAAAACTGTGTATTTTGAACAAAATCTTCTAAATATAAGGTTTAAATTAACCACTTGGCTGCTATGGACGCCCTCAGCGCGTCCAGCCAAGTGGTTCTCCTGTGCTATGGACGCGCTCAGCGCGTCCGAGCACAGGAGGCAGTAATCCGCCGGATTCCGGCGGATTGCTGCACCCCCCGGTGCGGGCTGACATCTTGCATGTCAGCCCAGCACTCGGGAGCCCGGCGGGGACATTAGATGTCATCTCGTGACGCGATGATATCTAATTCAGGCGCCCCCCCGCATGTGCGGAGGAGGCGCCTGAAAGGGAGGGGGAGGTCCTTCGGACCTCTCTCCCTCCCGATCGCCAGGGAGCAGGGGGTTAAGACAGGCACTGCTTGGAAGGGCACAGCCTGCCCTTCCAAACGGTGGCTCTCATTAACCCCTGGGGAGCCGGATCACGAATCGGCGCTGAAAAGCGCCGGTTCGTGATCCTTTCCCGGAGCTGGCCGACATCTTGGATGTCGGCCAAGCCTCCGGGAACTCCCCCTGAGCACGATGACGCCAGTCCTGGAGTTAACCCCTAGCTGCCACCAACGGTGGAGATAGGGGGTTCCAATGAACCCCCTATCTCCCTTTCCGTGGCAGCTAGGGGTTAAAGTTTGGTACTGTTGGATCGGCCAGAGCATGGCCGTTCCAACGATACTAAACACGACTGTGAAAAAAGTTTTTTAAAAAAAATAAAAATTAAAAATAAAAATAAAAAAATATTTTAAAAAAAAATTATAAAAAAAAAATAAACAAGTTTTTTGTTTTTTTTTGGTTTGTTAATGCAGCAATATTGTTCCCATTTCAATTATAATATGAACAATGATGCTGCACTAACGATTTTTGTATACGGTGAGTTTGTTAAAAATCGAGTAATTTCCCCCCAAAAAAAATGTAACGAGACCCCATCTCTAATTTTTTTAACAAGCGCACCCCATACAAAATATAACCGCAATTGCTCGCATGTTAAAATGTGAAAAAAATACACTTTACACGTTGTAAATGATTGAAAATTCATATTTTATTGCATTTTTTGTTATAATATACAGACAGGTCATGACGTATACATATAATAATGACATATTATTAATCTGCCGAGTCTAACGGAAAGAACTATATATAATATGTCTGGGTCATATACTAAAATAAGCCTTCAAAACGCATTTAAACATGATGAACAAAACCGGTAAATATGACCTCAGCACAGAGGCGTGAAACGCCTCAGCAGCGAAAGGGTTAATAAATGTTCCATTGGTGCACACCCTAATTTAACGGGCTGCACACCCAGTGCCAGTAAGTGTCGTGGGGCAAGACACCAAACAGTACATGCTCGCCACCCAGGACATACTTGAATACAAGAGAAATCTCAATGTATCCTTCCTGGTAAAATACTTTCTCAAAAGAAAAAGGATTCAAATAACATTATGTAACATGTATGTGAAAATATATATTTTTGATAAATTTGTCTGTGGTGAAAAAGCCTGCTTCATATTGCTAAAATTATGGCAGATTTGTTTTTTGGGATCTGGGAAGAAAAATAATATACATATATAACATACTACAAACAGATAAAACCCAGAAGATTGAAAATGTATATTTACAATACAAAGAATGAATTGAGTAACTAACTGAGAGCACAAAAACATACTTTTGCGGTTTCAAAAAGTGAAATTCAGTTCGTCAATGAAGGTTTTCCTGCTGGTGTTTCAATTTCTCTTTCGAGAAGTTTGTCGCGTTTGCATCAAATGAAGATTTTCGTTGTTGTTTGCAACGACTGCAAACATCTGCACTTCCTGAATATACCCCATGTAAAATTGGTGGTTTGAGGACAAAAGTCGATCATAACTTGAACCAGACCAAATAGATTTCTAACAGAGAAAATTATTCCTAAGAAAACTTAATGTACTAATTGAAAGGGACACTACAAGAAAGCCAGGACAAAATAAAATCTGGAGGAATAAACTATTAACCATTGCTGGCTTCATCTAGTTATTATAATAATAATAATAGTACATTTTTCCTTTGATCATACTGCACCATCTTTTGTACTTTCTTCCAGCACCAGGTCATCCACCCACAGAATGTTCTGATTAGGGATGAGCTGTTCGGTTCGATCTGTTTGGAGTTCGCATCGAACATCGGCCGTTTGGCTGTTCGCCAAACTCCAAATATTTCCGCGTGTTCGGTTCGAGTTTGCCCACAATGCACTTTTCCACTGGCCTGAAGCTTGTAAATGGCTACAGCCTTGCACCTGACCGCAGGTCAAGTGCAAGACTATGCCAATCACGGCTCAAAGTCCTGATTGGGCAAATTTTGCCCAATCATGGGCTCACCGAGCTAAGTCCCGCAGCACACTATATAAGGCGTCCCTCACAGCCCCAGCACGTGTTTTTTGAGAGGAGATTGTTCTGTTAGTGTGTCTTCTCAGTGCCAGCAGCTATTGGGGGGGTCTCACTTCTACAAGATATCTGGGAATTGTTGTAATCTGTGTGTTCTCACTGCCAGCAGCTATTGGGGGGGTCTCACTTCTACAAAATATCTGGGAATTGTTGTAATCTGTGTGTTCTCAGTGCCAGTAGCTATTGGGGGGTCTCACTTCTACAAGATATCTGGGAATTGTTGTAATCTGTGTGTTCTCACTGCCAGCAGCTATTGGGGGGGTCTCACTTCTACAAAATATCTGGGAATTGTTGTAATCTGTGTGTTCTCAGTGCCAGCAGCTATTCCGGGGGTCTCACTTCTACAAGATATCTGGGAATTGTTGTAATCTGTGTGTTCTCACTGCCAGCAGCTATTGGGGGTTCTCACTTCTACATGATATCTGGGAATTGTTGTAATCTGTGTATTCTCACTGCCAGCAGCTATTGGGGGGGTCTCACTTCTACAAGATATCTGGGATTGTTGTAATCTGTGTGTTCTCACTGCCAGCAGCTATTGGGGGGTCTCACTTCTACAAGATATCTGGGAATTGTTGTAATCTGTGTGTTCTCACTGCCAGCAGCTATTGGGGGGGTCTCACTTCTACAAAATATCTGGGAATTGTTGTAATCTGTGTGTTCTCAGTGCAGCAGCTATTGGGGGTTCTCACTTCTACATGATATCTGGGAATTGTTGTAATCTGTGTGTTGTCACTGCCAGCAGCTATTGGGGGGTCTCACTTCTACAGATATCTGGGAATTGTTGTAATCTGTGTGTTGTCACTGCCAGCAGCTATTGGGGGGTCTCACTTCTACAAAATATCTGGGAATTGTTGTAATCTGTGTGTTCTCAGTGCCAGCAGCTATTCCGGGGGTCTCACTTCTACAAGATATCTGGGAATTGTTGTAATCTGTGTGTTCTCACTGCCAGCAGCTATTGGGGGTTCTCACTTCTACATGATATCTGGGAATTGTTGTAATCTGTGTATTCTCACTGCCAGCAGCTATTGGGGGGGTCTCACTTCTACAAGATATCTGGGAATTGTTGTAATCTGTGTGTTGTCACTGCAGCAGCTATTGGGGGGGTCTCACTTCTACAAAATATCTGGGAATTGTTGTAATCTGTGTGTTCTCAGTGCCAGCAGCTATTCCGGGGGTCTCACTTCTACAAGATATCTGGGAATTGTTGTAATCTGTGTGTTCTCACTGCCAGCAGCTATTGGGGGGTCTCACTTCTACATGATATCTGGGAATTGTTGTAATCTGTGTATTCTCACTGCCAGCAGCTATTGGGGGGGTCTCACTTCTACAAGATATCTGGAATTGTTGTAATCTGTGTGTTCTCACTGCCAGCAGCTATTGGGGGGTCTCACTTCTACAAGATATCTGGGAATTGTTGTAATCTGTGTGTTCTCACTGCCAGCAGCTATTGGGGGGGTCTCACTTCTACAAAATATCTGGGAATTGTTGTAATCTGTGTGTTCTCAGTGCCAGCAGCTATTGGGGGTTCTCACTTCTACATGATATCTGGGAATTGTTGTAATCTGTGTATTCTCACTGCCAGCAGCTATTGGGGGGGTCTCACTTCTACAAGATATCTGGGAATTGTTGTAATCTGTGTGTTCTCACTGCCAGCAGCTATTGGGGGGTCTCACTTCTACAAAATATCTGGGAATTGTTGTAATCTGTGTGTTCTCAGTGCCAGCAGCTATTCCGGGGGTCTCACTTCTACAAGATATCTGGGAATTGTTGTAATCTGTGTGTTCTCACTGCCAGCAGCTATTGGGGGTTCTCACTTCTACATGATATCTGGGAATTGTTGTAATCTGTGTATTCTCACTGCCAGCAGCTATTGGGGGGGTCTCACTTCTACAAGATATCTGGGAATTGTTGTAATCTGTGTGTTGTCACTGCCAGCAGCTATTGGGGGGGTCTCACTTCTAGCAGATATTGGGGAATTGTAATCGGTGTCTTGCCACTGCCAGCTATCAGGGGGTCTCACATACTTCTATCAGATTTCTGCGAGTTTTAATCTGTGTCTGTCAGTGCCACCCATCAGGGGGTCTCACTGATTTATAGGAGGTTCCTGTGAATTGTAATTTGTGTCTTGTCACTGCCACCCATCAGGGGGTCTCACTGATTTATAGGAGGTTTCTGGGAATTTTAATCTGTGTCTTGTCACTGGCTGCCAGCTATCAGGGTGTCTCACTGAGTTATACCAGAGTTCTGGAAATCTTTAATCTAGATAACACAGTTGAATCAGAGTTCTGCATATCTCCAATTTTTATAACAGAGTTAAATCAGAGTTCTGTATATCTTTAATCTATATATCACTCACCATGTCAGAAAGACCAAAAAGGAGAGGCAGACCCTCCCAGACACAGATAAGAGGACAAGCAACCTCTGTGTCTGAAGGCTGTGCCCCTGGTCGTCGTGGACGTGGTGCATCCTCTGCAGGGGCACGCTTGCCCTTGTTTCTAACTGGTGCTGGCCATCTTAAGCAGCAGCAACATACAGAGGATTTGCAGGATTGGCTAACCAGGCCATCTTCATCCTCCGAGTGCTCTGCCAGCCAGGCTTGTAGTGGTTTACAGTCCACCTCAGCTGCCAAAACATCTAATTCAGCCTCCATGTCCACAGCCACTCCTGCCGTAGCCTCACTATCATACAGGAGTCAGCTGAATTGTTTGACTACAGTGACAGTGTCAGTGACATGCTGCTTGAGGATGCGCAGCAACTCCAGTGCTCTGATTCAACCTCTGAGGTTGTGTAACGTGGGGCCTGGCCTGACATGATACAGAAAGGGTGTGAGCTACTGGAGCAGTGAACAGACATAACTGAATAGTATAAAACAAGAGATTTATTTACAACAGACTAAATACACAGCAAGGAATCTAGAACAGAACACATATGACACTAAAGACCTGAGCAATAGAAATAAACCAGAAGACTGAGATACCAAAGCAATAGGAGATACAGGGCTATAAACAGGGCAGAAATCAAAAGGCAAGCAGGCAGACTGACCTGAACTAATATATACAATGATTACTAAAATAGATAAACATAAACAAACAACCAAGGACCTGGGTAAATATAAGCAGACAAACATGAACAGAACAAGGCAGGGGAATAAACAAGACTATACCTGACCGGGACGTGACCTGAAAACAGACATGAAAAACAAAAACAAACTAGGGCTAAACCAGAACAGCATACAATAAATCTGGATTACAATGAGGCTAAATTCAAGACGCGGGATACAGACCAATTGAAAGCATGGAACAACTGGAGGCTAGGAACAAAACAGATTGAGGCTTGAACAAAACAGATTGAAGTTTGAGCAAAACAGATTGAGGCTTGAGCAAAACAGATTAAGGCTTGAGCAAAACAGATTAAGGCTTGAGCAAAACAGATTAAGGTTTGAGCAAAATGAAGCAGTGCCCTTCCTAGGGCGATGCCTGCCTATATATACAATGTTCAATTAGTAACAATTGAGTCCAGGTAAATGACCAGGCTTGGAATCCAGGAAGTGAACGACATGAAAAGTCCAAAGCAGCAATGTCCATTTGAAACCAGGGGTGGCGCCAGAGACACAGAATGTCCATATCATACTGGCAACCTCCACCTCTGCCAGAGGGGGCACAGAACGTTACAGGTTGAGGAAGGGAGTAAAATCAGCCTAGATGGAGGGGGTGCCAGTGACACACAAAGAACTGGCACTCATGTTCCCCCAGCAGCTGCAGCATATTGCGAGGTTGGCTCCAGTGACGAGGAGATAGGGGGTGATGACGATGATGAGGTCACTGACTCCACCTGGGTGCCTAATCGAACAGAGGAGTCAAGGGAGGAGGAGGAAGAGGAGTAGGCACAACAAAAATGAGGCAGAACATCCTCTATGACCAACCGTAGCCAGTCCAAGGCATCAGAAGTCACAGCTGCTCAGGTGCAGAGCGCTGTTGTCTCAAAGCACATGTACAGGAAGTCTGCTGTCTGGGAGTTCTTTAAGAAATGTGCAGCAGACCGCACCGTTGCTATTTTTAATCTATTTCAGATGAGGATGAAGCGTGGGAAAGACATCCCACACTTGGGAACCACGTGCTTGAGGCGACATATGACCACCTGCCACGCACCCCTTGGCACAACAATTTGCATATGTCCTTCTCCTCCTCATCTGTCTCTACCCCCACTATATGTCCTGCCATATCATTGCCTACAAGCTCTACTGAGGATGATGCTACAGTAATGGGTGTACCAGGTCCTTCCTCAGAATGTGACAGCATCCCATCAGCTGAAGATTTATGCAGTCAGATTACGTTGCCCCAGCTACTGCAGCATAAGAAAAAATATAGTCCCAACCATCCCCAAGCACAGCGTCTAAATGCCAGCTTAGCAATCGCATTACAGCTGCTGCCTTTCCAGCTGGTGGACTCTGCTTCCTTCCGTGAATTTGCTGAATGTGCTGTACCACAATGGCAGGTTCCAAAACACCATTTCTTTTCACGGAAGGCAATTCCAGCACTATACCAGCACGTGGAAGACAATCTTATCGAGTCATTGGGAAAGGCAGTCAGCAGCAAGGTGCACATGACTTTAGACACATGGTCCAGCAAGCATGGACAGGGCCGTTACATTTCCTTCACGGCACACTGGGTAACTCTGCTTGCAGCTGGGAGGGATCCAGGACGGCGCTTTGTGCTGGAGCTTGTTCATCCACCACGCCTCCAGAAAGCTGCTTGTATGAGGTCTGTCTGCTCCACCACCTCTTCCTCCTCCTCCTTCTCTGTCTCTGGCGAAGTGGCAGTTAAACCAACGCGTGGCAGGGGCTACGCAATGGCTCAAGCAAAAAGATGCCATACTGTGCTTGAGCTGGTTTGTTTAGGGCACAGGAGCCACACCTGGCCAGAAATTCTGTCAGCTCTGCAGGGGCAGGTGCAGAGATGGTTAACACCACGCCAGCTTCAGCTGGCAATGGTCATCTGTGATAATGGCAGCAACCTTTTCTCCGCCCTACGCCAGGGTAAGTTGACACATGTACCATGCCTAGCACATGTCCTAAATCTGGTGGTACAGCGTTTCCTAACCAGGTACCCAGGGCTGGCAGAGCTTCTCAGCCAGGCCAGAAAAGTCTGCAGCCACTTCAGACGGTCATTGCCAGCAAATGTTCGCCTGGCAGAAATTTAAAGAGAATTCCACGTTCCCACAAACCGTCTGATCTGTGACATGCCCACCAGGTGGAACTCGACATTAGCAATGCTGCAGCGTCTGCACAAGCAGCAGAGGGCCATCAATGAGTACCTGTGTGAGTATGGCACAAGGATGGGTTCAGGTCAACTTGGTTCCCCCCCTGCAGTGGCTGATGATCAAGGATGCATGCACTGTACTGTCACCATTTGAGGAGGCAACGAGGATGGTGAGCAGGGACAGTGCATGCATCAGTGACACAATTCCTTTAGTGTTCCTGCTGGAGCGCACTCTGCGGGGAATTATAGATGTGGCACTAGAGGCAGAGCAGCGGGAGGAAGAGGAGGCCTTCCCTAGCTCTCAAGGCCCCAGTCTTTATGCAGACAGCATTCCTGTGGGTCTTCAGATCAGACAGGAAGAGGATGAGGAGGAATATTTAAGTAGTGGGGGCATTGAAGGTGGGGATTCCTCTATCGTGCTATCAAGGAGAGGTATCATTACTGGTTGGCAAGCCTTCTTGATCCACGATATAACGGTAAAGTTTCAGAGCTCATCCTGCCCGCATAGAGGGAGGACAGGATGAAACAACTTGAGGACCCTCTAAAGCGACACTTGTGTAACACCTTTCCAGGCTCTGGTAGGTTACCAAGTGATGACACAGGTGCTTCTGAGGATGCTAAGGATGCGGATGATAAGAGGAAGAGCGGTGAAGGCCGGGCCGCTTGACTGATGGCTTTTTAAATTTTTTTAGTCCATGACGCCCAGGGCGTCAAATGTAGGCACCCATTGCCAGCGTCTTCACCATATGGTGCAGGACTACCTAGGGGCAAGGGCAGACCTGGATATCTTTACAGCAGATGATCCACTGGCTTACTGGATCACTGGCCAGAATTTAGCCAATATGCTATGAAGCTACTAGGTTGCCCTTCATCCAGCGTGCTTTCTGAAAGGACATTCAGTGCCGCTGGAGGTTTTGCCACAGACAAAAGAGTGCATCTGTCCACCGACTCTGTAGACCGGCTGACATTTATAAAAATGAATCAGTCCTAGATCAGCAGCTATCAATCCCCTGATGCTGACGTAACTGAATAGATCGGGGATCTCTTCTGCATTCCCAAAACCTCCACCACTGAACTCCTACACAATACCACAAAGGGGTTACGGTGTGAAGGCACTTGCTGCCACCAAAGGCACAACATTTGGGTGCACTGACGCCTGTACCAGATTCATATAATTTTAGTATTGGACCGCAGGGTCTAACCCTGCACTCTTCCACAATACCACAGAGGGGTTACTTACGGTGCGAAGGCACTTGCTGCTACCAAAGGCACATTATTTGGGTGCACAGCCACTGATGCCAATACCAGATTCATATCATTTTAATATTGGACCGCAGGGTCCAACCCTGCACTCTTCCACAATACCACAGAGGGGTTACGATGTGACAGCACTGTTGCTGACACTAAAGGCCCAATTTTAACCCTTTCGCTGCTGAGGCTTTTCCCGCCCCTGTGCTGAGGTCATTTTTACCGGTTTTGCTCATCATGTTTAAACGCGTTTTGAAGGCTTATTTTAGTATATGACCCAGACATATTATATATCGTTCTTTCCGTCAGACTCGGCAGATTCATAATATGTCATTATTATATGTATACGTCATGACCTGTCTGTATATTATAACAAAAAATGCAATAAAATATGATTTTTCAATAATTTGCAATGTGTAAAGTGTTTTTTTTCACATTTTAACATGCGAGCAATTGCGGTTATATTCTGTATGGGGTGCGCTTGTTAAAAAAATTAGAGATGGGGTCTCGTTACATTTTTTTTTGGGGAAAATTACACGATTTTTAACAAACGCACCGCATACAAAAATCGTTAGTGCAGCATCATTGTTTACATTATAATTGAAATGGGAACAATATTGCTGCATTAACAAACCAAAAAAAAGAAAAAAAACTTCTTTTTTAAATATTTTTTTATTTTTATTTTAAACTATTTTTTTTTACTAACTTTTTTCACATTCGAGTTTGGTATCGTTGGAACGGCCATGCTCTTCATTGGAACTCCCTATCTCCACCATTGGTGGCAGCTAGGGGTTAACTCCAGGACTGGCGTCATCGTGCTATGCACGATGACGCCAGTTCTCAGGGGGAGTTCCCGGAGGCTTGGCCGACATCTTGGATGTCGGCCAGCTCCGGGAAAGGATCACGAACCGGCGCTTTTCAGCGCCGATTCGTGATCCGGCTCCCCAAGGGTTAATGCCAGGTACCATTTGGAAGGGCAGGCTGTGCCCTTCCAAATGGTGCCTGGGTTAACCCCCGCAATGCCGCCGATCGGGAGGGAGAGAGGTCCGAAGGACCTCCCCCTCCCTTTCAGGCGCCTCCTCCGCACATGCGGGGGGCGCCTGAATTAGGTGTCATCGCGCAGCCGCGATGACACCTAATTAGCCCGGCGGCGGTTCCGGATGCTGGGCTGACATCGAGGATGTCAGCCCGCACCGGGGGGGCCAGCGATCGGCCGGAACCTGGCCGAATGCTGACCCCAAAGGCTGGACGCGCTCAGCGCGTCCTCCGCACGCAACGTGACATGCGGTTGGACGCGCTGTGCGCGTCCACCGCAGCGAAAGGGTTAAAGCACCTATTGTTACTTTCATCCAAAGCCTGCATAAGTTTCACCATAATTTAGCCAAAAAATCACTAAACTAGTTCTGTGTGTCCTAAAATGTTTCCTCTTTTCATACAGGCTGCCACCCCAAGCAGTTGTTTATGAATAGATTAAAGGAAAACCATTTACCGTCATTTGAAATGTCATTTTTTTATTTTTAAATGTTTCTATACATCCTACAAATCCACCACTTCACGGGCAGGTTATGGGGACCTCCTAGGCACGATATTTGAAGTAATTTTTCTGTTTTATTCTTAACCTTTATTTCATGTAAAACTCACTGTTCCTTTAAAAACGTTTTTGTTTTTAACTTTTTGTCCTTGTTTCCTGTCCCCCAGGGCACTACCCGGACCCCCATACACCTTTTATGGCAAATATCTTGCATATATGCCCTCTTGGAGGGCATTCTTAAAATCGAACTTTCGAGTCCCATTGACTAGCAATTAGTTTGGTTCGTGTTCGAGTTTGAACTCGGACTTTTGAAATTGTTCGAGTTCGAATGCGAACCGAACACAGGGGTGTTCGGCTCATCACTAGTTCTGATGCGATATAAAGTACATATCTCTTTCTAGCAGGATTTATTTCTTGGATTATTATATTCTCAATGACTGTTTTATAGGTAGGAAAATGAGGCTAAGTGATCTTTGTGTCGCGGCTATTGAGGTGCAAGGCTTACCGGCTGACCTGGTTCCAGCATATGAGCCTCTTTTAGGGTTTGCTACTGATTTTGATGCTGGCTGCTTGCAGGCTGCATCATTTAGTTCCACACCCATAATGCATCATTTTCAGAGTGCCGACACACGTGCCTGATTCCCACCCCACATGTTTCAGCGCACCCTGATGATGCCAACCAATCATGAGGGGGTAAACACTAAATGGCTGGTTTAGAGAAAGGTGAAAAGCAGGAGAATGACTGGAGAAGTGAAAATTCTAGGTCAAAGTAGCCAAACCAGAAAAATTCTCCCATTTATCTCATTTTCCAAATCGTCTATTTGGTCTAGATTGTTCTCTTCTCCAGTCATTTTCCTGGTTTTCACCTTTCTCTGAATAACCACGTATGACATGCTTTGTCAGTCTTACATTGCCCTATCATAGTTCTCCTTGACCAGTTAGCACACTCTATATTTCCTGACTGATTTTCTGTGTTTGACCTTGGCTACATTTACTCGATTGTGTGATACTCTGTCTCCCTTAGCCATGGTCTATGTTTACTATTCAGTACTATTGCTATTGGGCTTCCTTGTCCACCTTTTGCAATATTTGGCATTATTGTGCCACCTTGGTTTCTGTCTGTATTTATATCCAGCCACACTAAGGTCCGGAGATTAGGATTAGTTGTGAGTAAACATTAACTGCTTGTTAAACCTCTCCACTGTTGCCATTATTGCGAAATTTAGCCAGGACTGCTACCGCACTTGGTGTAAAGGGTTCTTGGTTTTTTTCTTGGGTTCTTCTTGAGGCCTACCAAAACCATTACACTTATTGGTCCTTGCCCACATAAAGCTAGGGGAAAATATTATGGAGTTTTCATCTTTTTCTGCACATGCTGTCAGAGGAAACAGGCATAATTCTGGGGGCTCCTCTGCCACCAGCTGGAAACATTAGTAGCAATACTAATAAAGATTTTTTTACATTTAACCCCTTCCCGACCGCTGACGTACCATGTACGTCCTGCCCTCGGGTCTCCCTTAGACCCACAGACATACATAGTACCTCAGCGGGCTCCTAACCTCCCTCCCACCGATACTCACCTCCCTTGCGGGTTCCAATGGCATCTATGGCAAGCGCCTCGCCATTTCCTGGGGGCCAGCAGATCCGATGATGTCATCACGCTGCGTGATGATGTCATCGGCAGGTGCCGGTAGGGAAAATTCAGGAAGGGGAGGGGGGCTCATTTGGAGCCCTCTATCTCTCCAACCATTTAAGCTACAGTGATACTTTTTGCACCGCTGGAAAGGGGAGAGCAACATGATGCTGCCAAATCGCAACTTGGCGCTAATTGGCGCTGAATCACGATTCAAACCTGGAGGGGGCTGACATCTTGGATGTCAGCCAAGCCTCCAGGTCCCACCCCCACCCACTGACAACCTCACCATATGTGTGAGGATGTGTTACATCCTCAGCCCCTGCTGTGCTTCCTGGGGGGTCTGGGCATGGTTCGGTGCCACTGGCTGGTTGAGTGCCAGCACCATGTAATGGCCAAGCGGCGTCCGAGGGGGGCGGGGCGGGGCCTGGCCTGGTCACGAGGAGCTGCCGGGTTTAAAGCAGGGCACGAGGAGTTGCCTCGTCGCCCTGACGTGGAGTTCTGTTCCCGCTTCGCTAAGCTATACTCATTGCTGTTTAAGTTGCCGACCCGTTTCTGTCTACGATTCCTGCTCCTGATTTTGACCTGGCTTGTATCTGACCATTCTGTTGCTTCTACCATTAGCGACTGCTAGTATTGTGCTTTGGTGGATTTACCCTATGTTTTCTGTTGGGGCTTTCACTCGCTATCTGGGATTATTCCCATCTGGCTCTGGGGTATCATTTGTGGCCTCATCAGGTTACTATTTAAGACCCAAGGTGTACGCTTCATCGCTTCGAGCATATGTGCAAACCGCTGTAGAAAAATACTGTTTAAATACCGCATATGATCATTGCATCCTAACCGCTAAATATACCCAGGTCTGTACCAACTGTATTCCAATATGTGTGTCAGCCACCTCTGATCATTGTAAGGTACTTCTGACCCAATTGAGCTTATTAGGAAACGCAAAATCTGAACATTTGTTGACTGCCCTGCAGCCTGTACAATTCATTGACTGTGAAACGAATCATTGTGTTTCTGAACGTGCTCTAAGTTGTCCGTTGGTCTTGAAACCTTTGGAACTTAGTGGCAAATCAGTTGTTCTTATATGCTCCTTGGCTATGGAGTATAAGTCTGTGAATATCGAATATTTGGTAACTATCAAGCAGTTATTTCTGTCCAAAAAGATCTCAACCTCGCTACTCCTGTGTGAGCGCTACCGCGCCCTTTACAGGATGTCAGTGGGCCAGTTAACCCCCTAGCTGCCATGTGGAGATAGGGGGATCCTTTGGATCCCCTTATCCCCCGATCTGTGGCAGCTAGAAGGCCTGATCATTGCCTTTCCAATGATACCAATCATGACCAGGTTTGGTGTATAAATGAGATTAAAAAAAAATACTAAAAAAAAATATATATATATTTGTTTATTTATTTTGTCTGGGGGGGGTTAGTTAAATAGGACCTAGGCTGTCATCTAAAAATAATGAGCATAAAACGGTCAAAATGAGCTCAGCGCACATAGGTGAACTGGCTCAGCAGTTAAGGGGTTAAAAAGCAAAAACATGTAAAAATTGGGTATTTCTATTCTCGGGACTAAATTTTGAAACTATTTAGCTGGGGTCACTTTTGGTGGTTGTAGATTTTGGGGATTAAAATTACGAAAAAGTGTGTTTTTACCATTTTTTCATCAAATTTCATATTTTTTGTTTATAGTAAACAAGGTGGAAAGCCTGCCCAGAGGGCAGTCTATTGTGGATATACTGCCCCTGCTCATGGATATATGCCCCAGCTCATGGATATTGCTCCAGCACGTGGATACTGCCCCAGCACGTGGATACTGCCCCAGCACGTGGATACTGCCCCAGCTCGTGGATACTGCCCCAGCTCGTGGATATTGCCGCAGCACATGGATACTGCCCCAGCTCGTGGATATTGCCCCAGCTCGTGGATATTGCCGCAGCACGTGGATATTGCCGCAGCTCGTGGATACTGCCCCAGCACGTGGATATTGCCCCAGCACGTGGACATTGCCCCAGCACGTGGATACTGCCCCAGCACGTGGATATTGCCCCAGCACGTGGATATTGCCCCAGCACGTGGATACTGCCCCAGCTCGTGGATATTGCCCCAGCTCTTGGATATTGCCCCAGCATGTGGATATTGCCCCAGCACGTGGATATACTGCCCCAGCTCGTGGATATTGCCCCAGCTCTTGGATACTGCCCCAGCTCGTGGATACTGCCCCAGCACGTGGATACTGCCCCAGCTCCTGGATATTGGCCCAGCTCATGGATATTTCCCCCCAGCTCCTGGATATTGCCCCAGCTCATGGATATTTCCCCCCAGCTCCTGGATATTGCCCCAAGCTCCTGGATATTGCCCCCAGCTCATGGATACTGCCCCCCAGCTTATGGATATTGCCCCAGCTCATGGATATTGCCCCCAGCTCATGGATACTGCCCCCCAGCTTATGGATATTGCCCCCAGCTCATGGATATTGCCCCCCAGCTCATGGATACTGCCCCCCAGCTTATGGATATTGGCCCCCAGCTCGTAGATATTGACCCCCAGCTCATGGATACTGCCCCCCGGCTCGTGGATATTGACCCCCCAAGCTCTCATGGATATATACCCCAGATCAGACCCCAGACCAGACATGGGGCGGCTGTTCGAATGCTCTATTGGCATTCGGACAGCCGCCCCATGAGCTCCGCCGTCCGCACCATACTTACCTTTCCGAGCGGCGCCGGGGAAGTGAAAGTTTTCCCGCTTCCGGTCTTTGAAGGACCCAAGCCGCGGTCACGTGACCGGGGCTTGGGTCCTTCAAAGAGCGGAAGTGAGGGAACTTTCCCTTCGCCGCTCGGGGGTTGGATGCGCGCGGCAGCCGGGTAGAGGCTGCGAGCGCAGCCTCTACCCGGCTGCTGTGTGCATCTTGTAACCGCCGCGGCGAGCCGGCAGCCGGGTCGTGCCGCGGCGGTTGCATGCGCGCGCAACCAACTGCCGCTGGTTGCGCGCGCATGCGCAGAGTAAGGCTTGGCGACGGACACGCCAAGCCTTACTCAATTATAGTATAGATTATACGATATGATGGAAATAATGGTATTTTTAGAAATTCCATTTAATGGCTGAAAAAATGGTGTATAATATGTGTTGGTTGCATAAACGAGTAAGAGGAAAATTTGACCTAAACATGAACAGCACAGAAACGTAAAAACAGCAGCAGGCACTAAAGGACGGATTTGTGTAAAACCGCCCGGTCACTAAGGGGTTAAAGATTCAACTATGAGATATGTTTACACGTTATCATTATACTTTATTTATAAAGCAACCTCAGATTCCGTTGTGATTTAGAAGATAGGTGGACGGGGACATCTGAACATAACATGACTTGACAACAATTATACAGTAGGATTGGAGGACCCTGTTCCCAAGGGAACTTACATTATTACTTTAACTTCAGAAATTACCACTTTGTAATGTTTTGACTTTTCAATCAGTGTCAAAGTTATGGAAATATTGTGTTAAACTAATCGTGTTGAATTATTTATCCTTTAACATGTCCTAAGTCGAGAAGCCATCTTTTTAATTCATAAATCAACTACCATCATAGTTTTTACAGCTTTAAAAATAACCAAGTATTTGTTTATCCTGATTGCGAAAGTAGGATATGCTGCTGACTAAGAGAGTTATTCCATGGGAAATTCAAGTACCTCCACACTTTGTTAGTTCAGCGCCTTTTTGGTGCCCAATGACTCTTTAAATGAGAAGCAACATCTTGGATGGCAGCCCCCACCTCTGGGTCCCCTCGCGTTAACTGGGGAAGCCCCTGGCTGCAAAGGGATTTCCTATGGAAATCCCATAGAGGAGATAGGGGGGCTCTTTGAACCCCTTTATCTCCTGATCGGTGGCAGCTAGGGGGTCATGCCTGATATAGTTGGAAAGGTCTGAGCATGGCCTTTCCAACGATATCAAACATGACAATGATAAAAGTAAAATAAAAGTGTTAAAAATAAAAATAATAAAACAATTAATTAATTAAAAAATAAAAACGTGCTTTTTTTTTGTTTTGATGCAGCATTATTGTTCACATTTCAATTATAATGTGAACAATGATACTTCACCAATGATTTTTTTTGGGGGGTTTAGCTAAAATCACATAATTTCTCCCCCCCCCAAAAAAAGGGGGTTCCCAAGTCTACCCCGTAGAATATAACCGCAAAGGATCGGATAATAAGATGTGAAAAAAAAATACTTTACACACTGTGGATGATTGAAATTTTATTGAAAATTCACATTTTGTTTACATTTATTGTTATAGCATTCTGGCAGGACATGACGTATATATATAATTATGATATATTATTAATCTGCCGAGTCTGCCGGAAAGAACGATATATGATTTGTCTGGGTGGTATAATAATACGTGACTTAAAACCGCGTTTAAACATGATGAGCAAAAACTTCAGCAAACTTCACTTCCGAAAAAAAATGCGCCGAAGTTGTAAAATTACTCCCGTTCTTAAGGGGTTAAAATGTATATGTTGAATTAGATTATATTCATTTCACAGCAGAATAAAACATAAAAATGAAGTTATGTGCACAATAGAGACATTTACTATAAAGCAAAAAACAGAAGAGAAAAATAAAACCATAACAGCTGCCAAAGTTAATTAGTTACAAATAAAGCACGTTGGTTTCTGGTATCCAAAGCACCAAACGCTTTGCAGATTTTTTGAAAAAGTATTTTAGCAGGAAGGATACATTGAGATTTCTCTTGTTTTCAAGTATGTCCTGGGTGGCGAGTATGTATTGTTACGTAGGTGACTTGCCCAAGGACACTTACTGGAGAGGTGCTCTGGCCAGGATTCAAACCTGTGTCTCCACGGTTATAGAGCAGTGATGTTACCTGTACTCCACCTAACCAGTATGACTAAGAACATATTAGATTAACACTTTGTCGCATTATTATGTATAAAGTACATCAAGGGAAGAGCACTCTATTGCACAAGTGAAGTTTCACTCTGTGTAAAGAGGTACTATCAAGCAACCGTGGAAGCGTCCTATTTGATGGTTCATTTCTGACCTATATGTACCTTTCTTTAAGACTTTGTGTGTGGTTGTTTTTTGATATATTTCTGTTTATTATTTTCCTTCAATAAAGACTGTGGTCTGTGGGCTTTACCTAATTCTTTGATTATATCTGGCATCGTGTCCCTGCCAGTTAGGGGAGCGTGGGAGTAGTCTCCTTACTCTTCCTAGGTGTTGTGTTTTTTACTCTATTACACAAACTACACCAAAGCTTCACAAAACGTTAAAGACTCGCGTTTCCCCCCGGATATTATATTTTTTACAAATTTTTCCACAACCTAACTAGGCAATAAATGATGGGAGTTTAGTTCACAAAATATGATCATATCTTGCTAATGCCTGTCACAGCGTCATTGTATCCCATCGTGACAGGTCCTACTGTAAACATCTAATGAATGCATTTATGGGATTAACTCACTGCAGGCAGACTCCTTTCTGGAGCTCCCAGCAATTCAAGGTTGCAGCAAATAGAACCTGCAAATGGAACACCTGTGACAGGGAGGTGTGCTTGTCAGCAGGTTATCAGCCCTTTTCATACAGAATACACCAGGAGGGCAGCATTCAATCTTTACTAAGCATAACGGGCAGGTGCGTCTCATGACAAATAGACAGAGTACACCAATGGGACAGCACTCCATTACACAAACCACACAAAATTTAAAGACATTCATGGTTTTCAAAGATTTAACAAGATTTAAAAATAATTTTACAAATTTACCCACAATCTAAGTAGGTAATAAATGATGGAAGTTTAGGTCACAAAGTATGACCTAATCTTACTTAAGCCTGTCACGGCGTCAATGTATCCCATCGCGACTGGATGTGCGTACATATATGTGCATGTTTAATTTGTAATTAGATTATGAACTTCTTTTTTTACCATAACCTTGTCCTGCACCACATCAAAGTAGACTAAAATCATTATGAATTCACATTTTACATTGTCCAGTCTGAGCTAATGTGTTTCCATTTTTGGATAAACTCTCTAACCTCACCAAATTATTAGCGTTTCATGATTTAAAATGGGAGGATCATGTGAAACTGGATGGGAATTACATTTCTACCACAGACATTCTCCGAAAGCCAAAACGCGTATAATAAATAAATAGTACACAAGAAACTCAAACTAAATTCGAATGATAAAATTAAACCGTTATCTGACCACAAACTGAGGTGATTGATGTCAGTGAAACAGGACGATGGCAAGAGACAGGGTGAGAGACAGTAGATGAAGATCACACTTATCTGCTATACTATGAAACTCGTGGACTATGAACTGTGGACCTAAACAGAACACATGTGCATTTTGATATAAACATGTGAGTCATTTGATGGGGGAAGTATTTATTTTTAAACTATTATAGTTTAGAAAAAATATAATATGTTATACCTTAGTGTTATAACTTAATTCTTGCACAGGCTAATGTGTGTGGCATTTGAAGACCTGTTATTTTTCTTTTTTGATTGCCATTTCTTTTCAAAGATGTTCCTCTTAACTTTGGAAAAAACATTAAACTTTATACACTTTGTGATGTTTTTAATCTTATTTGTGTGGTTATTCATTATGTTTACCCTTTGTAGCTGTTGTGGGTTGTTGCTTGTTATTCTTCGACTTGTAAAACAGAAGCCAATATAACAGGGAATAAAACTTGCAACAACTTTAACACTGACTTGTAGGGTACTGTGTAAATTGAGCAAAAAATTTAAGGGGTCTTACTATAACAGAAAAAACAAATACATAGGGCAATAAAACCTATACAGCAAGTATTTAATCCCTTAAGGTCAGTTCCAGAGGTGGCAGTCAGTGGACGGGAGAACCAAAGTGGCATTGGAGAAGGCTGAGTAATTTTGATGTGCCTATTAGTGATGGGCCGAACACCCCCGTGTTCAGTTCGAAATCGAACTCGAACATCTGAAAAAGTTTGAATTCGAATTTGAACACAATTCAAACACAATGCAAGTCAATGGGGCTCAAAAGTTCGAAAATGAAAGTGATATTGGCCATAAAAGGTGTATGGGGGTCCGGGCACTGCCCTGGGAGACAGGAAAAATGAAAAAAGTAAAAAAAAAAAGGTTTTAACCTTTTCACTGCTGAGTGCTGAGCCATTTCACCGCTGTGCGCTGAGCTCATTTTTACCACTTTCGCTCATGTTTAAATGCGATTTGAAGCCATGGTAAATGTTTGAGCAACGAGGTGTGGTAAATGTTTGAGCAACACGGTGTGGGAAATGTTTGAGTGACAAAGTGTGGGAAATGTTTCAACAACAAGGTGTGGGAAATGTTTCAGCAACAAGGTGTGGGAAATGTTGAACCCCATAGGCTTCAATGTTAAAAAAAGGTGTGGGAAATGTCGAATCCCATAGGCTTCAATGTTAAAAAAGGTGTGGGAAATGTTTCACCAATAATCAGTGGTAAATGTTGAATCCCATAGGCTTCAATGATAAAAAAAGGTGTGGGAAATGTTTCACCAACAATCAGTGGGAAATGTTGAATCCCATAGGCTTCAATGCTAAAAAAAGTGTGGGAAATGTTTCACCAACAATTAGTGGGAAATGTTGAATTCCATAGGCTTCAATGTTAAAAAAGGTGTGGGAAATGTTTGAGCAACAAGGTGTGGGAAATGTTGAATCCCATAGGCTTCAATGTTAAAAATATTCCCTTTTTAATTCAATATCTAATAAACTGTTGCTTATAATATTCTGCAGTAAAGAGTCTCTTTATTTTCAGTTTTTTTAGGATCTTTTAAGCATTTTTTTTTCGAACTTTCCTCGACCAGCCTGAAAAGTTCGAAGTTCGCGAATTTTCAAACAGTCGATGTTCAAATCGAACTTCGAACTGATTCGAACCGGCAGCCCATCCCTAGTGCCTATATCACATTTGAATCTTGTGAGCATTTACTTATAGCAGGGGTTAAATACTCGCTGTATAGATAGACAGACTAGCAGCAGTGCTTTATCCCATTCATTTCCTAGACCAGTGATGGCGAACCTATGACACGCATGCCACACCTGGCACGCGGGGCCGACTGTGTTGGCTTGCCTCACTGTCGCTTCCTCCCAGTGCGCTCCGGGGAAAAAGACGCATGCTTTGAGACTGCTCGCGGGAGGACCAAGTGAGCAGTGGCCAATATATATCCATGTGTGAGCTGGGGGCCAATATACATCCAAGTGTGAGCTGGGGCAATATACATCCATTTGTGAGCTGGGGGCCAATATACATCCATGTGTGAGCTGGGGCAATATACATCCATGCGTGAGCTGGGGCAATATACATACATGTATGAGCTGGGGCAATATACATCCATGTGTGAGCTGGCGGCCAATATATATCCATGTGTGAGCTGAGACAATATATATGCATGTGTGAGCTGGGGCAATATGCATCCATGTGTGAGTTGGGGCAATATACATCCATGTGTGAGCTGGGGCAATATACATCCATGTGTGAGCTGGGGGCCAATATATATCCATGTGTGAGCTGGGGCAATATACATCCATGTGTGAGCTGGGGGCAAATATATATCCATGTGTGAGCTTGGGGCAAATATATCCATGTGTGAGCTTGGGGCAAATATATTCATGTGTGAGCTGGGGGCAAATATATCCATGCGCAAGCTTGGGGCAAATATATCCACGAGCAAGCTTGGGGCAAATAAATCCATGTGTGTGCTTGGGGCAAATAAATCCATGTGTGAGCTGGGGGCAAGTATATAAATGTGAGCTGGGGCCAATTATATCCATGTGTGAGCTTGTGGCAATATATAAATGTGATATGGGGCCAATATATTCATCTTCTTATACTGTATTTTTCTTTTAAGACTTAAGCACAAAATTAGTTCACACAGTCAGATGAAGTGTTTTTTCTAAAATAAATCAGTATTCAGGTCTAATTGCAGGGTTGGCACTTTGAGACACATAAGTTGGTTCAGCGATCCAGTTTGGGCACTCGGTCTCAAAAAGGTTTGTCATCCCTGCCCTAGACTGAGATAATTAGGATCTTCAAAAGGTACCGTCTGGAGCCTGATATTGAGTTATTTCGATCTACAGCTGAGAAGGACAAAAGCAAATTCAATTATATTGTTGCAATCAAAACTTGTTTGCTATTGGGCTCCAGCAGGTGCCCCCAAAGTTTTAACCCTGTTGTATAATGCCCACAGTGCTAAAACAGTTTAAAATCAGATAGGGAATATCCTGATATATCAGTCTTTCCCCTGCTGAGCAGTAACTATATCTGTAGTAACTCAATTTGGCCAGTAGATGGTGACATCTGCCTGCCAACTAGATTATTATTTATAATATATTATCATAATGCCCAAAGAGCTAAAACTGTGTAAAATTGGCTAACTGAATGTCCTGACATCGGACATTCAGCAGCCGATGCCGGGAACACGAGCTGCAACTGTAACGACTGTAACTGAATTTGGTAGTAGATGGCACCATCTACTGGCCAAATATGTTATTACAGTAAGATATACCAAGGGAATATTCTAAAATATTTCTTACTGTATAATTAGCTAAAAATAAGTTTCCAAAATAATCACTGGTTCCTGACAGTGTTTTTCTGGAAAATCACTCAGTAGTGAAGGGGTTAAAAAAAACTAACAGTATAGATATTTTTCAGCATATTTATTATATATTTATATTAAACCAAAAGGGTATTGTAGGAGCTCCGTCTCTCTAAAAAAAATATTTTCTGGCAAAAGGTATAGAGTTAGGTGAAAACAGCCAATACAGAAGAAAGCATACAACATAATAATGACACATTAGCAACAACCAATAATAAGAAGCTAAAAAGTAAACTATCAGGGTTATTCAAACAGAATCGAAAAGTCACCGCACGTTCGGTGACTTTTCGTTCTCTTCAATTCGGTGTGATTTGGCGATCCCATTTCGGCGACCCTGCGGTGTATTCAGCAAGCACCACAGGGCCGCCGTAATGTAGGGAAAAAGCCACCGCAAACCCGCCGAAAACTCACCGCAAAAGCCGGCGAACGCACACCGAAACCAGCAAAAACATCTAGAATAACCTCGCCGAACACGTCGGAGAAACCCGAGCAGCCGTCAATCACAGCGCCGAGCAGTCGCTGGAAAAAGCCGACACCGCAGACGAATGGAGTGAGCAAAAAAAAAACAGTATGCTGGAGTGTTTGAAAAGTGAAACGCTGTTTGCAAAGAAACTACAGAACGAAATATCTGAAATTTGCATATAAGATCCAATGAGTGATAATATAAAGGGCTGTTACAGAAAAAAGAAAAAACGATTAAAAAAAAACGAAAAACAAATTCGCAAAACATCCCGAAAAATGCCTAAAAGATCCTAAAAAAATCTAAAAACAAAGAGACTTTTTACTGCAGAATGTTATAATGAACAGTTTATTAGATATTGAATTAAAACGGGAATATTTTTAACATTGAAGCCTATGGGATTCGCCTGAATAAACCTGTTGAATGAAACCACCGAACAGCAGTGCATTTCGGCAACCTTTCTCAGCTGTTTTGTGTTCTCTGAATAGACAAAGCAATGCTTCTCCATGGGGGATTTCACTGCCCTCGAACAGGCACCGTATGTGCAGGCAATTCGCCAACATTTGGCGAACTGTCGGCTCTCTGGATAGCCGAATGGCCAGGAAAGGTAACCGTACGCTGATTTCCAACGTTCGGTTACCTTTCTCCAGCAATTCGGAGCTCTTTGAATAACCCTGTAAATGTTATAGACAGTAACACAAAACCTAGACATAATGCTATACCTTATACCAATTCTCTTAAGATGGTAATTATCCCAGAGACTTAAAGATATAAGCTATTTATTGGTTAGCTGCTGCTTTTAATTTTTCGTAAAATGAAGACCATAATGAATAAAATTGAAGCTAGATAAAGCAGTGCTTTCAGAGGGGGATTTCATTTTGTGAAATTGGATTGTCCATAATAGATTTTTTCCCCACATCCGACCATCTCTGATATAGAGATTTATACTGACCTTTGGGGCTTTAGCATTTTGCAATTTGCCAGTTTCTTGATAGAAAAGCACATTTTCGTTAGCTACTTAATTCCTTCCTCGGCGCTCTCGCGTGACAATGTCAGCGGAAGCCTCTGATACACTCTGACAAAGGCAATGTCGATTTTTAAGAATGCCACTCTTATTCTCCGCTACGCTACCTGTCATCCTCATTTAAATTTTACTCTTAAAGCAACGAACTGATTAAAAAACAACATTGAAATAAACAGATGAAACAAACTTCAGAGTATGGCTTCCATCTTTTGCACAAGGTGGGGGATAGTCCGTCTCTCTATGTTCAATTGCTGCTTTCCATCCTTAAAAATAAAGATAAAAAATGTTTTTTTGGAGTTTATTCTTATTCTCGCATTTACCTGTATGAAGAGATATCTATTTGTTGTTTGGGGGGAGAAAAATCATGTGCTACACATAACAGCAATTCCTGAGACCCAGAAGCCTGCAACATCCCATATCGATTGTAGGGATGTGCGTTTCGGGTTTCGGAATTTCGGAATTTTCACGAAATTTCCCGATTCGTGTTTTCGGATGCGGCCGAATTTCCGAAAAATTTTAGATCCGAAAATATCAGATCCGAAATGTTTTCCGAGCCGAAACGAAATATTTTCGGATTTTTCGAATGGACTTGAAATGTGTCAAACGAGGAGAACAGACGTTCCGAAAAACGAAAATTTTCCGAAAAACGAAAATTTTCCGAAAAACGAAAATTTTGTAAAAACGAAAATTTTCTGAAAAACGAATTTTTTTCGAAAAAACTTAAAAGTCGATACAAAAAACGGGCAAAATGACACTAAAAATACGAAAAATGGTCGATATTCCGAAAAATGTGCAATTCCGAAAAACGAAAATTTTCCGAAATTACGAAAAGTCGATACAAAAACCGAGCACAGTGACACGAAAATACGAAAAACGGTCGAAATTCCGAAAAAAAAATGTCCCCGAAAAACGGGCCGAATCGAATCGAATCCGAAATCGGTCGAAACGAGCCGAATCGAAAAGTTAAAAATCCGAAAAATCGAACCGAATCGAACCGAAAAGAAAATCGGTGCACAAGCCTAATCGATTGCGATGCTTGTGTATCCGTGTGGTTAAAGTATGATAAAGGACAAATCACTAATTTATTGGAATCCTTATCTGGACGTCTATGCTAACAGGGATAGGTGTATTTAAGATCATTGCGACCCTAGGCATTCCAAATTCAGCTGAACCATCTCCCCCTCACCCACCCGATATTGAATAAACATAAACATGAAAGACAAATATACACAATCAAACAGGGCTCGTTATGTCCTGAAAAATTATAATTTAGAACAAATTCAAAATATCTCAATCACACCGAGTGATTTCTAACAACATCAAAGTTCAGAGACTCATTGAGCCCTATCACCTCCTTAACACTAGCTCTCACATAAAAGAGCGTTAGCGCTAGGTTAATTGAGTTGATAGCGTGCTGCACAGATCACCTCCTGATCGCTAACAGGTTAAAAAATCCATTAGCGAATCGGTATTAGCGCTTTTTTAGCACCAGCTTGCTGTACTTTGCGCTCCCTATACTTAACACGGGGAGCGCAAAGAGTAGACAAAGAGTAATTAGCGTCAGGATCATAAAGTCCTAATGCTAATTGCTCATCGCTGCCGCTAACTGAAACGTTTGCTACAGCTTAGAGATGGTACTAACTCATTCTGCTTCTGTGGAATCAGTTTTATAAGATGGAACCCCCCAAAAAAATCAAATACTCACCTCTCAACCAGCAGGCAAAAAGGACCGCCCGATCTGCCGCTTCTGGCCGCCGGGAGCAGAGTGAGACTGGGGGAAAAAGTCCCCAGTCTCCTTCCGCAATCACTCCGTGGACCTGCATTATCTTGCGAGAGGAGAGGTCCTGTTGGTCATGTGACCCAGCAGCAGAAGCCTCCATGGAGTCCTAACGATTCTATGGAGTGATGCTCGGGACAGCGCATTAGTGCTGCCCCAAGCATTCTGGAGAGTAGCGGCTGCTGCAGGGCAGGCTGCTGGATTCAGCGCCTACCCACTAATCTACAGGTAAAACAGGGACACTAAGGGGACATTTGTGACCTCACATTTTCCCCCTTAGCGTCCCCGTTTTAGTTGTAGGCATGTGAAAGGGCCCATTGCTGGGCATTTTTTTGCTTTGCAGCTCTGTTATACACCCACACCCACTCTAAAAGAAAAATGCTTTCCACATTTGTCCAATCTACTGTTTAAGACTCAGACCTATTTGGCTTATGCAAGAATACTGTATATCCCCACTGACAGGTCATCACAAACTACATGCAAAATGTAATATTTCCGTGGGTTAAATGTGTATATATATATATATATATATATATATATATAAAAATCACGAGTATAGCAGTCTGTAGTGATACCTTTTTTATTGGACTAACGTTACATTTAAAGTACAAGCTTTCGAGAGTCATCCTCCCTTCCTCAGGTATAGAAGCTTACTGATCAGAATAATAGAATAAAACATAGGGACAGTCATAGGGCTCACAGTTGGGTGCCCCCAACTGTGAGCCCTATGAATGTCCCAATGTTTAATCCTATTATTCTGATCAGTAAGCTTCTATACCTGAGGAAGGGAGGATCACTCTCGAAAGCTTGTACTTTAAATGTAACGTTAGTCCAATAAAAAAGGTATCACTACAGACTGCTATACTCGTGATTTTGGCATCTGGACTAACACGGCCGACCTAATCTATATATATATATATATAAAAAAGAGTCTTGGTACATAAAATGATAAAATGTGATTTCCTAGACTAGGTTTAGGATAGATTAAAATTTGGCTGCAATAAATAGTTAATCTATTTTTTATCTACACTATATTAAACTTTTAGATTTCATCTCTCATCATTCTTATTGTAAATGTTAACAGTTCTATATGTAATGGTTTGGGTCTGGACTGGTAAAGGTATATTATTATGATAGAATCTGGATTCTTTTTATTGGAATCCTGAGCAAATGTGTTACAGATAAACAAGACTGGCTGCCTTGTATAACGTTTATCCGATTTTTTTTTTATACAATTCCTTATTAGCACTTCCATATTGCAAATCAATTACACATTTTTAGTCATTTAACCCCTTCACTACCAAGTGATTTTCCAAAAATCCACCGCCAGGAACCAGTGTTTTTTTTTGTAAAACCATTTTTAATTAATCATACAGTGAGAAATATTTGGAAATATTCCAATGTATTCCTTGCTGTAATAACCAATTTGGCAGGCAGATGTCACCATCTACTGGCTAAATGGATTTACTGCAACTAAACCTGCAGCCCGCGGTTCCGTGCATCGGCTAGGGAATGTCTGATATGTCAGGACATTTACCATCCGATTTTAAACAGTTTTAGCTGCTCGGGCATTATGCTCAGAGAACTAAAACTTTGGGGTCACTTTCTGGAGTCCAAAAACAAACGAAATTCCGTTGCAACAAACAAATTTTGTTTCCAATCACACAGCACAGCCCCAAATCGTGTCATTTATACACGATCACCTCACGGTAGAAGTGGTTAAAGGCCGACTTTTCTAAGCAGGGAAACTATTTAAGTGTAGCTTTTAGCATGTGTCCTGATTCAAGGCTACACGTATTCCTGTTACTGAATTATTCTATGGGCAGGCCTCAAAATTTCCACTCGCCTACTCTCATTTGGCGAGTGGAAATTACATGAGGACGAGTGGAAATGCAGATGCAGGCAGGGCAGGATAAGGGTTAGGTGGGGCAACTAGTGGCACTGGCGAGTAACTCTTAAGGTCTGGCTAGTAGCTTGGGACTTGAAATTTTGAGCCCTGCTATGGGTATTGCTTATTGCTGTGTTTCCCAACCTTGGTCCTCAGGGCCCAAAAACAGGCCAGGTTTGCCAGCTATTTGAAACACAGCACATGAGATAGGATTTGCTGCTCAGTGATTGAAGGATTCAGTCTGTATTTCCCCAAGATGATCCTTAAAACCTGGCCTGTTAGGACAACTGGGTACATTCAGATATAAGTATAATTAATTTAATTGTTCTGTAGCTTGTAATTCTTTTAACCCCTCCATGACAGCCTGCAATGAATTTATACACAATATTGTAAGTAAATCAAAAAATGGTGTTACTCATTCACAAAATAATTACAGGATCTCAGTAAAGCACAGTATGACTTGAACAACTTTATGCCAGGACCGGTTAGCAAGAGTTGAAGTGATAACTCATTAATACCTCGACGGTTCCGCGAAACACTCAATTTCTTTGTGTGTCTATTGCAGAGCTTGTAGCTGTCTTTGTTTCTTTGTACGAGACCTGATTTATGTTTACTCTAATAGGAAAAATGTGTCCAACTCTTATCGCCCTTCCAATTCACTTGAAACATTCTGCACTTGGACGATAACCAAATTAGAGAGGCCAAACACAGACATTAATGTGATAAGGGAAACAAGCGCTGAGATATCAGGGCTCAGCAGGCTGTCTGTGGAAGAATGTACAATACCGGCTAGCTTACTGCTAAATAGATGACTATATTAACGTTGTCTAGTTAACTGTCGGCATTAAAATAAAAGAAACGTGTGCCAACTTAAAACAATTAATACAATAGCTATGATTAAAATGTTAATTATATGAAACTTGTGAGTAAAAAGTATAGAAACACAGGAGAGGGAAAACCATTACAGTGTATCTAATAGACTGATGTTAGTAAATGGTTAACATGCTCTCTGTGTTCTATTGGTTTGCAGAAATGTTGTATACTGAAACCAGTTTGAAGTTAGATTCTGCTCTTTTCAATATAGGCTTCTATCATATTTCACTCAAACTTTGCCCAAAGACAATTTATCAACTTTTTTTGCCTAAATGTAACTTTAGAAGCTCTTTATATCCGGGGCTGTTAAGTTTTCAATCTGTTGGATTTCACAGAAAGAAGAGATATTTGTGTTAGCTAGCTTATACCCATCACTACCAAGCACATTTTATTGAAAACAAATGTTATTTGTCAAGATGTTTCTAAGGGTTAGCATAAAGGGTTAACCTCAACCCTTTTACTACCAAATGATTTTCCAAAAACACATTGTCAAGAGTCAGTGGTTTTTTGAAAAATAAGTTTTAATTAAATATACAGTAAGAAATATTTGTGCATATTCCCAATGTATTTGTTACTGTAATAACATATTTGGCCAGTAGATGGCGACATCTACTGCCAATTCAGTTACAGTCCTTACAGTTGCAGCTCGTGTTCCCTGCATTGTCTGCTGAATGTCTGATGTCAAGACATTCAGTTAGCCAATTTTACACTGTTTTAGCTCTTTGGGTATAATGCCCAGAGGGCTAAAACTTTGGGGGCACCTTCTGCAGCCCATAAGCAAACAAAATTTGTTTTGCGGCAATCGTTTATCTTCTCATTTTCAGCAAACCGTCTTATTTATTTATTTATATTTTTAAACAACTTTATGTACTCTTTATATTTTTAGATGACATTTTTGATTACCAATTTTTTTTATAAGGCATTTTATTTTTATTATATTTTTGAAGGCCATTTTTTATTATTTAGACACATTTTAATGCAATTTTATTGGTTTAAACACCTATAAGAATAATAATAAAGTTCCGGGTGTTTTTCCTGCAGTTCAGAGGTCAGTTCGGTGGCGTTCGGCAATCCGTTCAGCAGTTTTTGGTGGCGTTCGACTGTCAGTTTGGCGGTCTTCGGCAACTCGATCTTCAGGGACCCTGTGGTGAATAGGGAAATCACCGCAGGGTCGATGAAATTGAATCACCAAAGAGCACCGAAGTGGCCAAACCAGAAGGCACCGAAATTTCGATAAAATTTCCGTGCTTTCTGAATAACTGTTTTAAGGCACAAAAATTAAGCACTCGTGTCATTTTTCAGTGTAGCTAAACACCATACTCAAATCAGACGTCTTCCATGTACTTTTGTGTCTTCATGAATTTTTTTCTCACCCCATTCTGTCTCCTTATGCTCTCGTGCCTATTCTCTACTCCACTGTTCACTTTACTATTCATCCTGCTAATCTTTCTCCTGGACTCAGTTTCTCTATTCAGTCTACATTGTCCTGTCCCTTAGTTCTTTACTTCTCCATGTTTCTGTGTTCCCTATCTTCCTTCCACTGCATATCTTCCCACCCGTACCTTTATGTGGAGGTTTTAGGATAAAGCATACGATTGTGACGGGCTTGTGATGTATAACACATATGGCTATACTCCTCGGGAAGAAGTTCCACCAGCCATTTGATCAATATGGAATCTCTACAGCAAAGGGATCTCCATTTCAATAACATACTCATTTCTTTGACTGTCATTTTACAAGATATGTTATTCTCGAATCCCTGCATACATTCCATATTTGTTTGATAACTGTTGCTGAAGTGATGACAGCCATGGAGATAATGGCCAGGAATGTTTTCAGGTGTTAAACCAAACAATTGAAATAGGTCAAAGTGGGTGTTGGCATGAAGACAGAAGTGAGGTGAAGGACACTATAAAAATAGCAAGTGCAATGTGCACAGCACGCCGTGGCCTAAATGCCATGTTTTGCCTATAGTCTGGCAAGGGCTTAAAGGGACACTACCACCAATAGAAATGAAATCGCCTTATTGTGTTTATTTTATGTTGCTGATATTTTACATGTGCTTTGTTTTTCTCTTGTTAAGAAAATATTTTACTCTATATGTTAATGAGTGCATCCATTGTGTGATCTTTTGGGTTGTAAACTGCCCTCCCCCCAGTATCTTTCCATCACTTGCTCCTCACTGGGTGGCATTGGGCACAGAATGAAGTAAATAGGTCAATCACTGACTCAAATCATTGTATTGTGTGGGGTGTATTCAAAGGACATCACCAGGGGTAGATTAGAAGTCTTTTAAACTCCCTGTATTATCTCAATTAGGGTAGGGTCAGACAAACGCATTCTGTGCTTACTGTGCATCCGTAGACAACAGACGTACTTTCTGACTAACGACAAGGTAGTGGCCACACAGTCCGTTTTTGTGACTGACGTTTTTCTTGACTGATGTAAAAGGAAAAATAAATTAATATGAAAAACATTTTGTTCGTCAAAAATGCTGGACGTCAAAAATGCAGTCTGTCTGACTTCGCTCCATCACTCACACACAAAGCTATGCGGACGTTGCGGACGCAGCACACTTTGTGCATCCGTTCTAGCAGATTTACGTTCTTGCCTAACCTGCGTCCGTTTGCCACGTCCGTTATGCGGCCGCAATTCAGTGCAGACGTACTTCGTGTGTGGGGCTCCAGTGGTGATAATTATATGCTATAACGGACGTTAAAATGTGCAGCAACACGATCAGTGCGCTCGTCTGACCCGAGCCTCAGCTGCCATCTCTTATCACAGTTAGCTTGGAGAACAATACCCTCCATTAAAACATTTCCCACGTCACCTCATTAATGTTTAAATACTGTATATTAGCTAAACCACAACAGGTAAGTAAAGCTTTTGCAGAGATTTCGGTAAATGTTGCATCATGTGAAAAATCCACAAAATGGAAATGGGAGATGAAAACCTAATTTTATTATTTTCCTTTTTACATTCAATTACTTCAAACAATGAAAAAACACAGCAGAATGTGTTTTATAAAATATTTTACTTTCTAATGCACAAGTAATCTAATTACAGCATATCTAAGTGCTAGTGTTCCTTTAAAGTGGTCCTGCTACAAGCTATAGAATGCTTGAACATTACTATAACTTAACTCACCTATATTTTAAGGTCTATCCACATGTATATTTATGTACGTTGTGTCCGTCCCTTTCTTAATCAGGATTCTGCTAAAATGCTCATCCAAGCTCTTATTATCTTCTGCCTGGACTACTGTAACCTCCTTCTCACTAAGAGATCCCATATTCTCTCTCTGCAATCTGTTATGAATGCCTGTGCCAGGCTCAGCCACCTCACCTCCCGCACCTCTCACGCCTCGCCCCTAAATCTCTATACTGGCTTGCTGTTTCCTTTAGAATCCATTTCAAAATACTGGTGCTTATGCAAAGCTCTCCATAACCGCACCCTGCCTACAAGTCCTCCATGACCAGCAGGTATATCCTTTCCCGACAATTTAGCTCTGCCAATGATCTAATGTTATCATTTTCCCGTACCTAAACCCCCAACTCTCGCCTTCAGGACTTTTCCTGGAATGCCTCCTTTTTTTAATGGCTCTCACTCCCCTGCAACATTAGACTCTCCCCGTCTCCCCAGTCCTTCAAGAAGTCTCTGAAAACACATTACTTTAGAGAAGCCTATCAGCTCACTCCATAATCCCCCTCTGTTCATTTCATGCAACATCTTCCTGTACAGAACCCATGCACCCTGCTACTTCCCATCCTCAGCTATTACCCTCACCTAGTGTATCACCCCTCTCCTCCTAGAGTGTAAACTGTAGAGTATGGTCCTCTCTCTTACTTTTCTGTTTGTTTAACTTGTATGTATTTTTGTTGTTCTGTCTCACCCTTTGTACAGCGCTATGGAACTTGTCGGTTTTTAGGTACTAGTAATTGTATTTGTCCATTTTAGGCTTTGGCAGACATTTTTAATTCATATTTTCCATTAAACACCCCAACACTTGAAGTTCAGTATTAACAGTCTGAGATTTTTTTCCTATGTGTTACTTAAAGTGTATTTTAGTTACTTTTTAATAATGTAGATGGAATGCATGGTGTCAATTATGTTATGATAGATACTACTATATATAGGGCCCTATAACACTGTTCGTGCACAATTTTGCGTGTGCGCAAAAACGCATTAACGCAAGGGGAAAAACCCTTTTGCGCTGAACGTTTTTATTACGACATTCACGCACAAAATGCGCGTTAACGAACGCGAGTTACCCTGTGCGAACCCTGCATGAGCGAAAGTTCGTGCGCACTTCCCATACTTAACATTGTGAGCCCAAATGCGTTTGTGCGCTGGTACGCGGATGGTATTACAATCGATGCGCAAATTTTTAGTAACGACGCATAATTTTAACGTCTTTGATAAGCTGGTTGTAACGGCAAATCTCAACGTTCTGGCCGAAACCAAATACACCAGCACGAAAAAAAAAATACAGCACATTATAATTACACATTTTACACATAGCCAAACAATAAAATTGAGAGGTTGTGAGTGTTTTTATTATTGCTGCAGCATATATACTCAGATTGATTTTGACAGACGCAAAAACTGAACGGGAGACAATTGTGGTTCTTAATTCTGATCGCCCACCGATTTCTGCACGCAGCGTTAATTTGCGTGCGTTTTCGCACGTATTTTTTACGCACGATGTTTTCGAATAGATGAAAAATGCGCTCGGATTGTAATACCAGCGTTAAATTACGCACGTTAACGTTTAACGCTGCGCGCAAAAAAAATTGTGCTACGCGAGCGTTTTTGCGTAAGGAATGTAATAGAGTCCATAGTATGGTACCATTATACATGACATGCAATGTAAACAGATTCTAAAGAAAAGCTTGTTTGAGCAGCTTCTCTTTTCCTATCATTCTCTATGTGTCAAACGTATTTGTTTTCTACTACCCAGTGGACATCGCTGCAGTAAATGTTGGCGCTTTATAAATCATTACAATTGTAAGACAATCTGCTTAATATGAGCAACACAATCCACACAGAGACACTCTGTGCTATAAAATAGATTACAGGTCACATCTGACTTCAGTTTCAGCCTACATACCAAGAAGATAACTGGTATTTAAAGCATTATGGATCACAAGACGTCTGAGGAAGCTGGTAAAACACGTTGCTGAAGATGCGACATACAATAATTGAATTTGATCATGTCTACAAGAACAAAAAAACAGAATGTGTCACAAGAACATATGAGTAGCTTCAAGGTGAAAAATCAAAACGTTATGGTTTGCAAAAAAATTTAGTTACTATATAGTTACATAGTTACACAGGTCGAAAATAGACGTGCATCCATGAAATCCAGCATTTCACACATCACCTACTACTTTTGACCCAAAGACGGCAAAAAACCCAATCTGTATGCTTTCCGCATACACAACAAACTGGGAAAAAATTCCATCTTGACCCCAGAATGGTGGTTATAGTTCTCCTAGGATCAAGCTGACATTATCACTTATTAAATCTTAGAATCCTTAATATTCTGTATAAGGAAAAATTTACAAAAAACGTAAATCAGGGAGCGCACAGGGACTTTAAACCATGAATACACATACCATGTGTCAAAGGTGAGATTCAAAAAAGAGAAATACTCATCTTTTACATACTTCTATGTAAGTACAGGTTCGTTTGCCTAAAAGGAGTTAAAAAATGGAAAAATGTGCGGTATCAGTGTCATAAGCAGAAACAATAACATGAACTATAAATTGTGCACTCACAAGTCTGGAGCCTGATAGGCTCTCTATCTTCGCTTGTAAACCACTAAGGGGGGCTTCTCCCACCAATTCAATATCCTTAATCCAGATATGCAAGATGGAACAAACTGGACCTCAGAAGAGACACAAAAATAGCGCAATATTGTTGGAAACATGTGAGAAAATAAAGCATATATGGAACAACTCACATACCTCAGAGCCTCCTGGATTGGTGGCTCAGTAGTGATAGCCTCAGACCACTTGAGGGAGGTCTCACCCTTTCTTTAGTCCCAGGAACGATGGAGTGGTCCACAGAATAAATCGATGGGGATCCAGTATGGAAATAAAAACATTTATTACAAATAAAAACAATAAAAATGAAGAATATATACCGAACCGCGTTTCTCCTGCTATCCTGCAGGCTTCCTCAATTGGATTGTTCCCTTGTACATCCTTAAAGGTCCTTTTATAGCTGCCATCAATGTTGTGCAGGGAGCGTGGTGTCCGCGTGCGGGTCATCACAACTTCCGGTTTGCGTGTCACAACATAGGCGCCGTATGATGACGTATTTCCGCCTCTTGTCTTGATGCGGAACGTATGGATAGCGACAATTCCAGTTGGTTCTTTCACTTTCGGAATCGGTCGGCGGCCTCTAATGCATGTCGAGAATCTCCTCTCATAATCTCTCAAGGAACAAAAAAATTCTATTGTATAAACCAAATATACCTATACGTTGGTGAATCTCAAAGATGTTTCTTCAAGCTTATTATGAAATCAAAACAATAGCAGATTGCAGCTATATAAATTATCATTTAATAAAACACATCTGATTACCAGAAAGCAGCATAATTTAAAAAAATATATACTCATAAAATGAGAAAATAACTATAATTGCATTTAATACTGTATATATTAATAAACTAAAACAAAGACATTAGAATTAATCTATAAAAATGACAGATTTCAAAATCTGCATTTAACCCTGCAGGTAAAAGTGTGTATATTTTATAAATCCATCTCATCTTAGACCTAATTATCTTGGAATGCATATCGTCACCCCTCCAATCCCGTGTAATTTTTTCTAATCCCTGAAATTCCAGTCCTTTACGACTACATTGATGGGCATCTCTAAAATGTGCAGATACACTATGCTTATCATAGCCTCTGGCGATATTACAAAGATGTTCATTGACTCTAATGTATAATGCCCTATAGGCCTGGCCCACATATTTCTTCCCACAGGGACATTTGAGCAGGTAAATTATGTTCTTACTATGGCAGGTAATTAATTGTTTAATTTTGAGATTAGATCTACAACATGGGGTTTCAATATCATGAAATAATCTTTTTTTGCTTCCTGTTTTCCTGCAGGCAATACATTGCCTGCAGCCATAAAATCCCATTTTTAATCTAAAGGGGTTGATTATAGTTTTCTTCTCTTGTAAATGATTCTTTACCAACTGACGTCTAAGATTTCTTCCTCCCCTGTAGATAAGAACTGGTTCTTTGGGTAAAATGATGTTCAATATAGGGTCTCGTTTCAGGATCGGCCAATTCCTTCTTATTGATTTAGTGATCGCTTTGTTGTTTAAATTAAAATCTAGCACGGATGGCAGAACATTTTTCTCTTCGTTATGATGTGGTTTGTATTCTATTAATGTGGTCCTATCCATCTCTAGAACCTGATCCCGTATTGTAAATAAATGAGTCTGTTCATAACCCTTATCTGTGAATTCCATGATCAACTTCTGAGATTGGGACATAAACAGTTCTGTCTCCGTACAATTTCTACGTACACGTGTCATCTGCCCCTTCAGAATTGCTCGCAGCCATGGTGGATAATGATTGCTGTTCACATGTATGTAGTTGTTGACCTTCACGTCCTTAAAATAGGAGCTAGTCTAAATTTTACCTTCTTTTTTTACGTAGATATTAAGGTCAAGAAAACTAATCTGTTCTTGACTTATATATATTACAGTCTAATTTAATGCCCAGAGAATTATTATTAAGATGATCAATGAATTCCTCAAGTTGGTCTCCATTGCCCCTCCATATAATGAGTATATCATCTATAAAACATTTGTAGAGGATGAGGTTTGGCCCCCAGCCATGCCCTGTCCATATCGCACTGCTCTCCCATTGCACCATGAACAGATTGGCATAACTGGGGGCGAACCTTGTCCCCATTTTAGTACCATGTTGTTGAGGATAATATGTGTTATCATACCAGAAATAGTTGTTATATAGAATCACGCGGATTCCCTCTATTATAAAATCTATTTGTTCCCTTTTAAAATTTCTAGTTTTATTTAGAAAAGATTCTACTGCCTCACAACCAACTTCATGTGAGATGATTATGTACAATGAATTAACATCACAGGTAGCTATTTGATATTCTTTATCCCAAGTCATATCTTTTAACAGATGTAAAACTGCAATGGTGTCTTTAAGGTATGTGGGAGTTTGGACCACTAAAGGTTGCAAGAGATGGTCGATATATTCGGAAATCCTACAGGAAATTGAATTTATGCCCGAGACTATAGGACGTCCGGGTGGGTTTTCTTTATTTTTATGCACCTTCGGCAGGTGGTAGACAGGGATGCGTGGATAATCCACCTTCAAATACTGGTATTCTTTTTCATTTAATATACCCTTGTCTCTACCTTTCTGCAAATATTCAAAAAACTGTTCTTTAATTGTGTTTGTCGGATCAGTCTCTAATCGCTGATATGTGATTGGGTCTGATAATAATCTCATGGCCTCCTGATGGTACTGATCCCTATCTAAAATGACCACCCCCCTTGTCGGCTGGTTTTATCACCAATTCTTGATCTTTCTTAAGTTGTATATAGCCTTCATGTTCCAGTGGGGGTCAGGTTCTTAGGTTTATAGCTCTTCCTCTTATTGCTATTAAATTCCAGCTTTCTGATATCCATCTGTACCATCTGCTCAAATGTTTCACTCTCTTTTGATGCCATGTGGCGGGGATAGAACGTGGATTTATCTTTTAATTTAGTGTGGATATACTGGTTGTCTATAATGTTATGTCTTTCAAGGTTAATAAAGTTAATAAATTGCTATGATTTCTTTGATAGGAAATAAGTATTAAATATGAAATATTTGGGCTGGGTTTTTTTTTTTGTACTACAGCATACAGGTTTTTTTTTAAAACATGTGTTACGGGGAAATACGGGGACAAACATTGCAAACCGTATAGCCAGAACCAATGTAAAAATGGTGATAATCTGTGCCACCGGCGCCACCCGGTGGTGATGGCAAATAAACAACCTCAATACAATCAAATAAAATACAATGCAAGTAAAATGGTGCAAATTGGATAAAACAATCTAGAATAAAACAAAGTAATGTGACATTTACAGTCTTATCCTGTATACTCCAGGTTGTAAAAGTCTTAGGCCCATGTCAGACGAACGCAGTGATCACGTCCGTGTTGCTGCACAGTTTAACGTTCGTCATAGCATAGAATCATGAGCAATAGAGACCCACACACGAAGTACGTGTGCACCGAACTGCGCACGCACAACGCACGTGGCAAACTGACACAAGTTAGGCAAGAACGTAAAACCACAAGGCGGATGTGCAGAGTGCGCCACGTCTGCATAGCGTTCTGTGTTAGTGATGAGATGTCAGAGGCAGTGCATTTACGACGTCCAGCACCTTGACGCACAAAATGGCTTTTCATATCCTTTTCAAATTTTTTTCATTTTTCATATTAATTTTATTTCCCATAGTTCCCTTTTTTTCCTACGTCCGTCAAAAAAAACAGACCGTCTGGTGTCTACAGTATCTTCCGTCAGTACGTCTGTCCGTTGTGCACGCACGCAGAGTGCGCTCAGACTGCGTTTGTCTGACATTAGCCTTAATAATTGTGAAAGTCTTAATAATCAGTGCAGGGAAGAATAACAATAAAAGTCATACAGTATCTCGTATTTGTGGAGTCAGCTGCCTCTCCAGACCACTTGGTGGTATATATCCCTTTTCCACCTTGTAAGTCAGTATAAAAGAAAGATGTGCTGGAGTTGGCGCTTCTTGTCCTCTTAGTGGTTCTTTCTGCTGCACCCCGTGGCTCAGAAGTGTGGTTTCCTTACAGGGTTACCATCCTCCGTGTCCCTCAAAATATAAAATGACTCACATAGAGCAATATTGTATAAAATGGAGTGCAAACAAAGGAGAAGAATGTCATACTCACATTTGCTGGTGTCTTATCGATCAGACACCAGATTTGTAGGCAGTCGGTGACTTCAGAAGGTGCACCGGATCACCTATTAGCCTCAGCCACCTCCTCGGCGAATAGAAGCATCCAGGACCCGGGATAGGCGTAAAATAAGGCAAATTTTATTAGTAATAAAATATACAGTATACCAAAATGCGTTTCGCATAAAAAGCTTCATCAGTTGGTGCTACTGTGACGACAAGGGGGAGGGGAGAACAAGAGGACACCGATAGCTTCCATGAATAGGGGAGCGTTGTCGGTAACCCCTGCGACCAGCCACATGTGTGGAGACCACCTCGGACCAAGAGCCGCCAGAAAGAAAGCAAGAAGTTACGTTCTCCTCCAAAGACTGTGGCACTAGTATTGGAGGAGTGCTACTTTCCTGTGGCCCACCCTGTAGATGACACTTCCATCGCCCCCACCATTCCTGAACCACTGGCACTAGTGATCCTGACAACCAATAAAACTCCTTGTCTTCCTCCACCCCAATCCCTCTAGATCAGTGGTTCCCAACCACGGTCCTCAAGTCCCCCCAACAGGCCAGTTATTGAGGATTACCTTGGGGAAATGCAGATTGAATCCTGCAATCTCTGAGCAGCAAATCATATCACCTGTGCTGTGCTTCAGATATCTGGAAAACCTGGCCTGCTGGGGGTACTTAAAGGGATACTCTAGGCAACATGACCACCTAAGCTTTTTTAGGTGGTCATGATGCCCGGATTATGCCGCCCTCTGTCCCCCCTCCCTCCGCTCAGCCGATCAGCTGAAAAAGCTGAAAACAGCTGAGAGAGGCGGAGGACTTTACTCCGCCCTCCCAGCTGTCAGTCAGCAGAGCGGGATTCATATTTCCCACTTCTGCCGACTTTTGCCGAGTAGGAGACGTCATCGCGCTTTCAGCACGTTGACGTCTCCAACTCGCCGCAGTAGCTGACGGCAGCCTGAGGATTAGTGTTGCACGCATCCTCTTGCGTGCAACACTAATCCTCAGCATAGGGAGCCGGGAGGAAGCCTGCTGATTGGCTGTCTTACGTGAGAGGCGTGCATGCGCGCTTCTCACGTATACCATTAGCCAAGTGGAAGAAACAAGGACGGGAGCGGAAGAGGAAGGAGGTGAGTATAAAAAAAAAAAAACGCCGTTGGAAAGAAGTGGATTTTAGGGTAAGTATTACATTTACAAAACAAAAAGAGATTCCCTACCTATTTATTAAAAGAATAGGGATAGTTTAATGTAAAAAAACGGGGGGGGGTGGGTATTTTTGACTAGAGTGTTCCTTTAAGGACCGCGGTTGGGAAACACTGCTCTAGATAATAATCTTCTATGAGCAGGGCCCTCTACACTTATTCTCTCCCTCCTATGTTTGTTTATTTGTGTCTTGTTCCCTTTGGTTATTGTAAAGCGCTGCAGAAACTTTTGGCGCCATATAAATGATAATAATAATAAAATAAGGACAGTTCCCCCTCAAGAAAAATAAATTGTAACAGCTCAGCCAATTTCAACATATTTGTTTCACATGCAAACACAGTTATGTTATATAAAACTTTCAAGGTTCTGAAAATATCCAGATGCAGAGATAAAATATATTTATGGCATTAAAAGCAATCAGATAGTGTCAAAATGACTTTAACATGACCAGCAATTCTTTAATTGCATATGAATTGGGGGCACAGCCAAAGTCATATCTCTCTCCTAAATAAATCCTGTGCTATAATTGTAGTTTAAGATTAATGAACTCGCAGCAATAAGTAGAAATTTTATACAACATTTAATTGCAGTAATAGATCAAGGTAGGTTTAAGTGATTTTTTCCTTTGCAATATGGAGTGCTACATACACACATATTTTACTTCACTAATGTTTAAAACAGTGGATATATTTCCTCAACGGTAAATGAAAAATAATGGAAAATATTCCAAATTATTTCAGTGCATGGATGAAAAACGGTATGTTTTCATGTATTTTATTTTGCTTGTTTATCGTTAAAGCTTACAGGACACTTAATTTTATGTAATTTTTGTGCCACAAATTCACCTATACGATACTAAGCCCTTCAATACCAAGTGATTTTCCAGAAATCCACTTCCAGGATAAGTGGAGTTTTTAAAAGCCCTAATATATAATTAGTTACATAGTTACATAGGCTTAAAAAAAGACATGCGTCCATCAGGTTCAGCCTTGCACTCATCACCTACTGCTGTTGATCCAAAAGAAGGCAGAAAACCCAGTCTGAAGCGCTCGCCAATATTCAACAAACTTGGAAAAAATTCCTTCTTGACCCCAGAATGGCATCAGATTTCTCCTTGGATCAAGAAGCTGTTACCCACATATTAAATATTATAACCCTTAACCCCTTATGGACCAATGACAGAACAGTTCCTTCATAAATGCATTGACTTTGGTCCTTAAGGGGTTAATATTATGCTTTTGCAGGAAGTCATCCAGGCGTCATTTAAGAGTCTGTACAGTCTCTGACCCAACCACCTCAACAGGCAGAGAATTCCACAGCTTTATTGTTCTCACCATAAAATAACCCTTCCTATGTTTTAGACTGGATTTCATTTCATACAGTCTAAATGGGTGACCTTGTGTCCTGTATAGTCCTGTTAATGAATAGGACCATCATCTCCCAGATTTTAATTAGGCTTTCTTATTAATTTAATTATTTTTTTGGAGAAAGGATTTTACCATGAAGGATACATTGAGATTTCTCTCATTTTCAAGTATGTCCTGGGTGGTGAGTATGTATGATTGGGTGTCTTGCCCAAGGACACTTACTGGAGAGTTGCTCTTGCCAGGATCGAACCCATGTCTCCACAGGCTCTCTCCACGCAAAGCAGTGATGTTACCTCTACTCCACCCAGCCGGTACATACATGATCACATTTGACCATATGACTCCATGGAAACTTGCACCAGAGAACTATTTTTCCCCGAGTCCTTCAGTTTACAGTGAGAGGAGGCACCTGATCAATCCATCCTATTCAGTGAGGGGCCAGAGGTGAGCATTGCATTTTTTTATTAGTATATTAATTTTGCTGATACTTTTGGCAGTTGATATATTTTTACAATACTGGCTGCAGACCTGAATAACGAGCACCCATTAATGAATTGGACCGTTATACCTATTGTCTTGAGTTTAGTAGGGACCAGAATATTTATGTATCCACGGTTTGTATAACGAAAATTGTTACAAAATTTTCTTTGCTCAGTGAAATAAACATGCTGTAAATTTTTTTTTCATTTTTCTACATACAGTATGATTGATTAAACATTTTATCCAAAACGGTTTTATTTTGAAATTCAGGCTGGCATCACAAGGAGGCCTCTAGGATTCTGTTTGGAAAAATTACAATTGTTTGCATCTATCATAAAAATATTAACAAAAGAAAGAATTTTTTAGAACACGGGGAAATAAACACAAGCCAGTGTCAGTTGTGGGCATGAACCCTGGTAAATATCTAAAAAAGAATGTGGTAGACGCCGGCTACCAAAATAACCTTTATTAGACGAAATACAAAGTAATCACACAATAATTAAAACGCATATAAATTGATGGAATGAAGGCCTCCTTGGACCAATAGTAACTTGCCCCTATAAGGGAATTAACCCAAATGGGATTATGGGTTATCAGATCTAAATGAGAACGATAGCATTTAATTGCACATTAAGCCACTGCAAAACTACGTCATAGATAGCAATGTTACACAATTCTGGACCGTTGTGAGCAAGGAAGATAGTGGAATGATGAATACACAATTAGATGAAAAAATACCCTAGTATAAAGTCACAAAAATTCCCTGCTACGAAATCACATTAAATTCCCTGGTAGAAAAATCACAACAATTCCCTAATATAAGAAACAGATTGAACCAAATTGCGAGCGGACAAGTGTGTACGTAACAAGGTATAGATATGTATATAGGTGTTGAGAAGGTGAGTTGCCATCAGATTGTACCATGTAGTGAATCAAGTGCAAACTAGAAAATTGGGATAACAGGGTAGATAATTATTATGACCCAATTCACATTATAAGTCCACGGCTTCCAAAAAAAAACAGCAGTTGAATGCTCATTTAACCACTGCAAAACATCATCATAGGTAGCAATGCTACACGATTCTGAACAGCTGTGAGCAAGCAAGGTAGTTGATTGGTAAATTTTCACAATTAGATGAATAATTACCCTAGAGTAAAGTCACAACAGATTCCCTGGTACAGAGTCACATTAAATTCCCTGGTATAAAGTCACAACAGCCAGCATTAAATTGCACATATAGCCACTGCTGAATAACATCCTAGGTAGCAATGCTAAAGGATTCTAAACAGTCATAGGCGAGACGAATAGTGAAATGATTAATTCACAATTAGATAATTAAATACCCTGGTAAGAAATTGCAAAAAATACCTGGTTCAAAAATCACAATAATTCCCTGATATAAGAACCACATTTCAGTTGCATGGAGTAATTCAAAATTTGTACCTGATGCTGCTAGGTTGTAGGGGGTGCTGCAACAAGATCTCAGATTGCTAAGCTAGATAACTAGAATTAATTAGCAGCACAAGCCAACCGAACACCCATCATAAAAGTCAGCAACCAACAACAAAGCACATGTTGCTCAATGCAGCACCCATCAGAGCTGCAAGTATCTTTAGATGTTTGTCAAACAATTTAAGCAAGTACAAAGAGGTGCAAGGAGGATACAGTAAACAAATGTAAACTATAAACAGTTAAAAGACCTCATCTCGAGATTCATATTCATCTCGCCTATGACTGTTTAGAATCCTTTAGCATTGCTACCTAGGACGTTATTCAGCACTGGCTATATGTGCATTTTAATGCTGGCTGTTGTGACTTTATACCAGGGAATTTAATGTGACTCTGTACCAGTGAATCTGTTGTGACTTTACTCTAGGGTAATTATTCATCTAATTGTGAAAATTTACCAATCAACTACCTTGCTTGCTCACAGCTGTTCAGAATTGTGTAGCATTGCTACCTATGATGATGTTTTGCAGTGGTTAAATGAGCATTCAAATTCTGTTTGTTTTTTTGGGGGGGGGTTTCGGAAGCCGTGGACTTACAGTATAATGTGAATTGGGTCATAATAATTGTTATCTACCCTGTTATCCCAATTTTCTAGTTTGCACTTGATTCACTACATGGTACAATCTGATGGCAACTCACCATCTCAACACCTATATACATATCTATACCTTGTTACGTACACACTTGTCCGCTCGCAATTTGGTTCAATCTGTTTCTTGTATTAGGGAATTGTTGTGATTTTTCTATCAGGGAATTTAATGTGATTTCGTAGCTGTGAAGGAACCGTTCCCTTCCGTCTGTCCTGGCTCTCCAGACACCCCTTCGTTGCGGTCAGCCCAGCTACTGGGAGCGCTGTCCTCAGCGCCTCGGGCGGCTTGACCTGCCTGCTTCTGTTCCTCTGCCCTGGAGCCGTTAGGAATCTCCAGAAGGCCGATCTCTGCCTTCTGAGGGTGAGTGTGGAGTGTAGCGTAGTTTGTAATAAAGACACCAGGCGCGGCTGTATGCTTTAAAACAGGATCCTCTCTCTCTGAGCTCTGAGAGTTCTTCTGACTTTTTAATGAACAACCACCATTTATGCTGAAGTCCAACAGTCATAATTTGCATACCCATACTAATTACTAGTCATAATTTGCATACCCATACTAATTACATTAGGTCAGTTATTTACAATAAACATTCTTTACATTCTCTAGCCTTCAGCTAACACAACATTTGTATATCCATTGTTCTAACACATCAGATTAAACACACACTATCAGAGATCCCTTGAATTAAACATGCAGCTAGGTAATGGGAAAAGCCCTGGTGCATAAATTACACAGCAGTAAAGCTTGTTTACTGTATACACAAAAACACATTTACCTACAGGAATATAAGTATTTTTAAAACCAAAGCTACGCCATTTTACACTAAACTAAATTAAACTAAAACCAAACGATGTAAAATATATTTAAAACCACACAATAAAAATGAACATAAAGTCTCTTGGGGTTTGAAGCATGGAGCGTTACATCAGCTCCATGACAGTAGCAGGGAATTTTTGTGACTTTATACCAGGGTATTTTTTCATCTAATTGTGTATTCATCATTCCACTATCTTCCTTGCTCACAACTGTCCAGAATTGTGTAACATTGCTATCTATGACGTAGTTTTGCAGTGGCTTAATGTGCAATTAAATGCTATCGTTATCATTTAGATCTGATAACCCATAATCCCATTTGGGTTAATTCCCTTATAGGGGCAAGTTACTATAGGTCCAAGGAGGCCTTCATTCCATCAATTTATATGTGTTTTAATTATTGTGTGATTACTTTGTATTTCGTCTAATAAAGGTTATTTTGGTAGCCGGCGTCTACCACATTCTTTTTTCATCATAAAAATATTACTAGAAAAATTCAGAGTTTTGCAATCTCTCGGAATTACTACTATATTTCTTGATGTGAAAGATAAACTATTAGAGTGGTTCATACTCCACAATTACCACATCTTTTATCAATTTACAAAGTATCAACTCATGATAATGCAATATTCTTAAATGCACATTAAAAAAATCACTTTAATGCTTGAAAGCACATGATTTCTCTGTATGGGTCCAGAGTAAGCACTCAGGCATAATAAACTGATTTTAACAATTTTATGGTAAACACACTGTTCCAATTTTTATTGTGTCCACATCTTTTACTGTAATGGGGTAAAGAATAATTTAGTACCTAATAGAATTTTCCACGTGTCATTTTGCTTTCCAAAAGCAAAAAAAAGGTCGTGGAAAAGCCCGGACAAAATATGAGAGCAAATGAAGCAATATAATTTTTTGGTTCTTAGAGGGCAAAAAAAGTATGATATGCCTTTTCTAATCATTGATGATGGCCAGTCATTTCTGCGCATGTTTTTAATTTATTTGAAAATAAAATCAAAACCATTTTCACTATCATCTCCCAGGTTTTCATTAGGCTTTTTTTGTTAATGATTTTATTATTGTTAACCCCTTCACTACCAAATGATTTTCCAAAAAAAGCATTGTCAGGAACCAGTGTTTTTTTGAAAAAATAATTTTAATTAATTATACAGTAAGAAATATTGGGAATATTCCCAGTGTATTCCTTACTGTAATAACCTATTTGGTGAGCAGATGTTGCCATCTACTGGTGAAATAGAGTTACTGCAGTTAGAGCTGCAGCTGCTGAAAGTCCAATAAGGACATTCAATCAATTTTAGACAGTTTTTAACTAATTTAATTTGCTTTTATCCTTCACAGCTGCAGATCGAGATAACTCGATATCGGACACTTGATGCAGCTTTTGAAGGCCCTAGCTATCTTGATCTCAGTACTGAAGGGGTCAATATTATTGCATTTATTATTTGATGTATCATTATTAAAAACAAATCTTGTAAAAGTAATGAATAAATACGTTTTATTACGTATCCCGTATTTCTACTAAGCAATCTGTTTAAACTCTGTTAGTGCTAAGATAAGGGTTGACACTTCCTTCTCTCTGTATACAGTCAGGTCCAGAAATATTGGGACATCGACACAATTCTAACATCTTTGACTCTATACACCACCACAATGGAGTTGGGATGAAACAATCACAATGTGCTTTAACTGCAGACTGTCATCTTTAATTTGAGGGTATGTACATCCAACTCAGGTGAATGGTGTAGGATTTACAGCAGTTTGCAGATGTGCCTCCCACTTGTTAAGGGACCAAAAGTAATGGGACAATTGGCTTCTCAGCTGTTCCATGGTCAGGTGTGTGATATTCCCTCATTACCCCAATTACAATGTGCAGATAAAAGGCCCAGAATTAATTTCAAGTGTGCTATTTGCATTTGGAATCTGTTGCTGTCAATTCTCAAGATGAGATTCAAAGAGCTGTCACTATCAGTGAAGCAAGCCATCATTAGGCTGAAGAAACAAAACAAACCTAGCAAGAACATTAGGTGTGGCCAAAACAACTGTTTGTAACATTCTCAAAAAGAAGGAATGCACCAGTGAGCTCAGCAACACCAAAAGACCCGGGAGACCACGGAAAACAACTGTGGTGGATGACCAAACAATTCTTTCCCTGGTGAAGAAAACACCCTTCACAACAGTTGGCCAGATCAAGAACACTCTCCAGGAGGTAGGTGTATGTGTGTCAAAGTCAACAATCAAGAGAAGACTTCACCAGAGTGAATACAGAGGGTTCACCACAAGATGTAATCCATTGGTGAGCCTCAAAAACAGGACGGCTAGATTAGTTTGCCAAACAACACCTAACAAAGCCTTCACAGTTCTGGAACAAGATCCTATGGACAAATGAGACCAGTATCAGCTTGTACCAGAGTGATAGGAAGAGACGAGTATGGAGAAGGAAGGAACTGCTCATGATGCTAAGCATACCACCTCATCAGTGAAGTATGGTGGTGGTAGTGTCATGGCGTGGGCATGTATGGCTGCCAATGGAACTGGTTCTCTTGTATTTATTGATGATGTGACTGGTGACAAAAGCAGCAGGATGAATTCTGAAGTGTTACGGGCAATATTATCTGCTCACATTCAGCCAAATGCTGCAGAACTCTTTGGATGGCGCTTCACAGTGCAGATGGACAATGACCCAAAGCAAACTGCAAACGCAACCAAAGAGTTTTTGTAGGGACAGAAGTGGAATGTTATGCAATGGCCAAGTCAATCACCTGACCTGAATCCCATTGAGCATGCATTTCACTTGCTGAAGACAAAACTGAAGGGAAAATGCCCCAAGAACAAGCAGGAACTGAAGACAGTTGCAGTAGAGGCCTGGCAGAGCATCACCAGGGATGAAACCCAGCGTCTGGTGATGTCTATGCGTTCCAGACTTCAGGCTGTGATTGACTGCAAAGGATTTGCAACCAAGTATTAAGAAGGGAAAGTTTGATTTATGATTATTATTCTGTCCCATTATTTTTGGTCCCTTAAAAAGTGGGAGGCACATCTGCAAACTGCTGTAAGTCCTACACCATTCACCTGAGTTGGATGTACATACCCTCAAATTAAAGCTGACAGTCTGCAGTTAAAGCACATTGTGTTTGTTTCATTCCAACTCCATTGTGGTGGTGTATAGAGCCAAAGATATTAGAATTGTGTCGATGTCCCAATATTTCTGGACCTGACTGTATGTATTTTGGGATTTTGTTCACGTCTTTTGACATTATTTTGTTTTTCTAATTGTATCATCTTATTACTTTGAACACATAAAATGCTGCAAGAAATGCTGTTTAATTGACACCATGGTTTTATCAAATAAAAAGGGAAAAATATTTTGCTATGAAAAGTATAGCAGTATCACTTTTTCCCTCTCAAATGCTTTAACTTCTCTTACATTAACCCCTTCACTACCAAGGGGGTTACCAGCAGTTTTTTGGAAAGTCATTATTAATTAATAATACAGTAAGAAATATTTGGGAATATTTACAAAGTATTCCTTGCTGTAATAACCTATTGGACAGATAGATGTTGCCATCTGCTGGCCAAAGAAAGAGCTACTGCAGTTCAGGTCTCTGTGCCGGATTAGCTGGTGAGATGTAGTCAGACCAACAGGGTTACTCTTTCATTCCCCGCACTAGGGATGAGCCAAACACCCCCGAGTTTGGTTCGCATTCGAACTAGAACTTTTCAAAAGTTCGAACTCGAACACGAACTCAATACAAGTCAATGGGACTCAAAGTTTGATTTTTAGAGTGCCCTCCAAGAGGGCATATATGCTAGATATTTGCCGTAAAAGGTGTATGGGGGTCCGGGTAGTGCCCTGGGGGACAGGAAACAAGGACAAAAAGTAAAAAAAAAAAAATTTTTAAAGGGACAGTGAGTTTTCCATGAAATAAGGGTTAAAAATAAAAATGAAAAAATCCTTCAAATATCGTGCCTAGGAGGTCCCCTTAACCTGTCCGTGAAGTGGCAGATTTCTAGAAAGTATAGAAACATTTAAAAACAATGTCCGGGTAGTGCCCTGGGGGACAGGAAACAAGGACAAAAAGTTTTTAAAAAGACGTTTTTAAAGGAACAGTGAGTTTCCATAAAATAAGGGTTAAAAATAAAAACAAAAAATTCCTTCAAATATCGTGTCTAGGAGGTCCCCATAACCTGGCCGTGAAGTGGTGGATTTGTATGATGTATGGAAACATCGCCATCACAGACCCACACACGACACCTAGCACTCCCAAACTGCATACAATGTATCAAATTCATGAGACCAGACTAATAAGAAGCACATGTTATTTCCAAAGACTAATTAAACACCTGTTGTTTATGCCGTTTGAGAGCACAGGCCATTAGAGGTGAGAATCTTTGCACCTAGACATTAGTTTTTATTTCAATATCTAATATAAGTATTCTGCAAGCATCACAGGAATGGCCACGGTCCAGTGATGAGAGATAGCTGCTTTGTCACCAGACCCAGTGATCATACAGGAAACAGAACTCGAGTGAGAATAATAGACCAGGACACAAGTGCTGTCTTGGGTGGTTCTTTTACTCTGGAGTAAATTTCATACATTCAGTAGTTTTATCAAAAATAGGAGCGTCACAAATTCATGAATTACAAACCAATATGTCAGCAATATAGGAACATGTTTTTTCTACTTTGGGCAGTACCTAGACTTACAAACATTTCCTGTCCTTGCCTAGTAGGCACGCCTAAATTGACGTCACAGCTATATCCTATTCTAGAAATAGGAATATTCCATAGGATGCATTAACAATAACCATCTGTATCCCTCCCTTCCTCTCGGCCAGCCGGCCTCTCTTAGTTTCTAGAGGAAATGGAGTTGAATAGAAAAATTTGCACTCCTTGATAAAAACAGGAAGCCAAGAGAAAGACCATACTCAGCATTACCTCATGAACACATTAGGCATTTACTGAGCAGTCAATCAGGCCCTATATATTTATATAGCTATCAAATATTACTAGAGTAGAAATATGTATTCAGTGAATTAGCTACCATATTTCAATTTCCTTTCAATCCGTCTTTTGATCATGTATCACGTGATCAATAATTAAAAAAGAAAACTAAACTAAACTAGTGAACCTATTACAAGTGGGGTTACATTGTCATCATATTATACATATAAATCATAATGATTAAAAGCGAACCAACAAAAATACAACAGTTCTTGGAAAAAGAGCAAAACATCTTGGTAGTAGTTCTAGCAATAGACACTGCAAGTGTAAAATCAGAGTTAATACAATATGTATTACTTTGTGAAAAAGGAAAGTTCATCAAAAAATAAACAGTTCGTGTAAATGAGGAAAAAAAAAAGTACTACTCTTCAGGTTGAATAGGACAGTTAATAGGCATAAAAAATAAATTGGGGGGGGAAACGATTCTTCAGCTGGGAAACCAGCCAACAGGTTAGCAGGGGCTTACAACTGCTGTGGCCCACACTCCAGATTCATCAGTGGGATACGTCACAGGAGGTGGTCATCTAGAAGCAGGGGTCATCAATTCCACGTCTGGGGTTGAGGTCACAGGTGGATCAGGAATGAAGTCATCAGGGATGAATGGCGCTTTCTTTATCCTTGATGCATGGATCCAGGAAGGTGATTCATCAGTCAGCACGGCAGTTCTGGTCACAGCAAGGACGGTAGTCGGCTCTCCATATGGTGGATCAATGGTTTTGTGACGATGCAGGGCCTTCACGAGTACTCGATCTCCTGGAACAAAACGGTGAGTAGGATCTGTGGAGAGAGGCGGAAAAGAGCAGGAGACCGTTCTATGGAAATCATGCAATGTTTTAAGCAATTGAGTAACATATGCTTCTCTAAATTCATCCAGATCACCTGGTAACATTACATGGGGACCTTGCTTAGGAATCCATGGAGTAGGAAAGGGTCTTCCCATGAGAACTTCAAAGGGGGAGAGGCCAGTGACAGAATGGGTGGTCATTCTTATTTCTGCAAGAATGGCTGGAAGGTAATCTGGCCAGTTCTTGAAGGTACCCTCAGTAGCTTTTCTAAGTTTATTTTTGATATTTCTATTTTGCCGTTCCACGATTCCGGAACTTTCCGCATGGTATGGGCAATGAAACTTCCATTGAATGGCCATTAATTTTACCAATTCCTGTGTGATCTTGGAGGTAAAGGCAGGACCATTATCTGAATCAATAGATATGGGGCATCCATATCTGGGTATTAATTGTTTACAAAGAATTTTGGCAACAGTTCTGGCATTTTCTCTTGCAGTAGGGAAGGCTTCAGGCCATCTAGAAAACTTGTCAACTATTACCAGAAGGTATTTCAGGTTACCTTTTGCAGTGGGCATGTGTGTAAAATCAATTTGGAGTTCCTGGAATGGACCATTAGCAGGCGGTAGATGTTGAGTCTTAATTTTTGGGCCCTGTGTATTATTTCTGGCACATATAAGGCAACGAGAAAGTTGTGAATTAATCATAGCCTTAAGATTACAAACAGAAAAATGTTTAGCCATTTTGCTGTATGTGAGTTTGGGAGATCTGTGGCCAGGACCGTGAAAAGAAAAAATAAAGATTGGCGCTGCTGCAGCAGGTAGGCCCACTCTCCCTCCTTTCTCATAAATTCTAACATCAGGCGGAATTTCTTGAGACTTCACAAGGCCTTCTGAGGCCCAATGATAAACATCAGCTTCAGTAGCACCTGCCTGGAGTTCTTTAAGCATCCATTTCTGGGGCAGCAGAAAAGGAGAAAGGTAGCAGGTGATGATTGGAGGGTGAGGAACAAGAGAAATGGTAGGAAATGAAAGAGCAGCAGCTTTAGACTTAGCATCAGCAAAATGATTGCCACGAGAAACAAAAGAGTCAACAGGATCATGACCTTTGCATTTAACAACAGCAAGACGAGAAGGCAATAGAATAGCAGACAGGAGATCAGAAATCAGATCAGAATGAGAAATAGGACGTCCATCAGCCGTAGTAAAACCACGGCGATGCCATAATGCACCAAAATCATGCACAACACCAAATGCATAACGAGAGTCAGTATAAATGGTGACAGGGAGATCTTTAAAAAGTTTACATGCAGCTGTTAAAGCAAAGAGTTCCGCAGCTTGCGAAGAATTTGAAGGAATGGAAGCAGATTCATGCACAATGTCAGGAAATTCAACCACAGCATAACCAGTCAGATACTGTGAATCAGAAGGACGAGAACAGGAGCCATCAACAAAGATATGACGAATATCAGGACCTTCTAGAGGAGTGTCAGAAAGATCAGATCTAGGAGAGGTCGTTAGTTGAATGAGCGGAAGACAATCATGTAATTCACGAGGCTCCTCTTGGTCTTCGCGTAGACGCAGGAGAGCATTTAGAACAACAGAAGGACCAGAAGTGACAGAAGAGTATTTGACAGACAAATTAGAGGTAGAAGTTAGTACAGTTTCATAACCAGACAAACGTTGGGAAGAAATGTGCTGGGTAGAAAGGTTACGAAGTACATGCAAGACATTGTGTTGTGTATGGAGAATCGTGTCAGTACCTAGGGTTAAGGACTGAACTGTTTCCACAGCCATGGCACAGGCAGCCAAGGAGCGGAGACAATTTGGCATTCCCTGAACAACAGGTGGCATGACTTTTGACAAAAATGCAGTTGGACGCAATGCCCTCCCGTGGACCTGTGCAAGAACAGCCGCCATTGTGCGCCCATCCTCCCTACAGTAGAGGTGGAAAGGCAGTTTATAGTTCTGTAGCCCCAGTGCTGGTGCAGTAGCCAACAGTTCCTTTAACGTATCAAAGGCAGACACCTTGTCCGGAGACCAAACAATTTGGTCCGGAGCTGTGCGCGCAGCAGACGCACGAAGAACAGAGTCATAATAGGAACAGTCTGGTATCCAGTGACGACAAAAATTCACCATCCCTAGAAAGGACAACATGTCTGTTTTGGAGGCAGGACGCTTGAGCTGGAGCAGGCTCTGAATGCGGGACAGTGAGAGGACACGAGATCCCTGAGTGAGAACGAAACCCAAATATTCAACAGAGGTGGAGCAAAATTGCATCTTTTTTCTGGACACCTTGTGGCCTTCTGAGTGTAGATGGTTGAGGAGAGCAACAGAGTCAGTGTGACATGCAGCTTGGCTGGGGCTACAAAGGAGGAGGTCATCCACATACTGTAGTAAGGTGGAGCCTTCCGGCAGACTGTAACTCAACAGAGTCTCACGCAGGGCACGCGCGAAAGTCGCAGAACTGTCAATAAATCCATAGGTAATACTGACCAACAAAACTGACTACCTTCAAATGTAAAGGCCAAAATGTGTTGTGTATCTGGAGGTACTGGGACAGAAAAAAAGGCATTTTTTAGGTCTATGACTGTAAAATGTGTGGAATCTGGGGGTATGGAGGTGAGAAGGGTTGGGAGGTCAGGTACAATTGGAGAAATAGGAATTATGATTTCATTGAGAGATCTGAAATCCTGAGTAAAGCGATATCCATCTCCTTTAGGCACAGGATTTACAGGAGTGTTGTACGAACTTACAATGGGACGCAGAATGCTAGTAGCAAGGAAGCGGTGAATGAATTCCCGTATTCCTTCAACTTTAGCAGGTGACAGATTATATTGCTTGTGATAGACAGGAGTTGCAGATTTTTTTAATTTTGCCGAATATGGGGTGCAGGAGCAAGAACCCACATCATATTCGTCAATTGCCCATACATCCGGATGTACACACAATTCGAGATCAGGTGCTGAAAGGAAAGCACAGTGAAGAGGAGAGAAGGAATGGGAGGAAGTGTTAGGTGGAGAGCAAAGAGTGGGGGCTGTTGGGGGATGAAATGTGCTGGGAGCAGCTTCAAGAGAAAAGAATGGAGAATCCACATGTAAAGATCCAGATGGCATGCAGATAATAGACACAGCAAGCAAAGAAAGCAAATCTCTGCCTAACAAATTAACAGGACAGGTAGGGAGAACATGAAAAGAATGAAACACAGAGGCAGGAGAAGAATTTGAAGAAATAGCAATGGGTGGGGTGACAAACGTTTCTGTTAGGACTCCATTAATCCCCAAAGATGGCATCTCAGCAGGTTTAATTGACCACAAACACCACTCTATTGTAAGCGTCGAATTTGTAGCACCCGTATCCACAAGGAATGGGGTTTTATGATCCTCCAAATTAAGGATCACTAGGGGCAAATGGTCAACTGTTTCTGAAACCTGAACACATGAGATGGAGCATGCCTCTGGGCCACATCATGCATTTGATTGGTTTTGCCAATCAATCTTATGACGAGGTGGATCACAGGCATTGTTAGGAGAGGTAACAGCATTGCTTGTTGGAGATCTTGGCTGGGGGTTCATAGCAGTATTGCCAATGTTCCTGGGATTATGAGGGCATTCATTACGCCAGTGATTTGGATCACCACAAATGAAACAAGTACCTGGGGTACGTGTGGGGTGTTGAGGACGATAATAAGTCCGTTTAGGGTGAGGACCATTATTACCTGGGGGACCTGAAGGACTGTTAAAAACAGCTAACATATATTTAGAATGCTGCAGGTCAAAGCAACCTGCAGAATCTTTAACAAGGAGCCTATTATTAAGATCAATAGGTACCACCGTTGGCCAGTTATCAATCACCTGTTTAGCAATTCTCTGGGTATCATCTCTGAGATTACCCATGAGAGTTTGAGTGTAGAGGAGACCCATATCTCCATCTAATGTCATGCCGGCATCCTCCTTCCAGTTCTTATGGAACCGGTGGACGAATTCGGTGACAGATTCTTTGGCATTTTGTTTGCATGCAATGGCTGCGACCATAGAACGTCGAGCTCCATAATTACGAGTCCATTCATCACAAACTTCTGTCCACATATCATCAATCTGGACCGATGTTTGTAAAGGCAAATTTTGAGGTGTAATAGGGACACCTATTAGAGGAACATGGGGGGGTTGAAGTGAGAGAACACGAGTCCAATCAAAACCAGTGTCATCAGCATATCCCATGACACCGTTAATGATCAACTTGTAATCTTCCTGAGTTAATTGCAATCCTCGTGTCGCCCGTTTAAGATATTGTGTTGTCGCAGTCGGGGAAATTCGGGGATTAGGAGAACCCTTAATTATAGAATTTAAGGTTCCTATATCAGGGGGCATAATAACGACATTATTTCCTGCAATTAAATAGGGCATCTGATATGTAGCAGGGGGGGTTGATAGTTTTGCCAGATTGGGTCCTAGTTATTATGTTCTGAAGTTGGGGTTCAAATTGGTCAATAAAAGATTGCATTTGGGGAGAGTATCCTACACGGTTGGGTTTGGAAGTGGATACAAATGAAGATGTACTGAATTTAGACTTAGGGGTTCTATTTTGCCAATCATATGTGCTAGTTTCATCTTGTTCTGTGTCAGATTCTGTTTCAACATGGGGTATTCCTACGATAGCACCTAAAACACCTATATTTTGTGTTAGGGCTTCGGGGGAAGGCAGAGGATTAGTAGTGGTTTCAATAGTTGTAATCACAGCTGCCAAAGTCTTAGGGTCAAGGCTGGGATAAAGGGAAGAGGGTTTGGGAGTAGGTTGTGAAAGGGCAGGAGGAAAGGAATTGTAAGGTGGGGGACTATCTATGGACCATGATACATCTTTAGCAGTTTTAGAAATGGGGTTATATGAAGAGGACAAGTGAATCCACACTTTACTAATTCCTTCATATATTTTCTATCCCAATTTGAGTCAGGTTGGAAATATGGGAAAGCTTTCTGGTCGTCAAGACAGCTTCCTGAATTTGGGAATGGATCAAAAGAATGCATGGCTGTAGTCCAGCCAGCGAGACAATCTATAAAGGGCGTGGTGAAATATCCGCCAGCAACACGTTGTATATAATCGGCGGGTGTTTCAGCAGGGCCATTTTGGGGCATTAACTTCTTATTGAAGTGCTTATCTAATTTGCCCGTTATTTTTGGATCTATATGGGAGGATTTTTTGGCACCCATATCGCAAAAAAAAGGCGCGGTGGAGGGGGGAAGGAGAAGGGCCAGCGCAATTAAAAGGGTGAGATGGAAAGGGTCGCAAAAATGCGCAGTTTCCTCTAGTCTCACTGAGCCAAATCTCAAAACAGTAATCTCCATTCTATTTAAAATCTTTTTAACTACACTATCAGGGAGAACACGCACAAATAGGAAATAACAAGTAGTCAGGTAAATAGAGACCCAATTCTCGGGGCGGGAAACTTAAAGGTATTAATCTTTTAAAATATAATACTCTTTACAACACAATTCAAATGTGAGTCACAAACAGCGGGGACATCCAACAATTGATCAAGGAAACAAAGAGAAAGGATCACTATTCTTTACCCAGACGATTGTAAAAAATCCTATTTTTCATTCACATCACTTAAACAATCAAATCATTCAAAAGAAACTCTTGCACTATCAAATCAAATAATGCGAGTTCGAAAATTTGAACAAGCAAGTTATCTATGATGAATATTAGGTTCAATAATATATTATAAATAAATATGTAACCCATACTCACCAAGACAAGTTGATTAGTTCAAATCCGCACTTCTGATACCAAATTGATAAGTATTCTGCAAGCATCACAGGAATGGCCACGGTCCAGTGATGAGAGATAGCTGCTTTGTCACCAGACCCAGTGATCATACAGGAAACAGAACTCGAGTGAGAATAATAGACCAGGACACAAGTGCTGTCTTGGGTGGTTCTTTTACTCTGGAGTAAATTTCATACATTCAGTAGTTTTATCAAAAATAGGAGCGTCACAAATTCATGAATTACAAACCAATATGTCAGCAATATAGGAACATGTTTTTTCTACTTTGGGGAGTACCTAGACTTACAAACATTTCCTGTCCTTGCCTAGTAGGCACGCCTAAATTGACGTCACAGCTATATCCTATTCTAGAAATAGGAATATTCCATAGGATGCATTAACAATAACCATCTGTATCCCTCCCTTCCTCTCGGCCAGCCGGCCTCTCTTAGTTTCTAGAGGAAATGGAGTTTAATAGAAAAATTTGCACTCCTTGATAAAAACAGGAAGCCAAGAGAAAGACCATACTCAGCATTACCTCATGAACACATTAGGCATTTACTGAGCAGTCAATCAGGCCCTATATATTTATATAGCTATCAAATATTACTAGAGTAGAAATATGTATTCAGTGAATTAGCTACCATGTTTCAAACCGTTGGTTATAATATTTTGCAGTAAAGAGTCTCTTTATTTCTAGATTTTTTTAGTATTTTTTTAAGCATTTTTATACTTTTTTCAAAATCTTCTTTTTTTTTCCGAACTCGAACCGAACACGCCAAAAAGGTCGAAGTTCGTGAACTTTAGAACTGCCGATGTTCGAATCGAACTCCGAACTGATCGAACCGAACAGCTCATCCCTACCCCGCACTTCAGGGGAATCAAATTCCCCGACCCTGTGGTGAATTCAGCATTCACCGCAGGGTCCCTGAAGTGCAGGGAAAAGCTGCTGACCGCATCTGAAAAACCGCCGCACAAACCGCTGAAATTAATGGAAAAACCACCGCAGAACCACCGAAAAAATGACGAATACACCCAATGATCCGTCTCAAAACCCTCGAACGCATCCAAAAAAAGCCAGCGACCCTTCGAACAGAGCGCCGACCAGCTGCCAGAAAAAGTCAACAAGCCAACGAACAGGGTAAAAAAAAAAAAAAAAAAAAAAGCACTGCAACTTTTAAAAGCTGTTTCAAGAAAATTCTACACAAAAATGCGTGAAAATTACATATAAGGTAGTATGAATAATAACAAAAAGGTCTGTTACAGAAAGGGATAAAAATGCTCCAGAAAGAAAAGAAAAAAACGCTATTTAAAAAAAAATCTGAAAAAAACTGCAGAAAAAATTTAAATGGCTAAATAAATATTTAATAGAAACGGGAATATGTTTTACTTTGAAACCTATTGGATTCACCTGACTAAATCTGCCGATTGAAACCACCAAAGATCAGGGCATTTCATTGACGTTTCTCTGCTGTTTGGTGCTCTCCGAATAGATTAACCATTACTTCTCTACGGGGATTTCATTACCGTCGACCAGGCACTGTACTTTGCTGGCAAATCGCCAATATTTGGTGAATTGTCAGCTTTGGAATAGCAGAATGGCCACAAAGATGCACCTTAAGGGAAAATTCACTGTCCGATGCAATTTCGGTGCCAATTCAGCTGTCTTTGAATAACCCCTCAAGACCCAGCTTCTTTATAAAATGTTAGCACCTTGGGCATCATGCCCATGATGCTAAAATGTTAAGGGGGTGTTCTGGAGCCCAAATGCTAATGAATTATGTTTGAAATGAATGAAATCCCTTTGCATTTTTCCTCTGGTATACCGTATCGATGATACTCTATATCAGGGCACCAGGAAGTATTATTATTATTATTATTATTCTTTATTTATAAAGCGCCAGCATATTCCGCAGCGCTGTACAATACGCACAGTATAGACAGGGTTACAATACATTGAACAACATTTGACAAACAGTACAGGAGGAGATGAGGGCCCTATTCCCGTAGGAACTCACAATCTAGGAGGGTTGGCGTTGGAAACAGGAGGAGAGGACTGTAAGGTGAGAGTGATTGATGGTTGCGTCAGTGAGTTGGGTGGTAGGCTTCCCTAAATAGGAATGTTTTCAGGGAGCGTTTGAAGGAAGAGAAGTTAGGGGAAAGTCTGACAGTACGAGGGAGAGCGTTCCAGAGAGTGGGGGCTGCGCGTGAAAAATCCTGCAGTCTATCATGGGAAGAGATGATGCGGGGAGAAGCTAGGCGCAGGTCACTGTTTGACCTTAGGGAGCGGGCTGGGGTGTATTTCGTGATTAGTGAGGACAGGTAGTGGGGAGCTGAGTTAGTGAGGGTTTTGTAGGTAAGGATAAGGATTTTGAACTTAATTCTGCAGTGGATGGGGAGCCAGTGAAGGGACTCGCAGAGGGGAGCGGCAGAGACAGAGCGGCGGGTGAGGTGAATTAGCCTGGTGGAGGCGTTCAGGATGGATTGTAGGGGGGAGAGGCGGGACAGAGGGAGGCCAGATAAGAGATTATTGCAATAGTCGAGTCGGGAGATTACCAGGGCGTGTATGAGTTGTTTTGTGGTGACAGCGGTAAGAAATGGCCGAATTCTGGAAATATTACGCAGTTGGTATCGGCAGGAGGAGGAAAGAGACTTGATGTGGGGGATGAAGGAAAGAGCAGAGTCAAGTGTAACTCCAAGGCAGCGAACTTAGTTTGATGGGGAGATGGTGATACCCTCCACCGTGATAGAGAAGTAGAGAGGTCAGGAGGTGGGGAGGCATTGGAGGGAGGAATAAGTAGGAGTTCAGTCTTTGACATGTTGATCTTTAGGTGGTGGGAGGCCATCCAGGAGGAGATGCCAGATAAACAGTCACTGACTTTTGAGAGGACAGGGGGAGAGAGATCAGGGGTAGAGAGGTAGATCTGAGTGTCATCAGCGTAGAGGTGGTAATTAAAGCCAAAGCTGTTGATGATTTTGCCCAGGGAGGAGGTGTAGATGGAAAAGAGCAGAGGACCAAGGACAGAGCCTTGAGGTACACCTACAGATAGAGGCAATGAGGAGGAGGAGTTACCAGCAAAGGACACACAGAAAAAAAGTACCTTGCAGATCGAGTATAGTCGATCTTTCTAGTAAGGGGTTAAATTATCAGGGTTATTCAAAGAGATCCGAAATGCTTGAGAAAGGTAACCGAACGCTGAAAATCAGCGTTCGGTTACCTTTCTTGGCCATTCGGCTATCCAGAGAGCAGGCAATTCGCCAAATCCTGGCGAATTGCCTGAACATACGGTGCCTGTTCGGTGCCTGTTCGAGGGCAGTGAAAACCCCGTGAAAAAGCACTGCTCCGGCTATTCAGAGAACAAAAACCAGCAGTGAAAGGTTCCCGATATGTCCTGCCATTCGGTGGTTTAATTCGACAGGTTTATTCAGGAGAATCCCATAGGCTTCAATGTTAAAAATATTCCTGTTTTAATTCAATATCTAATTATCTGAATTTTTTTTTTTTTAAAAGTCCGATTTTTATTTTTTATTTTCATTGAAGCTTACTTATTTTTTCTGTAACAGCCCTCTTTATTATCATTCCCTGGACCTCATATGTAAATTTCAGACATTTTCGCTCAGTAGTTTCTAACTGTTTTCCTAATTTATTCACTGCCTCTTCTACTGTGTCGAAGGCTGCGATCGGCTCCTGTTCAAGTTTTTTTGTGGTTTTCAGCAGGTTAATCCAGATGTTTTTTGAGGGTTTTCGGCGTGCATTCGCTGGGTTTTGCGGTTAGTTTTCGTCAGGTTTGCAGCAGCTTTTCCCTGCAATTCGGGGGCCCTGTGGTGCTTGCTGAATACACCGCAGGGTCGCCGAAATGGGATCGGCAAAACAAACCGAATTGAAGAGAACGAAAAGTCACCGAACGTGCGGTGACTTTTCGAGTCTCTTTGAATAACCCTGTATGTAGGGAAATATTTTTCCATGGTTAGAAAATTTCAGGAAATTTTACTTCTCTAGGTTGGTCTAGATTTGGTGGGTTGGTGTTAAATTATAACCATAAACAAACAAAATCAATATTCCTATTATAATTACCATATATAGAATGCCATAAACCTTTTTCCAGTTTCCTCTCACATAAGAAAAAGAAAGGACGTGTGCACGCCATGGCGGAGACAGTAAAACCAGCCACACAAGATATAGCTGCAATATGTCTGCCTTTCTTTTGTTCAGGCAAACCAGTTTATTAGATTTCAAAGAACTTATAGCCAATCAGCATACAGATATATTTCTATGTCAGATTTTGGCCAGCACGGTTTAACAAAGATTACTACATATGATTCAGAAATGTTTTTTTCTAGCTTGCAATTAGGGATGAGCTGTTCGGTTTGATCTGTTCGGAGTTCGCATCGAACATTGGCCATTCGACAGTTCGCGAACTTCGAACTTTTGGGGACGTTCGCCAAAAGTTCTAAAAATTAGTTTTTTAAAAAAGTATAAAAAATGCTTAAAAAATACTAAAAAATCTAGAAATAAAGAGACTCTTTACTGCAGAATATTATAAGTAACGGTTTATTAGATATTGGATTAAAACGGGAATATTTTTAACATTGAAGCCTATGGGATAAAACATTCTTATTACTAAAACATCAGGCAGACGAGGCCCTCTAATCAGGCACTGTAGAGGCAGCTTGCAGGGGCCTCCGAAGGATCCCCTTGAGGAGCATTGAGGAGCATGTGGCCGCCGGATGACAGAGCTGCAACTGTGCGGGCTAGCCGCCCGGGTGCATGTGGCAGAGACAGGCAGCGCAGGGAGTTAGCCACTGCACCTGCGCCACGGAAGACTCCCCCACAACCAGGATCCAGGGAGCCTCCACTGACCACCAGGCTAAGGTAAGGCGACACATTTCTAAAAAAAATTAAATCCAGCTGGTATGTGGGCTGCACGGGGTCTCAGGAAGTGGTTTGTTTTTTTGTGTGTATATTTTTAGCAAATTTATAGGGGAAGGTAAGGGCAGGTATGATATATATATAATATATATATATAGATAAGATATATATCTATATTCTTATAAATATATATATATCCAGACTTGTATTACACACACATTTTGGCAACTAATTGCCCCTCCCCCCCAATTTGGCTGATCCCTCCAGAAGAAATGTTGAACCCGATAGAGCAGAGAATAATATATATATTCTCTGCTCTGTCGGGTTCAACATTTCTTCTGGAGGGATCAGCCAAATGGGGGGGGGCGCATTTAGTTGAGATTGACCACATCCCACCCCCCCATGTGCGTATGTGTATATATGGTCTGAGGTCTGTGGGTGGGTGTATATATATCTGCGTGTTGATATATACGTATATATAGGTCTGCGTGTTGATATATACGTATATGTCTGTGTGTGGTATCAATGCATCCCTACTCTATAATATATCCCTATAATATATATGATCAGGGGTTACCTTTTTTTTATACTATTCCTATTACATTAACAGTCATTTTTGATGTATTTTATTCAGTAGAAACTTTTTTTTACCTATATAAGCTGTGCTTTGTGAAAATAAAACGGTTTGCCGACACTAAAGGCCCAATTTTAAAGCACCTATTGTTACTTTCATCCAAAGCCTGCATTAGTTTCACCATAATTTAGCCCAAAATTACTAAACTTGTTCTGCGTGACCTAAAAAGTCTCCTCTTTCCATACAGACTGCCGCCCCAAGTAGTTGTTTATGAATAGATTAAAGGAAAACCATTTACCGTCATTTGAAATGTCATGTTTTTGTTTTTAAATGTTTCTATACATCCTACAAATCCACCACTTCACGGGCAGGTTATGGGGGCCTCCCAAGCATGATATTTGAAGAAATTTTTCGTTTTTATTCTTAACCTTTATTTCATGGAAAACTCACTGTTCCTTTAAAAACTTTTTTTTAAACTTTTTGTCCTTTTTTCCTGTCCCCCAGGGCACTACCCGGACCCCCATACACCTTTTATGGCAAATATCTAGCATATATGCCCTCTTGGAGGGCACTCTAAATTTCGAACTTTCGAGTCCCATTGACTTGCATTGAGTTCAGTTTGTGTTCGAGTTAGTTTCGAACTCGAACTTTTGAAATTGTTCGAGTTCGAATGTGAACCGAACACGGAGGGGTTCGGCTCATCACTACTTACAATGTCCACGCACCCTTTCCTGCACTTCCTGTAAATTAGACCCTACAGGAAATGTAGAGAATGACCCGAAAGGACAGTTCTCAAGGCTGAGAAGAAACTGCACTGACATCGAGGTATATGATGATCAATCAATTAAACTCCTTAAAGATTTCGAGGAGAAGGGTTATAACAAAAGGAGACTGGAAGAGGCAAGAGGCGAAGTAAGGTCAACTGAGAGAATCCCTTTTGAAAGAGAGATCCTCAATGCGAAATATGGATGATAATGTTCCTTTTATATTTACCTATAACCCACATAATAGGAATATTAGACAGACCGTTCAAAAATATTGGCCTATCCTATGTTAGGGCCCTATATTGAGTGAAGTCCTGCAAGAGAAACCTAGGATTATTTGTCGGGGAGTTGGAAACTTAAAATTGGAGCTAACGCAAGATCGGGGAAGAAAATCAGTTAACAACTATTTCGGTATTACAAAGGGGTTCCACAGATGTGGAAACTGTTTGAATTGCAGAAATACTAGAAGCAAGAAGGAGGTTGTGACAGAAGTTCGGGGAAAAGGAAGGAATATTAAAATTAAAGAGGTGATCACTTGTTTTTCACGTAATGTGATATACTTGTTGACATGCCCATGTGGATGTAATTATGTAGGCCGTACGACAAGACCCCTCAATGTGCGCATACAGGAACACGTGAGGAATATCCGGAAAGGAGTAGAGAATCATAGTGTACCGTTACACTTCAAACAAAAGCACTCACAGAATCCAGAAGGATTACGATTTATAGGAGTGAAACAAATGACACCCTCCTGGAGAAGAGGGAACTTTGAAAAAGCCCTCGGGAAGGAGGAAATGAGGTGGATATATCTGATGAACTCACTACAACCTGGTGGCTTAAACGTAGATTTTGAGCTGTGCCATTTTCTAAATGATAGTTAGCTATTTTGAACATGTTAGAAACTCCCTTCTGGCCCTATTCTCTGTCTGTCATATTTATAGTTAATAAGGTTATTTAGAACATGATAGAAGCTCTCCCCTGGCTTTACCATTATTTTATCGTCTATCCAGAACACGATGGAACCCCCCTTTTTGATCCTATAATATAAAATAAGTCAATAGCAATAGTATAATATAAAATGATGCTAGAGGCCATCGTATTATTTTAAGATCTGCCATAAAATTAAAATGAATATGTCATCTAGTATACTAATATATATTTTTTCTACAGAAAGAGTTATAGAGAATCCATATTTTGACTGTTTTGACTGTTTTGAATTGTATCTATGAATAACCGTTTCTGTATACATCCTGCCGTTGTGAATCTGCGCTAAATTTTATATTTTTATCTTTATAATGTCATACTGATGATTTTACTAATTACTGTTCTGCTAGACTGCCTCAATGAACGATCATATCGTAATATTTGTTGTTATGGGTGATCTCTGGGCATTTGCTCGGTATATGGTAATCGAGTATGAGCACATGGTTTAAATATGCGCTGTGATGGTGTGCAAGTAGCATATCTGGCGTTTAACAGAAAATTACGTTTTTGAAGCCCACAGGAAACAATGATACTGACCGGAAGTGACGTATTGGATTTACCGGAAGTGCCGCACCGGAAGTAACAACACGGAACCCAATCACAGGAGAATGCAATTAAGTATTGTTAAGGAACTATAAATAGAGGGAGGTGTGCAGAGTCCTCCATGCACTGACTGATGAAGGCCTATGGCCGAAACGCGTCTCAGTAACCTTTTTTATGTTGTCTTATATATTTATTTTTAATATGCTTTAAAAATACCTTTTATCCATTAAACCTTTTTGCAATATGCTGGATGGGCCTTATGTATTATTGAGCCACCAGAGCCTGAACCAACGCACAGAGGGGCTTTTTTAGGTGTTTTTGCCTTCTAAAGAAAACACTTATGCGTGTGAAATGAGCCTAATGACCTGACAGGCTCCAACCTCGGTGAGTACACATTTGGCTGTACATTTTTTGCACATTCTTCCATCGTAAGGAGTTATTGCACTATGTGAGCGCCTGTCTCTTTTTTCTTTTTTCTCTTTGAGTGAACTTCTAAACTCTAAGAGAGGGAGGAGAACAGGAACGGGAGAATATTGAGCTCTCCAGAAGTTTTACCTTGAAAGTTCACCGTTACCCTTCCGACTTTATTCATCGCCTTGTCCTATTCTGCTGGTGCTGATATTTGTGTCTGGACAGTGGACTTTTCTCAACCTCTATCCTTGCAATGTGGATGAGTAATATTGAGTAATATTGCAGATTATATGTGTATATGCATAATATACTTCTTGCGCTATCTGGTTACCTTTACATTTTTCCAACAGGAAATGTGGCTAAATTCTACAAGCAACATCCTATGTAAGAAAAGACTGTCTACATACAGAATTAACACTTAAAATGGACTGTGACCCCTCCCTTTCTATCAGAACAGGCTTTTCAATAAAGGATATTTATATTTACAGAGAATTAAACTCTAACAGTAGAGGTTAAGTCACAGTGCAAGACTGATTATAGATTTTTGGGTAGAGTAAGGCAATCTAGTCTATTGTAGACTTTTGGTTTAAGGATAGGCTGATGACTTGTGGATATTCTCACAGATTCCTAACAGCCATCATTGAGATGTGTCCAACTGGCTCCATTCAGTGGGCATGGCAGCCACGAATGTACAACATCTCCTAAAGACAGAGGGGTTTAAATTCTGTGCCATAGCATTTGAGACAAGGAGTCTTGGCCGCCCAGGACATAATGTCACTAGACAGCTGTTGTGGGTGACTGGTCAGCTCAATCCCCTTAGGGTGAGGAGAGGGATTGGACAATATCAGAAGTGACATGACTTAAGCTTGTCTCCGTATTTAGTTTTTCAAACCCATTGAATCTTTGCTCAGTTCTCCTGCACTCCCTGTGACCAGTGACCTTGTGACCAGTTAATGTGTGTTTGTAAATTGTTCCTTGCAGTATGCATAACTTTTGCAGCTTTGACCAAACCCAAGGATTGCTTGATCACTTTGCTGACAGATTGCGCTTGGATATGTTTGCTATATAAAACTCTTTCCTTTGGCACATTTCGTACAGGGTTCCAACAATGCCAAACTTGCTCTTAAGATAGACTTAAGGACACCAAGATCATAGGAAAATAGGTGCTTAAAGGACATCTGCCTTCAAATGACACCATACATCCTTATAACCATAATCTGAAGCCCCTCTAGACTCACAACAATGTTTCTGTGAACAGCATTCTTACAGTGGAGCAATTAAATGGTAAACAAACAGAATGCCATTTGTGTATTGCTTCCCTTTCTGCATTTCCATTCTGAATTCCTATTTTTATGCATCTCCCTAAGTAATTGGCATATCACTTTGGAAACACTCAGGAAAGGGGAGAAACTGCAAGAACGTTGTCCTTTTACATCTACAGTATATAAAGAAGGGGACAGTTGGGTTTGACTAACTTTTTAGTGGCTACACAGAGTAACCCTTTGTTTACCAAAGTACTTTTCTTCTATTGCACATGCTTTGCTCTTGTTTATTAGCTTATTCTCTAAGGTAAAATTCAGATAAAAACTGTCACAAAAGTAAATTCCAAATCATTTGAAAGACGTGGAAAAATATCTGAGACGCAAGCTTGACCGTGAAGAGTATATACCATTTAAATAAGTAACAGGGGAATGTATTTCTCAATATATTGCAGACAACAAAATCATAGAGGCTAGCTCGCATGTTTAAGACGCTTCATGCCAAACAAAACAACTTGTCAAAGTACTTTCTACGAGAGAGAATAAATGGACGTCAACCAGGGAAATGTGGTTCACGTGATAGACTATTTGGTCTATGAAAAGACTTTTATTTGATGCCAGACAGAAGTTTATCTCTGGTATTATAAAAAAATATATGACTAGGAAAATGTGTATTTATTCATAATGAAATACCGTGTCAAGCCCAAAACAAAAATGTTTGTCTAAACACATGGTAAAAAACGAAGACTATGATTAGACATGATTAGGCAATTATAAAGGGACCATCCAATGCCAAGTAAACTGTAACGCATTAAACATATGGCAATAATAATGAACTTTTTGCATGCTCTCACAAATGTCCACTTTCACAGCCACAGACAGGTAATTACAGATTTGGGGGTTCTTATACGACTCCTTAGACCGGGATCAGATGAGCATCTTTGGAGAACGGAAGGAATTTCCGTGAGAGTGGATGTTCCTCCCACTCGATGCCCGTCTGGAAACCTCGCTGAGTGCAGTCAGTGAGCACAACGCTGCAACGGTTGATCGTCCTTTGGAGGTTCAAGCTTTGCAGCCCTGTCAACACGTGTCTAGCATTTTGAAGGGGAGGCTTCGTGCATGGACGCTTGTAGCGCGCATTTTGTACGCACGCTACAGTGTGTGACTGGCCCCTTTGCAGCGTCACAATGCTGCGACGGATGCCGGTAGGCACGTCTGTACGGGCGCACCTAGTGCGCTCGTCTGACACCGGCCTTAAACAGTATACAGTTGTGTTCAAAATTATTCAACCCCCAATGCTGTAAAGGGTTTTAGGGAATTTAGTGTACATTTGTAATTGTATTCAGAATGAAATCCTACAAGGACTTTTTAAAGAACCATATGCAACTAAAATGACATCAATTGGTTTTGTAATACAGTAGTAAATGTTTCTTTTGTGAATTCTTCATTGACACAATTATTCAACCCCTTAAAGACTACCACTCTGAAGAACAGAGGTTAATTCAAGTGTTTTCAATCAGGTATTGAAAACACCTGTGGATGTCACGGAGCAGCAATAAAGCATAATAAGCACCAATTAGGCAGCTTTAAAATGACTGTGATACTCAGCTCCTTCTAGACATTTACTGGTGTGGTTACAAACATGGTGAAGTCAAGAGAATGGTCCAGGAAGACAAGAGAAGAGGTGACTACTCTTCACAGGAAGGACAATGGCTATAAGAAGATTGCAAAGATGTTAAACTTACCAAGAGAGACCATAGGAAGCATCATTCGCAAATTCAAGGCAAAGGGCACTGTTGAAACGCTACCTGGTCGTGGCAGAAAGAAGATGCTGACTTCGACTGCGGTGCGCTACCTGAAGTGTAGAGTGGAGAAAAGTCCCCGTGTGACTGCTGAGGAACTGAGAAAAGATTTGTCAGATGTGGGTACTGAAGTTTCAGCTCAGACAATACGGCACACACTGCGTAATGAAGGCCTCCATGCCAGAACTCCCAGGCGCACCCCCTTGCTGTCTCCAAAGAATAAGAAGAGTCGACTGCAGTATGCCAAAAGTCATGTGGACAAACCACAGAAGTGTTGGGATAGTGTTCTGTGGACTGATGAAACAAAATTAGAACTGTTTGGGCCCATGGATCAATGCTATGTTTGGAGGAGGAGGAAGAACAAGGCCTATGAAGAAAAGAACACCTTGCCTACTGTGAAGCATGGCGTGAGGTCAATCATGCTTTGGGGCTGTTTTGCTTCTGCAGATACAGGGAAGCTTCAGCGTGTGCAAGGTACCATGAATTCTCTTCAGTACCAGGATATATTGGATGACAATGTGATGCAGTCTGTCACAAACCTGAGGCTTGGGAGACGTTGGACCTTTCAACAGGACAATGATCCCAAGCATACCTCCAAGTCCACTAGAGCATGGTTGCAGAATAAAGGCTGGAACATTTTGGAGTGGCCATCGCAGTCGCCTGACTTAAATCCGATTGAGAACCTCTGGTGGGACTTAAAGAAAGCAGTTGCAGTGCGCAAGCCTAAGAATGTGACTGAACTGGAGGCTTTTGCCCATGACGAATGGGCGAAGATACCCGTAGATCGCTGCAAGACACTTGTGTCAAGCTATGCTTCACGTTTAAAAGCTGTTATAACTGTAAAAGGATGTTGTACTAAGTACGAAGATTGAATGTCACTTGGGGGTTGAATAAAACTGATAATGATGTGAGCACAGAAAAGACATTTGTGGTTATTTCATTATAAATGTTATATTATATTTGTCTGACCTACACGTGCCTCTTTGATTTAATTGTAAGCAAGATGACTGAATGATCAAAATCAATGTCAAACTGGCCAAAACACTCAATTTCAGTGGGGGTTGAATAATTTTGAACACAACTGTATACTGCACACTCCGTTGTGCGCACCTGCACCTTAGTCTGAGGGCTCATTCCTGCCCTGCCTATCAGGGGATTTTGAGCACCCCCCCCCCATGGCAGCCTTTTTCAACTAATGGAGATGGTGACATAAGAAGGTAAGAAACTCTGTCTTAATTCCCTCATAACTGAGATTTGTATGAGCAGGATGGGAGTCACTCCCAGTGTAGGCAAACTTGAAAGTCACAATGCATCAGGCATGCGCGATTTCATGGACAATATACCAATATTACTTTGATTAGTTTTATGTTGAAGCTACTTGTATATTTTTACAGGTGTTTCATGTTGTTTTTGTTCATACTGTGGGTGCGCACAGAAAGACTGGTTGTTAATGAACGCTGTGCGCTGAGAATTCTGCGTGCACAACTTTCAGCAATCTCATAAACGCCGCCCATACACATCACAAAGTAATTGTACATTCCCTTGTGTAAGGAGTACAGGCGACGTTATAAAGATTTTAGAAACGTGTGTCCCGGCAGTGTATTTCTCAGTTTTTGCACGTGTTTACGTGTGTTTACGCATGTATACGCGTGTGCACATGTGTATACAACTATACTTTACCAAGTTTAACCCCCCGACGGTGTTCCCGAGTGTGGCTCGGGGTTAACTTTCAGTGTTGAAAGCGTTAACCCCCGAGCCACACTCAGGTTGCCGCTGCATACATTACCTCTCCCTGCGCTCCCTCGCTGATCCCCACTGTCTCCTCCAGCGATCGCAGCGTTTTACTTCCTGGTTCTCTTCTCGCATGAAGAGAACCAGGAAGTAAAACTCTGTGTTCACCGGAGGAGACACAAGGGATCGGCGAGGGTGCGCAGGGCCAGGTAATGTATGCAGCGGCAGCCCGAGTGTGGCTCGGGGTTAACGCTTTCAGCACTGAAGGTTAACCCCGAGCCACACTTGATACCAGGTGGCCAAAATGCCAGAGACATTAAAAAAACACAAATGCGTGAATGTGTGAATGAGGCCTTAAAGTCTCCTACATTTAAAAATTATTCAACATATAGGGCTAAATTACGATCTTCGTGTTAAAACGCAGGCACAAGGGAGGAAAAAATGCGCCCACAGTTTTCCCCTTGCACCCGCATTTTAACGCTGGATTACAATGCAGGCGCAAAAAATTCTGCCTGCATTGTTATCATGCGGTAAAATCAGGGATGCCCGCAGCAGCATCCATAGGACTCCAGTGAGTTCCCCCCTGCCGGTCACATGACCAGACGGATCTCGCCTCGCTGGTCTGCGTAGTGATACGCAGGGAGAGACTGGGGGGATTTTTCCCCCAGTCTATCCCTGCTCCTGCCGGCCGGAGAAGGCAAACAGAACCGCGTTCCTCGCCGCAGGACAGAGGGTGAGTATAGCATTCAATTATTTTTTTTTTAGGCTGGTGTTAACAGATTCTGCAGAAGTGGAATCCGTTAAGACCAAGTCCTGGTTCTGGTTAACTTTTCGCTAACCAGACCCCGACGTTAATCAGCGCCATGACTTTGTAATCCAGCACTGACTAACACTTTGCGCTCCCCATGTTAAGCATAGGGAGCAGAAAGTACAGTAACCTCGCCCTGAAAAGTGCAAGGGACCAAACGCAAACGGGTTTCTTAACCCGTTTGCGTTTGGATTGTGATATGCAGTAAACACCGCAGCAAACGTTAATGCTCACACAAGGGAGCGTTAACGTTTGCGTGAAGAATGTAATTTAGTCCATACTGTAAATACATATTTGCAGCCCTTTCCCATTTAATAATTCAATGCCTGAATGCTCTGTTTTCCTGAAAAAGTATTCTCCCCCCAGAAATGACTTTAATAGCCTGATTATCTGTTATGCTGTTGTGTCTTTCTCTCAAGAAAATATGATATAAACATAGCATGAGATGCAACATGGTGGTTAAGCAACAGAGGTGTGATAGATGGAGGAAGGCAAAAGCAAATTATCAATTAGCAAAATATAACAAGGGACATACAGGGACAGCCTGCTTGTATTTATAGAGCTCTTCACAGATCTCATTTTTGTCATCACCTTATTAATATCCAAATCTTAACGAACGCAAACAGCTGCCCTCGAAGAATGAAAATGCTGTTACTGCTGCAGAAGAGAAGTACATGAACTAGCAACATTTTTTTTTTTTTTTGTGAAAGGATTTTACCAGGAAGGATACATTGAGATTTCTCTCGTTTTCAAGTCATGCTAAGCCTGCTACAAATGTATTCCTGTAAAAGCAGATCACAATACAACAGCAATTAAGCTATGTGCACATGGGTTGTCAAAAAGATCAGCCAACGTTTCTCTTGGTCAGATGACTCTTGGCTCTTCATTCAATCATCTTGAAGGATGACTGTCTCTGGGGTAGATTACGAAGTCAGGTGTAGCCATAATGAATACTCTGATAAAATTACCAAGCCACATCTGACATGAAGCAACAAATCCCATTTGCTTGCCGAATGAAGTTGGCTGAAGTCGTAATGGAAGTTTGAAGCAATGGACAAGGCTCGGCCTCTTCCTGTCTGGGGGTGTCGTATGACTATGGAAGACTACAAACAACCAGTTTTTTGTAGGACTACAGATCCAGTGGACAACAAGCCTTAAAGTCTGTAAATTTGGAGTCTATCAGGGTTATTCAAAGAGAATCGAAAAGTCACCACGCGTTCGGTGACTTTTTGTTCTCCTCAATTCAGTACGATTTGGCAATCCCTTTTTGGCAACCCTGCGGTGTATTCAGCAAGCACCACTGGGCCGTCGTAGTGCAGAGAAAAGTCGCCGCAAACCCGCCAAAAACTCACAGCAAAACCCAGGCGAAGGGCTCACCGAGACCCGCAAAAACATCTGGATTAACACCGCCGAACACGCCGGAAAAACCCGAGCAGGAGCCGATCAGAGCGCAGAGCAGCCACCGGAAAAAGCGGACACCGCAGACGAATGAAGTGGAAAAAAAAAAACGTACTCTTGAATGTTTGAAAAGTGAAACACTGTTTGCAAAGAAACTACTGAGCGGTGAGCGGAAATGTCTGAAAGTTACATATAAGATGCAATGAATGATAATAAAAAGGGCTGTTACAAAAAGAAAAAACAATTTAAAAAAAAACTGAAAAAATATTTTCGCACAAAAAATGCCAAAAAGATCTTAAAAAATCTAAAAATAAAGAAACTTTCTACTGCAGAATATTATAATAAACGATTTATTAGATATTGTATTAAAATGGGAATATTTTTAACATTGAAGCCTATGGGATTCGAATGAATAAACCTGTCGAATGAAACCACCGAATGGCAGGGCATTTTGGCAACTTTTCACTGCTGGTTTTTGCTCTCTGAATAGACAGAGCATTGCTTCTCTATGGGGAATTCACTGCCCTCGAACAGGCACCGTATGTGCAGGCAATTCGCCAACATTTGGCTACGAATGGCCAGGAAAGGTAACCGAACGCTGAATTTCAGCATTCGGTTACCTTTCGCCAGCAATTCGGAGCTCTTTGAATAACCCTGTATGAGACCTACCTCTTAAGTGTGCGCTATCACCTTTCTGTGTATACCATACCATTAAGAGCGTTTTCTAAACAAACTGGCAAGGAAGAAGATGACAATCAAGCCAAATACACAAGCACTGTTCTAAATAAATACTAATAAACTTTATGTGTGCCCTTTAATAACCAGCATATCTTAGTCCTATAAGCGGAGACAGATGTTCATTATGCAAGAAACATTTTATCCAGAGGTTAACATCATTGTAACCAAAAACTCAATAACTGCAACGTAACCAGGTCATGACATTACGCACTATATCCTCTGTACAGCCAACAGAGGAAAATCTCATAATGCTAATTTATTAGCGTTCAAAACCAGAAGTCATGGAGTTAAACTGAAAACCTTTGAAATCCCAGTACATACATTTTCTGATTTTTAAAAATTAAGAAGAGGAAAACAAGAATATAAAAGACACCTGGGATGTGTTTACAATAAGGAAGCAAGCTCGGAGAATATTAGAAACAAATTAGTGCTGCATTTGTAAGTATATTCAAACCATATTCTATCAGGTTTATTCCAAACTTCATCCAGCCAGATGGTTTGATATGGAGGATTTAACTTTCTGAAAAAAAAACTTTATGAAATGGACTATTTCAAGTGGATACTTTAGCCGAATTAAAATGGAATTTAGCAGCTGTCATGGATTAATCCATTGAGTTCTGACAGTGTGGGAATTAAGAGAAAATATTTTCAAATATACGTTTTACGGCAGTACTGTCTCATTTACGTGGTTCATTTGGACAATTTTGAAGATAATTCTGTCACTTATCTCTTCCATTAATTGCAGTACATATGGGATTGTTCAGGGTGGGATTAATTTGGCAGTCTGCTTTATATTTATATATGAATTTAATGAACTTTACAAAAATAATGAACTGTTCATTAGACAGAAGAACATAGAAAGTCAGATGTTATGCTTTGTAAGTAATAACACATGGGTATTTGTAACATTAAAACAGCGGCAATGCTAAAGTTAGTGAATTAACTGGGAATAAATTCACATTTTTGGTAATTCAAATGTGTATATAACAATGAAGCAAAATTAAAAGCACGATTACATGTATCACAGATGTCTTTTATACTCTTTTTTTTCCTTCAAAAGTTTGAAAGATCAGTGCTCTAGAATTTCAAACAGTTGCCGTTTAACTTCATGCCTTCTGATTTGTTGAAAGAGACAAAGTCAGCTTTATTAAGATCCATTATATATTCTTCAAATCGGGAATTGTGATGAAATGGCCAGTGAAATCCATTTTGTGTCAATTATGACAGACTGTTTAACCCCATCACTAGCAAGATCAAGATATCTCGGGCTTCAAAGTCACCATCCGGTGCCCAATATCGAGATATCTCGAACTACAGCTCTGCAGCTCAACAGCAAATTAAATTAGCTTCTTGCAGAAGGTGCAAGAAATGGTGTAAAATCAGCTAATTGGGTGGAGTTGAGGTAACATCACTGCTCTGCGTGGAGAGAGCCTGTGGAGACATAGGTTCAATCCCGACGAGTACTACTTCTCCAGTAAGTGTCCTTGGGCAAGACACCTAACGGCACATACTCGCCACCCAGGACATACTTGAAAACGAGAGAAATCTCAATGTATCCTTCCTGGTAAAATCCTTTCACAAAAAAAAACTGGAAGTCCTGACATCGGACATTCAGCAGCCAATGCAGGAAACACAAGCTGCGACTGTAACTGCTGTAACTCAATTTGGCAGTAGATGGCACCATCTACTGGCGAAATATGTTATTACAATATGAAATACAATGGGAATATGCCCAAATATGTCTTACTGTATAATCAATGAACAATGATTTTTCAACACTGATTCCTGACAACGGCTTTTTGGAAAATCACTTGGTAGTGAACGGGTTAAGATTAAAATGTTAAACTTTACCTGTAATACAAAGTTCTTAAGATGAATCCTGCAACTGGTCTTTCGAAAGATTTAGGATAGGTGTTGTAATTTTCTAGTGTTATCTTCATCACATTAAACAGCTCTAAACGCAAAATTTATTTTGGATGCTTTTGAATTAAGATACAGGGTGTCCATAAAGTCTCTTTACAATTTCAAAAATGTATTACAAAGTCAAATGAAAAGACAAAGAAGTGAAAATTATTACAAAATGAGACGTATATGTTTAAGGGTTTTTTGCCTCATTTAATACACCTCTATATGGGCACCATTAGTTGGACAAAGCACATCAAGACGGTACTCGATTGCTTGCCATGTTTGCTGTAGCATACCCCCATCAATGGTGGCAATGGCATCAGTGATCCACTGCTTTAGATGAATGTGTGGTGTGGGATCATGTGCAATCGAATCATTGGCCCGTTTTTCTTCGGCGAGACATCAATTACTGCAAATGTTTACCTTGACCTTTTGACTGAATACGTGGCACCACGACTACATGACCTTCAACCAACCATCATTTTCCAGCAAGATGTTGCACCACCACATTGGGGACTGCATGTTCGTGGGTTCCTCAATGAAACCTTTCCAGACCGGTGGCCACCTCGTTCACCAGATATCACTCCCCTCGACTTCTTTCTATGGGGTTATGTTAAAGATATGGTGTATGGAACAAAGGTACGGGACATCACTAATCTAAAGCAGAGGATCACTGATGCCATTGCCACCATTAATGAGGGGATGCTACAGCCAACATGGCAAGAAATCGAGTACCGTCTTGATGTGCTTCCTGCAACTAATGGAGCCCATATAGAGGTGTATTAAATGAGGCAAAAAAAACTAAATATATACGTCTCATTTTGTAATAATTTTCACTTATCTGGCTTTTCATTTGCCTCTGTAATAAATGTTTGAAATTGTAAAGAGACTTTAGGGACACCCTGTGCAATAAGGAGTCATGTCTGTGGATTTCAATGTATGATATATAACGCACCTGTGGATGCCAGATCATAATTTACAGGAAGCGTTTAGGTTAACTTACAGGGGTATGAGGTCTCTTCCTCACTCATCACTGTTAGAATTGGTTATTTCTTGCTAAGAATGTGGATCTTCCACCTGCCAAATCTGATTGGACAAATGACTCAACCTCTGAAAGGGGAGGGGCATCTGTTTGCAAGTAGGATGCCCCTTTACCATTTAGGACGCGGAGGATCATTGTGATTAAAAAAGTGACTTTTATTGCATTTCAGAGAGTTTATCACACAATATTATATTATATATTTGTCTCATAATAGAATTCTAAAGTATAGAATAGAGTATAGTTTACTGGAATGTTTCAAAGTGCTATGATTAATTCCAGAATTTATGTAATTTTTGACTTATTCAACAGACTTTTTTCTGAACAGCAAACTGCAGCGTCTGATAAAAAAGATTAAATATAGAATAATGAAATGGGAAAATCTTCAAATCATCAGAATGTTGTATAATCTATTGTTCTTAATATTTGTTCCTAGAAATACCTGAGATTCTGATTAGGAAACTGACCTCAATATCTGAAGTCGCTTCCATCATATGTCGGATTCACTCCTGTTGCAATTGTGAGACAAAAACAATACATTGAAATTATTCTTGCAACCTTATCTGTAGGGTTTTAGTGTGTCCTTTATTAGTTATTAATATATATATATATATATATATATATTACACACAAATGCACGCACACATCAAGCTTATAGGATTCAGTGTGGCCGCTTAATCCTTTCACTTTTTTATGTTGACTGCTGAGCTCAGACACATCGTGGAAAATATCTGAAAAAGGCAGAAATCTGACATAAATCTGTCTTTAGATCTAGGTTCTGAAAAGTAAATATTTCTGCAAAATAACATCACCAGAACGACAGGATAATAGAATACCCTAAGGGCATCTCCAGGACATCAGTTTATAATCCCCTGCTAAAAAAATAAGCATTAAATGTTGTTTTAGGTAAATCAGGGTTTAAACAGTTAAATAAGCTTGCAGAAATCTTGTGGATGAACTACGCCATTCTCTTTAAGGGCAAAATAAAATGATGCCTGTCCTTCATATGGGTACTATTCCAGTTGGAGTGGAAATCTGCGAGCAGTTGCAACAGTTGTTGTTATGTAGTTTTTCCAAGATGTGTGATTTTTTCCATCTTTCAATTAGCTTGAATAGAGAAGGGGTCATATTACACTCTTCATGCTGAAACTGAGACGCTAAGGAGAAAAACCTACGCCTGCGTACGTTTTAGCGTGATATTACGGTGCAGGCGCTAATCCAGCAGCCTGCACTGTAACACAGCGGTAAGCCTCAGTCCATAGGCCTCCATTGAGGCTAACACTGCCGGTCGCAAGACCTGCAGGATCTCGACTCGCGAGATCTGGCAGGTCGGCATAGTCGGCATAGTGCTCTGGCATAGTGATCTGGCAGGTCGGAATAGTGATTCGCAGAAGGAGACTGAGGGACTTTTTCCTTCAGTCTCTCTCTGCTCCCAGCTGCAAAAAGAGGAGGATGGAGCCGCCGTTCTCTCCACGGGCTTATAGGTGAGTATGTAATTTTTTAAGGCGGGGTTTCTGCTGGAACTGATGGATTCCGCAGAAGCGGAATCTATTAGCACCAGGTCCTATTTGTGGCTAACCTTTCAGTTACCCGCAGCAGGATGGTAATTAGCGTTAGGAGTTTGTGTTCCCCATGTTAAGTATAGGGAGCGCAAAGTACAGTAACCCCGCGCTGAAAAGCGCAAGATCCGAATCGCTAACAGGTTTTTTAACCCGTTAGCGTTTGGATTGTAATATGGTGCGCCCATGCTAGGGCAACCAAGGCTAATGTTAACGCTCACACAGGTGAGCGCTAACGTTAGCGTTATGAATGTAATAGCGCTCAAGATTTTTGCAGTTTGTGCTCTAGGTTGTTGTATTCTGTATATAGTTGTTTCAGTGTGTATATTTAGAAGAGAAGCAGAACATTAAGTAACAGTATATCACAATATTTAACCACAGCAGCTGTTTATGTACCATAAGCCTAATCATGAGCTTATCAGTGAGTTTAAGCTCTTGTACTTATAATGATGAGAAGATCACAGCTGTCACTGGATGTTGATAGGTACCAGTTTTGTGGAGTTGCAATCTCCTTATGAGAACTTTCTGTTTGGTTTTAGCTCTCGCAGTGATAAACAGTGAATCAAGACCAATGGTTTGTTAGGGTGATACTTAGAAATCAGTAAACCTTTGGTCCCTTATATTACAAAGTCTCCAGAACTCCATCATGTCATAATTCTACATGGATCACCATTATGTATACTTACTGTAAATGTGATCCCCGCCTTGTATACAAATTATACGTCGATCTTTACAGCACTGCTGGTTTTCTTGCCTTGTTTTGTACAAGAGCGTGGAGAGCACTTATGGAACGTTCGGCAAGCAGAAATGCCTATATTATTACAAAAATAAAGTGTGTTTCCAGTTATACAGTAACATTAACATTCATGTCCTCAAAGGGACCAAACCAAATAATTAGCAACTGTCACTCAAACTTATAACATGCACGAAGGCATATGTGAACAACACAACAAATAAGGAACCTAGACCCAAATTGGCCACTTTAAACATTAGGGATTACATCTCTAGTTAATCTCAGGGATAGAGATAAAAATGAATAAAGTATATTAACCTTTCCCATCCTTCTTATCAACGTGTGTATTTGTAAATACACGGAGCTGACATCACACAGTTGCAGGAAAATCCAAATTGTTAACTGTATGTTATTGTTCACAGAATTTACAGTAGACCCTTTATAGTATATTTACACTGGTTCAAATTCAACATCAGTAACAAATAAACACACAAAAAAATGGAATTTTACTCAATGTTTAGATTCAATTCTACTGGGTTCAATAATGAAAATAGCTGCGAAGAGTTTTGAAATTAGAGACATTTTTAAGAGAGTCTATAAGAGGGCAACCTTCAGGGGCTCAGAAAACGATTTCTTTCCCATGGGTCTTATATTCTTTATAAAACACATTCACTGAACAAGTATGAACAATTTACAAAGGATTTAGTATACATTGAAGTGTTGCTCCTAGCTTTCAGGGATGGTAGTTACATTGTGTGTGAAACAGAGGAAGCTTCCCAAGGTTCTATTCACAATGCGCCGAAATCGAGTGTCGGCCCATTTCAGCTCACTTCGGTGATTCCATTTCGCCAAAAATATGGTGAATTCAATATTTAGTGAATGGTCACCGTATTTTGCTGAAATTGGAGTCGCTGAAGCAGCTATCGGACATTGCCGAAAACCGTCGAATTGACATTGGAGAATTCCACTGAACTGAAAACAAAAAAAGAAATCTCCTATTCTTCGAATAGGGGTTTCAATCAATAAAAATATAATAAATAATGTGTCCAATAATAAAAAAAGGTCCTTTAAGCCCTTCACTACCGATATTGAGATATCGAGATATCTCGGACTTCAAAAGGCACCATCTGGTGCCCCGATATCAAGATATCGCGATATGCTGATCTGCAGCCCAAAAGCTAATTCAATTTGTTTGTTTCCTTTGCTTTTGGGCTGCAGAAGGTGCCCCAAAATTTTAGCCCTGCGGGCATAATGCCCAAATAGCTAAAACTGTAAAATCAGCTGCTCAAAGCTCTGAAATACTGGGCTTTCAGCAACCGATGCAGGAAAAAATAGAAGAAAATAGACCAGTCGCTCAAACCTCTAACTCAATTTGACAGTAGATGGTGCCATTTACTGGCCAATAATAGGTTATTTACACTAAGAAATACAATACAGGTATAAAATCAAATATTTCGTATTTATAACTAATTAAAAATGATTTAACAAAAAAAATACTGGTTTCTGACAATGTTTTTTTGGAAAATCCCTTTGTAGTGAAGGGGTTAAAACCAATAAAAAGGTCTGTTACAAAATAAAAAAAATCTTAAAAATGTAATCTAAAGGAAAATACAAAATTTAAAAAAAAACTATTTTAAAAATTAAAAAAATAAAATAAATAATGGTCTTTAAATTTTTTTTTTTTTTAAAAAAATATATTTTTTTAAAATTGAAACCTATGGGATTCCCCTTTTTAACCCTTTCCATGCGGCGGACGCACTCAGCGCATCCTGCCGCATGGCCACTTCGCTGCGGAGGACTCGCTGAGCTCGTCCTCCCTTTGCAGCGGCAATCGGCCTGGATTCCGGCCAATCGCGGCGGCCCCCCGGTGCGGGCTGACATCCTCGATGTCAGCCCAGCCTCCGGGACCCCAGCGGGCACGATAGGCGTCATCGCGCCTGCGTGATTACGTCTATTTCAGGCACCCCCCCCGACATTGCGAGGAAGGTGCCTGAAGGGGAGGGGGAGAGGTCCGAAGGACCTCTCCTCATCCGTGCGGGCCATCTGCTAAAGACAGGTACCTATCCAAGCAGCGGCTGTCTTTAACCCCTAGGGGGCTGGATCGCGATACGGCGCTGACATGCGCCGTATCGCGGTCCCCTCCCGGAGCTGGCCGACATCTTGTCTGTCAGCCAAGCTTCTGGGATATCCACCTAATGACAGGCGTCATCGCGCAGAGCGAGATGGCGCCAGTTTCGAAATTAACACCTTGCTGCCACCTATGGTGGAGATAGGGGGCTGCAATGAACCCACTATCTCCCGATCCGTGACAGCTAGGAGTTAATGTTTGCTATCATTGGAACGGCCAGAGCGTGGCCTTTCCAATGTTACCAAACATGACCATGTAAAATGTAAAAACAATAATTAACCACTTCCATGCGGAGGACGCGCTGAGCGCGTCCTCCACATGGCTCCTGCTGTGTGGAGGACGCGCTGAGCGCGTCCTCCCTTTGGGGTCAGCGTTCGGCCGGGTTCCGGCCGATCGCTGGCCCCCCCGGTGCGGGCTGACATCCTCGATGTCAGCCCAGGATCCGGAACCGCCGCCGATGAAATTAGGTGTCATCGCGGCAGAGCGATGACACCTAATTCAGGCGCCCCCCTGCATGTGCGGAGGAGGCGCCTGAAAGGGAGGGGGGGAGGTCCTTCGGACCTCTCTCCCTCCCAATCGGCGGCGTTGCGGGGGTTAACCCAGGCACCATTTGGAAGGGCACAGCCTGCCCTTCCAAATGGTACCTGGCATTAACCCCTGGGGAGCCAGATCACGAATCGGCGCTGAAAAGCGCTGGTTCGTGATCCTTTCCCGGAGCTGGCCGACATCTTGGATGTCGGCCAAGCCTCCGGGAACTCCCCCTGAGGAATGGCGTCATCGTGCATAGCATGATGACGCCAGTCCTAGAGTTAACCCCTAACTGCCACCAACAGTGGAGATAGGGAGTTCCAATGAACTCCCTATCTCCCGATCCGTGGCAGCTAGGGATTAAAGTTTGGTATGGTTGGATCGGCCAGAGCATGGCCGTTCCAACGATACCAAACACTACTGTGAAAAAAGTTTTTTTAAAAAAATAAAAATTAAAAATAAAAATAAAAATATATTTAAAAAAAAATTATAAAAAAAAAATAAACATTTTTTTTCTTTTTTTTGGTTCGTTAATGCAGCAATATTGTTCCCATTTCAATTATAATGTGAACAATGATGCTGCACTAACGATTTTTGTATGCGGTGCGTTTGATAAAAATCGTGTAATTTTCCCCAAAAAAAAATGTAACGAGACCCCATCTCTAATTTTTTTAACAAGCGCACCCCATACAAAATATAACCGCAATTGCTCGCATGTTAAAATGTGAAAAAAAAAACACTTTACACATTGTAAATTATTGAAAATACATATTTTATTGCATTTTTTGTTATAATATACAGACAGGTCATGACGTATACATATAATAATGACATATTATGAATCTACCGAGTCTGACGGAAAGAACGATATATAATATGTCTGGGTCATATACTAAAATAAGCCTTCAAAACACGTTTAAACATGATGAGCAAAACCGATAAAAATGACCTCAGCACAGAGGTGTGAAAAGCCTCAGCAGCGAAAGGGTTAAAAATAAAACTAAAATTTAAAAAATAAAAAATTTAAAAACAAATTAAAAAAACTTTTTGTTTTTTTTTGTTTTGTTAGTGCAGCAATATTGTTCCCATTTCAATTATAATGTGAACAATGATGCTGCACTAACGATTTTTTCTATGGGGGGCGTTTGATAAAAAACACGTAATTTTCCCCAAAAAAGTAATGATTCCCCATTTCTAATTTTTTTAACAAGCGCAAACCCATAGAAAATATAACCGCAAATGCTCGCATGTTAAAATGTGAAAAAAAACACTTTACACATTGTAAATTATTGAAAATTCTAATTTTATTGCATTTTTTGTTATAATATACAGACAGGACATAACGTATACATATAATAATGATATATTATGAATCTGCCGAGTCTCCTGGAAAGAACGATATATAATATGTCTGGGTCGTATAATAAAATGTGACTTCAAATCGCGTTTAAACATGATGAGCGAAACAGGTAAAAATGAGCTCAGCACAGAGGTGTGAAAAGGCTCAGCAGGGGGCGTAGCCGGAACACAGAGAGAGCTAGATGTGTGAGTGCTGAGCTCCTAGGCCCGAGTGCACAGATTGCCATTTCGGGCAGAAATAACAGCAATGGCACAGCGGAAAAAGACACTTACTACCCCAGGACTCTCGGGGACTGCGGGGACCCAACGCCGATCCTCCATTTTACCGTTCTTGGGAGATACATCTCAGCCGCGGACCTCCGGTAAGGGATCCAAAATGGCACCCGGCGACTCAGATCAGGAGGCCTCCCCGCCACGATTAGATTCAGCAATAAAAGGGAGCGATATGGACCACGAACTGCGGGCCTTATTACAGAGTTTGCCGACCAAAACGGATTTGGCTGCTCAGTTTACTCAAATGGAGCGCAATTTTAATACTAAATTTGATGAACTGGGGTCTGATTTGAAGCAGTTGGGAGGCCGCGTAGTGGACTTGGAAGAGGACAGAGATGCGTTATTTTCTCATGTGGAACGTTTAAATGGTCAAATGCTGACGCAAGCTAAACAGTTGGCCACGCTGCATAGACACCTGGATGATGTTGATAATAGTGGCAGACGAAACAATCTCCGCATAAAGGGTTACCCGGAAGCAGACTCTGTCAAGGAAGATGTTAAAGAGCTACTCCGTGGTCTGTTTAATGATATCCTGGGTCGATCTGGAGAGGACATATTAGTTCTGGATAGAGCTCACCGTGCACTGCGGCCGAGGGGATCACAAAATGACGCACCTCGTGATATTATCTGTCGCTTGCAAGATTTTACACTGAAAGAGGAAATTCTCCGAGCAGCACGCAAAACTTCGGAAATTAAAGTGGACGGTCAAGTGATACTTTTCTTCCAAGATGTTTCCTAGACCACTTTACAGGCACGGAGGGTTCTGAAACCGTTAACTGAAGCGCTCCAGGAACGTGATATTCGTTACCGATGGGGATTCCCACTATCTTTACAGGTGACGCATAACAACCAAGTTCATTCTGTTGCATGTCCTGAGGACATTCCGGACTTTGTGCGTGTTTTTGGACTCCCAGAAGTTGACATCCCAGACTGGTATAGTTCGCCGTCGCCATCTGACACTCTACCTTCCCACAGCGACCCCGCTGGACTCAACAGGCGAAAAAAAAACGTAAAGGCAAGCCCTCTGCAGCGACCCCTTCTGAGCCAGACCCAGAACTGTGAGGGAAGCCCTTGCTTTTGCTGCCATTGTCATTTGAAAGTTTATACGCTTTTTGGATATTTTCTGCCCCCTTGCAAAAATTTTTTTGATTGAATGCGCTTGGGTCCGGCAACCGAGACAGTCGGATGAGACTCTTGCTCCGCACCCAGAATTTTTGGAAAATTCTGATACTTTCTCGGCCGCCTCCTGAGTGGTGTTTTTTTTTTATGTCCTCTGATGGGTTTTCCCACTATCAGAGGTCTACACTACCTCAATTTTTTTCTAGTTTTGTGTTGTTATTGTTGTTTGTTTTTAGATATTTTTTTTGGTGATCACTCGTACTATTTGCTATGCTACTAGGGGGTATGGGCAAGGTCCCGGGCTCTGACGCCCTCCTCTCTCACTAGTTTAAATGGCTAATTTAAATTTGATTTCTATGAATGTCCGAGGTCTTAATATGCCTGCCAAACGCTCGAAGGCTCTTGCAGAATTCCAGAGGTTGAAAGGTGATGTTATTTTTGTTCAGGAAACACATTTTAGAGAGGGTTCCACACCAGGGTTTCGCAATACTCGCTATCCGACGGGCTATTTTAGCAATTTTGGGGAGACAAAATCTAGGGGGTTGCCATTCTATTTGCGCGACATGTGCCTTTTACTCTGCAAGATGTGGTAACGGACCCGCAAGGTTGATTTTTGATGGTTAAAGGGATGTTGGGCAATACTAAGTTAACTTTTGTAAATGTTTACCTGCCGAACCGCTTGCAAACCAAATGTCTCCGAAAAGTGTTACGACGTTTGCCCGAGTTTCAGGAACGTTTTGTGGGCTTAGGGGGTGATTGCAATGTTTCGTTAGATATGCCGGCAGATTGTGTCCAGGGTGGGGGATCGTCTGTTCCCTTTCTACGGGTCCAATTTCGTAAACTCTTGTCAGCGGACCGTCTGATAGATTGTTGGCGTCTCAGTAATCCAGCAGTAAAGGACTACACATTTTATTCACATGCCTTTAAGAAGTATTCTAGAATAGACTATTTTTTTGTGGAACATAGGGCTTTGGAAATGGTACGCAGTTGCAAAATAGGACCCATAACATGGTCAGACCATGCACCCCTTCTGTTATTTTTAGCCCTACCTAATTTAGTGCGAACGGAGAATGCCTGGCGTTTGAATGAGTCATTGCTATCTGATCCCATGACGCGAGCCGAGGTGACTGCCTCCTTAGAGAATTACTTCCTTGAAAATGACACGGATGATGTAACACCCGCGACGGTTTGGGAGGCTCACAAGTGTGTGTTGAGAGGTGCTTTTATCCAGTTGGACTCCAGGCGCAAGAAGGAAAGGACCGCCAGAACGGAGGAATTGTTGAGGGAGATCACGGCCTTAGAACTGACGCATAAATCTGACCTAGATCCTGAATCATTCCGACGATTAGTTCTCTTAAGAGCTGACTTAGCTAAATTAACGAATGCACAGGTGGCGCGGGCCCTTACACTGATGAAATATGCTTACTACACCCAAGGGAATAAATGTGGCAGGCTACTTTTATCCCGAAACTGCGTACTAGCACAGGATCCAAGGTCAATACAACCCGAGACATTGCAGAAGCCTTCCATGCTTATTACCAAACTTTATATAATATTGATGAGAGTAGGGTCCCTGAGCATATAGTGGACTCGTTTTTGGCTAAGACGATTAAAACTACTTTACCGCGTAATGTTAGCCGACAATTAGATAACCCGCTTACAATAGAGGAATTTACGGAGGCTTTAAAATTAACGCCCTTGGGTAAAAGCCCGGGCCCTGACGGGTTTACGGTGCTATATTATAGGACTTTCGGGTCTATTCTGGGACCTAGATTTGTTAAAGCTTTTAACTCTATTTCGGATACCTTTCCTATTCCACCTGCGACGCTCCTCGCCTCTATCTCTGTGATACCGAAACCAGATAGAGACCCGTTAGATTGCGCTAATTATAGACCCATATCTTTAATAAACGTTGACTTAAAATTTTTACGAAAATACTGGCTTTACGACTTAAGCCTCTCCTGACTTCAGTGATTCACCGAGACCAGACGGGCTTTGTACCGGGCAGGGAAGCCCGTGATAATACTATTCGTACCGTCTCCCTCATCCATCATGCTTCGAGGATGGATCAGCCTTTGTTAGTCCTCTCGGTTGACGCTGAAAAAGCGTTTGACCGAGTGGACAGGTCTTATCTTTTTCGGATGTTGGAGAGGATGGGTTTTGGTGATCGATGGTGTTCGTGGTTGCGGGTGCTGTATGACTGCCCTCAGGCACGAGTGCGGGTTAATGGCAGACAATCGACTCCGTTGACGATACATAATGGGACTCTACAGGGGTGCCCTCTGTCCCCTCTCCTGTTCCTGCCGTATCTGGAACCCCTATTGCAAGCGATTAGAGATAATCCGGCGATTTGAGGAGTAACTGTTCCGGGACAGGAGCTCAAGGTGGCCGCATTTGCGGATGACCTGTTGTTCACCTTGACGGATCCCCTTTCATCGGTGTCGGCTTTGATGACGGAATTAGATGCGTTCGCAGCTTTCTCGGGATATAAAATTAACGTGCTGAAGAGTGAGTTTTTAGGGGTAAACCTTTCACGAGTCGTGACTGAGAGTATTCGTCATACCTATGGAATGCGGTGGGTTCCGGAGGGACTTAAATATTTAGGAATACGCTTATCGTCGGACCTAGACATATTATTTCAGTTGAATTACGTTTCTCTGTTGCAACAGATCAAGGGGGACTTACGTAACTGGAACTTACCCCATATTTCAAGGTTGGGAAGGATGGTCTTACGGATGAATATATTACCTCGACTGTTATATTTGGTCCAAACCCTCCCTATTACTGTACCTCAGACATTTTTCTCTCAATTGTGACAGACATTTACAGGCTATGTTTGGAGGGGGAAGAGGGCGAGGATATCTTAGAGTGAATTGACAAGACCGGTGGGAAGGGGTGGTCTGGGCCTGCCCCATGCTTATTTTTACTATCTAGCAGCGGTTTTTTCTATACTATACGGCTTAGCCAAAGGAACGATGGGTAAGCTTTGGGAAAATGTGTTACAGGCAGGAATTGCTTGGCCATTGTCCTCCTTGCCCTGGCAGTCGGCACCGCTGGCAAACCTGGGGCTTCGGTCACACCCGCTACTGAGCACACTGCTATGTGGAGGAAACATGGAGTGGCGTTAGGACTGACTACACTGACTTCCCGCTTGACACCTTTGACTCACAATCCCCTGTTCCCACCGGGACTGACCCGACATTTTTGGATGGGTTACTACCAAAACCGTACATACCTCTAGAAGCAGTAGTGGAAGACGACAGATTGCTCCCCCTGGACCGATTGGTGGCCCCAGAAATAGCGAACAAGTCTATGGTGAAGTTTCAATATGCCCAACTAAGTCACTTTATTTGCTCTACTACGTGGTTGACAGAGGGGTTGCCTCCATTGGCCCCCTTTGAGACCTTCTGTACCAATAAGAATAGATATGGACATATTGTCTCGAATCTTTATTCATACATAATGAGAGGGGCCTATAAAATTGATTCTCCGTTGCTACTTAAGTGGGAAACAGATTTAGGAGTAGATATTTCGGCTGAGGAATGGTCCAGGGCTTTCGAACTTACATACTTTGCGTCCAGGAGTCAGGCGCTTCGTGAATCGAATTGTAAATTGTTTATGAGATGGTATCTTACCCCGTCTGTTTTACATGCTATGGATCCATTGTTGCTTGATATCTGTTGGAGGTGTAAAGTGGCCAGAGGTAACTATGTCCACATATGGTGGACTTGCCCGAAAATTCAAAACTTCTGGTCAGACGTTGCACACGAGATATCGCGTTTAGGGGGCCTGGAAGTGGAATTTACTCCCTCTGCCTATTTGCTTAATGTACTGCCCTTTTCGATGCTCTCCTTTAAAAACTCGCTTCTGGCAATTCTGTTAACCACAGCGAGGGCACTGATTCCGTTATATTGGAGGAGGGAATGTGCACCCACCGTCAGGGATTGGGTTCTGAGGGTGGAGGGGGTCAGAGCTTTAGAAGAAGCGCACTACAATAGTTTGGGTAAATATGAGGAATTTTATGCGATCTGGCGTCCATGGTCCTCGAACCTTCGCTCAATAACGGTCTCAGACAGGCCACCGGTGGGGGAACAAGAGGTCTCGTAAAGATAATCGACCAGTTATGGAGGGGCAGAGGTGAATTTAGATCCGAGCCTGGGCTGTGTTGTCTTGACATACCATTCTGGTACTAGCTTTACTGCTGTTTATTTAAGGATACGATGATCACCTTTTTAGTTCGAGTTAATTTAGAATTTGTTATATTATAAAATTTCGGCACTGTTTATGACCAAGAGGCACTTTGATTGTATTCTACATTATTGTGACAATATTGTCTCTTATGCGACTGGTATTTTATACTTTGCCAATAAAAATATTTTACACAAAAAAAAAGAAAAGGCTCAGCAGCGAAAGGGTTAAACCTGTCAAGTTGAAACACCAAAAATCAGGGCATTTCTCCAGAATTTCAGTGCAATTCAAAGTCTTGTGAATAGAAGACGTACAACTGTCTTCTACGGGACAATTATAGTGCTGCCGTGCCATTCGTCGCCGATTTGTGTGCAGAATTGCACGATATTTCACTGTCAGTTCACCTGTATTTAGAGAATGGACAGCTTAGGGAATAAACAAATTGAACCTAAACTGTCGAAATTCACTGTTCGCTGCAATTTGGGGCCGATTTGAAGGGTAGTGAATAACCCCTCTGGTGTATTGTTCCCCTATCTTCTCTTTACTTGATAAACTGGTGACTAATGTAGAATATCTTCTGTCTGGGTGTACATTGCAAAGTACTTCCCTAAACAAAGTTATCGAAAGAAACAGGCCCTTAGACCTAAGATTTATAAGAAGTAGGGAAAGGGAAATAGTTGTCTTAGTACAAGTGGTTTCACCAAAAACTGAAAGCACTTCCCCTTACTTTAAAACATAGCTTATTTCGCAGTTTTTCAATTAAGTAATTTACCAGTAAAAAATAAATAAGTTGCATTTTATTGACCCTTGGCACAGTCATATCTTATTTTCAACAGATCTCTCCTATCCCTCTTTCATAACTTTTTATGAATATCTCAACCCAAAACACGGCCTTCCTCAGCACAGGACATAGTTATGTTTATTGAAACAACACTTCGGGGTTAAAAAGATCAGGGGGAGGAAAACAGAGAAGATAAATATTAACTTCAACATCCCCTCCTTGCGATCCCCTCCCATTTCAAACTTGTGTCCGTTACCATTATTCCAGCTCCATCTGGGAGACCTGTGCTGTGACAGCCGTGGCAGGGTGCTGGACGCTCACTTGATTGTCCAGATGATCCAACAGCTCTCAATGTGAGCAGACTGAGAGCCAGTGACTGGTCTGGAATGCACTGGGCTGTTCATTCCTAACCTAAATCCTGGAAAGCTATGAACAGTGATTGACAGCTTATCGGGTTGAGGATAACCACCCATTCGGAAGACTGATGTAGTCTTCCAGGACACCTGGCCACAAATAACTAATTAAATGACATTTAGAGTGTCCCTTTCGGACTCATTCTGTAGTTGCTGGCTTCTATACATTTTTCCATTCAAATTCGCAATCACTTTTTAAGAACATGCAACCTTAACTGTTTCTAATAATAACCATCCAAAATTGTGTAAGTGTTCTTTGATTTTTGCTAAGACATTCAGTTGAAAATCCACCACTTTCAGTGCATGTTTCTCAGCTTTTTGTAACCACAGCGATAGAGTCTTTGGATAAGAAGAGCAGTGCCAGCTTGCAAGCTTTGGTGTTCTAAAATTCAGAGCTTACGTGACTATGCCTCATTTGGAAGCGAATAATTTATAGCGGTGTAAATAAATAATAGCTACGAGTTATAACTGTCCAAACACTGTACATAATACCCATTGAAACATTTTTTTTAGATATAAAGTGAACTATAAATACCGATGGTTCTTACGTTATGAAAACTGCAAAAGAGAATCCTTAAATTTAACTCATTCAGGTTTCGAGCAGGTTTTATTTGCTTAGTTTTTAAATCAAGCTTACCATCAACGAAGAAAAAGCCCTGTATCTTGGAACAATTAATGATCTCAAGACAATCTATGAACTTATTTTGAACATTTTGTGTTCAGTTTCCGACAGATGGATAGATAAGTCTTGGCATTCAACACTGTAAGTTCGTAAATCATGCCAAGGACTGGTGTCCAGAAAGTCTAATTAAACACAAGTACTGGAAAATTTAAGTGAGAATGATGATTAGGTTCAAACTGACCTCCCAGGAGTCAGAGATACAGAGAGATAAACTCAGTGGCCACATTGTATGGTACAATTGGGAAAGACCCTAATAATGCCCAACTTTGTGCCCAGAATATCCCTAGTCATTCATGGCAGTGTTTTACCAAGATGCTTGAAACATTCCTTCATTACCTGAGGCCTTTTAGCCTTTCTCTGCATTATTGATCAAAGCCCTCACATCCTCCTGTATCTGCTGGCCTTCTCCTGTATGTATTGATGAATTGTCCTGTGTTTACCCATTGCACCTTGTACAGCGCTGCGGAATGTATTGGCGCTCAATAAATAATCATTTAAAAAAGCAGTTTTGCCACTTTTGCTATCTTTCCTTTTGAGACATAACCCACAAGGTGCTTTTTGCCTTCCTCTGGATCAGTCTTATTTTAACCCCTTAAGGATGTGCGGTTGGCACCCTTAATGGGTGGCTTTCGCCTGTGAGGCGTACAGCTACACCTCACCAACAGGTGCCGTCGCGCAGCACAAATTTTTGGCCCACCTCGCAGCCGACACGCACCGCACGTCATTGGATGCAGGGAGATGGCTTGTTCAGGCCGTCCCCGTGCAGCCAATGATGCACGCTGTGAGTCGACGCACGCAGGCTGCGGGGAGGGGCCGAGGCAGCCCCATTGATGACAGCGGGGTGTACATGTACACCCTACATCTTCAAAGCCCTCCAGCCGCCAGGACAGCATGGAACATCTTGCGGGAGAAAGGGGTTAATGATATTGCCCAATATTACTAGTGTTTGAGCTGGTGCCTTTATTGCTCCACACGGGTAAATAAAAACGGACTAGTGGCTGAAAAAACAGCATTTTTTATTATAAATTTATAAATAAAATAAATAAAATTACCTTCCTTTCTCCTGTCTTTTATTTGCAAAAATAAATCTCATAGCTTATTGACAACATAGCAGCAAAAGTTTTTTGGATATGCGCGTACAGCAGAATGCTAAATATCTGATTGGCACATGTCACACTGGTTATATATAACATTGGTGGTCGCTTCTCTCCTCTATACACTGTAGGAGATCACTATAAGGATCATCTAGGGCAGTGGTCCCCAAACATGTTCCTCAGGGCACACTAACAGGTCAGATTTTGCAGATCACCTTGGGAAAATGCAGACTGAATCCTGCAATCACTGAGCAGCAAATCATATCACCTGTGCTGTGCTTCAACTATCCTGCAAACCTGGCCTGTTAGTGGGCCCTGAGGACCAGGTTTGGGAATCACTGGTCTATAGGACACATTTCCTGAGCAGTTCATAATCTAGTGCTTACATAGCTGATAGAAATAAGACACAATCTGATGTAACTATTAAACCAGTGTCAGGCTGCTATGAAACCAGGGACATAGCTCTATTAAACCAGTGTCAGGCCGCTATGAAACCAGGGACATAGCTCTATTAAACCAGTGTCAGGCCGCTATGAAACCAGGGACATAGCTCTATTAAACCAGTGTCAGGCTGCTATGAAACCAGGGACATATTAAACCAGTGTCAGGCCACTATGAGACCAGGGACCTAGCTCTATTAAGCCAGTGTCAAGACACTATCAAACCAGGGACATAGCTCTATTAAACCAGTGTCAGGCCACTATGAGACCAGGGACCTAGCTCTATTAAACCAGTGTTATGCCACTATGAAACCAGGGACATAGCTCTATTAAAGCAGTGTCAGGCCACTATGATACAGGGACATAGCTCTATTAAACCAGTGTCAGGCCACTATGAAGCCAGGGACATAGCTCTATTAAACCAGTGTCAGGCCACTATGAAACCAGGGACATAGCTCTATTAAACCAGTGTCAGGCCACTATGATACAGGGACATAGCTCTATTAAACCAGTGTCAGGCCACTATGAAACCAGGGACATAGCTCTATTAAACCAGTGTCAGGCCACTATGATACAGGGACATAGCTCTATTAAACCAGTGTCAGGCCACTATGAAACCAGGGACATAGCTCTATTAAACCAGTGTTAGGCCACTATGAGACCAGGGACCTAGCTCTATTAAACCAGTGTTATGCCACTATGAAACCAGGGACATTGCTCTATTAACCCTTTCGCTGCTGAGGCTTTTCCCGCCCCTGTGCTGAGGTCATTTTTTACCTGTTTTGCGCATCATGTTTAAACCTGTTTTGAAGGCTTATTTTAGTATATGACATCGACATATTATATATCGTTCTTTCCGTCAGACTCGGTAGATTCATAATATGTCATTATTATATGTATACGTTATGTCATGTTTGTATATTATAACAAAAAATGCAATAAAATATGTATTTTCAATAATTTACAGCGTGTAAAGTGTTTTTTTCCACATTTTAACATGCGAGCAATTGCGGTTATATTTTGTATGGGGTGCGCTTGTTAAAAAAATTAGAGATGGGGTCTCGTTACATTTTTTTTTGGGGAAAATGACACCATTTTTAACAAACGCACCGCATACAAAAATCGTTAATGCAGCATCATTGTTCACATTATAATTGAAATGGGAACAATATTGCTGCATTAACAAAACAAACAAAAAAAAAAAAAAGTGTTTATTTTTTTTTTTAATTTTTTTTTTAATTTTTTTTATTTTTATTTTTATTTTTTTTTTTTTTACAATTTTTTTACTTCATGTTTGGTATCGTTGGAACGGCCATGCTCTGGCCGATCCAACGATATCAAAATTTAACCCCTAACTGCCACGGATCGGGAGATAGGGAGTTCATTGGAACTCCCTATCTCCACACTTCGTGGCAGTTAGGGGTTAATGCTAGGACTGGCGTCATCGTGCTGCGCACGATGACGCCAGTCCTCTGGGGGAGTTCCCGGAAGCTTGGCCGACATCCAAGATGTCGGCCAGCTCCCGGGAAGGATCGCAAATCGGCGCTTTTCAGCGCCGATTTGCGATCCAGCTCCCCAGGGGTTAATGCCAGGCATCATTTGGAAGGGCAGGCTGTGCCCTTCCAAATGATGCCTGGGTTAAGCCCCTGTGAGCCGCCGATCGGGAGGGAGAGAGGTCCGAAGGACCTCCCCCCCCTCCCTTTCAGGCGCCTCCTCCGCACATGCGGGGGGGCGCCTGAATTATGTGTCATCGCGGGGGCGCGATGACACATAATAATGGCGGCCACTGCTCCGGATGCCGGGCTGACATCCAGGATGTCAGCCCGCACCGGAGGGGCCAGCGATCGGCCGGAACCCGGCCGAACGCTGACCCCAATGCGAGGACGCGCTCAGCGCGTCCTCCGCATACCAGCGGGAATGCTGAGGACGCGCTGAGCGCGTCCTTAGCATTCAAGTGGTTAAACCAGTGTCAGGCCACTATGATACAGGGACATAGCTCTATTAAACCAGTGTCAGGCCACTATGAAGCCAGGGACATAGCTGTATTAAACCAGTGTCAGGCCACTATGAAACCAGGGACATAGCTGTATTAAACCAGTGTCAGGCCACTATGAAACCAGGGACATAGCTCTATAAAACCAGTGTTAGAAACATAGAAACATAGAAAAATGTCGGCAGATAAGAACCTTTCGGCCCATCTAGTCTGCCCAATTACATGGATACTTTACCTGAATTTATCTTTTGTTTAGGATAGCCTTATGCCTATCCCATGCTTGCTTAAATTCAATTACTGTTTTGGCCTCTACCACTTCAACTGGAAGGCCGTTCCATGTATCCACCACCCTCTCAGTAAAATAATGCTTCCTGATGTTACTTTTAAACCTTTGCCCCTCTAATCTAAGACTATGTCCTCTTGTTTTGCTACTTTGTTTCCTTTTAAATATACTCCCTTCCTCTACCTTGTGGATTCCCTTTACGTATTTAAATGTTTCTATCACATCTCCTCTGTCTCGTCTTTTTTCCAAGCTGTACATGTTAAGATCATTAAGCCTTTCCTGGTAACTTTTCTCCTTCAAGCCGTACACCATTTTAGTAGCCCTTCTCTGAACTCTCTCTAAGATGTCTATATCCTTCTGGAGATATGGTCTCCAGTACTGCACACAGTACTCCAAGTGAGGTCTCATTAGTGTTCTGTACAGTGGCATGAGCACTTCCCTTTTCCTAGTTAGGCCACTATTAGACCAGGACCATAGCTCTATTAAACCAGTGTCAGGCCACTATGAAACCAGGGACATAGCTCTATTAAACCAGTGTCAGGCTGCTATGAAACCAGGGACATATTAAACCAGTGTCAGGCCATTATGAGACCAGGGACCTAGCTCTATTAAACCAGTGTCAGGCCACTATGAGGCCAGGGACATAGCTCTATTAAGCCAGTGTCAAGACACTATCAAACCAGGGACATAGCTCTATTAAAATAGGGTCAGGTCACTATGAAACCAGGGACATAGCTCTATTAAACCAGTGTCAGGCCACTATGAAACCAGGGACATAGCTCTATTAAACCAGTGTCAGGCCACTATGAAATCAGGGACATAGCTCTATTAAACCAGTGTTAGGCCACTATGAAACCAGGGACATACTGTAGCTCTATTAAACCAGTGTCAGGCCACTATGAAACCAGGGACATAGCTCTATTAAACCAGTGTCAGACCACTATGAAACCAGGGACATAGCTCTATTAAACCAGTGTTAGGCTACTATGAGACCAGGAACATAGCTCTATTAAACCAGTGTCAGGCCACTATGAAACCAGGGACATAGCTCTATTAAACCAGTGTCAGGCCACTATGAAACCAGGGACATAACTCTATTAAACCAGTGTCAGGCCACTATGAAACCAGGGACATAGCTCTATTAAACCAGTGTCAGACCACTATGAAACCAGGGACATACTGTAGCTCTATTAAACCAGTGTCAGGCCACTATGAGACCAGGGACATAGCTCTATTAAACCAGTGTCAGACCACTATGAAACCAGGGACATACTGTAGCTCTATTAAACCAGTGTCAGGCCACTATGAGACCAGGAACATAGCTCTATTAAACCAGTGTCAGGCCACTATGAAACCAGGGACATAGCTCTATTAAACCAGTGTCAGACCACTATGAAACCAGGGACATACTGTAGCTCTATTAAACCAGTGTCAGGCCACTATGAAACCAGGGACATAACTCTATTAAACCAGTGTCAGGCCACTATGAAACCAGAGACATAACTCTATTAAACCAATGTCAGGCCACTATGAAACCAGGGACATAGCTCTATAAAACCAGTATCAATACACTATGAACAAGACAGAGACACAGAGGGCAACACACCAGGAGACTCACAGGTAGCACAAGACAGGAGACACGCAGGACAGGAAAAGGTCTGTCTGGGTGCTGACAGGGACTCGAAAAGCAGAGGGCATGCCTGGAGGCTTGAAGGGAACACGACTGGAGGTTCTGGAGACTGAGGAAACACAGCAGGAGGCTCTGAAACACACCTTGAAGAACAAGAAGCTGGGAGGGGGGCAGACTTCTTACAGAACAACTTCCACCAAGTGCTAGGCAATTCTGAAGCAATGCCCATTGGGACATCCACCCTTATAAAGGGATTCACAGGGCTGTTAATGGTGGCACTCATTGCTGCCTGCAGGAGACCCAGAGAGTTATTGCTAGTCCTGGACTGGATAAAACAGCAGGAACACGGCTGCCAGGGAATTCAGGGCAGAGCAACAATGATTTGAGCCTTCCTGAGGTGACGACGTGTGCTGTGACACACATTCAAGCTGCATGTTTCCCATGACATATCATTTTTGGTGCAATAAGTATATGTTCTATTTTATGTGGGTGGTATAATTTTAGTAAGGTGTGAGAGTAACACATATGATGCACTTTTCAGATTTATTTGTTTTAGTATCAGTATCACCTTTCACCCCTTTCTTCTGTAACATAATGGAAAGTGCAAAGTGAAATTAACGATATTATAGTTTTGTGATAATGGACGCCAATGCACGTCTTCTGGCTACAGATAAGTAAAAGGGCTACACATGGATGCAAATTAAGCATAGATATCATGTATAAAAATATAATTAAAGCCATCAGAGGCAATCAATTTAGTAAGTGATCGCAGCTTTCAAATTACCCTTTCAGAAGCCATCGCATGTTGGCGCAGTCATTCAGAAAAACATTATTACCAGATAATAACTTATAGAGCTGATTGTTGAGATATAAAGTACACTTGTGGTGAAAAAGTCATCACAGAATGCATCACATGATTGCTTTAGCATAAGCCAGCTACATTAGGATCATGCAATTATTTCATTTATTCATTTGTGTTGTCATTTTCGTCTTGCACGCTTCATGCTCTTTAAAATTCAAATTGGTTGTTCAGTCACACAGATCTGGGGACTGGGAGGAGATTGTAACCTGCAATGTGTGGCTTTTTCTATTCATGTTGAGTGCCATCTGCTTATAATGAGCCAAGGTTGGGAGTTCAAAGGCTCTCCAGCTGTTGGGAAGCCGTAGCCCTTTGCATCTTATAGTTTGCCCAAACAGATGGAAATTTGCCAGATTTTCTGCCAATACATTAAAGAAACCAGCTTACTTATTACGTGTCTCTCGTCAGAGTAGAAGAAAACATAACTCGTGTATATTTTTGTATTCCTACTTTAACCCTTTCACTGTTAAGCTATTCCACCCCTCTTCCAAGCTGATTTTGACCATTTTGTCCTCATCATGTATAAATGCATTTTGAAGTCATGTTTTAGTATAGGACCCAGACACAGGATATATATCCTGTTTTTTTCAGCAGAATCAACAGATTCAAATTGTATCATTACTATGTGTATATGTCATGTCACAACAGAATGGTATCTCATAAAATGTAAAAACAAAATTCCATTACCCATTATGTAAAGTTATTTTTCCACATTGTATCATTCAGATCTTTGTGGTTGTATATACTTTGGGTTAATCTTTGTAAAAAAAAATCAGAAATGGAACGCGTCCTGCGCGCACCAGCAGGAAAGCGGAGGAAGTGCGTCACCCACAAGGGAAAGGGTTAATGGATAATAATAACTATATTTATGGTTTTTTTCATTGTTTTGTGGAAAGACATGCTTTTAATACAGACATTTGTTAACCTGTCAGCACCGTGGGGTGTATTATGCCGTCCCTGCAGCAGGTGGGACTCACGCCCCACTGTCGTCATTGGTGGCTGCTGCGACAGGCCCCTCCTCCCTCTCCCACTTGCTGGCTGCTGCGGTGGGCTACTCCTCCTAACGCACAGCACGAGTCATTGGCTTTGGCTGGAAGGTCTGAACTCATCCCCAATCATGCATGCTGCACGTTAACTGCTTTGGTGGGCCAGAGGAGGTGCCCGCCGCAGCATTCAGAAGAAGCAGGGTGTAACCCGGTGGTCACATTCTCTATGTAGCTTTTTATGTGTCACTTTCATACTAGTTAGTGTTGAATGTGTGTGCTTGGTGTAGTAAGTACCTTAACCATTGCAGTTTGGAGGTGGGGACGTTTGTGTACTAATGGCTCCAGTTATCTGTCATGCTAGTTGCAGGATAGCATCCCATTCTAAAGACCAAAATTCCCATTCTCTCTTCTTCTCACTCGGAAAGCACACTCACTCTTCTCCAGCTTCAAAAGCAGATATATGTGCTCCTTATTATATATTCCAAAGAATCAAAAGCTGCATTCTCTTCTGTCCAGGTAGATGTAAGAAAATTCCCAAATCCTCAGTGCAAATTGTCATTTTCTCACCTCGTCGTGTTCATATCGAGGACTCCAGCCCCTAAATCAGCCAATTTACTATAGAAATGACACCACCTTCAGGTCACGTTGAAAAAACAATGGGATTAAAAAATGACACCGGTTAAAAAAAACACGCTCTAATTCAAACACTTCTGAATTCGAGGCCTTGCAATGTTTTCCAAAGCATTTTTCAGCTGTCGAAAAATTTTGGGATCTGTTAAATTTTAAATCAATCCCAAATTGAAGCATTTTAAAATCATCCTTAAAATGTTTTTTTAACCTTTTGCCACAATAGTCATGTTACGGTTACATTTAGGTTTTTTTGCACTAGTGTAAAAAGAAGAAGCAGAATCTGTTGCTTAAAAATGAAGCAAACATAGACCAAAATGTTAGGGTTAGAGTGTAGGATGAAGGCAAAAGCTAAACCTAAATATAACCCTTACCCTAACCCTAACCCTAAAACTGTCAAGGAACTCAGTGATGCCACAAAAAGGCCTGAGCTTGCGTGCCAACATCTTGCAAAGTTCTCCAGGCCAGGTTTTACAGTTGCTTCAAGGTTTAGACCTGGCCTTGTCTGTTAATACATTTGTGGTTTCCATTGCTCCTCCACTCTTGCCCAGGTGTATGTGCTTTAGCCTAAGGACCTCCCTTTAAGAGTAAGACACACCGGAGGTCCAGCTGAGCAGCTACTCATCCTTCTAGGAGTGATCCAAAGTCCTGCTGCTCCTGAAGGCTGAACCCATCATTCCAAGCAGTGCTCTCTCCTTTGATCCTGTCAGTCTCTGCTGTGTCATGTGTTCCTGCCATACTCCGCCATGGCCTGTGTTCCTTCAGCCTGCTACCCAAATCTCCAGTTTGTTCCTTAGTCGCCAGCCTTTTCCTGTCCTGCCTGTCACCAGTCTCTTTCCTCCTTTGAGTTCCCAGTGTGTGGTCCTCTGAGTCTGTGTTCCCTTTCTCTGCCTCCATGTTCCCAATCCAGACTCTGACTTCCAGTATCCTTGTCCTGTATCCAGCTCTTTTCCTGCACCGCTCTCACTTCTCCTTTATTCCCTGTTCAATAGAGCTAAGGTTTAGTTCCCCTCTGTATCACTGCATCCTGGGCTCATACCTTCACCGTTCAGGTTTAGATCCCTGACAAAAACAAGCACAAACCGTAACCTAGTCCTAATTACAAAACTAATAAAACTAACCCCAACCCTAAAAGTAACCATAACCCTAAATCATTAGTCTTCCAAAAAGGGTCCAATTTGGTCACAAAATATTTCGATTGCTCCAAAAACCACTTTTGAAAACAAAGTGAGGTGTTGAATTTAGAGGCATCTGAATCGGAGCGTCTTTTGTCATTTTTTTATCTCATCATTTTACATTTTGACCAGAAAATTGGCCTCCCTAATTCTCAGGTCAGGTTCCTCATCCCAAGCCACAAAATTTCCCCCATACTCTTTCCAAGTCGGGTTAGACGGGGGGGGGGGGTTTAGGAGTCATGTTTGTACCATGTGTGAGATGGTACCAACCTGTGTACACGTGTACTGCAAGGGACAGTGTATCCACTTAGGGGGTTATGCCATGACTATACCATTATGAAATCCCTAAGTATGAATCCCCCTCTCACACCAAGTATTGCCAAGAGGTAGAAATATATGTGTCGGGAGAGTAAAACAATTTTCCTTTTACTTCTCCTCTATAATACCACCAATATTTATAGACATAAACAATAATATTGTTGTTATTTTGTTTCTGGCACTTCTCCTGGCAATTATAAAATGCATTCATTTTTCTTAAAAACGTGTAATTTGCTGACCACCGAGGCCACCACAGTGCTGCCCAATGGAATTATCTGGACTGAAGAAGATACAAGAAGAGTTCTACAAACACAGGCACTTAGCATTATTACAGGCCTCACATCTCATTAATAATGTCATAATAGATTAATCATGGTTTTGAACTTGCTGTGCATCCTGTCTTACCCTCGGAATGTCAAGGGTGATTTTTCTGTTGTGATATCCTCCTATCCACACTTCAGGTTTTGTAAGGTAAGATGTGATTTAAGTTATATTACTCTTATGATCAAGGTATTCAGATATGTTTTATAATATTTATTTACTATGTTAAGGTTTTAGTAAATAAAAAGCCTCTTTTTCTAACATATCTGAAAAATTACTACCGTGGAGATAGAGAGTTGCAGTCTAACCTGGCACAATGGGTGTGATGATATATGGACGGCAAGAAAACACCAGGGAATAACCATTTTATCTTATTCTGCTCAATCAAACACCGATAAATAAACCTGTTGATGGATCTATGACATTACTCTGTTTAGAAAGCAAAGCACGCATAGAATATGTAAATTGTCTGTCATTCATTCCCAGTCGTTATCGCTCTAAAAAGAATTTTTGAATTTCCAACACTGATAAAGTAATATAAAAAAAAGCGTCTATTTTATTGAAGGGGGGAAAAAAAATTTTGTCCGAAAACTCTAAAAACTGAATAACCACATTAGGGAAGCTCCTGCCAAACAATAATGAAGGGAAGTAGCTAGAGGAAGATTGACTGTAAAGGAGATGAATGTTTAAAATGCAATTCTACTGCAAGCTGACTGTAATTCATGAATTGAAGCAGGAGGCAAAATCTAGTTTTTCTGTGATATTAGAACATAAGGGTGAATTTGAATAATAAGGAAAAGACAGCATAACATTTCCATTTCTGTTTGTTGTGAGGCTCGTGTTAATATTATTTTGGCCTGTGTACATTGCAGGAGTAATTAGTAGGCATGTGCAGGGTTAAAAAAATATTTGGCTTAGATTATTTTGGAATCTAAAAATATTGGATCCTGAAATAATCAGATTTAGCTGATTCAGAACATCGGAAACTGCTGATACATTCGTCCGTTTCTGCTGTTCAGATCCACTTAAAGGGTTATTCAGAGAGCACCGAATTAGGCTAGGGTCAGACGAACGCATTTTTCACGTCGTCCGTGAAAAAGTGCGGTCGAACGAACGTACGTATTTTTTCCCGGAATACGCGACAGCGGTCATACGATGCGCCTTTTCGTCCGTGATTTTGTACGGATCATCAATAAAACACTTTTTGCGTCTGGACGTTATGTTAGCCGGACATTAGCAGCGTCTGACGTCTCCTAATCACACACACGCCGCCATGCGGCCGCAGCGCACTCTGTACGTCAGTAGTAGCGGTTTGACGTTCTCGAAAAAATGCGTTCGTTGGCCACTTGCGTTGCGCGGACGAACTTTCGTGCGGCCGTTCGTCGTATGTTCCCCGGCATTGGACGTCATTTGCTGCTAGTACGGCCGTGATTTTGTGCGGCTAAACGCACGTTAAAACTGCGCTAGTCTGACCCTAGCCTTAGCCATCGAATTGCACCGAAAGTTGAATTTCCCCGTACGGTGCAGTTTCGTGGCCATTCAGCTATTCAAAAAGCTGGCGATTCGCCAAATATTGGGATGGGTTTTACCCCTGTTCGGCAGCTGGCCGGCTTTTTTGTATCGATTCGGCGGTTTTTCTGATCAATTTGGCGTCTTTTCGCAGTATTTTTTATTCGTTTGGTGTTTTTTCGGCAGTTTGCAGATATGTTCGGCAGGTTTATCACCGGCATTTAGTGCAATTCATTGACTTTGGGGACCTTGCGGTGAATGCCGAATTCCCCCGAAGGGTCGGCGAATAAAGTGCACCAAGGGAGAGAGCAAGGACAGCACTTTTCATTTCATGCACAACAGCACATGGCAAAAAATATAAAGATAATTGGTTAGAGTTAAGGTTACAGATAGGAGGGTTAGGGATTGGGTAAAAGCTAGGGTTAGGTTTACAGTTTCTGTATTTTTTTATGATTATGGTTAGGGCTAGGATTAGGGTTAGAGACTTTGTATAATTATTACAATATGGGTTAGGGCCAGGATTGGGGTTAGAGGCTTTGTATAATTATTAGAATATGGGTTAGGGCCAGGATTAGGGTTCGAGGCTTTGTATAATTATTAAAATATGGGTTAGGGCTAGGATTGGGGTTGAGGTTAGGACTAGGGCTTGGGTTACAGTTGCCGTATTGTTGTTAAAAATAATTATCTAGTGCTACAAATAAAGTTTACAGTTTCAGTATTATAATTCATTTTATTAGTGTTAAGGTAATATACTGGTTTATGATTAGGGTTAGAACTAGACTTAGGTTTACGGCTAGAGTTTCTGTGTGTTTTATGATTAAGTTAAGGGCTAGGTTTAGACCTAGACGTGTGCACACCCCAAAATTTCAGGTCATTTTGTTTGGGCAAACTTCAGAATCTAACATCTTTGGATCTTGGAATTTTCCAAATTTGACGATTTGGATTGATTTCAGGTCACAAATAGGGATGGGCTGAACACCCCCGTGTTCGGTTCGAACTCGAACACCCGAACGGCTGAAAAGTTTGAATTCGAACTCGGACGTAATGCAAGTCAATGGGGGTCAAACTTCCGAAAATGAAAGTGCCCTCCAAGAGAGCATATATGCAAGATATTGGTCATAATAGGTATATGGGGGTCCTGGTACTGCCCTGGGGGACAGGGAACAATGAAAAAAAAGTAAAAAGAAGAGTTTTTAACCTTTTGACTGCTGACTGCTGAGCCATTCCACCACTGTGTGCTGAGCTCCTTTTGTCACATTTCAGCCATGCCCCCTGCTGGTGGTTGCAGGGATTCCTTTGTTTTCTAGCGTTCAGGCTCTGCAGACCATCTTTATTGGGCTGATAGTCTGCGGTCAGATGACCTTCTCAGCCCTATATATAGGGCCAGCAGTACTTTTGTTCCTTGGCTCTGGATTGGTTGATACCTATTAAGTTCCTGCTCCCTGTTTTGCTAAATTGTATTTCTGATTTTTCTGTGTATGACTCTCTGGCTCTGGCTCTTGGAATATTCTTACGTCTGTCCCCTAAAGTTATCTGTCTGGATTTATCGTGTATGACCTGGCTTGTATTTTTGGACCTCTCTTCTGTATGTGCATAGTTAATGTGCTTTTGCTCAGTAGACTTTTTGGTCACAAAATCAATTGCTACTGAGCAGTATCTAGTGTTTTCATTTTGTCTGACCTCCCTGGATGGGAGTGCTAGGATCAGCAGTCTTGTTTGTTGTATTTTCAAGTACCAACGAGTTCTGCCCTGCAGGCTGCTGAATACATTCAAGTCTCATTTTGTCCTGTTGAGAATTACTGTGTGTGTTCTCGTTCTGTCTACCCTTGTCCTGAACCTGTATTTAAATTTAGAAATTGTACCCAGTGCAGGGCTCCCTCTTGTGCCTGTCACCTGCACTGTCACCTCTTGCTCTGTTTCTGTTTAAGTGTAGTGTGTGCCGAATCCTGCATTATGCAACAAACCACAAACCTGCCTCAAGGGCTTAAAAATGTACGCTATGAAGGACCCTCCCTGGCATCTGCCCAGGACCCCATGACACCTTTTTACCGCTTCTGCTCATGTTTAAATGCGATTTGAAGCCATGGGAAATGTTTTATCACCAACAAGTGGGAAATGTTTGAGTGTCAGGATGCTGGTAAAGGTTGTAAGGCTGATTTATTAAAATAAATAAAATACATAAAATAAATAAAATACCAGCATCCTGACACTTATTGGAGCAACCAGGTTCCCTTGGGCTGCACAGGAGATCCGGTACTCCCTCTAATGCTACCGGCTGCTGGACAAATCCGGTGTCTGATTTAGACACAACAAAATGTGAGCGTATTCCCTTACTTCTTACTGTGTTATTATTTCCTCAAACCTACTACGCTATGGCAGCTTTCTATTTTTGAGGTGGACAACAGAAGTGCACGGAGAAGAGGGGGACACCACCGTCGGAGGAAGCGCTAATCCTATCCATTCTGCTGTTTTTATTGTACTCATTATTTGGGTGGGTCTGGATATACCACCACTGGATAGTGACAGCTCCTGATCTGGCACAAAGATTTATCTTCTGTGAAAGACACTTAATGATCAATACTGGTTGTTAAAACCACTTCTAAGTGGCGTCAAGAATACAGGCTTCTTATTTCTACAAGGAGTAGGAAATGTTTGACCAACAGTGAGTGGGAAATGTTTGACCAACACACAGGACAGGGTATACCTGAAATAGGCCAGATGCTATACAAGGACACATTCTAACACAAACCCAAATCGATCAGTGTTAGAGTGGTCAGGGATAGCCAAAACAGTACACAAGGGGTATCTATCATATAAGCCAAAAATCGATCAGAGTTAGAGTGGTCAAGGAATAGCCAAGGACTGGTACACGAGGGTGGTTCTCATACAAGCCAGGTAACAACAGAGACTGAAAAATCAACCAAGTAGTGAATCGCCAGGAGACACTCAGCACTGAGGGAAGCAAACTCCACGACAGGGCGATGAGCCGGATCGCACCGTCTGTATTTAAACCCGGCGGGCGCGCGTCATCATGCCGCGCCACGCCTCCTGACCAGCCATGCAAGCTCCGGAAGCTGGCACAACACCTGGCACCCGGCTTGTCGATGGCCCCGCCGGGTGGCGGCGCCCCCCTCTGAGCCCCAGAAGTGACAGATATGCTCATACACACCACACATTACTGTGAGTTTTATTGCTGTGGAACTGTGTTATGTCCTTTTTTGTTTTAGAAGGGGTGAAAAGTTGTTATGGGTTGAGGAAGTTTATGGGGGGGCCCCATCGTGAGGTTCAGTAAGGGGCCCCATCATTTCTGCTGGCTGCCCTGTATGCATCCGGTACATGGGTCAGTGCACCCAAATATTGGGCCTTTGGTGCCAGCTAGTGCCTTCACACCGTAACCCCTCTGAGGTATTGTGAAAGAGTGCAGGGTTGGACCCTGCGGTCAAATATTGAAATAATATGCACCTGTCACATTCAACTGCAGAAAAATTGTGTCTTAGTCGGTGGTAATTCAGCGTACTGTTATCTTTCCCGGCCATTTGGCTATTCAGAGAGCAGGCAGTTCGCCAAATGTTGGCGAATTTCCTGCACATACCGTGCCTGGCCAGTGCCTGTTCGAGGGCAGTGAAATCCCCATAGAGAAGCAATGCTTTGTCTATTCAAAGAACAAAAGCCAGCAGTGAAAAGTTGCCAAAATGCCCTGCTGTTCGGTGGTTTCATTCAGCAGGTTTATTCAGGAGAATCCCATAGGCTTCAATGTTAAAAATATTCCCGTTTTAATTCAATATCTAATAAACCGTTTATTATTATATTCTGCAGTAAAGAGTCTCTTTATTTTTAGAATTTTTAGGATCTTTTAAAGCATTTTTTTGAATTTTTTGCAAATTGTTTTTCCGTTTTTTTTTTAATAATTTTTTCATTTTTCTGTAACAGTCCTTTTTATTATCATTCATTCATTGGATGTTATGTGTAAATTCCAGACATTTTCATTCAGTAGTTTTTTTGCAAACAGCATTTCACTAATGGTCGAACTTTGCGCGAACATCGCAAAAAGTTAGAGGTTCGCTGAACTTTCAAACGGCCGATGTTCAATTCGAACTCATGTTCAAATCGAACCGGCAGCCCATCCCTAGTCACAAAATATTTTCGAATTGTTCTGAAAAATTTCAGTTCGATTTAATTAAATGTTATACTTTTCAGTTTATTTAGAATTTTCAATGTTTTTGATACAGTTTCTGTATTATTAAAAATAATTGATTAAGGTTATGGTTGTAGTTTCTGCACGTATTATGGTTAAGGTTAGGGTCACAGTTCATGTTGATTTTATGATCAGGGTTAGGGCTATGGTTTGATTTTTATAAAAAAAATAAACAAACAATTCTTATTCTGATTAAATAGACCTGATTAAATTCAGATCTGACTGATTTTAATCCAAAAATCCAGATGCATTTTAATTTTTTATTTAGAAATCGGTTCGGAGATTTGGCAATTTGGAATGCAGATCGATTCGAATTGAAGATATCATCCAAATTCCAAATACATCCAAATCGAATCGAACATGTCTTGGAATTAGTACAAATAATTTATTATTTTGATAGATACTGTACTACATATCTAGTTATTTAGTAATTGTTAGTTTGCACGAATGTAATAGAGCTACATTTGGAAAGATTGATGACTGCAGTGTGTTCATCAAGCTTCATAAAAGCCAGTAGACTGAAACATTTTGGGCGCCTTAGTTTTTCAGGCAACCTCTAAAAAGTCTAACACACAGGGTTATCCAAAGAGATTCGAAAAGTCACCGCACGTTCGGTGACTTTTCGTTCTCTTCAATTCGGTTCCTTTTGCCGATTGCATTTCGGTGACCCTGCGGTGTATTCAGCAAAGAGCACAGGGTCCCCGAATTGCAGGGAAAAGCTGCCGAAAACCTGACGAAAACTAACCGAATGCACGCTGAAAACAAGCAAAAACATCTGGATTAACCTTCGAAAAAGCCGAACAGGAGCCGAACAGGAGCCGAATCACACAGAGCCGAAGCAGCTGTGACGTAGAGGAGGCAGTGAATAAATTAGAAAAACCATTTGTATGAATCTGGGAAAATGAAACGCTGTTTGCAAAGAAACTACTGAGCGAAAATGTCTGAAATTTTCACAGGAGGTCCAGGGAATGATAATAAAGAGGGCTGTTACAAAAAAAATAAGTTAACTGAAAAAAAAAAAAAAAAAAATCGGACTTTTTAAAAAAAAAAAAAAATCTGAAAAATGCTTAAAGTATCCTAAAAAATCTATAAATACAGAGACTTTTTGCTGCAGAATTTTATAATGAACGGTTTATTAGATATTGAATTAAAACGGGAATATTTTTAACATTGAAGTCTATGGGATTCTCCTGAATGAATTTGCCGAATTAAACCACCGAATGACAGGGCATTAGGGGAACCTTTCACTGCTGGTTTGTGTTCTCTGAATAGCCGAAGCAGTGCTTTTTCATGGGGATTTCACTGCCCTCGAACAGGCACCGAACAGGCACCGTATGTTCAGGCAATTCGCCAGGATTTGGCGAATTGCCTGCTCTCTGGATAGCCGAATGGCCAGGAAAGGTAACCGAACGCTGATTTTCAGCATTCGGTTACCTTTCTCAAGCAATTCGGATCTCTTTGGATAACCCTGACAGTCTATGAGTGCTGGTACTTTCTGGTGTCTTGGACCACTGTGTCCAGATACGCCCACCCCACCTGATGTCATGTATTATTGCAGGACCCAGACAGATTGTATATCTTTCTTTTCAGCAGACTCAGCAGATTCAAAATATATCATTACTGTGTCTATCAGGGTTATCCAAAGAGATCCGAATTGCTTGAGAAAGGTAACCGAATGCTGAAAATCAGCGTTCGGTTACCTTTCTTGGCCATTCGGCTATCCAGAGAGCAGGCAATTCGCCAAATCCTGGCGAATTGCCTGAACATACGGTGCCTGTTCGGTGCCTGTTCGAGGGCAGTGAAATCCCCATGAAAATGCACTGCTTCGGCTATTCAGAGAACGAAAACCAGCAGTGAAAGGTTCCCCTAATGTCCTGCCATTCGGTGGTTTCATTCGGCAAATTTATTCAGGAGAATCCCATAGACTTCAATGTTAAAAATATTCCCGTTTTAATTCAATATCTAATAAACCGTTCATTATAAAATTCTGCAGCAAAAAGTCTCTGTATTTATAGATTTTTTAGGATACTTTAAGCATTTTTCTTTTTTTTTTTTTTTTTAAAAAGTCCGATTTTTATTTTTTTTTTCAGTTAACTTATTTTTTTTGTAACAGCCCTCTTTATGATCATTCCCTGGACCTCCTGTGAAAATTTCAGACATTTTCGCTCAGTAGTTTCTTTGCAAACAGCGTTTCTTTTTCCCAGATTCATACAAATGGTTTTTCTAATTTATTCACTGCCTCCTCTACGTCACAGCTGCTTCGGCTCTGTGTGATTCGGCTCCTGTTCGGCTCCTGTTCGGCTTTTTCGAAGGTTAATCCAGATGTTTTTGCTTGTTTTCAGCATGCATTCGGTTAGTTTTCATCAGGTTTTCGGCAGCTTTTCCCTGCAATTCGGAGACCCTGTGCTCTTTGCTGAATACACCGCAGGGTCACCGAAATGCAATCGGCAAAAGGAACCGAATTGAAGAGAACGAAAAGTCACCGAACGTGCGGTGACTTTTCGAATCTCTTTGGATAACCCTGTATATCTCATGTCCCATCAGAATGCTATATCAAAATATGTCAGATTTTCCCCATGTAAATTTATTTTCACACATTTTATCATCAAAACCTTTGTGGTTACATACAGGGTTATCCAAAGAGATTCGAAAAGTCACCGCACGTTCGGTGACTTTTCGTTCTCTTCAATTCGGTTCCTTTTGCCGATTGCATTTCGGTGACCCTGCGGTGTATTCAGCAAACACCACAGGGTCCCCGAATTGCAGGGAAAAGCTGCCGCAAACCCGACGAAAACTAACCGAATGCACGCTGAAAACAAGCAAAAACATCTGGATTAACCTTCGAAAAAGCCGAACATGAGCCGAACAGGAGCCGACAAGGAGCCGAATCACACAGAGCGGAAGCAGCTGTGACGTAGAGGAGGCAGTGAATAAATTAGAAAAACCATTTGTATGAATCTGGGAAAAAGAAACGCTGTTTGCAAAGAAACTACTGAGCGAAAATGTCTGAAATTTTCACAGGAGGTCCAGGGAATGATAATAAAGAGGGCTGTTACAAAAAAAATAAGTAAACTGAAAAAAAAAAAAAATCGGACTTTTAAAAAAAAAAAAAAAATTTGAAAAATGCTTAAAGTATCCTAAAAAATCTATAAATAAAGAGACTCTTTGCTGCAGAATTTTATAATGAACGGTTTATTAGATATTGAATTAAAACGGGAATATTTTTAACATTGAAGCCTATGGGATTCTCCTGAATAAATTTGCCGAATTAAACCACCGAATGGCCGGGCATTAGGGGAACCTTTCACTGCTGGTTTGTGTTCTCTGAATAACCGAAGCAGTGCTTTTTGATGGGGATTTCACTGCCCTCGAACAGGCACCGAACAGGCACCGTATGTTCAGGCAATTCACCAGGATTTGGCGAATTGCCTGCTCTCTGGATAGCCGAATGGCCAGGAAAGGTAACCGAACGCTGATTTTCAGCGTTCGGTTACCTTTCTCAAGCAATTCGGATCTCTTTGGATAACCCTGATATTCTATAGGGATCAGAAATAGAGAACTTGTTACTGTATTATTCTTTTAAGAAAATACACAATTTTAACCAAAATTGGGAGGAAAAAAATTATTATTTTTTTTCTTTATACATTGTATAATGTCATGGTTTGTATTACTGGAAATGCCAGACTCTGGTCTTTCCACTTTCCAATGACACCTCACTAGAGTATGTAGGTCTTATTGATCTGGAGATGCACAGGTCGAAATGTCCCCTGTATCTTCCACAATGGGATTGCAGCTCGTAAAAAGGTTCAGAATGTTTTTTCCCCTCTCCCTATTTTCACTTAGATTTTGAAACTCACCTGAATTCAGCACAAACCATTTTATTTTTTAACAATAACAATCTCTCAGCGCACAGTAATTCCTCTAACCAAACACTAAAGAGAATATGCATAAAATGTCACAACAGGATGCTGCCAGTTAGCATGTTTATACACAACATGAGCCTACCACAGTGTTCCCACGTAAAGCGTTAAATGTCGTCTAGACTAAAGATATGAGAAAATGACTGTAGTAATAGAATTTACAACCCTATATTAGACTATAAACCAGTGAATACTCAGCCAAAATATACAAAGGGGGAAGCTAGCAGTTGAGTTGTCCACAAACTGAAATCATTGAGCTGCAACATTTCTGAAACACAGGCAAGCTTTTTCAAACAGTAACAGTGGAATCCTTTATTTCAGGGGTTGCAAACCCTGGTCCTCAAGTCCCCCTAACAGGTCAAGTTTTAAGGATCACTTTGGGGAAATGCAGCCTGAATCCTGCAATCACTGAGCAGCAAATAATATCACCTGTGCTGCAGATATCTGCAAACCTGGCCTGTTAAAGATACCTGAGGAGCAGGATTGGGAACCACGGCTCTATTTTATTGAATCCAAGGGATGCTCTTCAACTGTTCCCTAAATGTATATATAAAAAAAAAATATGATCTTAAATAATAATAAATACCTTATTATCCGAAACATACAGGTCTATTCACTAAAAGGTGAAACTCAGGAGAACTGGCAGGAGAAGAGAACAATCTAGACCAAACAGCCGATTTGGAAAGTGAGATAAATGGGAGAATCTTTTTGGTTTAGCTATTTTGACCTGGATTTTTCAATTCTCCTGCCAGTTCTCCGGAGTTTCACCTTTATTGAATAGACCTGATAGTGGGATTGGTGCGTCTTCTTTTATTGCAGAGCATATAACTTCTCTCTGACAGGTGATCTCAATTTTCCTGTCCCAGGTCATCAGCAAACAAAGCATCAGCAGAATTCATAATACTTCCGTGTCAAGGCTTTTGCAAATCTGAGCTGGAATAATTGACAATTTTTGCGTCTGTGCCTATAATTTGGTCTTCGGCAGCCAGTTCGCTGTGAATCTTCTCCTGCCACTCTTATGAAACACTGGCGTTTATTGTTCTTGCGTCACTGACAGTTTTCACTGGTGTTTGCAAGTTTGACAAATACCGTCTGTTATTGTAATAACTGCCTAGATCAACAACCTCGGCCCTCCATATGTTTTGAAGTTATGTCTCCCACGAATTTCACTTAACAGTATTTTCTAAGTACGGTGCAAGTTTGTGGAAATTCGGCTTTTCAGAAAGCTGGCAATTATTTGCCCAATACTGGCGAATTGCCTGTGAAATACGATGCAATTTGCCTCAGATTGCTGCAATTCGGCGACTTTCGGCAGCAGTGAAATTCCCCATAGTAAAGTAGTGGTTAATCTATTCAGAGAACATAAAACTGCACTGAAATGTTGGCAAATTGCCCAGATTTTCGGTGCTTCAGCTCGACAGGTTTAAACAGGCGAATTCCATAGGTTTCAATGTGTTCGGTGGCGGCGATCGGCAGCTGATCGGCTTTTTTCATCGGCGTTCAGCGGTCTGTTCGGCGAACCGTTGGCTATGTTCAGCGGATCGTCAGCTGCATTTCTGCAGTCTGTTCGGTGGTCGGCTGCTGTGTTCGGCAGGTTGATCAGAGGATACCTTCAGCGCACTTCGGGAACCCTGCAGGGAATGCTGAATTCACCGCAGTGTCGGCGAACTTTGAGAAAGGATTTTACCAGGAAGGATACATTGAGATTTCTCTCATTTTCAAGTACGTCCTGGGTGGCGAGTATTTACTGTTAGGTGTCTTGCCCAAGGACACTTAACTCGCTGAAGTGCGCCGAATGAGAACGCCTCAATTTCGGTGAAATTTCCGTGCGCTCTGAATAACCCCTATATTTCCAGAACCTCTGCAGGTCCGAGGTTGCTGATCCCTGCCCTAAATGCTTCCGTGGAATTGTACTGTATGTATATATGGACCAAAGAGGATCGAATAAAATAAACGTAACATTAACCACTTGACGTTAATTGAAGTGTAGATATTTACCTAGTGTAATCATTGATTTAAAATGTGTTTCCCTAGATCAAATTGTTTCTTCCTTATGCAAACGACATGGTTGGGGAAAATTTCTGCCAGGTGTGCCATACATATTCAGTCGATTCCCGCAGAGAAAATTCAGGCTGGTGAATGTATGATTTTTTGTGATGTAATTACAGTTTGCTTGGGGGTTGTAGAACGAGATATCTGAAATTTTGTCAAAGCAATAATTATAAGTTGTCTCTCTAAGCTGCGCTGAAAAAAAAGATGTCAGAGATAATTCTACAAGCATAATTTGAACGTGTATAAATAAAATTACCATGATGAATTTCAACAGAATCAAAAAGTTAAGTTTCAAAGTCAAACAGCAAAGTAATGGAAGTCATTACACATTATTTAAATAACTTACAATGATTGTCTAATTAACTAGTGGACAAAATTGTTATTGTCAGCTTGGATTCGTTAAGGAGCAGCAACATTTGGTGATAAATGATCTGATATGATGCATGAATTCCTAAACTGTACATTTTATACATATTTATTTATTTAAAAAATTTAAATAATGAATAAAAAATATGTAAGGTTTGCAAGAATTGTAGCGTTTTCACTCAAGGTCGCAGAGAATATGTGAGCGTACAGATGTCAGGAGACAAGAGGGATAATACAGAAGAATAAGTGGAAATAGTTGACTGCAGGAAAAGGAGGAAAGCTCTACACACTTAGGGCTCTATTACATTCTTCGCGCATATGTTTGCGCTCGCGCAAAAACGCATTAACGCGAGGGGCAAAACCCTTTGCGCAGAACGTCGTATTACAATCTCAGTGCAACAAACGCGCGTATACGTCTACCGCGGGTGAACCTGCACGAACGCTGCACGAGCTTACTGTACTGCGCGCGTCCTATACTTAACATTGTGGGCGCAAATGCGTTTGTGCGCTGGTATGCGGATGGTATTACAATCTATGCACAGTTTGTAACGCACAGCCTTTGCGCATAATTTTAGCAACTCCTAAAAGCTGGTGTTAACGGCAAATTCTATCAACCTGGACGAAACCAAATACACCAGCCCAAAAAAAAATACGCAGCAAAGTATAGTTACACATTCTACACATACCAAACCAATAAATTTGAGTGGTTGTGCGTGTTTTTTTTATTGATGCAGCATATATGTGCAGATTGACATTGACAGGCACAAAAACGCGAGACAATTGTGGTTCTTAATTCTGATTGGCTGAATCGCATGAAAAAACAGTCCGCACACTGATTGCTGCGCGCGCGTTTTTGCGCGTCCGTTTTAAGCGCCTTATTTTTTGACGGATGAAAAAATGTGCGAGGATTGTAATACCAGCGTTGTTTTACGCTCGTTAACCTTTAACGCTTCGTGCAAAAATTCACGCGTTCTGCGTGTGTTTTTGCGTGAAGAATGTAATAGAGCCCTTAAAGTGCACCTGTCGTGCCCTACTTGAGTTGGGTTTACTTGATACAGAATCACTTCCTCTGTATGTGTTAATTGTTTCCTATATATGCATAAAAAAAACACGCTGAGTTATTCCCCCATCTATTCCCCCATCAAAGTGTCATTGTCACTCACTTCTGAGGCATGCTGCTGAGGTGAGTGACAGCTGCGAGTGGAAACACCTTCATACAGAACAGCCTTCTTGCAGCCTAGTTGCAGTGTGTTACTAGTGAAAGCCAAATCATGTATCACTGTGTAATTTCCCTTTTACAGCTCCACCCACAGAAGGGGGATCATGGCGGTGCCCAGGTGGTAAAGTCAAGGGGGAACACATGTGAATACAGTTCTGCCACTATTTTTGCAGAAGGAACTGAGTTCCCATTGATCCCACTCTATATTCCAGGACATACTTGAAAACGAGAGCAATCTCAATGTATCCTCTCTGGAAAAATACTTTATAAATAAGTAAATATAGCTTGCTTTCAGGTGTTTAAACATATCTTTCTCTGTTAAGTCACAATAAATATTGGATTTATAATATATATTTTTCCTAAAATCCACATATATACAGAAATTTAAGTGCGAGGTGATAAATGCTAATTGGGGGACAGAAATCTTTGTGAGTGAATTCCCGTTACTTTAAGACTTTTTCTGTATTCGTATATGTTTAGTACAGTAAATAAGAAGCCCCCTGGCACATTCAGGAAGGGGGGCATTACTGCTGGAGTGGGGCAATCAGTCCAGGTGTGTGGAATGTTATTGGTTCTACCTACGAGAATTATGTTAATTAGCTATATAATTACAGCAGGTGCTTACCTGACTCACTGGTGCACATGGCTGCAAGGAGGAGATGTGTTGGAGTGCTGTTCATTTTCGTTGCACCTGTGGAGAGAAGAGATGGAGGGCGAAGTTATGTTGGTTGCTGTTTCTGAGGAAGTGGCTGGGCTGCTGACACGTCTGCGGGCTTGTGCAGAGGAGTCGGGCATTTCCCTTGATACCCTGCTACATCCTCGGTGAGAGACAGTTTCCCCGGTGGATGAGGATACTGGACCCCGTTTTTTGAAGGAGGGAGTGGCTTGTCAGACCCCCCAATGCGCCTCAGCCCTGGCTCTCCACGGCCCCGTTTGTTTCCTTTTATCGGCGGGGTCCCTTTGTGCCCATGGAGGATGGTTGGTCTACCCTGGTTTCCGTTGGCTCCGTTGTCCCTGAAACACTGCCGGGCCAGCAGCCATCTGCCGCCCGGCAGGCGCTTCATCCGGTTCCTGCCTCTGCTTCTGTGGGTCCTTGTGGTCAAGGTAGACGTGGGGCCGTGTGGTCTCGCAGTCCACAAGTGCATGTTCAGCGAGTGGCTGTCTCTTTGCCTGCTGTGGCTGCACATGGTGCTGGCCCCACCCCGCAGGCGCTCACGGTCACGTCAGAGCATTTGGTCACGTGGCCACCGGACTGCTAGTACCCAAGATGGTGGCTGTGACTTCGATGTTGCCCTTTCTTCCCAGACTGTGAGGTTTCCGCTGCATTTGGTGGGCGCAGGGGGGTTGTCACCTGCTGGAGAGCAGGTTATTGGTGTGCCTGCTCCTTTTCAAGTGGATTCTGAGGTGGCTCGTTCTGGGTCCAACGCCCTCGTTCCTGCAGTGCATCAGGGATCACTTCCATTGGCTGTTCCTGGATCTGAAGATGCTCTCACAGTTCCGAGACTGGCTCTTCAGGGTCGTCCTGCTATACCTGTTCCAGTTTCGGGCCAGTTGGAGGATACTCGGCTGTTGCAGCACCCTGTGGATTCCTCACTACTACTGGCGGCACGTGAGTCTGATCTCCTTTTTGATGCACATGACAGCAGGATGGCGCAGGCGGGGTCTAGTGCGCATGGAGGGTGTGCTGATTTTGTTTTGCTCTTGGTATCAGCACTTCGCCATTGGCAGGATGCGTCGGGACTGGAGTCTCGGGCGCAGGCATCGGGGTCCGCTGCCTCTACAGGGGTTGCTATTGGGGTCACTGTTGCTGCAGGGGTGCAGGTTGGGGATGGTCCGGTGGTTTCCCCCAGTTTTGGGACGTCTTCACGGGTGTCTGATTCACGTCCTTTGGCGGCCTGTGAATTGTCGCCTTTGGGTATGCATCTCTCCAGTGACTTGAAGGAAAAAATTTGGAAGGGTACATACAGTATGTAGATGTCCTTACTTTGGCGTCGGTTGATAGGGAGACCATGGATCGCCCCAATCGGGCGGAGGTGGTTGTGGAGAAAGATAAGGACAAGCTGTAGGCTTGCCTCCTACCTTCGGAAATTGGTTGCAAGGCTTCTTTGTGTTTAGTGCCATCCTTTGTGAGTGATTTCCTGACCATAGTGTGGCTTTGTTTGCAGACTTGGATCTGATTTGGGGTGCTTACAAAATTTATGGAGGGCAATGTTGGTATCGTTCCGATCAACAATTCCGGCAGAAAATGGCGGTGCGTCCTGCTATGCATTTTGACGAGTAAGATGCTAATTTGTGGTTGCTACTAATGATGCCTACTCACCCAGCGATGCCGTCCTTTCCTGGGTCCGTTGGCGTGCCTTCCCCCGGTGCATCAGCGGTTTCCAGGAGGGGATTGTGTTGGTTGTACAACTAGTCCCATTGCCGAAGGGCCTGCTCTTGTCGATTTAGGCATGAATGATCACATTGTGGGGGGATGCACCCAGCATTCAGGTGCCTGCGTCGGAATAGGGGGCAATTGGGACATGGGGGGGCTAGAGGGGAATCTGGTCTCGGGTTTCACCCCAGTGAGCGTTCAAAAGCTGCTCCTGTGGCTCGGTCATTACCGCAATAAAAAGGCTGCATGTCTCTTGAGGGACGGCTTTTCGGTTGGTTTCCGTATTCCTTATGTTCCTTCCGAAATTCCTGTTTTTTTCTGGTAATTTGGTTTCTGATCGGCAACATGAGGAGGTCCTTGAGGACAAATTGAGCCAAGAGGTGCGGCTGGGGCATATGGCGGGCCCTTTTGACGCACTCCCCTTTCCATAATTTGTGGGTGTCCCATTGGGCCTTGTGCCCAAGAAGGAACCAGGCAAATTTTGCATGATACACCATTTGTCGTATCCTGCGGGATCATCCCTGAATGACGGCATTAGTCCAGTCGACAGTAGAGTTCATTATTCCTCATTTGATGAGGTCCTGGCATTGGTACAGGAGGCAGGGGCAGGTTGTTTGTTGGCTAAAACAGACGTAGAATCTGCATTTCGTCTTTTGCCAATACATGCTGAGTGCTACCCCCTGTTGGGGTGCTCTTTTCGTAACCAATATTATTTTGACAGATGTTTGCCGATGGGTTGCTCAATTTCGTGCTTTTATTTTGAGGGTTTTCCTACCTTTCTGGAATGGGTCGTTTGTTCTAGGGCGGGTAGGTTTTCTGTTGTACATTATTTAGATGATTTTCTTTTCGGTGGTCCATCTGATTCGATGGTTTGCACTGACTTGCTGCGTATTTTTTCAGAAGTGACTTTGGAATTTGGGGTTCCTTTGGCAAAGGTTTAAGACGGATGGTCCTTGTTGCTGTCTCTCTTTCCTTGACATTGAGATCGATACAAGGGAACGGGTTTTTAGGCTGCCTTGGAAAAAGCCTTTAAAGTTTGTTTATTTGGGGCATGGGTGATTGGGAATCCAGGTCTAAGCAGTCATGCTTTTCATGTAGAATTTCCTATAGCTGAATGACTTGCAGAGAAATCAGGTGAATGAGATCAGGCACCTGGGGCTTTATTTTAACATTGCGATACATACATACTGTACATACAATACATCACATTTCAATTCTTCTATTTTGATACATTCACCATTTAAATAGGCACATATTTGGGGTGGGGTTTACATCATCCCATGATGATGAACAAAACATAAGTCCGTGTAATGGCTCCACACAGAGGTGCTAATCACATTTGATCGAATATAGGCGATTTCTCATAAAAGCTATAAATCTTGCATGATGCTTCCGTGATGTCACTCCACCACTATCCCATACAAATTGCATTTGTTACATGCGTTTGTAGAAGGGTTATAAAGGTGGACTCTTGACAAATATATTTTGATGAATGGCTTTCTGTCATAAAGCAATCATGAGGTCACATGGGTGACGAGATAACGTGGCTAAGTGATCCACAGAAAAGAATATTGACAGGTAGAAATGATGGGCTGAAACCCGGGTGTACCAGCGAGAGACCATGGTATCTGTTGCTGGTTTTGTGCTCAGCGTGTTTCAATTAATCTCCCATTTGTTTAATGTGACATCTTAAACCAATGGCTTTGTTCATGCAGCAGAATAATAAAGCTATATGATCCCTGTCAGTTAATCAAATTGTACATTGTTGGTAAATCATTAATATTACCTCTTAAAGTGCAGTCATGTTATACTCTGTTAGGAAAGGTTTGTAAAATACATATGAATAATTAAAAACGAGAAAGAAAAAATTCCTAAAGTGGAATTGGGAAAAATAGAGAGGATTAATCTTCCCGTATTCCCACTATCAGCAGCGATTTTCCATAGAAGGTTTATTATATCACAAATCCAATGGTCGGCGCTTAAAATCACACATTTTTCCAGTCTCTCTCTCTCTGTATAATATATATATAATTAATCACCTGCATTTCTCATGCTTTAATAACTACTACCGGAGTGACATTTAATTATGTTAGCTCGCTTGACTACAGCTGAAAACCTCACCTGACATACCTCTCCTTCAGCATAACACCCTACACGCTACTCAAAGCCCTACTGGCCGTGCGCTGCCCCCTAAAGAGCTGGTGCAAGGATTTTGGGGCTCACAAATTATTATGGGCCACTTAGAAACCTGCCACCCCACGAAGATAGTGCTGTGTGATTAGGTGGACTGTATGTGCAACATCAGGAAAACGAAAACGATACAAGGACGAAAGAAGTCCTAAAATATTTACACTGATTGCAGTACTTGCCCCAGAAGAATGACGTGAGATGCTAACTTACACGTAAAACTGATGCGATTGCAATGGAAAATGACTTTTTGTTCTATCAAAAATGGTTTTAGATAAACACATTAATAAAATGAAATACGTTTAAAGTGAAAGAATTGCTCAATATTCACAATTTCTTTCGGTCTAAATCATTTGTATTTACATCCAAAATGAAATGTTTGGCATGCACATCCCAAAGAGTATGTGATTAGATGAGTGACTAGAAGCAAGAGTGTGGCTGGCTGAATGAGATGGAAGCAGGGCATTTTTTCTGGCAGTACATGCCGGCACTTAGTACTGGCACCTATCGGCAGGGCCGATACTCCTCTGCTAGGATGCGGAGGATATCTCCAAGCCATCGTCGAAGCTCCGTGAATCGGCGCCAATCGAAGACTTCTCCCGCAGTAGATCTTTTCCAAGATGTCAGCCTAACCTGTGGGACCTCCCTTGCCCGCTGACACCATTGTGCATGGGCGTGATGACATCAGAAGTGAACCTTCCACCTGACCGTGAAGGAAATTCCCTATGGTAGAGATACAGGGGTAATTTGTACCCCATATCTCTGGAGTCATAGACGTTAGAGGGTCATGTGATGTGTCATTAAAAAGATCAGAGCATGGCCTTTCCAATGATATCAAAATAATATGACCAGGATGTACGTAAAATTTTAAAAAATAATTAATAAAATCATATTTTTCCTTTTTTTTTTCTAATGCAGCACTATTGCTACAGTTACAGGTATTTATAAAGCGCCAACAAGTTCCGTAGCACTGTACAGTGGGAGAGACAGAATAACAAATATACATACAAGTTAAACACACAGAACAGTAGGAGAGAGGGCCCTGCTCAAGAGCTTACACTTCAATTATTAAGCGAACAATGATGCTGCACTGTGGCGCTCTGTGATACCCTCATAGACACCGCACTTTATTGTGAATTTTATTGCTGTGGATTCTGTGATACGCTCATGCACACTGCACATTACTGTGAGTTCTATTGCTCTGGGGCTTAGTGATATACACATACACCCTGCACATTACTCTGAGTTTTGGTGGGAATAGTTTGAGGGGGGCAGGAGCATGTCATCTTTGGACCCAGGCAATACAATGTCGTGGCCTGGCCCTGGCTCTATTCATTGGCATCAGACTGTTGTGCGCCCTCTAATCATTGGCTGCATGTGAGCGTATGCCATCTTTTCATTGGCTGCTCGCTGCCTGACACTTTATGATGCTTCATGGTGAGCACCCCCACCTTTTTTCCTAGAAAAAAAAAACACTGGATGGAAGTATGTGTTTGGGTGAGTGGTTGGAAGTGAACATGTGATTGGTTGAATGAGACGGGAGTATGTGATTGGATTAAGTGGCTGGAAGTGAGCAATGCATGTGGCTGGCTGAATGAATTGGGAGTATGTGACAGTAGGATGAGTGATTTGGAGTGAGCATATAGCTGGCTGAATGAGGTGGGAGCATGTGATAGGGTGAGTGATTGGCAGTGAGCATGTACTTGGCTCAGGAAGATGAGAGCAAGCAAGTGAGTGGCTGAGTGGTTGAGAATTTGTTTCTGTGACTGTTCCCTGCCCTCTATTACAGCTCCTGTAGCCCCAGGAGAACACGCATTTGCCTACTTATCAAGAACATTTCTTGGTCCTTGATGAATGTGTACTTCATCATATGGACCAGCAGCTGGCAGATAAGATTTTTTTTGCCCCCTCCAGCTGAGGTTCTAGATATCAGCCGTCTGAGTCATTTATGGCCCTTCCCTCTTATCTGTGTAACCCCATTTCCTTCTAGATTTTAAGATTCCTTGAGAACAGGGTCCTATATTATTATTGTATCAACTGGTTATGATAAGTCATGAACCAACAAGAAAAGCAACTTCCAAAAGGTTTAAGTAGAGATCTAGAAGTTGGATAAGCAGGATAAATTCCAGCCGACACCCCCATCACACAATTAAAGACACTCTGCACACCTTGGCCACATTAGCATTTTTAAGTAGTCCATCCCTTCCCCTCCCAATCCAGCCTCATTTTGCAGATATCACTGTATGAACCTGAGGCTTCTCCACACAGCTGCCACTCGGCATACAGGATTTTGCATATCCCACCTGCTGGAGATCAACTCTTGATATCAGTGTGATGGCATCATCCTGTCTCCAAATGCTCACAGTAGCATTTCCTGCGGGACGGCAGCCAAGGACTGGTGCTGCGTGTGTGCATACCAAGCCAATCTACAGTTCTGCATAGGCGCTGCATATCCTGCGTACAAACGTATCCAAGTTCCCCTCGGTACACAATTTGCATAGGTTAGCCTACTCAAGTTATATACGCTATGCAAATAGCATAATAAGCTGCAGGGACTTCTGCATTTCAGAAGCCCATAGCCAAAGAGGAGGAGCAGCCCTGCACCGAGGGGGAAGATATTTGGGCAGATGCTATCAGCAGCATCTGTCCAATTATGTAAGGGGGAAAAGGGAAAAAAGGGAGAAGGGTGGTTAATTTTTTTTTATAGAGTGCACGCTTTAAGGTCAATAATATCTCTATGAATTAGAATATGTCAAAGACCATGAGATTTATTAACAAGCACATCCTTGTACAGCAAATCTGAGTTTTATTAGGAATAAATAACTTGCAAGATGGTAGGAAATAATGGATGTATATCAATAAATTCTTTGTTTTATCATACTGAATTGATTTGGCTAAAGTTAAGAAAACAAGAATATTTGAATAATAATTTGGGTCGTCTGTTCACCAGGACATCAAAACTACCTGGAAACCTGCAAGGAGACAGGGGGCATGTACAGGAGGGAAACCATAAACCTCAGTATGATACTAAAGGCAGGATTACATTTATTTTAAAATGTTCATCTGTTAAAAGTCCTTAACAGGTGACAGGTAGCTATAAACCCATGTACAAATAGAACTCTTGTTTCCTTACAAGGTGCCCCCTGCTCATAAGGACCATCTGCAATGTGTCACCAATACTGCCAGCCAGGTTTATACCAAGGACCCACTGAGACTCATTCATCCTTAAGTACAGAAGAAAGGATATGCCTTATTGCACATTTCCCTGAAGAGCTTTTTTGAAACCATGCAGCTAATCCATATGCTAATCAATAAATAAAATATAAATAAAAGTTCAATTTTCTACATATTCTAGCGCTAATAACTAATAAAAAAGTCTCATAAAAATCTCTTAGGTATGTGCTATGAAATTATGCACGGCGACAGCTGGAAGCATATAACCATGTATTCCCTGAGTGTGCCTTAACATAAATGTTAGATATGAAAGAGAAACAATTTCAAGACAAATGCCTGTCTTTATTATAATGATAAACATATATCAACTCAACAGAGACAACGGTAAGGTGACATTATTCATAAAACGCGCATTTACTGCTGGTTAATAATTTGAACGTAGTAGAAACAGGTAAAAGAATATTACCATTGCACATTAAAGAGATACTCTGTCGCAGGGGGTCAGCTGTTTTGCCCCTACGAATGTTTTGGAAATACATTTCCCTTGAGGCTTTGCTCAGCTAATGAGTAGCTGAGCATCAGGGGAAATGTAGTTCCAAAACATCTGGAGGACCAAAGTTGCTGACTCTTGTTCTATAAAATGGGGAGGGGGGCAGGCAGAGTAATACAATGTTAATCCCTCCTGAATCCCTCCACACCAACTCCCATTTTCACAGGAAATTCTGCAGCTTCCTCTCAAGCTGCAGATGTCATGTGACCGGTGGAAGGCTGAACACTCGACTGAGCATCCAGCCAATCTAATGGCTTTCAATGTCAGTGAATTGAAAGTCATTAGATAAGGAAGAGTCCTGAGGAGTCCAATCCTGAGAAAGCTGGATCAGCTTCAGGGTGGGGCCAAGTTACAGCACTCGGCAGGCTGAATTAGCCACCTGAGACCCCCACCAGAGGGGTGAGGGCACACAGGTTACAATGACCACCCAAGTTACATTGATCTGTCATAATGCCTGGAGTGTCCCTTTAACTCCTTAACACAGGCTACTGCCCAGCGGTAGACGGGTTTAAATGTCACAGGGTGCATTGCTCGCCCGTGGCTTTCTGGCACGCCTCCCTTCCCAACGTTTCAATCCCTGACATTGACTGCTGAGGGACTTTCTGATCAGCTACTGAGAAAAAAGCCAGGCCGGAGGACGGCCAGAAAGCCTGCTGTGCTACCCTGCAATGTGTATGTCCGCCTGCTGCCGGGATGGCATAGCATGCCCATAGGCAGTAACGGATTATGCTGCAGTTATAAACCTCTGTATAGGCTTGAAGAGAACAGATTAATGTGATATTTGTTTATAATGTGTAAAGTTTTAATCTTTTTATATCTTGCTTTTTTGTTTCGTACTTTAGATATGGAAAGAATATTCAATATCGCCAGTGTGACATTTTACACAGTGAAAATGCATTATTTTAAAATTGGGGTTTTGTCACTGGAAAAGCGGAGAGGTTAAAAAATGTTTTACTTTATTCTGAAGTGAAGATTTTTTTTTTACAAATTTTAACTATATTGGGCTATAATTATAAGTGATTTTTCCATATCAAAAGTAACTGGTCTGTAATTCAAAGGTTGTGACTGGAGGAGTGGCAATATATACTTGCAAAAAATATCCAAATAAATAAAAGGGTTTATTCAGAAAGCACCGAAATTTCGGCTAAATTTCGGTGCTTTGTAGTTCAGCGCACTTCGGTGTGCTTCGGCGATTTCATTTAGCCAACCCTGTGGTGAATTCACTATTCACCGCAGGGTCACCAAGTGTGCTGAAGACTGCCGCACAGACTGCCGAACTGCAGAAAGTAAAAACAAAAACGTAACTCTGATATTCTTCTAATAGGAGTTTTGAAGCCAATAAAAATGCACTAAAATGTGTGTAAATAATAAATAGGGTCCTTTAAAATATAATAAAAAAGGTCTGTTACAGAATTTATTTAAAAAAAAACTTTTGTTAAAAAATCTTCGAATAATTTTTTTTGTCTAAAAATATACAAAAAAGTGATCTAAAAAAATAATAAACGGTTGAATAATAAAAAGTGACAATGATAAAAAAAATTACATTGAGTCCTATGGGATTGCCTGTTTAAACCTGTCAAACTGAATCACTGAAAATCAGGGCATTTCACTGACACGTTGGTGCTGCTTGGTGTTCTCTGAATAGATTAACCATTACTTCTCTATGGAACAATTTTGCTGCCGCCAAAGATTGCCAATCTGAGGCACTACTGCAGCGAACTGCACAGTAGTTGCTGTCGGTTTGCCAGCATTTGGCAAATTCATAGTTTAGTGAATAGTCGAACTGCCACGAACTTGCACCATACATTGGAAATCACCGTTCGGTGCAATACGGTGGCAAGTTCTTTGTTTTCTGAATAACTCCTAATACCTTTTTCTCTAGGATAAGCTGAGTGTGGGTACATTTTTCACATTCTCTCCATTTAAGTTGACACACCGCTTTATTAGCTCATTGTTGGAACACTCTGGGGTCCATTCACTAAAACCGTCTATTACTGTGCCTCCAGCTACGTCAAAAGGGTACATGTCAATTTTAAGTCAACCTATTTCCTGTAACAGCACAACACTCCAAATCCATACAAATGGCACGTGTTACCCCACCTTCCTTCCTTTATGTTTAGGAATTAATAAATAATAAACGCTACATTTTTATGGAACAAATAACATGTTGCATTCGTTAAATAATATTCATGGTATGGTTGCTTTGGCTATTTGTTTTAAAATAATGAAATCGTGTGCCAGGGTTTTTCTGTAATTATTTGGAATTTCTCTCTGTTGCTTATGACATGATATGGCAGACTACAACTTAGTTTTAAAACATATGTTTATCTGCAAAAAAAGTACATATTTTTAGAGCTTTGTTAAGAATATTTTGACATTTATTTGGATGTAGCTTTGTTATTCTGTCGTGAAGTTGAAATAGTCTTTTATTGATTCATACACATGTTTACTAACATTTTACAAACAAGATTACACAGGAAGAAGAGCATATTTCTTCTGCTGGTTTGTTTTCCAGGGGCAGGCGAAACAAACAGGATCATAATAAAACAAGGTCTATTCAACTGCTAGATGGAACATGTTTTCCCAGCAGGGTTGCATTAACCCCTTCACTACCAAATGATTTTCCAAAAAACCATTGACGGAAACCAGTGTTTTTTTGTAAGATCATTTTTAATTAATTTTAAAGTAAGACATATTTGAGTTTATACCCAATGTATTTCTTACTGTAGATTACCTCTTTTTGGCCAGTAGATGGCACCATTTACTGCCAAATTGAGTTAGAGGTTTGAGCAGCTGGTCAAACTTCTAACTCATTCTCCTGCTTTTCACCTCTCTCTGAATAACCCTGTTAGTGCCATGGCAAATCTAAAACTCTGGGGCAAAGCTTTCAAATGTGCTTTACTTATTTATCTTTTTGTGTTAATTATTTTTATTATTCTTTATTTAGATAGCGACACATATTCCACAGTGCTTTACAAGATCAGTGTACAAGGAGTTGATACATTAGAATATCACACATGGATGATATAACCTGATTCAGGTGGACCCTGTTCCCAAGGGATTTACAATCTATGAGATGTACAAGTATTTTGTGAGGTAGCTCCATCCATATCGTTAGATGTCTTATTTATTTATAAAGGATTTTACCAGGAAGGGTACATTGAGATTTCTCTCGTTTTCAAGTATGTCCTGGGTGCAAGAACATTGAATTGTTACAGTTGTTACAGAAATACAGAGTAATAAAATGCAAGATATTAAAAAAACACACAAATATACAGATTAACAGAAAATAAATATAGTCACTATGTTACATGTTTACAGGTGCATTCCTTATTGAGGTATGTTAATAGAGATCTCTTAAGTGACTTTAGAATGGGGGAAGATTTGATGGTGTCTGGGAGGTTATTCCATAATTGCGGTGCTCTGAAGGAAAATGAGGATCGAACCACTTTCTTTTTGTATTGTGGTATTGCAAGTAAGGTGCTGGTCCTGGATCTGAGGTTATAGGATGAGGGAGATGCTGGGGGAAGCAGCCTATTCAGGTAGGGTGGTAGCTTCCCAGAAAAGCTCTTAAACACCAGGTTGGAAAGGTGAAGGGTGCGTCTGGATTCCAGCGATGGCCAGTTTAGCTCTTTTAACATGTCACAATGGGGGGTGATGTAGTTACATTGTAGCACAAAGCAGCAGAATGAGGTATACAATGTAGTAAGTTTCTGGAGGTGTGTTTGCAGGGCAGCTGCATACACCACATCTTGCCCAAGGACACGCGCTGGCAGCGTCTCCTGAGTGGGATTGGGTCGGCTTTCCATGATTGTAGAGCAGTGACCTGGTGGTTAGGTTGAACCCACTTCTCGTAAAGATAAGACTTCTCCAGTTGTATTGGAGGGATGTGCTGAACAGCTTGACTTGGTTCTCCATGGTCAAAGGGCAGAGATGTTACCACTGGACTCATCAGCTGACATTGTGCGGTGGGCAAGTATGTACTGTTAGGTGTCTCGCCCAAGGACACTTACAGGAGAGGTTCTCTGGCTGGGATTCAAACCTGGGTCTCCATGGTTATAGAGCAGTGATGTTACCTCTACATCCACCTGGTGAGTTTCAAAGTAAAATCAGGTTCTGAGAGATGGTATTCCTTATAAAATACCAACTCTAGATGTGAATATAAGCCATATCGTGGATTGGCATGTAAAGGGTTAAAGAGAGGCATTGCTAGAAAGGTCAGACTGTAACCTTTCCAGCAATGCCTCTCTTTTTTGTCTATGCCTTACCGATCAGGAGGGAGAGGAGTCCAAATGTCCCATCCCCCTTTTCAGGCACTCTCCCAGCTCTGCGCCGGTGTGGTGACGTCAGTGCGCCGGGAGGGGTTTAAAGGGACAGTCTGACTTCAAGGAAGTGATATCACCCCAGACTCCATCCCAGACTCATGCGGTCTCTGCTTTCACTGCGGACACCCCGTGATATGTGGGGGATAACCTCCGCCCACAACGTGCGCACCCAAGGACATCCCCACATGTCATCCGCAATGAAAGAGTTAATTGAAATATATACAATCCCAACATTAATCGTGCACTCTTCTAGAGGCATTTCTTTGTTCAGAGATATTTTCCGTTCCTTGAGGTAGTTAGTTAGCGGTAAACGTCCACCATATAAATAGAATTCTGTAACATGCTAATAGCATTATCAGTAATTTGTTTGAAGTTTAATATATCAGGGTTATAAAGGGGTTATTTTGGTGCTATCCCGCCCCATAAGACAAATTTTAATTAACTTTTATTATGAACACTTCAGTAGAATGCTATGGCCTTTAGGAACACCTCATAAAATGGTCGAAGATTTATTTCATTTTAATTTTCAGTACTGACATATAATCTCCCACGACTTTATGGACCCTGCTGAATGCACTCCGCGGTGGTCGATGAGGAGTGGGAATCCTGGTAGATCCGTATCCTTCACGACAACAGGAGACAAATGGCTCAAAGATTGTGAGAGCAGTGACAGCGCTATAGAGCAAAGGTCTTACATCCATAACCTTTTTGGAAAATCACATTAAAAACTGAATGGAACAATCACACATTCATCTTCTCTCCCTTGTGGGGTTCTGAGCACATCACTGATGACATGATTCATTGTAATGCTATGATTAAATGATCCTAAATCTAAATAAATTCATCTGCTTAGAGAAAAAATGTCATTACAAAAATGATATGAACATGTATAGTGTGGCCTAGAATTGAGAAATGTTCACAAATTAAACGCAGTTTGCAAATAACCTCGAAAAATGTGTGGACAGTGTTGATAAATAAATATTGATTTTAAGATTTCCTGGAAAATGTTTTTTAACCATTTCGATAATGTGTAAACTCGATTTTTCATTGTTTAATAAATACCAAAAATTAGCATATAATTCCCCTTTGGTATGCCCTTTTTAATGCAGGATTAATGTGCCCCTTGTCACACTGAGTTACTGTAAAGAAGATACAAAGAGCAGCCTCCACCCTCACTGTAACAAAAAGCTCAACAAACCTTACTGTTGCATTGTAACAGCCAGGGAGGGGGCAGAATATAGGGACAGCTCTGGGGGTCACTCATTGCTGTACAGGGATATGATTCAGGGGGTTATAATGGCTGAAAATCCCTGTACAGTACAGATACAAGGTGTTACTGTAATGTCCATATACAGGCATAATGACGCATACAGATATTATTTTTATAGTCTATTGAATATTTTTATTGTTTATCTGCATCACATTTACTGTATGTGACATATAGGCCATTTCTGTCTCTATGCTGATGATGCAGAATATGTGTTAATAATGTGCAAGGTAAAAGACAGTGACACCATCTACATTCCAGATCCTTTCATCCCATTAATATTTCTCTACGGGATAATTTAATATATGAATTAGCAAATTTACATTGGTTTTTCCAAAAGTAGATAAAATATTAAAATAATCTGTATGAAAAAATTACCGTATTCCCAACATTTATTCGTTATCTCCACATCCCAAGTTTGAAATAAATTTTATTAAAAAAAAATCTCCCCAACAAAAAGCAATTGGCAGGGAAAGAGTTAATCAGAAAAATTACTGCTTAAAGGGGGTCAATGTGATTTGCTGACTTGCAAGTGTCAGGAAACAGCATATATATCAAATAGTATAGAGAAAAAAGCCCATGAGGCCCAAGTCCATGGAGCAAGATGGTTTGGTTAATGGTCTCTTTATTTTCCCAACAATGTGCAATCTAGATCATCTGCCTACCATAAGTGACAGAAGACAACACAGGACCACAGGAAACAGAGCTGCCATCAGGGGGTGACAGCCATGAGCTGTTCAGGGACCCAGTGGCATCAAGGGGCCTGTTGTGCACCAAACACTATGCAGCTTGTTTAACAGGCTTATTCAGAGAAAGGTGAAAACCAGGAGAATGACTGGAGAAGTGAAAATTCTAGGTCAAAATAGCCGAACCAGAAAAATTCTCCCATTTTATCTCACTTTCCAAATCGGCTATTTTGACCTAGATTTTTCACTTCTCCAGTCATTCTCCAAGGTTTTCACCTTTCTCTGAATAACCCTGTTAGTGTCACAGATGTCCGCCATGCCACCCAGGACTATTCCACAAAAATACCATCAAACTCTCCAGTGGACAGAGGCATCAGGGGTCATAAAGAGCTCTCTGAGGGAGCGATTAGTATGGTCTGCACCAGATAGAGGTGCATAGTGAACACTCTCCGATCAGGGAGCACTTGTTTATTCCCTTGCTGGACCACCAAGGATGTAGCCAACTCCCTGTAACACAAGGTAAGCAGAAGGAGGAGGAAAATGTTTTATTATTAATTAATTTATTGAAATGGGCAGCTGAGGGAAGGGGGGGCTCCACGATTGGATTAGTAAGGGGCTTCGAGAATTTTGAAGTTAGCCCTGTCAGGAAACCTTAAACCACTAAAACAACAATATTTTAGCCATAATGTCATATAATGTTTTTTGATTTCTTTTTAGATATAGACTTCTGCTAATAGGAAAATGTGTTCCCCAAGAAATGGGGCCAATGACTGAGGAAGTCCAAAGGAGAAACGTGTTTTAGTGATCCCCAAATTTGTTATATCGCCTTTTATTTTAAAAAAAATAACTTCGAAATATTATTAGATAGACAATAAGATAGACGTAAGATCTTTGGAGGGTTCATTTATACGCGTTATGTGAATTTGCAAAAGCAAAATAGCTCAGAGAACTTCTATCCTTCACAGAATACTGTCTCGAGATGAGAACAACAATCTAGCATGGGATATCTCACTGCTCTCGCGTTGTGTCGTTATTGATGACTTCTACACAAAGTACAGGAGCCATATATGTAGAGTAAGGATATAATGTCCCAAAAAAAAGAGCACTCCATGTAAATGAGTGACCACATTCTTCCAATTCATTACATTTAAAGAAAAATCCCCATTTTTAGGAATATTCAATCTCCTGACTGGGAATAAATGATGGGGATTAAATTCACAAAAACTCTGATCATACTTTGCTTAAGCCTGTCACTGTCGCCAATGTATCCCATCGTTGACAGGTCCTATCTAACTTGACTGAATCTGCACTTACAGGATCAACTCACTTTCTGGAGGCACAATCCTTCTCAACTCAAGTCCTGTATAGGCAGCCAAGAAGGTGCGTTGATCCTGTATAGTAAAGCTTCTGCTTGCGTCAAGGTTGGAGGAGCGGCTCCAAGCATTAACAGCAGGGATAGACTAGGACCCTCAATGGTTTGGCTGCTTTATATGCAAAGTGCATTTTCACCTGTCACTTCAGTCACTTACACAATTTGTGCCAAAACATACAGTGTTATTAAGAGAGAATAGAAAAGTCACCGCATGTTCGGTGATCTTTCGTTCCACGCACTTTGGTGCTATTTGGCGATTCTAGTTCGCCGACCCTGCAGTGTATTCGGCAAGCACCGCAGGGCCCCCCGTAGTGCAGGGAAAACCTGCCGCAAACCCGCAGAACATTCGAACACTCACCGAACACTCACCAAAAGCCCACAGACACCGCTGCAAAAACCCCACCGTACGCGCCGAAAAACCCGACGAGCCGCCGATCACAGTAAAAAAAAAACAGTATGCTTGAAAGTTTCAAAATTGAAACACTGTTTGCAAAAAAACTACTGAACGAAAATGCCTGGAATTTACATATAAGATCCAATGAATGATAATAAAAAGGTTACAGGAAAAAGAAAAACGATTTTAAAAAAAATGTTGCTGAAAAAATCCTGAAAAATGCCTAAAAGATCCTAAAAAAATCTAATAATAAAGAGACTTTTTACTGCAGAATAAAATAATAAACGGTTTATTAGATATTGAATTAAAACGGGAATATTTTTAACATTGAAAATTAACAGGGTTATTCAGAGAGTGTGAAAAGCAGGAGAATGACTGGAGAATGAAAAATTCTAGGTCAAAATAGCCGATTTGGAAAGTGAGATGAAAGGGAGAATTTTTCTGGTTTGGCTATTTTGACCTAGAATTTTTCATTCTCCAGTCATTCTCCTGCTTTTCACACTCTCTGAATAACCCTGTATGGGATTCGCTTGAATAAACCTGCCGAATTAAACCACCGAACAACAGGGCATTTTGGCAACTTTTTCCTGCTGTTTGGTGTCTCTGAAAAGACGAAGAATTGCTTCTCTATGGGGATTTCACTGCCCTCGAACAGGCACCATACGAGCAGGCAATTCCCCAGAATTTGGCGACCTGCCTGCTCTCAGAATAGCCGAATGACCCCGAAATGTCCCCGTACGCTGAATTTCAGTGTCCGGTTACATTTAGGCGACATTTCAGATCTCTCTGAATAACCCCCATATTTTCTACAACCTTGCTGAACTGGATATTTACAGTATGTTCCAGTTTTATTAGTTTGGTGTCACAGCTTACTATTTATTGAAGACTATTGATTCATGATGCACTTTATTCTTCCATTACCATATTATTACTAAATATGTAATATATTGGATTTTTTTTATCTACAATAAGCTGGCATTACATGATTTAAACACATTCCAGGTCACAAAGTTCTTATTCGAAAATAATATATTATTATAAATAATAATAGTAATAACATAAAGACTTATTTTTCTATAAACCTTCGGCAATGACATCACAGCACAAAATTTGTTGCAAAACCCTATTGCAAATGTAATGTGTTACATTCAGCCTCTATATAAAGTGCTGTCATCGATCACAAACTCAGTGACATTTATTGCAGCTTATTTTAAATAATGGCAGTAACAGAGAGTGAAAAGTACCTTTTCTATTTCAGAAGTTTTTACTAACTACAAATCAAATTGTATCAGTTTCGATTGAAGAATATATTCTTCATTAACTTGTGTAAGATCATTATTAATTATTATTGAGAGAGCTGAATAATTTTGCAAAAAAGGGGAAAAAAAACAACTGCTCCAGAAATAAAGAAAAGAAAGTCAAAGGAAGAAAAAAAAATTGTAATCATTGATAGAGAAATTCAACAGTGCATGGTCTCCCCCTAGTGGTCAATTCATTAAATAACAATTATAGAAATTATTGCTTAAGTGGAAAAACGATCGATAGATAGATACAGTAGGTAGATGCACAGACGGATGGATGGATAGATACACAGATAGATAAATAGACAGATACTGAGATACAGTGGCAAGAAAAAGTATGTGAACCCTTTGGGATTACGTGGAGTTTTGCATGAATTGGTCATAAAATGTGCTCTGATCTTCATCTCAGTCACAACAATTTGAAATACACAGTCTGCTTAAAATAATACAACACAAACATTATCAGGGTTATTCAGAGAGCATGAAAAGCAGGAGAATGACTGGAGAATGACTGGAGAATGAAAAATTCAAGGTCAAAATTGCCAAACCAGAAAAATTCTCCCTTTCATCTCACTTTCTAATTGGCTATTTTGACCTAGAATTTTTCATTCTCCTGCTTTTCACGCTCTCTGAATAAACCTGTATGTGTTTTCATGTGTTTATTGAACAGAACGTGTAAACATTCACAGTGCAGGGTGGAAAAAGTATGTGAACCTTTGGACTTAATAACTGGTTGACCCTCCTTTGGCAGCAATAACCTCAACCAAAAATTTCCTGTAGTTGCAGATCAGACCTGCACAATGATCTGGAGTAATTTTGGACCACTCCTCTTCACAAAACCGTTTCAGTGTAGCAATATTCTTGGGATGTCTGGTGTGAATCGCTCTCTTAAGGTCATGCCACAGCATTTCAATCGGGTTGAGGTCAGGACTCTGACTGGGCCACTCCAGAAGGCGTATTTTGTTTTGTTGAAGCCATTCTTTTGTTGAATTACTTGTATGCTTTGGGTCATTGTCCTGTTGCATCACCCATCCTCTGCGGAGCTTCAGTTGGCGGACAGATGGTCTTACGTTTTCCTGCAAAATCTCTTGATAAACTCTGGAATTAATTTTTCCATCAATGACAACAATCCGCCCAGGCCCTGAGGCAGCAAAGCAGCCCCAAACCACAATGCTCCCTCCGCCATGTTTTACAGTGGGGATGAGGTTTTGATGTTTGTGTTTGCTGTGCCTTTTTTCTCCACACATAGTGTTGTGTGTTTTTCCCAAACAACTCAATTTTGGTTTCATCTGTCCACAGAATATTTTGCCAGTAGTGCTGTGGAACATCCAGGTGCTCTTTTGCAAACTTCAAACATGCTGCAATATTCTTTTTGGACAGCAATGGCTTCCTCCGTGGTGTCCTCCCATGTACTCCATTCTTGATTAATGTTTTCCTTATTGTAGATGTGTCAACAAAAATGTTAGCATGTGCCAGAGATTTCTGTAAGTCTTTAGCTGACACTCTAGTATTCTTCTTTACCTCAACCTCATTAAGCATTCTGCGCTGTGCTCTTGCAGTCATCTTTACCGGACGACCACGCCTAGGGAGAGTAGCAACAGTGCTGAACTTTCTCCATTTGTAGACAGTCTGTCTTACCGTGGACACATGAACATCAAGGCTTTTGTAGATACTTTTGTAACCCTTTCCAGCTTCATGCAAGTCAACAATTCTTGATCGTAGGTCTTCTGAGAGCTCTTTTCTGCGAGGCATGGTTCACATCAGGCAGTGCTTCTTGAAACCAGTAAACCCAAAACTGGTGTGTGTTTTTAAGGGGCAGGACAGCTTTCAGCAACACATCCAATAATATCACACTGATTGGACTCAAGGTTGGCTCACTCCTGGCTCCAATTACCTCTTGGAGAAGTCATTAGGCTAGGGGTTCACATACTTTTTCCACCCTGCACTGTGAATGTTTACATGTTATGGTCAATAAAAATATGAAAACATATAATGTTTGTGTTGTATTATTTTAAGCAGACTGTGTTTTTCAAATTGTTGTGACTTAGATGAAGATCAGAGCACATTTTATGACCGATTCATGCAAAACTCCACGTAATCCCAAAGGGTTCACATACTTTTTCTTGCCACTGTATATAGATACAATACATAGATCAACAGATACATACTGTATATAGATGGATAGATAGATACAGAGATACAGGGGTTATTCAGAGAGCACTGAAATGTTGCTGACATTTCGGTGCTCTCTCTCATTCTCCGCGCTTCCCTGCACTTCGGGGAATCAAAGATCCCCACCCTGCGGTGAATTCAGCATTCACCGCAGGGTCCCCAGAGTGGAGGGAAAACCCACCAGAAGCCCGACGAACACCCACCAAAAACCTGCCGGAACCACCACAAAAAACACGCGAACACATCAGAAAAAAAACAATGAGCCTCCGAACACAGCGCCGACTAGCCGCTGGAAAAAGCCAACAAGCCAACAAACGGGGTAAAAAGGAAAAGTTTAAAAGTGTCAAAGTTGAAACGCTGTTTGCAAAAAAAGTACTTAATGAAAATGCCTGGAATTTACAAATTCCAAGGTGCTATGAATGATAATAAAAAGGTCTGTTACAGAAAAAAGAAAAAAACACTTTTAAATTTTGCAGAAAAATGCCTGAAAGAGCCTAAAAAATCTACAAATAGACTTTTTGCTGCAGATTAAAATAATAAACGGTTTATTAGGTATTGGATTAAAGCGGTAATATTTCTAACATGGAAGTCTATGGGATTCGCCTGATTAAACCTGCTGAATGAAAGCACCGAACAGCAGGGCATTTCGGCAACTTTTCACTGCTATTCAGTGTTCTCTAAATAGAATAACCATTGCTTCTCTATGGTGGATTTCTTTGCCTTCGAACAGGCACCGTACTGGCTGTCAGTTCACCAAAATTTGGCAAACTGTCTACTCTCTGACTAGTCGAATGGTGCCGAAATGTCACCGTATGGGGATATTCCCTGTCCGGTGACATTTCTGGGCCAGATTGGCTCTCTCTGAATAACCCCTTATGTTTTTTTTTTTGTTTTTTTTAATTCAAAGTTTTTATTTTGAAAAAGAGTCAGCTTAACCACATACAAAGCATGGAATGGCCTCGCAGGGCCATGAAACGTCAAAGAAAACACATCAGGAGAAAACAAAGAAGTCATCCAAGAGATATGGTCAGCAATGGATTGAGATATAACAGTACTTCTGCGAAAAACATCTCCCGCTGGGGGATCTCAGAGAAAGAAGGCAATATTCCGGGGGAAATAAATAAATCCGTATTATCTGCCTCAAAAGGTGTGTCAAAGTGGGAGGGTAAAGAGAAGAGAGGAAGAGAAGGAGAAAAAAAAGGGGGGGGGTAAAACATGCACCAGGAATGCCCCAGGGCCGAAAAAATAAATTAAAGAATAATGGGGGTGGCAAAGGCCCATGTGTGTCCTTCCTGGCTCACTCCCGAGTGTCTAAATGACTATGGGAGGCCATGGAAGTGTGTAGGACACTAGGGCAGGGCGTACGAGGGCCAAGTATGGTGGACAGAGCCATGGTGGCCACCACAGTGGCACGCCTCGAAACAGCCCTATGACGCCAAAAGAAGAGGGGGGGAAATGTGGAGCTGGTCGCAGTCCGGTGCGTGCTTAAAAAAAAAAAAAAGAGCAGAAATCTTCATATCAACGCCCAAGTCCAATAAAGTCCTCAGAGACAGCGCAAGGGTGGCGGGGGGAACAGAGACAGCTCGGGGGAAGCGGGAGTGGGACAGAGCTATCCGGAGAAAGTGGACACTAGGGGAACGGGGAAAACTTATAACAGGGCCAAAGTAACGGCAACCAGGGGGGGGACCGGTCAACCCGGCTCCGATCGTTGGTCCCGAGGCATCACCGGTACCACTCCGAGCCCCAGTCTGGTCACCACGGCTCGGGCTTCTTCTAGGGTCGTCGTTGCGAGTGTCTCCCGTTCAACGGCTATCAGAAGGGCGCCCGAAGACCCCCAGCGATAACGGATCTCATGCTGACGGAGCAGGGTAGTAACCTCCTTGAAGCATCTCCGGGCTGCTAGCAGCAGGAAAGGGACATCACGGAATATAGTGAGCTGGCTGGAGGTGTAAATTATCTGGAAGGATGGCCCTACGGCCGCCAGTATGCGGGCCTGTGTGGCCACATCCACCGCCACAACAATAATGTCCCGTGGCGCCTCAGCAGGAGCAGTAGCTGCTTTACGAATCCGTACAGCTGATACAACCGGGGCTCGGGGTGTACCTCCCACTGTCGGCAGAAGATGTAACATCAGGCCCACTACGTACCCCAACAGTCCATCGTCTGTCACGCTCTCGGGGACCCCCCGAAGCCGTAGGTTGCGCCGTCGATGTCGAGACTCAAGAGCCAGCACCGCCGTACTAAGATGGTCAACCCATTTCTGGAGATCCGTGACTCTGGTATCAATCATCACCTGAGTTTTCTCCACTTCGGGAGTTCGGACATCCACAGCTCCAATCCTGGACTGGAGGGTCTCCACTGCTGAACGGACCTCCTGCAAATCCTGACGCCAGAGGCCTCGGAACGCCCCCATCACCCTGTGCAGGTCATCCACTGTGAGCGGGGGTGGCACCACCGACCGCCGTTCGTCCGTGTCCAGTGTTGTAGCCAGGGTTTCCGAGTCCTCCTCTGAGGAACCATAGCAGGCGGAGGCCTTGCCATGTCGGTGCAGCGCTCCCGAGGCACTTCCCGCGCAAAGCGACTGCGGATGTCTTGGAGGTGAAGTCCCTCAGCCCCTGAGCCTTTCCTCGTTTTTTTCCCCACCTGGCCAGGCATAATTTCAACAGGCAGATGCGTGGTAAATCAGGGGAGTGTCCACGTGTAGGCCGCAAGATGGCCGCCGTCCACCTTAGGTCGTCCAGTAAGGTAGCTCCTCGTCCTGTCCTGACCTACTCCTCAGGCTCCAAAGTCAACCTGCCGCTGCCCGGAGTGTTCCCCCAGCTGGTCAAGGAGAGCTCGCCAAAAAAGAGTCTGCAGGGTGAGCACAGCGCCCGATATCAGATGGCGTCGCGGGGAGCTCGTACAAATGGTGACCGCTCTTCCCTGCTTCCAGACACGCCTCTCCCCTTATGTTTTTATACAAAGTTGCAGCAACTTGATACAACTGCAATTCTTGTGGAATTTTACTGATATGAAAAAAAGAACTGTAGATTGGAAAATGAAGAAGTTTTTGTTTTTTAAAAAAAAAGAGTTTTTCTTTTTCCTGTAACAGACCTTTTTCATTATCATTCATAGGACCTTAAATGTAAATTCCAGGCATTTTCATTCAGTAGTTTTTTTGCAAACAGTGTTTAAATTTTGACACTTTCAATCGTATTTTTTTTTACCCGTTCGGCAGCTTGTTGGCTGGTTTGGCAACCCTCCGGTGGGTTTGCAGCAGATGTTCGACGGGTTTGCGGCAGGTTTGCGGAGGCGGCTGGCGGGTTTGTAGCAGCATTCAGCAGTCACTTCTCTGCACTTCGGGGACCCTGCGGTGAAGGCTGAATTCACCGCCGGGTGGGGAAATTTGAGATCCTGAAGTGCGGGGAAAGAGAGAGCACTGTATTGTCGGCGACATTTCAGTGCTCTCTGAATAACCCCCAAAATTACTCAGATACACTTCAGTGAAAGGTTCAATAAACCAGAAAACCTGGAAATTCTGTGTTACTTGTCTGCAACACCAGCTGTTATCAAAATCCTTTTTAAAAGCAAATAATATTTATTTAGAAAGTATTTTTCCAGGAAGGATACATCAAGGTTTCTCTCGTTTTCAAGTATATTCTGGATGATATGGGATTATGTGATAAATAACCTATATTTAAAATGTTTTAAAATTTGATACACGCAAACCTCTGTTTTATAACAAAGCAACTGAAAAACAAAGTTTTAACACAAAAAGCAATAAAACTTCCTATGATACATGCGTGCTGCGAATCACAGCATCAATCAACTGATGGAGTTTTGTGTATTGTTACAATAGCATGCCTGTATAAAATGATTTTGCCTGGAATATTGGTCAAATAAACACAGTCAACTTTTCTGGTGCAGCAAACCACTGGAAAAATAAATCCATCACTGCGCACTAGAGAATATTTTTTCGTATTCATGTTGAAATGAGATCAGCTGTGGTTAGATTATTGGGTTCTGTTTGAGGTATATTAACTTTGACTTGATGTTGAATTTTGTATAAAATGTAGCTATAGTCATAATGTATAGACAAATTACTTTTGCAATCGAGAAATTCACAAAAATAAATGATACAGAATATCAAATGTATGTAGCACAGGGTTAGATACACAGCTGGAGCAGGACTTTCAAATGGTGCTATTGTACAACGGCGAACAGATCGCGACTTGCAAAACCTAAAAGAATTCCTTCCCCATGATGGGACTACTCCCAGATGTCAGTAGTACATAGGCCAGGGTCGGACGAGCGTTTTGCAGAGTGGAAGTAATGTCCATGAGAGTGGACGTTCCTTCCACTTGGACGCCCAACTGGCCACCTCGCTTTGCACAGTTAGTGCACTCAGCGCTGCAAGGCTCGATCCTCCTATGGAGGATCACGCTTTGCAGCCCTGTCGAACGCGCGTCGCAGTACTTTGACGGGGAGGCTATCAGAACGTTCGCAGCATGCCTGCTGTAGCATGGGCAATTCGTGCGCACACTACAGTGTGTGGCCAGCCCTGTCGAAGCGAAACAACACTGCGACGGACGCCGGGAGGCAAGTCAGTACGGGTGCACATAGTGTGCTCGTCTGAACCCGGCCATAAAGGTATAACAAGAAATAAAAAATAAAAATGTTAAAAGGGTAATTAGAGGTGAAAATAGTGAAGTGGAGTTTTATGTTTACGTTCAATGGCAAGGCTGTCAAACTCTGGAGGTTTCTGGACTACAACTCCCATGATTACCTGGCCATCTATTGTATGCAAAGAATTCTAGGGATTGTAGGCATCAACATCTGGATGACCATGAGTTTGACAGCTGTGTGCTATGGCATTTCCAACTAGAGTAATAAAGAATTTGGATTCCATCCATACCATTTTAGCTAGCTATCGTTCGAAGAACATCACAGGTGCTCCATAAAATTAAGAGGGTAATTCAAAGAGCACCGAAATTTCAGAGCACCAAAATTTTAGGGAAAATTTCGGTCCCCGGAGTGAGGACTTTCCAGTGGCAGCTCTAAGGTGGGTGCTAACAATCAAGACACTACTTGTTTCATAATTATAGAGTAACACAATTTAGGGCTTCTGCTCTACTACAGCTGATTATGTACACTGTCACAGAAGAGGTTAACTAAATGAGGCAATGTTTCAGTGTGATAAACGAGCATGTGTGAGTGTCAAATGTTGCATTGTTACACGTGTGTAATTGTGGTTAACTTTACATTTCTTTTGTAGGTTCTCACTGAGAAGCATTTCATTGAACACTGGTCACCAGTCACAGGAGTGATTGAGATGACATCACAGTGGGTGAGTCACCATGGTTGCTCACACTGAATTCGAACAGCAGGGCTTAGCATCCTTAGCCCTTCAGATATTTTGGAACCATATCTCCCTTGATGCTCACCTTCCTATTAGGTTGGAAGGGTGTCACATTTTCCCTGGTTTTTGCAGTGCCCCCTGGTGATGAGAGGCATTCATGTCTGTTTTCCCCTGTTTTGTGTTTGGCTATGCTGTCTGGGGCTGCTCTGGGGTTCTGCTGTGATCTTCTGGTCTGAGGTCACATGGCCCAATCACACAGACCCACTGCCTATATATACTCCCAGCAGCACAGAGCTTCATTGACTGTTTGTGGAGTACATGGTGGTTGTGTTTCCGGTTTCCTGTGTCCTGGTCCTGGTTCCTGATTCCCGCGTTGATGCATAGCTTCATGTCTAGTATTTCTGGTTTTGACTTTTGGCTTATGTTCCTGGAAATTCTCTTTCTTGCTCCCTGTACTCTGTATTCTGCTAATCCTGTTCCTGCCCTGGCCTGGCTGAGAAGCTCTCCTGTGTATGACTTCTGGCTATCATTCTGGTTTATTCTCTGGTCTATTCCCTGTAACCTGTACCGAGCATCAAGATATTCCTGTGTATAACCTTAGCGTGTTCTCTGGATCTCTCTCTTGTCCCTGTATTACTGTATGCCTGTTTGGTTGCCAATCTCTGCTAATTTTGACCACTCCTATGTTTCATGTTTTAAGTGTCTTGTTTGTCTGAGTTTAGTTTACTCAGAGGCCAACATACAAGGACCTCTTCAGTCTAGGATTTCTGTCTGTCTTGTTAACCCTTGCCCTTGCCTTTGCTCCCCTTGCTCTGTTATTCTTTGTGAGGTTTTGTTAGATAGAAATCATTCCCAGCATAGGGATTCCTTTAGTTTTCTTCCTGGCCCTCCTGTCTCTTGTGTCTCAGTCTGGTTCCTTTATTGCCCTGGAATCTGTATTTTATATCTGTCCTGTATCAAGCCAGCAGCTCACTTGCCTAAAGGGCTACACTCCTTGTTCCAAGCCACCACGATGGCCCAAGTGGGCCCCCAGCGTGACAAAGGGCCTCATACAGGGTGAAGTTCCAGACAGCCAATGTTGCACACCCTGTTGTAAAGGAATAGATCACAGTTCAGCGGTCTTGGCCCTCCTGATGATACGGAACTACATTTACCATGATAATCAGTCACTGTAATGAGTGGAAGAGCATCATGGGAAATTGAGTTTAAAAAAAACAAAAAACCACCTGGAGATCCAAGGCTGCTGCCCCTGGTATAGACAGAAGTTTTTAACTAGTTTTGTTTTTTTCTTCAATATGGTGGTGTCGACTTAAAAAAGAATCAAAGACATTTTTGCCTTAAGTGTCAATTTTATGAAAAGATCTTAATAAAAACATCAATTCTATATACATTTCATCTAACTGTCAATAATCTATATCATAGCGATTTTACTGTATGTTAGATGTATTACATGGCAATCAAACCTCTTGCAATTTTGTATTATAAACGTTTTGGTGTTGTTATTTATGTATAGAGAGTTGTCGCTGTACACTACGGCTGGACCTAGACCAGTTTCAATATGACAAAAGAGAAGGCAAAACCATTTTTTGTAACTTGTTACATAGATTGTTCTCAATCCTATCACATGTTCTAACATGTTCTTCTGTCTCTTTGAATCTTAATGAAGCTATATTTCTGCCAATGAAATATAAACATATACTGCTAGTAAAACGTAAAAAATCTCTGACAAGTCTGATAGTTAAAGGCAATACACCATGGCCCCTATTACATTCTTCGCGCAGTTTCGTTCACGCAACGCTAATTTTTTTGCGCGCACCGTCCAGTGTTATCGCGCGAAAATTAACGTGATATTCTGATCCAAACGCATTTTCTCATCCGTCAAAAAATAACGTTAGTAAAAACGACGCACAAAACGAAGTGTAATATGCGCGCAGTAACGTTGCGCACATAAATCAGTGTGCGGACTGTTTTTTTCGCGGGATTCTGCCAATCAGAATTAAGAACCTTAATTGACATCAATTTACCTTAATTGACTCACTTAAGTTTTTGCGTCTGTCAAAATAGATCTGCATATATATATGCTGCAGCAATAAAAAAAAAATATGTACGAATTCACAATTTTATTGTTTGGGTATGTGTAGAATGTGTAACTATACTGTGCTGTATTTTTTTTTCCGTGCTGGTGTATTTGGTTACGGCCAGAACGTTCAGATTTGCAGTTACCACCAGCTTTTCAAAGACATTATTATGCGCGCAAACGTTGAACGTTAAATGTTGCGCAAAGATTGTAATACTTGTAATACTAACGCATTTGTGCTCACAATGTTAAGTATAGGACGCGCACAGTTCATCACGCTCGCGCAAGTCCATCCACATTAAACGTTAACGCGCATCGTTTGCGCGAAAGTTGTAATACGACGTTGCGCGCAAATGGTTATTTTCCTAACGCAAATGCGCATTTGCGCTCGCAAAACCACTTGCGCGAAGAATGTAATAGGGGCCTAAGGATCTGATAAGCATTAGCTTGCTAAACGGAATGTAAAAACAACAAACAATTAAGAAGCAAAACAAAAAAATTGCTAATTGTACCAAAGCTGATGCTAAAATTTTTAACCCCTTCACTACCGAGATCGAGATATCTCGGGCTTCAAAGACGCCATCCGGTGCCTGATATCGAGATATCTCGATCTGCAGCTCTGCAGACCGAAAGCAAATGAAATTTGTTTGCTTTTGGGCTGCAGAAGGTGCCCCCTAAGTTTTAGCTCTTTGGGCATAATGCCCAAAGAGCTAAAACGGTGTAAAATCGGCTGAAGAATGTTCTGATACCGGACATTCAGCAGCCGATGAAGGGAACCTTAAACTGCAACTGTAATGGCTGTAACTCAATTTGGCAATAGATGGCACCATCTACTGGCCAAATAGGTTATTACAGTAACAAATACACTGGGAATATGCCCAAATATTTCTTACGGAATAATTAATTAGAAGTCATTTTTTCAAAAAAAACACTGGTTCCTGACAATGTTTTTTTTTTTTGGAAAATCACTTGGTATTGAAAGGGTTAATCTAGGCACTTCATACATCCCATCTTATTGACATTACTTTTAAAAAGATAATACTTCTCTGGCACATTTTGTCTCAGACAAATGAAGCTTTGGTTATTCAGCAGTGCTCTCCAAAAACAAAGCAAATAACATTATTGAACTAAAGGACACGAATGCGAACGGATATCGTTTTGCTTGAAGATTGCCTCGTCCAAATTGATCGCGTTATCGTTTATGATCACATTCATGCAGCCCATGTAAAACGCGGAGACAGGAGTGACAGTGAGTGGAACATCTAAATGGAAACAAAGCAAAAATGTCATATGGTTCCTTGTGTTCTACTAATATATTTACTAGTAGATAGATACATACTAAGAGATATGGAGACATTTATCAAGATTTATGAAAATGTCAGGGAACAGGTGCAAATTGGCCTGACTAAAAAAAATAACACAGTAAAGCAATATTGCAGGGCATTTGGATGGCTTAAAGAAAAAATGTTACCGCGCAGATGAAGGGTGCAAACACTAGACTTGTGCACAGCAGTTTTTTTCTTTTTTTTTGCTTCAGAATTTTTCATCCTGTTTTTTTGTTTTTTTTTCATTTTGGGTGATTTCGGGCCATTTTAAATAGTTATTTTTTTTTTCGTTTTCGGGTCGTTTGATATTCACCGCAATTCGTAATTTCGGACCGATCTGAAATATCAGATCGTCCGATATCGTTTTTCGGATCACTTTGGTTTTCAGATCCGATTAATTTATCGGATCAGATCCGATTCATTATCCTTATTGAAACGCTGTTTACAAAAAAATTATTGAACGAAAACTTTAAAAAAAAGTTAGGAAACCTAAAAATTCACCCAAAAAATCCCAAAAGATGACAAAAAAATCCTAAAAAATAAACAAAATTGCTTATTGCTGCAAGTGAAAGAAATTAACTGTTTAAGAAATATTTAATAAATAATAACATTAAAACCAATGGGCGAATCCTAGAAATTGCAATGTTTAAAAAAATCTATTACTTTTAAATCATTTTCGTTACATTTTTTTCATTTCGGATAATTTTTGAATCGTTTGATATCATTTCGGATAATTTTTGAATCATTCGATAACGTTTCGGATCCTTTTCGAATCATCTTCGAATCGTAATTTCGGCTGTTTAATATCGGACGGCCGATATTACGTTTTTCGGAAACAAAAGAAATAACGTAAATACAAATCTTGTCCTGAAAACACAATTTTGATGATACAAAATGCACATGTTTAGCAAACACTGATTCCAGGCCAAACAACTTCATAAGCTTTTAAACCAGTGTTTCCCAAACCTGTCCTCAGGACTCTCTGACAGGCCAGGTGTGTCGGAAATCTGAAGCAAAGCACAGGTGATTTCATTTGCTGCTCAGTGATTGCAGGGTTCAGTCTGTATTTCCCAAAGGTAACCCTTAAAATCTGGTCTGTTCACAGGTCCTGAGACAGGTTTGAGAAGCAATTTGTCGATAATATAGAAACGTGAATCCAGCACTCTTAAGCTATTCAGTCTAGCGAGTTTATTAGAATGAAAAGTGTGGCAACGTTTCAGCCAAATCAATGGCCTTTTTGTCAACTCCAGCCAAAAGTGCTTCACAAAGGCCATGGATTTGGTCGAAACGTTGCCACCCTTATCATTCTGATAAAATTTCTGGACTGAACCTCCTAAAGTATGCCAAACTTCTGCTTCTATATTGTGAAAAAGAACACAGAACTCTCTGAACCCCAGATCGTTAATTTTATGACTTTCCAATTAATCCACGAGTACATTTAGGAGTGGATAGGTTGCCAGGGAAGCAGATCTTCTACAACAACAAGGGGCACTTGGTCTGTCATAGTAAGGTTTTTAGCCTCCCTATCAGGAATCTTTTTTTGTCACTCATTTAGGTCCGTAGGTATGTTTTTTTAGATGTTCCATACTGTAGTTTTTCATACAATTGGTTATTGTCTAGAAAAATTGTGTAATTTGTGCTGACATGTCCAAGTGTAAATTTGCCATTTATAAATGTTCTATGGTTCAAACCAGAAAGGAATAGATTCTGCAGGCCAGTGACTAGAACGAGCAGTAATAACTACATACCTGATATTTGAAATTCAGGTCGGGCATCTCTTATTCGGAATGCTCGGGACCCCAAGTATTCCAGATTTTCCCGGATTTGAGAATCAGAAAGAATCCGATGTTTCAGAGGAAGGTGATCGCAACAGGAGAGCCACAATCGCCTTCCTGCTGCAGCTCTCAGCATGTACACACACTGGGAACACTCGTGGTCATGCTGCATGAAGTCAGTGTGACTCTGGGCAGCATGTCACACACCGGGGCTGCCCAGAAGCTACCAGCGTGAGCTGCGGTCTGCTGCAGCACTCCATATCCGGGTTCCCAGGTGGCACTGAAAGTACAGAGCGCGTTTTGTCCAAAATCACTAAAACCTGGACAACTCAAAGTCTGTTTTTCAGAAATTTTTGAATTGCTGATAAGGGCTGTCTGAACTGTATGTCGTGGTGATGAAAAAGCAGAGAAATATAGAAAAAACAATTAGGGTAAGAAAGAGGAAAAGCTAATGGTAAAGTGAATTCAGTACCTGCTGGTATTCCTCCCAAGTAAGTATACACATGATCTTTCATTGCTTGGTCCAGGATGGTCAGTTGTTTGACCAGTTGCTCTTTAGATATATAAGTGATGTCAGTAGATGAATCAGCCACTAGCTCCAGATTTGTGTTTGTCACTTTCAGAGTGATTTGAAGATTTTTGACCGTGCAAATCCTTTTTGTTGTCAATCGTGCAAGGATGATGTTATGTACGCTAACCACAACGTCCTAAAAATCGGAAAAACAAAAATCAGAGAACAGTATTTTCTAAGGGGAAAAAAATTGCAATTTTCTTTTTAAGGAGAAATATTTCAGAAAATGTATAAACATGTATTTCATGCCTCTGCTGACACCTGGAATCAGAGGGAAATCGTGATGACACAACCTGGTTCAACTACAATTTTAATTTTCTGGGTAAATTTTTTATCTATAATTTCCTCTCTGTTGAGGGCTGTATTACAATCCTGACGCTAAAACGGGGGCGCTAAGAAGAAAAACCTGTGCCAGCAGGTTTCTCCTAAGCATCCCTGTTTTAGCGTGAAATTACGGTGCAGGCACTAATCCAGCAGCCTGCACCGTAACAGGGTGCTAAGCCTCAGGATGCTCGCGGCAGAGCTAAGCGCCGCCGTGAGCATCCCCTCCATGGAGTCCACAGGACTCCATTGAGGCTTCCGCTGCCGGTCACATAACCTGCAGAATCTCACTTCGCGAGATGTGGCAGGTCGGCGGAGTGATTCGCAGAGAGGGACCGAGGGACTTTTTTCCCCCCAGTTTTTCTCTGCTCCCGGCGACAAGAAGAAGCAGATCGAGACGTCGTTCCCGCCGTGGGATGGGAGGTATGTGAATTTTAGTATCAGCTCCTAGCTGTGGGTAACTTTCGAGCTAATTGCAGCTTGGCGTAATTAACGTAAGGACTTTGTAATTAGGGACCTGCAAAGCTTCGAAATTCGATTCGAAAACGAATCGCTGGTCGTATTCGATTCGAATTCGACTTTGCAGGTCGATTCGACATTTTTTCGAATCGCAGCGTGCCTCCTAGATGCTCAGCGCGCGGCTGGGAACGGCACACTGCTAGGCGCCGCCCCCTCCATGCTTCACAGAGGAGATGCTGAGGAGGCGACGACAGGAATGGTGGAAGGATTCTGCAGTGAGAAGAGGACCTGGAGTCTGGACGTGTTCGGAGGACAGAAGTTGGGATCGGATGGTGGTGAGTATATACCCGAGTGTCACGTTTATATTGTGCTTCTGTTGCAGGAAGCCATCACCAGAAGATGGCCACCAGGTGGGGGTGTGATCCAGGCCCAGACCCACGTGGGCGCTATGGGGCACGCAGCCGAGTGGGGCCTGGTGGGGATGAGTATGGGCAGACTGACCCGGTTGAGGGGGAGCCAGATTCCATGAAGGGGTGCCCAGTCTAGAATAGCTTAAGAGTCCGTATTGAAGATAGAGGTGGCGGATGCGTGCGTGTGCAAGTCACACGGTCTGGCCAGTCAGGTGGTACTGAGACTCAGTACTACCTGACTGGCCAGACCACGTGACCTGCACGTATGCAGTCGCCACCTCTATCTTCAACGCGGACTCTCAAGCTATTCCGGACTGGGTTATAGGGGGCAGCGAGTGAGTGCCTGTCGGGTTATAGGGGCCAGTGCCTGTCAGGTTAGAGGGGGCAATGAGAGTCTCAGGTTGGAGGGGCAGTGTCTGTCAGGTTGGATGGGGCAGTGAGTTACAGATGCAGATGAGTGGCTGTTCCATCCTCTCTCCCTGCCCAAATGCTCTATCTCTCCTCCTCCTCCGGTAGATGCCCATTGCAGTCCCCGCACTCTCACTCAGCTCAGGCCATCCAGCACTGCAAGAGGTAAGTGTGTGTGTGTGTGTGTGTGTGTGTGTGCGTCATTATCCCGCAGAGCTTGCACTCTTTGTCCATCACTGACTCTGGTGGGGGGCGAGAAGGCTGTTGAAATTTATTTATAATCTGGGTGGGAGAAAATAAGAAAAGCACCGATTCGATTCGAGATTCGATTCGAATTCAAACCTTAACAGTGTATTTGATTCGTGATTCGATTCGAGGGAAAATTTTTGATTCGCAGGGTCCTATTTGTAATCCTAACACTAATTAACTCTTTGCACTCCCCATGTTAAGCATAGGGAGCGCAAAGTACAGTAACCTCGCACTGAAAAGCACAAGATCCGAATCGCTAACGTGTTTTTTAACCCGTTAGCGTTCGGATTGTAATATGGTGCACCCGTGCTAGGGCCACCAGAGCTAACGTTAACGCTCACACAGTGAGCGCTAATGTTAGCGTTATGAAAGTAATAGGGGCCCCCTAATATTTTAAGGGATGGAGGTAAGAAGCTGAGTTTAGGTTTGGGACTTCCTGTGATCTGACCTTTTCATTTAATTTATTTCAGTAACTGAGTTTTGGACAAAGCATCTTTTTTAACCCCTTCACTACTAAGGGATTTTCCAGAAAACCACTATTAAAAACTAGTGGGTTTATTTTTTTTAATAATTTTTAATGAATTATACATATTAAGAAATATTTGTAAATATTCCAAATGTATTCCTTTCTGTTTTTGCTTTTTGATAGTTGGATGTTACCACCAAAATCAGCTACTACAGCAGTAAGCTCTGTGCTGGTACAGCAGGGGAGGTATGTTTTAGACACATATCCCAGTTCGCTTTAACCCTTTCGCTGCTGAGGCTTTTCCCGCCCCTGTGCTGAGGTCATTTTTTACCTGTTTTGCGCATCATGTTTAAACCTGTTTTGAAGGCTTATTTTAGTATATGACATCGACATATTATATATCGTTCTTTCCGTCAGACTCGGTAGATTCATAATATGTCATTATTATATGTATACGTTATGTCATGTTTGTATATTATAACAAAAAATGCAATAAAATATGTATTTTCAATAATTTACAGCGTGTAAAGTGTTTTTTTCCACATTTTAACATGCGAGCAATTGCGGTTATATTTTGTATGGGGTGCGCTTGTTAAAAAAATTAGAGATGGGGTCTCGTTACATTTTTTTTTGGGGAAAATGACACCATTTTTAACAAACGCACCGCATACAAAAATTGTTAATGCAGCATCATTGTTCACATTATAATTGAAATGGGAACAATATTGCTGCATTAACAAAACAAAAAAAAAAAAAAAAAGTGTTTATTTTTTTTTTTTTTAATTTTTTTTTTAATTTTTTTTTATTTTTATTTTTCTTTTTTTTTTTTTTTTACAATTTTTTTTACTTTCATGTTTGGTATCGTTGGAACGGCCATGCTCTGGCCGATCCAACGATATCAAAATTTAACCCCTAACTGCCACGGATCGGGAGATAGGGAGTTCATTGGAACTCCCTATCTCCACACTTCGTGGCAGTTAGGGGTTAATGCTAGGACTGGCGTCATCGTGCTACGCACGATGACGCCAGTCCTCTGGGGGAGTTCCCGGAAGCTTGGCCGACATCCAAGATGTCGGCCAGCTCCCGGGAAGGATCGCAAATCGGCGCTTTTCAGCGCCGATTTGCGATCCAGCTCCCCAGGGGTTAATGCCAGGCATCATTTGGAAGGGCAGGCTGTGCCCTTCCAAATGATGCCTGGGTTAAGCCCCTGTGAGCCGCCGATCGGGAGGGAGAGAGGTCCGAAGGACCTCCCCCCCCTCCCTTTCAGGCGCCTCCTCCGCACATGCGGGGGGGGCGCCTGAATTATGTGTCATCGCGGGGGCGCGATGACACATAATAATGGCGGCCACTGCTCCGGATGCCGGGCTGACATCCAGGATGTCAGCCCGCACCGGAGGGGCCAGCGATCGGCCGGAACCCGGCCGAACGCTGACCCCAATGCGAGGACGCGCTCAGCGCGTCCTCCGCATACCAGCGGGAATGCTGAGGACGCGCTGAGCGCGTCCTTAGCATTCAAGTGGTTAAAGAGTGTTAGCATTTCGGGTGTCATGCCCACTGTGCTAAAACTATAGTTGCATGGTCTGGGGCCCAAATGCACATGAATTTAATTTGCAATAAATTTAATTCCTTTGCGTTGCTCCAGTAGAGCACCATAACAGCTATACGTAATATCAGGGCACCAGCAGGTGCCTTGCAGATTGAGTATAGTCGATCTTTGAAGTGAAGGGGTTAAAACCTCTCATATCATTTATATCTATGAATAATCCAGAGCATGCGCCTCTACGTACTAATATGAATTGAATTTTTAAGGGGTTATTCAGATAGCACCGAAATGTTGCCGACATTTCTGGTTTCTCTCATCCCCCCCGCTTCCCTGCACTTCGGGAAATCAAAGTTCCCCACCTTATGGTGAATTCAGCATTCACCGCAGGATCCCCGGAGTGCAGGGAAAACCTGCTAAAGTACGCCGAACACGCCGGAAAAAACCAACGAGCCGCCGATCACAGCACAGACCAGCAGCCAGAAAAAGCCGACAAGCTGACGAACGAGGTAAAAAAAACTAAAAACAGTACGCTTGAAAGTTTCAAAATTGCAAAAAAACTACTGAACCAAAATGTCTGGAATTTACATATAAGATTCAATGAATGATAATAAAAAGGTCTGTTACAGAAAAATTAAAAACGCTTTAAAAAAAGAAAAGTAAGTTGCCGAAAAATGCCTAAAAGATGCAAAAAAAATCTATAAATAACGAGACCTTTTACTGCAGATTAAAATAATAAGTGGTTTATTAGATATTGTATTAAATATTAAGCCTATGGGGTTCGCCTGCTTAAACCTGCCGAATGAAAACACCGAACAGCAGGGCACTTCAGCAACATTTCTATGCTGTTCGGTGTTCTCTGAATAGATTAACCATTGCTTCTCTATGGGGGGGTTTTCACTGCCGCTGAACAATCACCATACTTGCTGGCAGTTCGCCAAAATTTGGTTCGGTGACATTTCAGGGCCTCTCTCTGAATAAACCCTTAAGAAACCAAAATCCTGTTTTGGCCTTAAGTCTTAAGGCACAAGACACCTTTGTACTATGATACTAATGTTTGGAATATGCAACAATGATGGAGCAACCTTCTAAAATTGTTGCAGTCAGCTGGAACATTCCACCAGCTTCCAGAGTGAGTGTTTATTTTTAGAGTTGTACTCCAATATCGCTCTACACATAGAGAACCCATTGTACAGAAATAAAATACATTTTACACATGTTAACATTAAAGAATAAAAGTACAAGAACAATAACAAGAACCAATACCTGTAAAATATCAGATGACTGGTCTTCAATGGACAAGGCGAGTGGTACAGTTTTACCAGAAACCAAAGCAAACAAAACACCTGTCCCTGTTGATGACCGAATATCCAAAGTAATATTTACAGACCAGTTCCCATCAGTTGGTGTGTTGTCTGCTAAAAAGTGATATTCATGTTAGTATTTCATTCTCTAGCTCTCCGGCACATCCCTATTAACGGGATTCTAAAGACCCTATCACCTCTCCTAAGTTAAAACGGGGACACTAAGGGGAAAAATTTGCGGTCCCAGTTTTACAAGTGGATTACAAGGCAGGCGCTGAATCCAGGAGTTCAGTTTGGGCTGCTGTTAAATAAAGAAGGCACAGTGATTGTTTCAAGAGTACTTGAGAATCCCTCTGTTATTTTCATTTTAGGTGCTTAGAATTCTAGCATAGGTGCACTATAACTGTGACTAGCAGCAAATCGCAACTCTCCTGTAATATAAAACCAGTGTAAGTTAGTCTGTGCTAGACAAATTACCCAAAATTACACTGTGATGCCATTTTCAGATTTATTGACGTCTGAAATCAATTCTTTAATCAATTTAAATTATTTATAGGCCATTATGAAGTCAGCATCTGTGCTGGAAACACTGATAAATATATATCTATCAGAAGATTTATATTTTGGCACCATCTGCTTCTACCAAATTGGATAGAAAGATGGAACAACTTGGGATGAGAGACATGGTGGTAGAGGACAATGTGGAGTAAGAGGAATAAGACAATGATACATTTAGGGCACTATCAGCTGGTGTGATCTAACCCTAGCGTCAGCCTGTTTTCATGTTAGCGCCAGGTAAATTCAGTCTAGCGCCGGACCAACTGATCATTTGCTTCCTGTTACAAACAGCAAAAACCACTTAGCGCTCGCTTACTGTACTTACCGCATCCTATACTTAACATGGGCAGCGCTACAGAGCACTTTCACTGTTCTAACCAACAGATCGTTTGGTCCCGGCGCTAATGTTAGCACCGACGCTAATCGAAAAAAATTTACCTACTGCCCAACCCTGGTGTTAACTGATGGAAAAGGAAGAAAAACGTCAAAAGTCCTTGACCAAAATTAACAGGTAATTGAAAGGAATGCAGCACAGGTGTTCTCTTGGCTCGCTGGATGTAGTTTACGTGTAAAAGATGCATTGTATGGTTAAACCGACATGCTTCGGGGAAACGTGAGACGATGCATTGTATAGGAAAACCTGCCGTGTACGAAACCCATAGGATTCAATGTAAAAAATATTATCATTTTCATTCTTTATTTATTCAACCATTTATTTTTTTAATCCGCAGCAAAAAGCCTTATTTATTGAATTTTTAGAATTAGGGATTTTTCTGGATTTTTCAGGCGAAATTTGGGGTTCTGATCTTTTTTTTTTTTACTTTTGCACTGGAATGCTTTTTATTTTTAACCATACAATGCATTTTCTCATGTTTCCCGAAGCATTAGCGTTGGTTCCCAGCCCGGGTCTTTTCGTCTCCCTAGCGTGCGCTAATGAATATTGTACACGGACTACCGCGGACAAGGTGATCTGTTGGTGGGTTTTCAGGCCCTAGCTTTTAGGAACACGTGCTAGATTTTTCATGTAGCGTTGGCGTTTTAGCTCACACCAGCTGATAGAGCCCTTAGTGTGTGGGAGAAATGTGACAATGGTATATTTGGGAATTAATGCAATGGGTCATAATCTTTGCTTCCAGGCCCATATCAGTGGTGGATCCATGGGGTCAACAACGGGGCAATTGCCACACCCCCCCCTGAGATACCAACCCACCGCCACCGGCCGTTTTTCTCCCTACGAGTAGGGATGAGCATTCAGTTCGGATCAGTTCGGAGTTCGATTCGAACATCGCCCGTTCGTCGAACTCTGAACATTTACACGTGTTCGCCACATGTTCGCTCACAATGCACCACAATGGACCACAATGCACTTTTCCACTGGCCTGAAGCTTGTAATTTGCTACAGCCTTGCACCTGACCACAGGTCAGGTGCAAGACTATGCCAATCACGGCTCGGAGTCCTGATTGGGCAAATTTTGCCCAATCATGGGCTCACAGAGCTAAGTCCCGCAGCAAACTATATAAGGCTTCTTCCCTGCCTGCAGCCCCAGCGTGTTTGTTTGCAGGAGTGAATCAGAGAGGGAGGAGATTGTTCTGTCAGGGTGTGTTTCAGTGATGTTGTAGGAGATTTCTGGGAATTAGAATCTGTGTTGGCACTGCCAGGCTATCAGGGACAGTGTGTTTCAGTGAGTTGTAGCAGATTTCTGGGAATTTGAATCTGTCTTGGCACAGCCTGTTATCAGTGTGTATCAGTGAGTTATACCACAGTTCAGCAAATTAGAATCTGTCTTGGCAGGGTCCAACCCTGCACTCTTCCACAATACCACAGAGGGGTTAAGGTGTGAAGGCACTTGCTGCCACCAAAGGCAAAATATTTGGGTGCACTGACGCCTGTACCAGATTCATATCATTTTAATATTTGACCGCAGGGTCCAACCCTGCACTCTTCCACAATATCACAGAGGGGTTACGGTGTGACGGCACTGTTGCCGACACTAAAGGCCCAATTTTACAGCACCTATTGTTACTTTCATCCAAAGCCTGCATAAGTTTCACCATAATTTAGCCAAATAAATCACTAAACTTGTTCTACGTGTCCTAAAACCTCTCCTCTTTTCATACAGGCTGCCTCCCCAAGCAGTTCTTTATGAATAGATTAAAGGAAAACCATTTACGTCATTTGAAATGTCATTTTTTTGTTTTTAAATGTTTCTATACATCCTACAAATCCGCCACTTCACGGGCAGGTTATGGGGACCTCCTAGGCACGATATTTGAAGGAATTTTTCGTTTTTTATTCTTAACCTATATTTCATGGAAAACTCACTGTTCCTTTAAAAAAAATGTTTAAAACTTTTTATCCTTGTTTCCTGTCCCCCAGGGCACTACCCGGACCCCCATACACCTTTTATGGCAAATATCTAGCATATATGCCCTCTTGGAGGGCACTCTAAAAATCTAACGTTCGGGTCCCATTGACTTACATTGAGTTCGGATCGTGTTCGAGTTCGAACTCGAACTTCTGAAATTGTTCAAGTTCGAAGTTGAACCGAACACGTGGGGATTCAGCTCATCCCTACCTACGAGCAGCCACCTGCATGCAGCTTGGCCGCTCGCCTGGGAACCATCTGACCAGCACAGCCGCGATCTCGCGAGATCGCGGAGTTCACTCCGGGATCTTGCGAGAACGCAGCTGCACTGGTCAGGTGGTTCCCAGGCAAGCGGCCACGCTGCATGCTGGCGGCCACTCATAGGGACAAAAGCTGGCGAGTACTCGGAGCCTGGCACAGGAGGTGAGAGCTGGGGGCAAATATACCCATGTGAGCGGGGGGCAAATATACCCATGTGAGCTGGGGTCAAATATATCCATGTGAGCTGGGGGCAATATATCCATGTGTGAGCCGGGGCAAATATAGCCATGTGAGCTGGGAGCAAATATACCCATGTGAGCTGGGGGCAAATATACCCATGTGAGCTGGGGGCAATATATCCATGTGGGTTGGGGCAAATATAGCCATGTGTGAGCTGGGGGCAATATATTACATGTGAGCTGGGGGTACCCTAGGCCCCTTGTATGGAAAGGGTTCGTAGGGCTCATGAGCCACGTTAGGACATTGCAATGTGCAAAGTTCTGGGGAGAGTGAGTGTAACGAGCACAGCTTGTGACTAGGCGCGTCTCTGCCTGTCACTGCGAACCCAACACCAGCTCTTAACCAAAACTGGTAGAGTGCCCCCCTGAAACCTGTGTCTGTATCCGCCCCTGGCCCATATAGCCCTTTAGCCAACTGGCCACATATCTAGGTCATGGAGAAAAATGATTATACAAGAGAAGTTCTAAATAAGTACAAAGTGATAAATGTACAAAGACTGTAGCCTTGATTGTGTCAATTAACTACTTACTATAGTTCACAAAAAATTTAGCAAATCCTGCCCCAGGATAGTAGGAGCCTTTCCCCACCGAAACCAGGCAATGCTTGCTTTGTGTTTGCTGAATCACTTCCTTCACGCCGAGAGCTCCCTGGTTCATCAAGTTCCATCCACGGATACAGCCATCTAAACGTGGGTTGAGCTGCAAGAGGGTAAAATTTACTATATACTGTAGCTATGAGTCTTACAGTGAGGAATTTTTTAAGTCAGTTTTGTTTTCAAAACCAAAACCATAGAGTGATGTATTTTAAGAAACCCGCCGCCTTCCAAGGAAGGTCCTTGACAGAGAGACAAAGGATAATAAGTCTAAGAAGCAAGTGTACCCGACTTAATGAGTTTGGAGAGAGAAGTGAAACGTGCGATTAAATTACCGGTTTGATAAGATTTTCCACTTTCCGTGGTAATCCTGCAAGGTTGACCTTTGTTTCCAAAATGCCATTTATGGGTTTGAATAGCGGTTTGGGGTTATTGATATTCATTACGGCTTCTTTCGCTATTTTCACACTGATGCTGTTTTCAAACTCTTCCACTGATATCTATGGCAACAATGAACAAAAAGGTCAAAGAAGATCATTAAACATAGACTAAAAGGAGCAGAGGATGTAGATCTGTGTAGCAATATGTTAATAAGCTATTTACCAGAGTGAAAAAAGAAGATCTAGTTATGTGAGAATGCCAAAATGAACACATGCAGTCACACTATTCAGTGTTGATTCCCTTCTATCAAAAGCATTCATGGTATATAGAAAGTGTAAGAGATCTTTTTATCAAGCGTAATCATGGAACATGGGAAGCTTGTGAGATCTCCTTCCATCAAAAACAATCCTGTTATATGTAAAACATATGAGATTCCTTATTATCAAAGGCAATTTCTCCTATTAAAAACAATCGTGGTACACAGACGTGTGACAGAAGCCCTTTCATCTTTTAATAGACTACCCATGCCCACCTCCTACTGCACTGCCTGGTTGTCAGGCCGCAGCCAACCACTTACCCTGCGGGCCACTCATCTGCCTCCCGAGAGATCCACAGACATTGATATTGGGCCCTTCCAGCCTCAGATGTCCCCCACAGCCTCCTCTGCTCATCCGGCAACCGCATTATCTCCAGGGCATCCCCAAGCACCGGACGTGCTGTCACGGGGGAACCCTGGCCTCCCACGTGGTCCAACAAAGATGGCCGTCCACAAACGAGATGCCAGAATCCCAACCAATCAGCTTGATAGGTGTGACTGGCACACTCTGAACTCCCCAGGTAAACACACAGCATCACTCCCGGATTGGTGGACTTCACACAGGTGCCCTATTTAAATCCCAGCCTGCCCCGTACTCATTGCCTGGTTGTCCGGTGCCTTCCTAGACTTTTCCTCCCTGTTTCTCCTGTGTATATTAATCGGATCTCCCATGTACCAGACCTCTCTTTCTCCTTTATATATTACTGGATTTGCCATGTACCAGACCTCTGATTTGTACCTCAACCTCACATACTAGCTTCCTGCCCCCACCCACTGCTTTGTTCCACGACATCGCATACCTGTCGCCTGCCCTCGACCATTGCTGCGTTTCCTGATCCTGCTCACAAGTCTAACAACCTATGCCTGCACCTTTCACCTTATTTGCTGTGTCTCTCTCAAAAGTTAAAGTATCTACAACTGCATCTTGAACAGCAGTAACCTGAACCTGACATTGGTGCAGTCAGTCAGACTTTCTACTCTTTGGAGGAGCATGGAGGCCAGACTTCTCCCAAGTGGCAACTGGGAGGCACAGTAACAAGCAATGCAGGGGTTAAACTATTAAGCTTCTGATTCTGCAGATATAAAATTATAAATAGGTGCCAACAATTGTATACGTACCTGAACATAAATCATAACGGCTCTCATCCTATTGCAGCTGAGCTGCAAACTTCACTTGCGGCTCTGCTGTTGCAGATGTCTACTGTTAAGAAACACTTCCTATACTTTGTGCAGGAAGTAATAAATTGATGGGCAGCCACAAAATGAGTGACTCCAAACTCACGTGTTATTCTCATCTATGTATTTGCAAAATCATTTAACACTAAATAAAATTTGTATGAAAAAAATCAAATACTCCCTTCTGGTCCCAAAGCACAGAGGACGGTGCAATCCTCCAATGCAAAGAACAACACCCGCGCGATCACATAAACGCACTCTCATGGAGGGTTCTCTTTGGTCTCCACTAATGGTAACTGAATGCAGTTCATGAGTCGAGTCGGCATTATAGTGTCTCACTCATAATAGAACAGGTAAACGGATCCACTAAGGGTTAACGGCTCAAGCTGCATGTTCTTGTTATTTTCCCTCTGTTACTAGCTGTTCCTAAATAGAGCCCCCAGAGTCCTTTGTTTTGTTATTTTCTGGATATTGCACATACAAACCAGCTGACAGCAAACCTTTCCAGAAAGTGAAACACACAAAGCAGTTCATGGAGACGAGACAAAGCCGGGTTTAGTCGCTTTGGTTTAGGAAAGAGGATGCTGAAGTAGGGTGCTGTCAAAGTAATCTACGGGGTAAATGATAAATACAAAACTGAACACTGTAGACTGTGTAGATTGTAATTTGAATTTCCATTGGACATTTTCAACAATTCCTAGATTGTAAGATTACTGGTCGCTGTGCTTAAAGTGCAAAAGGTGCTGCAATGTTTTAGGCAGGTTTCTCTGCTCCTCTTGATCTCTACCCAGGATGATTATTGAATAAACCTATAGGCATAAACTCTTATTTATATATGAAAAATTAAAAGTAGTTATACTAAATGTACACATTAAAATGTACAGTAAAGGCGCTGTTCACTTAGCACAGAGTACGCGCCTAAAAGAGCAACTCGGCTGTAGAGTTGAAGGGTTGAATTTGTTAGCATAGGCACAGCTAATCACACAGGGAAACGTCCATTAATACTCGGCTAACAACACAAGATAACGTCCATTATTACTCAGCTAATCCCACAGGGAAACATCCATTAATACTGAGCTAATCAAACAGGGAAATATCTGCTGATACTCGGCTAATCACAAAGGAAAATGTCTGCTAACACTCAGCTAATCACACTGAGAAACGTCCATTAATACTGAGCTAATCACACAGGGAAACGTGTACTAATATTCGGCGAATCAAACAGGAAGATGTCTGCTAATAGTCGGCTAATCAAACAGGGAAATGTCTGCTAACAGACATATGTACAACGAAAAAATTTGTTTAATTTCAGATCAATCCATTTAGTTTTTTAGTTAGTTTCGGTGCGTTCATTATGTTATTGTGATTCGAATTGCAGATTGATTCGTTGTTTCGGGAGATTAAAAATTCGTATTTCAGATCGATTTATCGAAATATGTTTCAGCACTAAGGACAGCAGCTCCAGAGCAAAAGATTTCCCTGTCCTTGGTGCTGAAATATGTTTCAGCAACAAGGACAGCACCCGCCGAACGCAGCCAGACAGAAGGAAAGAAAAAAAAACTCTGCGTTCAGCAAAGAAATAACCTAACAGTTTTAAAATAATTAGTAATCTAAAAACTTCACCAAAAAATACAAAACAAATGCTCAAATAATTCGAAAAAAGTCAATAAATCAAAAGGCTTTTTGCTGTAAATGAAAAGAATAAACGGTTGAATAAATATTTACTAAAAACGTGGATTTGTTTTTACATTGAAACGTATGGATTCACTTATTTAAACCTGTTGAACGGACCCCCGATAATCAGGCATTTCACTGACCTGTCGGTGCGGTTAGCTGTTCTCTGAATAGATTCACTGCCGCTGAATCGCACCAAATGGCACCATACAACAGATTCAGCACCACGGCCAATGGACATGGATGCGGTGCTGAATCTGTGAAACAAGTGAAATGGAATAACGAATCGATTAGTAAAACCTTAATCAAGTCGTTATATTCCGTTTCATTCCTTCCCGTTCTGTTCCAGACGGAATCAATTCGTTATTTCGGGAAGTGCTCCCGAGATACGAATCGGTAAATTTCGTCCGAATTGCGTTTCGGAACTAAATGAAACGCACATATCTATCTGCCAATACTTGGCTAATCATACAGAGAAATGTCCGCTAATAGTGGACTGATCAAAGAGGGAAACGTCTGCTACTATTGGATAATCACAAAGGGAAATGTCTGCTTATACTTGGCTAATCACACAGGGAAATGTCCATGGACACTCGACTAATCACACAGGGAAATTTCTGGCAATACTCAGTTAATCACGTGGAGAAAAATACTTTGGTTAATAGTTCTTATTTAACAGATATTTCCCTATGCAATTTGTTGAGCCAACACTGAAAGCACAACAAGGCGATTAAAACTGCGATGCGCTTGCTGGTGCCTACTCTGCCCTTAATGAAAGGTGCTCCTAGCAGGCATGTACTGGCCATCGGGAGCACCGGGAGAATCCAGAGGAGCCGATGGGTCAGTGGGCCGGCTGAGCCTGGGGGTGCTTTTTTTTTTCTAAACTTAGTCCAGCACTTAGTATAACCAGGACTGGATAACACTAGTGTTGAATGTCAACACTTGTTTCAAAGGTCTGAAGGATTTATGCATTGCAGGGGTGGGTTAGAGGGGGGCTTCCTTGGACACCCGCACATCGATTCTGGAGCTGGCTATGGCTTTATTGTGTGTAAAGGAGCGGAATCCACAGAGACTGCGAGGATTCCGCTCCACATTTTACTTACAGCTCCTCCTTCCAGTGACTGTTGGCTTCAGAGTTTGAAGTCAGCAGCAGCCGAAGCACAACATTTTGCGACAAACCTCTAATGCCTTTGCTGTGACCAGGAACCATCCCCAAAATGTGAAAATATGTAAGGTATTGACTAAACATGCCAAGTGAGGGTGAATCCCACCCTTATGTCTTATACCTCAGCACTGATGCGTCTCACAGCCAGGCATGCAGGGAGCCGTAAATCTGACAGCTCCTCTCAACTGACAGTCCCTCTCCCCTGCTCCCTTTCTATAGCCTATTAAGCCAGAACTCAGTGTGGTAGTGCTGGGCTTTCTCTATAGGAGCACTCAAGGAGTTAATTATTACAGGAGTCTGCAGAGCTCAGGAAAGTATTTGCTAATCAGCCATAGCCATGTAGCAGGGAGACATGTCCAAATTCTAGGTCAAAATAACCAAACCAGAAAAATTCTCCCATTTATCTCACTTTCCAAATTGGCTATTTGGTCTAGATTGTTCATTCTCCAGGCAATTCTCAAGGTTTTCACCTCTCTGAATAACCCTGTATGACACAGTTCTGAGCCCCTTCTTAGAAGTGTACCCGAATTACATTTTATTAAAGTATATTTTAATATTTATCATATGATTTATTTTTTATAAAATAATTTAATCAATGTTCTAATTTAAATTAAGTATATTTTAATGCATATTTATTTTCATTGTTCAAATTACATTTACATTAATATATAATTCAATTTATTTTAATAATCCATAATTATTTTTTACTTCTATTGCTGTGGATCTCTGATACGCTCATACACACTGTACATTACTGTGGGATTTATTGCTGTGGAGCTCTGTGATAGGCTCTTACACACTGCACATCACTGCTCTGCGTGGAGAGAGCCTGTGGAGTCATGGGTTCGATCCTGACGAGCACCTCTCCAGTAAGTGTCCTTGGGCAAGACACCTAACAGGACATACTTGAAAACGAGAGAAATCTCAATGTATCCTTCCTGGTAAAATCCTTTCTCAAAAAAACCCCAAAAACATTACTGTTATTTCTATTGTTGTGCCACTCTGTGATGCGCATCAACATGTTTTGGTGGGCATGGGTGGGTCAGTATTTCATCCTTGGATCCAGGCAGCAAAATGTCTTGTGCTGGCCCTGCGCCAGTCCATATCAATATATTAATCCAGCCCTGCGTATTTGCATATCGGAGTGGGCCGGTCTGGATGAAGTCCAGGGCCGTCTTTTGTCCCAGTCAAGCCCTGGCTCCTAGTGTAAAATCTCATTATATAGGAATATGAATGTTATCAATAAAATACTTTTAATATATCATGTGCACTGAGGTGTTTATTTATTGATGTGTAAAATCAACTATTAAATTGCAGAGACAATTAAACGATTTCATAGACACATATAGAGAGCTACCCATACACACACATAAACACTACGTGACTTGAGTCTTATTCGGCTGTCACTAAACAGGCAGTATTAACCATTTACTGATATAACAGGATGTGTTGTAGAGGATGAGAGTTCATCAGGGTGATTCACAAAGTGCCATTGTTTGCCACATTACATTGACAACAAACACCAACACTTCCCAGAACTATAATTCAAAGACCAACAGGAGAAGCTTCACAGTAAAGCTTCTTCTGTCACTTTGGATTTTACTTTTGTGAAATGCCAGCATTTATCGGCACTGCAAGACCCATGATCTTCACTAGTGTTTGCAACACCGGCAAACACTGGCACTGAATAACCCCTTATGTCTAGATCGATCTGTCCATCGACCTTTTTTCACCACTCTCGAGCAGATACCGATGGATAGGTTGGGTACATGTGAACTTACAATATGCCATTCCCCATTGTTAATGGACTTTCCTCCAGATGTAACCTTGGTCCATAATTCATTCTTGAATTGAATTTCAATCTTCCCATCTCTCAGAGCAAGCAGTAACCAGGAATTGCTATCAGGAGACTCTGCGTACAAAAGGACTCCTTCTCCATCGTACGTTCGGAAGTCAAATTCAGCAGTAAATCTATTTTTCAAGTTAATTTCACAAAGAAAGACACACACATTAACATCGCTGTTCACAAATCTATACTTAAAGATATTTATAATAATAATAGTCAAATAACAACTGAAAGAATTTAACGAGCGTAGAAATGCTGGTGAGTGAAAATGAGACCTTGTCATCAGTTTGAAAATAAGTCTCCGTAGAAAATCATTTGAATTTTGCAATCACCATAGCAGAAAACCGTTATGCAGGCCTCACAATATAAAGCAGAAAACCGTGTTTAAAAAAATAAAGAACTTTAGCAGAATTTCTCGAGCCATCAAAACAATGGACACTAGACATTTTTTAATTCCCAGTTTACCCCTGCTTCCGCAGCACAACCACACATGCACAATCTTTTTCGCTCCATGGAGTCATATGGAATCCAGGAGGTAGGCATGTGTATGGTGAAGAAATTTGCTTTGTTGTCATTTGTTAAGTTAATAATTTCGGTTTGTCACTTTCATTATGTTATAATGGTTTGTTTTCTGGGTGATTCGTTATTTTGGAAAAAAAAATGTATTTCGTTATTTTAAAACTACAAATTAATTTGGAACATCATTTATTTGTTGTTCCAAATTGATTTGTAATTTCCGAATGTTCTTTATTTATTACTTCAAATCAATTCATACAGGGTTATTCAGAGAGCGATGAAAACCAGGAGAATGAGTGGAGAAGTGAAAATTCTAGCTCTAAATAGCCAAACCAGAAAAATTCTCCAATTTATCTCACTTTCCAAATCGGCTATTTGGTCTAGATTGTTCTCTTCTAATGTCAGGTTTCCTAGTTTTCACCTTTCTCTGAATAGACCTGATAGTCTTGGAATGTTATTTATATATTGTTCCAAATTGATTCGTAATTTTGAAATGGCATTTATTCCTTGTTCCAAATCGATTCAGTTTTAAAATGTCATTTATTTGTTGTTCCAAATCGTTTTGGAATGACGTTTATTTGTTGTTCCAAATCGATTTGTAGTTTTGGAATGTCGTTTATTTATTGTTCCAAATTGATTTTGTAATTTTGGAATGTCGTTTATTCATTGTTCCAAATCGATTCATAGTTTTGCAATGTCATTTATTAGTTGTTTCTAAGCGATTCATAATTTCGGAAAGTCTATTAATCGTTGTTGCTTTTTTTATTGTTATTTACTTTATTTTTATAATTACTTTACAAACACCATCATATAAGGAATCTTCAATCTCAACGTATTTCAATGTTCCATGTCACTATCAGGGTAATTCAAAGAGATTCGAAAAGTCACCGCACGTTCGGTGACTTTTCGTTCTCTTCAATTCGGTTCGTTTTGCCGATCCCATTTCGGTGACCCTGCGGTGTATTCAGCAAGCACCACAGGGTCCCCGAATTGCAGGGAAAGGCTGCCGCAAACCCGACGAAAACGCACCGCAAAACCCAGCGAATGCACGCCGAAAACCCTCAAAAACATCTGGATTAACCCGCCAAAAACGGCGGAAAATCCCGAGCAGGAGCCGATCACACGCAGCGAAGCCACCAGAAAAAGCCGACACCGCAGACGAGTGAAGTGAATAAATTAGGAAAACAGTTTGCTTGAATGTTTGAAAAGTGAGAAGCTGTTTGCAAAGAAACTACTGAGCGAAAATATCTGAAATTCACATATGAGATCCAGGGAATGATAATAAAAAGGGCTATTGCAGAAAAAGTAAGTAAAGTTTTAAAAAAAAAATCTGACTTTTTTAAAAAAAAAAGAAAAATGCTTAAAATATCCTACAAAATCTATAAATAAAGAGACTCTTTACTGCAGAATTTTAGAATGAACGGTTTATTAGATATTGAATTAAAATGGGAATATTTTTAACATTGAAGCCTATGGGATTCGCCTGAATAAATCTGCCGCATGAAACCACCGAATGACAGGGCATTAGGGGAATCTTTCACTGCTGTTTTTTGTTTGTCTGAATAGCCGAAGCAGTGCTTTTTCATGGGGATTTCACTGCCCTCGAACAGGCACCGAACAGGCACCGTATGTTCAGGCAATTCGCCAGGATTTGGCGAATTACCTGATCTCTGGATAGCCGAATGGCCAAGAAAGGTAACCGAATGCTGATTTTCAGCGTTCGGTTACCTTTCTCAAGCAGTTCGGATCTCTTTGAATTACCCTGTATATTTATTTAACTATATCCCTATTTGTCATATCGTGCTATTTTGATAACAAGGAAAATGTTGATTGCAAAAGGAAAAAATCTGAAAACGATGTTTTCATTGAATAAAAACCAATGGATCCAAATCAATTTGGATCAGTCCGTATGACAGAACGTGGATTCGGATTGTACAGTCTTTAAAAAGGTTCAAAACTATCAAATCATGCCATACGAATGGAAACAAATGAATCTGAATCAATTCATTGTTTTCATCAACATTTTTTTGGGTTCGTTGAAATGTGTTTCTAATGATATTTGGTTATTCGGATGCGTCTGAATTTCCGAATAACAAAAAAAGTCATCCGAAATACGATTCATAAAGAAACGAATTGCACTGGTCTACCAGATGCTGATACCAGCAGTGACTGAGTATGATTGATGTAGCCTTTCCTTACTATTATGATTCAGGTTGCCCATAGGTCAGTCCCTCAAATAATCCTCCAAGTGAAGGTATCCCTCACAAATTGCTTTTGCTAACCCCTTAACAGAGCAGGACCATGATTTTTTCATATTTATTATGAGCAAAAATTACAAGTATTTTTAAAATATCAACAAATTCTGTAGCGCTGTACAGTGGTTAGGACAAAACAAATAAAAGTAACAAACAAGTTAGACACACTGAGAACAAGAGGAAAAGGGGACCCATGCTCTACAGTTTACAATCTCAGAAGAGAGCGACGACACACACAGAGATTAGGATAATCTCAGCTAGAAACAGAAGGAAGTCACTGGTTGATACTGGCAGCAGCATTGAGACGAGTATAAGGACCTGGGAATCGTTCATTATTAACTATGGTCTGGCTGGTAGCATATTAAAAATTATAGAGAGCATTATTTTATAGTGACATGCCATTCCAGGCCAGATGCAAGCAAGGTTCGCAGCTCGGCTGGAATAGCAGGATGAGCAAGATGGTAATTAGCGCACCATTAAGTATAACAGCCCCACTCTTTAACATTAACAGCTAAGCCTGAAAAGGGCCTCTCATCTTATAATAGAACAATAACAGGCAATACAGAGATTAGAAACATGTAGATTTAACATACCTTGTAACATCTGGCAATTTAAATGTGACATACACCACAGGAATGGCTGTGAATTGTTCAGCTAAATAGAGCAGTTCATAATTTGTCTCTAGATTTAGCGGCACACAGACAGGGATCATCTGAAAGGAAAGAGAAATTATATCATCCAATAATACAATCAAGTAGGTTGACAAACGAATGGGAGGGGTTATTCGCTAAGCACTGTTGATCAGATAACGGTGAAAATCGACATTGTTGCAACTATGGTGATCCAGAAAGGGAAACGCAAGCCAAGGTTTTATCACAAACTGGTGAACAACAGTAACGACATTGTTCCTTCCTACATAAAAAGCATAAACTGCTATTTACCAGTGTTCAAAACAATGGGCTCTATTCCCTAGTGAACTAACGTTCGGGTGAGTAAGCGTTAACACCAGGATAAGTGACTTTAATGCAAATACACTAACGCTAAACCTATGAGAAACCAGTTTGTGCATCGTTGACTGTGCTAGCTTGCGCGAGCTTACTGTACTTTGCGCATCCTTTACTTAACATGGGAGTAGGGACCTGTAAAGCTTCGAAATTTGATTAGAAAACAAATCGCTGGACGTATTCGACTTTGCGATCGATTCGAACTTTTTTCAAATTGATCGCTTTCTTATCAGCAGCTCTGGTCTCAGAGCTTGTCTGGCCACGATCCGCTTCCCCAGCAATGCAGTGTACCGGCTCCCAGATGCACAGCACGCAGCTGGGAATGGCACGCTGCTAGACGCCGCCCCCTATAGCAAGACTGACATGTGACAGTGACGTCTCACAGTCAATGGTGCACAGAGGCACGGGGGAAGCTCCAATGTGAAGAGGTATTCGGCCGGGACAGAGAAACAAGCAGCAGGCAGGCCTGAGCCAAGTTGGTAATGGTGAGTATAGCTACCCTGTTACTATTAAATTGTGCTTCTTTTGCAGGATAGTGAAGCCAGGTGATGGAATGAATCATTGTTCATCATCACCAGAAGAAGATGGTCGCCAAGGGGGGCCAGGGGGGCTTAAATGTAAAACTGACCATATTAATTAAATGGGGGCCTGCTCTGTGTGGCGGGAGATAATAAATTATATGGGGGCCTGCTCTGTGTGGCGGGATAATAAATTATATGGGGACCTGCGCTGTGTGGGGAGATAATAAATTATATGGGGGCCTGCTCTGTGTGGGAGATAATAAATTATATGGGGACCTGCTCTCTGTGTGGGAGATAATAAATTATATGGGGGCCTGCTCTGTGTGGGAGATAATACATTATATGGGGACCTGCTCTGTGTGGCGGGATAATAAATTATATGGGGACCTGCTCTGTGTGGCGGGATAATAAATTATATGGGGACCTGCTCTGTGTGGAGAGATAATAAATTATATGGGGACCTGCTCTGTGTGGGGAGATAATAAATTATATGGGGACCTGCTCTGTGTGGGAGATAATAAATTATATGGGGACCTGCTCTCTGTGTGGGAGATAATAAATTATATGGGGACCTGCTCTGTGTGGGAGATAATAAATTATATGGGGACCTGCTCTGTGTGGGAGATAATAAATTATATGGGGACCTGCTCTGTGTGGGGAGATAATAAATTATATGGGGACCTGCTCTGTGTGGGAGATAATAAATTATACGGGGACCTGCTCTGTTGGGAGATAATAAATTATATGGGGACCTGCTCTGTGTGGCAGGAGATAATAAATTATATGGGGGCCTGCTCTGTGTGGGAGATAATAAATTATACGGGGACCTGCTCTGTGTGGCGGGATAATAAATTATATGGGGACCTGCTCTTTGTGGCGGGATAATAAATTATATGGGGTCTGCTCTTTGTGGCGGGATAATAAATTATATGGGGACCTGCTCTTTGTGGCGGGATAATAAATTATATGGGGACCTGCTCTTTGTGGCGGGATAATAAATTATATGGGGACCTGCTCTTTGTGGCGGGAGATAAAATATTATGGGGGCCTGCTCTGTGTGGGAGATAATAAATTATATGGGGCTGCTCTGTGTGGGAGATAATAAATTTAATGGGACCTGCTCTGTGTCAGAGAAATAAATTATATGGGACCTGCTCTGTGTCAGAGATAATAAATTATATGGGGACCTGCTCTCTGTTGTGGAGATAATAAATTATATGGGACCTGCTCTGTGTCAGAGAAATAAATTATTATGGACCTGCTCTGTGTCAGAGATTAATAAATTTATGGACCTGCTTCTGTGTGGGAGATAATAAATTATATATATCGAATGGCCTGGCTGGGGCACTGATGAGCGGATGAGAATTATAAGGGGCAGGGCTTCGTGGCCGAGATAATATTATAGCTCAGGGAGCTCTCTTGTGTGGCTGAGGATAGATATATATTATTAATATGGGATGGCCTGCGCTGCTGTGTGGGAGATAATAAAAATTATATGGGGACCTGCTCTGTGTGGGAGATAATAAATTAATATGGGGACCTGCTCTGTGTGGCAGGAGATAATAAATTATATGGGGGCCTGCTCTGGTGGGAGATAAAATTATACGGGGACCTGCTCTGTGTGGGGAGATAATAAATTATATGGGGACCTGCTCTGTGTGGCAGGAGATAATAAATTATATGGGGCCGCTCTGTGGGGAGATAATAAATTTATAGGGGACTGCTGCTCTGTGTGGCGGGAGTAATAAATTATATGGGGACCTGCTCTTTGTGGCGGGATAATAAATTATATGGGGACCTGCTCTTTGTGGCGGGATAATAAATTATATGGGGACCTGCTCTTTGTGCGGGAATAAATTTATCTGGGGGCCTGCTCTGCATCATTGGAGATAATACATTATAGGGACCTGCTCTGTGTGGCGGGATAAATAATTATATGGGGACCTGGTCTGTGTGGCGGGTAATAAATTATATGGGGACCTGGTCTGTGTGGGAGATAATAAATTATATGGGGGCCTGCTCTGTGTGGCGGGAGATAATAAATTATATGGGGACCTGCTCTGTGTCGGAGATAATAAATTATAGGGGGCCTGCTTCGTCGTGTGCTCTCTGTGTGGGAAAATAAAATTATATGGGGGCCTGCTCTGTTGGGAGATAATAAATTATATGGGGCCTGCTCTGTGGTGGGAGATAATAAATTATATGGGGACCTGCTTGTTGTGGCAGGAGATAATAAATTATATGGGGGCCTGCTCTGTGTGGGAGATAATAAATTATACGGGGACCTGCTCTGTGTGGGGAGATAATAAATTATATGGGACCTGCTCTGTGTGGCAGGAGATAATAAATTATATGGGGCCTGCTCTGTGTGGAGATAATAAATTATACGGGGACCTGCTCTGCTTGTGGCGGGATAATAAATTATATGGGGACCTGCTCTTTGTGGGGATAATAAATATAGACCTGCTCTGGTGCGGGATAATAAATTATATGGGGACCTGCTCTTGTGGCGGGAGATAAATTATATGGGGCCTGCTCTGTGTGGGAGATAATACATTATATGGGGACCTGCTCTGTTGGCGGGTAATAAATTATATGGGGGCCTGGTCTGTGTGGCGGATAATAAATTATATGGGGACTCTGGTGTGGGGAGATAATAAATTATATGGGGGCCTGCTCTGTGTGGCGAGATAATAAATTATATGGGGACCTGCTCTGTGTGGAGATAATAAATTATATGGGGGCCTGCTCTGTGTGGGAGATAATTATATGGGGGCCTGCTCTGTGTGGCGGAATAATAAATTATATGGGGACCTGCTCTTTGTAGCGGGATAATAAAATTATATGGGGGACCTGCTCTGTGTGGCGGGATAATAAATTATTTGGGGACCTGCTCTGTGTGGGGAGATAATAAATTATATGGGGACCTGCTCTGTGTAGCAGGAGATAATAAATTATATGGGGGTCTGCTCTGTGTGGGAGATAATAAATTATTTGGGGACCTGCTCTGTGTGGGGAGATAATAAATTATATGGGGACCTGCTCTGTGTGGGGAGAGTAATAAATTATATGGGGGCTGCTCTGTGTGGGGAGATAATAAATTATATGGGGTCTGCGCTGCGTGACAGATAATAAATTATATGGGGACCTGCTCTGTGTGGCGGGATAATAAATTATATGGGGTCTGCTCTGTGTGGGGAGATAATAAATTATATGGGGACCTGCTCTGTGTGGGAGATAATAAATTATATTGGGGCCTGCTCTGTGGCGGGATAATAAATTATATGGGGGCCTGCTCTGTGTCGCGGGATAATAAATTATATGGGGGCCTGCTCTGTGTGGGAGATAATAAATTATATGGGGACCTGCTCTGTGTCGCGGGATAATAAATTATATTGGGGTGCTCTGTGTGGGAGATAATAAATTATATGGGGACCTGCTCTGTGTGGGAGATAATAAATTATATTGGGGCCTGCTCTGTGTGGCGGGATAATAAATTATATGGGGGCCTGCTCTGTGTCGCGGGATAATAAATTATATGGGGACCTGCTCTGTGTGGGAGATAATAAATTATATGGGGGCCTGCTCTGTGTGGGAGATAATAAATTATATGGGGGCCTGCTCTGTGTGCGAGATAATAAATTATATGGGGGCCTGCTCTGTGTGGCGGAATAATAAATTATATGGGGACCTGCTCTTTGTGGTGGGATAATAAATTATATGGGGACCTGCTCTGTGTAGCGGGAGATAATAAATGATATGGGGGTCTGCTCTTTGTGGGAGATAATAAATTATACAGGGACCTGCTCTGTGTGGGAGATAATAATTTATATGGGGACCTGCTCGGTGTGGGGGGATAATAAATAAGGAAAGCAGCACTCACCGATTCGATTTGAAATCGAACCTTAACGGCCGATTCGATTCATGATTCGATTCGAGCGAAAATTTGTGATTCGCAGAGCCCTACATGGAGGCACAATCAGTAATTAGCGTTAGGATAAGTAAGGTATTACAAAGTGCAAGCGCTAATTACCGCAACGATGAGCAAACCTAAAATTTAGCTACTGCTAGAAGCTGGTGCTATTTGATTGCACTTTTGCAGAATCAGTTAACACCAGTTAAATCCCCCCATCCCCCAATAAATCAGAAACTCACCTCTCATCCTGCAGAGAGAATGGCAGCCTGATCCGCTGCTTCTGGCCGCCTGGATCAAAGTGAGACTGAGGACAAAAAGTTCCCAGTCTCCCTCCACAATCACTTTGCGGCCCTGCGCGATCACACGACAGCTAGATCGCGCAAGTCTCACGGCCCGGCAGCAGAGCCCTCCATAGAGTCCCATGGACTCCAGGAGGTGATACTCGGCGACGAGAAAGCGCTATTGCGAGTATCCACCAGAGTAGCGATGCGTTCTGGGGCAAGGTGCTGAATTAGCGCCTGCCCCGGAAAATGGAGCTAAAATGGCAACGCGGGACACTATGGGGAAACCTGAAGCCTAGGTTTTCCCCGTTAGCATCCCCATTTTAGCAAACTGCAAGGAATAGGGCCCAATGTTGGGTATGTTTTGGTGATTTTAAGGTGACATTCCCCATAGAACTCCCAAACAAATGACAGTATGAGTAACAGTAAGACCGGTGCATGAAACTATCTAGAGACCTTAACATCATGCAAAAATATTTTACATCCAACATTTAAGTATTGTTATCATACATTAACATTTGTCAAATTTCACAATGTATATGTCTGTGTACCCGTTGCATTATTACACAGTAATACACAATTCTCTTTCTTCTCACTTCTTATTTATTTTGACTAAGTCGAGTCACATATGCTTGATGATAGACTAGAAAACATTTTCCAAATACAATGTATTGCAGGAAACAACCAGAAGATGGCAATATTGAACTCGCATTGATATTTTTTTCAGTTTTTTCTTTGTTAAAAAGGCTCATCTCCTGAAAGCATTTTAATCCAAGCGTTTTTCAGATGTACATCCATTAGTTACTTCCTACCATTAGCAAGTAATTCCTAGTCGAAAGAAAAGTTTGCAGACTTCTCTCTGACGGCCTAAATGTCTGAGCATTACTTACTGGCTAAGTCCCTGTGACTCAGATAACAAAAACTTGACCCCAGACCATCTCAAAATAATAAAACTTGTATTACAGTGAAGTGGCCAGCACGGGGACTTAGCAGGTAAAAAAAAAAAGATACGCAATCCCCCTGTTCTTGATGCTGAAATAGGTTTCCTTACCAAGGACAGCACCTGCCGAACTCATCCAGACTGAAGGAAAGAAAAAGAAAACACTCAGGGTTATCCAAAGAGATCCGAATTGCTTGAGAAAGGTAACCGAACGCTGAAAATCAGCGTTCGTTTACCTTTCCTGGCCATTCGGCTATCCAGAGAGCAGGCAATTCGCCAAATCCTGGCGAATTGCCTGAACATACGGTGCCTGTTCGGTGCCTGTTCAAGGGCAGTGAAATCCCCATGAAAAGCACTGCTTCGGCTATTCAGAGAACGAAAACCAGCAGTGAAAGGTTCCCGAAATGCCCTGCCATTCGGTGGTTTCATTCGACAGGTTTATTCAGGCGAATCCCATAGGCTTCAATGTTAAAAATATTCCCGTTTTAATTCAATACCTAATAAACCATTCATTATAAAATTCTGCAGTAAAGAGTCTCTTTATTTATAGATTTTTTAGGATACTTTAAGCATTTTTCTGATTTTTTTTTTTTAAAAGTCCGATTTTTTTTAATTTTTTTTTAAGTTTACTTCTTTTTTCTGTAACAGCCCTTTTTATTATCATTCCCTGGATCTCATATGCAAATTTCAGAAATTTTCACTCAGTAGTTTCTTTGCAAACAGCTTTTCACTTTCATACATACATACAAACGGTTTTGCTAATTTATTCTGCCTCATCTGCGTCTCAGCTGCTTCGCTGCGTGTGATTGGCTCCTGCTCGGGTTTTTCGATGGTTAATCCAGATGTTTTTGCGTGTTTTCGGCATGCATTCGGTGGGTTTTGCGGTTAGTTTTCGTCAGGTTTGCGGCAGCTTTTCCCTGCAATTGGGGGACCCTGTGCTGTTTGCTGAATATACCGCAGGGTCACCGAAATGGGATCAGCAAAAGGAACCGAATTGAACAGAACGAAAAGTCACCGAACGTGTGGTGACTTTCGAATCTCTTTGAATAACCCTGACTGCGTTCGGCAAAGAAAAAAAGCCTTGTCATTTTAAAAGAATTTGCTATCCAAAAATTTCACCTAAAAAAAAAAATACAAAAAAAAAAAAAAAAAAAAAACTCAATAGATAAAAAAGCTTTAGGCAACGAATGAAAAGAATAAACGGATGAATAAATATGTAATAAAAACGGGATTTTCACTGTTCGGTGTTCTCTGTATAGATTAACCATTACTTCTCTATGGAGAATTTCACTGCTGCCGAACAGGCACTCTATGGTGCTGTCCATAGCCTGTGGTGCTGAATACAACAGATTCAGAATCATGGCCAATGGACAGGGACGCGGTGCTGAATCACAGTGAAACCAGTGAAAATGATATCAATTTGTTATATTCCACTTTGTTTCATTTCATTTTCATTCTGTTTCAGACTGAACTGATTAGTTATTTCGGTCCGGAAGTGCTTCCGAAATAAGAATCGGTAAATTACATCCGAATTGTGATTCGGAAGGAAATGAAACGCACATATCTAGTGAATTTACTCACCTTATTTACCTCACCACGTGCTGCTCCTCCTCTTCAGCTCAGGGTCTCCTGAACCTGGAACTCCCTGAAGCTTTTCTGCACAATTTGCGCTCCTAGTGTAGGAAACACAAATTCCGCACCGCTGCTATGTATGTAATTTCCAAAGGGCTTGTAAAGAACGATGGGTCAGAGCTGCGCGCATGCACAGATCCGATCCATCAACTGCCTCTCAGAGACCAATTGCTACAGCACGTGGTCTCAGTGAAAGTGATGTTGGCGGGCTGACTCTGTGTCGATGTCACCGGCAACTGGAAAATTAAAGATCCCAGCTGCTGATGACACTGGGTGGGGTGTAAACATTTCCACTTGATCCCTGTGATTTCAGCAGGTCGGAGGGATTGGGGGGGGGCAGCGGGAGACTCTACACATCCTGTTCACTATAAAACTATAAAGTGATCATGTTGCACATAGTGTCTCATTAAAGTATAACAGCTAGCTAACAATGGGAACCAAAAAAATCAAAATGGAAATGAGGAGAAAACATTTTTTCACATGTAGAATTGATTTAGAAACGTTTGTAAACTAACGGAATGTCCCTTTAACCCCTTAAGGACCAATGATGTAACATTTATGTCATAAATGCAACCTTAAGGGGTTTAGACATAGTAAGGTAGTATACAGTGAAGCAGATTGCAGAATGCTCTTTTAAAATACTTCTTTCACTAAGCAGAAAGGCTGATCAATCGTTAAACAGAGACAATCAGGGTTATTCAAAGAGAATCGAAAAGTCACCGCATGTTCTGTGACTTTTCATTCTCTTCAATTCGGCTTGATTCGGCGATTCCATTTCGGCAACCCTTTGGTGTATTCAGCAAGCACCACAGGGCCGTCGTAGTGCAGGGAAAAGCTGCCGCAAACCCGCCGAACACTCACCGCAAAACCCAGACGAATGCACACCGAAACCCACAAAAACATCTGGATTAACCCCGCCGAAGACGCCGGAGAAACCCGAGCAGGAGCCGATCAGATCGCAGAGCAGCCGCCGGAAAAACCCAACACTGCAGACGAATGGAGTGGAAAAAAAAAACAGTACGCTTGAATGTTTGAAAAGTGAAACGCTGTTTGTAAACAAACTACTGAGCGAAAATGTCTGAAATTCACATATAAGATCCAATGAATGATAATAAAAAGGGCTGTTACAGAAAAAAGAAACACGTTAAAAAAAATTTAATAAAAAAGGGAAACAAATTTTGCAAAAAAATCCCGAAAAATGCTTAAAAGATCCTAAAAAATCTATAAATAAAGAGACTCTTTACTGTAGAATATTATAATGAACGGTTTATTAGATATTGAATTAAAACGGGAATATTTTTAACATTGAAGCCTATGGGATTCGCCTGAATAAACCTGTCGAATGAACTGCTGGTTTTTGTTCTCTGAATAGACGAAGCTATGGGGATTTCACTGCCCTCAAACAGGTAACGAACAGGCACCGTATGTGCAAGCAATTCACCAACATTTGGCGAACTGCCTGCTCTCTGAATAGCCGAATGGGCAGGAAAGATAACCGAACGCTGAAATTCAGCGTTCGGTTACCTTTCGGCAGCCGTTCGGATCTCTTTGAATAACCCTGTATGTGATGAGATGATACTCTTCTTGTATATGAGCAGAGGTGAAGTGGTCTTCAGGATACAATTATATAGAGGGGTCCAAGTGTTAGAACTCACCAGGATTTCTGCTTACTCTCTACTCCCCTAGTGATCATTTTCATCATATTAATATGCTGTTGATGGTAAAACCAAAGCCAAGGTGGGTTTTATGGGATCATTATTATAATAGGTATCATATATTTATTGTGATTTAAAAGGTAAAACCAAAAAAAGAGCTTTTCAGTGTGTCTGCCAAAAAGGTAACTCTGTTCCATCCGCAAACATATTAGAGGAACTACGTACCCACACGCTCCTGCTTGACTTGACTCCTGATTACAGGGGTTATTCAGAGAGCAATGAAACGTCACCGACATGTCGCTGTTCTCTCGTTCCCCGTACTTCGGGGAATCAAATTCCCCGACCCTGTGGTGAATTCAGCATTCACCGCAGGTTCCCCGAAGTAAAGGGAAAAACTGCCACAAAACTGTCGATCTAGTTTTAACAAAAACGCCACAAAACCAGTGAAATTATCGGATCTAATAATTTTGGCGGTTTTGCAGCGTTTTTTTAAAAAAACCAATCCGCAGATTTATCGGATCCTATCCAATAAGCCGCCACATTCGGCGTTTGGAAAAAGCTGAAGATCTGCTAAATACAGCGCCGACCAGTGCCGGAAAAAGCCGACAAGGCGACAAATGGGGTAAAAAAAAAAAACATTGCAAAAAGTGTCAAAATTTAAACGCTGTTTGCAAAGAACTACTGGACGTAAATGTCTGGAATTAACATATAAGATCCTATGAATAATAATAATAAAAAGGTCTGTTGTTACAGAAAAAAACGCTATTTTAAAAAAAAATCTGAAAAAAAATTTTGCCAAAAAAATCCCCAAAAATTCCTAAAGGATTTAAAAAAAATAAAAGACTTTTTGCTACAGGTTAAAATAATAAACGGTTTATTACATATTGGTTAAAAACGAGAATATTTTTAACACTGAAACCTATGGGATTCGCCTGATTAAACCTGCCGAATGAAAGCATATGAATAGATTAACCATTGCTTCTCTATGGGGATTTCACTGCTGCCGAACAGGCACCGTATTTGCTGGCAATTCGCCAAAATTTGGCAAACTAGCTGCTTTCTGAATAGCTGAATGGCCACAAAATTGCACTGTACGCGGATATTCCCTGTTCGGTGCAATTTCAGGGCAAGATTGGCTTTCTCTGAGTAACCCTGTATGTGCCTTATCAAAATAAACGTAAAGTCGTGCTATTCCGTTACATTAGAAAATAGTTCCCCCTTAAACCAAGCAGGATTTTTTTTTACAGATTTTGCTAATTTTATTTTATAAATTGTGCTTGTAAGCAGTAAATTCTGAAGAACTTTATGGTAAATAAAAACCAAACAAAAAATCGTGCAAATAAGCTTTTTTTCCCTACAGGTTATTCAGAGACAGGAGAAAACCAGGAGAATGACTGAAGAAGTGAAAATTCTAGGTCAAAATAGCCAAACCAGAAAAATTCTCCCATTTATCTCACTTTCCAAATTGGCTATTTTGAACTAGAATTTTCACTTCTCCAGTCATTCTCCTGGTTTTCACCTTTCTCTGAATAACCCTGCTAGTGTTAGCCAAGTTGCATATTAGTTAATGTTTTTTTTCCTGACTATGTTTGCAGACTAAGTGAATTGATTTTGGATGCCTGTCTCACATGGTTCTGACTGGGAAACAACAGGACATTATTACAAACATTGGCAGAATGATAAAAAAAAACAATAATTACAATGCGCACGGGATCCAGGAGATGGCAGTGTTGAGCTATAACTTTTTTCTCTAAATCTTGCACCATCAGAAGGAGAACCAGGCTTCTGCTAACCAAAGAGTTAACCAGCAGCAAACAATCTCCTGTATCCCGTTTTCTGGTATTATAATTTTATTACGATGAGGAAACTAGCCTTCGGGAAATAATCTAACAAACGCACATTAAAACGACTGGATGTAGCTTGAGATAGTGTCGTTAAATGCTGAATAAAAGTGTCAGCTCATGTTGTCACAGTTTCTTCATATTTTAATCGTATCGCATGGGTATAGAGTGTATGGGTATAGAGTGTTGTGAGGAATGGAATAGAATACATGGCAGATGTACTAATGTTTAAAAAAAATATTTATTTTTTTAAAAAAAAGAAAATCGCAAAATAATAAAAAAACTACACAATTTTCCATGAATGCTGTAATTTTCACTTGGATTGGATTAACGATCTAAACCAGGGGCAACCTTGGCCCTCTAGGGGCTATATTACAAAGCTGGTGCTAACTTAACCAGAGCTTTTGTAAACTTAACAACTCCATAGACTATGGGCCATATTGCATTCCTCGCACATCGGTTTTGCGCGCACGCAAATGCGCATTTGCGCGAGGACAAAACCATTTGCGCAGAACGTCGTATTTCAACGTTCGCGCAAATGATGCACGTTAGCGTTTGACACGGATGGACCTGCACGAGCGTGATGAACTGTGCGCGTCCTATACTTAACATTGTGAGCGCAAATGCGTTAAGCGGATGTATTTCAATAGATGCGCAACTTCCTACAAACGACATTTGCGCACATAATTTTAACGTCTTTGAAAACCTGGTGTTAACTGCAAATCGGAACGTTCTGGCCAAAACCAAATGCACCAGCACGAAAAAAAAACACAGCACAGTATAGTTACACATTCTACACATACCCAAACAAAAAATTGTGAATTCGTGCATTTTTTTTTATTGCTGCAGCATGTTTGCTCAGATTTATTTTGACAGGCGCAAAACTGTTAGTGAGTCAATTAAGGTGAATTGATGTCAATTAAGGTTTTTAATTCTGATTGGCTGAATCCCCGAAAAAAACAGTTCGCACACTGATTTACATGCGTAACGTTACTGCGCGCGTATTACACTTCGTTTTGCACGTTTTTTTTACTAACGTTATTTTTTGACAGATGAGAAAATGCGTTCGGATCCGAATATCACGTTAATTTTCGCGCGATAATGCTGGACACTGCGGGAAAAAAAATTGCGCTGCGCGGGTGCATTTGCAAAGAGAATGTAATATAATGGCTCTGGAAAGTTTACAACAGCTCTGGTTAAGTTAGCACCAGCTTTGTAATATGGCCCTAGATGTTTTGGTGCTAATTGTCCCATGAGGCTTAGACTAATATTGAGTAAAGACAAAAAATGTGACAACCCTCCACAGGTCAAATTTACAACATCGTATACGTATCTTATTGCTCAAAGAACGTCTCCTCCTCTTGGCGTTCGAAATAGACAAAAATATGAAAGAACTTGAGCAAATCTAGATACAAAAATTATTGAAAAATATAGCGTAATTCTGCATAAAAAGTATTAATCAATTAAGGCCCCCGAGCGAATTGCACTCACAGGTGATTTATAATAAGGCACATCAAATGTCGGTAGTTACCCCACTCCGGACATTCAGGGAAAACTCTGGATACGCCGGGTAAGGCTAGGGTCAGACAAAAGCAGTTTTAACGTGCGTTTAGACGCACGAAATCACGGCCGTGCTAGCAGCAAATGACGTCCAATGCCGGGGAACACACGAAGTACGGCCGCACGAAAGTTCGTCCGCGCAACGCAAGTGGCAAACGAACGCATTTTTTCTAGAACGTCAAACCGCTAGTACGGAAGTACAGAGTGCGCTGCGTCCGCTAGCGGCATGTGTGCGTGATTGGGAGACGTCAGACGCTGCTAATGTCCGGCCAACATAACGTCCAGACACAAAAAGTGTTTTATTGATGATCCGTACGAAATCACGGACGAAAATGCGCATCGTATGACCGCTATCGCGTATTCCGTGAAAAAATGCATCCATTCGTTCGAACGCACTTTTTCACAGACAACGCGAAAAATGCGTTCGTCTGACCCTAGCCTAAATGAACGTGGATCTCCAGAACAGCTCTCCTGATGCGGTAAAGCAGGGGTCTCAAAGTACCGGCCTGCGGGCCATTTGTGGCCCTCAGACCAGTTACAAGTGGCCCCCGCGCTCAGTGTGAGTCAGTGATCATGCTCTGACATAAATTAATGTGCGAAGGCCGAGTCTTTCGCGTGAGCGGCGCCGAGGCTGTGTTGATGGGTCTAGCATTCCGATGCAGAAGAAGGTTTTTCTCTGACCCTGCAGGTAATAAATCATTCCTCCACAGGTTCACCAGGGATAAAACAGTTTTAACCCCTCAGTACAGTGTTAGGGGCAAACACTTTTTAATTATTACTATGAATAAAATATTAAATAAATTAAAAAATGTGCGATAAATATACAGCTCATCAGACAGTGCTGTGAGCTGTTTAATTCTATTTATAGCATGTCTCCCATACTGGTCTTAATTAATTTATAAGGTCAGTATGGAAGATGTGCCATAAATAGAATTAAACAGCTTGCAGCACTGAGGACCAGTATCACAAAAGGGGTTATTCAGAGAGCACTGAAATGTCCCTGATATTTTGGTGCTCTCTCGTTCTGTGCGCTTCGGCAAATTCATTTCAATTTTCCCAAAGTGCGCTGAGCCGCCAAAAACCTCAGACAAGCTGCTGAACGCCACCAAGCTAACTGAACGGGTTAAAAAAAAAACAACTGAACTGCTATTCTTCTAAAGGTGTTTAAAATCATAAAAATGCATGGAAATGTGAGGAAATAATAAAATGGGTCCTTTAAAAAAATAATAAAAAGGTCTGCTACAGACTAAAATAAAAATGCTTTTTAAAAACATGGGAATCAAAACTTTTGTCAGAAAAATACCAAAAATATGTTCAGAAACATAAATAAAAAGACACTTTGCTGTAAATCCAGTAAGTGTCCTTGGGCGAGACACCTAACGGTACAGACTCGCCGCCCCGGACATACTTGAAAACGAGAGAAATCTCAATGTATCCTTCCTGGTAAAATCCTTTCTCAAATCTTTTTTTTAACAATTTAATTAAAAAAGTAAAAACAAAAATATTACTCTGATGCTCTCATATACACCGCACATAACTGTGGAGCTCTGTGATGCCTTCATGCACACTGCACATTACTGTGGAGCTCTGTGACACCCTCATAAACACTGACTGCACATTACTGTGGAGCTCTGTGACTCAGTCATGCACACCGCACATTATTGTGGAGCTCTGTGACTCCCTCATGCACACCGCACATTACTGTGGAGCTCTGACGCCCTCATGCACACTGCACATTACTGTGGAGCTCTGTGACACCCTCATAAACACTGACTGCACATTACTGTGGAGCTCTGTGACTCAATCATGCACATGCACATTACTGTGGAGCTCTGTGACTCAGTCATGCACACCGCACATTACTGTGGAGCTCTGTGACTCCCTCATGCACACCGCACATTACTGTGGAGCTCTGACGCCCTCATGCACACTGCACATTACTGTGGCGCGCTGTGATGCCCTCATACACACTGCACATTACTGTGGAGCTCTGTGACACCCTCATAAACACTGCACATTACTATGGAGCTCTGTGACGCCCTTAGATACACCACACACTTAGAGCACCAGAACTTATAGATCTGCAATGCAGCACTGACCTCAAAGCTAAGTTCAGAGATGCACAAGGAAACCGAGAAACGATAGTTCAGTTTTTGAGAGAGTTACCAGTTACCTTTCCGGAGCTGTCCAAATCTGTAATGTGCTTATTTGGAAGTACATACCTGTGTGAAAAATTATTCTCAGCTATGAACATTAACAAATCTAGAACCATATCTAGGCTAACTGATGCCCATCTCTAGGCTATTAGGGTTTCAACTACTAACTCACTTAAAGCAGACTTGGCTCATCTAGTGCAGAGCAAACACTGCCAGGCATCTGGCATTAAGTAGTGACCACACACACACACACACACACACGCGTTTATATAGTTTAATGTTGTTTTTGAAGTTGGAAATTTTGCATGCGGCCCCCATGGGATATGAAAACTTGTCCTGTGGCCCTCAGGTAATTTGAGTTTGAGACCCCCGCGGTAAAGGGTACGACTTTTAGGCTAGGGTCAGACTGAGGCAGTGCGAACGCGCGTGCAGCCGCACTTAATCACGGCCGCACTAGCAGCAGATGCCGGGCAATGACGGCCAATATACGAAGTACGGTCGCACAAAAGTCCGGCTGCGCAACGCAAGTGGAAAATGAACGCATTTTTTCGAGAACGTGAAACCGCAGGTACTGACGTACAGAGTGTGCTGCGTCCGCTAGCGGCGTGTGTGCGTGATTAGGAGACGTCAGACGCTGCTAATGTCCGGCCAACATAACGTCCAGACACAAAAAGTGTTTTATTGATGGTCCGTACAAAATCACGGACGAAAATGCGCATAGTATGACCACTATCACGTATTCTGTGAAAAAATGCGTCCATTCGTTCGAACGCACTTTTTCACAGACAACATAAAAATGCGTTCGTCTGACCCTAGCCTTAGTTGGCAGAAGGTGCAATCACCGTTACAGCCACTCGGTACTTGGTCAGTGGAAGGATTCAGACATTGGCTGGTTTTTCCAAAAATGTATTGCAAACAAAAATAAAAATAAATATAAAACATATTTCAAAACATCAGTGATTCGACGCGTTTCGTGGTATACAACCACTTCCTCAAGAATCACGGTCACTCACACAGAAAGCTACGCGGACGTGGTGCACTCTGTGCGTCCGTCCTAGCGGTTTGACGTTCCTGCCTAAATTGCGTCCGGTGCCACATGCGTTGTGCATCCGCACTTCTGTGCGGGCGTACTTCGTGTGTGGGTCTCTATTGATCATAATTTTATGCTACGACGGACGTTAAAATGTGCGGCGACACGGACGTGATCACTGCGTTCGTATGACACGGGCCTGATTCGGATCAGTTAGTTTTTCACTTTTTTTAGAAGTTATTTTGTTTTTTATTGCTTATTTAAGAATGGGAAGTAGATTACTACCAATAGAATGAAAGTTTCTTAATTTATTTATTCTTTTAGGATTTTTTTAGACATTTTTTGGGTGAAAATTTAGGTTTCCTAACATTTTTTTTAAGAAACAAGGCTTTTTAACTCATAGGTTTCAATGCAGAATATGAATCCACACACTGCTGGGAAGCGCCTCTCTGCGGTATAATTAACCCTTTCAATGCAGAGGACGCGCTGAGCGCGTCCTCCGCATTACCGCTGCTGTGCGGAGGACGCGCTGAGCGCGTCCTCCCATTGGGGTCAGCGTTCGGCCGGGTTCCGGCCGATCGCTGGCCCCCCCGGTGCGGGCTGACATCCTCGATGTCAGCCGCGCATCCGGGACCGCAGCCGCCGGAATTAGGTGTCATCGCGGCAGCGCGATGACACCTAATTCAGGCGCCCCCCCCGCATGTGCGGAGGAGGCGCCTGAAAGGGAGGGGGGGAGGTCCTTCGGACCTCTCTCCCTCCCGATCGGCGGCTCTGCGGGGGTTAACCCAGGCATCATTTGGAAGGGCACAGCCTGCCCTTCCAAATGGTGCCTGGCATTAACCCCTGGGGAGCTGGATCGCGAATCGGCGCTGAAAAGAGCCGGTTCGCGATCCTTTCCCGGAGCTGGCCGACATCTTGGATGTCGGCCAAGCCTCCGGGAACTCCCCCTGAGGACTGGCGTCATCGTGCGTAGCACGATGACGCCAGTCCTAGAGTTAACCCTTAACTGCCACCAACGGTGGAGATAGGGAGTTCCAATGAACTCCCTATCTCCCGATCCGTGGCAGTTAGGGGTTAATGTTTGGTATGGTTGGATCGGCCAGAGAATGGCCGTTCCAACAATACCAAACTTGAATGTGAAAAAAGTTTTTAAAAAAAAATTAAAATTAAAATTAAAAATAAAAATATATTTTAAAAAAAAATTATAAAAAAAATAAACATTTTTTTTTCTTTTTTTTGGTTTGTTGGTGTAGCAATATTGTTCCCATTGCAATTATAATGTGAACAATGATGCTGCACTAACGATTTTTGTATGCGGTGCGTTTGTTAAAAATCGCGTAATTTTCCCCCAAAAAAATGTAACGAGACCCCATCTCTAATTTTTTTAACAAGCGCACCCCATACAAAATATAACCGCAATTGCTCGCATGTTAAAATGTGAAAAAAAAACACTTTACACGTTGTAAATTATTGAAAATAAATATTTTATTGCATTTTTTGTTATAATATACAGACATGACATAACGTATACATATAATAATGACATATTATGAATCTACTGAGTCTGACGGAAAGAACGATATATAATATGTCTGGGTCATATACTAAAATAAGCCTTAAAAACACGTTTAAACATGATGAGCAAAACCGGTAAAAATGACCTCAGCACAGAGGCGGGAAAAGCCTCAGCAGCGAAAGGGTTAATGCAGCATATGAATCCGCACACTGCTGGGAAACGCCTCTCTGCGGTATAATTAATGCAGCATATGAATCCACACACTGCTGGGAAGCGCCTCTCTGCAGTATAATTAATACAGCATATGAATCCACACACTGCTGGGAAGCGCCTCTCTGCGGTATAATTAATACAGCATATGAATCCACACACTGCTGGGAAGCGCCTCTCTGCAGTATAATTAATGCTGCATATGAATCCACACACTGCTGGGAAGCGCCTCTCTGCGGTATAATTAATACAGCATATGAATCCACACACTGCTGGGAAGCGCCTCTCTGCAGTATAATTAATGCTGCATATGAATCCACACACTGCTGGGAAACGCCTCTCTGCGGTATAATTAATACAGCATATGAATCCACACACTGCTGGGAAGCGCCTCTCTGCGGTATAATTAATACAGCATATGAATCCACACACTGCTGGGAAGCGCCTCTCTGCAGTATAATTAATGCTGCATATGAATCCACACACTGCTGGGAAACGCCTCTCTGCAGTATAATTAATGCTGCATATGAATCCACACACTGCTGGGAAGCACCTCTCTGCGGTATAATTAATGCAGGATATGAATCCACACACTGCTGGGAAGTGCCTCTCTGCAGTATAATTAATGCAGCATATGAATCCACACACTGCTGGGAAGCACCTCTCTGCGGTATAATTAATACAGCATATGAATCCACACACTGCTGGGAAGCGCCTCTCTGCGGTATAATTAATACAGCATATGAATCCACACACTGCTGGGAAGCACCTCTCTGCGGTATAATTAATACAGCATATGAATCCACACACTGCTGGGAAGCGCCTCTCTGCGGTATAATTAATACAGCATATGAATCCACACACTGCTGGGAAACGCCTCTCTGCGGTATAATTAATACAGCATATGAATCCACACACTGCTGGGAAGCGCCTCTCTGCGGTATAATTAATGCAGCATATGAATCCACACACTGCTGGGAAGCGCCTCTCTGCAGTATAATTAATGCAGCATATGAATCAACACACTGCTGGGAAGCGCCTCTCTGCAGTATAATTAATGCAGCATATGAATACACACACTGCTGGGCAGCGCCTCTCTGCAGATCAATTCGGATCGATTAATTTTTTGATCAGTTAGTTTTTCGTTTTTTTTATGAGTTATAATAATGCAGCATATGAATCCACATACTGCTGGGAAGTTCCCGACAGTGTGCGGATTCATATGCTGAATTAATTATACTGCAGAGAGGCGCTACCCGGCAGTGTGTGGATTCATATGCTGAATTATACTGAGAGGCGTTGCACAGCAGTGTGCGGATTCATATGCTGCAGCACCTCTCTGCAATATAATTAATGCAGCATATGAATCCGCACACTGCCGGGCAGCGCCTCTCTGCAGTATAATTAATGCAGCATATAAATGGAACTTCCCAGCAGTGTGTGTGGATTTATATGCTTCATTAATTATAACTCCTACAGTCAGGTCCAGAAATATTGGGACATGGACACAATTCTAACATCTTTGGCTCTATACACCACCACAATGGAGTTGGAATGAAACAAACACAATGTGCTTTAACTGCAGACTGTCGGCTTTAATTTGAGGGTATGTACATCCAACTCAGGTGAACGGTGTAGGCCTTACAGCAGTTTGCAGATGTGCCTCCCACAGAGGCGCTGCCGGCAGTGTGCGGATTCATATGGTGTATTAATTATACTGCAGATCGGCGCTTCCCAGCAGTGTGTGGATTCATATGCTGAATTATTCTGCAGAGAGAGACGCTGCCCAGCAGTGTGCAGATTTATATACTGCATTGCAACCTATGGGTTAAAAAGCCGTGTTTCTTTAACAAATAGTTAGGAAACCTAAAATTTCACCCCAAAAATGACTAATAAAATCCTAAAAGAATAATTAAGTAAAGAAACTTTCATTCTGTTGGTAGTAATCTACTTCCCATTCTTAAATAAGCAATAAAAAACACAATAACTTAAATAAATATAAATAAAAAAATCAAAAAACCAACTGATCCGAATCACCCAAAATGATCCGACTCATCGAATGATCTGATTCACTGAATCGATCCAAATCACCAAATCAAAATGATCCGAAACTAAAGGAAAACTGTCCGAAATGATCCAAATGATCTACGTATCTGTCAGCCCCTTTTTGTGTCTGTCTCCTTTTCCCCTGTTTCCATTGTTTGCCCTGTTTATATTGATTTATTTAATAAATCCCTTGCACCGTGCCCCTCTTGTCAGTTTCTTTTGGTATCGCCAGCATATTGGGCTCAGCACGTTGCACAGATCCTTACATGTATTTCGAAAACATCTGAGGGGCTAAGGTTGCTGAGCCCTGTCCTAAACCTTTTGGCTCTCAATGTATAGACCAGGGGTGGCCATCCAGATGTTTCAGAACTACATTTCCCTCAATGCTCGGTCGACCTACTGAAGAATTCCTTGAAGTCAGACCGTCCCTTTATACCCCACCCGGTACACTATCATCACGCCGGTGGCAGAGCTGGGAGAGAGCCTAAAACGGAGGGGGCTCTCTTTAACCGCTTAGGTGCCAGTCCGCAATCCGGCACTGGATTGCGGACTTCTCCTGGAGAAGGTCGACATCTTGGATGTCAGTCCAGCCTCCGGGGCCTTCCCCGCCCACTGACATCATGACATCATCTTGCATGGGCACGATGACGTCAGCAAGGGAATTAACCCCTAGCTGCCCAGGGATTTCCCTTTGAAAATCCCTATGGAGGAGATAGGGGGTGCTTTGGACCACCGTATCTCCCAATAGGTGGCAGCTAGGGGGTTTGGTATCGTTGGAAAGGCCAGAGTATAGCCTTTCCAACGATACCAAACATGACCAGGTTATGTGTAAAAATAAAATAAAGATAAAATAAATATAAGTAAAAATGACTTTTTCTTTTTTTAGTTATTAATGCAGCACTATTCACTTTTCAACTATAATGTGAACAATGATTCTGCACTAACGAGAAAATTAGTTTTTTTCAGTTATGGCTATAATCAGGTATTTTCTTAGAAAAATACAGTAACGGGTTCCCATTTCTATTTTTTTTGTAACAACAGTACCCCATAGAATATATAACCACAAAGGCTCGGATGATGAAATGTGAAAAAACATATTTTACACTCTGTAAAAGATTGAAATCTGAATGTAAATTCACTTTTTTTTTGTTATAGCATCATGGCAGGACATGACGTATACATATAATAATGATATATTATGAATCTGCTGAAAATAACGATATATAATTTTTCTGGGTCGTATAATAAAACGTGACTTCAAATCGCGTATAAACATGATGCGCACAAAACGGTCAAAATGAGCTCAGAGCACAGAGGTGAAATGGCTCAGCATTGAAGGGTTTACTATACTAAAGTGCAAAAAAAATTCCACAACGTTGTACAAGATAAGTGGACATGGGACACTATATTAGAACATAAGTCATGTATTGTTCAGATTGATTGGAGGACCTTGTTCCCGAGGGAATTTACAATCTATAAGATTGCAGAGAGTTCTCAATGATACACTGTAATAATGTTTCAGAGTACGGAAAATTCCACTGCCTGACATAAGGGGGAAAATTGTCTTTGCAGGAAATAAAATGCGTGCGTTTTTCCCTCGATTCCCAGAAAACTGACACTCCAACACACATTTACTCATGTACATCAAACAGCAGATGGTCTTTCCTTTAGATGACCGATTCAGGACTGACTGGAGACATTTTTTCAAAACAATTAATTGAACCAATATTTTAAATTTACAAAACATTAATGTATGCTTCTTGCTACTGCTTTATTGTTTTGTTTTTGATCTGGATATCTATTCTTCTGAACAACTACTGTCCTGTACATGCCATGCGACCAAAAGCAGGCTGTGAATACTCATGCGAAGGTCCCCCCTCCAGCATCGTAGCTTTTTTTGGCTCTCTTCAGCCAAAATGCTCCGACTGTTATTCAGTTAGCAAGTTGCATCTTGGGAATAGCAGTTTAGCACCAATGGAGAGCCACTGCCAAAAAAAGACCATCGCCAAACGCTATGGTGGGTTTATGGCAGAAGAATTATCAGCTGGCATCTGCTCTATTTTTCTCAGTTGGTAAAATTCAATAAAAATACACATAAAAAAAGCTATTATCTATAAGCTGTGCTCTATCTACTAGACATGTGCACAGCATTTTTTTTCGCTATGGTTCGTTTCGGATTTTTTTTTTTTGTCCCTGTTTTTTTTTTTTCGTTTCAGCTATTTTCAAGTCATTTTAATCAGTTTGGTTTTTTTTCGTTTCAGGTCGTTTGTTATTTTACAGCGATTCGTAATTTCAGTCCGATCCGAATTTTGGATCCTCAGGTATCGTTTTCGGATCACTTCGTTTTCCATTTTTATGGGTTATTTTGTTTTTTGGATCACTTCATATTTCGTTTTTTTGAGTGTAATGTCTTATTTTTAGGGGATTCGTAATTTTGGACGGCTGATATTGGGGCCTATTACAATCTTCACGCAAACGTTTGCGCGGGCGCAAAAATACATTAACGTGAGGGGCAAAACCCTTTGCGCTGAACGTCGTATTACAATGTCAGCGCAACAAACGCACGTAATCGTCTACCGCGGGTGAACCTGCATGAACCCTGCGTGAGCTTACTGTACTGCGCGCATCCTATACTTAACATTGTGAACGCAAATGCATTTTTGCGCTGGTACTCGGAAGGTATTACAATCTATGCGCAAAATTTAACGCACAGCGTTTGCGCTCATAATTTTAACGTCTTTGAAAAGCTGGTGGTAACGGCAAATCTGAACGTCCTGGCCGAAACCAAATACACCAGCCCAAAAAAAAAATACAGCACGGTATAGTTACACATTCTACGCATACCCAAACAATAAAATGGAGAAGTTGTGCGTGTTTTTATTATTGCTGCAGCATACAGTTGTGTTCAAAATTATTCAACCCCAATGCTGTAAAGGGTTTTAGGGAATTTAGTGTACATTTGTAATTGCATTCAGAATGAAATCCTACAAGGACTTTTTAAAGAACCATATGCAACTAAAATGACATCAATTGGTTTTGTAATACAGTAGTAAATGTTTCTTTTGTGAATTCTTCATTGACACAATTATTCAACCCCTTAAAGACTACCACTCTGAAGAACAGAGGTTCATTCAAGTGTTTTCAATCAGGTATTGAAAACACCTGTGGATGTAACAGAGCAGCAATAAAGCATAATAAGCACCAATTAGGCAGCTTTAAAATGACTGTGATACTCAGCTCCTTCTACACATTTACTGGTGTGGTTACAAACCTGGTGAAGTCAAGAGAATGGTCCAGGAAGACAAGAGAAGAGGTGATTACTCTTCACAGGAAGGGCAATGGCTATAAGAAGATTGCAAAGATGATAAACATATCAAGAGAGACCATAGGAAGCATCATTCGCAAATTCAAGGCAAAGGGCACTGTTGAAACGCTACCTCGTCGTGGCAGAAAGAAGATGCTGACTTCGACTGCTGTGCGCTACCTGAAGCGTAGAGTGGAGAAAGGTCCCCGTGTGACTGCTGAGGATCTGAGAAAAGATTTGTCAGATGTGGGTACTGAAGTTTCAGCTCAGACAATACGGCGCACACTGCGTAATGAAGGCCTCCATGCCAGAACTCCCAGGCACACCCCCTTGCTGTCTCCATAGAATAAGAAGAGTCGACTGCAGTATGCCAAAAGTCATGTGGACAAAGCACAGAAGTTTTGGGATAGTGTTCTGTGGACTGATGAAACAAAATTAGAACTGTTTGGACCCATGGATCAACGCTATGTTTGGAGGAGGAAGAACAAGGCCTATGAAGAAAAGAACACCTTGCCTACTGTGAAGCATGGCGGGGGGTCAATCATGCTTTGGGGCTGTTTTGCTTCTGCAGGTACAGGGAAGCTTCAGCGTGTGCAAGGTACCATGAATTATCTTCAGTACCAGGAGATATTGGATGACAATGTGATGCAGTCCGTCACAAACCTGGGGCTTGGGAGACGTTGGACCTTTCAACAGGACAATGATCCCAAGCATACCTCCAAGTCCACTAGAGCATGGTTGCAGATTAAAGGCTGGAACATTTTGGAGTGGCCATCGCAGTCACCTGACTTAAATCCAATTGAGAACCTCTGGTGGGACTTAAAGAAAGCAGTTGCAGTGCGCAAGCCTAAGAATGTGACTGAACTGGAGGCTTTTGCCCATGACGAATGGGCGAAGATACCCGTAGATCGCTGCAAGACACTTGTGTCAAGCTATGCTTCACGTTTGAAAGCTGTTATAACTGTAAAACGATGTTGTACTAAGTACTAAGATTGAATGTCACTTGGGGGTTGAATAAAACTGATAATGATGTGAGCACAGAAAAGACATTTGTGGTTATTTCATTATAAATGTTATGTTATATTTGTCTGACCTACACGTGCCTCTTTGATTTAATTGTAAGCAAGATGACTGAATGATCAAAATCAATGTCAAACTGGCCAAAACACTCACTTTCAGTGGGGGTTGAATAATTTTGAACACAACTGTATATGCTCAGATTGATTTTGACAGGCGCTAAAACTGAACGGGAGACAATTGTGGTTCTTAATTCTGATTGGCTGAATCGCGTGAAAAAACAGTCCGCGCACCGATTTCTGCTCGCAACGTTTATGCGCGCGCGTTTTTGGGCGTCTTTTTTAAGTGTGTTATTTTTTGACGGATGAAATAATGCGCGAGGATTGTAATACCAGCGTTAATCTACACGCGTTAACGTTTAATGCTTCGCGCAAAAATTCACGCGTTTACCATGCATTTTTGCGTGAAGAATGTAATAGGGCCCATTATGTTTTTCGGAAACGTAAAAAAATAACGAAAAAGGTGAATTTCGTTTGAATTTCAATTCGAACCAAAACGAAATGCACATGTCTATAATCTACTAGAGTATACATTAGCCACGACTGACCCATTGAACACATTTGCCTTTTCATGTTTATACGACAATGTCTGTTAGCAGCATGAGCCGATCACATAAAGCTCCAGTTAAAGAGGGTGCTTTTTATATTTTTTTCGCTGAATACAATGTTATTATTGAGCAGCACAAAACTGTTGTTCACAGAAACCTAAATCGGGTTGTTGTGATACTTATTTCTGCAAGCTATACCCCAGGAGCTTTCACAAGCTTATTCAGAATCCAAGATACTGGCACGTTCCTGCCGGTGTGCCAGAGCTTAGAAGGATTTATACAGCACTGTAGCCTGTGGAGCGCACATTGTCTGCCAAGTCGCTCTACGAATGTGCCAAGTATTTGAAGCATTCTGAGGGGAAATAAGGCAGAACCAGGCGAGAGTAAACTTATAAAAAGAAAGATCCAATAATCCACATTAGTGTTTAATATTTATAGATATTTTCCGTGATGGCACTGAGACATATCATAGCAAGTGGGGAGGGAATCTAGATTGATCAGTGATTCATATAAATGCAGTGTATATCTTTATTATATTAAGGTTGAAAGAGGCTGAGCATGAGCCAAAACATTGGCTTACTTTTTAGATGCAAATTTAATAAAAAATGAGTTATTTTAATTCAACTCTTTGAGTGCATCCACATAGCATATATATAAATGGCAAATATCTGGACGCACTACGGGACTTGAATAATATAAAGTTTATTAACAAAACATGTAAAAAGGGGGGGCATGGCTGACCATGCAGGGGACCAGACGTGCTTCTGCTGAGTTCTGTCTGGATTCGCTGGCAGTGGCGGTTTTGGACTGGATTTTTCGCTTAATTTGCCCTACGGGGAGTCCCTGTTTGGTCGGCCACCAGGAGGCGCGCTCTGGAGCTGGTACGGTCCCCCCTCCAGAGCATAGTGGAGATTGCGGCTGTCACGGTTCCCAGATCCCACCACGCAGTACTTAACACCCCACACTCCACAGAGCCCAGAAGCTACCAACAGAGTAGCCGTGAAAGATCTCTAACTGTCTGGTCCTTAGAATTGGCCAGGTAAACTAGCTAGACAGAAAGGGTTAACAACACGGGGAGTAGACAGCCGAGCCAGAATCAGGAATACAGAGTTCAGAATGGTCAAATGGAATAGCCGGGTCGATATCAGAGCAGTGGCGCAGTACAAGAAAATGGTCTAGGGCAACAGAAGGCAGAATAGTCAGAAACAAGCAGAGGTCAATAACAGGTTAATACAATATAGCAGTCAGGTACAAGGAGCTCAGGTATGGATAACCACGATCTGGCAACTGCTGAGAATACACTGAGGGTTTTTAAAGACCTTCACCAGGCCACGCCCCCCCCTCAAGCCGCGCCTCATGCAACCACCTCCCTGCCTGTCTCCATTTAAACCGGGCATTGGTCAGCGAGCAGCATCAGACATGCTGCCCTCAAGCACACAGGTAGGGCTGGAAGCTCCCAACGTTACAGTACCCCCCTCTCCACGGGAGGCCACCGGACGACCAACAGGATGAGCGGCAGGATGACCACCAGGGCGATCGGGGTGTGAGGCATGGAACGCCCTGACCAACCTAGAGGCAGACATGTCGGAAGCTGGAATCCAGGACCGGTCTTCTGGGCCATAACCCACCCAATCGACCAAGTACTGCAGAGCGCCCCTGCACAGCCTAGAATCCAAAACCCACCTAACCTCATACTCAGATTCAAAATCAACCTGAATAGGTGGAGGAGGAGGAACGACCCGCGTGTACCTGTTACACAACAATGGCTTCAGTAGGGAGGTGTGGATGACGTTGTGCATGCGAAGATGTTTAGGAAGGGCAAGAGCATAAGCCACAGGATTAATGCGGCGAATTATCTTATATGGACCTATAAACCGAGGTGCCATTTTCATAGAAGGCACCCGCAACTTCACGTTCCTAGTGGACAACCAAACTCTATCCCCGTTATAGGAGGGAGCTTGTAACCTATGCCTGTCAGCCTTGCGTTTCTGGACAGCAACATTGCGCTCCATATTTTCTCGAATCTGTCTCCAAATCTCTTGCAGTTGAGTGAGATGGTCATCGAGAGCCGGGATGACCTGTTCAATAAACTGAAGCGGTAGAGCCGGAGGGAAAAAACCATAGATGGCAGAAAAAGGAGAGTGGCCAGTGGTCTCGTTAACGGCGTTATTACGTGCATACTCAGCCCAGGGCAACAACTCCGACCAATTGTCTTGTTGTTGTGTGGTAAAGCAACGTATGTACTGCTCGAGACCCTGATTTGCCCTCTCTGCTGCCCCATTGGTTTGTGGATGATATGCTGAAGAGAAGGCCAATCGTACCCCCATCTCTGCACAGAAAACCCTCCAGAAACGAGAGACGAACTGGGCTCCTCTGTCAGAGACTATTTCAGACGGAACCACATGTATTCGTACAATCTCTCTAGCAAATACAACCGCCAGTTCTTTGGCTGTAGGAAGCTTAGGTAGAGGGACAAAATGAGCCATTTTGGAGAAGCGGTCTACAACAGTCAGAACCACAGTATGACCCTTGGACTTCGGCAAGTCCACAATAAAATCCATAGATAGATGAGACCAAGGCCTCTTAGGCATGGGTAAAGGCTGCAATAGACCGACAGGCAAGGATTTACTGGTTTTGCTTCTGGCACAGACTTGACAAGCCAAAACAAACAGACGTACGTCCTGTCGCATGGTGGGCCACCAGAACTGTCTGGAGATACTGGTAAGAGTCTTAGTAATACCAGGATGACCTGCTGGTTTAGAATCATGAAACATTATGAGTAATTCTTGTCTTTCCTTTTCAGGTACAAACAACATATCTGGAGGCTTGTCAGGTGGAGCCCCTACTTGAACTGCCTGGAGGCGTTCCAGGAAAGGCGAGGAGACAGACAAGACTGTGGAAGCCACAATACGTTCAGGAGGAACTATAGGATTGTGGTCTTGTGTATTAGATTCATACGGGTCATATTGACGAGATAAGGCATCAGCTTTTACATTGCGGTCACCTGGTCTGTAAGTCAATACAAAATTAAACCGAGACAGTAGCAATGACCACCTGGCCTGTCTCGCGTTCAAACGTTTAGCATCCCCGATGTACGTAAGGTTCTTATGATCAGTAATTATCAATAAAGGGTCAAGAGTACCCTCCAACAAATGTCTCCACTCTGACAGGGCACACACAATAGCAAGCAATTCTCTGTTACCGATATCATAATTGCGTTCTGCTGGTGATAATTTTCTTGAAAAGAACCCACAAGGATGTAGAGGTTTTCCTGGAGACTCTCTTTGAGACAGGACAGCCCCAATGCCTATCTCGGAAGCATCAACCTCAAGAACAAACGGAATCCTGGGATCAGGATGCCGTAACACGGGAGCGGAAGTGAAAGCTTGTTTGAGGGCTTTGAATGCTTGTTTGGATTGAGAAGACCAGATCTGATTCTTCAGACCTTTACGTGTCATATTAATGATAGGGGAGGCTACAGCGGAATAATTCTTGATAAATCTCCTATAATAGTTGGAAAACCCCAGAAACCTCTGTATGGCCTTGAGACCTTGAGGGAGAGGCCATTCTGAGATGGCCGTGAGTTTAGAAGGATCCATCTCAAAACCTTCTGGAGTGATAATATACCCAAGGAATTTCACAGTAGTAATGTCGAATAAACACTTCTCTAGTTTGCAATAAAGACCATTGTCCAGTAGTTTTGCTAATACCTGTCTGACATGTGCATGGTGGGTTTTCAGATCGGGAGAGTAAATCAATATATCGTCTAGGTATACTATAACAAAGGTTTGTAAGAAATCTCTGAGCATATCATTAATAAAATCCTGGAATACCGCTGGAGCATTACAAAGACCGAAAGGCATGACCAAGTATTCATAATGCCCACTCCTGGTGTTAAATGCTGTTTTCCACTCATACCCCTCTTTTATACGTATCAGGTTGTAAGCTCCTCTTAAATCAAGTTTTGTGTATACTGCTGACCCCCTTAACCTGTCGAACAGTTCTGATATGAGAGGGATAGGGTACACGTTCTTAATGGTGATCTTGTTAAGCCCCCTATAATCGATACACGGGCGTAAATCTCCCTCTTTTTTAGACACAAAAAAGAACCCAGCCCCTGCTGGAGAAGAGGAACGTCGGATAAAACCTCTCTCCAAATTCTCCTTTATGTACTCTTCCATAATTTGGTTCTCCTTTATGGAAAGAGGATATACTTTGCCTCGAGGAGGCATGGTACCAGGATGAATATCTATGGCACAATCATATGGTCTATGTGGAGGCAGTTTCTCTGCCTCTCTTTTATCAAATACAGCCCTGAGGTCGGCGTATTGGTCAGGAACCTCTGTAGACAATGGAGGAGCTGTGGGTGTGTTCAGGGCACCGACATGCTGAATGGGTATTAAACAAGTCCCAAAACAAGCAGGACTCCAAGACAGTATCTCTCCCTTAGTCCAATCAATAACAGGATTATGTTCCACCAACCAAGGGAAACCAAGTACAACAGGATTGGAAGGTGAATGGATAACTTGAAATATGATTTCTTCTTTATGCAAGAGACCAGTGGTAAGAACCACTGTAACCGTATCGTGAGTAATCCTAGGGCAGGATAACGGTCTGCCGTCTATGGCTTCGACGGCTAAGGGTGTCTCTCTTACAACCAGAGGTAGAGAAATGGAAGAAGCGTAGTTAACATCGATAAAGTTGCCAGCAGCCCCAGAATCCAAAAAAGCGGTAGTATGTGTGGTCTTGGTCTCCCAAGCCAAGGATACTGGTAACATAAGTTTAGTGTCTTTGACAGGAGACATGCACATCACACCCAAGGCCTGCCTCCTCAGCTGCCTTAGGTGCGGTAGTTTTCCGGCTTATCATGCATCTTAGGACGAGTAGGACATTGAAATCGTACATGTCCCCCCAAACCACAATACAGGCACAATCCCTCACGAAAACGCCTTGTTCTCTCTTCCTCTGTAAGCCTAGTACGGCCTAGTTGCATAGGCTCAGGGGGAGGAGATAACTCTCTTGGTGGTGCCTGAAAGACAGGGGCCAACCTAGGTAACGGTCTCTTTGGCTTCTCTCTTGGAGTCCTTCTGTCCCTTATCTGATTATCCAGATCTATACAATAATCAATGAGTTCACACAATACCTCAGGTAGTTTACGTGGAGCCAATTCATGCATCAATGACTCTGATAACCCCTCCATAAAAGCCAGAACCAGTGTCTCATTTGTCCAGTTCACATCAGAGATCAAGGTTTTAAATTCTATGGCATAATCAGAAACAGTCCTGTTCCCTTGACGTATGCGGAACAAGGATTTGCCAGCTATCGTGGCCTTTCTGGTAGGATTAAATGTACGTTGTAACTCGGCTATGAATTCTTTATAATCCTGTATGATAGGCTTCTCTGCCTCCCATAACAGAGTCGCCCACGTCAATGCTCTGCCAGACAGATGATTAATAATGAACCCCACTTTGGCAATGTCAGAGAAAAACATCTGTGGATTTAATTTAAAATGAATATCCACATGGACCAAAAATCCCCGGCACTCTGAGGGAGTACCGTCAAACCTCATAGGAGCGGTCATGTGTACCTGGGATGTCTGAACGACAGGGGACACAGGTATATCAAGCGGGGGTGCAACCCCAGCTGGTTCCAGGTGAGCCGTACGAGTCAGGATAGTTTGTAAGGCAATAGCAAACTGATCCATCCTATGATCCTGCTCATCCTGTCTGGATACAAAGTTAGCCAAGTGCTGTGTTAAGTCTGCGGGATCCATAGTGGCCAGATCGTAATGTCACGGTTCCCAGATCCCACCACGCAGTACTTAACACCCCACACTCCACAGAGCCCAGAAGCTACCAACAGAGTAGCCGTGAAAGATCTCTAACTGTCTGGTCCTTAGAATTGGCCAGGTAAACTAGCTAGACAGAAAGGGTTAACAACACGGGGAGTAGTCAGCCGAGCCAGAATCAGGAATACAGAGTTCAGAATGGTCAAATGGAATAGCCGGGTCGATATCAGAGCAGTGGCGTAGTACAAGAAAATGGTCTAGGGCAACAGAAGGCAGAATAGTCAGAAACAAGCAGAGGTCAATAACGGGTTAATTCAATATAGCAGTCAGGTACAAGGAGCTCAGGTATGGATAACCACGATCTGGCAACTGCTGAGAATACACTGAGGGTTTTTAAAGACCTTCACCAGGCCACGCCCCCACTCAAGCCGCGCCTCATGCAACCACCTCCCTGCCTGTCTCCATTTAAACCGGGCATTGGTCAGCGAGCAGCATCAGACATGCTGCCCTCAAGCACACAGGTAGGGCTGGAAGCTCCCAACGTTACAGCGGCCTTGTTCCTCAGCGGAGACGTCGGCCATCTTAAGCCTATCACCAGGGTCAGCCTCGGACCATTTCAGGCTTTCCAGACCTCCCCCGGTGGGTCTACTGGACGGGTGGTCGGCTGTAGCGGCTCAGAGGATGGAGGGCCCCCATCTTCTGAACGTGGCGGCGACCGCTGCGGCTGGGATGCTGGAGGAACGAGAGGGCGCGGCATGGAGGCGGCCGGTGCTCCCTCCTCATGTTGGAGCCCTGGAGGCCGTGTTTGCGGACTTAGAGGAGTGCCCGGAGATGGTGCCTGACGAAGAGGGGAGCCTGTCTACTACAGGCTACTGGCGTACACTGATGGCGGTGCTGCGTGGAGGTCGGGAGTAGACAGAGGACTTAACTGAACGTCCGGAGCTGGTGGCAGTGCCTCCCGGACGGATGGTGGTCCTCCCTGCTGCGGAAGCGGATGGTGCGACTGGAGGTTAGCTGATCCCAGAGGACAGGGCAGAGGGGCACGGGAAACCGGAGAAGCCGCACGAGTACCCACCGCCGCAAGCTGGAGTAGAGGTGTTGCCAGATACGTCGCTAGCTGAAGAGAAGGTGATGCCTGATGCCGGAGTGCGCCCCGTGGGAAGGCTGCGGTGTGTGCCCTGCCCTCATGGAACTACCTCGGCCGTGAATACACTACTATGGGGATGCCTTTCCTTGCCCACCCCGCGGGGACCGCTGTTCCGGGACACTGGATGAGAGCAATCTTTTATTTTTCTTGACTGATGACTATCCGCTATTCTTCACTTTCTTGTTTTTAAGCTGCGACTTTTTGATTTTTGTTTCTCTCCCCCCCCCCCTCTGCTGAGATTACGCCTTGAGATCTTTTTGCTGACTAGACGTTGTTGCTCCCCGGCTGGGGACATCTATGCTTCTTTGAGACACTCTGAAGCGGATTTTATTTTATTCTTACCGTACGCTTTGTAGCTTTGCAACCCCCCCCTGTCTTTTTCTGTTTTGCAGTGGCCTTGTGACACCCCCTCCTTCTTCCTTACATTTCATTTCATTACTGCGATGTCTCTGAGGACATTTGCATTCTTTTTCTTTTTACTTTTTCAGCTGCGTAGAGGATGTCTCCGGCTGGGGACATCCCCGTAGAGATTTTGTGTCACAATGCCATCTCCCTGTTTTTTCGTCTGTGATCCATTGCTTTATGTTCCTGAGTGTTTATTATTTTCAGGCTGGGTAGCTACTCAGATGACATGTGGCCCTGCATGGCTAACTCACACTGTTGACTTCTTGATGTCTCTGCCAAAATTCTAAAATAAAAAAATAAAAAAAAACATGTAAAAAGCCGGTGTTTCGGCCTCACACCGGTCAGCACCGGAATCCGTTAACACCAGCTCCAAGCTGTGGATAACTTTTCAGTAACCGCAGTGGGACCATAATTAGTGTAAGGACTTTGTAATCCTAACGCTAATTAACACTTTGCGCTCCCATGGTAAGCATAGGGAGCGCACAGTACAGTAACCCTGCGCTGAAAAACGCAAGATCCGAATCGCTAATGGATTTTTTAACCCAATAGCGTTTGGATTGTAATATGGTGCGCCCGTGCTACGGCAACCATTGCTAACGTTAACGCTCACAGAGGTTAGTGCTAACAATAGCGTTATAAAGTTAATATGGCCTTATATACACAGAATTTTGATGATTCCTGAGTGTGTTTTTACCCAATTTCTTGTGAACTGACTGTCACAGCAGTCGAGCAGACAGCAGTAGGAAACGAATCCTGATCCTTGGTACCTGTAAACTATACCGGTTGAATACCCATTATCAGAAATGCTTGGTTTCAGATATTTTTCCGATTTTGGAATATTTGCATATAAAAAGGAGATAGCTCACAAAATCCATTTATGTTTCCTAATAACATAACCTGAAGGTAATTTTATACAGCAGTTTTAATTATTGTGTCCCTATCGCATGAGGTCAGGGTTGGAATTTATCCTTTTTGACGTCATGTTGCCGCTCAACGTTTTCGGACCATTTCAGATTTCAGAATTTCAGATGAGGGATTCTCAACCTATGTATATAAAAAATTACCACATGGACAAATAGACTTCTATTTTAAAAAGATTTTAGGAAATCAAGTAACTAAATATATCATATCTAGTAAGCCCGTTCTGTCAGTTGTAAAATAACAAAGCGGAACGAGAACAGAATAGAGCAAAAAGCATTGGCGTTTTCAGAAATCGCACAAAAAGGAGCCGGAACGCATGCACCGAAGCTACGGTGATGGGCAGGGACATTTTTACATGAAAATGACACCTGTAACTGAGATATCTATTGAGATGAATAACAGGAATCTCATGAAAAACACAGTGATTAGTAATTTTGTAAAGCTGCAAGCATTGCTCTGTGTTCATTACGTTGTGGTCAATGACCCCTGTAACTTACTCTCATTAGTTTAGAAATCATATTACTAATTTTCTACACGAGCCAAGAACAGACGAATAAAATGATTTGTCGGGTTATAATTAAGTGCGAGCGGTGAATGCGCCAGTACGATCAGTGGAGATGTAATGTCAAAGCAGAATGTTACTATGATATGAAAAATAAGAGATGTATTATTATATAACGCTTATCTCTCAAAGCCTTAGCTGCTTTGCCATGATTTGCAAATAAAAGTACATTGAGCTTGTCTAATATCCCCTCGAACATAAAGTTCCAAACAAACAATACAAGCCAAGTCATCAGTGACCAGAACTATGGAAGCCAACAGAGCATCGGAGGCCAGAAGCAAAGAACAGGAGCTGGCTTGGAATCCACAATGTGGATTTAGAGCTGGGTTTGTCAACAAGTGGCCCACTAAGGACTTACTATGGTCACCAACAGATAATAATGTTTATTATGCTGCATCTATTTTGATTGGTTCTGGACAACAACAGCTATCTACAAGATCTATGTCGGAATGAGAGCAATGAACCTTTGGAACATGCTTTATATAACTAATGTTTTCCTCTTACACTTTCATTAATATTGATATTCTATTCCATACACCTCCTAAATGTACTTGATTTGGGACAAGGGCTTTCAAAGACTAGTTTAAAATGCATTCTTCAGGGGCACATGGCTTTGATGAACTTGCAATTCTTTATTGATTACTCATAGATCCGTGTAGTATGCCTCAGTTGACTTCAATCAAATAAAAGATATGTTATGAAGAGCAATTATTGGCAGCTGGATTAACAGCATTCCTGATCTCTCCTTTTTCACGTTATCTTTCTCATATTTTCTTAAAAAATACATTCTAGTGGTCTAAATAAATCCAGTCTGGTGGAAGAAGCATTATAATAAACTCTATTGGTACTTTTTGGAAGCTGCACAGCTAACTATCTCATATGATCAGTACAATTCCCCACAGGCAGGACATCTGACTGTTTTATTAGCTACCTGTGAAATTGTGTAAGATAAGGGACACTATCTAGGGTTTAGAACCTTTCATCCCAGCAATATTTCCATAGATGATAAATAAATACATGAAGAATTAAAAATGAGCAAATGTACATATTTTTATTCCTTTAACTATCAGAATATAACAACCTATAAGCAAAATGCAATTTTCCCCTATATTTAAATGGTACTTTACAACCCATGTGACGAATAAATTTTATATACTCTTTTTCCAACAAAAAAGCTGTTGGTACTGAAAGGGTCTAATGATTTTCTAAAATACTGATTTGCCTATTTAAGTGTTACTGCAATATTTCTCCCATTCAATTTCTTCTTTCCAGGCTGTGTGAAGTACAAGAGTTACCGAAAAATGAGACGTGATTAAAGAAAATGTAGCCTGTGCTTGGCCATTTTAATACATGTACAAGTAATACCAGTTTTATTGTCTGGGATTTGTATGTGTCTGTAAGTAGAAGGATGTATGTAGCTTGGGTTAATAACCTGTGTGTTTGATGTGCAGTTCAGTAGCATTAAATTAGTCAGATAAGACGTTGACAGCCATTGGGACGAACCCTCCATTAGCATTTTTAAAGTTATTGCTATGGTCAACAAACACAGTAGCACAATTGTGACTCTGAGGCCCCTATTACATTGTTTGCGCAAATTCGTCCACGCAGCGCAATTTTTTTTGTGCGCAGCGTTAAGCGTTATCACACGAAAATTAACGGTGGTATTACGATCCGAATGCATTCGTCCGAAAATAACGTTCGTAAAAACGACACGCAAAACGAAGAGTAATACGCGCGCAGTAACGTAGCGCACGTAAATCTGTGTGCGGACTAGTTTTTACGCGGGATTCAGCCAATTAGAATTTAGAACCTTAATTGACATCAATTTACCTTAATTGACTCATTTACGTTTTTGCGCCTGTCAAAGTAAATCTGAGTATACATGCTGCAGCAATAATAAAAACATGCACGAATTCACAATCTTTTTTGTTTGGGTATGTGTAGAATGTGTAACTATACTGTGCTGTATTTTTTTTTTCGTGCTGGTGTTTTTCGTTTCGGCCAGAACGTTCCGATTTGCAGTTACCACCAGCTTTTCAAATACGTTAAAATTATGCGCGCAAACGTCGTCCGTAAAAAGATGTGCATCGATTGTAATACCATCCGCGTACCAGCGCACGAACGAATTTGCGCTCACAATGTTAAGTATAGGACGCGCACAGTTAATCACGCTTGCGCAGGTCCATCCGCATTAAACGATAACGTGCATCGTTTGAGCGAACATTGTAATACAAAGGTCAGTGCAAAGTGTTTTGCCCCTCGTGCAAATGCGCCAAAAAATGAATGCGCAAGGAATGTAATACGGGCCTGAATATTGGACAGGACCTGCAAGGGACGGTCCTTCTCGCCTCATATTTCTGTGTATTACACTTGTTTTGTTGTAGCTCATGTTTATTTTGTTTTACCCATTGTACAGCTATGTGCTAGTTAAATCATAGAATATGGAGGGACTTGAATCAAGAATACAGTACACAGTTCAAGTTCTTGGTGGGGCAGAGGTGGAGTCTTGAGCATGACATCTGGAGCTGAGAGGGTATCGATGCATAACTGAATAATGTATGTTATTAACACTTATGTGGAGATCAGATCTCTGGAATTCAGACTTTGAGTAGCAGGAGGCAGGATAATGGAGGGAAGCGATGGGACTGTGTGTGTGGTTTGGGTTGGCATGGGATTTGTTGAGACCTTTTGGTCTTTGTACAGTCCAGTATGTTGAAAATGGCTCTTACATAGGCTAGCTTTGTACACGTATAGCCAATTTGTCCAAAAGTCAATCTGGGCCTGTAAGCAACTGTTTGCAAGGAAGCAAAAGCTGTGGGACATTGTTGCACAATAACCAATGCAAGAAACATAACGTCAGGCGAGTCTCTCCCTCCAGCTGTATTTAACAAATAGATATCACGAACAATGTATTCAATATCACTTAATTCTTTTCACATTTTGATATACATGGTCCACATAAAGATGATAATTTTCTTTGCTTGATTAAACGACTAATAATTATGCAGCGTTGCATACTTCCAGTTAATCCAACATAAACAAAGTAAATCTTGTACCAACTAAATAACACATTTTTTGTTGTTAAGATGTTATTCCGCATTCTCAAGCCAAACGGGGAATTTCTTGGTGTTAGAAGGACCCTTGTTTCCATCAGGAAGTTAATCAAGGAAAACTCCCCAGAACATCTTTCATCATAGTTCACTTCAGAAAACATTTGAAATTGATGAACAATAGAAGAAAAGAACCTTGACTTTATTTCTCAACAATTCCTTTCTGTCCAAAACAAACAGCCTTTAAATTCTTTATGGTTTGTCCCTTTAACAAGATGAAGAATCCTGCATCTTCATATTAGCAAGCTCCTGCATTCATGGAGTACAAATGGTCACTTGAACACATATCCTATCTTAGTATTACTTCAGTTTGTCTATTTTAGCCTAAAATCAGCATCAGAGCCTCCCACCATTTAGTCTCTTACAGGGTTATTCAAAGAGCACTGAGATTCCACCGGAAATTTGGTGCTCTTTCGTTCCCTGCACTTTGGGGAATTAAATTCTCCAACCCCGTGATGAATTCAGCATTCACCGCAGGGTCCCCGAAGTGCAGGGAAATTTTTTTTTTGCACTGCAAAAATCTTAAAAAAAAAACGTGAAAAAATTAGAGTGACTCGAAAAAGCTCAGAGAAAAAGGCAAATGCACCCGGCAGGCCCGGACTGGCCATCAGGCAAGGTAAACCGAGCGTTTGCCCGGTAGGCCGCTAGCCTCCCGGGCTGGTGGGCCGCTAGATTCCCTTGCCAGGCAGCCGGTCGACATAGCCAGCCACCCGGCAAGGCTGCCTAGGCCGACTGAAGAGGGCAGCCGGCCATTCGGCGAGCACTATGACCTAATCAGAGGGAGCCCGCCAGGTGTCGGCCCCTGCTGATTAGGACATATGGCGCACCGCGTGACATCATCAGTGGGGGCCAACGGCTGGCCCGCTGTTTGTAACTGAGTCCGTCAGTTTGTGCGGACTGCGCACGACAGACGTACATTCTGACGGAAGACAAGGTAGTGGCTGTCATTTTTAACACGAGTCCATCATTTTGTGCGGACTGCGCACAACAGACGTACGTTCTGACGGAAGACAAGGTAGTGGCCATCATTTTTGACGGATCTGGTTAAAAAAACGTGCACATCGACGTTCTCCGTTGTGAATCCGCAGTTTGGTACGTTCAGGTTGTTACAATTTGCCGTTACCACCAGCTTTTCAAAGAGGTTAAAATTATGCGCGCAAACGTTGTCCGTTAAATTTTGCGCTAAGATTGTAATACCATGCGCGCATCAGCGCACAAACGCATTTTCGCTCACAATGTTAAGTATAGGATGCGCGCATTAAATTGCACTTGCAAAGGATTCGCGCAGGGTCACTTGCGTTAGACGTTAACGTGCATTTTGTGCGCGAATATCGTAATACGACGTTCAACGTAAAGGGTTTTGCCTCTCGCGTTAATGTGGTTTTGCGCGCACACAATTGTGCGTGAAGAATGTAATAGGGCCCGTAGTGTTTCGCCATTCACCCTATCCTCTAGGGATGTGCACCGATTTTTTTTTCGGTTCGATTCGATTTTTCGAATTTTTAAACTTTTCGATTCGGCTCGTTTCGACCGCTTTCTGTTTCGGTTCAGCTCGATTCGTTTTTCGGGTACATTTATTTTTCGGAATATCGGCCATTTTTCGTATTTTCGGGTCACTTTACTCGGTTTCTGTATCGACTTTTCGTGAATTCGGAAATTTTCGTTTTTCGGAATTGTACATGGTTTTCGGTATATATCGACCATTTTTCGTATTTTCGTGTCACTTTGCTTGTTTTTTGGTTATCGGCTTTTCGCTATTTCGGAAATTTTCGTTTTTTTCGGAACATCTGTTCTCCTCGTTTCAAAGCTGTCTAACTCTATTGCCACAGCAGTCCAGCACATGGATTTTCCCCAGCACATGGATTTGCCCCAGCTCATGGATTTGCCCCAGCTCATAGGATATTGCCCCAGCACATGGATTTGCCCCAGCTCATAGGATATTGCCCCAGCACATGGATTTGCCCCAGCACATGGATTTGCCCCAGCTCATAGGATATTGCCCCAGTTCACGGATTTGCCCCAGCACATTGATTTGCCCCAGCACATGGTTTTGCCCCAGCTCATGGATTTGCCCCAGCACATGGATTTGCCCCAGCTCATGGATTTGCCCCAGCACATTGATTTGCCCCAGCACATTGATTTGCCCCAGCACATGGATTTGCCCCAGCACATAGGATATTGCCCCAGCTCACACATGGATTTGCCCCAGCTCATGGATTTGCCCCAGCTCATGGATTTGCCCCAGCACATGGATTTGCCCCAGCACATGGATTTGCCCCAGCTCATAGATATTGCCCCAGCTCACGGATTTGCCCCAGCACATTGATTTGCCCCAGCACATGGATTTTCCCCAGCACATGGATTTGCCCCAGCTCACGGATTTGCCCCAGCACATTGATTTGCCCCAGCACATTGATTTGCCCCAGCACATGGATTTGCCCCAGCTCATAGGATATTGCCCCAGCTCACACATGGATTTGCCCCAGCTCATGGATTTGCCCCAGCTCATGGATTTGCCCCAGCACATGGATTTGCCCCAGCACATGGATTTGCCCCAGCTCATAGGATATTGCCCCAGCTCACGGATTTGCCCCAGCACATTGATTTGCCCCAGCACATTGATTTGCCCCAGCACATGGATTTGCCCCAGCTCACGGATTTGCCCCAGTACATTGATTTGCCCCAGCACATTGATTTGCCCCAGCACATGGATTTGCCCCAGCTCATAGGATATTGCCCCAGCTCACACATGGATTTGCCCCAGCTCACGGATTTGCCCCAGCACATTGATTTGCCCCAGCACATTGATTTGCCCCAGCACATGGATTTGCCCCAGCTCATAGGATATTGCCCCAGCTCACACATGGATTTGCCCCAGCTCATAGGATATTGCCCCAGCTCATGGATTTGCCCCAGCACATGGATTTGCCCCAGCACATGGATGCCCCAGCTCATGGATTTGCCCCAGCACATTGATTTGCCCCAGCACATTTACAAAGACAAAATTTACAGAATCAGCGATATAACCGATAATAGTTAAATATACGATGTTCAGAATTACCGAAATGGAACCGAAATCCCGAATGGAACCGAAATCATTAATAGAGGGAAAATAAATTTCGATTTGACACATTTCAAGTCCATTCGAAAATTCGGAAAAATTTTCGATTTGGTGCGGAAAACTTTTCGGATTTGCCGTTTTCGGAAATTTTTCGTTTTTTCGGAAAGTCTGTTCTCGTTTCAAAGCAATAGATTTCGATTTGACACATTTCAAGTCCATTCGAAAATTCCGAAAAATTTTAGATTCGGCTCGGGTATACTTTTCGGATTTGCCGTTTTCGGCTCAAAAAAATTTCAGAATTTCGGCCGCATCGAAAGACCCGAATCGGGAAATTTCGTGAAAATTCCGAAATTCCGAAACCCGAAACGCACATCCCTACTATCCTCAACTGAGAGATTTATCTCAATCCACTGTGTTGGGATGCAGTTGAGTTGCAATGTGTAAATATATTTTATTTATTTATAAAGGATTTTTCCAGGAAGGATACATTGAGATTTCTCTCGTTTTCAAGTATGTCCTGGGTTCAAGAACATTGAGTGGTTACAGAAATACAAAGTAGTAAACTGCAAGATATTAACACATAACCAAATATACAGATTAACAGAAAATAAATATGTAGGAAATGTAGTCACTATGTTACATGTTTACAGGTGCATTCTGTATATAGTCATTATGTTACATGTTTACAGGTGCATTCCGTATTGAGGTATGTTAAAAGGGAGCTCTTAAGGGACTTTAGACGGGGGGGACGATTTGATGGTGTCTGGGAGGTTATTCCATAATTGTGGTGCTCTGTAGGAAAATGAGGATCGAGCCACTTTATTTTTATATTGTGGTATTGCAAGTAAGGTGCTGGTCCTGGATCAGAGGTTATAGGATGAGGGAACTGCTGAGGGAAGCAGCCTATTCAGGTAGGGTGGTAGCTTCCCAGAAAAGCTCTTAAACACCAGGTTGGAAAGGTGATGGTACACACTGATGGTATTCGCTCACTCACAATCATTTATTATTATTGTTATTATTATAATTATTATTATTATTTGAAAAATAAGTCTCCCATGAATTGATATTTTAGCCTTTTTCAAGATGATTGCAATAGGCATATTCTGGGGAATGGGCTTTGAGTTGTAGCTGCCACCCATGTTATTCAAGCACTGTGATTGGATATTTCTATGTGAGGTTCATCCTAACGTTGCTATGAGCTTCCAAAGGTCAATTCAACAAAGTTTTAACTACACAGACATTTAAAGTTCTAAATAAGTAAAGTTCAGTACCGGCGATATGAATTTCTGCTTACCTAGCGTTCATACATCTATGGTTACTTACATCACATGATCTCTTGTCTCCAGCCAGTTTAAGCTTCTTTCTCCCGTCACAGTAACATGTGTAACCTCCAGGCTTGTTCACACAAACCTGGCTGCAGATGTTCTCAGCACATTCATCTAAATCTAAAGTATACGAAACAATAAATACTTTCCAAAGCAAATAATTGTATATGGAAACACAACAGGTTCTAATTGGGTGATATAAGACCCAACCACTTGGCTGATTCTAACGTATGCTGTAAAACATCATTCTCCATACTGAGGATGCTAAGTAGTGAGAGGTAATGAGTTCGGTCAGGACAGTCAAAAGATAGACCACAGTCTGTCAAAGAATCCCCTTGATACCTTTTTAGGTCCACGACACTCCAAGCAACAAAGCATCTTAGATAAATGTATCAGGAAATCTCTTGTTGAAATCCCCTGTCCACGGATGTGTATCGCTTCTATGACTGAGCCTCATTCCATCAAAAGTCCAGCAATTTACAAAGGTACCTGCAGTCACAACCCTTCATTGACAGGCAAGAGAGAAATGTTCCTTCAACCTCCTGTCCAATTACACTATGCACATGCATTTTGTGTCTCCTTTTGTATCAACATTCCCCTTTCCAATATCATTAACTAAAATGAGCAATGGATACACCAATACATGGCTGAATCATCATGTTTTCTGCTCTGAGTTGCCAGTCTCCTGAAGTGAGCCACAGTCCAGATACTACCAGCATAGTTTGAGCTATGATTCATCTTCTCAGATGACTGGAATGGTCTTCAAATGCTTAAATTGATATGACACAATCCATGCTGTTGTGGGGTTAGTGCAGGGGTCAGCAACCTTGGCTCCCTAGATATTTTGGAACTGCATTTACCATGAGGCTCATCCATGCTGATGAGTGACTGAGCATCATTAGAGATGGAGTTTTGAAGCATCTGGAGAGCCAAGGTTCCTGACCTCTGGGTTAGTGGAATACACACGGCTGCATGAATCAGAATGAGGAGACCTTGAATGGTAAAGCCATCACATGGTATATCCGGAACTCAAAGACCCAAGCAGATCCCCATCAATTGCCAGACCAGCATTGAAGAATTATTAAATTATTTTATTATTTTATAGCATATTTGAGTGTACAGTAAATAATGGCAATAGATGGGTTTTCGGGAGGGGGGGGGTCTCCAAGCTGGAATGTCTCTTTTAGTAAATGCTGTCGTCAAAAATCATATGATCCTCAAGTAAAACAGGACTTACCTTCACAAACTTTGGAGGATGTGTTATAGCGATAACCAGAGTTGCATTCGCAATCATACTTCCCAGGGGTGTTTTTACATTTTGCACTCCCGCAGATGTTTGGATTTAACTCACATTCGTTTATATCTATTGGAAGGAGAGAATTAGCTTTTTCTTATATGTGATTGCAAAAAGAAAAAAGTGGATTGATTGCAGGTGTAACAGGGGATATGAAAATCGGAGAAAATAAGAGCAGAAGAGGAGGGAAAGAATGAAACGTAAAAGGAAGGATAAATATACAGCTGAGCACTCGCGTATATGCCGATCCAGATGATGATCACTGCCTGGTGCCAAGAGACGAACAAATTTGCTGCAAGATTTACTTTGTGTAAGGGATGTTAACACAACTCCTTAGCTGGTTGCTAGACAGTATACGTCAATAGATTAATGTGATGTAGTGCAGAATGTGGGATTCTTGGCGCTTGGAAAGACTATGGGGATTTCTCGCAAGAAAGAACTTGCTACTTAATCATCAAGGACCAATGTTCTGCACAGTCGATAGTCGGTGCAGATTTTTCGTGTGTGTGCGACTTCCGTGGCAGTAAGACAAATAAGATCCTGTGATGCAAGGACTAATGAAACTACTGATGCTCATGAATGGTCAACACTGGGCTTTTACAGCATGGGATACTTTGAAGAGAATCTAGGGAAACATAAGATACTTTGAGTACCCATGGCAAAGACATGATCAATCGTGTTAATCTTGGTGAAACACCTAACACAAAATTAAAAAGAAAATGGGATGTACCCACTGAGTAGTAGTGGATTTATTTTTGTTTAGGATAGCCTTATGCCTATCCCATGCTTGCTTAAAAAGTAATTGAATTTAAGCAAGCATGGGATAGGCATAAGGCTATCCTAAACAAAAGATAAATCCAGGTAAAGTATCCATGTAATTGGGCAGACTAGATGGGCCGAAAGGTTCTTATCTGCCGACATTTTTCTATGTTTCTATGTTTCTAAAGATAGAACCACTAAACGTTGAACTCTCATGTATTAACTAATGTTGAGAATGATGTTCTCTCCCTGCAGAGTACAAAGAAAAAAGAATAGAGCTTCGGCAACAATAAACGTGGCTTGCAATTTAGTAGTTGCAATGCTTTCCCACAGATTTTACTCCTTCACAGAATCCTTGAGGTTCTGAGTGTCGACCTAGTGGACCTTGGCAAATGTTTACCAGGACATGTTTGGTAATGACTTTTCTAGATATTTATCCTTGCTCATCATTGAATATTTGTTTTAGTTGTTTATTTAAGACTTTACTGCAAGAGTGGGCGTGCAAGCATCCGGCAAAGAACACAATGGTGACTCAGTACCAGGGGTGTATTCTTGCATAGGCTAACGGAGCCTGGGCCTAGGGCAGCAGATTGGAGGGGACACGGTTTTCTTCCTAACTTCCTTTGTTTTATAGGTCAAATATATTTGATCCGCAAAATAATAATACTCCTAATAATGTGTCTTTAAACTATAATTAATCTTCTTAGAAATTGTTTGGTGTAAATAAGATACTTTCCGTTTGCTACCTTCTGAAATAAACAAATAAATTGAATAGATAATGAATATTTGTTTTACTTTAATGTTTATGTCCATATTAATTTATATTAAGGTAGGTGACTGCAGAATTAGGAGTGCATAAGGCAACACCAAGCCTATATCCTCCGCATTGTTTTCAATGGTTTAATATTACCTCGACTGGAATTCAAACCAGAAGCTAGTGGTCAGTTCCAGACATGGCTTGTTGACTTAAATTGAAATTTAATTAAAAAGCTCGGCTCTACTAAGTATTAGGAAATACATACAAATCACAGTGAACGTGAAGTTCACCATGCTGTCTTATACAAACAGAAGCTGGTTAGACTCTGTTGACCATCATTTTCCCATGTAGGCCCTGAGACACTATTATTACCATTTCAGACTTAATAATCAAACCAGTTACAGTTTTGGAACCAATTTGACTTTGTCACAATACTAGTATATGGCCCAACAAACAGATTAGAAAGAAAAAATGGCTATCTACTGGTCTTTAATCATAGCCAGGTAAGCAAAACTACATATTAAATAGTTAATGAACATGTCGAATCAGGCGGTAGGAGAAATCACAGTACTGAAGAGTCAAGATGAGGTCAAAAGTGTTGGCGAGTGCAGGATAATACATAGCAAACCTGTGGTCAAGATACGCAAAGTATATGAACAGAGAGACGCGCTTAATGGAAATAAAAACACAACAGGTCACAAAATACAGGAAGGGACATCAATAAATACCATGTTACGAAACCCCATTAGCTAGGATACCAAATGGGCAGAGTGTCGGAGTCCTCTCTGTTAGGCAAGTGCATGGAGGCTTTAAGGGCAAGGTGACTTGTAACTGTGAGCAGCAGGAGAACACCTAGAGCACCTGTAGGCACTTACTAAAGCAGTCCTTGACATGGCTGGTTGACAGAAAATAGCTAACTGGAAAAGGAAAACCATAAAGTCAGTGGAGTCAAGGGCAAGAGACTACAGGCAAGTGAATAAACACTCAAAGGTCGGGAAATAGAGAGGCGAATAAATGTATGTATTTCAAGTTGAGTCAGAATATCAGGAAATCAATAATGCAAACATTGGTCTATAGCAGAGATCACGAGTTGTGAACACCAAGGTGGAGTATCAGGATTAAGAAGGCAAAGGGCCTAATGTCCTAATACTGCACCAATGGACTTCTACTATGAACCCCAGGAGGAACACTTGCAGCTCTGATATCAGATTTGATAGATCTAGCTTAGGTTTTAGATAGAACCTGGGCAACAATATTAATCTTCATTTAAGACCAATGAGAAGAGGGTTACAGTAGTCAAGCTGGGCGATAAAAGCCTGGATGAGCATTTTAGTAGAGTCCTACAGTAACTGTAAGTAATTAAATACAACAATAACATCTGTAAAATGGGAACCATACTGTCCATCTGTCTCAATAAGTGAGTTCCAGCTACCATTTTGTACAAGCATATGAGGTTTTGGATATTGTGGTATAGTCACTGGACACACGAGTCAGTGCTTTGGTATTTTCCTTTATTTGGGCAGCCACAGTACATTCAGATTAGTCGTGTAAACAAAATTATAACAAATATAGAGTAAAGCCTACTCCTCATGTGGAGCCTAACTAAACATTCGGTATACCTGACTATTGCATTGGGCGGCTAAGCCACTTACCAATAATGCAAAACAAAACAGAATATCATTAACTTCAGGATCTTTTCTCCTTCTCTACTGCACCCAGCACACATACTGACGGTCTCAAAGGGAACCGCAGCTCCTATAAGGGCAGGGCAGTCCTAATTAGGGATGAGCCGAACACTCCCCGAGTTCGGTTCGAGCCCGAACCCGAACTTCCCATTTGTTCGGGACCGAACCCGAACCCCCATGCAAGTCAATGGGGCTGAAAATTCGGTTTTTTAGAGTGCCCTCCAAGAGGGCATATATGCTACATATTTGCCATAAAAAGTGTATGGGAGTCCGGGTAGTGCCCTGGGGGACAGGAAACAAGGACAAAAAGTTAAAAAAAAAACGTTTTTAAAGGGACAGTGAGTTTACCATGAAATAAGGGTTAAAAATAAAAATGAAAAATTCCTTCAAATATCGTGCCTAGGAGGTCCCCATAACCTGCCCGTGAAGTGGCGGATTTCTAGGATGTATTTCAAATGACGGTAAATGCTTTTCCTTTAATCTATCCATAAACAACTGCTTGGGGCGGCAGTCTGTATGAAAAGAGGAGACATTTTCGGACACGCAGAAAAAGTTTACTGATTTTTTGGCGGTGAAAAGCAGGAAAATGGAAACTTCTAGACCAAAAAGCTGATTTGGAAAGTGAGATAAATGGGAGAATTTTTCTGGTTCGGCTATTTTGACCTAGAATTTTCCATTCTCCAGTCATTCTCCTGAGTTTCACCTTTCTCTGAATAACCCTGTCAGGGTTATTCAGAGAGCAGTGAAGAGCAGGAGAATGACTGGAGAATGGAAAATTCTAGGTCAAAATAGACAAACCAGAAAAATTCTCCCATTTAGGCTTGGGTCAGACTAGCGAATTTTTAACATGCGTTTAGGCGCACTTAATCACGGCCACACTAGCAGCAAATGACGGGCAATGACGGTCAATATACGAAGTACAGTCGCACGAAAGTCCGGCTGCGCAACGCAAGTGGAAAATGAACGCATTTTTTCGAGAACGCAGAACCGCTAGTACGGACGTACAGAGTGCGCTCAGGGCCGGATTAAACTAGGGGCGGATGGAGCGGCCGCTCCAGGCCCCGTTCTGAAAATAGGCCCACAGCAAGCTGTCCAAAGACAAGCCTGCTAGTGCCACACATCGTCCTCCGGACAATGCAGCCTGGCAGACATTCGACTGTGGTGGCAGCTAACAGGCCGTGCATGGAGCGGAGGCAACCAGCGCCAACTCATTCAATTACAAAGGGAGGGGGGAAGGAATACAAACAGTGCCGGCGTGCGGATGAATCCGCTCAGCCTGCACTGTCCTTCCTCCGTGCCACCCTCACCCTGTTGGGATCAGCAGGCCACAGACACAGCATGCCAGCCCAGGCCACCAGTGCACGAGGAGCAGGGCTGTCTTTAGCACAGGCAGCTGCTCCTTGAGCCCACAAAAATCATGGCCTCATAGGCCTCCTCCCCTCTGTGTTGACAGGTGACCGCAGAGATGATGAGGTATCTTGGGAGCTGCGTTTGGCTCCTCCCCCTCCTCCACACTATGCAGTTCCCTCGCACTACAGGATTCAGGAAGCAGTTAGTGCTACTGCTCAGCTCTGCCCTGCCAGCCTGTCTGAGAGAGACAGTCTCTACAGCATGAAGCAGGGCTCTGCTTAAAAGACCCCCTGCTTCCCCACCCCTCCCTCCATTTTCCTCTAGCTTGTCTCTGGCACAAGTTCATTTGTGAGTAAATGTTTATATATGAAGTGTGTGATGTGTCTAATATGTGATGTGTCTATTATTATATGTATTTTCAGGTATATTACACACAAAGGAAATATAAAATGGATGCTTGTAGCCATTTTGTTTTTAAAGACAGTTTCTTTTCTTTAAAATTTTCTCTAGGTTTAGAAATGAACGAGAGTTTTTTTACAGAGTTCATTCCTGGGTGAAGTCTTTTATATTTTTTTTTAGAAGTGCCAGACATGAAGGAACCTTGAATGTTTGTGTGTGATAAGGCTAGGTTTAAGTGCTAAGACGTGTCATAATTAAATTTATTGGTCTGTCTTAAAGGGATACTCTAAGCAACATGACCACCTAAGCTATTTTAGGTGGTCATGATGCCCGGAGTATCCTGCCCTTTGTCCCCCCTCCCTCCGCTCAGCCGATCTGCAGAAAAGGCTGAAAACAGCTGAGAGAGGCGGAGGACTTTACTCCGCCCTCCCAGCTGTCAGTCAGCAGAGCGGGAATCATATTTCCCGCTTCTGCCGACTTTTGCCGAGTAGGAGACGTCATCGCGCTTTCAGCGCGATGACGTCTCCAACTCACCGCAGAAGCTGGCGGCTCCCTCTTCGGGTTAGTGTTGCGCGCATCCTCTTGCGCGCAACACTAATCCTCAGAGGGAGCCGGGAGGAAGCCTGCCGATTGGCTGGCTTATGTGAGAGGCGCGCATGCGCGCTTCTCACGTAAACCAGAAGCCAAGACGCAGCAAGAAGGACGGGAGCGGAAGAGGAGGGAGGTGAGTATAAAAAAAAAAAAAACGCCGCTGGAAACAAGAGGATTTTAAGGTAAGTATTGCAGTTATAAGAAAAGAAAAAAAAAGGAAGGTTTTATTAAGGGAATAGGGATAGGTTAGGAAAAAAAAACGGGGGGTGATTTTTTTGTTGGAGTGTTCCTTTAAGTTTCTAAAACAAAAGATATTTTGTCTGTTGGGTATAGGAATAAGAGTTAATATTCTGTAATATAGATTTATATTCACAAAATATATGTTTATAATCAAGGTATATTTTATTATATATACAGTAGGATATATATACTCCAATAAATATTGTAGAAAGTATATAATTGGTAAATAATAAAAATTACTAAAGAATAGATTCTGTTGAGTTAACCAGAAAAGAATTCAGCTGAAAGGACTAACCAAAAGGGAGTGAGGATATAAATCAGGTATGACAGATGGAGACACTATGTTTATACATTGGGAGAAGAGAAGGTCTTTTGTGTAGATTGAACTTTTGACCCGAGATAAGAAAATTAAAAAGAAATGGGTGAATTAATTAAGAAGTGCAATACTGCCCTCTAGAGGATAGTAAATATTATAATTCGTATTACCAAAAATATTGCCAGTGACGTCAAATTGACTATAATAAGTGCCAATGTTGGTTACAAGTCAGTCAGAGATTCCAGCATTCAGACTCACACCATAATGCATTCAGACGTCCAGTACACATGACACTCTGAGAGTGGGAGATTCCAGCATTCAGAGACTCACACCGCAATGCATTCAGACGTCCAGTACACATGACACTCTGAGAGTGGGAGATTCCAGCATTCAGAGACTCACACCGCAATGCATTCAGACGTCCAGTACACATGACACTCTGAGAGTCGGAGATTCCAGCATTCAGAGACTCACACCGCAATGCATTCAGATGTCCAGTACACATAGCAGATCCCAAGACATGAGGCAATCAAGATTCTCACCAAATTTCTGACTCTCACCAACTCTCTAACTCACATGCATTGATTATCTGATATCGATAATTTTCACATATTCCAAAACAAAGCATCACATAGAAAATTCCAAGACTTATCAACATCCAAATTGGACAGGTAATGTATGAAATAAAAAGGAATTAATGTAATTATATATATTTGTAGAGATTCTTGCAACGTAGACTGAGATTTCTCAGATACGGTTAAATCAAAATTCTAAGTATTTTCTATTCTGCAGATAGAAATATGAAGAAGTGGATATAAGGATTTATTCCTAAAAGAAATGTTGTAAGATTGACACCAATATATATATTGAATTTGGAAATTACTGTGATTAAAATGAATAAGCAAGGAATTATATAACTACAAAATAAAAAGCAAAAGATTAGAAGTTTAATTCTCGAGATTAGGGGAGGATTCACTAAATAAGTTTTTATTACTTATCATTAAATTAGCTCATCTTTTGTTGATCCATGTAGCATAGAGATATATATATATATCAATAAGAGCTAGCTGGTTTAACATTGTTTGCTGGGAAATGCATGTTGTATTAAGCAGAAATATTTATTAATCATTTGTGTATTAGTTACTAACTGATAAGGTAAATGATATTAATCATATATGCAGTTACTAACCGGAGATACATATATCGTGAAGCTAGTTTTTATATGCTGATGGATTGTGGTTTATAAATTTTTGTTTATGATATGAGATTTGAAACTTTTTTGTATACATAATAAATATATATATATTTTTATCCGATTATTGATTATTGTATTTTTCAAAGCAAAACACAGACAATTAAAAGAATTCAGGATAATTTCTAAGAAATATAAACGATTGATATTTGTGTCTCATATAAGTTTCTTATGAAATAATAATCCCTGATATATTGGAGGCAACTGCCGAGGTAGGTCCAGTAAGTCCAATATAGACATATTGGAGGCTTGGCTGATAGGTCCAATATATAACGTGTTGTATTCACGTGCAGAGATTATATCCGACAGTATACATGAAGTGTGTGATGTGTATATGGTGTATATGTGATGTGGGTATATATGATGTGTGTGATGTGTCTATTATGTGTATATATATGATGTGTGCGATGTGTATATGGTGTATATATGATGTGGAAATGTGTGTGACATGTATATTAGGTGTAAGTGAATATAATGTGGAAATGTGTATATGATGTATAATGTGTACATGTGCAGTATATAGAATGTTTACAAAGGATGTATATACAATAGCACGTGTATATTTATGTACACACAGACAGTGTTTTTCTCACAGTACGTGTATATAGGATGTGCATTGTAAAAAAATTATAAAATAAATAGGCTTGTCTCATAAAACTAAATCTATGTGTGTTTTTTTTTTTTAAGGATGCTGGGGGGGAGAGCAAAATTCCATGGGGGGGGGGCCAAGAAAATGTTTGCCCAGGGCCTGACGAGGAGTATTGGAAAGAAGTTGCTCGGAGCCCAGCAGGCACTGCCAGTCTGCCACGCCAACGTTGCCAGCCCAGCCTGTCTCTCATCAGTGTGCCCAGCCCTCAGGCGGCAAGATCAGTGCCACACACAGCCAGCTGAGAGCTTAGCACCATTGGGGTTAGTTAGGTGGAGCCAACTTTTCATGCCAATAAAAAGTTTTTATTGCGTATGTGCTCTGCCCTGGAGAAGGGGCTCTGTAGAGAATCTTTTATCCCCTTTGCTGCTGTGCCATGCAACACCCCTGTGAGTTGAACTCATTTCCACCATTTTGTGCCTGTCATGCTTAACCCCTTCACTGCTGAGCCATTTCACCCAGTGTGCTGAGCTAATTTTTACCGTTTTGTGCTCTTCATGTTTAAACGCGATTTAAAGTCCTGTTTTATTGTAGGACTGAGTAGGACCCAGACATATATATCTTAATTTAAGCAGACTTGGCAGATTCATAATATATAATTTTATGTATACGTCATGTCCTGTCACAATGCTGTAACAAAAAAATTTAAAAACATGTGAATTTCCATTCATCTACAGCATGTAAAATATTTTGTTTCCCATTTTATCATCCAAGCCTTTGCGGTTATATATTCTATGTTGTACACTTGTTAAAAAAAAATAGAAATGGGAACCTGTTGCTGTATTTTTCAAAGAAAATACGCGATATTAGCTAAACTGAAAAAACTAAATTTTTCTCTAGTGCAGCATCATTGTTCACATTATAATTGAAAAGTGAACAATAGTGCTGCATTAATAAAAAAAATGTAATTTTTTACACTTAATATGGTCATGTTTGGTATCATTGGAAAGGCAATGCTTTTGACTTTCCAATGCTACCAAACGTGACCCTCTGCCACAGATCCGGAGCTACAGTATATGCGTCCAAAGGACGTTATCTCCAAAGGGTTTTCCATAGGAGCCCCAGAGGCTTGGCTGACATCCAAGGTGTCAGCCACCTCCGGGAGAAGTCTGCTATCCGGTGCAGGATCACGGACTGGCACCTACAGGGTTAAAGAGAGGCATCGCTGGAAAGGTCAGACTGACCTTTCCAGCAATGCCTCTCTTTTTTCTCTCTCACTTCTCCGCAGGACCCCCTCCTCCCTTTCAGGAGCCTGGGGGCGCCTGAAGCTGATGTCATCTCGCCAGGAGGGGTTTAAAAGCTGGGTCTGACCTTTTCATTTTATTTCTATAAATAGGCCCACCAAAATCCTCAGCACCAGGCCCATGATACTCTTAATCCGGCCCTGAGTGCGCTGCGTCCACTAGCGGCGTGTGTGCGTGATTTGGAGACGTCAGACCCTGCTCATGTCCGGCCAACATAACGTCCAGACACCCAAAGTTTCCTCGTTTGGATCCGTAAAAAATCACGCACAATAATGCGCGTATGACCGTTTTCGCGCAATCCGTGAAAAAATACGGCAATGCGTTCGGACGCACTTTTTGACGGTCGCTGCGAAAAATGCGTTAGTCTGACCCTAGCCTTATCTCACTTTCCTAATCGGCTATTTGGTCCAGATTGTTCTCTTTTCCTGCCATTCTCCTGGTTTTCACATTTCTCTGAACAACCCTGAGAGAGAGGTGAAAGCCAGGAGAACTGGCAAGAGAAGAGAACAATCTAGACCAAATAGCCGATTTGGAAAGTGAGATAAATGGGAGAATTTTTCTGGTTTGGCTATTTTGACCTAGAATTTTCACTTCTCCAGTTATTCTCCTGCTTTTCACCGCTCTCTGAATAACCCTGTGAATGTTTAATCCGAGGTGAAAAATAACATTGCTTTAGATTTTTTTCAAACACCAGTTAAATGCAGCATATTAGGATGTTTTAGGGAAATTAATTCTCAAATCTCAATCAGAAGCAGACACCACCCCACCCTCAGTATATTGTACAATGTATCAAATTGATTACCAGACTAAAAACACCTGGTGTTATGCCCGTTTGTGAACAGAGGTCATTTAGAGTTCATAATCTTTCCACGTACACATTAGTTTTTAATTCAATATCTAATAAACCGTTGCTTATAATATTCTGCAGTAAAGAGTCTCTTTATTTCTAGATTTTTTAGTATTTTTTTAAGCATTTTCTATACTTTTTTCAAAATTTCTTTTTTTTTTTCGAATCCGAACCGAACACGCCCAAAAAGTTCGAAATTCGCGAACTTTCGAACTGCCAAAGTTCGGGTCGAACTCCGAACCGTCCGAACCCGAACAGCTCATCCCTAGTCCTAATCAGGCATCAGATGTGAGTTAACCCTATAGGGGGAAAAGGGCATTCTCCATTCACCTGCTAATAAACCTGTGGTCTATTACCCTGTTTCTAATCACACTGTCACAATAAACACAGCTTACATTAAAACCATATTGGAGAGATTACTTTAATTAATTGTGCTAGTAGGATTCAAAGATATGAGTAAGGACAATGTCTACAGAGTAATTGTAAGCTTGCACTATGAACAGAAAATACCAATGAGGTGCCTGTAATTTATTTTCTTTTTCCAGGATACAATGCAAAAAACATAAGGGGCTGGAGTCGTATAATTACCATTGCAGGTGAGTTTGTCAGTATGCAAGTAATAACCATCTTCACAAGCACAGCGATAGCTTCCATCCATGTTTACACACCGCTGGTTGCATCCTCCTTTCACATTGCCAGGGTCATCACATTCATTGATGTCTATGAGGGAAAATTAGTCAACAAATCATGCTACATATAATCAAAGCCATTGACCTTTAGAAGACCATTGGTGGTGTATTTTATGCATTATTTATTTTCACAGCCATGCTGCAATAAAACAAAATTGAAAAAAAAAAAAAAAAAAATGCTAGAGTTGGTGATATATGGAATTGTGATTGTTTATGTGATAATAAAATAAGCAAGCAAGAGGCAAGTAAGCAGAATAAATATGATCGTGTGAATTTGTTTAATGGATGATATCAGACGTATAAATCAGACTGTTGATTCCACTGATACCTTATCTATATGTCTAGATTTCCTCTACGTTATCTTGTGTACTATATATTATATTTAATCATGTCACAGGAAGTATTGTCACATCCTTTTTTTGGATGGAGATTTGTGAAAGGTAGTAAATAATTTTCTGTGAATTTGAAGGAAAATAATTTAACATACAAGATGCTCAGGGGAAAAAAAAAGATCTCAAGATACTAAAATCTACACTTGCTGACCTGTTTTTTTTTTTATCTAATGACCCACTTTGGTTACGCAAAAGAAAAGCTCCTAGACACTGGCCTAGTGCTTGCGGTTGCAGTGTGGAAGGCATATCTGGGTATACATTACAATATATTCAGAAATTACTCGTCCTAGTATGATAGAGGAGCCATGTCAGGCGATTGGAAGACAATTTTAAAAGTTCTGGGCCAAACTAAAATTCATGTATTTGACATGTCTGCTATAGCAAAGACAAAGTCAGTTCATCATTTTGCATAAATTGTAAAAAGGGTATGTCTATCATTTGAAGTCAGCAAGAAGCAGCAAAGCATGTAAATGGGGAGCTTAATCACGGATAGGGTGCTCTAGGCTCCTCTAGCGGCTTGCTCATTGGTTGTTCGAAAAGAAGATTGCAAAGAAGCCTGGGGTTCCAATAAATAGGCTTATTTGGAGGGGTGTGACATTTCATCTTTGATGCAGCTTTTCTGTAGCTAAACTTGAGAAAGTCTGCATTGCATTGGAAACATTGCTCAGCTCAAAATAAATTGGTCTTTTTATTGGAGTGATAGGCTTTATTGTGATTTTTTTTCCTGCATCATTTGAAGCAAAACATTCTCATCTAATGCATAATTCACATAATATAATGTACTAGTTGTAAAGCCTGCCCAGAGGGCAGTCTATTGTGGATATACTGCCCCTGCTCATGGATATACTGCCCCAGCACGTGGATACTGCCCCAGCACGTGGATACTGCCCCAGCACGTGGATACTGCCCCCGCACGTGGATACTGCCCCAGCCTGCCCAGAGGGCAGTCTATTGTGGGTATACTGCCCCAGCTCGTGGATACTGCCCCAGCACGTGGATATTGCCCCAGCATGTGGATACTGCCCCAGCATGTGGATACTGCCCCAGCACATGGATATTTGCCCCCAGCACATGGATTTGCCCCCAGCTCATGGATTTGCCCCCAGCTCATGGATTTGCCCAGCACATGGATTTGCCCCAGCACATGGATTTGCCCCAGCACATGGATTTGCCCCCAGCTCATGGAGTTGCCCAGCTCATGGATTTGCCCAGCTCATGGATTTGCCCAGCACATGGATTTGCCCCAGCTCATGGATTTGCCCAGCACAATGATTTGCCCCCAGCTCATGGATTTGCCCCCAGCTCATGGAGTTGCCCAGCTCATGGATTTGCCCCCAGCTCATGGATTTGCCCAGCACATGGATTTGCCCAGCACATGGATTTGCCCCAGCTCATGGATTTGCCCAGCACATGGATTTGCCCCAGCTCATGGATTTGCCCAGCACATGGATTTGCCCCCAGCTCATGGATTTGCCCAGCTCATGGAGTTGCCCAGCTCATGGAGTTGCCCAGCTCATGGATTTGCCCAGCACATGGATTTGCCCCCAGCTCATGGAGTTGCCCAGCTCATGGATTTGCCCAGCACATGGATTTGCCCCAGCTCATGGAGTTGCCCAGCTCATGGATTTGCCCAGCACATGGATTTGCCCCAGCTCATGGATTTGCCCCCAGCTCATGGATTTGCCCCCAGCTCATGGAGTTGCCCAGCTCATGGATTTGCCCAGCACATGGATTTGCCCCAGCTCATGGAGTTGCCCAGCTCATGGATTTGCCCAGCACATGGATTTGCCCAGCACATGGATTTGCCCCAGCTCATGGAGTTGCCCAGCTCATGGATTTGCCCAGCACATGGATTTGCCCAGCACATGGATTTGCCCCAGCTCGTGGATTTGCCCAGCACGTGGATTTGCCCAGCTCGTGGATATGGTCCCCCAGCTCGTGGATATGGACCCCCCCAGCTCGTGGATATTGACCCCCCCAGCTCGTGGATATTGACCCTCCCCCCCCCCCAGCGCTCATACTTACCTGTCGAGCGCCGCCAGGGAAGTGAAGATTTCCCCGCTTCCGGTCTTTGAAGGACCCAAGCCGCGGTCACGTGACCGGGGCTTGGGTCCTTCAAAGCGGAAGCGAGGGAACTTTCCCTTCGCCGCTCGGGGGACCCGTTAGATGCACACAGCAGCCGGGTAGAGGCTGCGCTCGCAGCCTCTACCCGGCTGCCGCGCGCATCCAACCCCCCGAGCGGCGGAGGAAACTTTCCCTTCGCCGCTCTGGGGTTGGATGCGCGCGGCAGCCGGGTAGAGGCTGCGAGCGCAGCCTCTACCCGGCTGCTGTGTGCATGTGTAACCGCCGCGGCGAGCCGGCAGCCGGCTCGTGCCGCGGCGGTTGCATGCGCGCGCAACCAACCGCCGCTGGTTGCGCGCGCATGCGCAGTAAGGCTTTGGCGACGGACAGCCAAAGCCTTACTCTTTTATTATATAGATTATTTCTTGAAAATATTTTAGACAAATAATTAAATGAACACGCTTGGTTGTGTTATGAGCAAACCTGACACTCTATTCCATAGTTAGTGCTAATGTAGCACCTTGATATGTAAGTGTTAGTGCCAGGATAAGTGTGTTTAATGCATGCCATCCAAATCACATTCCTGACGCTATCCCCGTTAGCGCATCTGTTTTTAAGTGAGCTTCCGAGAGCTTACTGTACTCTGCGCATCCTATACGTAACATGGGAAGCGCAAACGCACATTAGTGTTTTTATAAGTAAGGTTTTACAAAGTGCTAGCACTAATTACCGTCGGGATGCGCAAACAGAAATTTTAGCACCTTATAAAAATTGATGTTAAATTATTCTGCATTTGCAAAATCATTTAACACCCGCTAAACCCCTCCCATTAAATCCCATACACACCTCTCATCCACCAGCGAGAAGGGTGGCCTGATCCACTGCTTCTTCTGGCTGCGAGCAGAGTGAGACTGGGAACAAATAGATAAATCTCTTGATAAATTCGCTCTTATTAAGCGGCGAAACGCATCAAGATGGGAGGCTTTTAACAGCTTACATGTTGTTTCGTTATTTACTTACCATTGCTGACTAATTCCTTGTGCTGATTAGCCCCTACTTAATGAGGGCTGTTTATGCCAGTGTGGCACCTTGGTATGTTGCAAAAAGCATTGATTCTGTTTCTCTATATGTGTGCTCTTTTATTGGCTATATCACACTTGCAATATATTTATTCACCTCTGGAGTTAGGGGGCTTCACATCAATCCACACTTTACACAGACATTGCGGCCTCACTATTAGGGAATATTTACGCTAGGCCATACATTATGGTATTCTTTTTGGAGAACTCAAGGCCCAGTGGGTTAGAGCGGGCTTTAAATACAAGGGCAATTTTGGAGTAAAGCGATGGAAGCATATTCAGGGTTCTGTTTGTTGGGGGTATAAACTACTCTTTGCCTTATAGATTATGGGCACTATTACATTCTCCGCGCAAAAATGTGCGCGTGCGCAAAAACGCATTAACACGAAGGGAAAAACCCTTCGCGCTGGACGTCGTATTACGATGTTTGCGCACAAAATGCACATTAACGCGAGTTACCCTGCGCGAGCGAAAGTTCGTGCGCGCATCCCATACTTAAAATTGTGAGTGCAAATGCGTTTGTGCACTGGTACGCGTATGGTATTACAATCGATGCGCAAATTTTTACGAACGACGTTTGCGCGCATAATTTTAACCTCTTTTAAAAGCTGGTGGTAACTGCAAATCTGAAGGTTCTGGCCAAAACAAAATACACCAGCACGAAAAAAAAAAAACAGCACAGTACCTGTATAGTTACACATTCTACACATACCCAAACAATAAAATTGAGTGGTTGTGTGTGTTTTTATTATTGCTGCAGCATATATACGCAGATTGATTTTGACAGGCGTCAAGCGTTAACATTTAACGCTGCGCGCAAAAAAAATTGCGCTGCACGTACAAATTTGCGCAGAGAATGTAATAGAGCCCTATATGTATGAGTACCTTTTCTCTCTGCAGTGGACTGTGTATATCTTTTTACATGTTTTTTATACATGGTCTCTTTTTTGTGTTTGTGATTGACATTGGTGTATAGTACTTAATAAAGTGTTTCTATTTACTTGGTAGCAGCCAGGGTCTACCATTGATGTTTTAAGCTTTAACTAGATAGGGTACAAGCCCAGCTTGGACGCTGGTTAAGTTAGACTTCTCAGCGTTTTGTGTATTTTGTTTGTGTATTAGAATTAACTATGGAATAGTGCCCATGGTACGTGGTAAATGACAAACCTAACAGAACTACAGATGAACACGAAAAAAGCCAGTCTTTCCATCCTTTTTTAAGGATTTACAATCAATGCAGCCAACACACTAAGAAACATTTAAAAGTTCTGCTCTTTCCTTACCTATGTCACATTCCTTTCCTTGCCATCCTGGTTTACATACACATCTGTAGTCGCCCTTCTCATCCACACATTCCTGGTATCCATCTTTATTACATGGAAGAGGGCTACACTGATTTGGAAGTGCTGTGGAAAAAGAACAAAATTTGACTGTCGATCTAGAAACTCAGCTATTGCAGAAGCAAGAAGTATCACTCGACACCAATCTTAAACCTTAATTCTATGCACGGCTGGCAGAAACTGTAGGTTCCTATTTGAAAATCCACCATGATATGCTGAATATTAGTATACCTCTAGATTTCCAAATATAGATAAAGTAGCCGTGGGTAAATATTATAAGACGTGACCAAAGAATGTGAGATGGGGCACTAAATGAGATTGTGCACCCATCATTATGCACATCTCAAAACCCCCCTCGCACGTACCTTCACGTCTTTACTGTTTAGCCATACTGCAATCTGCATGTTTGAACATGATGCTTTCTTCTGAATGGTCTAGTATAGTATACAACAAACAGTCTAATAGTAAATGCATTAGTGTCACCTGCCTACTAAGGACATTAAATTATATTGATCTAAAAAGCAACAGAAGGCTCGGGGAACACAGCAGCGGCCTGGCCCCCGAGTGCCCGGGCCTGGTGTCATCCACCTCCCACAGTCCCCCCACAGTCTTTTGGCCACACAGTACGTCAGGGGTGGCACAGTTCTGGTCTTTACCATTTTCACCCCCTCTTTTTTTTCTTTCTCTCTCCTCCCCCCCCCCCACATTGTATTGGATGCCCCTTGAGATGTCGTTTTTTTTTTTTTTTGCATTTTTACGCTGACTCTTTGCCTCTTTTTTTTTTGGCTGCTATCGATGGCTCTCTTGTTTGTCTGGTTTTAGTACTATCCATCCCTCCTCCTCCATTGATTGCGATTTTTTGACGAGACCCCCTATCTGGAGATGTCCCCCCTCGATTGTTATTATTCTTAAACTGTGCCTATGCTGATGGTTTTGGGTGGCCCTGCATGGCTCTCACCCTCTCTGTTTGATTGTATGATGACTTCTTTACAAGTTAAAAATTGTAAATAACATTTTTTAAAAGAAGCAACAGAAGAGAGGCTCCAGCACTCCTCCGTCACCTCAATTTTATTGGGTGATCACACAAAACAACAATGTTAAGCAGGACTTAATTTGTGGGTGATCTTGGATCGGGACCTCTCTGTTTTTGACTGTCTGTGTTCTGGGACCTTTTAGAGCAAATCAAGTATTTCATGTGGTACCAAAAATATTGATTCTAAACTACTTCCATAACATTTACATCATTCAAGTTACTAGTAAGTGGGCATTTTAGTGCATAGCATGCTGTTCTCAGTACCATATTTTGTACACGTTCTGGTTCCTAAGCCAGCCTCATAACTGCTCCGCTCTCATATGCACCTTGCGTTCTGGCACCTTCTGATTTACAAATTAAACACTGATGTTTAGACTACACAATAGGCGTTTTATTCCAGCTTAGCCAGTAATAGGGAGCCACTAATGGAAAACGTTGGAGCAAACTGTTATCCTTTAGCAGCTCCCTATTATCATCCTAATATGAGAGAGCCACTATGTTAGCAGGTCAAACAGTAATAATTAAGAGCTGCTGGTTGCACCATGCACCGCCACTCAGATTATCTCCTGAAATCCATAGGACTCCATGGAAACTTGCATTAGCTCTGTGCAGGTGTCACGGTTCGCGCCGCAGACACCGGAAGAAAGGGAAGTAGGAGCTGTCTTCAAGAACCTGGATCCGGTCCGGCTTTTCCAACCATCTGGACTGATGTCCAGGCACTCAAGACTCCATCCCTGACTTTCCCATCACCTCTCCAGCCTCAGGTGTGGGTTGGGCCTGCAATACCCATAAAACCAGGCCTCACCTGTCAAGCAGTGCTTCTGCATTACCCTTCTAGCCTTAGAAGCTTCATGGTGTGCCTGTCTTGCCTGCTCTGCACATTGCCCCTCATTGTATCCTGTGGCAACCACCTACCTGCAGTATCCTGTGGAGACCACCCTCATCCCTCATTGTATCCTGTGGAAACCACCTACCTGCAGTATCCTGTGGAGACCACCTTCATCCCTCATTGCATCTCATTGCATCCTGTGGAATCCATCTACCTGCAAGTAACCTGTGGAGACCACCCTCATCCCTCATTGACCTCCTGTGTATGACCTTTTGCTATGGACTTGACCACTCTTTGCTGGCTGCCTGCCAAGACCTCTGCATGATATGACCACCCTACTGCTACAGCCCTCCTGATACCTCACTTGTCATTATTATTCGTGCCTTCTACCCTCTGTGTCTTCTGATCTGCTCCCCTATGTCTCTAGTAAGTACCTGTTCTGTTAACCCCTGTGTTACCCTGTATTCAGTATCCTGTCCCATCCGTTCAGTGTACCCTGCCCGCTGTTTATATTATATTTTCCACCAGTTTCCATTGTGTTTTATTACTTATTCATTGTCCCCTTTCCTGATTTACTTCTGTTCCTTTCAGTAATAAACCGTTTTACTTTGCAAACCCCAATTATCTGGCTGTTTTGTGTAACCACACCTTGGGCTCGTCAACCCCCTGGCTACACCATAACAGCAGGCTTGCGTAAGCACAGTCATGCAGGGTTAGTGGAAGGACACCATGAACTATTTGTTCTCAGTGTCCTTCTACTTGCGGCAAGAGGAAGCAGCGGATTGAGCCATCCTCTGCACCATGAGACCAGATGTGAGTATAGAATGTTTTTTTGTGTGTGTTAAGTAAATTTGAAAAAGCGAAAAACACTTAATACCAGAATCTTGAAACTGGCTATTGTTTTGGTTATTACTAGTTGCACGTGAGAATAACGAGTGACCATGGAATTGCTCTTAACACTCCAGCTGCCTCCACATTGTCATATTCTATGCAAAGTATAGAAAGCGTTGATTTCTGTTACAAAAGAAGAGTTTGCTGTTCAGCTTCAGTAGGACGGGAACCGTTACCATTAATGAGTGGAGACATTTGGTTGGAATAGGACCCTAGCCTTTTTTTTTTTAAACCTTTTTTCAGCTAAGCAAAAAAAAACAACTACCGGATACTTGAAAAGTTGTTTTATGTGATCACCCAATAAAGTTAAGTTGACTTTTATTGGAAGAGAGCCCGACCCTTTCTTTTGTTGCTTCATGGATCAGCATGGAATTTGGCTGAGTTATAGGTTATCTGAAACCATCACTTCGAGTGACTGCAAAAATAAAAGTTATGTTATATTTTGACATATATACATACATAATTAAATATATAACGAAAAGAAAAAAGAAAGGTTGGGAAACAGTATCTGGTGCCAAAATTGGCAAGGATGGACTTTACCCACAAACTTTGCAGTGCCGTCGATGGATGCAAAAGTTGGACGCATGGTGTAAATGTCGTTTTGATTTATATATTTATTTATGAAAAAACTTTAATAAACTTAATCAGAACATTTGCATTCACAATAAACATAAAAACAAGAAAGATGAATAATGTAGTCGGACCAGGGTGATAACACATGGATCAATCCATAGAAAAGCCACCTTAAATTAAATCTAACTTTATTATCTAATTTAACTTTATTAAAGTTTTTTCATAATTACATATATGAATGAAAACGACATTTACACCATGCGGCCAACTTTTTAGTCCAACGACGGCACTGCAAAGTTCATTTATGAGATATCGTCTCCTCTTTTGATGCAAATGTAAAAGGTATGTCTTGCAGAATATGGACAAACTGAATGGAACATTACACTAATATTTTGAAGTTGTACAAATAAATTATAGAACACATACAAACCATTAACGCAGCTTCTCAGATCAACGGGTCCATCAAAATTTAAATAGTTCAGGCTGCTAGACATTCCCTTGCGGTGCGTGCCAAGGCAAGCTGCAAAGACAAAAGAATTCTTCTCATGCACAGGTTCAAACATTACAGTGTAACCTAGAAGTGTAAAAAGTCTTAAATAACTTCTGGAAAATGATAAATGATTTGGAGAATCTTTAGGATCTGAATAAAAGTTTCAAAGCTTTTCAGTCTTAAAACCAGACGTGTGTCTTTATAGAACTGATACGGATACATAACACTTTCTTGATGGGAAAGGAAGTTCTCTTGCTGTGCCTGATGTGAGAAATTATTTTATATGAAATTTATGGAGGAACATGTGTTTGAATCCCAATCAATGGTACAATATGAAGCCTCCTCACTGGGTGTAGGTGAATGCCTACTGATAAATATGTGCAATGTACACTGAACCATGGCAGTTACTGCAAAGGAGTTACAATGGCAAGTAGTCTTTAAAAAGGTCATTCAATTTTATGTTTTTCATAAGATTTAGTAACTCCATGACTCCTAATTCAATGTGGTCGGTAACAGGTAGCCATTAAAAGGAAATAACAACACAAGCTGAAAATCCTTAGCAGCTCCCTGATACTGGCTCCATTACGATAGAGCTGCTGTATTAGTGGCTCAAGTCTTAACAGGAAGAAGACACTATATTATACCAACAGTGCGTCGGTGGTATCAACTCCTGGAGTCCATAGGACTCCATGGAGACAAACTCAACACATTGTGAGCTTGTAAAAGTGGAGTCACACTGGGTCTGCAGAAGAACACTGGAAACTCTTTGTTCCCACTGTTCTTCTGCATATGAGTATGGTGAATCGCGCCATCCTTGGCATCGTGGGATCAGAAGTTAGTAAAGGATTTATTAAAATATTTATTTTTAAGTGTTAAGTGATTTTGACCTACCAGGGCTTCTGAGCATGTATTCTATCCAGAATATCACCTTGAGACGGGAATAATGAGCTATCAGGGAATTGATTATTCTTAGTCTGCAATACTTAACAGTTCCTCTACGCCAGTATTTCCCAAACCTGTTCTCGGGACCCTCAACCAGGCCAGATTTTAAGGATTACCTTGGGGAAGTGCAGACTGAATCCTGCAATCACTGAGCAGCAAATCATATCACATGTGCTGTGCTTCAGATATCTGGAAAATCTGACCTGTCAGCGGGTCCTGAGGACAGGTTTGGGAAACACTGCTCTACGCACTAGAGTAATGAGCCACTAAAGCCAAGCCAATCTGCAAGCAAAGTTTTTGGTTTGTTTGGAACCCGTCACAGTCTGGTAAAAGAAACATTTTAACAACTTTCCATATTTTCTGTGTACGAAAAGGTGACTGTAATTCTTCTGCAGCCTCCAGCATACAACAGACTTCTGTCCTGTATAATGTTATGTGCACTTTTTGAGTAAGGGGAAGGGTTCAAGGGAGGACTGAAGGAGAGTCTGTTGAAGTGATGACTTTTGTGTGCACCTCTGAGATGGGAGAGATGAGGGTTGAGATCGATTGACAGGGAGATCGTGAAAGACAGGAAGCTCTGTAAGCCACAAAAGAGGCATCTGCTACACTATTTTTTATCTAAAGAGGCAAAAAATGTCATTATTTGGCTTTCATTAATAAGAACACTGACAGAGTTTGTAACAGACTGAATACTGTATATAGGATAGAATTGAACTCTACAAGAAAAAGGGGCGATGAGACACCTGTTACATAAAACCGTTGGCACACACAAACACCTGCACACATTCCAGTATTTGCTGTTCACAAAAAATGTTATATAACAAAATGTAAATATATATAATATATAATATATATAAATAAAGGGAAGAAAAATAGATTGACTTACCCAAGTATCTTGGATAAAAATATTCCTATAAAAATGCAAAAGAATTATATAAATAACTAACATGATATGATATGCACAGTATTATTATAGACAACAATGCAAAAATGGTTATTTTATTAGGATATTGTCAAGAATCAATCCTGTGCCCGCACCTAATCCCTGGCAAACCCTTATTCACCTGCCTATGTTTGTATGCAGGTTACAGATTCCCCTATCTGGCTGTTAAGCTTCTGTTGTGGTACCTACAGGTGTATGCTACTTCACCTAAATGAAGCCTGCTTAAAGGAGGGATCCACCCTTCCATCAGGGCTTCAACATAAACGTTCCTGGAAGTGCAGACAACCAGACCTGTCCCTGAAGCTCCCTACCATTGTACCTGAATCCCTCCAGTGATACTCCCAAGTGGAACCCTGCTACCAAGGAGAATCTCACTATCAAGGTACCCCGCTCTCCAGAACCCTTGTTCTTCAAGTGTACCCCGCTCCCAAGAATCCTTGTTCTTCAAGTGTACCCCGCTCCCAAGAATCCTCGTTCAAGTGTACCCCGCTCCCAAGAATCCTCGTTCAAGTGTACCCCGCTCCCAAGAATCCTCGTTCAAGTGTACCCCGCTCCCAAGAATCCTCGTTCAAGTGTACCCCGCTCCCAAGAATCCTCGTTCAAGTGTACCCCGCTCTCGAGAATCCCCGTTTTCAAGCTGAACCCTGAAACCTGCATACAGTCTGTTGCCTGCCTGCTAGTGCTCATATTATTTACTATTTGTTTTGTTTATTCTTCAATAAACCTTCAGTACCCAGCAACCTGTGTGACTCCTACGATCACTGCATCATGGGCTTACTTCACCCACCATCGCACTCCCAACTTGACAGAATGTTGAAGCCTTCACACAGTGAGTCCGCGGTGATCCAAATCGTTATGGAGTACCTCAGAAAAGCAATTCAAGACATCCTGCAACATTTGGACTCCGTATTTGCAAGTATGCAGCAGGGTTTAAATGGCACCTCTACTAAGGTGTGCACTCCAGCTCCAAAGAAAGTGGGCAGAGGACCCCTAACATCTGAAGAAATCGCTAGGAGAAGGTCCCAGAAGCTCTGCTTCTACTGCGGGGAACCGTCCCATTCCATCTCAGAATGTTTAGTGCGGCCCCCCAAGCTGCCCCGCACTTTCCCTGGAGTTGCAAACGAAATCCTGCAATCCCCAGTGCTACCTGGTGCTACTCCCAAATCTGCACCTGTTAATCCAAAAAAGACTTTTTCTATCAAGGCCAGAGAACCCTTTTCTACTCCATCTGTGTTCCCAATGCCTAGTAAAGCACTGCCCACCAAGTTCAAGAAGGCAGTGCCTGTCAAGTCTGCTCCCACCAGACCAAAAAGGGAAACTGTTTCTACCAAGTCCTTGTCCAGAAAATCCACACCTGCTAAAACAAGGACTGTGTATAAAAAGTCACCGGAAACCTATCCTGAGGTCACAGACCTTGAAGACCCCAATCCTGCTGAAACCATGGAGTTCGAGTCCACCCTACCTCCAGAATACGAACCTGAAATCCCCATGGAAATAGTTGCTGCTTCCCCTTCTCAGAGGACACCCACCACTCTCAACCAGGTACCTTGGCGTCGCTGTCTGCGCCCCGGCAACCGTCTTCAAGTCATCGGTGAAACCAGAACCCCGAGATCTGGAAGCCAACTCCTGCCTCCTTGACCTAGAAGAATCACTGTTGCTGTAGAGTCCAGCTGCCTCCATACCAAGGAGGGCTCTGGGATTCAAAAAGGTTGACACTCCCACTCCTCACAGCCGCAAGTCCGGGCTGGTTTCTGGACAACCATGCCAAGGAACTGCACATATTGGCACCACTGTCTCTACCCCTGAAGGCACCATTACTATGGAACCCTTGCCCCCTGGGTTCACATATGGTTCCAATGGGACTGTGGTCAGATGCGCAGACCTGCAGGTGTTTCATAACCCCAAAAGCACTTGGAGATCACTCCACAATAATAGAGTTCTGCCCAAATATGTCTCCAGTCCACAGTGCAGGAAAACCACCTACATAGGCACCATCATTTGCACCTCACCCTCGGTTCACGGGTTGCCTAAAAAACCTAAGCCAGCTTCTCAGCCTTGCCTGAACCCCATGGTCAAGCTTCACCAGGCCTCAGGCTCTCCAGAGGTCACTGCCCTGCATCCCGCAGGCTCTCCGGTGGTTGCTGCCCTGCATCCCGCAGGCTCTCCGGTGGTCGCTGCCTTGCATCCCGCAGGCTCTCCGGCGGTCGCTGCCCTGCATCCCGCAGGCTCTCCGGCGGTCGCTGCCCTGCATCCCGCAGGCTCTCCGGCGGTCGCTGCCCTGCATCCCGCAGGCTCTCCGGCGGTCGCTGCCCTGCATCCCGCAGGCTCTCCGGCGGTCGCTGCCCTGCATCCCGCAGGCTCTCTGGCGGTCGCTGCCCTGCATCCCGCAGGCTCTCCGGCGGTCGCTGCCCTGCATCCCGCAGGCTCTCCGGCGGTCGCTGCCCTGCATCCCGCAGGCTCTCCGGCGGTCGCTGCCCTGCATCCCGCAGGCTCTCCGGCGGTCGCTGCCCTGCATCCCGCAGGCTCTCCGGCGGTCGCTGCCCTGCATCCCGCAGGCTCTCCGGCGGTCGCTGCCCTGCATCCCGCAGGCTCTCCGGCGGTCGCTGCCCTGCATCCCGCAGGCTCTCCGGCGGTCGCTGCCCTGCATCCCGCAGGCTCTCCGGCGGTCGCTGCCCTGCATCCCGCAGGCTCTCCGGCGGTCGCTGCCCTGCATCCCGCAGGCTCTCCGGCGGTCGCTGCCCTGCATCCCGCAGGCTCTCCGGCGGTCGCTGCCCTGCATCCCGCAGGCTCTCCGGCGGTCGCTGCCCTGCATCCCGCAGGCTGTACGGCGGTCGCTGCCCTGCATCCCGCAGGCTGTACGGCGGTCGCTGCCCTGCATCCCGCAGGCTGTACGGCGGTCGCTGCCCTGCATCCCGCAGGCTGTACGGCGGTCGCTGCCCTGCATCCCGCAGGCTGTACGGCGGTCGCTGCCCTGCATCCCGCAGGCTGTACGGCGGTCGCTGCCCTGCATCCCGCAGGCTGTACGGCGGTCGCTGCCCTGCATCCCGCAGGCTGTACGGCGGTCGCTGCCCTGCATCCCGCAGGCTGTACGGCGGTCGCTGCCCTGCATCCCGCAGGCTGTACGGCGGTCGCTGCCCTGCATCCCGCAGGCTGTACGGCGGTCGCTGCCCTGCATCCCGCAGGCTGTACGGCGGTCGCTGCCCTGCATCCCGCAGGCTGTACGGCGGTCGCTGCCCTGCATCCCGCAAGCTGTACGGCGGTCGCTGCCCTGCATCCCGCAGGCTGTACCGAGGTCGCCCCCCCAAGAGCCGTGCTGTACCGAGGTCGCCCCCCCAAGAGCCGTGCTGTACCGAGGTCGCCCCCCCCAAGAGCCGTGCTGTACCGAGGTCGCCCCCCCCAAGAGCCGTGCTGTACCGAGGTCGCCCCCCCAAGAGCCGTGCTGTACCGAGGTCGCCCAAGCCCCACAGCCGTGCTGTACCGAGGTCGTCCAAGCCCCACAGCCGTGCTGTACCGAGGTCGTCCAAGCCCCACAGCCGTGCTGTACCGAGGTCGTCCAAGTCCAGACTGCTGCCACCAAAACAGCATTTGTGGACACTGATACCGCTGCAACTACCCTGCCAACTCCTGGTAAAGCCAATCCATCTAGTGAAGTCCTGGTACTTGTCTCTGCCATGGCAGCCCAGGTGAATACCCTTACCCATACCAAACAGGACAGTCAGCTGAACCACAAGTTCCTGCAGTCTCAGGTACAGGTTGCATTAGCCCGTGGACATATTTCTGCTCCCGATCTGGTTGCCACCAGCAACCCCATATATCTAGACGACTCCGAACCCACTGTGCTCGATAGCACCTCAGATATGGATCCCACGATACCCTACAGTGTGCAAGGTATCTTGATACGCCGAGCAGACCTTGAAACCCCTGAGACCATCTTGACCACCCAAACCTCATCCTTGGAGGTGACGGGTCATGGCCCCCACCGGCGGCGGCGCAGGAAAAAATAAGTGGCCCCCTTGCTGTACATCTGATTGTTCGCGACCGGAAGGCGCTCCTTGGGTTGGGGTACTGTCAAGAATCAAGCCTGTGCCCACACCTAATCCCTGGCAAACCCTTATTCACCTGCCTATGTTTGTATGCAGGTTACAGATTCCCCTATCTGGCTGTTAAGCTTCTGTTGTGGTACCTACAGGTGTATGCTATTTCACCTAAATGAAGCCTGCTTAAAGGAGGGATCCACCCTTCCATCAGGGCTTCAACATAAACGTACCTGGAAGTGCAGACAACCAGACCTGTCCCTGAAGTGCCCTACCATTGTACCTGAATCCCTCCAGTGATGCTACCAAGGAGAATCTCACTATCAAGGTACCCCGCTCTCAAGAACCCTCGTTCTTCAAGTGTACCCCGCTCTCGAGAATCCCCGTTTTTCAAGCTGAACCCTGAAACCTGCATACAGTCTGTTGCCTGCCTGCTAGTGCTCATATTATTTACTATTTGTTTATTCTTCAATAAACCTTCAGTACCCAGCAACCTGTGTGACTCCTACGATCACTGCATCATGGGCTTACTTCACCCACTGTCGCACTCCCAACTTGACAGATATTCTCCCATGGAGCTTTTACTAATTACAAAACGTTAGAACAAAATACACAGTTTTGTTTTGCAGTAAAAACCTGTGGTTATTTTTCTTACTATTTTATCATGAAACAGATAAAGGTTAGAACATCTGGATAATGTAGGTAAAGATCTGGATGAAGGACCGATACACTCAGCATTAGGATGCGCCTGGGTATGCCAGATACAACTTCTTGCCCGTGTCAACAATTAACGTTTGAAAATGATGCAGTGCAACACCCCAACACTTAAAATCTGCCCAAAAAATAAAGAGTTTAAACTCCAGCTACTTATGCATATATATTGGTTCGACACATTGCATATTAAGTTTACTCATATGGGACTCTATTACATAGTTGGTGCTAATGTAGCGTCTCGATATGTAAGCGTTAGGACTAAGATAAATAAGCTTAACGTCTGGCATCGACATTACAATCTTGATGCTACACTGGGGTGAAATCAGTTAGCAGTTCGCAGCTTGCGCGAGCTTACTGTACTTTGCGTCTCCTATACTTAACATGACGAGCGCAATATATTTTTACCATCTCGTTAAGTGAGTGTTACAAAGTGCTGGTGCAATTTACCATCAGAGTGCGGATTGAAGAATTTGAACATCTCCTAAAAGCTGGTGCTAAATGATTCTGCAAATGCAAACTCATTTAACATGCTCTAACCCCCCCCCCCCCCCCATTAAATCCCATACTCAACTCACGGTGAAAAGGGTGGTCTGATCCTCCACTTCTTCTCATAGGGAGCAGAGTGTAGTTATAGTAAATAGTTCCTAGTCTCCCTACATGACCACTCCGCGATTTCGCATCAATATTGAGGTCATGCAAAGCTTGCGGCTTGGAAATGCAAGGCTCCATGAAGTCCTGTGGACTCCACGATCTGATACTTGCGGCGACGCTGGAATGCATCTGTGGGTATCAGGGAGCTTAGCGCTGCGTTCCAAGGTGAGGTGCTAAGATAGCATCTTCCTGGGAATACGGCAATAGCATGCGCAGATTTTCCTGCTTACCGTCTCCATGTTAGCGTCAAGGAATGGAATAGGGCCCATTGAGTTTACTCTGTGCCCGACCGATATTAATACAGCATCACAAATGATGTGGTTTTAAAAATATAGATATTTTAATTTAGATACTTGGAAAAAGTAGTTTTTGCAGTGAAAAAACAATGCAATTGTGTCTTTAATTTTCCTTGCAACACCCTTACAGACTATGGTGCAAAAACGTTCTATTTTTAGGTTTAGGGTTACTTTTAGGGTAGGATTAACCCTATCAATAACCAACAAATTCAGTTCCATTTTCCTAGGCAATTTTAACTAACCTTAATACTAACCTTAGCCCATAGGACTCCATGGAGACAGATGTGAGCCTGTGTGAGATGGCTAAAGCAGTATCATACAGGGTCGGGAGATAGACCCCGGGAACTATTTATTAATTGTAATTTAATTTAAAAGTAATTATGCAAAAGCACCCCCTATTCTCTAGCTGGCTGCAAGTTACTGCTTCCTGTTCAAAGTATACAAAGTAGAGGAAGCATTCATTTACAGTAAGTTTGCAGCTCGCTTGGAATAGCGAGTCAAGCCTTTGGTATTAATTAGTGAGTCATTAAAGAGATTATTCACTAACATCTGAATTTACCCCGAATTGCAACGGACAGTGAATATTACCGTTCGGTGCAATTTCAGATCAATTGGTCTATTCACTAACAAGTCTATTCAGAAAAAGGTGAAACTCAGGAGAATGACTGGAGAAGTGAAAATTCTAGGTCAATTTGGCCAAACCAGAAAAATTCTCCCATTTATCCCACTTTCCAAAACGGCTATTTGGTCTAGATTGTTCTCTTCTCCTGCCAGTTCTCCAGATTTTCACCTTTCTTTGAATAGACATGTAAGCTGTCAATTCTCCAAATACTGGCGAAATGACAGCAAAATACGGCGCATTTCGCCGCAATTCGGCAGCACCAAAATTGTCCCATAGAAGACTATCGTATCTTCTTTTCAAAGAACGCCGAACTACACCGACAGTCCGGTGAAATGCCCTTATTTTCAGTGTTTCAGTTTGACAGGTTTAAACAGGCGAATCCTATAGGTTTAAATGTAAATGTTCCTATGGCTCCCCCTGCTGTGTGACGTGATTGGTGCCCGTTGTCAGCCAACAGTCAGCAGTCAAAGAAGAATATGCAGACTTACATTCCCTACCTTGTACAAATATTGTGTTCAATGCATCACTGGATTAAAAGCGATCTGCTAAATAAAATAACATTAATGTTTCCTAGCAAATTTGGTTAATATGATGTATAGATATTTATTTATCTATTTTAATGCAGACAGACCTATCATCCGTGAACATAATACCCTCTTTAAATTATTCCATCCCTCCAGCTCAATTTATTTTTCTATGGTATGTTGCTAATTCGAGGATAATGGACTTTAAAATTAATAAATTATAAAAATTAATTACATGGTTAAGCGCTTTTTTTTTTTTTTTAATAAGATGCAACACAGATGCAAAGGCATGACGTGACTAATATTTATTAAACGGACGCAGCTAGTGGTGCATTGGAAAATTTAATTTTAGGTATTCTTCCAGGTTCCAGCTCTTAATGTAATATATAAAGCAATTTTTATTGTGATCAAGGCAATGAGGTCTGAAGCATGAAATGGAAAAATAGTGAATGATATTTTGCATCTATATAATTTTATGACGAGCTGAATACCAATGAGGTGAAAAAAAAGATGAAATTGCGCTTCTACCCTAAAGCAAATTTGTTGCAGATTCCCTCGCAGTTACAAGAGTTACAGATATATATTTGCTTACTGTTTCTGGGCTGTTTTCGAATATTTCCCTGGCTTCCTCTTTATTGCACAGTTCCTCAATGCATTCTCTCTCAAGGTTCCCTCCTTTGCTCTCTTCCAAAAATGAATTTGCCCTGCGTTTGCGTGAGAGGAAATTGGATGCAGACTGCGGAGACAAAACTTTGTAAACGGTTAATAAATGAGTTTTGTGCCGCAGAGACGTAGATACATATAAAAGAAAATATCAAGCCATTAAAAGAGAACATGATCTCAACATATAACAAGGCAACGAGGTCCATATTGTGAAGATTGAATCTATACACAGAGCAACAAATGTGTCGATTTGTTGATAATAGGTGAAATTTGAAGTTTCGATTCATGTCTCGACCAGTTTTCTGGGTTTCTAAACTTTCCCAGTAAATGGCGTTTTTTAAATTCTGACAAGCATTCAGTAGAGGCCATAAGGCAGTTATAGCAAACCTTGGCACTAGGGATGAGCTGTTCGGGTTCGGACGGTTCGGGGTTCGACCCGAACTTAGCCTGTTCTAGCAGACGAACATTTCCGGGTGTTCGCCGCATTTTCCCACTGGCCTGAAGCTCGTAATTGGCTACAGCCGTGCACCTGACCACAGGTCTGGTGCAAGACTGATTCAACACTATGCCAATCACCGCTCAGAGTCCTAATTGGGCAAATTTTGCCCAATCATGGGCTCATAGAGCTAAGTCCCGCAGCACACTATATAACGTTTCCACGCAGCGCTTCTGCATGCATTTCAGAGGAGTTTTCAGAGGAGATAGTTGTGTCTTGTTACTGCCGGTCTGCCACGCTACTGGGGGTGTCTCATTTCTACCAAATATCAGGGAATTTAGGTGATGTGTGTCTTGTCACTGTGCCAGCAATTTTTTTGGGGGGTTTACAACTTTCTTTAAAACATTTGTGAATTAAGGTGATCTTCTGGGTCTTCTCACTATGCCAGCAAGTCTTTTTGGGTCTCATTTCTACCAAATATCAGGGAATTTATGTGATGTGTGTCTTGTCACTGTGCCAGCAATTTTTTTTGGGGTTTACAACTTTAAAACATTTGTGAATTGAGGTGATCTTCTGGGTCTTGCCACTGTGCCAGCAAATCTTTTTGGGGCTCACTAATTTCTTTAAAACATTTGTGAATTAAGGTGATCTGTGTCTTGTCACACAAACAGTACCCCGCATTATTTTGGGGCTCACTAATTTCTTTAAAACATTTGTGAATTAAGGTGATCTGTGTCTCGTCACACATCCAGTACCACGCTGTATTTCGGGACTCACTAATTTCTACAAAACATTTGTAAATTGAGGTGATCTGTCTCTTGTCACTGGCTGCCAGCTATCAGTGTGTCTCACTGAGTTATACCAGAATTATTTAAATCTTTATACCAGAGATGAATCAGAGTTCTGTATATATTAATCTATATATCACTCACCATGTCTGAAAGAACAAAAAGGACAGGCAGACGCTCCCAGACACAGATAAGAGGGCAAACAGCCCCTGTGTCGGGAGGCTGTGCCTCTGGTCGTGGTGGACGTGGTGCATCCTCTGCAGGGGCACGCTTGTCCTTTATAACTGGTGCTGGCCGTCTTCTTAACCTGCAGCAACATAGAGAGGATTTGGTGGATTGGCTAGCCAGGCCATCTTCATCCTCCGAGTCCTCTGCCAGCCAGGCTTCTAGTGCTTTACAGTCCACCTCAGCTGCCAAAGCATCTAATGCAGCCTCCATGTCCACAGCTACTCCTGCCGTAGCCTCGCTATCACACACGGATGAGTCAGCTGAATTGTTTGACTACAATGAGAGTGACATGCTGCTTGAGGATGCGCAGCAAGTACAGTGCTCTGATTCAATCTCTGAGGTTGAGCAAGGGAGTATAATCAACCTAGAGGAAGGGGGTGCCAGTGATGACAACAAATAACTGGCACTCATGTTGCCCCAGCAGCTGCAGCATACTGCCAAGTTGGCTCCAGTGACGAGGAGATAGGGGGTGAAGATGACATTGATGATGAGGTCACTGACTCCACCTGGGTGCCAGATCGAACTGAGGAATCAAGTGAGGAGGAGGGTGAGGAGGAGGAGGCACAGCAAACACGAGGCACAACATCCTCTGTGACCAACTGTAGCACTAGCCAGTCCAAGCCCTCACATGTCAGAGCTGCTCCGGTGCAGAGCGCTGTTGTCTCAAAGAACACATGCAGGAACTCTGCTGTCTGGGAGTTCTTTAAGAAATGTGCAGTAGACCCCACCGTTGCTATTTGTAATCTATGTCAGATGAGGCTGAAGCGTGGGATAAACACCGGACACTTGGGTACCACGTGCTTGAGGCGACATATGAACAAGTGCCACACATCCCATTGGCGCAAAACTTTGCGTAGGTCCTCCTCCTCCTCATTTGTCTCTACCCACACTGTATGTCCTGCCATGTCATTGCCTACAACCTCCACCGACAGGGATGATGCTACAGTAATGGATGTACCAGCAGGTCCGTCCTCACAATGTGACATCATCCCAGTAGCTGAAGATTTATGCAGTCAGATTACGTTGCCGCAGCTGCTGCAGCGAAAGAAAAAATATAGTCCCAACCATTCCCAAGCACAGCGTCTAAATGCCAGCTTAGAAAAATTACTCGCATTGCAGCTGCTGCCTTTCCAGCTGGTGGACTCTGTTCCCTTCCGTGAATTTGATGAATGTGCTGTACCACAGTGGCAGGTTCCAAAACGCCATTACTTTTCACGCAAGGCCATTCCAGCACTATACCAGCACGTGGAAGACAATGTTATCCAGTCATTGGGAAAGGCAGTCAGCAGCAAGGTGCATGTCACTTTAGACACGTGGTCCAGCAAGTATGGACAGGGTCGTTACATTTCCTTCACGGCACACTGGGTAACTCTGATTGCAGCTGGGAGGGATTCAAGATGGGGCTCTGTGCTGGAGCTTGTTCATCCACCACGCCTCCAGAAAGCTGCTTGTATGAGGTCTGTCTGCTCCACCACCACCACCTCTTCCTCCTCCTCCTCCTTCTCTGTCTCTGGCGAAGTGGCAGTTAAACCGAAGCCAGACAGGGTCTACGCAATGGCTCAAGCAAAAAGATGCCATACTGTGCTTGAGCTGGTTTGTTTAGGGGACAGGAGCCACACCGGGTCAGAAATTTTGTCTGCTCTGCAGGGGCAGGTGCAGAGATGGTTAACACCACGCCAGCTTGAGCTGGGAATGATCGTCTGCGATAATGGCAGCAACCTTCTCTCCGACCTACGCAAGGGTAAATTGACACATGTAACATGCCTAGCACACGTCCTAAATCTGGTGATACAGCGTTACCTAACCAAGTACCCAGGGCTGCCAGAGCTTCTCATCCAGGCCAGAAAAGTCTGCAGCCACTTCAGACGGTCATTCCCAGCAAGCGTTCGCCTGGCAGAAATTCAAAGAGAATTCCACCTTCCCACAAACCGTCTGATCTGTGACATGCCCACCAGGTGGAACTCGACATTAGCAATGCTGCAGCGTCTGCACAAGCAGCAGAGGGCCATCAACGAGTACCTGTGTGAGTATGGCACAAGGACAGGTTCAGGTCAACTTTTTTTTTTTTCCCCCGCAGTGGCTGATGATCAAGGATGCATGCACTGTACTGTCACCATTTGAGGAGGTCACGAGGATGGTGAGCAGGGACAGTGCATGCATCAGTGACACAATTCCTTTAGTGTTCCTGCTGGAGCACACTCTGCGGGGAATTATAGATGTGGCTCTAGAGGCAGAGCAGCGGGAGGAAGAGGAGGCCTTCCCTAGCTCTCAAGGCCCCAGTCTTTCTGCAGACAGCATTCCAGCGGGTCCTACTCAGATCAGACAGGAGGAGGAGGAGGAGGACTATTTAAGTAGTGGGGGCATTGAAGGTGGGGATTCCTCAAGGGAGGGTTTTGCGTGCCCAGAAACAGAAGGGCTTGTGCGTGGCTGGGAGGAGGAAGTGCACGAAACGGTCATCCTCATTGACCAGGAAGACTCGGCAGCAAATGCCACCTCCAACCTACGCTGCATGGGCTCCCTAATGATGCAAAGCCTGCTAAAGGACCCCAGGATTTGTGCTATCAAGGAGAGGGCTCATTACTGGTTGGCAACCCTTCTTGATCCACGATACAAGAGGAAAGTTGCAGAGCTCATCCTGCCCGCACAGAGGGGGCACAGGATGAAAAAACTTGAGGACGCTCTAAAGCGACACTTGTGTAACACCTTTCCAGGCACTGGTAGATTACCAAGTGCTGACACACGTGCTTCTGAGGCTGCGGGTGATCAGAGGAATAGCGGTGAAGGCCAGGGCCGCTTGACTGATGCTTTTTTAAATTTTTTTAGTCCTCGATGCCCAGGGACGTCAAATGTAGGCACCCATTGCCAGCGTCTTCACCATATGGTGCAGGACTACCTAGGGGCAAAGGCAGACCTGGATACCTTTCCAGCAGATGATCCACTGGCTTACTTGGTGTTGAGATTGGATCACTGGCCAGAACTTAGCCAATATGCTATGCAGCTACTAGGTTGCCCTTCATCTAGCGTGCTTTCCGAAAGGACGTTCAGTGCCGCTGGAGGTTTTGTCACAGACAAAAGAGTGCGTCTGTCCACCGACTCTGTAGACCGGCTGACATTTATAAAAATGAATCAGTCCTGGATCAGCAGCTATCAATCCCCTGATGCTGAAGTAATGGAATAGATCGGGGATGTCCTCTTCTGCATTCACAAAACCTCCAGCACTGAACTCTTCCACAATACCACAAAAGGGTTACGGTGTGAAGGCACTTGCTGCCATGAAAGGCACAATATTTGGCTGCACTGACGCCTGTGCCAGATTTATATCATTTTAATTTTTTGAACTGCAGGGTCCAACCCTGCACTCTTCCACAATACCACAGAGGGGTTACTGTATGATGATACTTGCTGGCGTGGCATTAAAGGCACAATATCTGGACGCCCATTACCAGATCAAAAACTTTTCAATATCGGACCACATGGTCCACCCCTGCACTCTTCCACCATACCACAGAGGGGTTACTGTATGATGATACTTGCTGCCCTGGCAGTCTTGCACCAAAGGCAGAATATCTGGGTGCACTGACGCCCATTCCCAGATTCATATCTTTTTAATATACGACCGCATGGTCCACCCCTGCATTCTTCCACAATACCACAGAGGGGTTACTGTATGATAGTACTTGCATGCCTGGCACTAAAGGCACAATATCTGGGTGCACTGCCACTGACGCTTGTATCAGATTCATATCCTCAGAGGGGTTACGGTGTGACGGCACTGTTGCCGACGCTAAAAGCCCAATTTTAAAGCACCTATTGTTACTTTCATCCAAAGCCTGCATAAGTTTCACAATAATTAAGCCAAAAAAAATCACTAAACTTTTTCTGCGCGTCCTAAAATGGCTTTTCATACAGGCTGCCGCCCCAAGCAGTTGTTTATGGATAGATTAAAGGAAAAGCATTTACCGTCATATGAAACGTCATTTTTTTGGGGTTTTAAGTGTTTCTATACATCCTAGAAATCCGCCACTTCACGGGCAGGTTATGGGGACCTCCTAGGCACGATATTTGAAGGAATTTTTGGTTTTTATTTTTAACCCTTATTTCATGGAAAACTCACTGTCCCTTTAAAAACGTTTTTTTTAAAACTTTTTGTCCTTGTTTCCTGTCCCCCAGGGCACTACCCGGACCCCCATACACCTTTTATGGAAAATATGTAGCATATATGCCCTCTTGGAGGGCACTCTTAAAACCGAATTTTCAGCCCCATTGACTAACTTGCATGGGGTTCGAGTTCGGGTTCGGTCCCGAACAAATGGGAAGTTCGGGTTCGGGCTCGAACCGAACTCGGGGAGTGTTCGGCTCATCCCTACTTGGCACCCCGGATGTTTCTTAACTGCATGTCCCATGATGCCAAGTGAGCCTTAAAGCTGATGGAGCATCATGTGACGTGTATCTGGGGTGCCAAGAGTCTCCATTGCATTTGCGATGCCAAAGTTCTCTATTGCATCTGGGGTGCCAAGGTTCTCTATCACTGCCCTAAGGTCAGTCCAGCTATTCATAGTCATGTGACCTATGCGACTTACATCCGTACTTGCAACTACAACAGTCTGTATCGCCGCTGTAAGAAGACGGAGCTAATCGTTAAAATCTTTGCCTCACAATTAAAGTATTTTTAAAATCCTTGTATCAAGATGTTCCACAATAAGATGTTCAGGTCTTAATGCCCAATGTTCACACCATGCAGGATAGTCAGATTTCCATAACAATGGTTCTCAATGACACTGTTAGCAAATGAGGCATGGCAATCCTGGTGTCCTCTTACGTTTCAACCGCTCCCTCTCTCTCCCCCTCCCAGAATCCAATAAAAAGATACACAAGCAAGTCATATTCAAAGCAATCTCTCTCTCTCTCTTTTTCCTGCAAGAAAGCCAGAAAGGTATACTTCAATCAACACATTTTTTGCCATATTGTTACTGCTGCTAGTTTATATTTTTTTCTTCCCTCTGTTTTTGATAGTTTAATTCTGTGCTGATTCTCAGTCTGCTCTGCTCCTCCCTGTTGTAAATACTCTGAATAAATGGCTACCACCTCTAAACTCTTTATTTGCTTTTATCCACAGCCACACACACCACCATTTTCCCTTTGCTGGGGCAGAATCTTTTTCCTTGGTTGAGTTAGTGCAGCGGCTTTGTTTGTTTTATATGTAAAAGCATATTTTGCCTCTGACATAGAACAGAATAAAAAATGTTGCATTTACTTTTTTCCATTCTTTATTTTTTTACATTAAAAAAAATATATATTTTCTGTAGTACAGCATCACTGTTCACTTTATAATTGTAAACTGAATAATAGTGCTGATTTGGGAAACAGAGATTACCCTGTAGACCATTACAGGAACAACTGCTCATGCAGGGATGACCTCCTTGGCATTTCAATGGCACAATCGAGCTAAAACCTTGTGAGACCTGAGCGGGCACCCACCGTAGAGCAGGCCACTAGTGCCGTTGCTCGTTCTCAGGACCGTCACAAACCTCTCTGTTTCTCACTTTAAGTGTACAGGGTAATCCAGACGTGGACCCCTTGCTTGATGTGTCTAGAGGGTGTTAGCTTTACCCTCCTGACGAGGCCTAACAAGGCCAAAACGACCTTTGGAGGTTGCTACACAGCTCGTGCAGGGATGACGTCCTTGGTATTCAGTACTTTCTGGGTGATTGCGTCTGATTTGCATATGGAGCATTCATCCCTGAAATGGCAAAATCGAACTAAAACCTTGTGAGACCTGAGTGGGCACCCACTGTAAAGTAGGCCACTAGTACCATTGCTTGTTCTCAGGTCCCTCACAAACCTCTCTGAAAAATAGGGAAAAAAAATAAAAATAAAATGTTATTTGCTATTTTTATTTTTACTTAAATCTAACCTAGTTATATTTGGTATCTGGAAAAGCCATAATCTGGCCTTTTTAATGATACCTCATATGTCCCTGTGGCTAATTGGCATTATAGGGTTAAGATATTGTTAAAGGCGTCACCCTATGTGTTTTTTTTTATAGATATATATATGTATCTCAGTATACAATAAGCAATTCAGTTTAGTTGACTGTTACTTCTATTTTTTTTCTAAAGCTTCCACTTTCCCTACATCTCCTGATTCCCTCAGAAGGTCACCACTGGTGGAATCTACTGGAGTCCATCAGACTCTATGAAGGTCAGGGCCGGATTAACATAGGGGCTGATGGAGCAGCAGCTCCAGGCCCATGTCCCAGAACAGGCCCAGAGAAAGGATAACTATGTCTGCATTGATGAGCGTTTGGACCCCTGTATGTCCAACTCCATAGCAGCTACAGGGTCATGTGAGGCATCACTGGAAAGGCCAGAGCATGGGCTGTCCAATGATAGCAAAGATGACCAGGTTTTATGTAAAAATAAATATAAAATAATAAATATTTCTACGTGTCTCTCTAACAGCAATATTCTTCACTTTTCAATTATAAAGTGAATAATGATGCTGCTCTAACTCATGTCACCAACAAGTGTGGAGGTGATGGCACAATCCGTTGTTACGAATTGTTACATCAAAAACCTAAAACACTGCACTGCAGCGAAGAGCAGGAAGAGGGGCTTTGGACCCCTGCATCACTAATCTTTACACCTCACAAGGTCAAATGAGGCATTATTGATAGGTCAGAGTTTGGCCTTTGCACTAATACCAAACATGACCATGTAAAATCTAAAAGAAAAGAAAACAAAAGACACTTTTTTATTTATTTACTTTTAGTTCTAAACCAATGGCATTGTCCATTTGTCACGTATAAAATGAGCAATACCACTGCCATTACTCACTTTTTAATTTCCCACACTGGGAGCAAGGTCAGTGGTACAGGGTCATATTATTCATAAAACACCATCCTCCAAAACACAAGGGAAGTATTTCCTTTTTTTTTTTCATTTTATGGTTAAAATTTTATATTTTCTCAGATTATTTAATGCATTCTGTATTGAGGTATGTTAATAGGGAAATTTTGAGTGACTTAAGACTGGTGGAAGATTTGATGGTGTCTGGGAGGTTATTCTATAATTGTGGTGCTCTGTAGGAAAATGAGGACCGAGCCACTGTCTTTTTGTATTGTGGTATTGCAAGTAAGGTGCTGGTCCTGGATCGGAGGTTATAGGATGAGGGAGCTGCTGGGGGAAGCAGTCTATTCAGGTAGGGTGGCAGCTTCCCAGAGATGCTCTTAAACACCAGGCTGGAAAGGTGAAGGGTGCGTCTGGACTCTAGCGATGGCCAGTTTAGCTGTTTAAACATGTCACAATGGTGGGTCATGTAGTTACATTGTAGCGCAAAGCGGCAGAATGAGTTATACAGTGTAGTAAGTTTATGAAGGTGTGTTTGCGGGGCGGCTGCATACATACATCTCCGTAATCATACTCTATAATCAATAGCCGGCATAAGCATTTGCTGTACAATCTGCTTTCTTACCGCGGGACTCAGGCAGGATTTGTTTCTGTACAGGGCACCTAGTTTGGGGTAAAGTTTAGATGAGAGTTTTTCGATGTGGGGGCCAAAGGATAGATTAGGGTCCAACCACATACCTAGATATTTGAGAGAAGTGACTGTGGTCAGTGTGCCATTTGATATTGTCCCAACACATAGATGGGATTTTGCAATTTGTGTAGTTTAGGTGCTGTTCCAAAGAGCATCGTTACAGTTTTGTCAGTATTTAAAAAAAGTTTGTTGTTTTTGATCCACTTTTCTACCTCTGTGAATTGTTCTTGCAGCACGCCTCCAGCTGCGGGAGATTTGGTTTGCTGGTATAGATCACAGTGTCGTCTGCGTACATATGTACAGTTGAGGCTTTGCAGACGTTGGGCAGATCATTTATGAATATTGTGAATAGCAGGGGGCCTAGTATTGAGCCTTGGGGTACACCGCAAGTGACTGGGAGCGGGAGAGGAGCTGCCAGAAATTGACACATATTGTGATCGGTCGGATACATATGATTGAAACCAGGTTGGCGTGCGATCACCAATGCCAGAGTTTTTAAGTTTTTCTAACAAGATGCCATGGTCTACCGTGTCAAAGGCCTTGGCAAAATCAAGGAAGATGGCTCCAGTTAGGTTTCCTTGTTCCATCCCAGCTTAGATATCATTGCAGACTTTTAAAAGGGCGGTTGTGGTTGAGTGATTTGGGCGAAAGCCTGATTGATCCGGGGTTAAGTAGTTCCAATATTGATAATAATCACGTAATTGTGTGTAGACACATTTTTCCAAGACTTTTGACATTACAGGGAGCAACGATATCGGACGGTAGTTGGATACCAAAGTACTGTCACCACTTTTATGGATAGGTACCACTCTTGCAGACTTCCAGAGCTTGGGTATGTAACCAGTTGCCAGTGACTCATTTATTAGGGTTGCGACTGGATTTGCAATTGCTGGCGCACTGATTTTCAGCAGCATTGCTGGTATTTGATCAGGTCCAGACTGGTATTTCATTTTTTGCTTACGGAGAAGTTTAGTAATGACACTGACAGGCACTGGTCTAAAACTGAATTCCTGTCTGATACAGGGACTTTGCACAGTTGGGGGGCCTGACCTGCATGAGGCCTCTCTAATTGCATGTCATTTCCTAGCTTGGCAATCAAAGTGGTGGCACATCCAACAAAATAATCATTAAAGGCATTTGCTACATCTAGCGGGTGTTGCAGGGTTTGGTTGTTTACTTTTACAGCAGCTGGCTGGGAGTGGACTGGGGGTGCTTGTATGTTACTTATGGTTCTCCAAAAGTTTCTAGGGTTTGAGATGTTATTGTTTAGATTTTCATTGAAGTAATGGGCTTTGGCCATTTTTGTTTGTTTTGTGCATTCATTGCGACATTTTCGGTATTCGTAGTGATCGTTCATGGAATCAGTACTCTTGAAATTTGACCACCGTGAATCTCTAAGCTGGTACATTAGTGTAAGATCAGCTGTAACCCAGGGGAGATGAGTCCCTTTTACTCGCACTTTACGCAGCGGGGCGTGGGAATTCCAGACTTGCAGGAGCTCAGACTGAAAGTATTCAACTACACAGTCTAGGTCTGGGATTAGGTTTAGCCTGTACCAGGGGAGCTGTTTGAGATCACTTAGGAAGGATTCAAGAATAAATTTCTTGAAAGACCTGGTGGTTATTACCTTTGGGGTAGATTTCAAGGCCTTAATTTTGCGCACGCAGTACACTAGACAATGGTCACTAAAGCTATTAGCAAGAACGCCTGCCTCCTGTATTCTATCAGGAGATGAGGAGAGAATCCAGTCCAACAAGGTATGGTGGGGCTTTTCATATAAATGCGAGTGGGGGAGGAGATTAATTGAGTTAGCTGCAAAGTTTTAAACAGCGAGCAGTGTTTATTGTTTTAAGGATTTAGCCAATCTGTATTAAAATCGCCAAGGACCAGCAGTTCACTTTTTTGGTTTTGGGCAAGTAGGTTATTAAGGATTTGAGATATGTCAGAGAGGGAGTGCACTGGAGAGCTCGGTGGGCGATAGAACCCAGCAACAATGATTGATTTACTGAATGGGATCTCAATTATACCAGAGAAGAAATCAAAGGTGACAGGAGAGCTAGAAGTCTGTAAGGGGGTGAACTTTATGGACTCCTCAGTTTAATTAAGTAACATGTTCCCATTTCAATTTGTGTTTTTTTTTAAACATATTTTTATTTATCTTGGATCAACTTACAGAAAAAACATACAGAGAGACATCTCTTATAATACAGTCTTATCAGATATTCAACTAGTGCAAATATGTGGCATCCAGCAGGTAATGTAGAGGTTATTGTACAACTCCTATTAGAACCAAAGAAGACAATTGTCAAGGGTGAGTGGGTCAATTAAATGTGTGCATCTACAGGATTCGAGGGAGGGAAACTAGAAAACGTGATAAGGCTTGGTCAGGGGATCTTGAGGGATGGGTGGGATACCCCGCAGCATCTGTAGCGAGTACCAAGGGGTGCAGAAAAAGATATGACGTAGGGAGTCCTTAGTTTCGCATGACAGGATGCGAATAAGAGGGGTCCAATTGGCAAAGAAGGACTGAATCTTCTTTTCTTGCTGCATCGCAGTCTCGGTCCAATCCGCCAAAAATATGGCGTAGATTCTGTCATAAACCATGCGAAAGGAAGGAGGGGTAGCGGAAAGTGTTTTTTTTTTAACAAGAAAGCTCTTTAGAATATATAACCACAAAGGTTTGGATGATAAAATGGGAAAAAATTAATTTACACGCTGTAGATGATTGAAATCTGAATGAAAAATTAAATCACACAGTATCTGTTTAGTGCCTGGTTAGATATACCCCATATCTGCACTATTAAATAACCTAAAATATGTTTTCATTTCACTAAATTCCAAAAAAAGGCCACCAAAATATTCAGCTCCAGACCCATAGAGATCTTAATCCGGCCCTGATGAAGGCAAGCAAGAGATCATGCTGAGTTGACACAGTCTTTCGGTTTTCATCAAGAACAGGCAGCAAATTACGCTGTTTTATTCCCGGAGGACCAAAGGTACATATTTTTTCCAATCAGTTTTTTTGTGTCAGGTAATTTGTTACATCCTCAGCCCCCGCGGCGCTGCCTGGGGGTCTGGGTACCAGGCGGTGTCGCTGGCTGGCCGGGTGCCAGCAGTTAGTAATGGCCGATCGGCGTTTGAGGGGATGGGGTCTGGCGTGGTCACAAGGAGCCGCCGGATTTAAAGCAGGGCGCAAGTTATTGCTCGTCGCCCTGATGTGGAATAAAGTTCCTGCATCGCTTGCTGTCTAGCATCTTGCTGATTGATTACCCTGTTGGTGACTTGCTTGTACGAGGAACCTGTATACGTGACTGTTGACCCGGCTATGTCAGGTCCCTAGCCGCTGGCGCCATAAAAGAACTAAAGGCAAAGTGTCTCAGCAAAATAATAACAATGATTCTCCTACAGAACCAAGTTGTCCCAGCAACCAGGTGCTAGCCATAACATCTTGATTTCTCCACTATAAATAAGGGCCACTCCCAAAGCAAGACGCTTCCGCATTGTTCTAGTGAACCTCTCACTAGGAAGGAGCTGTCGTCTGTCTCTGCCTGCTATAACCTGTTTTTATCTTGGTTCCCACCATACTGTTCATAGTTCCTGCTACAAGAATCCTGCTGCCCTGCATCCTGCAGAATCCACAACCTGCTACCCTACATCTTACAAGTATCCTCTGATCCTGCTCCCCTGCAACCTACAGAATCCTCAGAGCCTGCTGTCCTGCATCCCACAGGTTCTACAGTTGTCGCCGCCCTGTATCTCGCAGGATTTACAGAAGGTGCTGCCCTGCATCCCGCAGGTCCTACAGTTGTCGCTCCCCTATATCCTGCAAAGTACCCTATGATCCTGCTGCCCTACAACCTACAGAAATCTCAGCCTGTTGCCCTGCATCCAAAACCCTCAGAGCCTGCTACCCCGCATCCCGCTGAATCTGTCGCTCTACAGATCCAGGACCCCCTCGCTCTACAGATCCAGGACCCCCTCGCTCTACAGATCCAGGACCCCTCTACAGATCCAGGACCCCTCCACAGATCCAGGACCCCCTTGCTCTACAGATCCAGGACCCCCTCGCTCTACAGATCCAGGACCCCTTCGCTCTACAGATCCAGGACCCCTTCGCTCTACAGATCCAGGACCCCCTCGCTCTACAGATCCAGGACCCCCTCGCTCTACAGATCCAGGACCCCTCTACAGATCCAAGACCCCCTCGCTCTACAGATCCAAGACCCCCTCGCTCTACAGATCCAGGACCCCTCCGCATACCCAGGACCCCCTGCATACCCAGGACCCTCTGCCTTAAAGAATCTTCCGTTTCTATTTTTCCTATTTATTCTTTCTAAAGATCTCCTTCTTTCCTCCTTCTCCTATTTCTCTCTATATCTGGTTTAACCCTGCTCTAAGTTCAATCTACTCTTTTCCTTTATATGTAGTAGTATAGTTTAGTGTAGTTTAGTTTTGTTACTTTTGGTCGACCTTTATCTCCTCTTGCCTTTTAGTTTCTTATTTCTGATTATTATTTATACAGTGTTTTCCTTTCTTATTACCCAGCTACATAATTGTTTATTCATATTTGTTTACTGCCTCTTATGCCTTATTCTTAATAAACCCCTTTTGTTCATATACGTTTTTCTATTTCCCATCATTGCATATTGGGCTCACACTTGTCACCCCGGAACCAGCTCCCTGACAGGCTATTCCTAATTAACGATTCTCTTGCTTACCCCTTTGTGTTTTGTCTGAGCGGTCCTGTGTTCATGATTCTGTTTAACTGCATCTTTGCTGTTTGGAGGTCTGCCCGCCACCAGCTTGGCAAACTCATCTCTCAACCGAGGTCTCTGGCGACTATACAATCTGGTTTGAGTCCTAATCACAAGGCGTCCGGTTGTGTGTCTACCTGTCAGTTCGTGAGACCTGATCATTGTTCAAACCCTCTGTTATATGTTCCTTCTGGTTGCAGCCTTGACCACAGGTTTACTGATTTTGTGACTGCCCTACAGGCTGCACACTTTACCAACCGCACAGACTACTTGCTTGGAAACAACTCTACCATTGATCTTAATCCTAGTCATGCTCATGTCTCCAGACAATGTATCTATGTGAATAGAGTTTATGTGTTTACATTAAGCAGTCTCTTGGTCTCAAAACCAATTGGGCTTAATTGGTATTCAGAATCGTGTATTACTTCCCTAGCTTGGGATATCAGCTATTACAGTTTTCATTGTTTTGTTAATGGACAGATATTTCTGATACCAGATAAGATCCTAACTACGCTACTCCAGGGTGAGCGCCATAGCACCCGTTATATAATTTTGCTGATGCAGTATCACGTTACACCAGTTTCTTGCAGCCATAAATACTTTTTCATTACCAGGTGCAATAGAGAATAATGTGCAACCTTGGAATCGCTTGTAATTCTCTGGCTGCCTCTGCAGAAGTGCTACATATACAGCATATGGGAAGTGTTGTTGTACAGTAGGCAGCTGCAACAGGAGATGCAGCTTGGCTAGAATAGCTGGAGAGTCATTCGCACTAGCGAAAGGTGCCAGTTACTTACTTTCTCTATGCCATGCTGCCATCATGCTCCTGAAGACTCCAACAATTGCGAAACGCGTAGAGCTACCGGCATGACACTTGAATTTTTATTTTAAATGTGCTCTACCTGTATCCTGTGGACTGATAACATAAGCGAGCAATTGCTGTTAGCTTTGTTTTTATCACACCATGGCCCACTGGTGCTTGCTTGTGTACAGGGACCTGCATGTCTATTCACTTATTTACATTAGGGACATTATAAGGACCATTTTAAGGATCATAAATATAGAGGAGATGCACTCACCCTGTATCCTCTCCTTTTCCTTTTGATATTTAAGCTCTCTTTTTCAGTCCACTTACAGCGTTGTGTGTCTATCCCTGTCTAAGATGCTGGGACTATCCAAGGATCCCCTGGGACAGCACCCTCGACAGGGTAACACACCTAGTAGAGTACCACCCCTTTCCCCTTTATCTCACCATTTGTGTTTATGTATTTTGGTGCATACTCTTTATCTTCTCATTTTAATCATCAGTAAAAGTTATGTTTTAACCCAGCAGACCACTGTGCCTGCAACAACATACTGTTCCATCCACCACGTACACTTGGGTGGAATACGACCTGAGCCTTACAACATCTTCTATTAAAACTGATAAGAAGACTGAATGAAAGATAGACAATTTTACAACACCTTACACAGACCGACAGATTACAAAAACATTTATAATGTACACATAACACCACACAATCTGTGAAAAGATTAACTTTAAAGGACCCAAATCTCACTTTGATGTCAGTGTGTTCTCTAGGTGCTATATTGGTTCTACTCAGTTCACAATAAAGTACAGCTTAAACATTTATAACATTTTATAAGAATTAAATGCATTGCGAAGTTCCACAGCAATACTCAAAGAAATGTGAATTAAGTGTGTACTTTTGGACTATATTACAAGAAACCTCCAATTAAATTGAGGTGTGTAAAACAAAAACCTCTAAATATTCAAGAGGCCAAAGACGGAAAATTTAAGAAATGTAATGGAGGCATGGCAATAAACAAGGCTATTCCAAAACTTCTCAAAAGCCTATCAGATAACACTTCTAATAAAAAAAAAGTAAATCAGTAATTTCTGACAAAATGAATCATAATTTATTTATTTATTTTCAATCTAGAGCTTTAATTTTACTCATATACACTTGTAGCGCTCACTCCCGGAGGAGCCGCTGAAAATGAACCACGGGTCAGTCTCCCCGCACTAGGGAATAAATATACTCCAACACGCTGAACAGTTTTATAATTTAAAAGGTTTACTAAAAAGTTTGCAGCTCTTAAGACACGGTATATGCAGGAAGATTTACAGTACTTTCGTAACACGATAAACGCGTAGCGGTAAAAGAAACGAAAACACGAGGGCTTCGTATTTTCGGAAAAAAAACCCCGACCGAGCAGAAAATTAAAAGATACGAAATTCGAGGAAAAACCGCGTAGCGGGACACAATAAAATACACAGTTCTCGTATACGATAAGCGCGCAGCGGGAACAAAAAAAGGAAAAAAATAGTTCAGAATGTAGCTTTTTCTTTCCCCTTGTATGGATTTTGAAAAAGGAAAACAGAGTCCTGCTCAGGTTAAGTCCCAGAACTTGAAGTGATATATATTTATATATGTAGGGTACCCGGGTACTTTTCTACTGGCCAGTGAGCTTACTTTAACGATGTCTTCGACTAGTCAGTTGGGGCCCTGTGGTTTTAGAAGGAAACAGCAGTGTACGCTTAAATTTACACACGGCCTTGGGGCCTCTCACCCATCCAGCACAAGCTTGAGGTTCCGCTGACCCAGGACGTCTCTCCGCTCGATATTGACTGGGGACGCCGACCACCGGATCTGTTGTCTGGCCTTCCGTCTGTCAGCCGCAACTCAATCAGCTTACCGCCTGCTCCCCGCTTCATCGACCGCGGTACTCCTTACTCGAGGGGTCTTCTCTCCTCAGCACTGCACTCGCAATACAGCGGTGATGTCTCTCTCCCGCAAGGCTGGGTGGCCGATTGTGAGGCCCAATCCACTCTGTCTGCGCTCCGGCCTAGCTCTGGATCTCTCCTTCTGTGTGTGTCTCTGCATCCGCTCTCCTCAGCTCTCTGGCGCGTTCTGCCTGCTCTCCACGAGGTGCAGGATGTACAGCCTCTCCACAAACCCACCCACTTCCTGTTTCTTCGCAAAGCATGCATGGATATGTAGTTCAAGTGTCCAGGGTCTTAAATCGTGATAGTCTCCATCTTGTGGCCAAAAATGGGTACTGCCACAGTAAACTTTAACACATCGCTACACTCTCCCCCTCCTAGAACTCTTGGGTCTCTCCAAGGAGGTACAACAGTTACATTATCTTTTTACAATTTGCACACAGTTTATACAGCATATACAGGTTCAGCAGCATACATGCAGTGGGTTAGAAACACTTTCTCAAGCTGACTCATGGTCTGGGCTACCTCAGCTAACATAGCAGACACTTCGGGCAATCTCTGCACAGTGGTGATGGCCTCTTCAGTGCTATGTCCAGGTGAGTCATAGTAAGTCGCTGGGGCGGCCGAATAGAGCGTTTTTGTTCAGGCTCCCTCCGTTCCTCTTCAGGTGGAAGTACTATGGGCGTTGGCTCAATTTCTCTTTCTATCACTGGAGCAGACGTTTCTTCAGAGTATGATCCCTCCAGTGAAGGCATAGAACCGTAATCACCTGAATAAGCTTCCGGAGCTATCGGGATCCCCACAGCCTCAGGGGCTTCCCACTGAAATTCAAGCGGCTCAGGGATATCAACAGTCTCAGGGACTTCCAACAAGAATTCAGGAGCCTCAGGCCTCAAATTACTCTCCCATCGTTCAGGAACTGAGGTAATCTCTTCAGGCTCCGGTGAACGTATCCAGTCCAGACAAAAACTTTCTTCCTCGCTGTCTTTCGCTCTCTTCAACAACCCGAGTCTGTTGAGACCGAGTAACAGGAGGTAAACGTGGAACAGGCAGATTCGGCGGAGGGAGTTCATCCCCAACTGGTATCCTCACAGCCTCTCTCAAAGGTAACAAATGATTTCGGTGCCAGTTCTTAAGAGGCCCAGCCTTTCCATCTGGCGGATTTGATACACTGGCAGACCGGCAGTTGCTTGCAGACAATGTAAACCTGGGAACTCCATCTATCCGCCAACTTGTGTCTTGCAGCAGCACCCAAGTTCTTCAACAGAACCCTATCACCGGGTTGTAGATCTTGTATCCGAACCTTCAAATCATAGTTCCTCTTGTTCCTCTGTTCCCTGTTACCTGAAGTCAAACGGGCCTGTTCAAACGCAGAAGCCAGATTCTTCCGAAGTCTATCCACGTAGTTTCTATGAGAAGCTACCGACGTCTGGTCTAGAGATAACCCAAATGCCAAATCAACTGGCAGTCGAGCTTCTCTTCCGAACATAAGACGGTACGGTGAATATCCAGTTGCATCACTCTCCGTACTGTTATATGCATGCACCAGAGTAGCTATGTGACGACTCCAACTCTGCTTCTCCACATTAGACAAGGTCCCCAGCATATTTAGCAGCGTGCGATTGAACCTTTCAGGCTGAGCATCACCCTGAGGGTGGTATGGCGTAGTTCGAGTCTTTTGAATTCCCAACAACTCCAGCAATTGCCCGACCAATCTACTTTCAAAGTCTCTTCCCTGATCAGAGTGTATTCTTCTTGGCAGGCCGTAATGAACAAAGAACTTTTCCATCAGCACCTTCGCCACTGTCGGAGCGCGTTGGTCTTTTGTAGAAAAAGCTTGGGCATAACGGGTGAAATGATCAGTCACTATCAGAATGTTCCCTTGCCCACTAGCATCCGGCTCTAAGCACAGGAAGTCAATGCACACCAAATCCATGGGTCCCTGACTCTGTAGATGGCTCATTGGAGCAGCTCGGGTTGGTAGAGTTTTCCTCTGAATGCACCTCAGACAGGAATGGCAGTAACTCTCGACTTCAGCCCTCATGCAAGGCCAATAAAACCTATCTCGCACCAATTTAAAAGTTCTCTCAGCACCCAAATGTCCATGCTCATCATGTAGTGATCGCAACACACTCTCCCTGTGTTTGGTGGGGAGAAATAACTGTTGAATCTCTTCGGAATTGGTCGAGGGGCCCCTTCGGTAGACCACACCATCCAACATCTTCAACCGCTCCCACTCTTTGTAGACCAATCTGGCTCCATCCGGGGAATTGGTTAGCAGAATCTCTCGCTGGTTTGCAGTCAGGCCTTTATGGTCAATGCAATCAAAGGGTCTCTAGCTTGATCCGCTTTCAGATCCTGCTTGGAAAAGGTAGGTAGATTTTCATCTCTCAATTGTGTAGGATTACAGTAGAACTCAGGGACAGCCGCGGCCATGACTCCTATGGCCTCCGCTTCAACTCCTCCCTTGACCCGGCGCTCTGTTCCTTGACACAAAGCTTGCACCCCGTCTGGAGTTAACTGAGTCCATTCTGTAGTGTAGGGTCTTCTTGATAAAGCATCAGCATCTCGATTGTTCACCCCAGGGCGATACTTCAGGCTGAACCGAAACCCTGACAGAGCGGCCAACCACCGATGTCCCGTTGCGTCCAGTTTCGCAGTAGTAAGAATATAGGTGAGAGGATTATTATCCGTCTTGATCACGAACTCAGCTCCATACAGATAGTCTTTCAACTTATCCACCACTGCCCACTTCAAGGCCAGGAACTCCAGTTTGTGAGTAGGATAGTTCTTCTCAGAAGGCGAAAGGCTCCGGCTCACATACGCTACAGGCCTCAGCAATCCATCATACTCCTGATATAGGACTCCTCCCAGACCTTCTCGGCTGGCATCCACATGTAGTTCATATGGCTTGTGAGGGTCCGCGTAGGCCAGAACAGGAGCTCGGGTTAGATTCTCTTTCAGCTTCATAAACGCACCTTCACATTGACTAGTCCATTCACCTTGTATGGACTCTTTAGCCTTCCTTGGTCCCGGAGCGGAAGGGTTTCGGTCAGAGACCTTACAGCCTTCTTCGGTGGTCTCTTTCTGCAGGAGTTTGTTCAGCGGCTGAGCTATCTTTGCAAATCCTCCCACAAATCTTCGATAATACGAGCAGAATCCCAAGAAAGATCTAAGTTCAGTGACGTTTCGAGGTCTAGGCCAAGAAGCTACGGCCTCCAACTTTCGAGGATCTGTCGAAACACCTTCTGCCGAGACCACGTGTCCCAAATAGGTGACTGACGGCAAACAGAACTGGCATTTCTCCAGAGACAATTTCAACCCCTCTTCATGGAGCCTCTTCAAGACCTTCTCCAAACGTTGCTCATGCTCTTCCAGAGTCTTCCCGAACACAATTATGTCATCCAGGTACACTAACACTTCGATTAGATTCATATCCCCGACTGTCTTCTCCATCAACCGTTGAAACGTGGCGGGAGCTCCCGTCAGACCTTGAGGCATTCTATTAAACTCAAAGAACCCCAGTGGGCAAATGAACGCAGTTTTCTCTTTGTCTTCAGGGTGCATCGGTATTTGATGATATCCACTTCGCAGGTCTAGTACACTGAACCACTTTGCTCCAGACAAACACTGTAAGGCATCTTCAATCCTAGGAGTGGCGTATTGGTCGGGGATGGTTCTTCGGTTCAGGGTGCGATAGTCTATGCACAAGCGTACAGAACCATTCTTCTTCCTGACCAGCACTATTGGAGATGCATATGGGCTCCTGGACTCTTGAATCACATTGGTTCTCTGCAACTCATTTAGTTGTTCTCGCAGATCATCCAAGTCTCCCAGCGGAACTCGCCTTGACCTTTCACGAAACGGCTTGTCTTCTTGCAACCGAATGCGGTGTTCCGTACTCTTAGCCAGGCCCACATCGAACTCATCTTTCGAGAATAATTCTTTCCACTTCAGAACTTGAGACTGAAGACGTTTCTTCCACTCAGGTGAAATGGGAGCGTCCTTGGGGTAGAATCTTTCATCTGGAATCTCTTTCTCTTCTCCCCCTCCTGAATCGGTAGAGAGGGGTGTAACAGACTCTACTTGCCCGATAGGCATTCGTGCTTTAAGGACCACTGGAGAATCTGTCACATTGCACACACTGACCGAGACTCTTCCACGTGTTCTCTTCAAGGCTTTTGTGGAGATTATTTCAGGAATTACTTCGACTCCGGTTTCACTCCCATGACTGACATCGGTTCCCAGCACCACATAGGGACCTGGTTGCGATCCGTTCAACTTGACTGAAACCCGGAAGCTCGCTACTTCTCCGCTTGCAGGACCTTCTCTGTCCCACCCAGTCTCCACAGTCTTCCCACCTCAGCAGGTGCTTTCCGTTCTTCAACCATCCTCTGATAGACCGGTCGTAACATGGGGTGCACTCCTTGAGTTGACCCTTCTTCCACTACGATGGGGGTCAGGAGACGCCGCACTAGGTCCGTATTCGTCCCCACTATCAGAGAGCTTCTGTTTGCACCCGAGGGTCGGGGGCACACAATGGCCAAGGCGTCACAGCCTCCGGACTGTCCGATGACTTCAGATCCGATCTCCAACCTTACTTGCAGATACCCGTCATAAGGGAGTTTCTCAGTGCCGATACCCCAGATTTCCAAATCCTTCAGTTCTTGCAAGGGAATATGTTTCAAGTGTCTCTCATAGAAATCTCGGTAGATCAAAGTCACTTGGGCCCCTGAATCCAACAGGGCTTTGGTGTAGACTCCCTCCACTTGAATTGGCACAATAGGAGAAGGACCTATCAGCTGATCAGGAAACTTCGTAGCGGTATCCGGACGTTTAGACCCAGTTTGCTGGACCCTGGCCTTTTTCTTGGCCCGTGCAGGTTTTGGGTGTGCATTGCCTCCCCATGACGTAGACCCGGACACTAAGGGAGTGACTCTTTCCATTCTGGCAGGCTCAGCAGTTGGCTTAACTTTGGGCCCTCTTGCCCTCCTAGTCCTGACTTGGTTTCTGGAGCGGGGTTCAACCTTCGGGCACCCAGGTTGCTCCTTCACTGGTGCCCTCTGGCGTTTCCCGCCGGTGGGGTAGACAACAGTCCTTCTAAAGCTTTCAACAATCTCTCGACTCTATCCTTCTCAGGCTTTCGGCCCTGGCACTGTGCGCGGAAATGGCCCATTTCTCCACAACCGAAACATCTCTTCTTAGAGAGCGGAGACGTAGTTTCTTGTTGAGATTTTGTTAAAGGTTTGGACCAGACGCCACAGCAACTTCTGTCGTCTGCATACCTGTTAGGAACTTTTGCATTTCCCCCTGCATCTCGGTCACCTTCATCAACACCCTGCACAGTTCAGCGTGCGCTTTCTGCAGTTCAGTTTGAGCTTCCTGTACCTCCTTTACAGTCTTGAACAACTCGCTTCGTTCAGAAGGGTTCGATTCTTTAGCAGCCCTTCCGGTGGATTTAAACCCGACTAACTGTTCCTGTTCGTCCAGGTCAGATCCATAGGTGTCTATCGAGTCGTTTTCAGGCTGTAGACCGTCGTTATATCTCGCAGGTTGTGCATAAGCCCTTTCTCCCCGCCTGAAGGATTTCTCTTCCAGCAGAGCCTCCTCCTCTCGTACAACTCGGATCAGTTCCAAGTACTTCAACTCTTGATTGACTGCTCTGCTTCTCAGCTGCATCATCACCGGATCTAACGGTTGAGAGCCTCTCAGGATCTGCTTTATTCGTATCTTATCTACGTCAGCCGGTTCGGCCCCTTTCTTGAGGAGTATTTGGTGCAGAATCTTATCCAAGCGCCTCATGTAATCAATCATTCTCTCACCTCTCTTCTGATAGGTGTGTTCGTACTGATATACCAGTTCCGCTGCCTTTTCTGTTCGCCCAAACACTTCTTCAAGAACGTTCAGATAATCCAAAGCAGTACAATCTTTTCTACTCAATTTTAGGTTTCTCACCGCTTCTGACGCAGGTCCCTTTAAACTCTCGGTGATCCTTTGCTTTTTCTGGGCCTCAGGGACGTCCCACTCATCCAGAGCCTGCATCGCCTGTTCCACCCATTCCTCAAAGGTTTCTTCTCCGCCGGAGTTGGTACATTTCCTGTAAAGTTCCTTAACCGTCGATAACCGAAATTAGTGTGAGGAGGGCTTGTTTTCTGACATTTAGCCAGCAAATCTCCAATAGCCACGATAAATTCAGGCCCGATCATGGCCAACGGACTGGGCGCGGAAACACTTTCGGCTTCGCCACGTGGCGCACTTGGCTGAATCAGTTGGACTTCCACCTCAGCGGTCAACTTCACGCTCGCGCCCCGAAAACATGCTGGAATACCTTTTCTCCATTCGAGAAGAACATGCGTGTGAGAGGTATCTGGGTTTTTCTTAATGTCCAGAATTAACCCCCGATGATCTGGTGCTAGCGTGGCCACGGCCTGGCGAATCTGATCTTCGGCCCAAGTGTCTGCGGGAATATCCATGACTACGCAACATGCTAACTGACTACTATACTTCCCACACCATTCGGCAGCAGTGTCTGGATCCATATTTAACCCTTTAGATGCGGTTTTTCCAGAGACTGAATCCGGAAACGAGCCCCCACGTGTAGCGCTCACTCCCGGAGGAGCCGCTGAAAATGAACCACGGGTCAGTCTCCCCGCACTAGGGAATAAATATACTCCAACACGCTGAACAGTTTTATAATTTAAAAGGTTTACTAAAAAGTTTGCAGCTCTTAAGACACGGTATATGCAGGAAGATTTACAGTACTTTCGTAACACGATAAACGCGTAGCGGTAAAAGAAACGAAAACACGAGGGCTTCGTATTTTCGGAAAAAAAACCCCGACCGAGCAGAAAATTAAAAGATACGAAATTCGAGGAAAAACCGCGTAGCGGGACACAATAAAATACACAGTTCTCGTATTACGATAAGCGCGCAGCGGGAACAAAAAAAGGAAAAAATCGTTCAGAATGTAGCTTTTTCTTTGCCCCCTTGTATGGATTTTGAAAAAGGAAAACAGAGTCCTGCACAGGTTAAGTCCCAGAACTTGAAGTGATATATATTTATATATGTAGGGTACCCGGGTACTTTTCTACTGGCCAGTGAGCTTACTTTAACGATGTCTTCGACTAGTCAGTTGGGGCCCTGTGGGTTTTAGAAGGAAACAGCAGTGTACGCTTAAATTTACACACGGCCTTGGGGCCTCTCACCCATCCAGCGCAAGCTTGAGGTTCCGCTGACCCAGGACGTCTCTCCGCTCGATATTGACTGGGGACGCCGACCACCGGATCTGTTGTCTGGCCTTCCGTCTGTCAGCCGCAACTCAAGCCAGCTTACCGCCTGCTCCCCGCTTCCATCGACCGCGGTACTCCTTACTCGAGGGGTCTTCTCTCCTCAGCACTGCACTCGCAATACAGCTGGTGATGTCTCTCTCCCGCAAGGCTGGGTGGCCCGATTGTGAGGCCCAATCCACTCTGTCTGCGCTCCGGCCTAGCTCTGGATCTCTCCTTCTGTGTGTGTCTCTGTGCATCCGCTCTCCTCAGCTCTCTGGCGCGTTCTGCCTGCTCTCCACGAGGTGCAGGATGTACAGCCTCTCCACAAACCCACCCACTTCCTGTTTCTTCGCAAAGCATGCATGGATATGTAGTTCAAGTGTCCAGGGTCTTAAATCGTGATAGTCTCCATCTTGTGGCCAAAAATGGGTACTGCCACAGTAAACTTTAACACATCGCTACACACTTAATATAAAGAAGGCCATAAGGAAAGCAGTAAAGGACTTTGGTTTTTAACCCACATTACAGGCTGCTGCTCCGTCATATTTACGCTTTCATGGATTGATAAAACACATTTGACAATCTTTTGCTGTTTCGGAATGTTCGGGGTGTTCAGAAATGAAAAGATACAGTGTATACACCATTAGTAACGATCAGGAGTTTGTAAAGTTTCCTGGACTATTGAACTTACTAAAAATAAGTCTGTGACACTTTGTTCCAATTTGTCAAAACTCGTTATGTCAACAGCAGCTATTTGGATGTTACCTCTGCTAACAGTGCAACTCAACAGAAAGGGTTATTCTGAAAACATCGAAACCTCACTGAAATTTTGGTGCTTTCTGGTTCGGCGCACTTCAATGCACTTCGGCGATTCCATTTCACCGACCCTGTGGTGAATTCACTATTCACTGCAGGGTCCCCGAAGTGCGCAAAACATGGAGATACCAAACGCTGCCGAAGATCACAGATCAAACTGCCGAACTGCAAAAAGAAAAAAAAATGGAACTGCTATTCTTCTAAAAGGTGTTTAAACCAATAAAATTGCATGAAAATTTGTCTAAATAATAAAAAGGTCCTATAATATAAAGGTCTGTTACGAAATTTTAAAAAAATCTTTAAAAAAAATTGGGAATCAAAAATTTAGTCTAAAAAAATACAATACAAACAAATAAAAAATATTTTTCCAAAAAATACATAAATAAAAAGATGGTTTGCTGAAAATGCAGCTATCTACACCATTTTTTTTACTGTCAGTTCTCCAGTATTTGGCGAATTGACAGCTTTCTGAATAAACAAATTGCCATGAAATTGCACCATATGGTGAAATTCAACGTTTGATGCAATTCGGTGGAAATTTCGGCACTTATTGAATAACCCCTGGAGTATATGACTACTTCATCAAGCAGGTGTTATGAATGCCCATAGTGGAGGTGTTTGCATCGTAAGACACAAAACTACTCTACAGCATGAACATTTTAAGGTTAGCTAATTGTAACCCTCATTAATTATAAGGGCTCTGCTCACATACATTGATCGCTCAGCAGCTTTTCCAAGTTGAATAGTAGCTTCAGGTATAATATGACTCTATAATGTAATTTTTTAATTTTTTTTTGAGAAAGGATTTTACCAGGAAGGATACATTGAGATTTCTCTCGTTTTCAAGTATGTCCTGGGTGGTGAGTATGTACTGTTAGGTGTCTTGCCCAAGGACCAGGGCCGGCGCTAATGTAAGGCGGCACAGGCGGCCGCCTTACTGTCCTGGCCTGCTGCCAGTTTGAGGGGCGGAAAAATCTGATTTGCGGCGGCGCTGCAGTGTGTGTGCCTGTCTCAGTCCCATCCCACGTTCTTAACACGAGCAGGCACACTGTGTAATTTGGCGCCGCCCCCACACGTGATCCACATAGCCCAGGAAAACAACTGCAGGAGGAGCCACCAGCCCGCGTGCTTTCACTCTGCTGCGATGGAGGAGTGAGGCAGAGGAGATTTATTACCAGGTGTGAATAAACTAATGGGAGGGGGGTGTAGATTAATATACTGGGGGGCTTTAAATTGCTGCACTGGGTCTGGGGGCTGTAAATTGCTATACTGGGGGGCTGTAAATTGCTATACTGGGGGGGCTGTAAATAGATATACTGGGGGGCTGTAAATAGATATACTGGGGGGCTGTAAATGGATATACTGGGTCTGGGGGCTGTAAATAGATATACTGGGGGCTGTAAATTGCTATACTGGGTCTGGGGGCTGTAAATGGATATACTGGGTCTGGGGGCTGTAAATAGATATACTGGGGGGCTGTAAATTGAAATACTGGGTCTGGGGCTGTAAATAGATATACTGGGGGGGCTGTAAATGGATATACTGGGTCTGGGGGCTGTAAATGGATATACTGGGTCTGGGGGCTGTAAATAGATATACTGGGGGGGGCTGTAAATTGCTATACTGGGTCTGGGGGCTGTAAATTGATATACTGGGTCTGGGGGCTGTAAATAGATATACTGGGGGGGCTGTAAATTGCTATACTGGGTCTGGGGGCTGTAAATGGATATACTGGGTCTGGGGGCTGTAAATAGATATACTGGGGGGCTGTAAATTGCTATACTGGGTCTGGGGGCTGTAAATGGATATACTGGGTCTGGGGCTGTAAATAGATATACTGGGGGCTGTAAATTGAAATACTGGGTCTGGGGGCTGTAAATAGATATACGGGGGGGGCTGTATATGGATATACTGGGTCTGGGGGCTGTAAATGGATATACTGGGTCGGGGCTGTAAATAGATATACTGGGGGGCTGTAAATTGAAATACTGGGTCTGGGGGCTGTAAATAGATATACTGGGGGGGCTGTAAATGGATATACTGGGTCTGGGGCTGTAAATGGATATACTGGGTCTGGGGGCTGTAAATAGATATACTGGGGGCTGTAAATTGCTATATACTGGGTCTGGGGGCTGTAAATGGATATACTGGGTCTGGGGGCTGTAAATGGATATACTGGGTCTGGGGGCTGTAAATAGATATTACTGGGGGGGCTGTAAATTGAAATACTGGGTCTGGGGGCTGTAAATAGATATACTGGGTCTGGGGGCTGTAAATAGATTTACTGGGGGGGCTGTAAATAGATATACTGGGGGTCTGTAAATTGAAATACTATGGTCTGTGGGGGTGGTAATTGTAAATGATATACTGGGTCTGGGGGGTAAATAGATATACTGGGGGGCTGTAATAGATATAATGGGGGGCTGTAAATTACTGGGTCTGGGGGCTGTAAATTGATATACTGGGTCTGGGGCTGTAAATAGATATACTGGGTCTGGGGGCCGTAAATAGATATACTGGGGGGGCTGTAAATTGCTATACTGGGGAGCTGTAAATTGATATACTGGGTCTGGGGGCCGTAAATAGATATACTGGGGGGCTGTAAATTGATATACTGGGGTCTGGGGCTGTAAACTGATTTACTGGGGGTGTAAATTGCTATGCTGGTGGGTGTAAAATCATGTACTGGGGGTGTAAAATGATATGCAGGGGGTTTGAATAAACGGATATTGGTACATTACCTTTTTTTATTGCTGTGGAGCTCTGTTATACACTCATTCACACTGCACATTACTGTGAGTTTTATTGCTGTGGATTCTGTGATACGCTCATACACACAGCACATTACTGTGAGTTTTATTACTGTGGAGCTCTGTGATACGCTTTTACACACTGCACATTACTATGAGTTTTATTGCTGTGGAGCTCTGTGATACGCTCATACACACCGCACATTACTGTGAGTTTTATTACTGTGGAGCTCTGTGATACGCTCATACACACTGCACATTACTATGAGTTTTATTGTTGTGGAGCTCTGTGATACGCTCATGCACACTGCACATTACTGTGAGTTTTATTGCTGTGGATTCTGTGATACGCTCATACACACTGCACATTACTATGAGTTTTATTGTTGTGGAGCTCTGTGATACGCTCATGCACACTGCACATTACTGTGAGTTTTATTGCTGTGGAGCTCTGTTATACACTCATTCACACTGCACATTACTGTGAGTTTTATTGCTGTGGAGCTCTGTTATACACTCATTCACACTGCACATTACTGTGAGTTTTATTGCTGTGGATTCTGTGATACGCTCATACACACCGCACATTACTGGAAGGTTTATTGAAGTGAGCTCTGTAATTTGCAGTGTGTATAAGTACATCAATAACGTAGACGTATCTTATAAACCTGAATTGCTCCTGGTGAGGGTATAAATAAAACCCACCAGTTTCTCTCATGGCTGAGAAGCCGCATGAGGACATGTGGTTGCTTAGAAAGCAGCTTTTGGTTTCATTAGGAAGGACTAGCCTGACCCAGAGGTGTCGTGATGCGGCAGAAGAGCTTACACTTTAATGACCATTCAAATAAACCAAAACCTCTGTGTTTTGTTTAACATGGAGCTACAGGGGTGAGCAGGGCTGGACTGGGACAGAAAATCAGCCCTGGATGTCATCCAGACCGGCCCAAATTAATTATGCAAATACGCACAAATATAGTATATAATCCAACTGGATCGCTCAACCAATCGCTCTACAGATACTGGAGTTGCTGCAGAGCGATTGGGTAAAGCACCGCAGTGGCACTGAGGTCAAGTGTGCACCATGCCTTAAGGTGAGGCGGATGCGCAGAGGGTCTCACCGGCACGGTGGCCGCAATATGAGACTGCGTCTGTTTTGCAGTGTGGAAGTTCTCACCTCACCCATTAAGGGCAGCGCGAGCCACGCGGTGAACCAGCATTCACACTGGCCCACAGAGCCATCGGCCCACCGGGAATCTCCCTGTAGTCCCTATGGCCAGTACATGCCTGGGGGTGAGCGCAAATGACAACTTATTTTCTTGGTATGTTTTAGAGATTATTATGGATCTCAATGCTGATTGACATGGCATGGTAGGGATGGGGGGGGGGCACCAAAACGCACCTTCGCCTGAGTAGACAAAAATGCTTGCACCGGCCCTGCCAAGGACCCTTACTGGAGAGGTGCTCTTGCCGGGATTGAACCTGTGTCTCCACAGTCTCTCTCAACAGTTATAGAGCAGAGATGTTACATCTACTCCACCCAGCTAGCATTAATGACGTATGTCCTATTTATAGGTGTGCACTGCCTTTATTTTAACCCCTTAGTGACCGGGCGGTTTTACACAAATCCGTCCTTTAGTGACCGCTGCTGTTTTTACGTTTCTGCGCTGCTCGTGTTTAGATCAAATTTTCCTCTTACTCGTTTATTCAACCCACACATATTATACACCCTTTTTCCCGCCATTAAATGGACTTTCTAGAAATACCATTATTTCCATCATATCCAATAATTTAATATAAAAAAAATATGAAATATGATGAAAAAAATTGTAAAAACACACTTTTTCGTAATTTAATTCCCTAAAGCTATAACCACCAATAAAGACCCCGGCTAAATAGTTTCCAAATTTTATCCCGAGAATAGAAATACCCAATTTTTACATGATTTTACCTTTTAACCCTTTCACTGCTGAGCCAGTTCACCTATGTGCGCTGCGCTCATTCTGACCATTTTGTGCTAATTATTTTTAGATGACAGCCTAGGTCCTATTTAATTAAACTCCCCCCAGACAAAAAAAACTTTAAAAAAAAAAACATTTTTTTATTTAATTTAATTTTTTTATTATTTTTTTTTTATTTAATTTTTTTTTTACATTTTTTTTTAAAACCAAACCTGGTCATGTTTGGTATCATTTGAAAGGCCATAATCAGGCCTTTCAAATGATGGCAAATATGACCATCTAGCTGCCATGGATCGGGAGATAAAGGGATCCTTAGGATCCCCTTATCTCTACATGGCAGCTAGAGGGTTAACTGGCCCACTGACATCCTCACACATATGGTGAGGTTGTCAGTGGGTGGGGGGGACCTGGAGGCTTGGCTGACATCCAAGATGTCAGCCCCCCTCCAGGTTTGAATCACGTTTTGGCGCCAATTGGTGCCGCGACGTGATCCGGCGGCGAAATGGTTAATGCCATACACCGCTGGAAAGGGGAGGCTCTCCCATCTCCAGCGGTGCAAACGGCATCTCCCTAGCTTCAATGGTTGGGGAGATAGAGGGCTCCGAAGGAGCCCCCCCTCCCCTCCATTGAAACACATGGGGGCACCTTCTGATGACGTCACCACGCAGCGTGGCGACGTCATCAGCCTCGCCTGCCCATGTAAATCACATGGGCAGGCTTCCTCCCTGTCAGATCGACGTGGGATCCAACGAGGGAGGTGAGTATCGGGCGGGAGGGGATTTGGCGCCGCTGACGTACCCTGTACGTCATCGGGTCTAAGGGAGACCCGAACACAGGACGTACAGGGTACGTCAGCGGTCGGGAAGGGGTTAAGATATGCATATATGTTATGTTTATTACTTCCAAACTGTATAATACATAAAAACATAGAAAATGTCGGCAGATAAGAACCTTTCGGCCCATCTAGTCTGCCCAATTACATGGATACTTTACCTGGATTTATCTTTTGTTTAGGATAGCCTTATGCCTATCCCATGCTTGCTTAAAGGGATACTCTAGGCAACATGACCACCTAAGCTCTTTTAGGTGGTCATGATGCCCGGAGTATCCTGCCCCCTGTCCCCCCTCCCTCCGCTCAGCGGTTCAGCTCAAAAAGCTGAAAACAGCTGAGAGAGGCGGAGAACTTTACTCCGCCCTCCCAGCTGTCAGTCAGCAGAGCGGGAATCATATTTCCCGCTTCTGCCGACTTTTGCCGAGTAGGAGACGTCATCGCGCTTTCAGCGCGATGACGTCTCCTACTCACCGCAGAAGCTGGCGGCTCCCTCTGAGGGTTAGTGTTGCGCGCATCCTCTTGCGCGCAACACTAATCCTCAGAGGGACCCGGGAGGAAGCCTGCCGATTGGCTGGCTTACGTGAGAGGCGCGCATGCGCGCTTCTCACGTAAACCAGAAGGCAAGAAGAAGAAAGAAGGATGGGAGAGCGGAAGAGGAGGGTGGGGAGTATAAAAAAAAAAACAGCGCTGGAAACAAGAGGACTTTAGGGTAAGTATTAAAGTTAAAAACACACAAAAAAAAACCTATCTATTAAGGGAATAGGGATAGGTTAGGATTAAAAAACGGGGGGGGGGTGATTTTTTGCTAGAGTGTTCCTTTAAATTCAATTACTGTTTTGGCCTCTACCACTTCAACTGGACGGCTGTTCCATGTATCCACCACCCTCTCAGTAAAATAATGCTTTCTGATGTTACTTTTAAACCTTTGCCCCTCTAATCTAAGACTATGTCCTCTTATTTTGCTACTTTGTTTCCTTTTAAATATACTCCTTCCTCTACCTTGTGGATTCCCTTTATGTATTTAAATGTTTCTATCATATCTCCTCTGTCTTGTCTTTTTTCCAAGCTGTACATGTTAAGATCATTAAGCCTTTCCTGGTAACTTTTCTCCTTCAAGCCGTACACCATTTTAGTAGCCCTTCTCTGAAATCTCTCTAAGATGTCTATATCCTTCTGGAGATACGGTCTCCAGTACTGCACACAGTACTCCAAGTGAGGTCTCACCAGTGCTCTGTACAGTGGCATGAGCACTTCCCTTTTCCTACTGCTAGTACCTCTCCCTACACAACCAAGCATTCTGCCAGCATTTCCTGCTGCTCTATTACATTGACTACTTACCCTTAGATCCTCTGAATAATAACCCCTAAATCCCTTTCCTCAGATGTTGAGGTTAGGACTGTATCAAATATTCTATATTCAGCCCTTGGGTTTTTACGTCCCAGGTGCATTATCTTGCACTTATCCACATTAAAACTCAATTGCCACAGCTCCGACCATTTTTTTTGTTTACCTAAATCATTTGTCATTTGGCTGATCCCTCCAGGAACGTCAACCCTGTTGCAAATCTTTGTGTCATCAGCAAAAAAGACATACTTTACCATTAATACCTTCTGCAATATCACTAATAAAAATATTAAAGAGAATGGGTCCAAGTACTGACCCCTGATGTAACCCACTGGTAACAAGACCTTGCGCCAAATAAACTCCATTTACCACAACCCTCTGTTGCCTGTCACTCAGCTACTGCCTAATCCATTCAACAATATTGGAATCCAAGCTCAAAGATTGCAATTTATTGATAAGCCTTCTATGCGGAACAGTATCAAAAGCCTTACTGAAATCTAAATAAGCAATGTCTACTGCACCACCTGTGTCTATTATTTTTGTTACCCAATCAAAAAAATCAATAATATTAGTTTGGCATGATCTCCCTGAGGTAAACCCATGTACATATCACGATCTATTAAATCTCATAATCATTATTATGAATAAATATGGAAACCCACAAAAATGTGTAGACAGAGACCTAAGAGGTCAGAAACAGACTGAATAATCAAGTGGACACATCCTCAGGGCCGGATTTGCATCTCAGGAGCCTGTAGGCACAGAAGTGTGTAGCGCTTCTACACCTCCCACCACAACAACAAAAAAAGAAACATGCCAAAATTACTTTTTAAATTTATGTTTTGGGGCAAGCAAAAGTATTTAGAATTTTTTTTTGAAAAACTGAAAAATAGTTTCTCTCTGCGCTCAAGTCAAAAGAAGGGGCAGAGTTTCCTTAGTTGAGTTACTGCAGTTTCATTGTTTGTTTTTATATGTAAAAGCATATTTTGCTTCTGCTGTAGAACAGAGAAAAAGATTAATTTTGCATTTACTTTTTTTCAATTTGATATTTTTACACATTACATGGTCATGTTTGGTATCATTGTAAAGATCAGACTCTGATCTTTCCAATGACACCTCATTTAACCTTGTGTGGTGTACAGTTCAGAGATGCAGGTTCCAAAGTCCCCCTGTCTCTCCTCACTGCAGCGCCACAGTCCAGGTTGTTGATGAAACAATGCATTGCATCATCAGCTCCAAACTTGCTGGCAGTGTGGGAAATGAGAAGGTGAGTTAGCGCAACATTACTGGTCACTTTATAATTGTAAACTAAATAACAGTGCTACATTTGGAAAAAAAAAAAGAGAAACATATTTGTTAAATTATTTGTACATAAATCTAACCTGGCTATATTTGGTATCTCTGGAAGGCCAAAATCTGGTCTTTCCAATGATATGTCCCTCTAGCCCTTAGGGCTCCAAAGATTCAGTGGTCTAAATGAAATTAAATTGTACATGCCTACTCTGCCTAGTTATAAATCCAGCCCTGCACGTCGTTCTGAGCATGCCTCTGGTCCTATTCATTTTACAAAACATGGAAAAGTAGCAGATACAATGAATATTGAGCGATTCTGAGTTTTTGAAAAAGTGAATAATACATTTTTTTTCCCCAAAGTAGGTGTTCAGTGATTTTGTTATTGCAAAATCACTTAATACCTTTAAAAGTTGCACAACCTGTGGATACCTCACAACGCATAATGAGTTATTTTCTATACTGTGAACTTTGAAAGCCACTTAAAATACTGTGCCAAGATATCCATGCTAGAAAAGGTTGATCTATTGCTTCCATTTCTTTTAGCCCCATTGCTCAAATCTCCCAAAAATTATACAAGACTCGAAAATTGGAGCTACCGCTTGAAATACCTTTGCAATAAGCAGTACAAAAAATGTATGTTTCCTTATAGCAGGTGCTCTGACAAACGGTATCCTGCAGGAAAGCCGCATATGAAAAACAATGTGATAATAAAGGTGACATAAAAAAGTTGCGTAATTAAAAAAAACTCTCAAATTCATCTGCCATTGAAATGGATGCCTGCTCAAATCGCCGCAGCCAGTTTCAGCTGTTTTCGAATTGATGTCTAGGGTTAGGGTTAGAAATTTGAGTTAGGGTGGCAAACACAGGGATCAACAAATCAATATGATGACGCACCAAACAAACTCCGGGGGTAATTTAGATAAAACATGTTTATATGTATATTTGAAAGACAAATCAAGAGATGTGCTGTGGATATAGTGCTAAGTGTGTATGTGTGTGCACATCTGGTTATTTATTTCCAAAATAAAGGCTTCAACACCAAACAGGACACATTTTGAGATGACTATAACATCTTTAAAGAGAAATAGATCAAACATAAACAAAATAACTTACAAATAATTGCAATACTGTCTAAACTAAAAGTCTGCGCCCAGAATCTTAAACTGTATTTAATTGAATGTAAAGTGGGGTGAAGTACTTTCTACACTTAATTTAGTAACACATGAATGTTTCAAATATGTATATTTTCCCCTGGATGCAACAGTTTAGATAATTTATAACAAAGTCATCATAATTATAAAAAAAAAGATTTAACTACATATAACAGGGGTCAGCAACCTTGGTCCTCCAGATGTTTTGGAACTACATTCCCCAAGAGTCTCTGCCAACCTAACAAGTAGCTGAGCATCATGAGAGATGTAGTTCAAAAACAGTTTTCGGGCAATGATTGCTGACCCCCAACATAAAATACTCTAAACACCTAAGCAGAACACTTCTCTTTACTTATCTCTTTAATTGTAAAGCAGATACCTGCTAAAAAGGCTCCTTTTAATCTTTATTATGGAAGCCTTGAGAGTTGCATAGGGATTTATGGACTAAGCGCTGACTAGAAATTGTAATTTAGTGCTATGCTTGATTATGCAGAATTGATAAAACAGCAGATACTGTATATGTAGGTCATGAATGATCATTAAAACAAAAAACAGAGCCCCCTGATTGCTCAGTATTAATCCCTATAAATACCCAGACTCTGAAATCAATAGGATCCTTGCATTTAGTTAATGTAGGGCAATCAATGCTTTACCTTCCCAGTTTGTCTGAGCTTTTCTTTAATAAAACCCAAAGCAGGGATTGAATGTTTACAAAGTAAAAGAAGGGAGAAGAAACAACATTATCACAAACAATACTATGGGAGCAGTGCACTGGACACAATGCCTTGGTCAGTGCAGTGGGCTGTATACAGGACATGCAATACAGATTAATCTCATTTTAATTCCCAGGATTTAAACACAGACTGAATGCCTGCCAGGTACTAAGAGTAAATTAATGCTCTTACATTGCACACATAAGCATGACAGTAATCCACTGCACATGTCAGCTCACTTCAGTGTCTGTACACACTGTTAAACCATAGGAGTAACACAACATCATGAATCTGTTTATTTTATTAAGATATTTTCATGTCAGCAACAATTTACCTCCCCTCAGAGGTTTCCAGTTGCACTACTGGTGTGCGAATGGAATAATGAGACGTTGATACATTGTAGCACAGAGGAAAGGGTAAGTGTATTCTGGTGTGACACTGGGGGGTTTGCTGTCAATGCACTGTCTGTCCTTTTGATGTTTTTAGCTTACATAGGCAGCAGGGCATTGTGCACACGGTCTGTGCCAGGTTCCTTGTTTATTTATCATGCATCAATTTATTTTCAGATGAGATATTTATTATTTGCTTGTCATTATGGTTTTAAATAATAAGATTCACTTTGCAGGGCTAAAGCAGGTGTCAATACTCACATGTGCGACCTTGGCAGAGGATGTCCAGCTGGAGGAGAGACGAAGTTAAGACCAGAGCCCAAAGTTTGTTCATGAGCCTCATGATGCACAGGAGTATAAGACACCTGACCAACAGGAGAGGGTCACCTACTTCCTAACTAACCCTGCCAGATCCCCTGCTGAGAGATATTGCTTATTTACTAGTTCTGTCACTTCTCCTGCCTGATATGTTCACTGCCCTACATCGCATAATCCTTTGTCCCTGATGCACAGGAGAGAGACCCTTTTCTAGATCTGCTGGTCCTGGTCCCTGTCCCTGGTGCACAGAAGAGAGCCCCTTTTCTAGATCTGCTAGCCCCTGTCCCTGGTGCACAGGAGAGAGCCCCTTTTCTAGATCTGCTAGCCCCTGTCCCTGGTCCCTGTCCCTGGTGCACAGAAGAGAGCCCCTTTTCTAGATCTGCTAGCCCCTGTCCCTGGTGCACAGGAGAGAGACCCTTTTCTAGATCTGCTAGCCCCTGTCCCTGGTCCCTGTCCCTGGTGCACAGAAGAGAGCCCCTTTTCTAGATCTGCTAGCCCCTGTCCCTGGTGCACAGGAGAGAGCCCCTTTTCTCGATCTGCTAGCTCCCTGTCCCTAGTGCACAGGAGAGAGCCTCTTTTCTAGAGCTGCTAGCCTCCTGTCTTTGTTGCACAGGATAGAGCCCCTTTTCTAGCTCTGCTAGCCCCTGTCTTTGTTGCACAGGAGTGAGTCCCTGCTTTAGTTCTGTTAGCCCCCTGTCCTTATTGCAAGGGAGGAAATCCCTTTTCCAGATCTGCTAGCCTCCTGTCTCTGTTACACAGGAGAGAGCCACTGTTCTAGTCTAGATCTGCTAGCCCCCTGCCCTGGTGCACAGCAGAGGATCCCTCTCCAGCTCGGCCTGATCAGTGTGAGCTCAGTCTGGCGTTCTTCAGTGCTCTGGGCTGGGGGGAGCTGTGCTCTGGAGATAGGAGGGAGGCCTCATGATCCCAGGGCAATTCCAGGAAACATCCCTCCCCTGTAAACTAACATGACCAGTACACAAACAGGACAAGGCATGGGATCGGGTAACCATAGAGAAGAATCAGGCTAGGAGTGCAGGGAGGATTGCAAAACCTCTGATGTTTACTTTTCACTAAGCAATGCAGCCCTTCATTAATACTAACTTGACTTTCAGAGATTGCATAAAAATGATACAGGCAGTGTGAGATGGAAAAGAATAAACACAAGCAAAGATGTAATTGGCAAAGAGCAATGTGCAAGCTGCTTTACCCTCAGGCTCATCCTGATGGAGTCCAGCCTGTCCCAGCATGCATGCCAGACAATACATCTGCTCCCAGGGTAATGGACAAACTTTAAGGATATACTGGGGTCAACTAGGAAGTCAAGCCAAGCTTCAGTGGAGGAGTCACACCTGGAGCAGACACATATGGTCCTAAAGATTCTGATAAACTATCACCTTTAAATCATGAGGTGTAAAACCTGTAACAAGCTTCAAGGAAAAGTGAAAAAAAAAAAGAGATGGTAAAGTGCAGCCCTGGGCTTGAAACACTGTATCCAAAAGACAATCTATATGACTGTAATACAATGTAATTATTAATCTCCTCAATCCAACTGTGTAGGCTAGGGTCAAACGAACGCATTATTCGCAGCAGCCGTCAAAAAAGTGCGTCCAAACGCATTGATGTATTTTTTCACGGAATGCGCGAAAACGGTCAGACGACGCGCATTTTCGTGCGTGATTTTTTACAGTTCGTCAATAAAACACTTCTTGCGTTTGGATGTTATGTAGGCTGGACATTAGCAGCGTCTGACATCTCCTAATCACGCAAACACGCCGCTATGCCGCCGCAGCGCACTCTGTACGTCAGTACTAGCGGTTCTGCGTTCTCGAAAAAATGCGTTCTCGAAAAAATGCGTTTATTTTCCACTTGCGTTGCGCGGCCACACTTTCGTGCGGCCGTACATCGTATATTGGCCGTCATTGCCCGTCATTTGCTGCTACTGCGGCTGTGATTAAGTGCACCTAAACGCACGTTAAAAATGCGTTAGTCTGACCCCAGCCATAAACAACTCAAAACAATACAGAACTTTGTAAGCCTTAGCACACTGTGATATACCGCTATATAAGGCTATGGTCAGACGAAAGCATTTTTAACGTGCGTTTAACCGCACGAAATCATGGCCGTGCTAGCAGCAAATGACGTCCAATGCCGGGGAACATACGAAGAACGGCCGCACAAAAGTTCATCCGCGCAACGCAAGTGGCAAACGAACGCATTTTTTCTAGAACGTCAAACCGCTACTACTGACGTACAGAGTGCGCTGCGTCCGCTAGCGGCGTGTTTGCATGATTGGGAGACGTCAGACGCTGCACACGTCCGGCCAACATAACGTCCAGACGCAAAATGGTTTTATTGATGATCCGTACAAAATCACGGACGTAAAATGCGCATCGTATGACCGCTATCGCATATTCCGTGAAAAAATACGTCCATTTGTTCGAACGCACTTTTTCACGGACAACGTGAAAAATGCGTTAGTCTGACCCTAGCCTTAAAGTCTAAATTGATATTTGAATGTCTGAGATCCTAGAAGAAGTAAATGCTCAAACTAGTGGACTTCCAAAGGTGTGAAATAAATTATTCAGAGCTTTTAATAAGCTGGAAATGCAATGGTTAATGATGTTTAATGACGTTATTGATATTTTCTAACTCTGGTGGTCAAAGGCCAGTTTATTGACCAAGCCTTCCTGTGACTGCCTTATCACCTTACTGACCCCAAATGACCTTCTTCTTATCAATGTCCAGCTCACATTCCCTCATTTACTTAAGGGTCTATTCACAAAGCAAAGAGATTGCGTGCAATTTCCATGCTTTGTGTTTTGTCGCATTTCGGCACGCTATGGCAATTCCATTTCACATAAAATACAGTGAATTCACTATTTAGCGAACGGCCTCCGTATTTTGTGGAAATTGGAGACGCTGAAGCAGTTAACGGACGTCAGCGAAAATTGCCAAATTGTGCCGATAAGCATTGAATTTCCACCGAACTGGAAAAAAATGCACGTCTCCTATTCTCCTATAGTTTCAATCAATAAAAATTTAGTAAAAAAAATGTGTCCAAATAATAAAAAGGTCCTTTAAAAAATAAATAACACATAATCAGCAGTATTCTGTCTGACCTACCAGCACTTAAAATCAGCAGCACCTGTCAGACCCAGCAACAAGTAATCAACAGCACTCTGCCAGACCCAGCAGCACATATGCAGCAGTACTCTGTCAGACCCACAGCACATATGCAGCAGTACTCTGTCAGACCCAGCAGCACATATGCAGCAGTACTCTGTCAGACCCAGCAGCACTCAAAATCAGCAGCACTCTGTCAGACTCAGCAGCAGCACAATAAATGTAATGCGTTTGAATCATCCTGAAAATACCCCCCCATCCATTCCCGGGCCATGGAAAAATTGTCTTCCACAAAACCAGTTCCTGGTGCCAAAAAGGTTGGGGATAGGAGATTTTATCAATAAAAATGTAATAAAAAAATGTGTCCAAATAATAAAAAGTTCCTTTAAAAAATAATATAAATGTCATAAATTAAGTGAAAACAACAAACGCCATATACGGAAATAGTAAAAAAAAATATACACACATGTATTGCATTTCATTACAATGTTGCGGTATCGGCTGCTTTATCCATGCTCTTTATTTGTCCACTTTTCATCAAAACATGATCAGATTTAGATTTTTTGTTCTGGTTGATTGAATCAATTTCAGGAAAAAAAATATTGCTTGCTACTCAGCTTTATATTTTCCAATGAAACAACTGACAGATTTAAATTAAGCCCCAAGGCAGGAAGAAAACAGCAGGAAAGTGGACCCTGCTTAATATACATTATAGCAATATTTAATAACACAAAGTGAAAAAATAACAGCGGAGGTGAAAAAAAAAATAGAAACAAAGATGTCTTGGAGATTTTTGCCTCTTTAGTGGTTTGGTGTAACATTTCCCATAATTGTTTTAGTAAATAACACTGACGCGCTGCAGAGAGAAGCATTAAGGCCTGTGTCACACGAGCGGTTTTCAGAGCGTAAGGAACGTCCATGAGAGTGAACGTTCCTTCCATTCAGAGAAACGTGTGGCCACCTCGCTGAGCGCAGTTAGTGCGCTGCAAAGCGCGATCCTCTTATGGAGGATCGCGCTTTGCAGTCCCGTCGAATGCGCGTCGTAGCGTTTCGACAGGTATACTTCCAGCACATCCACTGTAGCGCGCAATTGGTGCGTGCACTACAGCGTGTGGCCGGTCCCGTCGAAACATCACAGAATTGCGACGAGCATACATAGTGCGCTCGTCTGACACTGGCCTCAAAGCACCATGGCCACTATAGATTTTTGCATCAGTTATTTTTGAAGAACTCTGTCCCAATAGCCTTTATTGCTTAAGTCAGTCTAGGGCTGGTGCAAGGATTTCTGCCATAGGTAAAAAATATTTTGCCGCACGTCCACGCTAGTGTTTCCTCCCAAATATTGACTTTGCTCCCTTATTAATACATCTCAAACTCTTGTGAGGTCTAGCTCAGGGGACAACCACCTTGCTCTGCTATGAGGCAGTGGAGTAAGCTTTCAATCAGAGGGCGCTTAATGTTAAAGTGCTCTTGCGGCTATCCTTGGCTAACTCAGTCCATTCCGCTACAGTCAATGACGCACGAGATGCGTAAGCTGCGTAGGTAGGCTGGAGGAGGGGCCTGCCGCAGCAGCCGAGAAGCGTGGCGTACTACACCCCGTCAGCAGTAACGCCTCCCCCCCCCCGCTGGGCACAACCTGCCTGGCGGTAAGGGGTTAATGCCTTCAATACCAAGTATAGGAGCTGTTAATGTACAGTGAGAAGGCACAGGAAGGCGCTATACTCGAGGCGCAAGCACAGCCAGTTATAACTTCTCGATGTATCATACTCCAGTACTTATCTTAATGGCAACCATGGAATAGGGCCCAAAATATAAACACTTAAAATATCAACGTAATACTGTATATCAGGGCTCAAAATTTCCACTCCCCTATTCGCATTTGGCGAGTAGAATTTAAGTGAGGGCGAGTGGAAATACACACGCAGGCAGCACAATAAATTATTTTGTTCGGTATATTCCGGCAGTGTCACCATGCAGCCCCCCCCTTCCCTAGGCTGCACGGTGGAAGGAGACAGCTGCCTAACCTGAACCAGCCCGTCTGTCACTGGCAGGGGGGGGAGAGGAGCTTCCCTGCCTCCTCGCTCTGCTCACACTGGGCTCTGATGACTGGGTATACATGTATCTGGGGTCTGATGTCTGGGTATTAATGTATTTTGTAACTTTATTCTACATAAAACATTTAACAGTGTAATTTCATAAGATAATTTAAGGGTGTGTGTTTAGGGGCAGAGTTAAGGGCTGGGTAGAGGTTAAGTGGAGCAACTGGTGGCGAGTAACTCTTATGGCCTGGTTAGTAGTTTGGGACTTGAAAATTTGAGCCCTGCTGTATATTATCACTGTATGTTTTGTTATTTGATGCCGCTTCCTGTAAAACCAGTATCAGGGTTATTCAGAGAAAGGCGAGAACCAGGAGGTGAACTGGCAGGGGAAGAGAACAATCTAGACCAAATAGCCAATTTCGAAAGTGAGCTAAATGAGAGAGTTTTCTGGTTTGGCTAGTTTGACCTAGAATTTTCACTTCTCCAGACATTCTCCTGAGTTTCACCTTTCTTTGAATAGACCTGTGTATGTCATGTGACGCTGCTTCGTATAAAACCACTATATATGCAAATCGCTGCACTCTGTGAACATATTTTCCATGTTTTCAGGTTTGTAAAGGCAGTAAAAATATAATTACGGGATATAAATTGTTGCTGGTTTCAACATGCTGCATTTAGGAGACGCTCACAAACCACCAAAATATCCCTTTATCAGAAATCCAGACATGATCTGTTGGTTTTATTAAATGAATGATTACAATGAATGGCTATTCCCAGGCTGGGCTCAGTCTCCCTTTCAGGTCAAAACAGAGGAAGGTTTTTTCCAGAAAGTAAAATAATTAAAAGGCAAAAACAACCAAACCTTACAAAATGTAACCCACCCCCGCCCCATTTATCAACTATGGTCTTCGTTCATCCCAATCCCGCGGTAGGGCCTCTTGTAGGCCGAACTCTCGCAGAGCATCACGGGAAATGTAGTCCACAGTCAACTTCTGCACACACTGCTCATTATTACCAAGGGTCGGACTTGGCTCCGCCTAGTTACCAAGGTTACCTGCATAGTAACAGCGTCATTAACAACCTTTGTTGTCATCCTCCCCCGGCAGCCTTGGTAACCGCCTCCATTCCATACCGCGCCCCCTCGGCCCGCCAATGGCTTTGCACAGAATGCCAGTCACGTGTTCAGATTTGCCTACGTCGTAGCGAACCAGCAATGGCGGCTCTGGTCTGTCCTCAGGCCGGAGTTAGCGGATAATCCAAGAGCGGACGGATCTGTTTGTCTGTGTGTCTGTCCGGGAGAGAGAAAGAGAGGGTGAGCCGGGTCTGGAGCTGCGAGCCGGGGGAAGAGCCTTGTGACGCGGTTAGCTGCAGCCCGTGCCCATCCAATCAATGGATCCAGCAGCATCCTGACTCCAGTGGATAGCAGGCCCGAGACAGGCAGGCAGGCAGGGATATATGGAGTAAGAGACAGGGACCTGGAGAGAGAAGAGACTGACAGGGGACATTGAAAGAGAAGAGACAGGGGACATTGAGAGAGAAGAGACTGGCAGGGGACATTGAGAGAGAAGAGACTGGCAGGGGACATTGAGAGAGAAGAGACTGGCAGGGGATATTGAGAGAGAAGAGACAGGGGACATTGAGAGAGAAGAGACAGGCAGGGGACATTGAGAGAGAAGAGACAGGCAGGGGACATTGAGAGAGAAGAGACAGGCAGGGGACATTGAGAGAGAAGAGACAGGCAGGGGACATTGAGAGAGAAGAGACAGGCAGGGGACATTGAGAGAGAAGAGACAGGGGACATTGAGAGAGAAGAGACAGGCAGGGGACATTGAGAGAGAAGAGACAGGGGACATTGAGAGAGAAGAGACAGGGGACATTGAGAGAGGAGAGACTGGCAGGGGACATTGAGAGAGAAGAGACAGGGGACATTGAGAGAGAAGAGACAGGGGACATTGAGAGAGAAGAGACAGGCAGGGGACATTGAGAGAGAAGAGACAGGCAGGGGACATTGAGAGAGAAGAGACAGGCAGGGGACATTGAGAGAGAAGAGACAGGCAGGCCAAGGAGAGAGAAGAGATGGCTAGGGGCCAAGGAGAGAGAAGAGATTGGCTAGGGGCCAAGGAGAGAGAAGAGATTGGCTAGGGGCCAAGGAGAGAGAAGAGATTGGCTAGGGGCCAAGGAGAGAAAGAGATTGGCTAGGGGCCAAGGAGAGAGAAGAGATTGGCTAGGGGCCAAGGAGAGAGAAGAGATTGGCTAGGGGCCAAGGAGAGAGAAGAGATTGGCTAGGGGCCAAGGAGAGAGAAGAGATTGGCTAGGGGCCAAGGAGAGAGAAGAAGATTGGCTAGGGGCCAAGGAGAGAGAAGAGATTGGCTAGGGGCCAAGGAGAGAGAAGAGATTGGCTAGGGGCCAAGGAGAGAGAAGAGATTGGCTAGGGGCAAGGAGAGAGAAGAGATTGGCTAGGGGCCAAGGAGAGAGAAGAGATTGGCTAGGGGCAAGGAGAGAGAAAGATTGGCTAGGGGCCAAGGAGAGAGAAGAGATTGGCTAGGGGCCAAGGAGAGAGAAGAGATTGGCTAGGGGCCAAGGAGAGAGAAGAGATTGGCTAGGGGCCAAGGAGAGAGAAGAGATTGGCTAGGGGCCAAGGAGAGAGAAGAGATTGGCTAGGGGCCAAGGAGAGAGAAGAGATTGGCAGGGGACAAGGAGAGAGAAGAGACGGGCAGGGGACAAGGAGAGAGAAGAGACGGGCAGGGGACAAGGAGAGAGAAGAGACGGGCAGGGGACAAGGAGAGAGAAGAGACGGGCAGGTATGAACATGGTGAAAGATGAGACAATGACAGGCAGTAGACATGGAGAGCGATGATGGGGGCAGAGAATGAAGAGATGGGCAGGGGATTTGGAGATAGTTCAGCCCTGTGTGTTATATTGATACTTAAGGCTATTCGTTTGATTTAACTCATGACGTGCTGGATTTCTATAAAGCATTCAGACACTCTTTGTGCTTTTCTTTTTGCTTCAGGCTCTGATCCATTCCTCTCCCAGGTTGAGTAGCGGATCCCATGTATTGATCGAGTGTTTCCTGAATCCCTGCTGCAGACCTCCCGCTGGATGCAGACCTCCCGCTGGATGCAGACCTCCCGCTGGATGCAGACCCGGCTTGGATTTCATGTGTCCATGGAATAGGAATGTTCAGTCTGATGGCAAATTGCTGCAGTTGGTTAAAGCGTTGGCGCGAGCCAGTGAAGTGAGTCGTGAGAAACATTATTTAATGAAATGCCACGTTACATTAACAGAGAGATGGATCTAAGTGTAGCTGTCACATTTAGCTGCTGGGCACCACGTCCCTAAAGTAATGTGTTTTTAGAGACTTTTCGAGAGAGGCACGAGGAGCAATGAATGTAATGAGGTGGGGAGCGCCATAGATGCAGGCAGCTTGGGAAAAGTCCTGAAGGCGAGAGGGAGGAGTGCGGGTACAAAGAGATGATAATAACAGATCATTGGCATAACGAAGAGACTGTGGTGGAACACACCTTCCAGTAAGTGTTGAGATATAGGCAGGGGCGCGGTTATGGAGAGCTTTGTATGTGAGGACCAGTATTTTGAATTGGATTTTAATAGAAACAAGGAGCCAGTGTGGAGATTGACTAAGGGGCGAGGTGCAGGAGGTGAGGTGGATGAGCCTGGCAGAGGCGTTCATTACAGCCTGCAGAGGCAGAATTTGGGATCAATTAAGGCCAATGAGAAAAAGGTTACAGTAGTTGAGGGGGGAAACAAGTGCTTGAATTATCATTTTAGTAGGGTCCTGGGTTAGAGAGGGGCGGATGCGCACAATATTCTTAAAATTAAAGTGTCAAAATTTGGGTAGTGACTGTATGTGAGGAGTGAAGAAGAGATCAAACAGGACACTGGGGCAGCGAGCCTGTGAGGTAGAAGGAAAATTCAACCGCAGCAAGTGAATGTGACGGAATGAGCGCTGAACAACATTACCACCGTTATTATTCCATAAAACGAGTACCTTGCGGCTATTCTCCAGTCAGTCATTGTTTGCAATATCAGGGACTTTACTCCAGCAATAATAAATTCGTGACCTCCACTGAAATCTGTTAGAAACAACTGTGGTGGAAAGAACAGTGAAAGCTACTCTAAGAAACCAAGACATACCTTAGACAACTTTGGCAAAATCTACGGTGGAAAAAATGGTAAACTATAGTTGCAGTTCCCCAATGTGATGAATGCTCCATTGGTTCATAATACTTGTTCCACTGTAGTTTCCTGAAGTTTGCCAAAATAAATCCACTGTCCTTTGAATGAAAGAACAGTTTAGCGAATAACCCCTTTACTCTCTATCAGAATAAGCAAAAACCGTGAGGGACATCTGGCTGATTGTGTGTGTGTGGGGGGGGGGGGATTTTGTGCTTGTATTCTAAAAGCAAATCCTTGCTAATGAACCTGCTTTCACTTGATCAAAGTACATATATATATATATATATGTATAATTCATTTATATGGCACCACCACATTCCACCGCGCTGCACAATGGGCACAATATAGCAATATAGACCGGGTTACAATAGATTGAAACTGAACAACATTTGACAAACCAGTGTAGTAGGAAACGAGAGCCCTATTCCTGTGGGAATTTACAATCTAGATGGGTTGGTGGGTGAAAAACAGGAGGAGATGACTACAAGGTGAAAGCGATGGACTGGTTAGAGTGATGGACTACAAGGTGAAAGCAATGGACTGCAAGGTGAAAGCAATGGACTGCAAGGTGAGAGCCATGGACTGCAAGGTGAGAGCCATGGACTGCAAGGTGAGAGCCATGGACTGCAAGGTGAGAGCCATGGACTGCAAGGTGAGAGCCATGGACTGCAAGGTGAGAGCCATGGACTGCAAGGTGAGAGCCATGGACTGGTTGGAAGTGTAATGGTGAGTTAGGTGGTCGCTTCCCTGAATAGGAATGTTTTGAGGTGAATAAGCTTGGCAGAGGCATTTAAGATAGACTGAGGGGGGCCAGCTAGAAGGTTATTACAGTAGTCAAGGCGGGAAATTACAAGGGTGTGGGGGAATAAAATATGTTTTTTTTTCTCACAGTGCAAACATTACTATGCATTAAATATGAGGACATAATATATCTGTCTTTTTATTTTGAAGGAAAGTAACCTTGGTGATGGTAGGACTTGATAACGCTGGGAAAACAGCAACAGTGAAAGGAATACAAGGAGGTAAGCAGGCGCTTCTCGTGGTTTGTTTTGACGGGAGACTACTTTTAAAAGGATAGTCTAATAAAAAAATGTTTCATCCCCTTTTTTGCCTGTGCGTGTGTGTGCGTGTGTGTGTGTCCAGATGCTGAACTCAGTCTTTTGAATGCAACGTTGGTCCAATACAGAAGGTATCACTATGCACTACTATACTGATTTTTTTAAAATATATATATATATATATATCAGTATAGTAGTGATACCTTTTTATTGAACCAACGTTACATTTAATAGACTAATTTTGGCATCTGGACTAACACGGCTTACAAAATTTACACACTTTTTTTTTACTTTAAGTGTATTTACTCACTTTTTTTGCATAGCATTGGAACCGCATATTGTGCATCGCTCGGGGATCGTACACAAGATATACAGCGCTTGTGCAGAACAATGGATCGGGAGTGTGCACACATGCTCAGAACTGATCTGTTGCCGGCCTCTCAGGGGGCCTACTTTCACACGCAGAGCTGACGCAACCAGTGACCGATCTGGTGACAGTCAGCCAGGAAATTCAAAATCCCAGCTGCTGGTGTGGGTGGAGTGAACTCCTCTGCTTCAACCAGCGATTACACTAGATCGGGCTGCAGGGAGAGGGGGTACTCTAGTGTCTTAAAGTGGTTAGTATGTGTATAGTGTCCCTTTTTAATGGATTTCATTCACTGTGAGTAATGCCACAATGAAACAGGCAGGCAGGCAGACAGATAAACATCTTTTCTGGGGGATAAAAATCACATTATCCTGTGCTTTTTCGGTCACTAGTCTAGTTTCCACTTCATTTAGGATATGTATTGTTCTCTGCCATGAACTTGTAATAATACGGGACATTATATATTCCACAGCTTGGCTGCTTCTTTAATCTGCATTAAATTTAGGAGCTAGTTATGCATTTGTTGGAGCCGGTAAGATTTTTTTCTCCATAAGGAAAATATACTCAAATGTATCAACAATAAATACAAAACAAAGTCACTGAAAGTCTTGGGCTTGGCATTAATTCTTCATACTTCGTTCATTGTACTGTGCTTGTATTCTTTCCACCTTTTTTTTCTGCTTTAGATTTAAGACTAAACCTTATATTAAAAAAAAGATTTAAGACTTTTAAAGTGGCCAGGGTGTATAGAGTCCAACCCCCTCCCTTCGGTGCCAATCTGCTGAAATCGCTGTGCGAAGTGCAAGAGTTCCTTCTGCTCCCACCAGTGTCATCAGCAGCTGGGATTTTGAATTTCCCGGTTACTGGTCACTGGTGACATCCTCGTGCTCTCTGCATGCAGGCATCATCCTCTCTGACTATACTCCACCAATGGTAATACAGCTCATCTGACGGAAAACCCTCCCTATATAAGTGTGTTTTTGATCACATATATTGGAGAATTGTGAGTGGTTAGCTGTCAAAGTTTCACAGTCATTTACCTCCAGTGGGGATTGTCAGCTGTGAATGGTCTATACCTGGATGCTTACCAAATCCAAAAAGGAGCCGGTTTCATCTGGCCAGGCTATGTGAAAAGGAGGAACAAGATTAATTGGAAAACACACAGGGCCCTATTCCATAGTTGGTGCCAACTTCTCCAAAGCTGTTGTAAACTTCCCAGAGCCATTATAGTCTATGGAGTTATTAAGATTACAACAGCTCTGGTTAAGTTAGCACCAACTTTAGAATATTGCTCAAAATGGGCCCTCTTTCATGTTTGTGCTAAAATGTTGATGCTAACAGGGAAAATCTGCACCTGCAGGTTTTCCCGTAGCGTTCCCATTTTAGCACCATATTCCGGGGCAGGTGCTACCTCTGCATATTGCCCCAGAACGCAGCGCTAACTGCTGGGATACTCGCGGTAGTGCTTCTGCCCCGCCGCGAGTATCACCTCCGGTTGCGCTCCTGGACTGCAAGCCATGCACGATCTCCCCATGTAAGGTATAGGAATGCACAAAGTACAGTAAGCTCAAAAAAAACGGTGCACTAATTGATTTCTTACAGGTTTAGCGTCAGGAAGATAATGGGGGGTATGCGTTAAAGTCACTTATCCTGACGGTAACGCTTACACATCCGAACGCTAACATCAGTGTTCTCTAGGGAATAGTACTCAATGTTTCCATCCTTATCCGAGGTCCTTTTTTCAAGCCTTATACAGAAAAAGCAAAAACACACATATTATATATATATATATATATATATATAATATGTGTTTAATATTGCAGAAGCCAACTGCACATCATAGCAATTCAAAGAATTGCATCCCAGAGCTCCTGTGCCACATTCCCCATATGCAGCAAGGAATTCTGGGTAGGATATGCAAATGACCTCTGTCTCACTTTTATGCATCCTGGATCTGTTATTACACAGAACCCTAAAATCAATGCTATGCCACACTGTGCCTTTGTAGCAAAGATAAGGTTATGCAACTGGTCAAAGCCACTCCCAGGACAGCACTGTTTCAGGTTTGTTGAACCTTCATCAGCTAGGAGGCAGGCATGACCAGTTGCAGTGGATGCTTGGACCATAGCTAAGTAAGTGTCTATAAGGGTTGTGGTGAAGGACTAAAAGGGAGATAAAAAGCCTCCACACTATAATAAGTGTGTTTAGGGTTCTGTGTAATAACAGATCCAGGATGCATAAAAGTGAGACAGAGTTCATTTGCATATCCTACCCAGAATTCCTTGCTGCATATGGGGAATGTGGCACAGGAGCTCTGGGATGCAATTCTTTGAATTGCTATGATGTGCGGGTGGCTTCTGCAATATTAAACACACTTATTATAGTGTGGAGGCTTTTATCTCACTTTTAGTCCTTCACCACAACCCTTATAAACACACACACACACACACTTTCAGCGCTATAGGTGACGACTCTGTCCAGAGCAAAAAATGGTTAAAGCAGCAAGAGGAAAATACAATTGTCCAGCAACTGCTATATTTTTGTAACTATCACTTGTACACAGAGTCTGTTATAAACAAGTGCACAATATTATTTTATGCAGACTGTACATGTTGTTACTCTGGCCAACACAATTAAAAGAAGAAAAAAAAAAAGCTATATTCTGTACAGACAAAGTGTTCTGAATCATCGGTCGTTGTTCTAAAATAAAACTAATTAAAAACAAACAAAACCATTCCTTGGGAAGCTGTGATGTGTCTTTGTAGTATCAGCAATGCCTGGGGCTAAATAAAACAGATTTTACCAACTGCAGACATGTAAGGAAACAACCTCTGTGTGTATTACATGTTTATAAAAATGCTCTTAAGATTCATCTTGTTTGATCTCTGTTACAGAATCGCCGGAGGATGTGGCCCCAACCGTTGGGTTTTCAAAAGCAGACCTTAAGCAAGGGAGATTTGAAGTCACTATATTTGATCTTGGGGGAGGAAAGCGAATCCGTGGAATTTGGAAGAACTATTATGCGGAGTCCTACGGTGTGGTGTTTGTTATTGATTCTAGTGATGTGGAGAGGATGGAGGAAACAAAGGAAACCATAACAGAGGTTCTGAGGCACCCCAGGATTTCTGGAAAACCCGTATTGGTGTAAGTAGAAAGTGTGTTCCTTCAGGATTGATCATGCCCTTACATCTTCTGTGTCATTGTTGTAGAGAAAGGATCTTATTTTATTCACTAAAAAGATCTGTATTGTTATTTCCTATCAAAAATAATTGTTGTCACTAACGTCTGGTGGGATGCTGCTGGGATGAGTGACAGCTGATTGATTGCCTGCATGCTGACAGCGAGCCGACATGCTGGAATCATTGACAACACCCTAGCATGGACAGCACGAGAAGCACCCTCTGCCTACTGTTATTCTCACCATGGCATGTACACGGTGTCGAAAACTGGTTTGACAATTGTAGTTATGCATTTTTTCCCCCCAGTCTGTGCTATTGATCACAGGTTTGCTAGCATATGTTATAGAAAGAATTTTAAGAGCTCTTGATTGAGCTTAAAGGGACATGCGCGCTTTGCTAGTGTGCATTTTAAAAATATGGAATTCCTTTCGAATGAGTCAGTAGCAAGTAAATATGATATTTTTTCATATTTACCGGCTTTTCTTTCTTGGCGTTTTCCACGCCCATCTCAGGAGACACTTTGAGCTAACCAATCAGTGCCTATACCTATAAAGATAAAAAGAACACACTGAGCATGTGCGACTGAGTTGCTCCGCCTCCTTCCTGCACTGTGAGCTGAGGGGAGGGCGGGGCTGAGTGCCATTCCAATCTGTAACTCTTTCACTCCCAGCTACTGCAGACACAGGGAAGGAAAGAAATCAATACACAGAGAGAAAGAGAGACGGCAATAAAAGCACAGAGACACAGCAAGAAAAGGTAACGAGAGAAAGACAGCAAGATAAAGCTGAGCGAGCGCAAGAAAAGGTGGTGTGAGAGCGCGCACACTAGAGACAGACAGCAAAAGAAAGCGTGTGAGAGTGAATGACTGAGGACGTTTGAGTGAGACAGTGAGTATGTAAACCATTAAAGAGCACAATGAGTGTGTCAGTGAGGGAGTGAGTCAGCGGCTAAGTGTGAGCGTGAGTGGGTCTTGCTTTCACAGTTGCAGAGATGCTAATATTCAGTTCCTCAGTTTCCCCAGTCTGAGGTCCTGAGCTGCACAGCTTGTGTTCGTTCATGTGAAGCTTTGGTAGGTGGAGTAGTGGGTGGGGAGGAGGCGGGGAATATTCAGGAAGTGGGAGCTGAAGAAACACCCCTAGCTGAGGGGCGTGGCCAGAGAAGATGAAATTAGAGAGTTTAAAGCAAGAAAATAAACATTCTTAAAAATGTTGATTTATTCTAGTTTGTCTATAGGTATAAAAGTGTATTAATGTCAATTAAATTTTTTTTCTAGGCATGCATATCCCTATAAGTGCACCTGTCCATGGCAGAGTCACTTTAATATTCAGTGGCTTATCCACTAAACCTGTGAAGTGAGTTTAATTCAGATATCATTTAGGCCATTCATTAATGTGCAGTCCAGGATGAATTTGACCAAACGCTTTTATGACAATTTCACAAAACGGCAGCATTTTTCTCATTTCTGAGTTCTATTGTGCTCGTGGCGCACCCTGAAAGCGTTATTATTTCACAAATGCAAATGCTTGTATGGAGGAAGGAATAACTGTGGACCCTCTTCTGACCTAGCCAGTCATATGGGGCTGTTAAAGGGGAAAGTCGACATGAGATGATAACCCATAGCGCAGCTTCCTCTTACCAGAGGCTATATTATCATCTCGGGTAATTTTAGTTTTTAAAGAGCCTCTTAAAGATACCATAAGAAACGTATCCTGCCCTGTGCAAGGATTACTGTAACTCAACAGCAGAAAAGACATGGGGAACCATTTATTCCCAGCTTCCCTCTGCCTGCAACCGTGTTCCCCCAGTGCAGTGTAAGGCCGGGGTCAGACGAGCGTTTCTGAGAGCGGAAGGAACGTCTGAGAGTGGACATTCCTTCCACTCAGATGCTCGTCTGGCCGCCTCGCTGAGTGCAGTTAGTGCACTCAGCGCCGCAAAGCTCGATCCTCCTAATGTTGGATTGCATTTTGCAGCCCCTTTGAATGCGCAACATAGCGCTCTGACGGGGAGGCTTTCAGCACAGCTACAGCACGGCCGCTGTAGCATGTGCAATTCATGCGCGCACTACAGCTTGTGGCCGGCCCCAAATTGTCCCAATGCTGTGATGGATGCCGGGAGTACAGGTGCACATAGGGCCTTGTCAACGATTTATTGGTTTTTATGTGTTTAAACCAGGGACTAACGAGGGACCATGTGACAACTTGTAATTGTCCTGCTTGCCACTAATTAAGGCTTCCTATATGTTAAGGCCGAGCCCCTAGAAAAGTTCATGGCTCTGCTGGTATACCTAGTCAAGCCATTAATGTCAACAAGTGAGCTGTTACGTTAAAGGGACACTCCACTCATCCTGACTACTTTACCTTTATAAAAAGGTCAGGATGTGAGGAGTTCCACCAGCTCCACCTCCCCCCCCCCCCCCCCCCAGCTTCACTGGTGTGGTGAAAACACTGGGTGAAGTGGACGACTTTCTGCGCAATTTGCGGATCCTATGCTACACAGGTTGCATAGGGCAGCAAATTGTATTTGCAAGCTTCAGGGACGTCGTGGTTCGGGATTAGCTGAGCTGAAGAGGAGGAGCAGCGCGCGGCGAGGGACAAAAGGTTAATAAAATTGGTCAAAAGGATAAAAACAAAAAAAACATGCAGAGGATGGCAGCAGTATCTGCCCAATTATTTAACTTCCCTGACGGTCCGATTCTGACATATTTTATATGTCAGAATCTGTATCAATTTGTTTTATCTTCCTAGCGGTTTTCCAGAGCGTGGCTCGGGGTTAAATTCCTATGCTGAAAGCGGTAACCCTGAGCCACACTCGGGCTGATACATACCTGTCCCTGAGCTCTCTCGCTGTCCCCCGCAGTCACCTCCTGCCGATTGCGGCTTCCTGGTTCCCTTCTCGTGAGAAGGGAACCAGGACGCCGCATTCGGACAGGAGAATGCGATTGCGGGAGATCAGCGAGCGTGCGAGCGCAGGTACAGGTATGTATCAGCCCAAGTGTGGCTCGGGGTTACATCTGTTCTGAATTACTGTATCTAAAAACTGTGAAAAGATCTTTCAGCTTCCTTTCTTAATCTTTTCTCTTTTGTTTTCTCCATATAAAAGGAATTGCTAAGTATCTGTCCTTTACAGAATGATCTATAGTAAGTGGGGGTCACTAAAAGAAAAGAAGCGGAGAATCACAAGTGAACGTGGTCCTTATGGGGTTAAAGAGCCACATTTTGAGTTGTCATAAAGGAGTCAGAGCTTGTGATTAAAGATAAGCAAATACAGAATTAATTCCATTACACAGTGCAGCACATTTTAGCAAGATCGTTTTACACACAATGTGCATCTTTCTTTTCAGTCTGTCGCTTTTATAAGATCCTCTTCCTGATAAAGTATGGTTTCTATAGTATCCATAATGACTCCCGTACCATAAGGTGCTACTATGGAACAAGCTGTATGAGGTCAGAAAGGAACGAGTTGAGTTTAAAAGGGGGGGAAACCTTACTAAAGGTAATACTAGACGATGCACAACACAGACGATAAGTAAAATTTGAGACTAAACTGTAGATATATACTAATAATAAAAAAATACACTCAAAACACATGTGGCAAAGGGTAATAAATTCTGAGTTTACTCAGAAACTGGAGCCGGCTCCATGATTTTATCTTTCTGAAGGCCTGAGTTGGTCAAAAGATGGTCTTGGGCGTGGACGGTCTCTTTTTCTGAGGACATCGAACGATGGTCGTATAGGGTGTGGACAGTCTCTCCATTCTTTAGAAACAAGACAGCTCAATGGCTCCTTTCACGTCTGAGCGACATCCCGTCTTCCTTTCAAACCTGCCTTTGTAGCTGGAGAATACAGATCTGGCAGCAGACACAGAATAATGTACTACTGTAATCTTTCTCTTCCCATCTTTCGGAAGTGAAAAAGTATAGGGGACAGCTAGGGAGAAGAATGAAGCTGGCAGTAAGTGTGTGTATATATATTATTTATATTATACACACACAACTGTTTCTATGGCAAAATTGATTGCTATGGGGTGGATACTTTTGTTTTTTGAGAAAGTATTTTAGCAGGAATTATAACAATAGCCCGCAAGGGCAAAGAGTGAGTAATCGGCGCTATAATCGCTAAATATAAGTAATATTGTGCTGCTTCAAACACCCACATGCACCCTATACACGGAATAAAAACCAGAATACAATCTGACGTCAGTCCCGTGTGAGCGCACACTTTTTCTTAATAGTGTTAGAGCACTTATCTGATGATGCTCTTCTTAAAAGGGTAAACCTTCCATGGGTTCAAACCCTACAGTATAAAGGCATAAAAACAAAACACATGGTGCAATATTGTTTGTACATAGTCAAAAAAAGTTTTCACAACTCACAGAGGGGGAGCCTCAATATGGCTCAAGTGATGGACCTTCTGACCTCTTATGGGGGGGGGGGGTCACGCCCAACTCCTGAAGTCTTCTAGTGCCTTAATTTCACCAGTTAACCCGACTTTTTGCTTTAAAGGAGGAGAAAGAGGGAAAAAACTTCCATTGTCAGATATAGTTCTTGACTTGAATATTAGCTTTAAATATTCAGATGTATACTCACAATTTTCTGAGCCTCTACAATAAGTGGCTCAGTATCAAAGCATCAAATGAGTCCCAGGTCAAGGGAAAAATGCCGCACCTCCGTTCTCTCCTCTTGGTATTGAGTAGAGATAGCTGTACCCCAGAGTAAAACTCACCAATAGAATGGTCGATTAATCTAAAAACATTTATTCTTAAAACAAAATATAAAACAATGATACTACATATCCAGATACGCGTTTCGCCTGCTTATGCTGCAGGCTTCCTCAGTCTGTAATGTCTCTGGCCAAATTGATGTTTTATATACTGTCTGATCCGCTCATTAGTGGTGACACATGTTAAGTTTTGCGTGCGTTCCATTTTCCGCTTCCTGTTCGCGTTCCATACGATCAGCATGATCCCTCTTTGTTCCTGGTTTGCGTGTCACAATGGTTCCCGCTAACTTCCGGTCCGAGTCCTAAGTCCTCCATATGCAGACCATCCAAGGACTTCCGGTTTGGTGTTCCCTATATTGATGTCCTTCATCTCCCTTTTTAATGCGGTTCACCAGTAACGTTCGTTACATTCCTCACGTATACCTTCTAACCCTCTTCCTGCTGGGTCTTAATTCCACTCAACAGTGGCATCATCCTTCAAGCGGTTCTTTCATAGCAATTCTCATTTGTGGGATAAACATTGGTATGTAAAAAAGAAAAAAAGGAGAAAGAAAGGGGGAATACATCCCCCATCAGTATATATAAAGACCAATAAGGATAATTGAATAGGTCAACATCAATAATACTGGGGGTGTCAACCCCTATACATAATCTTTGGGGGAAAGTTATATGGGAGGATCATATTACATTACCCATCTTATAACGCCTCACATATCTAGAAGATTTTACATATATGTCAATCAAGGGATCTAAATAGTAATAATATACCTCTCTCGTTATATTTGTTGGTTTTGATCAATTTTAATTGTTCCATTTAATTAACTTTATAGGAAATGACACATTTCGAATTCAGCGTTTAAATACACTGGAACCGAAGGGTTTGAACGCTGAATTCGAAATGTGTCATTTCCTATAAAGTTAATTAAATGGAACAATTAAAATTGATCAAAACCAACAAATATAACGAGAGAGGTATGTTATTACTATTTAGATCCCTTGATTGACATATATGTAAAATCTTCTAGATATGTGAGGCGTTATAAGATGGGTAATGTAATATGATCCTCCCATATAACTTTCCCCCAAAGATTATGTATAGGGGTTGACACCCCCAGTATTATTGATGTTGACCTATTCAATGATCCTTATTGGTCTTTATATATACTGATGGGGGATGTATTCCCCCTTTCTTTCTCCTTTTTTTCTTTTTTACATACCAATGTTTATCCCACAAATGAGAATTGCTATGAAAGAACCGCTTGAAGGATGATGCCACTGTTGAGTGGAATTAAGACCCAGCAGGAAGAGGGTTAGAAGGTATACGTGAGGAATGTAACTGGAACGTTACTGGTGAACCGCATTAAAAAGGGAGATGAAGGACATCAATATAGGGAACACCAAACCGGAAGTCCTTGGATGGTCTGCATATGGAGGACTTAGGACTCGGACCGGAAGTTAGCGGGAACCATTGTGACACGCAAACCAGGAACAAAGAGGGATCATGCTGATCGTATGGAACGCGAACAGGAAGCGGAAAATGGAACGCACGCAAAACTTAACATGTGTCACCACTAATGAGCGGATCAGACAGTATATAAAACATCAATTTGGCCAGAGACATTACAGACTGAGGAAGCCTGCAGCATAAGCAGGCGAAACGCGTATCTGGATATGTAGTATCATTGTTTTATATTTTGTTTTAAGAATAAATGTTTTTAGATTAATCGACCATTCTATTGGTGAGTTTTACTCTTGGTATTGAGTAGAGATAGCTGTACCCCAGAGGAGAGAACGGAGGTGCGGCATTTTTCCCTTGACCTGGGACTCATTTGATGCTTTGATACTGAGCCACTTATTGTAGAGGCTCAGAAAATTGTGAGTATACATCTGAATATTTAAAGCTAATATTCAAGTCAAGAACTATATCTGCGCAATGGAAGTTTTTTCCCCTCTTTTTCCTCCTTTAAGCAAAAAGTCGGGTTAACTGGTGAAATTAAGGCACTAGAAGACTTCAGGAGTTGGGCGTGACCCCCCCCCCCATAAGAGGTCAGAAGGTCCATCACTTGAGCCATATTGAGGCTCCCCCTCTGAGTGAGAACTTGTGAAAACTTTTTTTGACTATTTCCTATGTACAAACAATATTGCACCATGTGTTTTGTTTTTATGCCTTTATACTGTAGGGTTTGAACCCATGGAAGGTTTACCCTTTTAAGAAGAGCATCATCAGATAAGTGCTCTAACACTATTAAGAAAAAGTGTGCGCTCACACGGGACTGACGTCCGATTGTATTCTATTTTAGCAGGAAGGATACATTGAGATTTCTCTTGTTTTCAAGTATGTCCTGGGTGGCGAGTATGTACTGTTAGGTGTCTTGCCCAAGGACACTTACTGGAGAGGTGCTCTTGCTGGGATCGAACCTGGGTCTGGTTTAGAAAGGTGACATTACCTCTACTCCACCCAGCCAGTACCCATCTTTTGTGTGAGCAAAATTTAAAAGGGACGGTGCAGGGTTAATACAGGAGGGGGTAGGAAACTGGTTCAACATTAATCCCTTCTGACACACTTCCCTCATCCATTTTAACACTCTACTTCCTTTTAAAAGCTCACCTAAATCCAGCACTGGTCCTTCTCTGCGAGTTATGCCATGCCTCCAGCTCGGCATGTCACGTGACTGTAGAGCGTCTGGGTGTTCCAGCCAATCCAGTGGCTCTCATGCAGGAAGGCTTTGATACTATTGGATAAGGCTGGTTCCCAAAGGTCTCCAAACCCTGAAACTGGCACAGAGGTTCTGGGTGGGACCAAGTCCCTGCATTTAGATGGCGAACTCCGCTTTCAGTAGAAAGGAGAGGGAAATCACAGCAGTGTGACCACTCATAAGATTGAACACTTTCAGAGTGTCACACACTTTTTAGTGTCCTTTTTACCAAATTAAAGTTCTCTATATCTTCGGCATCTGTTCATAAAAGAAGCAGTAGTCTCAGAAGAATATAATGTGATACAGGAATACCTTATCTGTGCTTTGTGTGTCTCTGTCCCCCGTCCCCCCCCCCCTGTATTTTGGAATGTTTACATATAAGGCTAATGTCAGGTGAACGCATTCAGAGTGCACTCTGCATGCGTGTATAACGGACGGACGTACTGACGGAAGATACTGTAGACACCACACGTTCCATTTATGTTGACAGACGTAGAAAAAAAAAAAGGGAATTAGGGGAAACAAAATGAATATAAAAAAATTATAAAAATTTGAAACGGATAGGAAAAGCCATTTTGTGCGTCAAGGTGCTGGACGTCACAAATGTGCTGCGTCTGACATCTCATCACTCACACAGAAGGCTATGCGGACGTGGCGCACTCTACGCGTCCGTCTAGCGGTTTTATGTTCTTGCCTAACTTGCGTCCGTTTGCGCAGTTCGGTGCGCACGTACTTCGTGTGTGGGTCTCTATTGATCATGATTCTATGCTACGATGGACGTTAAACTGTGTGGCAATATGGACGTGATCACTGCGTTCGTCTGACGCCGGCCTAAAGCCTGAGGCACACTGAGCGCGAAGCGGTGAGACGCGCTTAGTGTGTCCAGGTTCTTCCATCTCCCTCGCTCAGGCCGCGTCACGATGCGGCGCTGAGCGAAGGGAGTTGGAAAGATCCAACTTTCCCCTCGGCGGAGCAGCGCTGAGGGGAGGGGCTGGATCTGCAGCACACGGCGCCTGCGCTGTGTGCTGTAAATCCCTCCCACCGGCGCTGATCAGCAGACATCCCTCCGTCTGTTCTCTCCCTGTGCTGCTGGACCGAGGTGAAGGAGAGCTTCCCCGCACCCGGACCAGGTGCCGCCGGGACACCCCCCCCGGCAGTCTGCCATGCACAATACCAGTGTGCCTAAATACCAGGCTGCACGCCATGCATACCACGTGTCATTATATATACGCATAAAGTAAATATACGCATAGTGTATACGCTACAAAAAAAATGGCCACACAAGCCCAACACTAGAATGTTCGGCTTGAAGAAAAGGTGGCAACCCTACCCCCATCCCTCCAGAAGAAAATTGACAGAGCAGGGAGTGAAAAAAAGGGGACCCTTATCACATCCTTCCTGACCAGTGTGTGTGTGTATATATATTTTACACACTGGTCAGGATGTGAGAAGTGTACCCTTTTTTTTTTTTTTTTCCACTCACTGCTGTCAAGTTCATAATTTCTTCTAGAGGGATGGGCGGGAAGGAGCATTTAGTTGAGGCTGTCCACATGCCACCCCCTCCCCCAATGTGTGTCTATATATGGTCTGGTCTGAGGTCTGTGTGGAGAAATATATATATATATCTTCACACAGACCTCAGACCAGACCATATATACACAGACACACATTAATGGATATATATATATATATATATATGTATTAGTGGGTATATAGATGTATGAGGTCTGCATGTTAAAATATATGTAGTAAAATATATGTAGTCTGTGTGGTATCAATGCATCTTTACTCTATACATAGCGTTCCCTGTGTCCCTATAATATATATGATTAGGGTTACTTTTTACAATTTTTTTTATACTATTCCTATTAAATTGGCAGTAATTTAGATTTATTTTATTCAATAGAAACGTTTTTGCCTATATGACATGCGCTTTGTGAAAATAAAAAGGTTTTGGCGTTTACAATTTAATTTAATGGATTCCTGTCCAGTGCGGAGAGAAGCAAACGTAATGCAGTATAGACAGGCTGCAAGGCGGAGCGGCGTGAAGTCAAGCCTGCAAAATGTTTGCTTCGCTACGCTGTGCGTCGCTACACGCTCAGTGTGTTTCAGGCTTAATAATAGTCCATACTTTATTTATTTGGGAATGTGAGCCACACTTAAAAACACAAAATAAATTTAATACAAACCTTATACAAATTGTATAACATGACCGTCAAATAGACTATCTTTTTAATCTATCGCCAGTCACATGAGTTCAATGTCGAATGTTCCACTTGTGGTATCCTGTCTGCTTTACAAAAACAAAAATAAATATATATTTAAAAAAAAAAAAAATCTGGATTTTGGAATATTTTCAGAATTCCAGATAAAAGGATACACACTCAATCTATAGTTAAAAATGTGAAGTGGTGATCAGCTAAATACACTGTAAATACATATCATTACAAATTAGGACAAAAGGCATTTTCATTTTAAATGGTTGGGGGGAAAAAAGTCCAATCATCTCATTTAATGGACTCGTTAGCAACGTCTAATACTGATCTTCCAGAAGTCCATGAGAGCGCGTTGACATCGGAGAAGTGAAGCACGGTGATCATTGTAGATGATCTAGAAGGTCCTGTGTGTGTTGTAGCTCATGTAAACACTGAGGTCACCTATCGACAGCAAGGAAAACAACAACAAAATATCTTCTTGCATGGGTTTCTCTTTTTGTATTTTACAGCTAGTTTAAATTTTTCATTTGTTTTCTGGACGTGGTCTGCAGTCTTCTGGGTGGCAAGCTCGATATTGTCAATCACGTCACCCTGTTCTTCCACTAAAAGGGAAATCTGGAAAAATATGTCTTTCAGTTCCTTCATCTGATTTTCCAAGGTCAACAGCTCCTTGTGTCGCTGCTCGATCTCGCATAACTGCACTCTGGTGATCTTGACTTCCGTGAGAAGGTTCTCGTTGAAGACATCCCACTTGCCCTGTTCCACCATCTTGTCCACTTCTTCTTCCGACACGTCTTTTCCAGCTACTTCGAGCTGCCGTATGATGAAGGTTTTACATTTTTCCTGTTTGCCTGTAATCGTTTCGTTGTATTTGAGCATAACGTTATGAAAATGTTTGAAGAGGGCGGCATGTTGAGTCTTAAGTATCCTGGCAAGGCCCGATGTGGGACCACTATCTGCTTCTGCTTTTTTGACCTGCTGTGACAGCAGGTCCAGTCGTTTTTTAATGTTTTCCGCTTGGACCTTGATGTCTCTCGTTATATTGCTGTCCTTCTTTAGGACGCTGAATCGCCTCATCGACGATACAAGGATTTTTTGCTGGTCCCCAAACTTTTTCACATTGTTTGAAAGTTCATTGATCTCCTTTTGAATTTTCTGTACGTCGGCCAAGTAACTTTGTACGACGGGCTCTCTCTCAAAGATAACCGCTTGTTGCTTTAGCTCACCTGGTTCGCTATGGCCTGCCGGGGAGGGCTTGGCTGGTTTTGATGCCTCTAATTCTTTTGCTTTCTCCATTAGTTCTTGGAGACGATCCTTCATTTTTGCTGTCTGTGTATCACTCAAGACTTGACGCCACCAATAATCTAAAAGAAAAACACATGAAAGATTTGTTAGAAACGCATTGAGCAAGGGGTAACGTGAGGGGTGGAGACCTGTGTGAGGGATGGCAGCCAGGGACGGACAGCTGGATGCCGGAAGAAGCAGAAGATATTCCTAGGACCAGATTACAATCTGAACGCCAACGTTAGCTCATAATGCTAGGTTAAGCGAGTTTTACGCATGCGCCCCCCCCCCCCATTACATCCCTAACGCTAAACCCATTTGTAATCAGCGCGTCAGTGCTTGCGGGAGCTTACTGTCCTTTGCGCTCCCCATGTTAAGTATAGGGTGCACAATCAGTAATTAGAGTTAGGATAAGGCAATACAATGTCCTAGTGCTAATTACTGCACCGATATATCAGATACTCATCCCGCGAATGGGAACCTGATCTACGGCTTCTGGCTGCGGGGGCAGAGTGAGACTGGGGACAAATAGTCCCCAGTCTCCCTCCATGGCCTTGCACAATTTCGCGAGAGCGATATCGCGCAGGGCTCGCGGCCTAACCTCCAGGGAGGTGATGCTCGTGGCAGCGCTGCTGTGAGTATCAGGGAGGGTAGTGCTGCATTACGGGCAGACTGCTGAATTAGTGCCTGCCCCATAATATGGTGCTAAAGGGAAACCTACAGGCACAGGTTTTCCCTTTAGTATCCTCATTATAGCACTAAGAATCGTAATGTGGCCCATAATCTTGGACTTTTGATATTGCATTGAGACCCAGGGACTTCTTTACGCACGGTACTACCCGAGGCACTCAAAGTTCAGCACCTGACTTTGTATTAATATGAACATGATATTTATACATAATCACAACGTATTGTAGAAACGTTACTAAAATGTCCTTACAATAAAAGATTAAGGAACCCAGCATTGCAGGCTGTAAAGAGACCGATCTATTTAGGTAGCAGACCCAGGCCTAGTTGGCATATTTAAAAGTGCACCCATAGTGCTTTGGTGGGCCCACGATGTGGACGGAGGTGGCACTGATGGAGATAAAAGAGTTTCTGTGCATGACATATAAACACCTCTATGATATGACTTGTGCCGATGCGGAACCCTTATATTTCTGCTATTTGGGCTAGATCACTATTTGCCGCATAAATTGTCAAACACCACAATTGTTAGAAGTAATAGTCTGCAAGGGCTGGTGAGAATTAAGAGGGTCCAGAAGAGCAACAACAGATTTCCCCCAATAATCAGGAGGACGTAGAGTTGGCAGGTAGTAAAACCAGAAAAAAGCCCATCACATACATGGCTGGACTCTCACGTGCACTTGCCAAGCGTAAGTTGTGTGACTGTCTAAGGGTTGACTGGCACAGTGAACCACTGTTCTCTAGACTAAAATGTGCCACCTTTTGCCGACATTGGAAATCTTTGTACATGTGTGTGGTTTTCCCACTTTATAATATTACTTCAAGGGACACCATCACTTACATAAGCTGTAACTAGATTACTTGTGCATTACAAACAAAACCACCTTATAAAAACACAGCAGTTTATTTTTCCTTTTTATTCTATGAAGTAATTGCATGTAAAAAAAATTTTTTAATCTGTTTCCATTTTGTGGATTTTCACAAAAGTTTTACTTTAACAGTAAGCGGAGTGGAAGATAGAATGTTTAGATAAGAGATGACAGCTGAATGAGATATGACAGGGAATTTAAAGATTAAATCACCCACCCTTCCCGTGGTGTCTTTTGTATCCATCCCACACAATACAATGATCGACCCATATACTCTATTATATGGCCACTGCCACAGAATGAGCAGCAAGTGCTGTAAAGATACTGTGGGCCAAACTTCAAAGTTCATGCTAAAATGGGGAAAACCTGCACCTGTAGGTTACCTCGGCACCTTGTACCGGAATCACGCGCTACTTTCGAGGATACCCGCAGTAGCGCTTCTCTGTGAGTGTCACCTCCTGGAGTCTATAGGATTCCATGATGGGTTGTGTTGCCGGGCCGTGAGTCCTGAGAGATCTCGCGAGATTATGCAGGGCCACGAAGTGATCGCGTAGGGACACTGGGGACTTTATCCCAAGTCTCACTCTGCTCGCTGCAGCGTCGTGTCGAGGGGATGAGAGGGGAGTATCTGATTTATTGGGGGGGGGAGGGGCGTGCGCATCATTTAGCACCAGCTTCTAGGTGACAGTAAAAATTTGTATAGCCCATCGGTGCGGTAATTAGCACTAGGACTTTGTAATACCTTTATCCGAATGCGAATTAGGCTAGGGTCAGACGAACGTGATTTCTACGGACTGTACGTCCGTGCTGTACGGACGACGTTAGTACAGAAGACGCAGTAGTGACCACACAGTCCGTTTATTCACTGACATATATTTTGACGGATGTAGGAGGGAAAATAAATTAAAAAGCAAAACCATTTTGTCCGTGAAAAATGCTGGACGTATAAATGCAGTCCGTCTGACCACGTTCCATCACTCACACACAAAGCTATGCGGACGTTGCGGACGCAGCGCACTTTGTGCGGCCGTTCTAGGGGTTGTAGGTTCTTGCCTGCCTTGCGTCCGTGGGCCGCGGCCGTTGTGCGTCCGCAGTTCAGTGCAGACGTACTTCGTGTGTCGGGCTCCGATGGGCTTTCTGTCATGCTATCCCGGATGTACTTTTAGGCGCAATCACGGACGTGAACACTACGCTCGTCTGACCCCAGCCTTACTGTTTGTGCACCCTATACTTTACATGGGGAGCGTAAAGTACAGTAAGCACCAATATTTTTTACCTCGTTTAGCATTAGAAAGGTAAGATGGGGGGGGGGGGCATGTGTTAAAGTCACTTATCCTGACGTTAACGCTTACATATTCGAACGCTACAATTAGCGATCACTACATAATCTAGCCCTGTGGGGGGGAGGGGCAGTTTACAACACAAAAGATCACACAATGGATGCACCCAGTGACAGTAAAATATTTTCTTAACTAAAACATACAAGAAAAAACACAAAGCACATGTAAGAGATCAGCAACATCAGGTAAACACAGTAAGGGCATTTCACTTTTTGGTGGTAGTGGCCCTTTAATATTACCTGTAAAATTGCTATTGCTAAGGAAAATGACCCGGTTTTCACAGCATTCCCTTTAACCCAGAGAGATCCTGCTGGTCTTGATGACATTTCCTGTTACCCTAGCGCAGGCTGAGGTTTGCGGGTGACGTATTCCATCAGGTTTGCACTCAGCGGGTACATTTGTTTTACTATACTGATAAGAAAGTCCTTCGTGATTAAGTCTCTAGAAGGAGATTTTAGCAGCTGCAGTTTGTAAGGACAAAAATGTCAGCAAGGGAAGGAAAAGCAGGATAATAGCCGATAGAAGTGATGGCTAGCTATGACACCCTATAAACATGCCACCTGCGAGCACCATGGCACGTGACACGACGAACCACAAGCAGGATCTTTTGTGGATATTAAGAGTAAATCATTTCTTTTTGTTAGACGGGTGAAGATGTGGGAATTTGTTTTGAAACATGCAGTAACCACTGCGTTCCCCCGATTTACCAAGGAAAAAGTGTCATGCAGGGGTCAAGTCCTGCAGGAAGGCATGGGAATGCAGTTCCCCCTCACTATTTTAGCTGGAGGAACGCGGTTCTCCCTCACTATTTTAGCTGGAGGAACGCAGTTCCCCCTCACTATTTTAGCTGGAGGAACGCGGTTCTCCCTCACTATTTTAGCAGGAGGAACGCGGTTCCCCCTCACTATTTTAGCAGGAGGAACGCGGTTCCCCCTCACTATTTTAGCAGGAGGAACGCGGTTCCCCCTCACTATTTTAGCAGGAGGAACGCGGTTCCCCCTCACTATTTTAGCAGGAAGAACGCGGTTCCCCCCCTCACTATTTTAGCAGGAGGAACGCGGTTCCCCCTCACTATTTTAGCAGGAGGAACGCGGTTCCCCCTCACTATTTTAGCAGGAGGAACGCGGTTCCCCCCTCACTATTTTAGCTGGAGGAACGCCTTTCCCCCCTCACTATTTTAGCAGGAGGAACGCGGTTCCCCCCCCTCACTATTTTAGCTGGAGGAATGCGCTTCTCCCTCACTATTTTAGCAGGAGGAACGCGGTTCCCACTCACTATTTTAGCAGGGGGAACGTGGTTCCCCCTCACTATTTTAGCAGGGGGAACGTGGTTCCCCCTCACTATTTTAGCAGGGGGAACGCGGTTCCCTTTTGACAGATATACTGGCAAGCTGCAATACCTTTCTATATAGACACAATTTTATAAAACGGTCTATAGATAAGGGTTTTTCCTGGATTTAATTACATTGGGAAGGCATGGGAATGACAATTTCTCAGTGTTTGCCAAAGTAATGGCTTAAAATAAGCGCAGCAGCTGCTGCGCCTCCCAGTAATCTTTGAGACCAAAATATACAGAAATTGAGTTCCCACACTTATTTTTTTAGGACTTAACACCGGAGTGTCAGGTAGTTGGATAGTAAGTCTAGTGATAAGATCTACCTGGTTGGAGTTTAAAAGCACTGTAGGGGATATTCTCTAAGGACCGTCATTTGGCCGAAGTTTACTGTAGTTGCCGACAAACTTAAAAATCACCAAATCGATGCAACCTCGGTGAACTTCAGCTATATACAGAAGGAAAATTCAAAAGACAAGTGAAGCTCCCATGAACAATGCAAAACGACGGCTCCACTGCGAAAAAAGAAAAAAAAAGCCGTAAATTGCGGCTATTCTTCAGAGGCCTTTTCACCCTTTTTTGCAAAACCGGTGAAAATACTTTGTTGATTTTAAAGTGGCAGAAAAACCATGCTAGACAACTTCACCTGAAACAATTGGTGGAAACTCTGAAAACCCCATAGAAAACTACAGCTCCTGTCAGACGAGCCGTCCGTGATGGCGCACAAAAGTACGTCCGTGATAGCATGACATAAAGCCCAATGGAGTCGCACACACGAAGTACATCCGCATTGAACTGCGGACCCACAACGGCGGCGGCAAACGGACGCAGGTTAGGCAAGAACGTAGAACGGCCGCAGAAAAATGCGCTGCGTCCGCAAAGCTTTGTGTGTGAGTGATGGAACGTGGTCAGATGGACTGCATTTATACGTCCAGCATTTTTGACGGACAAAATGGTTTTGTATTTCAATTTATTTTCCCTCCTACATCCGTCAAAAATAACGTCAGTGAAAAAACGGACTGTGTGGCCACTACTGTGTCTTCCGTACTAACGTATGTCCGTACTGCACGGACGCACAGTCCGTAGAAATCACGTTTGTCTGACCCTAGCCTACACTGGACAAAATTGGCAGAAACTACGATGGAAAGAACATTGAAATGTACAGTGTACTGAGGAGGAAGATTCCTAAATAAAGATTTCACTGAAGTTTGCCCGAAGACAAAACACCCATTTTTCAATAACACAGTGGTGTACCTAACCTGGGCTTAAATGTCAGACACTAAGTGAAAACTTGTGCCCTGGCTTGTTTCCAGGTGCGTTTGATATTTAACACCTGTATTCCGATGGATCCACTTTTGTTGTTGTTGCTCAAATCATAATGCTTTTCAGGTGTTAATAATGGCGGTGGTGCCACGCAACGCCACCAGCTCCAGGAGTACATAGGACTCCATGGAGCCAGATGCAATCCCATTAGAGATGGTGGAATGATTCAGATGGGATCTGCCTATAGAGAGAAGAAGCTGCGGATCATGCCGCTCCTTGCACAGAGGCTTCTGATGAGAGTATTGGAATTTTTGGGGTCTTTAAATTAAGGGGTTATTCAGAGAGACATTTTGGTGCTCTCGTTTATCGATTTCAATTCGCCGACCCTGCAAGGATTTCAGCATTTGCAGGAGAGCGCTGAACAAACCCACCAAACTGAACGGATAACCACTGGAATTTTTTTTTTTAAAAAAATTCACTGCACGCATCCAATAAACCGCCAGAAACCCCCCCTTTAAGGTGTTAAATATTTGCACTTCAGTACAATCACTGAACACCATCCTTTAACCTCTTAACACCTCAGGGCATACTATGCCATCCCAGGGGCGGGATGGCATAGCAGCCCCGCTGAAGTGTATGGGCTGCCTTCAGCCCACCCACCAGCGCGCACCGGTTGCTGCTACTGGACGGCCTTAACTCAAGCCATCCACCCAGCAGTCAACGACTCGTTCAGCGCACTAACTGCATAGACGGACTATAGGAGGGGTTGCAGCCAGAGTGTGGGGTGTACTAGTAAGCCCCGCCGGCGTTTAGACCCACCTGCCGGGCACAAGCTGCCTGGCGGTAAGGGGTTGAAAGCTATTGCTGAATAACGGCAGGCTCAGATGAAGGACAAACTGGTAGGAATAGTTCGTTCTTCTGCTAGGTGCACATTAGCTTCTGAGATAGAAGATACAGGAGCGGTGAATGTACAGTAAGCAGCAGCGAAGTCAGAGACACAAACAGATTGCACCTCGGATGGAACGGAGGCGTATTGTGGGTATTACCCACTGATGTGCAATGGTTTAAGACCGTGGTTCTCAACCCTGTCTTCAAGTCCCCCTAACAGGTCAGGTTTTCCAGATATGTGAAGCACAGCACAGATGAGATGATTTGCTGCTCAGTGATTGCAGGATTCAGTCTGCTTTTCCCCAAGGTGATCTGCAAAACCTGGCCTGTTAGGGGGACTTGAGGACAGGGTTGGGGACCATGGGTTTAAAAGACCTCTACCCGCTTTATAATAAATTACACCTCCTATTTCTCACTAAAACAGCAGAACTATGAACGTCAAAACTAGCTCTACTGTAGGCTCGCCATGTTTTCCTGGACACATGTTACTCGTTTATGCAGAGGGGAACATAGGGAAATTGCTGCCCTGCAACATGTATAATCCATATGCTGCAGGAAGGAAATCAAGGCGGGGGGGGGGGGGATTTCTTACCTGCAGTATACATTATTTCTACATGATTCCCGGCCCGCTCCCTAAGGTCAAACAGTGACCTGCGCCTAGCTTCTCCCCGCATCACCTCTTCCCATGATAGACTGCAGGATTTCTCACGCGCAGCCCCGACTCTCTGGAACGCTCTCCCTCGTACTGTCAGACTTTCCCCTAACTTCTCTTCCTTCAAACGCTCCCTGAAAACATTCCTATTTAGGCTAGGGTCAGACGAACGCATTTTCACGTTGTCTGTGAAAAAGTGCGTTCGAACGAATGGACGCATTTTTTCACGGAGTACGCGATAGCGTCATTACGATGCGCATTTTCATTCGTGATTTTGTACGGTTATCAATAAAACACTTTTTGCCTCTGGACGTTATGTTGGCCGGACATTAGCAGGGTCTGACGTCTCCAATTCACGCACACACGCCTCTAGCGGACGCAGCGCACTCTGTACAACCGTACTAGAGGTTTTACGTTCTCGACAAAATGCGTTAGTTTTCCACTTGCGTTGCGCAGCCGGACTTTTGTGCGACCGTACTTCGTACATTGCCCGTCATTGCCTGGCACTTGCTGCTAGTGCGGCCGTGATTAAGTGCGCCTGCACGCGCGTTCGCACTGCCTCAGTCTGACCCTAGCCTTAGGGAAGCCTACCACCCAACTCACTGACGCAACCATCAATCACTCTCACCTTACAGTCCTCTCCTCCTGTTTCCAACCCCAACCCTCCCAGATTGTGAGTTCCTACGGGAATAGGGCCCTCATCTCCTCCTGTACTGTTTGTCAAATGTTGTTCAATGTATTGTAACCCTGTCTATACTGTGCTTATTGTACAGCGCTGCGGAATATGCTGGCGCTTTATAAAGAATAATAATAATAATAAAATGCTGTGGCAATTTTTTCCATGCACTGTCCATCCGCATGAAGAACTGTGTCCAGGAAAACATGGCCGATCTGGCAACCCTACTCTGTAATTAACCTTATTGCCCCAGGGCAGACAAAGTATCCCCCTCATTAAACCACCCCAGAATGTAATTTTTTTTTTTTTTTTTTTTTAAAACTCTTGTCATCTGTAAATATAAATCCTTAAAAAGGAATCTAGTGGATTCCTCGTCCAGTCAGTAAGTACAGAAAGCTCTTAAAGATGTATGAGACAGATGATAAGCAACTCCTATTTGGAGTATTTAATTTTTTTTTTTGTTTAATCTCTCCAAAAGAAATGCCGTTTCTGCATGTTGCCTCTAGCTGTGCTAATAGATGCAGACAGCCACACTCTGGGGCCACACAATTGCTCCAGGACACGGCAACACAAAGGAGGGCTCTTCAAGCACCCTCCAGACCTTATCCTGCAGAGGAAGAGCAGGAAATACCAGATTTTCACAAAAGGGCAAATATTTTGGAATCAAAGCTAATATGTATGTGAAAACAAAGTCTACAGCCACAGCCCAGATATAGGATTTTGTGCAGCGGATCTGGTTTCTTTTCCAGTTTGGTTTGAGTAAGGTTATACAAGTCAATTCAGCACATATTGGTTTCCCCTTGCTGTTCTTGTTGGGAAGAAAATAGATATTTTTTAAATTAAAAAAAAGATATGGTTATGTTGGTCCAATGGGGATGGAGACGCTTTATTTGAAATTCGATAAGGGCAAGCTCTCCCACTCTCCTGGTCAAAAAGACAAGAGAAGCATTTAGAAAGTGCGAACCCTTAGGCTAGGGTCAGACTAAAGCATTTTTCCCCGCGAACGTGAAAAAGTGCGTCCGAACGCATTGACGTATTTTTTCACGGAATGCGCAAAAACTGTCAGACGACGTGCATTTTCGGGCGTGATTTTGTACGGATCGTCAATAAAACTCTTTTTGCGTCTGGACGTTATGTAGGCTGGACATTAGCATCGTCTGACATCTCTTAATCACGCACACACGCCGCTATGCCGCAGCTGCGCACTCAGTACGTCAGTACTAGCGGTTCAGCGTTCTCAGAAAAATGCGTTCAAATTCCACTTGCGTTGCACGGCCGGACTTTTGTGCGGCCGTACATCGTATATTGGCCGTCATTGCCCGTCATCTGCTGCTAGTGCGGCCGTAATTATGTGCGCCAGAACGCACGTTAAAAGTGCGCTGGTCTGACCCCAGCCTTAAGTGAAGGGACACCCTGTCCAACAGGACCATTAAGAAGGACATTGTCATCTTCTAGTTGTCACTAGCCCCATGACAAACCTTTCCAAAGATCAATGTGTTATTTCATCCCTTGATATGATATTGCAGACCACACTTACCCGGTACAGTGCCAGGAGCCACCATCATCATACTCCGTGGCCATTGATGTGGGTCATCATGCAACTCTGCATTTAGTCCACAGTGGTCCAAGAAACCAAAATCTACCAGGTCTTGAGGTGTCTTACACTAGGATTCTGCTATCCCAGTGTGTAAATATTCTATTAAAAGAACACTTCAGCAGAGCCCATGAGTGCTGGTAGCTTTTGGTTTCTTGGACTCCTTTCTGGGTGTGGCAAAATCCAAGTCCCAACTGCACTGTGAAGCTGATCTGCCCCCAAGTGAGAATCCTTTTACTTTACTAGCCCTCAGTGGTGACGTTGGGACGCTGTCAATCAGCTGCTTGTAGTGAGGAGATGGCGTTTACACTCACAGTTGTCACTCACACCAACACCAAGCCACCACAAGCGAAAAATGGTGAACATATGTCAGGGAAGAACAAGAAGTGGCCAAATGAAAACAAAACACGTGTATGGGGAGTGATTACCTGACAAAAAACGTGTTGGCATGACAGGTGACCTTTAAAGCTCCTTCCCGAAGTTACTGTGAAATAGGGCGAGGTACAAGCAGTGGGAAAAGCATACAGGGTTCCTTCATCACTAATGATTAGGGATGAGCCGAACACTCAGAGTTCGGTTCGGAGCCGAACCCGAACTTCCCAAATGTTCGTATCCGAACCCGAACTCAATACAAGCCAATGGGGCTGAAAATTTGGTTTTTAGAGTGCCCTCCAAGATGGCATATATGCTAGATATTTGCCATAAAAAGTGTATGGGGGTCTGGGTAGTGCCCTGGGGGACAGGAAACAAGGACAAAAAGTAAAAAAAAAAAAAACGTTTTTAAAAGGGACAGTGAGTTTTCCATGAAATAAGGGTTAAAAATAAAAACGAAAAATTCCTTCAAATATCGTGTCTAGGAGGTCCCCATAACCTGCCCGTGAAGTGGCGGATTTCTAGGATGTATAGAAATATGTAAAAAACAAAAAATGACATTTCAAATGACGGTAAATGCTTTTCCTTTAATCTATCCATAAACAACTGCTTGGGGCGCAGTCTGTATGAAAAGAGGAGACATTTTCGGACACGCAGAAAAAGTTTACTGATTTTTTTTGGCGGTGGTGAAAAGCAGGAGAATGAAAATTCTAGACCAAATAGCCGATTTGGAAAGTGAGATAAATGGGAGAATTTTTCTGGTTTGGCTATTTTGACCTAGAATTTTCTCTTCAGTCATTCTCCTGAGTTTCACCTTTCTCTGAATAACCCTGTCAGGGTTATTCAGAGAGCGGTGAAGAGCAGGAGAATGACTGGAGAATGGAAAATTCTAGGTCAAAATAGCCAAACCAGAAAAATTCTCCCATCTAGGCTAGGGTCAGACTAGCGAAATTTTAACGTGCGTTTAGGCGCACTTAATCACGGCCCCACTAGCAGCAAATGACGGGCAATGACTGCCAATATACGAAGTACAGTCGCACGAAAGTCCGGCTGTGCAACGCAAGTGGAAAATGAATGCATTTTTTCGAGAACGCAGAACCGCTAGTACGGACGTACAGAGTGCGCTGCGTCCACTAGCGGCGTGTGTGCGTGATTTGGAGACGTCAGACCCTGCTCATGTCCGGCCAACATAACGTCCAGACACCCAAAGTTTCCTGGTCTGGGTCCGTAAAAAATCACGCACAAAAATGCGCATCGTATGACCGTTTTCGCGCATTCCGTGAAAAAAATACGGCAATGCGTTCGGACGCACTTTTTGACGGTCGCTGCGAAAAATGCGTTAGTCTGACCCTAGCCTTATCTCACTTTCCAAATCGGCTATTTGGTCCAGATTGTTCTCTTTTCCTGCCATTCTCCTGGTTTTCACCTTTCTCTGAACAACCCTGAGAGAGAGGTGAAAGCCAGGAGAACTGGCAGGAGAAGAGAACAATCTAGACCAAATAGCCAATTTGGAAAGTGAGTTAAAGGGGAGACTTTTTCTGGTTTGGCTATTTTGACCTAGAATTTTCACTTCTCCAGTTATTCTCCTGCTTTTCACCGCTCTCTGAATAACCCTGTGAATGTTTAATCCCGAGGTGAAAAATAACATTGCTTTAGATGTTATTTTGAATTTTTTTCAAACACCAGTTAAATGCAGCATATTAGGAAGTTTTAGGAGGGAAATTAATTCTCAAATCTCAATCAAAAGCAGACACCACCCCACCCCCTCAGTACCTCAGTATAGTGTGCAATGTATCAAATTGATTACCAGACTAAAAACACCTGGTGTTATGCCCGTTTGTGAACAGAGGTCATTTAGGCTAGGGTCAGACGAACGCATTTTCGCGTTGTCTGTGAAAAAGTGCGTTCGAACGAATGGACGCATTTTTTCACGGAGTACGCGATAGCGGTCATACGATGCGCCTTTTCGTCCGTGATTTTGTACGGATCATCAATAAAACACTTTTTGTGTCTGGACGTTATGTTGGCCGGACATTAGCAGCGTCTGACGTCTCCCAACCACGCACACACGCCTCTAGCGGACGCAGCGCACTCTGTACGTCCGTACTAGAGGTTTGACGTTCTAGAAAAAATGCGTTCGTTTGCCACTTGCGTTGCGCGGACGAACTTTCGTGCGGCCGTACTTTGTGTGTTCCCCGGCATTGGACGTCATTTGCTGCTAGCACGGCCGTGATTTCGTGCGTCTAAACGCATGTTAAAACTGCTTTCGTCTGACCCTAGCCTTAGAGTTGAGAATCTTTCCACGTATACATTAGTTTTTAATTCAATATCTAATAAACCGTTGCTTATAATATTCTGCAGTAAAGAGTCTCTTTATTTCTAGATTTTTTAGTATTTTTTTTTTAGAACTCGAACCGAACACCCAAAAAGTTCGAAGTTCGCGAACTTTCGAACTGCCAAAGTTCGGGCCGAACTCCGAACCCCGAACAGCTCACCCCTACTAATGATATACCCCCTATAGCAGTGGTTCCCAAACGTGCTCCTCAAGTACCCGAACAGGCCAGGTTTTAAAGGATCACCTTGGGGAAATGCAGACTGAATCCTGCAATCACTGAGCAGCAAATCATATCCCCTGTGCTGCTGTGCTTCAGATAGCTGACAAACCTGGCCTGTTAGGGTGACTTCAGGACCGTGGTTGGGAGCCACTGCCCTATAGCAATGTTTCCCAATCATGTCCTCAGGTCCTCCAAACATGCCAGGTTTGCCAGATATCTGAAGCACAGCACAGGTGATAAGATTTGCTGCTCAGTGATTGCAGGAGACAATCTGCTTTTCCCCAAGGTGATCCTTAAGGCCGGGGTTCAGTGGCGTAACTAGAAACCTGAGGGCCCCGGTGCAAGAATCCATGAAGGGCCCCCCAACCCCCCCAAAAAAGATCCATATTTTTACCTCTTTTTTTTTCTGCAATATAAAAAAGATATTATTGCCCCCAGCTCACATGGACATATATTGCCCTCAGCTCACACGGACATATATTGCCCCAAGACCACACATGGATATTTTTGCCCCCAGCTCATGGAAATACTGCCCCAACACATGGATATACTGCCCCAACACATGGATATACTGCCCCAACACATGGATATGCTGCCCCAACACATGGATATGCTGCCCCAACACATGGATATGCTGCCCCAACACATGGATATGCTGCCCCAACACATGGATATGCTGCCCCAACACATGGATATGCTGCCCCAACACATGGATATGCTGCCCCAGCACATGGATATACTGCCCCAGCACATGGATATACTGCCCCAGCTCATGGATATACTGCCCCAGCTCATGGATATACTGCCCCAGCTCTGCCCCCCAGCTCATGGATATATTGCCCCAGCTCTGCCCCCCCAGCTCATGGATATATTGCCCCAGCTCTGCCCCCCAGCTCATGGATATACTGCCCCAGCTCTGCCCCCCAGCTCATGGATATATTGCCCCAGCTCTGCCCCCCAGCTCATGGATATATTGCCCCAGCTCTGCCCCCAGCTCATGGATATATTGCCCCAGCTCTGCCCCCCCAGCTCATGGATATATTGCCCCAGCTCTGCCCCCCAGCTCATGGATATATTGCCCCAGCTCTGCCCCCCCAGCTCATGGATATATTGCCCCAGCTCTGCCCCCCCAGCTCATGGATATATTGCCCCAGCTCTGCCCCCCCAGCTCATGGATATATTGCCCCAGCTCTGCCCCCCAGCTCATGGATATATTGCCCCAGCTCTGCCCCCCCAGCTCATGGATATGCTGCCCCAGCCCAGCTCTTACCTGCTCTGGGGGCCCCAGGCCCAGGGCAGGCTCTGTCGGCATCTTCTCCTCCTTCCTTGGCAAGCGGCCGCTGGAAACATCCAGCTTGGCCGCTCGCCGGAAACCACCTGATCAGCGCGAGGTCTCGTGCGCTGGTCAGGTGGTTTCTCTCCCACGTGAGCGGCCAAGCTGCATGTCAGCGGCCGCTCGCGTAGGGAGAGAGACGGCCAGCGCGCGGTCACAGATTCCGGCGCTTTTTGCCGGAATCTGGCGGCGGCGCTGGGCCCCCCTCCAGTGGCGGAATGCCAGGGCCCGGTCGCAACTGCGACCGCTGCGACCCTGGTACTTCCGCCACTGCCGGGGTTAGACGAGATTTTGAGAGCGGAAGGAACGTCCGTGAGTGGACGTTCCTACCACTCTGATGCCAGTCTGGCCACCTCGCCAAGCGCAGTTATTGCACTCAGCACTGCAAGGCTCGATCCTCCTATGTTGTTTCCAGGACATAAAATATTCATGCTGATGGGCATGTAGAATCCATACTCCCCATGTAGGAAATAAAGGAATCCCAGGTGACCTGCCTTAACTCCCTTCCTGCAGCATATGAATTATAGATGTTGCAGGGCAGCAATTTCCCTGTGCAGGAAATAGTAATATGTGTCCTGGAAAACGTGGCTGATGTGACAATTCTAGTTGGGAACCACTGATCTAGACAACCGGATACATTTCCACCTTGCCTTGGGCGCATGGATCTGGAACCATTGCAAGTGAGCTTTGTTGACAAGCAGCAAATGAAAAGTGCTGCCCAATACCATTAAAAACAATTCATAGTCTACTAGAAGAAGCTCAGCTAATTACCTTAAACCCAGGGGGTTACGCAGAGAGCACCAAAATTTCAGTGCACTCTTTTGGCGTGCTCAATTTGGTCCTCTAAGGCTAAGGTCAGACTAATGCAGTTTTAACGTGTGTTTAGCCGCACTAAATCACGGCCGTGCTAGCAGCAAATTACGTCCAATGCCGGGCAGCATACGAAGAACGGCCGCACAAAAGTGCGGCCGCGCAACGCAAGTGGCAAACAAACGCATTTTTTAGAGAACGTCAAACCGCTAGTACTGACGTACAGAGTGCGCTGCGGCGGCATAGCGGTGTGTGTGCGTGATTAGGAGACGTCAGACGCTGCTAATGTCCGGCTAACATAACGTCCAGACGCAAAAAGTGTTTTATTGATGATCTGTACAAAATTACGGACAAAAATGCGCATCGTATGACCGCTATCGCGTATTCCGTGAAAAGATACCTCCATTCGTTCGAACACGCTTTTTCACGGACAACGCGAAAAATGCGTTAGTCTGACCCTAGCCTTAGTGCGCAGAAGGCATCCCTACGCCGAACAGACAGTCGAAAAAAAAGCTGATCACCGGTAAAAAAAAAAAACGCAATTTTTAAAAAAACACATGAAAATAATAAATAATATCCTGTGAATAATAAAAAGGTCTGTTACAGAATAATAAAAATTTCCGAATTTTTTTTCCAGAAAAATGCCTTAAAAGGAATTAATAATGAATGGCTTTTTGCTGCAAATGAAAATAAACTGTAGAATATAGGAGGAAAAGTAAAACTGTACCCCCCCCCCATTGAAACCTATTGGATTTGCCTGTTTAGGCTAGGGTCAGACGAGCGTGATTTCTACGGACTGTACGTCCGTGCACACGGACGTACGTTAGTACGGAAGACTCAGTAGTGGCCAGACAGTCTGTTTTTTTCACTGACGTATATATATTGACGGATGTAGGAGGGAAAATAAATTAAAAAGCAAAACCATTTTGTCCGTGAAAAATGCTGGACATATAAATGCATTCCGTCTGACCACGTTCCATCACTCACACACAAAGCTATGCAGACGTTGCGGACGCAGTGCACTTTGTGCGGCCGTTCTAGGGGTTGTACGTTCTTGCCTGCCTTGCGTCCGTTTGCCGCGGCCGTGGTGCGTCCGCAGTTCAGTGCGGACGTACTTTGTGTAACAGGCTCCAATGGACTTTCTTTCATGCTATCACGGACGTACATTTAGGCGCAATCACGGATGTGAACACTACGCTCGTCTGACAGCAGCCTTAAACCTGTTGAACTGAAGCACCGAAACTCAGGCATTTCGCCAACATGTTGGTACCTAAATAGAATAAGCATTACTTCTCTAGGAGACAATACACTGCTGCCTAAAGTCACCAAATTGCGGCGATCTGAGCCGAACTGCACTGTATTTCACTGGCAATTCACCAATATTTGGCAAATTTCCAGCTTTCTGGAAAGCTGAAATGCCATGAAATTGCACCGTATGGGGGAATTCACAACCTGGTGCAATTCAGCTCTCTTTGAATAACCCTCCATCATGCAAATGCTGGATTTTGCATAGACTTTTCATGGAAAGAAAAAGGTGTACTGAAAAGCCTGGTGTATCTGGTGGCACCAATCTCCTGCTATCTCTCAGATTTCAGCACACACCTTAACCCACACATTACCTCATCCTCCCTCTAGCTATTGCAGTTTCTGCATACAGCCTCTTGTTTCAATGCAAAACGCTACCTGCTTTACATACAATGTAGCAACTGCAGTAAAAACACACATCCATTATCCGATCCCCGTGTGCTCCCCATCATCCTATTCACAACTGCTAGCTTGCCTGGGCTCTCACATGTTAATAGGATTTGCCTTAAAAGCTAAAGTACAAAATCCCGCATAGCTTCATATTAAACAAAGGCTATACTGGGGCAAAGTGCTAAGCGTCACGACGATACTATGATCACATGGGGATTGCTCATGCTAAGGACTTTCTGAAGAGCAGCGCCCATGTTTGCTCTGATAAATGTGGCTCATAGTAATATGGAGACAAACGACAATATTTGTTTTACATAACCCCCCCCCCCCTACACTTCTTTTACAACAGGCAGATGGCGTGAAGTCTGTTTAATTACCTTTTCACTGGAAAGAAACGTTACAGGATTTCAAAAAACAGCGCTACACATTTTCATGATCCATAATGTAACAAGCTTATTTGGCCGTGGTGAAAACATTTATCAAAAATTTATAAATATTACAGTACTATAGCACAAAAAGGTATCGCTCAACACCCAAAACCTGTACCCTCTATCACAGGAACAAAAAGAAAAAAAAAGTTCATACAATGTAGTCCACAAGTGAAGTGCTACTTTCTGGCGCTCTCAAAAACACCAGAAAGTAGCGCTTCGCAGGTGGACTATATTGTATTTCGCTTCAATTGTTTTGATTTTGCTTCTGATAATAACAACTTATATAGCGCCAACAGTTTCCACAGCACTTTACAAAATAAACAATGGAGAAATTATATATATATAGCTCTCTCTCCAAAACTGGTGGAGGCTCCACTCAAACCGTAACATAAGGGTGTGAATAAATTATATATATATATATATATATATATATATATATCTTTCTGTAATAGATTTTTGCAGGTGTCAAGGTGAGAGTGGAAACGCCTGGGAATGCAGTTTACCCTGTATTTCAGCTGGGACAACGTGGTTGCTATATGACAGAGGTGATGAAAAGCTACAACAGCTTTCTAATCGAATCCAGTTTTACAGAACTGTCTAGATTTAAGGTCTCCAGGGCTCTGGTACATTAGGAATGGATGGAAATTATATGCTCTAAATAAGTAAGGCTGGGTTCACACCTACGCGTTGCGCAGCGTCGCGCAATGCGTGCGTTTTTTTTACGCGCGTTCGCGCATACAAACAAACGCGGTTCGCGGCTATGATATGGCGCGAACGCGCGCGGCTATCTGCAGAAAAGAAGCTCCCGAGCTTCTTTGTGCGTCGGCCGTTTATCAGCGCGTTCATGCGCGCTGACAAACGGCCAGGTGTGACATGCACACATAGGGAATCATGGGATTTCACTGTTTGAGCGTTTACAGTGCGTAGGAACGCGCTGTAAAACGCTTAGGTGTGAACCCAGCCTAAGTGGTGCAGCTTCTGTCAATCATTTTTTGTGACCAAAAGTGCGTGCGTGAAATTCTATTTTAGGACTTGACCTCCTTTTGTTTATAAACCATTGGTTTTTAAATTTTATCTGTCCAGTGATACATTAGAGAAAAGAAAAAAATCCATGAGAATCCAAGTGTTTGATATTAATAGTGATCTTATACAACCTTTAATTATCTGTACTGGTATAAAGAGGTTTTAACTGTTAATACGGACACCTACCCTAGAATTAAATCTAATAATATGGAGCTAATATTAGCTGTTCCCTGCATTAAACCCAAAACATGCCCAAAGGGTGTGAACAGAGATTGGCGCTACATTGTGTTATTCACCGCTCTGACACGCAGTGAATTAAATTTTTAGGGCACCATTACATTCCTAACATTAACTGTGGTGGCCCTAGCGCGGGCGCACCATATTACAATCCGAACGCTAACGGGTTAAAAAACCCGTTAGTGATTTGGTATCTTGCGTTTTTCAGCGAGGGGTTACTGTACTTTGCGCTTCCTATGCTTAACACGGGGAGCGCAAAGTGTTAGGCTAGGGTCAGACTGAGGCAGTGCGAACGCGCGTTCTGGCGCACATAATCACGGCCGCACTAGCAGCAGATGACGGGCAATGACAGCCAATATACGAAGTACGGTCGCACAAAAGTCCGGCCGCGCAACGCAAGTGGAAAATGAACGCATTTTTTCGAGAACGTTAAACCGCTGGTACTGACGTACAGAGTGCGCTGCGGCCGCATAGCAGCGTGTGTGCGTGATTAGGAGATGTCAGACGCTGCTAGTGTGCGGCCAACATAACGTTCAAACAGCCGGATTTCCCTAGACTTCTTTTCACCCCATCGTCATGAAATACGTCCAGAATTGCGCATCGTCTGACCACTTAAGCGTATTCCGTGAAAAAATGCGTGCGCACGCATCGACGTACATTTTGACGGTGGCCGCAGAAAATGCGCTCATCTGTCCCTAGCCTTAATTAGCGTTAGGATTACAAAGTCCTAACACTAATTAATTATGTCCCGCTGCGGTTCACTTAAGGCTGGGGTCAGACGAACGCAGTGTGAACGCGCGTGCAGCCACACTTTATTACGGCCATAGTAGCAGCAGCAAATGACAGCCAATATACGAAGTACTGCCGCACGAAAGTTCCGCCGCGCAACGCAAGTGGCAAACAAACGCATTTTTTCGAGAACGTAGAACCGCTAGTACTGACGCACAGAGTGTGCTGCGTCCGCATAGCGGCGTGTGTGCGTGATTAGGAGACGTCAGACGCTGCACATGTCCAGCCAACATCACGTCCATTTGTTTTTAATAGCTCCGTCAAAAATCACGGCCGACATTGCGCATTGTATAACCGCTATCGCACCAAGTTCGGACGCATCAACGCACTTTTTGATGGTAGACGTGAATAATGCGTTCGTCTGACCCTAGCCTAAAAAGTTACCCATAGCTAGGGCCTGGTGGTAACGGATTCCTATGGACTCCATGGAGGGGATACTTCGAGGCTGCTGGATTTGCGCCTTCACCGTAATATCACGCTAAAACTGGGTTTTTCTCCTTAGCCTCCCCATTTTTGCGTGATCATCGTAATAGTGCCCTTAGAATTTTTAACTGAGATAATATAAATATATATATATATACTCTCGCTCTCCTTGCAGCAAATGAGTAACAAATTATATATATATATATATATATATATTATACAGGGTCTTCCAGTTCTTTTAATCAATTTTACTACTTTTTGTATTGTTCATTCGTACTTATGTTGCAATATTCCACACCCTTGTCCTCTCGCCTTCTACAAATACAAGCCTTTATAAAGAGACAACAACAATTCTATAGTGCAGTACAACGGGTAGGACAAAACAAACAGGCTAGACACATTGAGAACAATGGGATAAGAGGACCCTGCTCTAGAGCTTACAATCTAAGACTAGTGCTATGAAATCTGCTGGCACTATATAACTTTTTTTTTTAAATAAAATTAGATAATTATTGCACATTGATTGGCACAATTAATTATACACAGGATGGTTTAGTTACCTTACTATTTATGTTCTTTGATATTTTTCTCCCACGTGATGGCTGGATGTCCTAAATTGTCATTCCGTGTCACAACGTGCAGCAATTCATTCAGTAAGGGGCTTTACTTGGCTCCATCACAAGCCCAGAAGGACAGATTGGAGTGAGCTGTGACCTAATGGAAAGCATTCCTTTTCACTGAATGGAATCCGGTCCTGCCTCTTCACCCTGATTCTATGTATGTGGAGGACGGCTCTTTTGCTGCATAATGACCAATCAGAGAGACCGTCACCTGTTGAATTGATACAGATTTGCATGTTCCTTTTCGGTGACGTCCTGGGGTGGTTTCGCTTTCAGCCTGTAGGTATGTACGAATTTAGCTTTTTGTTTTCTAAACTTGACATTCGCATCACAGTGTGTTGAAAGACTGACTTGGCCAGTAAAGGGTTAAGTACAGAGCTATGCTTCCATGAGGTAAGGGCACCGGACCGGTTTGGTTGGTTTTCACAATGTTGACAAGGTTTATATTGCAAGTATAAAGTTTAGTTGCCTGTCGGACAGGGAGACGGATTGGGTGCCGGTTTCCTGCTCTTATTTCTTTTTTGTTTTGCCAGGAAAGGATTTTTTTTCCCAAAATACAAAGTAAAAAAAAATTTAAGTAAAAAGGAAGGAAACTGATACATTAAGGCCCGTGTCAGGCGAACGCAGTGATCACGTCCGTGTTGCCGCACAATTTAACATCCGTCTTAGCATAGAATTATGATCAATAGAGACCCACACACTAAGTACGTGCGCACCGAACTGCGAACGCGAATGGCAAACGGACGCAAGTTAGGCAAGAACGTAAAACCACTAACACGGACGCGCAGAGTGCACCACGTCTGTGTAGCTTTCTGTGTGCGTGATGAGGAGATGACAGACGCAGCGCATTTGCGACGTCCAGCACCTTGACGCACAAAATGCCTTTTCATATCATTTTTCGGATTAATTTTCTTTCCCATTTCCCATATTTGCCTTTTTTTCTACGTCCATCATAAAAAAACAGACCGTGTGGTGTCTACCATGTCTTCCGTCTGAACGTACGTCCTTCATGCACGCACGCAGAGTGCGCTCAGACTGCGTTCGTCTGACTCTAGCCTAAAGCAGCACTAAGCAACCTTGGCCCTGCAGATGCTTCAGAAATACATCTCCCATGATGCTCAGCCATTCATCAGGTTGACTGAGACACATGAGTAATGTGGTTCCAAAACACCTGGAGGGCCAAGGTTGCCTAGACCTGCTAGGGTCAGACGAACGCATTTTTCACGTTGCCCGTGAAAAAGTGCGTTCGAACGTACGTATTTTTTCCCGGAATACGCGATAGCGGTCATACGATGCGCCGTTTCGTCCGTGATTTTGTACGGATCATCAATAAAACACTTTTTGCGTCTGGACGTTATGTTAGCCGGACATTAGCAGCGTCTGACGTCTCCTAATCACGCACACACGCCGCTATGCGGCCGCAGCGCACTCTGTACGTCAGTAGTAGCGGTTTGACGTTCTCGAAAAAATGCGTTCGTTGGCCACTTGCGTTGCACGGACGAACGTTCGTGCGGCCGTTCGTCGTATGTTCCCCGGCATTGGACGTCATTTGCTGCTAGCACGGCCGTGATTTCGTGCGGCTAAGGCTAGGGTCAGACGAACGCATTTTTATGTTGTCTGTGAAAAAGTGCGTTCGAACGAATGGACGCATTTTTTCACAGAATACGCGATAGCGGTCATACGATGCGCATTTTCGTCCGTGATTTTGTACGGATCATCAATAAAACACTTCTTGCATCTGGACGTTATGTTGGCCGGACATTAGCAGCGTCTGATGTCTCCAATTCACGCACACACGCCTCTAGCGGACGCAGCGCACTCTGTACGTCAGTACCTGCGGTTTCACGTTCTCGAAAAAATGCGTTCATTTTCCACTTGCGTTGCGCAGCCGGACTTTTGTGCGACCGTACATCGTATATTGGCCGTCATTGCCCGGCATCTGCTGCTAGTGCGGCCGTGATTAAGTGCGCCAGAACGCGCGTTCGCACTGCCTCAGTCTGACCCTAGCCTTAACGCACGTGAAAAATGCGTTCGTCTGACCCTAGCCTTAGAGGTTATGTAATTAAGTGATATAAAAAATATCTTCTCTGGATTGCTGTTTGACTACCTGTTTGGAATAGAGTCAGGGCCGGATTAACATAGCAGATTTGGAAAGTGAGATAAATGGGAAAAACTTTCTGGTTTGGCTATTTTGACCTAGAATTTTCACTTCTCCAAAAGTTCTCGTCGGTTTCACCTTCATTGAATAGACCCGATTGTCTGCATTCATACAGGGTTATTCAAAAAGATCCGAATTGCTGGCGAAAGGTAGCCGAACAGTGAAATTTAGCGTTCGGTTACCTTTCCTGGCCATTCGGCTATTCAGAGAGAAGGCAGTTCGCCAAATGTTGGCGAATTGCCTGCACATACGGTGCCTGTTCAAGGGCAGTGAAATCCCCATAGAGAAGCAATGCTTCATCTATTCAGGGAACAAAAACCAGCAGAGAAAAGTTGCCGAATTGCCCTGTTGTTTGGTGGTTTCATTCAACAGAGTTATTCAGGCGAATCCCATAGGCTTCAATGTTAATAATATTCACGTTTTAAGCAATATCTAATAAACCATTCATTATAATATTCTGCAGTAAAAAGTCTCTTTATAGATTTTTTAGGATCTTTTAGGCATTTTTCGGGATTTTTTTTACCGTTCTTTTTTTTAAAACGTTTTTTCTTTTTTCCTGTAACAGTCCTTTTTATTATCATTCATTGGATCTTATATGTAAATTTCAGACATTTTCGTTCTGTAGTTTCTTTGCAAACAGCGTTTCACTTTTCAAACATTTAAGCGTACTGTTTTTTTTGTTTTCTTCACACCATTCGTCTGCGGTGTCGGGTTTTTCCGGCAGCTGCTCTGCGCTGTGATCGGCTCCTGCTTGAGTTTCTCCAGCGTGTTCGGCGGGGCTAATCCAGATGTTTTTTGTGGGTTTCGTTGTGCCTTCGCCAAGTTTCGCAGTGAGTGTTCGTCAGGTTTGCAGCAGCTTTTCACTGTACTACGACGGCCCTGTGGTGCTTGCTGAATACACCGCAGAGTCGCCGAAATGGGATCGCCAAATCGCACCAAATTGAAGAGAACGAAAACTCACCGAATGTGCGGTGACTTTTCGATTCTCTTTGAATACCCCTGGTTCGCCATCCCTGCGCTAGGTGGTTAGCCATCTTTAGGGCTGGTGGAGCAGAAGAGCCAAAGTAAGCCATAATTGGCTACAAAGCACTCATGTATGGCACAGCGCTTTTATTATTTTTAACTGTTGGGCATGCTTCATGTGTCTCTTAGACACGCTTGCTAATGGGGGTTATTAACTACAGAATACATCAATATTATTCATTAATACATTGGGATGGAGAATTCCAAGGAAACGGAACATTTTAAGCAAAAATCGCTGAATTATAAAGGTTTTTTTTTTTTTTGTTTTGATTTGAATGGGGGTTATTCAGTTTCTCAGATGTTCTCAAAAGTTGGATCCAAAGAGCAATTGGAGAAGCTTCACTGTGAAGTGTCTCCTGCAGCTTTTTGGATTAAATGTTTCCGGCTACCAGAATGACAGTGTGACAATTTGTGGATTTCGAGAGTTCAACAGTCCTGTGTACAGTGTGTGTGTATGTAGACGTAATTCTAAACTTTGAAAGAGATGGAGAGATGCAATACTATACTATGAGACATCAGATCTGTGATAGTCACAAAAAATACAGCGGGTGTCTGTGAAGAACAATGGAAAATAAATTCTATGTCCGATGCATCTTTAAAGGGGTTATTCAAAGAGAGCCGAATTGGCCACCGAATTGCACCGAACGGTGAATTTCTCCATATGGTGCATTTTCATGGCTATTCAGAAAGCTGGCAATTCGTCAAATATTGGTGAATTGCCAGCAAAATATGGTGCAATTCAGCGGCAGTTAAATCCCCATAGAGAAGTAATGGTTAATCTATACAGAGAACACCGAACAGCAGTGAAAAATTGCCGAACTGCAGGTTTTAGGTGGTTTCGTTCGACAGGTTTAAAACAGGCAAATCCCATAGGTTTCAAGGCAAAAGAAATTCCCCATTTTTAAAAAAAAAAATTCTTCAACTGTCTATTCTTTTCATTTGCAGCAAAAAGTCTTTTTAGGCATTTTTCAGAATTTTTTTTAGCAATTTTTTGATTGCATTTTTTTTTACCATGCCTGTTTATGTTTTTTTAAATTGTGTAAAAGACCTTTTTATTGTTATTCATAGGACCTTGCATATTCTTTCCAGGCATTTTCATGCATTATTATTTCTTTAATGCCTTTTAGGCTAGGGTCAGACGAAAGCATTTTTCCCCGCGAACGTGAAAAAGTGCGTCCGAACGCATTGACGTATTTTTTCACGGAATGCGCAAAAACGGTCAGACGACGCGCATTTTCAGGCGGGATTTTGTACGGATCGTCAATAAAACTCTTTTTGCGTCTGGACGTTATGTAGGCTGGACATTAGCAGCGTCTGACATCTCCTGATCACACAAACACGCCGCTATGCCGCAGCTGCGCACTCAGTACGTCAGTACTAGCGGTTCAGCGTTCTCAAAAAAATGCGTTCAAATTCCACTTGCGTTGCACGGCTGGACTTTTGTGCGGCCGTACATCGTATATTGGCCGTCATTGCCCGTCATCTGCTGCTAGTGCGGCCGTAATTATGTGCGCCAGAACGCACGTTAAAAGTGCGCTGGTCTGACCCCAGTCTTAAGGCTCGTGTCAGACGAGCGCAGTGTTCACGTCCGTGTTGCCGCACATAAGTACGTCCGTGGTAGCATACAATTATGTTAAATGGAGCCCCACACACGAAGTACGTCCGCACAGAAGTGAGGACGCATGACGGTTGCGGCAAACGGACGCAGGTTAGGCAAGAACATAATACTGCTAGAACGGACGTCTGCCACGTCGGCATAGCTTTGTGTGTGAGTGATGGAACGTGGTCAGACGGACGGCATTTATACGTCCAGCATTTTTGACGGACAAAATGTTTTTCATTTTAATTTATTTTCCCTCCTACATCCGTCAATAATAATGTCAGGCACAAAAACGGACCGTGTGGTCACTACTGCGTCTTCCGTCAAAAAGTGCGTCCGTACTGCACAGTCCGTAGGAAACGCGCTTGTCTGACCCTAGCCTAAAAGTTGTTTCTTTTTTCCACCGTTTTGGTGGCTAATCCGAGGCATTTGGCGATTTATCAGATGCGTTGTTTTTTTTCGGCTGCATTTGGCAGTTTATCGGATCCGCACTTTGGGGACCCTGCGGTGAATACTGAATTCACCGCAGGGTCGGCGAATTGAACTCGCTGAAGTGCGCTGAATGAAAGAGCACTGGAATTTTGGTGCTCTTTGAATAACCCCTTCATTGTGGTTTGAATATGGAAATGTTCAAGGTTTACAATTGACTGTGAAGACGATGGTGCTTATTTCTTTACTTACTCAATCTACAGGATTTTGCGTGTGTTTTTTAGCCTGCACCAGAATAACAATAGTCAACACAATACACTATTGTGTGTGTTTTACACACAATAAATAAAACTGTAACCAAACGTTTTTATTGAGATTGAAAGGTGAGTCATGATTGGCTGCTTAAAACAGCAGATGGTTTAATGTTCACATAAAAAAAAGTGTGAAATTCTTCCAGGTACATACCTTGGAGTGGGGAGGTTTTAGAAATATATACAATATACATTTGTCACCAGTTTAAGATTTGGTAATAAATATAACAACAGGTTTTATGAGTCTTTATGAGAGCTAAGGTCAAATATTTTCCCTCGGCCGTCGTGACTCGTTTTCCTCCGCTAGTCCCTGGATTCTTCCCTCAGCAAGAAGCGCTGAATCAAGGTCAGTTCTTAAAGGGACACTAAGATTAAAAAACGGGGAGGTGATTTTTTATTAATCTATCCCTACTCCCTTAATAAATCGTTCGTTTTTTTTTTTTTTGTAACTGTAATACTTACCCTAAAATCCTCTGGTTTCCAGCGGTGTCTTTTTTTTTTTTTTTCATACTCAACTCCCTCCTTTTCCGCTCCCGTCCTTCTTGCCTTCTGGTTTACGTGAGAAGCGCGCATGCGCGCCTCTCACGTAAACCAGCCAATCGGCAGGCTTCCTCCCAGCTCCCTCTGAGGATTAGTGTTGCGCGCAAGAGGATGCGCGCAACACTAACCCTCAGAGGGAGCCGCCAGCCTCTGCAGGGAGTTGGAGACGTCATCGCGCTGAAAGCGCGATGACGTCTCCTACTCGGCAGAAGCGGGAAATATGAATCCCGCTCTGCTGACTGACAGCTGGGAGGGCGGAGTAAAGTTCTCCGCCTCTCTCAGCTGTTTTCAGCATTTACAGCTGAACCGCTGAGCGGAGGGAGGGGAGACAGAGGGCAGGATACTCTGGGCATCATGACCACCTAAAAAAAAAGCTTAGGTGGTCATGAAGCCTAGAGTGTCCCTTTAATTTCTCCCAATAAAGCAGACGACACTGGTCCTATTGGGTTAAGCAGACTCACTGGCCATTTCACACGGCCTCTTTTTATTTGGTACAGAATCAGTTAAAACCGTTAACATCCCAGCCCACCCAGACATCTCAGCACCGCAGTTTTCCATTGTCTCCATCAGGTCCTCTCAGATTGTAAACTCTTTAGCAGGGTCCTCTCGGATACTGTTCTATGTGTTTAACTTGTATGTATATTGGTTATCGGCCTCTCCCACTGTACAGCGCTATGGAACTTGGTGGTGCCTTATAAATAACTGTAACTGCAGTCATACAGAGCAAGGGTCCTTGTTTGGGGGGATTTCAGGGGAGCAGCGGCAATCCGGGGGGGGGGGGAACGGTAATTCCTTCTTTTCATCATACGACCCAAAGTGTATCCTTCCTGGTAAAATCCTTTATAAATAAATATGACCCTAAAGTTCTTACAAATATTTTTAAGTCCTACATAGACAAATCTACGGCTATAATACAGCCGAGCTGGTAATAGAGAGCCGTTAAGTATTATTGGAGGCCAGTAATGGGAACCGGCAGTGGCGCTGCTAGTATCCTCTCAAGTCCATAGGACTCATTTGAGAGCTGCGTGAGTGCCTGCTGTTCTGATGGAAAGACAACGGAGAACCAGAGCTTGCTCTCTGCCATGGGATGACCGCTACGTTTGGCATTTTCACTATAAGCTTTTCTTGCCACTGTGTATAATTATATATATATATATATATATATATATATATACACACAGTGGCGTAGCGTGGGTTGTCAGCGCCCGGGGCCAGCCAAGAATTGGGATTACGTGGAGTTTTGCATGAATTGGTCATAAAATGTGCTCTGATCTTCATCTAAGTCACAACAATTTGAAAAACACAGTCTGCTTAAAATAATACAACACAAACATTATAGGTTTTCATGTGTTTATTGACCATAACATGTAAACATTCACAGTGCAGGGTGGCAAAAGTATGTGAACCCCTAGCCTAATGACTTCTCCGAGAGCTAATTGGAGCCAGGAGTGAGCCAACCTTGAGTCCAATCAGTGTGATATTATTGGATGTGTTGCTGAAAGCTGTCCTGCCCTTTAAAAACACACACCAGTTTTGGGTTTACTGGTTTCAAGAAGCACTGCCTGATGTGAACCATGCCTCGCAGAAAAGAGCTCTCAGAAGACCTACGATCAAGAATTGTTGACTTGCATGAAGCTGGAAAGGGTTACAAAAGTATCTCCAAAAGCCTTGATGTTCATGTGTCCACGGTAAGACAGACTGTCTGCAAATGGAGAAAGTTCAGCACTGTTGCTACTCTCCTTAGGCGTGGTCATTCTGTAAAGATGACTGAAGAGCACAGCGCAGAATGCTTAATCAGGTAAAGAAGAATCCTAGAGTGTCAGCTAAAGACTTACAGAAATCTCTGGCACATGCTAACATTTTTGTTGACACATCTACAATAAGTAAAACATTAAACAAGAATGGAGTACATGGGAGGACACCACGGAGGAAGCCATTGCTGTCCAAAAAGCATATTGCAGCACGTTTGAAGTTTGCAAAAGAGCACCTGGATGTTCCACAGCACTACTGGCAAAATATTCTGTGGACAGATGAAACCAAAATTGAGTTGTTTGGAAAAAACACACAACACTATGTGTGGAGAAAAAAAGGCACAGCACACCAACATCAAAACCTCATCCCCACTGTAAAACATGGCGGAGGGAGCATCATGGTTTGGGGCTGCTTTGCTGCCTCAGGGCCTGGACGGATTGTTGTCATTGATGGAAAAATGAATTCCAGAGTTTATCAAGACCTTTTGCAGGAAAACGTAAGACCATCTGTCCGCCAACTGAAGCTCCGCAGAGGATGGGTGATGCAACAGGACAATGACCCAAAGCATACAAGTAATTCAACAAAAGAATGGCTTCAACAAAACAAAATACGCCTTCTGGATTGGCCCAGTCAGAGTCCTGACCTCAACCCGATTGAAATGCTGTGGCAGGACCTTAAGAGAGCGATTCACACCAGACATCCCAAGAATATTGCTACACTGAAACCGTTTTGTGAAGAGGAGTGGTCCAAAATTACTCCAGATCGTTGTGCAGGTCTGATCTGCAACTACAGGAAACATTTGGTTGAGGTTATTGCTGCCAAAGGAGGGTCAACCAGTTATTAAGTCCAAAGGTTCACATACTTTTTCCACCCTGCACTGTGAATGTTTACATGTTCTGTTCAATAAAAACATGAAAACATAGAATGTTTGTGTTGTATTATTTTAAGCAGACTGTGTTTTTCAAATTGTTGTGACTTAGAAGAAAGATCAGAGCAGATTTTGTGACCAATTCATGCAAAACTCCACGTAATCCCAAAGGGTTCACATACTTTTTCTTGCCACTGTATATCCACATACAGATTGTATAGGCGGCACTCCCTGTCTTTGCTCAAAAGATCATTTTATTGTTAGAAATTCGACGTTTCAGTCCGCTATCCGCAGACTTTGATCCTGTTGAAAGACCGTGGATAGCGGACTGAAACGTCAAATTTCTATCAATAAAATGATCTTTTGAGCAAAGACAGGGAGTGCCGCCTATACAATCTGTATGTGGATATCTATGTGAGCCAGGCGTGCACCAGGCAGTGGACAGCTATACTCGAGTGTAGGAATCAACCACTGGTGTAATATATATATATATATATATAATATATATATATATATACACACACACACACACACTGTATAACTTGGTATATGCTATTGGTGGACTGTGGAGCACCCCGGCGCTGACCCGGCATTTGGTGAGTCCCCCTGTGTTAGCTCTAGACAGTTTTATTATTTTCTATAGGACCTTTTTTTATTATTTACATGCATTTTCATGCTTTAAACACCCTTTTTAAAATAGCAGATTTTTTTTTTTTTTACTAGATTGACTGATCGGCTATATTTGGCAGTGTGCACCAGTCAGTTTGACAGATCGGCGTCAGTCGGTTCAGCTTTCTGTTAGGCGGATTGGCGGCTGTCTTCAGCAGATCCCGTTTGGTGCACTTCGGGGACCCTGCAGTAAATACTGAATTCGTAGCAGAGTCGGCAAACTGAAATCACCGAAGTGCGCTGAATGAGAGAGCAATGAAATATCGTGCTCTTTGAATCACGCTTTTATACTTGGGTGTTGTGCCGTAACAGACTATGCTCGTTAGGGATTTGCGGCTTGTCTGGAACAGGATGTGACCTGTTAACGAGTAGGATCGTCAACATTAACGACTCGGATGTAATAGAAACTGCATTATTTTAAAATTTAGAGCGAATAAAATAATATATTTTTAACACACAGGAGAATGACTGGAGAATGAAAAATTCTAGGTCAAAATAGCCAAACCAGAAAAATTCTCCCTTTCATCTCACTTTCCAAATCGGCTATTTTGACCTAGAATTTTTCATTCTCCAGTCATTCTCCTGCTTTTCACGCTCTCTGAATAACCCTGATAATGTTTTTTTTCTTCCTTTCCTAATCTTTGTTGTGGTGGACATATATATATATATTATATATATATATACACCCATACTCCTATATGTTGAGGGTGGTGAGGTCCCCATATCCTGGGTGAATGCCCGCTGGGTTGGAGTGTTCTGTTTTTGGTTTTAAGTCCACAGGAGCCGGCGTGGCGCTTCCCTTGTTGCCTTTACGATGCGCTGGGTAACAGCAAACAGCGAGATATGAGGGGAGGAGTTTTCAGGCGTTCAGCATTCAGGGTTGCTAGGAAACCCGATATGCACCACTGAATGAGCTTCTAGGTAGACGCATGCGCGCAGGGGAGACGCCAGTGCCGAACGCCAGGGTGTGGTGAGTTAACCAATTAGGGTTTGTATGTTCTGTGTGTATAAAATGGTTTTGGTAACATTGTTCACTTGTATGTCCTGATGAAAGCCTCGGGGAGAGGCTGAAACGTTGATTTTATGGATTGAATAAAAGAATCTTAAGTGCGTTGCAATTTGAATATTGAGCCCAGCGGCAAGGCACCGGGCATTTTTTGGATTAATAAGCACGAGTGCATGGCAGACTTTTCTATATATACAGGGCCATATTACAAACTTGGTGCTAACTTAACCAGAGTTGTTGTAAACTTCCCAGAGCCATTATAGCCTATGGAGGTTTTCAGTTTACAACAGCTCTGGTTAAGCCAACATTGTAATACTGCCCATAGAGTTCCAAGGAAGAGCCTTGTGCCCACAAGAAATTAATATTTATTGGGTTTTGGTACAGTTATAAAATTGCATTTCATGCTTTCTTGTTAACAATTGCGTCAGTTGTTTATTCTCCCATCATGCTCAGCGGCTTGGAGGACACCCCAGTCATTAGGCGTTGGTAATGGAAAAAAGAAAGAAAATGAATAGTTTTGATTATTTTAAGAGGTCGTTGTTGTACTTGTATTTCCTGTTTATTGTGAGAATATATTTCCCAGCATACAGTCGTTTCCTATTTGGCCACTTGGTTTGTAGGTTTCTAAGTGTCTTATTTTTGAACTGGGAAAAGGACAAAATGCGAGGATTCACCTTATTAGTTTCCATAGCCTGTAAAGAGAAACATATCCAAAAATGTCTCAACCCTTTCGCTGCTGAGCCATTTCACCCCTGTGTGCAGAGCTCATTTTTACCGCTTTTGCACATCATGTTTAAACGCGATTTGAAGTCACATTTTATTATATGACCCAGACATATATTATGAATCTGCCGGAAAGAACGATATATATCATTTTTTTATGTATACGTTATGTCCTGCCTGTATATTATGAAAAAAAATGCAACAAACTTGAATTTTTAATCATCTACAGCGTGTAAAGTGTTATTTTTCCCACATTTTATCATGCGAGTCTTTGCGGTTATAATTTTCTATGGGGTGCGCTTGTTAAAAAAATTAGAAATGGGGACTCGTTATATTTTTTTGGGGGGAATTACGTGCTTTTTAGCAAACGCACCCCATAGAAAAAAAATCATTAGTGCAGCATCATTGTTCACATAATTGAAATGGGAACAATATTGGTGCATTAATAAAAACAACCCACAAAAAAACTTCTCTTTTATTTATATTTATTTCTTTTTACTTTGAACATGGTCATGTTAGGTATCATTCGAAAGGCCATGCTCTGGCCTTTCAAATGATACCCTCCTTGGCCCCCTAGCTGCCACCGTTCTGCAGCTATGGGGGTTCAAATGAACACACTATCGCCCCTAGGCAGCTAGGGGGTTCCCCGCGCGATGATGTCCGGTAGGGAGGGGGGGGGCCCGGATTTTTTTTTTTTTTTGTACACCCTCCGGATCGGGAGGGAGAGGGAACCAAAAGGATCCCCCCTCCCTTTCAGGCGATCTCCCGGCATTGCCGGGAGGGGTCGCCTGAAAATGACGTCATCGCACATGGCGCAATGATGTCATTGACGTCGGGAGTGGTATAAATTCGGCGTCTGACTTCAAGGAAGTCAGAACGTGCGGGACCCCGGAGAGAGAGGTGAGTATCTCTCCCAGGGCTCCCAATTGCGGATGACGTGTGGGGAACGTCCTCCGCATATAGCGGTAGTCAATGAGGACGTTCCCCACACGTCACCCGCAGTGAAAGGGTTAAAGGGCCACTAGCACCAAAATATGAAATGCCCTTATTTTATGTTGCTGATACTTAAAAGAGAAAGCCAAACATACATGTGCTTTGGTTTAAGAAAATATTTTACTCTATATGTGTCACTAGGTGCATACAATGTGTGATCTTTTGTATTGTAAACTGTCCCCCCAGTATCTTTACATCTCTTGGAGTCTATTGGTCGATCACTAACTCAAATCATTGTATTGTGTGGGATGTAATCAAAGGACATCAGAAGTTTTTTAAGCTCCCTGGCATAGCGCAATCAGCGGTCATCTCTTATCTCAGTTAACCTTGAGAACAATAGACCACCTGTTGCCTTATCTAAGCATTCCCTCCTCCACCTCATGAACTGTTAAATACTATAGACTAAATAAAGAAGAGAGTAAAGAAAAGCTTTTTACACAGATTACTGAAAATGTTGGATCATGGGAAGAATCCAGAAAATGGAAAACGGAGATGAAAAACCCTGTATTTTTTTTCCTTTTAACATGCAATTACTTCAAACAAACAAAGCAAACCTCATCATGTGTTTTATAAAGTGATTTTGTTTATAATGCACAAGTAATGTAGTTACCGTTTATGTAAATGATCAAGTCCCTTTAAATTGATGTTCCTGAACAAAGTAAAGGTTCATTGCAGGGGCAGACTGGCCATTAGAGCACTTGGGCACTGCTCGAGGGCCTTGTCCTAGGAGGGGGCCCTATGAGAATCTTCCATAAGGTCAGCAGCGCCACAAAAAATTAGTGGGGAAATAGTATCAGCAGCCTAATTTAACCCCTTGACGCCACGTGTTATTCTGTCCCAGCATGGGGTTGGTTTGAATGCTGAGGGACAGCGTAGCACACCCCATGGCTCTCCTGTAACTCCCTTGACCTGCCTCCCTTCCCAGAGTCCGGTCCCTGCAATTGGCTGCAGGCTAGGTCGTCGCATTCAGGTAGTCCCACCTGCAGCCCATTGGGGCAATTGGCCAGCGGAATGTTGCCAGAGAGCCGCTGGGTGTGCTATGCCGCCCCTCTGTGTTCAGGCCTGGACAAAAAAATTGGAATCCTCAGCGTCTGGAATAGGTTCCCGTTGTTCTATTCAGTTGAATAGTGGATATTATAATCGCCAAATTTGCGAAAATATTTTTAATTCCAAAATAGATGAATGGATAAAATAGCATGGATATGCTCAAAGCCCGACGCGTTTCGTCTACAGCTAGACTTTTTCAAGGGCAATACAGGTTAAAAAGCAAAAAAATATATGATTAAATTAAATATGATATTTTTTTTGCTTTTTAACCTGTATTGCCCTTGAAAAAGTCTAGCTGTAGACGAAACGCGTCGGGCTTTGATTATATCCATGCTATATTATCCATTTATCTATTTTGGAATTAAAAATATTTTCTACCTTACACCCATCTTTCTTCCTTTTTTTTTTGCCAAATTTGGCGATTATAATATCCACGATTCAACTGAATAGAACAACAGGAACCTATTCCAGACGCTGAGGCTTCCAATTTTTTTGTCCTATCTATGTGTGGAGTATCTTGGACCATCTCCAGGGAACCTCCTCAGCACTTCATCACAAAAAGATAAGTTGACTCCTTTTTCCTTCCTATCACCATTTGCCGGTTGCTACTGTGTTCAGGCCTACCTGCCACGGCGTTAAGGGGTTAATGCTGCCCGTTGTTAAACATTAAGGCCCCGTTCACACTGTCCATTTTATCGCGCAGATTTTGCAGCGAAATCGCGGCAAAATCCACGCAATGTCACGCTATGTAGCATCTCCAATGCATTTCAATGGAGCGGTTCACATCTTGCCGTGTGTTGTCGCGGTAGCATGTCGCTGGTACATGACCCTTTTTTTGTGATTTGCATTTTGCAAAATCGCGACATTATCGTGCGACGTCGCGAATATGAAAAACCCTCAGAAAAATGCATGATTTTTAAATCGGACAGTGTGAACGGAGCCTTAAGAGAGATGTGGAGGGCTGGTGCTCCACCCCCACATCTGTTTAATGTAGTGTGGAGGCTTTTAATCTAATTTTTTGCCCTCTACCACAGCTTTAATAAGTATTGATTTACCCTATGGGTTAGGCATCAAACTGCAACTGGTCACCACCTATCTCCTGCTGATGAGGGCACAATAAGCCTGAAACAGCTGTACAGGAGTGGCTGTGACCAGTTGCATAAACCGGATCTCTGCTAAAAAAAGCCATCTAGTATGGCGTGGCATTGATTTAAGGGTTCTGTGTTAAAACAGACCCAGGGTGCAAAAAAAGAGACAGCTGTCATTTGCATGTCTTACCCACAGTTCCTTGCTGCATATGAGGACTGTAGCACATGAGCTCTGTGATGCAGTTCTTTGAATTGCTGTGATGTGTAAATGGCCGCTGCAAAAATAAACATTATTATATATACATATATATACACACCACAAATTTTTATATAATGTGCTAGAAATCTCAATAGTCCTATCAGCCAATAAACCTGTTTCTTTTAATTCCTGGCAGATTAAGTAACCCGTTTTCATTTTGTGTTGCAGCCTGGCAAATAAACAGGACAGGGAAGGGGCGCTATCTGAAGCAGACATCATAGAGTTTCTCTCTCTGGAAAAACTTGTGAATGAAAACAAGTGCTTGTGTCAGATTGTGAGTATTTGCCTTTCTCCGGCCCCCCCCCCCCTTGGTCTGATACATAATGGGTATGACATTATCCTTCTACACGGGTTCTAACTGTGCAGCGTAATCCTACTTCAGGGATGTTGAAGGTTTACGAGAACGTGTGGCCTGCTTTTTCCTGCAATGATGAGGTTTATGTTTGTGAAATTCCGTTATGACCGAGGAATAAGATGGTCCGGGATGATGTTTGGTTGTAGTGATGGTGGGATTTTGTTTGCTAACATGCATGTTCGAAAACATTTACATACTGTAGCGCAGACCTCAAAATTTCCACTCGCCTGCTCGCATTTGGCGAGTGGAAATTACATGACGGCGAATGGGAATGCAGAGGCAATGCTGGATAGGGGTTAGGTGGGGCAACTAGTGGCGAGTAACTCTTAAGGCCTGGCTAGTAGCTCAGGACTTGAAATTTTGAGGCCTGCTGTAGCGTCACTCATATACAAGTCGTTTAGTTGCTTCAGAGTCCTGGCTTATCAGAAATAATATTATAGAACTCAACATTACCTTGATGCCAGACACTCCCTAATCACCGCTATTAACAAGTGGTTTTTCATAAAATAGCTGGCAGGACTTTATGGAAACCACACGTTATGTAACCCACACTGAGAAAATGTACTATACGCTAGCATCCCTACATTACATTTTTACTGTCAGTGAGCCCTGTTTGACAGGCAGAGGCCTCTGCTGGCCAAAAAGTGCTACTGCATGTATAAATCCGCTAGGCATCTGTGTTTCTTGGAAAGGGAAATGGACCTCCAAGCTGCTCAGACTGTTACAGCACATCGGCACATGAAACGAAGGGGCACATTCTGGAGCCTATTTGCAAATGAATTGCAATAAATGAACTTCCTTTGCGTTGCTTTAGAGTTCATGCAGTCTGGGGCAGCTGCTTTGGAAGATAGCTTAGTTGATAATGTGGTTTAACCCCTTCACTACCATTATTTATTAGTACAGTGTTCTAACACTCATCCTTACATAGTTGGATATTGTTGAAGGTGTCTAGCTGTTGGATATTTATATTGGTGTGACGTCGGTTAAAGGCTCGTCATTTTCAGAGGGTCGACCTTTGCTCTCATGGGTTTACTATACTACAATTTTGTATTTGCCACATTTCCCTATTTGATTTCCAGATTATATATAAAGGAGTCAAACCTGTGTTCATTTATCTTATGTGGTTTAACCCCCCTGACAGTTATCCCGAGTGTGTCTCAGGGTTAAATTTCACCGCTGAGAGCAGTAACCCCGAGACACACTCGGGCTGGATACATCACCTCTCCCTGCGCTCCTTCGCTGATCCCCTCAGTCTCCTCCGGCGATCGCAGCGTTTTACTCCTCTTGCGAGGAGGTATCCAGGAAGTATGAGGTTGCGGGGACTGCGAGGGAGCGCAGGGACAGGTGATGTATCCAGCAGCATCCCGAGTGTTACTCGGGGTTACCGCTTCCAGCATAGGAATTTAACCCCGAGCCACACTCGGGATACAGCTAGGGGGGGGGGGGGGAGGAAAAAAAAATTGTTTTTTTAGACATGGAATTTAAAAATAAATAGACCGCCAGAGAGGTTAAAGAGTAACTGTCACCTTGAAATGGGTGAGGACACAATGGTGGGATTGCTATGGTTAGCTTCATACGGTGGGATTTCCATGGTTAGCTTCATACGGTGGGATTGCTATGGTTAGCTTCATACGGTGGGATTGCTATGGTTAGCTTCATACGGTGGGATTGCTATGGTTAGCTTCATACGGTGGGATTGCTATGGTTAGCTTCATACAGTGGGATTTCCATGGTTAGCTTCATACGGTGGGATTTCCATGGTTAGCTTCATACGGTGGGATTGCTATGGTTAGCTTCATACGGTGGGATTTCCATGGTTAGCTTCATACGGTGGGATTTCCATGGTTAGCTTCATACGGTGGGATTTCCATGGTTAGCTTCATACGGTGGGATTTCCATGGTTAGCTTCATACGGTGGGATTTCCATGGTTAGCTTCATACGGTGGGATTTCCATGGTTAGCTTCATACGGTGGGATTTACATGGTTAGCTTCATACGGTGGGATTTTTATGGTTAGCTTCATACGGTTGGGTTATTAGTAGCTGTACGTTGGATGTCGAGAGTTGGAGACAAAAGCTGACCAAGATTCTGTTTTTTTTTTATACAGTATTTCATTCCCAGACATAAGGAAGTTGACATGTTGAGGTATTTTATATATTGTGCTTGTAGTGCGGCTCGTGTAAAGACACAATCAACGCATTGTCATTTCTCTTTCCAGGAGCCATGCTCGGCACTTATAGGCCAAGGGAAGAAAATCGACAAGTCAATAAAAAATGGCTTGAACTGGTTGCTCGCCGTAATAGCGAAAGACTTTGACGCACTGAATGAGCGTATTCAGAAAGAAAACACGGAGCAGAGAGCCCAGGAGGAACAAGAAAAGCGGGAGCGAGCCGAGCGAGTGAAAAGGATCAGAGAGGAGAGGTACTGGGCTTCCTGTTGTAATTTAATGTTTATTTGTGTATTTGATCACTTTCTACTTTCCCATATTATGGGAAAAAGATAAACATAAAAAGCTACAAATGTTATTTCATTTTTGTAAGAAGAAATAATAAATAAAAAACCAGGTTCACATCTGCAATATTCTATAATCTTTGGTGAGGTTAACCTTAGGTGGTGCCTGAGTTTAGCCAGTCTTGGCTTCTTAGAGATCAGTAGTTTCCATGAAACTGGTCCCTATTCACACCGAACTGGTAAGTTAAGGAGTGGGGCCATTAAAGCTCCAGACTTGCTGTTCCAGCTGAGCGGCTATCTTTGCTTGCGACTCAGCTGTATCAGCTCCCTACTGAAAACGAATGCCTCCTATACTTCATACAGGAGTTTGTAATTTGCTGGCAGCAGGAGAATAATAATGGGAGCCACAAAGGGATATCATCTTGCACCAACGTTTACCTTTTGTGGCTCTCTGTTACTGGCCTGGAATAGAGGCCATTGTTGGGAAAAAAAAAAACAAAAAAAAAAAACATTGTATTTTTCCCATGATGCAACATTTACCAAAATCGTATGGCAAGTTTTACTTTGTGGCTGTGCTTTATCCTACCCAGTATTTAACAGTTAATGAGGTGGAGGAGGGAATGTTTAGATAAGGCAGCAGGGGTACTCTCAAATACTGGGAGAGAGAAATAGATTTTCTGTCATTTTATTTCTGTATACAGTATATATAATCTTTTATTTAGGAAAATATCTTCTTTGATGTTATTTTATTTCAGTATCACAGATACAGATACAGTTAGGTCCATATATATTTGGACATTAGTTTTTTTTTTCTTTCTTCAGGATTTACCAAAACATATTCAAGCTATAGTTATATAATGGATATGGGCTGACAGTGCACACTCTCAGGTTTAATTTGAGGGTATGTACATCCAAGTTGGAGGAAGGGTTTAGGAAGTACAGCTATTAAGATTAGCCATCCACCCTTTTCAAAAGGGACCAAAAGTAATTGGACAATTGAATCACAAGCGGTTTCATGGCCAGATGTGGGCTACTCCTTCGTTATTTCTTCATCAGTTAAGCAGGTAAAAGGTCTGGAGTTGATTCTAAGTGTGGTATTTGCATTTGGAATCTATTGCTGTGAAGCTACATCATGCTTTCAAAGGAGCTGTCCATGCAAGTGACACAGGCCATTGTAAGGCTTCAAAAACCAAACGAATACATCAGAGCGATAGCAGCAACATTAGGAGCGGCCAAATCAACAGTTTGGTACATTCTGAGGAAAGAAGAGCGCACTGGTGATGTCAGCAACATAAAAAGGCCTGGACGTCCACCGAAGACAACAGTGGTGGATGATCACAAGATCCTCTCTCTGGTAAAGAAAAACCCATTCACAACATCCAGACAAGTGCAGGACACTCTCCAGAAGGTGGGTGCATCATTGTCAAAGTCTACAATCAAGAGAAGACTTCCATGGAGCAAATACAGAGGGTTCACCACAAAGTGCAAACCATTTATAAGCCTGAAGAATAGAAAATCCAGATTAGACTTTGCCAAAAAAGCCAGACCAGTTCTGGAAAAGCATTTTTTGGACGGATGAAACGAAGAATCTGTACCAGAATGACGGGAACAAAACTGTGGAGAAGGCTTGGAACAACTCATGATCCAAAGCACACAACGTCAACTGTAAAACAAGGTGGAGGCAGTGTGATGAAATGGGCATGCATGAATTCCAGTGGCACTGGGTCATTGGTGTTTATTGATGATGTGACAGAAGCAGCCGGATGAATTCAGCAGTGTTCAGAGATATACTGTCAACACAGATTCAGCCAAATGCAGCAAAAATGCGCCTGCAGGTTTCTCCTTAGCATCCCCATTGTAGCGAGACATTACGGAGCAGGCGCTAATCCAGCAGCCTGCCCCATAAAGCAGTGCTAAACTTTGGGATGCTTGAGGCAGCGCTAAGGGCCACCATAAGCATCCCCTCCATGGAGTCCATAGGACTCCATTGAGGCTTCTGCTACCAGTCACATGACCTGCAGTATCTAGCCTCTCGTGAGATCTGGCAGGTCGGCAGAGTGATCGCAAAGGGAGACTGGAGTACTTTTTTCCCTCCAGTCTCCATCTGCTCCCGGCGGCAAAAAGGGGAAATTGAGCCACCGCGGGGTGGTAAGGGAGTATGCGATTTTTGGGTTCTTTTTCAGCTGGTGCTGACTGATTCTGCAGAAGTGGTATCAGTTACACCAGCTCCTAGCGGTGGTTACCTTTTCAGTAACCGCAGCGGTGAGTAGTTAGGATTACAAAGTCCTAACGTTAATTAACTCTTTGCGCTCCCCATGTTAAGCATAGGGAGTGCAAAGTACAGAAGGTTCGCACTGAAAAGCACAAGCTCCGAATCGCTAACAGGTTTTTAACCCATTAGCGTACGGAATGTAAAATGGGCGGCCCACGCTAGGGCCACTTAAACTAACGTTAACGTTCACACAGTTGAGTGCTGATGTTAGCGTTAACTATGTAATATGGCCCCAAGTCTTTGGTAATGTCCATGGGTTCCAGACTTCAGGCAGTCATCGCCAGTAAAGGATTCTCAACAAAATGTTAAACATTTATATTTTATTTAGGATTATATTCATTTGTCCAGTTACATTAGAGCCCCTGAAAATGGGGGGGGGGGACTGTGTATAAAAATGGCAGCAGTTAATGAAATGTGTACTTGATATTTATGTTCAACCCCTTGAATTAAAGCTGAAAGTCTGCACTTCAAATGCATTTGGATTGTTTTGTTTTAATTTTATTCTGGTGGCATACAGAGCCAAAAGTATGAAAATGGTGCCTGTGTCCAATATATATATATATATATGGCCCTAACTGTATATATAGGTGTGTGTGTGTGTGTGTATGTAAATAAATATAAAACATGGAAAATTGTGAATTTTAATCATATTTTTAGATTCTTTGGTCAGATGCTTGATACTTACCTTCCATGGGCTCCAATGATATAGATTGCAAGTCATGCTCTTCACATCCCAGTGAATATAAAATGATCTTCCGGTCTGCCGTAATTAATGGATATAAACCTTTTCTGATAAGAATTTTCAGTGTGAATAATGTAATCATGTTATGGTAATAAAAAATAAAATCCTCATTCTTCTGTACACTTTTGTTGGGTAACGTGAGGCACATGATTGACATATCGGAGACATTAATTCGAGCTTGGTTTTTCATTGGGCAGGTAGTTGGGAACAAGTGTATCCTTGTCGCGTCTTCTTAGGTTCAGTAATATTTTAGTAGACGTGTTATTGTGCCCCCGATGTTATCCATTTAATTAAAGGATGAAAGAGAGATTTCACACACATAATAAAGATCGACCATGCAGGCTTTGTTATCTAAAATTCACCATCTCTCTCCCTGGCCATACTACTGCTTTGGCTGAAAGACGGTCCTTTGTTGCTCTTTTAAATTCCCTGTGATCATTGAGCCATATAGCCCATTCAGGTGATCCCATGCTGCGAGGCTCAATAGCTCAGGGGCTACTATTAGTATAAGTGGACCTCACCCCAGATTTTGGAGGAAAATACTTTCCCGCAGTATCTCATTTGTGGAAACTGTGTCTATAAAGACCTAAAACGGCCCGTCTAGAGAACCTAAATACTACCACACAATGCTTTTAGGCTAATGTCAGAGCGCACTCTGCGTGCGTGCACAATGGACAGACTGACAGAAGATACTGTAGACACCACACGGTCTGTTTTTGTTGACGGATGTAGAAAAAAAAAGGGAATTATGGGAAACAAAATGAATATGTAAAATGATAAAAATTTGAAGAGGATATGAAAAGCCATTTTGTGCGTCAAGGTGCTGGACGTCGCAAATGCGCTGTGTCTGACATCGCATCACTCACACAGAACGCTACGCGGTCGTGGCGTACGCTGCTGGTCCGTTTAGCGGTTTTACGTTCTTGCCTAACTTGCGTCCGTTTGCGTTGTGGGTGCGCATGTACTTCGTGTGTGGGTCTCTATTGATCAGGATTCTCTGCTACAACGGACGTTAAACTGTGCGGCAACACGGACGTGATAACTGCTTTCATCTGACACGGGCCTTAGACCTTTCACCCACACCTCCTCAACTACCAAATGTCCTTTATGTATCGGATTCATATCACATGTAGGACTGGAGTCTGTACCATTGGTACCTGTCATGTCATGTGGGCCTCCTCACTTACACAGTGTGGGGAAGACCATGACGTGTCTAGAGTTCAGGTTCTGGGTGCTGGAAGGAGTGACATTGGGCACTATTCCCTAGTGAATGCTAATAGTAGCGTTTGAATGAGTGTTTACGCTATGATAAGTGACTTTAATGCATGTCCCCCTAAATTACATCCCTAACGCTAAAACCATAAAAAAATCTGTGCAACAGTGATGGTCGTAGCCTGTGCAAGCTTCCTGTACTTTGCACATCCTATACTTAGCAAAGCGCTAATTATTGGCTGCGCTCCCCATGTTAAGTAAGATATTACAAAGTCCTAGTACCAATTACCGCAGAAATGCGCGAGCCAAAAATGTAGCTACTGCTAGAAGCAGGTGCTAAATGATTCTGCTTTTGCAAAATCATTTAGCACCCCAAACCCCCCCCCCCATAAATACGATACTTGCCTCTTATCCCATGGCGGGAAGGGTTGCCCGACCTGCCGCTCTATCTGGCCACAAGCAGAGTGAGACTGAACAAATCCTTCCCAGTCTCCCTCTGCAGCGCTGCTCGATTTCACGGCCCGGCAGCGCAACCCTCCATGTAGTCCTATGGACTCCAGGAGGTGATACTCGCGACAGCGCGGAAGTGCTACCACGAGCATCCCTGAGGGTTGCGTAAGATTCCGAGGCAGGCTCTACCTCAGCAACTCGTCCCGGAACCTAACGCTAAAATAGGGATGCTACGGGGAATCCTTTAGGTCCCCATTTTAGTGTGAACAGTGGAATAGGGCCCATTAGGTTTTAAGTCCATTTTTATTTTACAGCTGTTTGCATGTATCTATATTCTCATTAGGTTTTTTTTTTCTTATTAAATTCTAATGTCATGTTAAATCTCTCTTTGCTGTAGCTGGCTTTTGCCTTAAACATTAAATTGATGGTAGAGGGCTAGTGATAAGGAAAACAGAAGCTAGGCAATATTGTTCTCTTCATACTCACACACTCCACTGTCGGTGCTTGATTGATTGTGTGTGATCGTGTCAAGACAATACATGGTCGCGAGACTCGCCATCCATCAGTTTTCCTAATCACACTTACGTTGGACACAATTTACAAGATCAACAAGAAATAGTGTTGCGTGTTTAACTCCCATCAGGAGGAGCTACTGTCGGGTATATTACACAGAAAAGGCGAATTTAAAATGGATGCCTGTAGCCATTTTGTTTTAAAGACAGTTTTTCTTTCAAAATTTCTCTAGGTTTAGAAATGAACAAGATTTTTTTTACAAAGTTCATTCCTGGGTTAAGAAGTCCCAGACATGAAGGAACCTAGAATGAATGTGAGATAATGCTAAGACATGTCATAAGTAAATTTATTGGTCTATTCTAAGTTTTAAAACAAAAGAGATTTTGTTTTTTTTTTGGGTATAGGAATAAGAGTTAAATGTTTTGTAATATAGAATTATATTCACAAAATATATGTTTATAATCAAGGTATATTTTATTACAATTACAGTATGAAATATATACTCCAATAAATATTGTAGAAAGTATAATTGATAAATAAAAGAAATCACTGAAGAATATTCTGTAACCAGAAAAGAATTTAGCTGATAAGGCTCTTAGCAACCAAAAGGGAGGAGAGCTATAAATCTCAAGAAGAGACAGTCTAGAGACTGAAGACAAGGGTCTTTGTTAAGCTAAGTCTGACCTTTTGACCCTAAGATAAGATATTAAAAAGAATTAATGGAATTAATATAAGAAGTGCAATACTGCCCTCTACAGGATAGTAAAAATAATGATTTATATTATCATTAATATTAACTGTGTGGCTATAATAAGCGGGAAAAAGTTTTTGGTAAGTCAGTCAGAGATTCCAGCGGAGAGAGTCACATCACCATGCGCTCAGACATTCATTATACATGACACTCTGAGAAGTCGGAGATCAGACGGAGACTCACATCAGACTCACATCGCCATGCACTCAGATCCCAAGACATGAGGCAATCAATATTCTCACCAAATCTCTAACTCGTATGCATTGATTATCTAATATCGATAATTTTCACATATTCCAAAACAAAGCATCACATAGAAAATTCCAAGGCAGACTCATCAACATCCAAATTGGACAGGTAATGTATGAAATAAGGAATTAATGTAAAAATATATTTGTAGAGATTTTGCAACGCAGACTGAGACTTCTCGGATACGGTTAAAATCCAAATTCTAAGTATTTTCTATTCTGCGCAGATAGAAATATGAAGAAGTGGATATAAGGATTTATTCCTAAAGACATGTTGCAAGATTGATACCAATATATATTGAATTTGGAAATTACTGTGATTAAAATTAATAAGCAAGGAATTATATAACTACAAAATAAAAAGCAAAAGATTAGAAGTTTAATTCTCGAGATTAGGGGAGGATTCACTAAATAAGTTTTATTACTTATCATCAAATTAGCTCATCTTTTGTTGATCTATGTAGCAGAGATATATATATATATCTATAAGAGCTGGCTGGTTAAACATTGTTTGCTGGGAAATGCATGTTGTATTAAGCAGAAATGTTTATTAACCATTTGTGTATTAGTTACTAACTGAGAAAATAAATGATATTAATCATATATGCAGTTACTAACCGGAGATACATATATTGTGAAGCTAGTTTTTATATGCTGATGGAGTGTGGTTTATAAATTGTTGTTTATGATATGAGATTTGAAATTCTTTTGTATACGTAATAAATATATATATTTTTATCGATTATTGATTATTGTATTTTTTAAAGCAAAACACAGACAATTAAAAGAATTCAGGATAATTTCTAAGAGATATAAACGATTGATATTTGTGTCTCGTATAAGTTTCTTATGAAATAATAATCCCTGATATATTGGAGGCGACTGCCGAGGTAGGTCCAGTAAGTCCAATATAGACATATTGGAGGCTTGGCTGATAAATCCAATATATATAAACGTGTTGTATTCACGTGCAGAGATTATATCCGACAAATTGGAGGCAACTGTTGAGATTGTAGTATTTGTTTGGAATATAATTGTCAGTGATTGTCTGATTAGACAGAGATAAAATATATTATATATTTTTTGATTCCTTGTTGTATTTTGACTTGTGGTTTTTACGGTTATCTACTAAACAGTGTAAAAATGTCAGAGTCAGAATCTGAGACTCAGGAAGATGTAGAGATACATACTAATCAAATAATATTGATAGATGTTATGTCTTATCTAAAGGACAAGTTACACGTCACAGACGATTTATTTGAATGGATAAAAGAATTGAAATCAAATATATCGAATTATATTGATTCAATCTGGTCAGATCAATCAAATTTTCTTGAGTGTTTGCGAAAGATAAGTGCGGCCACAAATAAAAAGGACAAAGAAATGTTTGCTTTAAAAATTGTGCCTGAATGTATATACTTGATCGCAGAAATGAACAAGAGATTGAATGATGACAAAGAAACCAGAGACAGATTAGAAAATAAAAATTGTGACTTGCATGAAACCGTAAATAAATTAAAAGATGAGTCAGAACGAATGATAATGGAGTTGAAGGTGTGTGCAAAAGAAAAAGATCAAATGCAAGATGAGATTGCTCAATTATCCAAATTAAATAAGGAGCTAAACAAACAATTGGCGAGAATGAAACGCGAACATGAGAAATTCGCTGATGAGTTACGTCAGGTTGAAACTGATGTTCGAAGGGTTAAAGATTCTTCGTTAGAGAAGTTCCCTTTGAAAGCTCTAAGCTATACATCACTGATAAGACCTGATGACAGCTCTGTTTATCTGAAAAGCCAAAGTGAGCAGAGCGAAAGCGAAAATGAAAGTAAATCTCATGATAACAAAAAAGCAAAGCTTTTTACAAAGGAGTATTTCAAATCACATCACTCTAGCCAGCCACAGCCTATTAAGAAATATCATAAAGTGAATGATTTAACGAAAATTATTAATTTCCTGAAAACCTCAGTAGGTATTTTTGATGTTAAGGCATCATCAAGAATAATAAATCATTTATCGATGTTTGAAGAAGCTGTGGAAATAATGGGAATAGATTCAGATGCTCAGAAAATTGAGTTGATTCCATGGGTCTTTGAAAGTAAACATAGGTATTTTTTCCAGTCTTTAAAAGAATCTGGTATAAGGAAATGGAGTAAAGTAGTTTCTGAGGTCAAATCCGAATTTGGGCCTCACCGTACCAGTCTAGCTGCGAAAAGAGCAATTTTAACTCTAAAATGCAGACCTAATCAAAGCCCCCGTGAATTTCTGTCAGTCCTTAAAAATGCGTACAGCTTGGCTGAAAGAAACCCAGACTTTGAAAACCCTGAATTTATCCAATTATTTTATGACGCATTGCCAAATAAAATAAAGGTTATTTTGGCAAGAGATTATGACCCGAGAAATGGTTTGGATTGGGTACTAAAAGAAAGTATGACCCTATTTACTGTATTTGAATATAGTGAAGAAACTCAGGGGAAAAGAGTGAAAAACTCACCTGAGGAAATAGCGGAAATTCACGCTAAAAAGGGAGATATTAAATTTGAGTCCCACAAAAAGAGTTATGCGGAAATATTGCGTGACTCCATACCCCAAAGGGAAAAATTCAAGCCAGATCAGGAAAGAGGGGTTGCCAGAGAAAATTCAGGAAGTAAATTTCAATCTAGGAAGCAATGGGTACCTAGAAGTCAGTGGGTTAAATCAAGGGAAAATGTACCTAGACAGGAAACAACCAGAGGTAAGACTGAATCTGATGCGTCTGATAATGCGCAAGCTTCGTCCCCAAGGACGAATAGAAAGCGGAGATTTAATGTACGCCAGCGTATGGGTCAAATGCAGGAAGATTTCCGTGTGCTGACAGAAAAACTGGATCAGATCACTCAGTTAATGACTGGAAATAACACTGGTCAGGTTGTAAGCGATGCAATACCTGCAGCCCCACCAACCAGTGACTAGATGATGTTTCTGATGAAGTAACCAGCATCCATGACAATTTACCAGAAAGTGTGATGAAATGATTAATACAAATGTTTGTATGGTTGACGATTTAAACCCTTCCCTGCAAAGAGAAGGAAAATGTATTTTATCTCCCCAGACTAAGTGCGAGCAAGCTGAGAAGACTGGATCCGAAATGGTCAGCACAGCTGCCAAAAGCACGTTTGAGAGAGCAAAATCAATTGAAATTGAGATAAATGGTTAATCCGAACTGCGACGCTTAATCCGCAAAGATGAATCGGACCACCAAAGATTGCGACTATCTGGAAATTCTACGGTTTTCCGCACAATTCCAAAGAGAATGCTAAAGTCCCATGCGCATCAAGCTCATGCAAGCCTGAAAGACATGCGGGATACAGCTAGGATACCGTTGATTGCTATGTACAAGAAACACCGAAAGAAAAGATTTGCTGCATATTTTATTGCAACCGCTGTTTGATACACAGAAAGAGAAGCAAATGTTTACCGGAAGAATCTGGTACAAAACAAGAGAGTGTTCATACCCACACCAGTGATTCTCGTAAAAGTTCCTAAAGAATCAAGAGTTGTTATCGGAGATGTTACTCTTTATCCGGTTGGGAATGAAGTCTGGTATGACGAGATAAAAATTGTTGACGCATTCCAAGGACGAGAGATACCTATGAATCCGGATTTGAAATTTTTATTAGAGAATAAGCCCGATCATACTATTGAACTTCTTATAAAAAAAAATAATCTAACAATTTATGCTCCAAGGTATTCACAGATTGATCATCAATTGCTATCTGCTTATAACGGGCCGAAGATTACAGAGATTGTGATTTGTATAGTAATTAGGTTTCTAACTGTTTGGATGATTGTACTAACAAAGAAAGTACGTACATTGAAGTTTAAAAACACTACATCTTCAATTATTAAATGGATGAAAGAAGAAAAACGTGTTGCGAAAGGCAGAGACCTAGCCTAATTGGTAAGGGGGGGAGATAATGTATGTTTTCCTGAAATTTAATTGGTTAATAAATATCCAAGAAACCACAGGGGGGTTATGTCGGGTATATTACACAGAAAAGGCGAATTTAAAATGGATGCCTGTAGCCATTTTGTTTTAAAGACAGTTTTTCTTTCAAAATTTCTCTAGGTTTAGAAATGAACAAGATTTTTTTTACAAAGTTCATTCCTGGGTTAAGAAGTCCCAGACATGAAGGAACCTAGAATGAATGTGAGATAATGCTAAGACATGTCATAAGTAAATTTATTGGTCTATTCTAAGTTTTAAAACAAAAGAGATTGTTTTTTTTTGGGTATAGGAATAAGAGTTAAATTTTGTAATATAGAATTATATTCACAAAATATATGTTTATAATCAAGGTATATTTTATTACAATTACAGTATGAAATATATACTCCAATAAATATTGTAGAAAGTATAATTGATAAATAAAAGAAATCACTGAAGAATATTCTGTAACCAGAAAAGAATTTAGCTGATAAGGCTCTTAGCAACCAAAAGGGAGGAGAGCTATAAATCTCAAGAAGAGACAGTCTAGAGACTGAAGACAAGGGTCTTTGTTAAGCTAAGTCTGACCTTTTGACCCTAAGATAAGATATTAAAAAGAATTAATGGAATTAATATAAGAAGTGCAATACTGCCCTCTACAGGATAGTAAAAATAATGATTTATATTATCATTAATATTAACTGTGTGGCTATAATAAGCGGGAAAAAGTTTTTGGTAAGTCAGTCAGAGATTCCAGCGGAGAGAGTCACATCACCATGCGCTCAGACATTCATTATACATGACACTCTGAAAGTCGGAGATCAGACGGAGACTCACATCAGACTCACATCGCCATGCACTCAGATCCCAAGACATGAGGCAATCAATATTCTCACCAAATCTCTAACTCGTATGCATTGATTATCTAATATCGATAATTTTCACATATTCCAAAACAAAGCATCACATAGAAAATTCCAAGGCAGACTCATCAACATCCAAATTGGACAGGTAATGTATGAAATAAGGAATTAATGTAAAAATATATTTGTAGAGATTTTGCAACGCAGACTGAGACTTCTCGGATACGGTTAAAATCCAAATTCTAAGTATTTTCTATTCTGCAGATAGAAATATGAAGAAGTGGATATAAGGATTTATTCCTAAAGACATGTTGCAAGATTGATACCAATATATATTGAATTTGGAAATTACTGTGATTAAAATTAATAAGCAAGGAATTATATAACTACAAAATAAAAAGCAAAAGATTAGAAGTTTAATTCTCGAGATTAGGGGAGGATTCACTAAATAAGTTTTATTACTTATCATCAAATTAGCTCATCTTTTGTTGATCTATGTAGCAGAGATATATATATATATCTATAAGAGCTGGCTGGTTAAACATTGTTTGCTGGGAAATGCATGTTGTATTAAGCAGAAATGTTTATTAACCATTTGTGTATTAGTTACTAACTGAGAAAATAAATGATATTAATCATATATGCAGTTACTAACCGGAGATACATATATTGTGAAGCTAGTTTTTATATGCTGATGGAGTGTGGTTTATAAATTGTTGTTTATGATATGAGATTTGAAATTCTTTTGTATACGTAATAAATATATATATTTTTATCGATTATTGATTATTGTATTTTTTAAAGCAAAACACAGACAATTAAAAGAATTCAGGATAATTTCTAAGAGATATAAACGATTGATATTTGTGTCTCGTATAAGTTTCTTATGAAATAATAATCCCTGATATATTGGAGGCGACTGCCGAGGTAGGTCCAGTAAGTCCAATATAGACATATTGGAGGCTTGGCTGATAAATCCAATATATATAAACGTGTTGTATTCACGTGCAGAGATTATATCCGACACTACGCAACTCTAGCCGCCAACCCCGGAACCTGTACAAAGAAAAAGTGTGTCATATGTGCTCAACCCTGCATAATGCCTACAAAAAAAATAAATATATATTTTTGGTTTTCTTACAGTGGCCATTCTATGCATAAGCCCACCCGCCACGTCAAGGCAAATCTGCGTTGGGGAGTCAAAACAAAAAAGTGCAAAAATCAACAAAGAAATGTGAATGACACTTTGTGAAAAAAGTATAAACCCTAAAGTGCCTCGTAAAGAGAAAACATCGCAAACAATGCTCACTTCTTATTTCTCCCTATATTAAAATGTGCTACAATATACGTTTTTGTTGGGTACTATTGGGCGTGATATCTCGCTTCTGTGGATGTTTTTCTTGACGCCCTAATCTTGAAAGTGTAGAGGACGGTGAACAGGAGGGTAACTATGGAAATCTTTGAGCATCACGGTAATATAGGGGTCCCTATATAATTGGATATGGGGGTGCATGATCCGATAGGGTACACTTGGAGTGTGAGATCTCTGTATATATGAGCACAGTGATTAAGTATATTCAGAAGCTTCATTGTTCTTTTTCTCTGGTCACAGGGTTTGGCACAAGCAGAGGTAGGGGAGACTGCGTTATTGGAGTAGCGCCACAGCCAGTAGATGTAATATGAGGCAGTAGTGGTTTAACCCTGGCATCTGTGTATTCCATATCACTGTTTTATTGATATGTCAGGCTATGCTTAATCTAGTTTAAATTTATTACTAATAAACCGACTATCATTACACCCTCCCTATGGTGATAATCTGTCAGGGTTATTCAGAGCGATACAGTCACCGCACGTTCGGTGACTTTTCGTTCCCTGCACTTTGGGGCGATTCTAGTTCGCTGACCCTGCGGTGTAATCAGCAAGCACCGCATGGCCCCCCGTAGTGCAGGGAAAACTTGTCACAAACCCGCAAAACACTCGCCACTCACTCACCGAAAACCCGCAGAAACCGCCGTAAAAACCAAGGCAAAACACACCGGAAAAATCCGAGCAGCCGCCGAACACAGCACAGAGCAGCCACCGGAAAAAGCCGACACGCAGGCGATCGGGGTGGAGAAAAAAAAACAAGCCAGTACACTTGAAAGTTTGAAATGCTGTTTGCAAAAAAACTATTGAACGAAAATGTCTGGAATTTACATATAAGATCCAATGAATGATAATAAAAAGGTCTGTTGTTACAGAAAAATGAACAAACAATTTTTAAAAAAGTTTTTTTTTTTTTTTTACAAATCCCAAAAAATACCTAAAAGATTCTAAAAAATATAGAGACTTTATATTGCAGAATAAAATAATAAATGGTTTATTAGATATTTGATTAAAACAGGAATATTTTTAACATTGAAGCCTATGGGATTCGCCTGAATAAACCAAACATCATGGCATTTCACTGACATTCCTCAGCTGTTCGGTGTCTCTGAATAGATGAACCTTTGTTTCTCTATGGGGGATGTCACTGCTGTCAAACAGGCACCGTACGTGCAGGCAATTCGCCAACATTTGGCGAACTGCCTGCTCTCTGAATAGCCGAATGGACCCGAAATATCCCCGTTAGCTGAAATTCAGTGTCTGGTTACATCTCGGCCACATTTCGGATCTCTCTGAATAACCCCCTGTATCTACAAAACTTGTCTTTTTTTTTTGTTCTTTGCTATAATAACCTTGAAATAGTGCCCTTACAGAGTTATTCAGAGACAGCCGATTTGCCCCTGAAATTGCACTGAACAGTGAATTTCCCCGTACGGTGCAATTTCGTGGCCATTCGGCTATTCAGAAAACAGGCAGTTCAAATATTGGTGAATTGCCAGCGAAATACGGTGCTGTGCGACAGCAGTGAAATCCTCCTAGAGAAGCATTGGCTAATCTATTCAGAGAACACCGAACAGCAGAGAAATGCCTGGTGTTTGGCAGTTTAATTTGGAAGGTTTAGTCAGGCGAATCCCATTGGGTTTCAATGTTAAAAACATTCCCGTTTTTATACAATATCTAATAAACCGTTTATTCTTTTAGTTTGCAGCAAAACTAAATTTCTATTTTTTCAGGTATTGTTGCGACTTTTTTTTTCCCATTTTTTTTTTCTGTAACAGACCTTTTTATCATTATTCATAGGACTTTATATGTTAATTCTAGATAGTTTCGTCCAGTACTTTTTTTGCAAACAGCGTTTCAAATTGAAATTTGAAACTTTCAATCTTTTTTTTCCCCGTTCGTCGACTTGTCTTTTTCCAGCGGATCGTCGGCTTTTTTTCAGACGTGCTCGGCAGGTTTGCAGCAGATAGTCAGGTACGTTCAGCGGGTTTTCTGCAGCGTTTTCGGATTTGATGTTTCAAATGGCATTGGCGGGTGCGTTTGGATTTTCGGATCCATTCGGTGGCTTTTCCCTGCACTTAGGGGACCCTGCAGTGAATGCTGAATTCACCGCAGGGCCGGGGAATTTGATCCCCCAAAGTGCGGGGAACGAGAGAGCACTGAAATGTCGGTGCCATTTCGGAGCTCCCTGAATAACCCCTTCAGTAGAAGTCAAAAATGGAGGCAGTAAGTAAAAGAAATCTGCTCCTGCAGATTTTTGTTACATCTGGCTTTTTGCTTGCCTGTTGGAAGGTAGGTGTCTAATTAGCCCCTAGCCCCGGAAGATAGCACAGAGCAAGCTAATACCTGCTGGTCCATGGCGCATCACGAGCTCGATATAGTACAGAGCTGCAGGGGAATCGCGGAGGGAGACCTGGAACTATTTGTTCGCATGATACCCAGGGTGCTAAAAATCTTTAGAACCAGCTGGTAATAGGTGCTAAAACTAAAATCTAGTGTACATTCCCAGCTGATCCTGCACAGGGCCCAGTGCTGCACTAACTCCTTTTGGCCAGCAGATGGCATGCCAAATAGGTTGTTACAGTAAGGAAACGTTACAGTTCCAAGTTTTTATAACGCACTAACAAGTACTGTAGCGCGGTACAATGGGAGGCAGAATAACAAATATACATACATACAAATTCAACACAAAGAACCGTAGGAGAGAGGACCCTGCTCAAGAGCTTACAATCTAAGAATAAATATTGATTTTTTTCTAAATGTTTCTTATTGTATAATTATTTAAAAATTATTAAAAAAACAAAACCCTGGTTCCTGACTCTGGTTTTCTGGAAGATCCATTAGTAGTTAAGGGGTTACATACTTAAGGTTGAATTATAAAATCGTTAAAGTAATATTAAACACAACTACATTTGTTAAGAAGGACCCGCGCTTGGTAAGATTTTTAACCTTGGGCGTATTTCTGTTCTGTGAAGTCATTAATATGTGACTTGGATTTACAGAGACGAGAAAGAAAAGGAAGAAGCGAAACGGGAAGGAAGGCTTGTGACAGACGAGGAGCCCGTTCTTCCAGTTAATCCTTTCCAGCCCATCACAGCGGTTATCACTGAGGTATGTTGCTAAACGAATGGCAGCTGGCCCAAATAGTTTAAACTTCACCACTCTCGGAAAAATGACAGATCTGACAATCTGTTATTATGGATTCCTCCCTGGGTGTGATTGTCCGTGTGGTATTCCAGAGAAACTGGTAGAGTATTGGTTCCGCATTGTGTAACTGTATCCCAGGGCCGTACATTAATAACTGACAGACTAGAATGTCTAAAAATACACTTTATAAATTCATCTGTAGATGATTACTGTAAATACTCGAGTATACCACTAGATTTGTGACAAATTTACCTTAAAACGCGTTCTATTCGAGACATCTGCATCGCATGTAAAAGAAAAAACTTGCCTTGCCTTGGATTCCGATAGTCTCGCTGAAGTGAATGTGGGCTCCCTGATGCTTGTAAACACTTCAGGAACTCCCGGATTCGGGAGAGGTGGGATCCATCACAGCCAGAGGGCACGCTCGGTTTAAGCCAGTCATTCACCTTGCTCGCCTCCGCCGGCCATCTAATCGCTAGTAAAGAAGATGGGTGGCCGTTGGCTTCATACTTCGTAACAATTATGCTAGAGCAGAGCACCCTAGCCTGAGGGGTAGCCTGACTGTTAAGAGAACATGGAAGGATTTTAATTGTTTACCGGTAAGGTAAAATTTTGTTCCTCGTGTTATATTCGAGTCTTGAGTATTCTCTCGTTTCCATAATAAATCTCTACCCATCACGTTATATTCGGGTCGCGCTATACTCTAGTATCTACGGTAAATTAATCTTTTGTACTTTACTACAAAAATCTAGTGGTAGATGACCATTCCTAAATATTGCTGGACTAGTCCATGTCCTTCACTCTGCTTCCATCCACCCCTTGAAATCATTAGGTTGCACTTAATCGGTCTAAAGGAGTTATTCAAAGAGACGAATTGGCCACCGAACAGTGAATATCGCCCTACTGTGCAATTACACAGCAATTCGGCTATTCAAGAAGACGTCAATTCACCAAATATTGGAGAATGGCCAGCGAAATACGGTGCAATTAGGCGGCAGTGAAATTCCCCATAGAGACGTAATGGTTAATGTATTCAGAGAACACGAACAGAAGAGATAAATTGGCGATATGCCAAGGTTTTCAGTGCTGTCGTTCAACCGTTGTAAACCGGCAAATCCCATTAGTTTCAATGTAAAAAAAAATTCCCCGTTCTTATCAAGGTTTTATTCAACCGTTTATTTTTCTCATTTGCAGCAAAAAAGTCTTTTTATCAATTTATTTATTTAGAATCTTTTAGGCATTTTTCGAGATTTTTTTTAATCTGTAACAGACCTTTTTATTGTTATTCATCGGACCTTATATATTATTTCCATGCATTTTTTAAAACGCCTTTTAAAAATTCAGTTTTTAACTTTTTCTTTTTTAAACCCTTTTTCGGCGGCTGATCGGAGGCGTTTGGCGGTCTGTTCGTTGGATCATTGGCTGCGTTTGGCGGTTTTTCGGATTCGTTCAGTGGTTTTTCGGCAGCTTGTTAGCTGCGTTCGGCAGGTTTATCAGCAGCGTTCGACTGATCGATTCGGCAAACGACTGAAAGTGCACCGAAATTTCGGTGCTCTTTAGATAACATTAAAGGGGTTATTCAAGGAACAGCTGCTGGAACTTGCAAATACTTATAGGTTGTTTATTATTCGATAATGATGAGCCTCATCTAACATTAGTTATAGTGCATGCATTTTTTTTGTGAGGTGGAGGGGGCGGATACTTAATAACTTCCATTAGCAAAATAAAATGTATCTCCGGAATTTCTAGAACGAAGAAAAGATCCGCAAAGAGAAAGAAAAAAAGCGTCTAAAAGTAGTGAGTGATCAGAATGGGATTGACGTACCTCTCCAGACAAAGGGTGAAGATACAGGAAGCGAGGGAAGCGAGAGCAGCCGGCACAGCCAGACACCACAGGAGGGTGATTTAATAGAGGCATACAAGGATGCTCTAGTCAAAAAACTGGAGCATGATGACGCCATAGTAGAATCGTCAGAGAGGAGAGACTCAGGTATTCTTTGTTTTATATATACATTTTTGTTCGTATAACTCATTCTGCCGCTTTGTGCTACAATGGAACTACATGACCCATCACTGTGACATGTTAAAAGAGCTAAACTGGCCATCGCTGGAATCTAGACGCACCCTTCACCTTTCAAAACTTGGAGTTTATGAACTTTTCTGGGAAGCTACCACCCAACCTGAATAGGCTGCTTCCCCCAGCAGTTCCCTCATCCTATAACCACCGATCCAGGACCTGCACCTTACTTGCAATACCACAATACAAAAAGAAAGTGGCTAGATCCTCATTTTGCTACAGAGCACCGCAATTATGGAATAACCTCCCAGATGCCATCAAATCTTCCCCTAGTCTTAAGTCACTCGAGCTCCCTATTAGCATACCTCAATACAGAATGCACCTGTAAACATGTGACATAATGACAATGGGGGTTATTCAGAGAGAGGTGAAAAGCAGGAGAATGACTGGAGAATCTAAAATTCTAGGTCAAAAATGGAAGAATTTTTCTGGTTTGGCTATTTTGACCTAGAATTTCCACTTCTCCAGTCATTCTCCTGCTTTTCACCGCTCTCTGAATAACCCTGTATATTTCCTACATATTTATTTTCTGTGTTAATCGGACCGGCTGGGTGGAGTAGAGGAGGTAGCATTACTGCTTTATAACAGTGGAGACACAGGTTCGAATCCCGGCAAGACACTAACAGGGTTATCCAAAGAGATTCGAATTGCTTGAGAAAGGTAACCGAACGCTGAAAATCAGTGTTCGGTTACCTTTCCTGGCCATTCGGCTATCCAGAGAGCAGGCAATTCGGCAAATCCTAGCGAATTGCCTGAACATACGGTGCCTGTTCGGTCCCTGTTCGAGGGCAGTGAAATCCCCATGAAAAAGCACTGCTTCGGCTATTCAGAGAACACAAACCAGCAGTGAAAGGTTCCCCTAATGCCCTGCCATTCGGTGTTTTAATTCGGCAAATTTATTCAGGAGAATCCCATAGACTTCAATGTTAAAAATATTCCCGTTATAATTCAATATCTAATAAACCGTTCATTATAAAATTCTGCAGCAAAAAGTCTCTTTATTCATTGATTTTTTAGGATACTTTAAGCATTTTTCAGATTTTTTTTTTTTTTTTTTTTTAAAAAGTCCGATTTTTTTTTTTTTTTTTTTTTTTCAGTTTGCTTATTTTTTTTGTAACAGCCCTCTTTATTATCATTCCCTGGACCTCCTGTGAAAATTTCAGACATTTTCGCCCAGTAGTTTCTTTGCAAACAGCGTTTCTTTTTCCCAGATTCATACAAATGGTTTTTCTAATTTATTCACTGCCTCCTCTACGTCACAGCTGCTTCGGCTCTGTGTGATTCGGCTCCTTTTCGGCTCCTGTTCGGCTTTTTCGAAGGTTAATCCAGATGTTTTTGCTTGTTTTCAGCCTGCATTCGGTTAGTTTTCGTCAGGTTTGCGGCAGCTTTTCCCTGCAATTCGGGGACCCTGTGGTGTTTGCTGAATACACCGCAGGGTCACCGAAATGGGATCGGCAAAAGGAACCGAATTGAAGAGAACGAAAAGTCACCGAACGTGCGGTGACTTTTCGAATCTCTTTGGATAACCCTGTAAGTGTCCTTGGGCAAAACACCCAACGGTACATACTTGCCACCCAGGACATACTTGAAAACGAGAGAAATCTCAATGTATCCTTCCTGGTAAAATACTTTGCAAATAATTCATATTGTACAGTTGTGTTCAAAATTATTCAACCCCCAATGCTGTAAAGGGTTTTAGAGAATTTAGTGTACATTTGTAATTGTATTCAGAATGAAATCCTACAAGGACTTTTTAAAGAACCATATGCAACTAAAATGACATCAATTGGTTTTGTAATACAGTAGTAAATGTTTCTTTTGTGAATTCTTCATTGACACAATTATTCAACCCCTTAAAGACTACCACTCTGAAGAACAGAGGTTCATTCAAGTGTTTTCAATCAGGTATTGAAAACACCTGTGGATGTCACGGAGCAGCAATAAAGCATAATAAGCACCAATTAGGCAGCTTTAAAATGACTGTGATACTCAGCTCCTTCTAGACATTTACTGGTGTGGTTACAAACATGGTGAAGTCAAGAGAATGGTCCAGGAAGACGAGAGAAGAGGTGATTACTCTTCACAGGAAGGGCAATGGCTATAAGAAGATTGCAAAGATGTTAAACATACCAAGAGAGACCATAGGAAGCATCATTCGCAAATTCAAGGCAAAGGGCACTGTTGAAACGCTACCTGGTCGTGGCACAAAGAAGATGCTGACTTCGACTGCTGTGCGCTACCTGAAGCGTAGAGTGGAGAAAAGTCCCCGTGTGACTGCTGAGGAACTGAGAAAAGATTTGTCAGATGTGGGTACTGAAGTTTCAGCTCAGACAATACGGCGCACACTGCGTAATGAAGGCCTCCATGCCAGAACTCCCAGGCGCATCCCCTTGCTGTCTCCAAACAATAAGAAGAGTCGACTGCAGTATGCCAAAAGTGATGTGGACAAACCACAGAAGTTTTGGGATAGTGTTCTGTGGACTGATGAAACAAAATTAGAACTGTTTGGGCCCATGGATCAACGCTATGTTTGGAGGAGGAAGAACAAGGCCTATGAAGAAAAGAACACCTTGCCTACTGTGAAGCATGGCGGGGGGTCAATCATGCTTTGGGGCTGTTTTGCTTCTGCAGGTACAGGGAAGCTTCAGCGTGTGCAAGGTACCATGAATTCTCTTCAGTACCAGGAGATATTGGATGACAATGTGATGCAGTCCGTCACAAACCTGAGGCTTGGGAGACGTTGGACCTTTCAACAGGACAATGATCCCAAGCATACCTCCAAGTCCACTAGAGCATGGTTGCAGATTAAAGGCTGGAACATTTTGGAGTGGCCATCGCAGTCACCTGACTTAAATCCGATTGAGAACCTCTGGGACTTAAAGAAAGCAGTTGCAGTGCGCAAGCCTAAGAATGTGACTGAACTGGGCGAAGATACCCGTAGATCGCTGCAAGATACTTGTGTCAAGCTATGCTTCACGTTTAAAAGCTGTTATAACTGTAAAAGGATGTTGTACTAAGTACTAAGATTGAATGTCACTTGGGGGTTGAATAAAACTGATAATGATGTGAGCACAGAAAAGACATTTGTGGTTATTTCATTATAAATGTTATGTTATATTTGTCTGACCTACACGTGCCTCTTTGATTTAATTGTAAGCAAGATGACTGAATGATCAAAATCAATGTCAAACTGGCCAAAACACTCAATTTCAGTGGGGGTAGAATAATTTTGAACACAACTGTATGTATATATATTTATTTATCGGGGTATTCAGGTGGACAAAAGAAAATCACTACTACCCAATATGGTGAAATAGAATATAGATTGTTGGTGGAATACATTCAAACGTCTGTACAAATCAGAGCTTTGCATTGCCCACACAGATGCCTGGCATGCACTTCCCAAATACAGCAAGGAATTCTGGGTAAGAAATGCAAAGTTACCAAACGCTCACTTTTTGCTTGAATTCATTTGAAGTATAGCGCTGCACTGGCATGTGGTTGGGCTGCACCATACCAGACATTAGATGGGAGAAAGATTGTGGGTTGTGACCTCATTCACATGTCGTACATACAGGGCTATTCAAAGAAAGGGGAAACTCAGGAGAATGACTGGAGAGGTTAAAATTCTAGGTCAAAATAGCCAAACCAGAAAAATTCTCCCATTTATCTTACTTTCCAAATCGGCTATTTTGACCTAGAATTTTCCATTCTCCAGCCATTCTCCTGCTTTTCACCTCTCTCTGAATAACCCTGCTAGAGTTCCCTCCTGCATTTGGGAAGGGCGCGCAAAGGAGATCTGTGGTGCATGGATTAGATTTGTGCATTCTTTTAAAAATTTCACAACTACTTCTATATTCCCTCTCAGTCCAATATATATGAATGCATTGATTTATACACATGTAATCTAGCGCTCCTGCACTCGATCAAGCAGTTCCTTGTTCGATCCTCAGCCAAATGAAAACCTAAAAGGAAATAAATTTTCAGCACTTCAGGGACATATTAAAAACACCAAACGTTATAACAAATAATTAAAAAATTGCAATTGATTTGACTCTGCCCTGGTGAAGGCGCCATAGGTAGAGCCCAAAATGTTGGCATTGTTTTATTACTTGGAACAAATTCTGCTCGATTTAATTCAGCGCGATAGTGGATTCAAATTTAGGTTTATGCATTTTGATTCTCGAAACAACACCTTTTGTCTCAAATCGCAGTTCAGACAGGTGCTATACTTTTAAGTGGAAATATTGGCTTTGGCAATCCAGTTCGAATTTATTTGTATGCAGATTTCTGAAAAAAATATCAAAGTGCAGGTGATGATAAAAAGAACTTTCAGGCAGGGAAACAGGAAAAATCCCTCTCACACTGCATACCCTCAATTTAGGCATCAGGTTTGATTAATCAATTAAAACCGAACTCTAAAAATGTTAGGGTTAGGATTCTTTGAGTTAGGTCTACTAGCAGTTAATAATTATTTATATGGTTTCATATAAAAAAAAAGCTTTTTTGTTTGTTTCACGACCTGAAATTTGTCAAGAGGGAATTTCTCAAATATCGTCTGCAGATAATTTTTCTTCAAATTAATCAGAGATTTAAAGAAAAATAATATATATATTATACATAGAATGTCGTGGAAAAGTTCATTTATTTCATTAATTCAACTCAAATTGTGAATCTTGTGTATTAAATAAATTTAATGCACACAGACTGAAGTAGTTTAATTCTTTGGTTCTTTTAATTGTGATGATTTGGCTCACATTTAACAAAAAACAATTCATTATCTCAACAAATTAGAATATGTTGACATGTTAATCAGCCAATCAACTCAAAACACCGGCAGAGGTTTCCTGAGCCTTCAAAATGGTCTCTCCGTTCGGTTCACTAGGCTACACAATCATGGGGAAGACTGCTGATCTGACCGTTGTCGAGAAGACAATCATTGACGCCCTTCACAAGGAGGGTAAGCCACAACCATTCATTGCCAAAGAAGCCGGCTGCTCACAGAGTGCTGTATCCAAGCATGATAACAGAAAGTTGAGTGGAAGGAAAAGATGCACAACCAACCGAGCGAACCGCAGCCTAGAGAGACTTGTCAAGCAAAATCCATTCAAGAATTTGAGTGAACTTCACAAGGAATGGACTGAGGCTGAGGTCAAGGCATCAAGAGTCACCACACACAGACGTGTCAAAGAATTTGGCTACAGTTCTCATATTCCTCTTGTTAAGCCATTTCTGAACCACAATGTCAGAGGCGTCTTACCTGGGCTAAGGAGAAGAAGAACTGGACTGTTGCCCAAAGTCCTCTTTTCAGATGAAAACAAGTCTTGTATTTCATTTGGGAACCAAGGTCCTAGAGTCTGGAGAAAGGATGGAGAAGCTCATAGCCCAAGTTGCTTGTGTTAAGTTTCCAAATTTGTGATAATTTGGGGTGCAATGTCCTCTGCTGGTGTTGGTCCACTGTGTTTTTTTGAAAACCAAAGTCACTTCACCAGTTTAACAAGAAATTTTAAAGCACTTCATGCTTCCTTCTGACCAGCTTTTTAGAGATGCGGATTTCATTTTCCAGCATTTGGCACCTGCCCACACTGCCAAAAGCACCAGAAGATGGTTAAATGATCATGTTGTTGTTGTTGTGCTTGACTGGCCAGAAAACTCAGACCTGAACCCCATAGAGAATCTATGGTGTATTGTCAAGAGGAAAATGAGAAACTAGAGACCAAAACATGCAGATGAGCTGAAGGCCACTGTCATAGAAACCTGGGCTTCCATAGCACCTCAGCAGTGTCACAGACTGATCACCTCCATGCTACGCCGAATTGAGGCAGTAATTGAAGCAAAAGGAGCCCCTACCAAGTATTGAGTACATTTACACTAAATGAACAAACTTTCCAGAAAGCCAACAATTCACAAAAAAAATATTTTTTTGGTCTTATGAAGTATTCTAATTTGTTGAGATAATGAATTGTTTTTTGTTAAATGTGAGAAAAATCATCCCAATTAAAAGAACCAAAGACTTAAACTTCTTCAACCTGTGTGCATTGAATTTATTTAAATACAAAAGTTTCACAATTTGAGTTGAATTAATGAAATAAATGAACTTTTACACAACATTCTAATTTATTGAGATGCACCTGTATATAGCCTAGCTCCTGCTGAAGAGGGTACAATAAACCCGAAACAGCGCTGTCCAAGGAGTGGCATTGAATAATTGCATAAACCTTAACTCTGCTAAAAAAAAAAGGTATCTAGTATGGCGTGGCATTGATTTTAAGGGTTGTGTGTAATAACGGACTCAGGATGCAAAAAAAGTGAGATAGATGTAATTTGCATGTCTTACCTTGAGTTCCTTGCTGCATATGGGGAATGTAGCACAGGAGCTCTGTGATGCAGTTCTTTGCATTACTGTGATGTGCAAATGGCTTCTGCAATAATAAACTTGTGTGTAATATATATATATATATAACATAATTTGCATGTCTTACCCAGAGTTCTGTGCTGCATATGGGGAATGTAGCACATGAGCTCTGTGACGCAGCTCTCTGAATTGCTGGGATGTGTAAATGACTTCTGCAATAATAAAATTATTTGCGGTGTGGAGGCTTTGAATCTCATGGTTTGCCCTCCACCACAACTTAAATGAGTATTGATTTTGCCCTAGGGGTAAAGCATAAAACTGCAACTGGTCACGGTCTATCTCCTGCTGATGAGGACATAAGCCTGAAACAACTGTACAGGAGAGGCTGTGACCTGTTACATAAACATGATCTTTGCTTAAAAAAAAACCCATCTAGTATGACATGGCACTTGTAAGAGGGTTCTGTTTTAAAACAGACCCAGGATGTAAAAAAGTGAGAAATTGCAAACATCATTTGCATGTCTTACCCAGAGTTCCTTGCTGCATATGGGGAATGTAGCACATGAGCTTTGTGAGGCAGTTCTCGGAATTGCTGGGATGTGTAAATTACTTCTGCAATAATAATCTTTATTATTTGCTTTGTGGAGGCTTTTATCATCACTTTTTGCCCTCCACCACAACGTAAAGGAGTAGATCTATAATCTTTTTTTTCCCTCAATATCTGCTGATAGAATTAAAAGTTTTTGTTTTAAATTACCTTGTGTAGTGCTCCCTTATATCCTTTTGGTTATATATGCAAAAGGAGAATTCCATGTGAAGTTCTGTCCTTTATTTACTTTTTATCAACAGTGAGACATGCTTTACCATTGTTTGCTTTGTGTTTTATTCTTTTAGCTCAAAGCAAAAAGAAAGGAAAGAAACTCAAATTAAAACGGAATAACAGGGTTGAGCCCGTCAGCACAGAAGAAGCTGAAATAAAAAGTCCGATAACCCCTCCACCTACACTACCAGGTGAGTAATGAATATTCAGCCATTCTGGAAGAAGAACGGTGAACGACCCTCAACGTCATACTTGGGACAAAACTGGTCATTGTTAAAAATGCTGCTCGACTACCTAACATTTCAATTCATTATGTTTTACGGACACTCATGAATGTTGGATTTCACTGGCCTAATCTAAATTTGAATCAAAGAGCTTTTACTATTTTATACTCAAGAAGGCATTTATTTTTTAATGGTTGTTTCCAGACCATGTGTTATTGTATGCAGAGATATTACAATATATATATTCATATAACAGTATTTTTTAAAGAAATAACTTGTAACTGTACAGGCTTTTTTAATTTATATTTTTATTATAAAAAATATTTTATTCTTTATTGTTAATCATATATAATATGCTGTTAATGGTTTTGTTTTACATGCATCCTCAACCCACATGTTCCAGTCCTAGGGACTGTTATATTTTCTAGTCTAGACTTTGTTTCTATAGCACACTCCAATGTAGGAAAAAAAAAAAGGGGGGGGGCCATATGTTGAAGAATAATAAAAAAGTGCTATGTTGTAGATTACTTGTGCAATAAATGCAAGCATTACTTGTCTGTTGCAGGTTATCTATCCTTTTGTCTGTATCTCTGTTCATTGGAGTCTCTAGGTCTCTACCAATGAAAATAATGGCAGAATATTAGCGATTTGTTCTCAGAGATACCTATGCTTAGCCTTATTACCCGAGTAATGTCACTGTTGTGTATTTTCTATTTCCACTGGCGGTAAGAGCATTCCAGAAACCTGTTATGCATACTTGAAAACGAGGACGTACTTGAAAACGAGAGAAATCTCAAGGTTTCCTTCCTGGTAAAATACTTTATAAATACAAAGTAAAATTTCAACATATACCGGCTGAGTGGAGTAGAGGTAACATCACTGCTCTGCATGGAGAGAGCCTGTGGAGACATGGGTTCGATCCCAGCGAGCAACCTCTCCAGTAAGTGTCCTTGGGCAAGACACCTAACGGTACATACTCGCCACCCAGGACATACTTGAAAACAAGAGAAATCTCAATGTATCCTTCCTGGTAAAATACTTTCTCAAAAAAGATAAAAAAAATTAACCTTTTAATCTCCCGCTGTTACCAAATAACATCAAGTTATTTCACCGACTTATTTTGTTCAGTAGTGGCCCCCTCAACCCCCCCTCCTTTAAAAAAAAAAACACAACCTGGAATGTCCTTACAGAGTTATTATTTTTTGTATTGTTGTAGAAATTACTGACATCACTGTATGCCTAGTTGTTAATGTTTTCTTCTAGTTTTTATTTTTGTGTTTGTTTTCCCTGTAGTTGGATGGGGAACCCCAAAACTTTCTAGACTTCCAAAACTTGAGCCTCTTGGAGAAACACATCATAATGGTAATCCCGAAGTACCTTTATTTTCTGTTTCTTCGCATGCCTGTCGCTTTCTGTCTGCATGCAGTCAGTCATTAACATTCCAATTAACCGTTCCTCGTGGTTTTTTTGTTTTGATCCCCCTCCACTTTTAGACCACATTTACAAACATTTTAAAATTAGTGTTTTCACAAACAAAGGGAGCCCGACTCCATCAGATACGCTAATAGTGGCTCACAAATGGTTAAACTGCCAGCGAGCCATTATTCATTTGCACCTCGCGGTTAACGGCTCTAATCACTACAGAGTCGAGTCAGAATATTTTTGAGAGGCTTTATGGACTCCTTGGAGCCACGTGTGACCCTGTGTGAGCGGAGTTTCTTTGGGACTGCAGTAGAACACTGGACCGATTTCTTCCCAGTGTTCTGACGCTTACATCTAAAGGAAGCTGCAAATTGCACCATCCTCTGTATCACGGTATAGGAGGCAAGATTGAAATTTTTAGGTATATTTCAATTTTGCAAAAGCAAAATCACCAGGCTCTGACACCAGACTTCTTTCAATCGGTCTGCAAATATGAATTAAAAGGTCAGTAGCCAACATTGGGTATGTGGTACGCTCTGCGTCCGGGATTCAGAAGGCAGAATTCTAGTTTCCACCACAGTGGAAAGCTGGGAGCTCAGAGACTACAAAGAAATGGATTAGCCGCCGATATAAAAAAAAAATGAAAGTGAGCATGTGATATCATTAACAACTGCTGGGTTTGTCAATGATGATGTCATGCCAAGGTGGCTGCATCAACATCATAACATGACATCATAAAGGGTGAATAATTTCCTGTAATTGGTTTTGGGGGAAAGAATTTCTCAATATTGTTGCAAAGTGATTCTTGGAAAGACATTTTCAGGCGGCATGGTTGTTTCATAGACTTTATAACAGGAATGATATTGCACTACAAATACTGGCTACTAACCAGCTGGGTTGAGTTAAGTTTCTGAGTCACTTCCCCTCCCTTGCGGTGTTCATTTGTTACATTGTCCTGTCTTTCTTACCAGTAATTTTTTTGCATGTATTTTGCTTTAACTCCCAATGGCTAACAAATACTAAACAAAGCTATTTATTCTTAATAAATAACTCCAAACATCAATTTGTGTGTGTTCTCCATATTGTATGTGCAGACATTCCTACATTGTACTGTCTGGTATATTGGAGTATAAATAAACTGGCAATGCAGCACTGTAATAGGTACTAAATATATATATATTAGGGCTGGGTGATTTCCAAAGTAAAGATCAGTTTGACCTCAATATTACCCCATTGATGGAGTGTCCATCCGAGCATCTGTAGAATAGAGCTCCTGCTGAACCTGTCAGCTGTTATATATATATATATATATTACACACATACACACACACACACACACCTCAAAAGGTTGCACTAAAAAACCCGAAAAAAAAACACTGAGAAGGGCAATTATTATTATTAATTTATTGTATACACCCACCCAATATACAGGTATATATGACAGTAATACGATAAATATTTTTTTAAAAATCAGCATCTACCAGAATCTAAGGATGGGATGATCAGAGAAGGAGAGCTGCTGCTACACATGTGGCCATGTCACCCCCTGATGCAGATATTATTTAAAAAATAAAAAAATTATATAGGCAATTTTTAGATTTTTAAAAACCCAAAAGTTGCACACTGCAAATGTGAGTGACACTTATGCTGGGGCCACACGGTTGTAATGTACGTTACATCGTGCTTTCCTCTTAGCCGATCCATTGAAATGCTACGATGGATGCACATCGAAGATGCGCCATAATGTATTCGTCAGAAAAACAATTTTTTCTAAAATTCTCAGGGCAGTATTTTAATAAAACCTAAAAAAAAAAAAACATAAATACTGCCTTATGAGGCTATTTTAATAAAACCTAAAAAATAACTCTCAAAAGGGAAGTAAAATGTCATTAAAGGTTTGTTTAAAAAACACTTCCCTTTGAAAGGTTTATTTTTAATGGTTTTTTTAGGTTATGTGAAATATGTTTTGTTGAGACTTCAAAGTGTTCACTCATTTTTGTGCTGGGTTTATGTTGGCTCTTCTAAAGAGCGATACACAAAGTTAAGTGCACTCCTGTTTATCCACGCTGTACTGTGTATATTTACATGTAAGTGCTCACTTATTATACCTTTCTATATTTAACTGCAACCGTACGCTCCTGGAGATTGGGGTGTAGGGGATGGGATAGATGGGTCAAACGAAGAAGAGATTTTTTTTTTAAAGAATAAGATTAAGATTTAAATAGTTAAAACACCAGTTCGATTTTCTGTGTAAGGTGACTGGGAACTCCATCATTTCAGACTGATGTTCTGCCGTCTTGATAGATGATTCACTGGACCAGATTAGGATCCAGTTTGATTCCAAACATTATCAATATGTCTGTGCAGGCATTTTCCAGTTGGATGTAATAACAGAAGCGTTTGTTTACTAAAATAAAATAACGTTTAAGAATATGTTACAACAGAACTAATGCAGATCAGTAATTGAGTAAACTGTACTGGATGTCATACCGAATGTTAAGCCTACACTGGCCGTATGACTAAAGGCAGTTATTTCTCAAAACACTTTAAGGGACACTACCACAAAAAAATGTAATGTGTTTATGTTGCTGATCTCTTCCATGTGCTTTGTTTTTCTCTTGTTTGTTAAGAAAATAGCTTACTCTATATGTGTCACTGAGTGCAGCCATTGTGTGATCTTTTGTGTTGTAAACTCCCCCCCCCCCCCATTTCCTAACATCACTTGCTCCTCACGGTGTGGCTTTGGCCAAAGAATTGAGTGAATAGGTCATTCATGGACTCATCATTGTATATTGTGTGGGATGTATTCAAAGGACATCCCAGGGTGGGGGGTGATTAGAAGCCTTTCAAGCTCCCTGACACTTATCTCATTCAGCTGCCAGCTCAAAGCAAAACTCACCATAACATTTTGGTAAATGTTGAATCATTTGAAAAGTCCACAAAATGGAAACAAGATAAAAACACATTTTTTTTATTTTTTTTTACATGTTTTCAAGCAAACAAAAAAAAAACAGTGTTTTATAATGTGGTTTTGTTTGTAATGCACACGTAATCTAGTTACAGCTTATGTAAGTGGTAGTGTCCCTTTAAGCAGCACAGAGAACAAAAAACACTGAGCGAACACAACTACTTGTTGCATTCATACCATCTATTTTTATAATTTGTTAAAGTCATGTTCAGTGAAACCCATTGATGCTTAGCCTTTTTCCCGATGATAATGCCACCATGTTCCTTTCTGTGTTTTTGTTTCTTTATTTTTATATAGATTTTTATGGGAAACCACTACCTCCTCTGGCTTTAAGGCAAAGACCCAACAGTGACACTCACGATCTCATATCTTAGACTCCTGGCATTCCTGTCCTGCTCTTTGTTACACTAAGGGGAACACCTGAACAGTATTTTAATGGCAAGTCTTGCCCTGGAGAAACCCAGTTAATGTACCACATGCCAGGTTTGGATTATCAGCACAAAAAAAAACAAACAAAAAAAAAAAAAACACATTTTTGTTCACTACTACTTAACAGAAAAAGACTGAATCCTGATCGTTCCATGAAAATCTTGTCATGGTACAGATTTAGACTTTGGACCTGTAATTTCAAAGGAGTCTCCAGGTTTTTAACACAGTATTATTTACCACGGTTTGTATTTAAGATAACTATATGTATTTCTACAAGATACTTTTATAAAGTTTGCCTGGAACAAATTGGACTTCTGAATAAGTTTATCATTGTATAGATTACGTCTCTTACATAGCATTGATGTATTATGGGTCGCCTATCGTTTGGTTTTCTTCTTCATATGGTGAGTGAAGGTGTCCTTTACTTGCACAGGGTTATTCATATAGACCATCGTTCCAGATGTTAAAACTAATGAGCATAAATTTGAGCGTTTCAGGAAATGTACCTCCTCTTAGGTTGTACGCATCCCATCAAAGCACGTGCTGGAAGCAGTCTTCATTTCTGTTAGATGCATGTCAATGCAGTACTGTGTGTTGTTGCTCATTATAGCATCAGTGTTTTGGATCTCATTCCTAGTGTTACCCGCAGAGGCATCAGTCGTGCAGGGCTTGTTACGATACACTTGATCCTCACAAAAAGAAGTCCTGGCTGGTTACAGAAATTACACGGTTCGAGGAAAAAACCCTCAGGATTGACGCCATTGGCTGATGTCATGTATTGAATGACGTTCCATCTTGCTGGAAGTAACCCTCTGCTCTTCCAAAGAGCAAGATATTGTTCTCTGGGTGTGCTAGTCTCTTGGTTGTGCTGCGGTCATGGCTGTGCTGCCGCCTCACAGTCGCTTCCAGAACATGCTGTAATGGAATGTGCGCAACATAGGAGGTAAGCTTTCTTTGACACTTACATTTCATTTATGATCTATAACAAAGAAATGGGGTTTGGGTCTATATGAATCGCCTTGTATAAATTGTGTCCCTCCTTTCTGGATTGGAAGAAGAACACACCAAGCCTTAGGGTTGTCAGTGATGGTTGAACAAGATGATTATTTGTACCCGTTTCCTCTTCCACTAAGTGTTATTTTTGTTTTGTAGGGTTTACAATGTTTACTGCATTGTGACACTCGTGGAAAGTAGCAAGCTGCTGTTAGGAGCAGGCAATTTGTTTTCAGTTTGTAGCTGCAAGGCTGAATAATGAGTGACCTTGCTAGTTATTCTCCGGCTCCCACAACCTTAGCTGTGTCGTACAGAGTAAAAGCGTAAATGTACAGTAACCTTCAGCCATGGAAGCAGATCCGCCGCAACAGCAGTTGTGGCTTGGCTTAAAATAAGAAATGAGCCTCGAACATCAACGAGTGGGTGTCTATATATTTAACTGCCCCCTTATTAATGTTAACAGCTTTAATGGAACGGGGACCAACTTGCATGGAAACCCCCCGGAGAATAATTGGTTACTGGTCAGACTGCCAGCTCTAGGGTACCTAGAATATCTATAGGAACAAAAACCGCACCAGATCTTCAGTTCGTGCTGTCATCTCTGTAGGATGCAGGGATGGAGGTATTTCCAAAATGTAAAAGACCATCTCACAAGTAGTCATCATATTGAGAGAAAACCATCAAAAGTCTTCACTTGCATAAAGTGTTTTATTATCACTTTGAAAATGCAATGTAAATAATAATTGTATATAAAAAAATTTAACAGTATTGAAAATTTTAAAAATATAAAAGAAAATTATATCGAAAAATTGTTGGTGTCCCCCCCCCCCTCTGTTTTCTTATAAAAGCAGCCTCTCAAATTTCATCATTATAATTATGTATGTTATAGCAAATGTTCAAGAAATCGTATAACAGAAAGGTTTCATCAGGTGGCATTTTAATGTGAAATCTGAATTTATTATTATTCGGGGGGGGGGGTTGGAGGGGGCTTGTTTTTTATGTAAGTAATATAAATGTATAAAATAGAAACCTATGCTCGCTTATGATAAGAAGGTATGATCAGAGAGATTCTATATGGGTATACATCCAGCCCATTGTTAGAAGGCTTAAAGCCTCACTCCATTCCGTTCTGGATCCAGTATTCGACAAGTGTGATTTTATCTCCTAAACGTATGGCTGAACTGTGTGAAGTGCTGAGACATTCCCTTAATGGAAAACTCATATAGTAGTGGTTCCCAAGCCGGGTCCTCGGGTCCCTCTAAAAGGCCAGGCTTGTCAGATATGTGAAGCACAGCACAGGTGTTACGATTTGCTGCTCGATGATTGCAGGATTCAGTCTGCATCTCCCCCGGATAATCCTTAAAATTTGGCTTGTTAGGGGGACTTGAAGACCAGGGTTTGGAACCACTAATCTATACAAGGTTATTCAAAGAGAATCGAAAAGTCACTGCACGTTCTCTTCAATTCGGCGATCCCATTTCGGCAACCCTGCGGTGTATTCAGCAAGCACCACAGGGCCATCGTAGTGCAGGGAAAAGCCGCCAAAAACCTGCCGAACACTCAAAGCAAAACCCAGGCGAATGCACGCCGAAACCCGTAAAAACATCTGGATTAACCCCCCTGAAGAAACCGAGCAGGAGCCGATCAGAGTGCAGAGCAGCCGCCGGAAAAACCCAACGCCGGAAAAACCCGACACCGCAGACGAATGGAGTAAAAAAAAAAAAAAAACAGACAGTTCGCTTGAATGTTTGAAAAGTGAAAACGCTGTTTGCAAACAAACTACTGAGCGAAAATGTCTGAAATTTACATAGGGCTGTTGCAGGAAAAAGAAAAAAGGTTTGAAAGGAAAGTTTTTTTGCAAAAAATCACGAAAAATGCTTAACCTCTTAGTGACTGGCCGGTTTTACACAAATCCGTCCTTTAGTGACCGCTGCTGTTTTTACGTTTCTGCGCTGTTAGTGTTTAGGTCAAATTTTCCTCTTAGTCGTTTATTCAACCCACACATATTATACACCCTTTTTCCCGCCATTATATGGACTTTCTAGAAATACCATTATTTCCAATAATTTACTATAAAAAAATATGAAATATGCTGAGAAAAAAAAAAAATGGTAAAAACACACTTTTTTGTAATTTAATCCCCAAAATCTACAACCACCAATAAAGACCCCGGCTAAATAGTTTCAAAATTTTGTCCCGAGAATAGAAATACCCAATTTTTACATGTTTTTGCTTTTTAACCCCTTCACTGCTGAGCCAGTTAAACCTATGTGCGCTGCGCTCATTCTGACCATTTTGTGCTAATTATTTTGAGATGACAGCCTAGGTCCTATTTAATTAAACCCCCACCCCAGACAAAAAAAACTTTAAGCCAAACCTAGTCATGTTTGGTATCATTGGAAAGGCCATGATCAGGCCTTTCCAATGATGTCAAATATGGATCGGGAGATAAAGGGATCCTTAGGATCCCCTTATCTCTACATGTCAGCTAGATGGTTAACTGGCCCACTGACATCCTCACACATATGGTGAGGTTGTCAGTGGGTGGGGGGGACCTGGAGGCTTGGCTGACATCCAAGATGTCAGCCTCCCTCCAGGTTCGAATCGCGTTTTGGCGCCAATTAGCGCCGAAACACGATTCAGCGTCGAAGCGGTTAATGCCATACACCGTTGAAAAGGGGAGACTCTCTCCTTTTCAGCGGTGCAAAAAGCATCTCCCTAGCTTCAATGGTTGGGGAGATAGACGGCTCCGAAGGAGCCCCCCCTCCATTGATTTGCATGGGGACGTCATCAACCTCGCCTGCCCGTGTAAATCACATGGGCAGGCTTCCTCCCTGCCAGATCGCCGAGGGATCCAGCGAGGGAGGTAAGTATCGGGCGGGAGGGGGATTAGGCGCCGCTGACGTACCCTGTACGTCTGCGGGTCTAAGGGAGACCCGTGGACAGGACGTACAGGGTACGTCAGCGGTCCTTAAGGGGTTAAAAGATCCTAAAAAAAAAAAAAATCTAAATAGACTTTTTACTGCAGAATATTATAATAAACGGTTTATCAGATATTGCATTTCAGCGTTCGGTTACCTTTCGCCAGCAATTCGGATCTCTTTGAAGAACCATGATAGTATCAGTAGACTTACATTATCTTTGCATATATAACTTTCCTACCAAACACTTGTTCTGGTGGTATAACCAATTAAACCGAGTAGTATCCACTCAAGAGGGAAATCTTGGAGAGCTGAAATGGATTTGCAAATTTTAGGCCAAAAAAAAAATAAGGTTAAGTGAAGGCATAGCAAAATTGGAACGCTTTTCAAATACTGCTGTTTTTGCCTAAAATTTGCATTTCTTCAGTACTCTGCATCAGGACAAAATCAGATGGTACGCTGACCACAGTCACTTCTCTCAAATATCTAGTTATGTGGTTAGACCCAGATCTATCATATGGGCCCCCACATTGAAAAACTCTCACCTAAACTTTGCCCTGTACAGGAACAAATCCTGCCTGAGCCCCCGGTAAGAAAGCAGATTATTCAATGGCTGGCATAAGCATTTGTTGTACAGAGATGTAGTGTATGCAGCCGCCCCAGAAACACACCTTCAGAAACATTGTAGCACAAAGCGGCAGAATGTGCTCTACAATGTAACTATATGACCCACCATTGAGACATGTTAAAAGAGCTAAACTGGCCAATCGCTGGAATCTAGACGCCACCCTACCTGAATAGGCTGCTTCCCCTAGCAGTTCCCTCATCCTATAACCTCCGATCAAGGACCAGCACCTTACTTGCAATACAAAAAGAAAGTGGCTCGAGGCTCATTTTATTACAGAGCACCGCAATTATGGAATAACCTCCCAGACGCCATCAAATCTTCCCCCAGTCTAAAGTCACTCAAGAGCTCCCTATTAACATACCTCAATACAGAATGCACCTGTAAACATAAAACTGACTATATGCCCTATATATTTATTTTCTGCTAATCTGTATATTTGTGTTTTGCTTTTAACCCCTTCGCTGCGGATGACGTGTGGGGCACGTCCTCATTGACTCCCGCTATATGCGGAGGACGTGCCCCACGCATCATCCGCTTGCGGGAGCCCCAGTGGAGATACTCACCTCTCTGTCCGGGTCCCGCGGCGCTCTGATTTCAGCGTCCTCAGATGCTGAAGTTAAGCCCCTCCTGACGTCAATGATGTCATTGCGCCGTGCGCGATGATGTCATTTCCAGGCGACCCCCCCCGGCAATGCCAGGAGATTGCCTGAAAGGAAGGGGGGATCCATTCGGATCCCTCTCCCTCCCGATGGGGAAGGAGCATCGCCAAAAGCCAGGCACAGCTTAAAAGCTTTTAAGCGTGCCTGGCTTTAACCCCTCAGGCACCGGGTCGCACTTCAGCACCTTGCGGTGCTGAATTGTGGCCTAGCTCCGGTGGGGGCCGCCATCTTGGATGGGTCCCCCCCCCTCGCTGCCTGACGTCATCACGCATAGCGTGATGACGTCAGATAGCTGGGGAACCCCTAGCTGCCTGGGGATTTCCCAAGGAAATCCCCTGGTGGCGATATTGGGGTTCAAAGGAACCCCCCTATCTCCAGAACCGTGGCAGCTAGGGGGGGGGTCATGGAGGGTGTCATTCAAAAGGCCTGAGCATAGCCTTTTGAATGATACCCAACATGACCATGTTCAAATTAAAAACTGGGTGCTTTGCTAAGAAAAAATAATAAAAAAAAAAAACATAATTCCCCCCCAGAAAAATGTAACAAGTCGCCATTTCTAATTTTTGTACAAGCGCACCCCCATAGAAAATATAACCGTAAACGCTCAAGTAATAAAATGTGGGAATTTTTTTTTAAAAATTCTGATTTTATTGCATTTTTTTGTTAGAATATACAGGCAGGACATTACGTATACATAGAAAAATGATATACACTGCTCAAAAAAATAAAAGGGAACACTTAAACAAAACAATGTAACTCCAAGTCAATCACACGTCTGTGAAATCAAACTGTCGACTTAGGTAGCAACACTGATTGACAATCAAGTCCACATGCTGTTGGGCAAATGGAATAGACAACATGTGGGAAGCATAGGCAGGTAGCAAGACATCCCAAATAAAGGAGTGGTTCTGCAGGTGGTGACCACAGACCACTTCTCAGTTCCTATGCTTTCTGGCTGATGGTTTGGTCACTTTTGAATGCTGGCGGTGCTGTCACTCTAGTGGTAGCATGAGACGGAGTCTACAACCCACACAAGTGGCTCAGGTAGTGCAACTCATGCAGGATGACACATCAATGCGAGCTGTGGCAAGAAGGTTTTCTGTGTCTGTCAGCGTAGTGTCCAGAGCATGGAGGCGCTACCAGAAGACAGGCCAGTACATCAGGAGATGTGGAGGAGGCTGTAGGAGGGAAACAACCCAGCAGCAGGACCGATACCTCCGCCTTTGTGCAAGGAGGGACAGGAGGATCACTGCCAGAGCCCTGCAAAATGACCTTCAGCAGGCCACAAATGTGCATGTGGCTGCTCAAACGGTCAGAAACCGACTCCATGAGGGTGGTATGAGGGCCCGACGTCCACAGGTGGGGGTTGTGCTTACAGCCCAACACCATGCAGGACGTTTGGCATTTGCCAGAGAACACCAAGATTGGCAGCTTCGCCACTGGCACCCTGTGCTCTTCAGATGAAAGCAGGTTCACAATGAGCACATGTGACAGGCGTGACAGAGTCTGGAGAAGCCGTGGAGAACATTCTGCCGCCTGCAACATCCTCCAGCATGACCAGTTTGGCAGTGGGTCAGTAATGGTGTGAGGTGGCATTTCTTTAGGGGGCCGCACAGCCCTCCATGTGCTCGCCAGAGGTAGCCTGACTGCCATTAGGTACCGAGATGAGATCCTCAGACCCCTTGTGAGACCATATGCTGGTGCGGTTGGCCCTGGGTTCCTCCTAATGCAAGACAATGCTAGACCTCATGTGGCTGGAGTGTGTCAGCAGTTCCTGCAAGACGAAGGCATTGATGCTATGGACTGGCCCACCCATTCCCCAGACCTGAATCCAACTGAGCACATCTGGGACATCATGTCTCGCTCCATCCACCAACGCCACGTTGCACCACAGACTGTCCAGGAGTTGGAGGATGCTTTAGTCCAGGTGTGGGAGGAGATCCCTCAGGAGACCATCCGCCACCTCATCAGGAGCATGCCCAGGCATTGTAGGGAGGTCATACAGGCACGTGGAGGCCACACACACTACTGAGCCTCATTTTGACTTGTTTGAAGGACATTACATCGAAGTTGGATCAGCCTGTAGTGTTGTTTTCCACTTTAATTTTGAGTGTAACTCCAAATCCAGACCCCCATGGGTTGCTCAATTTGATTTCCATTGATAAGGTTTGCGTGATTTTGTTGTCAGCACATTCAACGATGTAATGACTACAGTATTTAATAAGAATATTTCATTCAGATCTAGGATGTCTTAGGTTTGCTTTCCCTTTATTTTTTTGAGCAATGTATTATGAATCTGCCGAGTCTGACGAAAAGAACGATATATAATATGACTGGGTCATTTAATAAAATGTGGCTTCAAATCGCATTTAAATATGATGAGCGAAAGCGGTAAATGAGCTCAGCACACAGCGGTGAAATGCCACAGCAGTGAAGGGGTTAATATCTCACATTTTATTACTTTGAATTTTTACAGTAGGTACAGAAATACAATGTTCTTGAACCCAGGACATACGTGAAAACGAGAGAAATCTCAATGGAGTTCTTCCACCTGGTGGCCATGTCACAGATCAGACGGTTTGTGGGAAGGTGGAATTCGCTTTGACTTTCTGCCAGGCGAACACTTGCTGTGAATGACCGTCTGAAGTGGCTGCAGACTTTTCTGGCCTGGCTGAGAAGCTCTGCCAGCCCTGGGTACCTGGTAAGGAAACGCTGTACCACCAGATTTAGGACGTGTGCTAGGCATGGTAGATGCGTCAACTTACCCAGGCGTAGGATGAAGAGAAGGTTGCTGCCATTATCACAGACGACCATTCCCAGCTGAAGCTGGCGTGGTGTTAACCATCTCTGCCCCTGCAGAGCTGACAGAATTTCTGGCCCGGTGTGGCTCCTGTCCCCTAAACAAACCAGCTCAAGCACAGTATGGCATCTTTTTGCTTGAGCCATTGCGTAGCCCCTGTCACGCGTCGGTTTAACTGCCACTTCAGAGACAGAGGAGGAAGAGGGACAGGTGGTGGTGGAGCAGACAGACCTCATATAAGCAGCTTTCTGGAGGCGTGGTGGATGAACAAGCTCCAGCACAAAGCCCCGTCTTGGATCCATCCCAGCTGCAATCAGAATTACCCAGTGTGCCGTGATGGAAATGTAACGGCCCTGTCCATGCTCGGGGGACCACGTGTCTAAAGTCACATGCACCTTGCTGCTGACTGCCTTTCCCAATGACTCCATATCATGGTCTTCCACATGCTGGTATAGTGCTGGAATGGCCTTCTGTGAAAAGTAATGGCGTTTGGAACCTGCCACTGTGGTACAGCACATTCAGCAAATTCACGGAAGGAAGCAGAGTCCACCAGCTGGAAAGGCAGCAGCTGTAATGCGAATAATTTTGCTAAGCTGGCATTTAGACGCTGTGCTTAGGACTATATTTTTTCTTGCGCTGCAGCAGCTGGGGCAATGTAATCTGACTGCGTAAATCTTCAGCTGATGGGATGCTGTCACATTGTGAGGAAGGACCTGGTACATCCATTACTGTAGCATCATCCCTGTCAGTGGAGGTTGGAGTCAATGACATGGCAGGACATATAGTGGGGTAGAGACAGGTGAGGAGGACCTACGCAAAGTTTTGCGCCAACGGGATGCGTGGCAGGTGGTCATATGTCGCCTCAAGCACGTGGTACCCAAGCGTCCGGTGTCTTTCCCACGCTTGAGCCTCATCTGACATAGATTACAAATGGCAACGGTGGGGTCTGCTGCACATTTCTTAAAGAACTCCCAGACAGCAGAGTTCCTGGATGTGTGCTTTGAGACAACAGCGCTCTGCACCTGAGCAGCTCTGACATATGATGCCTTGGACTGGCTAGTGCTACGGTTGGTCATAGAGGACGTTGTGCCTCATGTTTGTTGTGCCTCCTCCTCACTTGACTCCTCTGTTCGATCAGGCACCCAGGTGGAGTCAGTGACCTCATTATCATTGTCATCACCCCCTATCTCCTAGTCACTGGAGCCAACTTGGCAGTATGCTGCAGCTGCTGGGGCAACATGAGTGCCAGTTATTTGTGTTCACTGGCACCCCCTTCCTCTAGGTTCATTATACTCCCTCAACCTCAGAGATTGAATCAGAGCACTGTAGTTGCTGTGCATCCTCAAGCAGCATGTCACTATCATTGTAGTCAAACAATTCAGCTGACTCCTCCGTGTGTGATAGGGAGGCTACGGCAGGAGTAGCTGTGGACATGGAGGCTGCATTAGATGCTTTGGCAGCTGAGGTGGACTGTAAAGCACTACAAGCCTGGCTGGCAGAGGATGAGGAGGAGGAGGATGGCCTGGTTAACCAATCCACCAAATCCTCTGTATGTTACTGCTGCTTAAGACGGCCAGCACCAGTTAGAAAGGACAAGCGTGCCCCTGCACAGGATGTACCACGTCCACGACGACCAGCCTCCCGACAGAGGCTGCTTGCCCTCTTATCTGTGTCTGGGAGCATCTGCCTGTCCTTTTTGGTCTTTCTGACATGGTGAGTGATATATAGATTAACCACCTCAATGCGGAGGACGCGCTCAGCGCGTCCTCCGCATTACTGCTGGTATGCGGAGGACGCGCTCAGCGCGTCCTCCCATTGGGGTCAGCGTTCGGCCGGGTTCCAGCCGATCGCTGGCCCCCCCGGTGCGGGCTGACATCCTCGATGTCAGCCCGGCATCCGGAACCGCAGCCGCTGAAATTAGGTGTCATCGCGGCAGCGCGATGACACCTAATTCAGGCGCCCCCCCCCCCCGCATGTGCGGAGGAGGCGCCTGAAAGGGAGGGGGGGGGGGAAGGTCATTCGGACCTCCCTCCCGATCGGCAGCGTTGCGGGGGTTAACCCAGGCACCATTTGGAAGGGCACAGCCTGCCCTTCCAAATGGTGCCTGGCATTAACCCCTGGGGAGCTGGATTGCGAATCGGCGCTGAAAAGCGCCGGTTCGCGATCCTTTCCCGGAGCTGGCCGACATCTTGGATGTCGGCCAAGCCTCCGGGAACTCCCCCTGAGGACTGGCGTCATCGTGCGTAGCACGATGACGCCAGTCCTAGAGTTAACCCCTAACTGCCACCAACGGTGGAGATAGGGAGTTCCAATGAACTCCCTATCTCCCGATCCGTGGCAGCTAGGGGTTAATGTTTGGTATGGTTGGATCGGCCAGAGCATGGCCGTTCCAACGATACCAAACACGAATGTGAAAAAAGTTTATTTAAAAAAAAATTAAAAATAAAAATATATTTAAAAAAAAATAAAAAAAAAATTTTTTTTCTTTTTTTTGGTTCGTTAATGCAGCAATATTGTTCCCATTTCAATTATAATGTGAACAATGATGCTGCACTAACGATTTTTGTATGCGGTGCGTTTGTTAAAAATCGCGTAATTTTCCCCCAAAAAAATTGTAACGAGACCCCATCTCTAATTTTTTTAACAAGCGCACCCCATACAAAATATAACCGCAATTGCTCGCATGTTAAAAAAAACACTTTACACGTTGTAAATTATTGAAAATACATATTTTATTGCATTTTTTGTTATACTATACAGACATGACATAACGTATACATATAATAATGACATATTATGAATCTACCGAGTCTGACGGAAAGAACGATATATAATATGTCTGGGTAATATACTAAAATAAGCCTTCAAAAACACGTTTAGACATGATGAGCAAAACCGGTAAAAATGACCTCAGCACAGAGGTGTGAAAAGCCTCAGCAGCGAAAGGGTTAAAGATGTACAGAATTCTGATTCAACTCTGGTATAAAGATTAAAATAAAGATTTCCAGAACTCTGGTATAACTCAGTGAGACACCCAGATAGCTGGCAGCCAGTGACAAGACACAGATTACAATTCGCAGAAATCTGCTAGACGTATGTGGGACCCCCTGATAGCTGGCAGTGAGAAGACACAGATCACAATTCCCAGAAACCTCCTATAAAATCAGTGAGACCCCCTGATAGGTGGCAGTGAGAACATACAGATTACCACAATTCCCAGATATTTTGTAGAAATTAGACCCCCCCCCCCCCCCGTAGCTGGTGGCAGACTGGCAGTGAGAACACACACTAACACAACAACAATCTCCTCTCAAACACGTGCTGAAGCGCTGTGTGAAGCCTTATATAGTGTGCTGCGGGACTTAGCTCTGTGAGCCCATGATTGGGCAAAATTTGCCCAATCAGGACTCTAAGCCGTGATTGGCATAGTGTTGAACCTGTCTTGCACCTGACCTGTGGTCAGGTGCAAGGCTGTAGCCAATTACAAGCTTCAGGCCAGTGGAAAAGTGCATTGTGGGCGAACATGCGGCGAACACGCGGAAATGTTCGTAGTTTGCGAACATGCGAACAGGCGATGTTCGAATCGAACTCCGAACCGAACAGCTCATCCCTAATTGGGATCACTGTGCTGGTGAGACTCGTTGCACATCTGCCTTAACTTAAGACATGGTACGCACTAGGGCTGTGCAATTAATCGCAATCGAATCGCGATTTCCGCCCCTGCGATTTCTAAATCGCATAAGGCTGCGATTTTGCGATTTTCGGCTGTAGCTTTGGGCGCTCGCAGGGGGAACCACGTGACGAGCCGCGTTCTCGCGGCTCATCACATGGTTCCCCCAGGCGAGCGCCCAAGCTCCATGTGCCGGCGGAAGTTAACAGGGAGCCGAACACGTGGCGCACAGAACACAGCGGCGCTACAGAGGTGAGCTGCGGATATCCACGAGCTGGGGCAGTATCCATGAGCTGGATCAGTATCCATGTGCTGGGGCATTATCCATGTGCTGGGGCAGTATCCATGTGCTGGGGCAGTATCCATGTGCTGGGGCAGTATCCATGAGCTGGGGCAGTATCCAATTATCCATGAGCTGGGGCATTATCCATGTGCTGGGGCAGTATCCATGTGCTGGGGCATTATCCATGTGCTGGGGCAGTATCCATGTGCTGGGGCAGTATCCATGAGCTGGGGCAGTATCCATGAGCTGGGGCAGTATCCAATTATCCATGAGCTGGGGCAGTATCCATGTGCTGGGGCAGTATCCATGTGCTGGGGCATTATCCATGTGCTGGGGCATTATCCATGTGCTGGGGCAGTATCCATGAGCTGGGGCAGTATCCATGAGCTGGGGCAGTATCCATGAGCTGGGGCAGTATCCATGAGCTGGGGCATTATCCATGTGCTGGGGCAGTATCCATGTGCTGGGGCATTATCCATGTGCTGGGGCATTATCCATGTGCTGGGGCATTATCCATGTGCTGGGGCAGTATCCATGAGCTGGGGCAGTATCCAATTATCCATGAGCTGGGGCATTATCCATGTGCTGGGGCAGTATCCATGTGCTGGGGCATTATCCATGTGCTGGGGCATTATCCATGTGCTGGGGCAGTATCCATGAGCTGGGGCAGTATCCATGAGCTGGGGCAGTATCCAATTATCCATGAGCTGGGGCAGTATCCAATTATCCATGAGCTGGGGCAGTATCCATGTGCTGGGGCAGTATCCATGTGCTGGGGCAGTATCCATGTGCTGGGGCAGTATCCATGTGCTGGGGCATTATCCATGTGCTGGGGCATTATCCATGTGCTGGGGCAGTATCCATGTGCTGGGGCATTATCCATGTGCTGGGGCAGTATCCATGTGCTGGGGCAGTATCCATGAGCTGGGGCAGTATCCAATTATCCATGAGCTGGGGCATTATCCATGAGCTGGGGCATTATCCATGTGCTGGGGCAGTATCCATGTGCTGGGGCAGTATCCATGAGCTGGGGCAGTATCCAATTATCCATGTGCTGGGGCATTATCCATGTGCTGGGGCAGTATCCATGTGCTGGGGCAGTATCCATGTGCTGGGGCATTATCCATGTGCTGGGGCATTATCCATGTGCTGGGGCAGTATCCATGTGCTGGGGCATTATCCATGTGCTGGGGCATTATCCATGTGCTGGGGCAGTATCCATGTGCTGGGGCAGTATCCATGTGCTGGGGCAGTATCCAATTATCCATGAGCTGGGGCATTATCCATGTGCTGGGGCAGTATCCATGTGCTGGGGCAGTATCCATGTGCTGGGGCATTATCCATGTGCTGGGGCAGTATCCATGTGCTGGGGCAGTATTTCCATGTGCTGGGGCAGTATTTCCATGTGCTGGGGCAGTATTTCCATGTGCTGGGGCAGTATTTCCATGAGCTGGGGCAGTATTTCCATGAGCTGGGGCAGTATATCCATGAGCTGGGGCAGTATATCCATGAGCTGGGGCAGTATATCCATGAGCTGGGGCAGCATTTCCATGTGCTGGGGCAGCATTTCCATGTGCTGGGGCAGCATATCCATGAGCTGGGGCAGTATATCCATGAGCTGGGGCAGCATTTCCATGTGCTGGGGCAGTATATCCATGTGCTGGGGCAGTATATCCATGTGCTGGGGCAGCATTTCCATGTGCTGGGGCAGTATATCCATGAGCTGGGGCAGCATTTCCATGTGCTGGGGCAGCATATCCATGTGCTGGGGCAGCATATCCATGTGCTGGGGCAGCATATCCATGTGCTGGGGCAGTATATCCATGTGCTGGGGCAGTATATCCATGTGCTGAATACATTTAGAATGTATGTAGCATGTTTGAAAAAGCAAAAACAATTGGCTAAATCGCAAATAAAATCGCAATCGCAATATTCATTCAAGAAATCGCAATATGATTATTTTGTCAATATTGCACAGCCCTAGTACGCACTCAACCTCAGTGCCGCTTCGTTGCTCTACCCAATCGCTCTGCAGCAACTCTGGTAGCTGTAGAGCGATTGGTTGAGCGAACCGTTTGGTTTACATACCATTTTTGTGCGAGTTTGCATAATTAAAGTGGGCCAGCCTGGATGAATCCAGAGCTGAATTTTTGTCCCAGTCCAGCCCTGCATACAAAGTATAGGAAACGTTAACGTACAATAACCTGGCGTAACCTGGGGGGGGGGGGGCACACGGGCGACAGAGTGAAAGGAACGTCCACTCTCATGGACGTTCCTTCCACTCTCATGGACGTTCCTTCCACTCTCATGGACGTTCCTTCCACTCTCATGGACGTTCCTTCCACTCTCATGGACGTTCCTTCCACTCTCATGGACGTTCCTTCCACTCTCATGGACGTTCCTTCCACTCTCATGGACGTTCCTTCCACTCTCAAGGACGTTCCTTCCACTCTCAAGGACGTTCCTTCCACTCTCAAGTGCACTTGTGTGACTCATCGAAGGCTCAAAAGATGCCACCAAGAAGGTTTCAGAATGTAAAAGAGCGTATGGATTCGGCTATTTTGTGTCTTGGTATTTAAATAAAAATGCTCCAAAGTGTGCTTTTTATTTTCTTTTCCATAGGATCTGCCGCTGTCTTGGTTGGTTGGTGCTGTGCGCTTCATTACAGCTGTGAGGTGTTCGTGGAAATACGTGTTCAGATTTTCATATAAAGTTTGTTAGTACCATTGTGCAAAGGCAAAAAAAAAAACATAGCAACAGCTTTTCAGCAAATAAATAATACAGCACAAATTGCGTCATACATACTTTGTATGTGTCGTCAGCTGATGACAAGAGAACGTGCGTCTTACGTAAACCACAATTCAGCAAGCGTTGCCATGACAACACTGTTGCTTCACTCCAACAAACGTCTCTAGCCAATCCGCTATCGAGATTTATATTTCCCATCGAAGATTGGTGGAAAAAAAAATCACAGGGTGAAGACGCATTCGTACAGTTGCATCAAGGGAGTTGTAGTTCCTTCTACGACTGTCCTGCTTCTAAGCAATTGACTGCAAGGGAGGATTTTAAAAAGGCTACTCTAGAGCAATGTAATCGACGACTGTTTGGCAAAAGCCAAGGTGGCTCATGCTGAGAGCCAATAAACATGGATGAATATCAAATCCCTTCTGATAGCAGGCTAAAAAAAAGTCTATACCGCACTGACAGACATTTTTCTGAGTCACGTGGTGCAGCGTAGCCAATTACCAAGAAGGACATTGTAAGTGAGGGAGGTTGGTGCGGAGGTTGTTGCTATGACGATTTCCGCCTCCCGGAAGTGTGTGACAGCGTCGCACGTGTTATGGGGTCTAATGGTTTTGGGATTATTATTGTATAATGAAGGGAAATAAAGCTCCTCCTACACGGTGCATTGGGTGAGTAAGCCATGGCGTGCTTTTATTTATAAGGTTATGATACTGCATGTAAAGACAGACCCTCTAACCAATCGCATCCCTCCTCAGCAACATCACAGCCCATGATTAAAGGGACACTACCCCTAATAGAAACTGTTATGAGTGTTATGTTTTGCACTGTCATTATTATCCACATAAAACAGAAACTAACTAGATTACTGGTGCATTACCAAACACATGCTGTTTTATTATTTTCTTTGAAGTAATTGCAGGTAAAAAAAGAAAAATAAAGTACGGTTTTGATCTCTTGTTCCCAATTTGTGTGTGTATTTTTCCCATGATGCAACAGTCACCAACAGATTTGCTTTGTGACTCTTGTTTATTTAATCTATGTCATTTAAAATGGGGGATGATGGAATGTTTAGATAATGCGGCAGGAGGGTATTTTTCTCCAGGCTAACTGAGCTAAGAGATAGCAGCTGAATGGGATAAAACAGGGATCTTAAAAGAGATTACTTTGAATGAAGTACTTTGAATACATCCCACACAATACAATGATTTGAGGATATGATCAACCAATAGACTCCATTCTATGACCAAAGCCACACAGTGAAGAGCAAGTGATGTAAATATACTGGGTGTAACAGATCTCTGTGCCCGGACAGGGTCACATCTGTCCAATGCCGCTTCGTCGCTGGACACCTGGGTTCTCCTGGTGACTCTCACACCTTTCTCCAGTACCCTAGCTGCAGCTTAAAGACAGGTGCACGTAGAGAGCCTGACTAGCATCCCCAGAAATAAGCTGTAGACCTGGAGCCGTTCGTTGTCATGAGCCGTGACTTCACGCTTGGTCAGAATAGAACTGGTTTAAGCAAATTGACAAGCACGGATTTTTATGGGGACAGACGGGTCATATACATATAAAAAAAAAAAAAATCAGTCTCTTCTAGGGAGGACCTAATCACACGGATACAAATAATTGCACAAACATTGACTTCTTGGAATGAGAAATCTAATTACATTAGGTAGACAATCACAGTAAACACTACTTAATGAAACAAGACAATGGGTGATTCTGAATGACAAATAGATGGCAAAATACATAGCAACTACACACAGACAGATCGTGAGATAGTACTTTTGCATAATCCAGATTAGGCAAACCTAATTACATTATAGGTACATTATAGGTTCAACACAAATACTTTAAACCAAATTATAAACAGTTTGGCAATGCTCAAATGCCCTATGAACATTCTCTGCCATAATTATCCGTAGTCCGTGGGCACGAGGCGGACATCCTCTCTTCTCCAAGGGGCACATAGTCTATGTGTAGTACGGGCATTGCTGTGAGTGCACGCGCCGGTAAATCCCAGACCCCTGGAACACAAGTCACTGAAAAGGTGGCGGAGGTTTCCACTTTCCGTCACACTGGGCAATATTACAAACTTGGTGCTAACTTAACCAGAGCTGTTTTAAACTTCCCAGAGCCATTATAGCATATGGAGGTTTTCAGTTTACAACAGCTCTGGTTAAATTAACACCAACTATGTAATACTGCCCTGTGGGGGGGGGGGCAGTTTACAACACATAAGATCACACAATGGATACAACCAGTGACAAATAGAGTATAATATTTAACATAAAAGCGAAAACCAAAGCACATGTTAGATATCAGCCACATAGCTCTGCGGAAACTGTTGGCGCTATATAAATGATGATAACATTTAATTATTTAGTTTTTGTGGTAGTGGCCCTTTAAAACTCTTGATTCCGCCATAGAGCATCTAATACATCAAAATTAGAGATTGCCAAACTGCTTTATAAAAACACATGCTGCTAGTTTTTCTTTTGATTGAAGCAAATTGTAAGAAAGGAAATTTTTTTTTTTTCTCGTTTTCAATGATGTAATATTTACCAAAATATGTGCAAACATTTTTTCTAAACCGCTCTTACATTGTTTTTACAGTATTCACTGAGGTGGAGGAGGGAATATTTAAATACACCCCTGCAGAGTGTGTACTGTGTTTTGTATGTTACTAGAGATAAGAGCTGGCAGCTGAAGGAGATAAGACATGGAGCTTAAAATATTTCTACTCCCTGCTCTTGTCTTCTGAATACATCCCACACAATACAATTCTGTGAGTCAGCGTTTGACCCATTCACTCCATTCTACGGCCAAAGCCACAAAGGTGAGGAGCAAGTGATGTAAATATTCGGGGGGGGGGGGTTTACAGGACAAAGGATGTACCTGGTACACCTATAGAGTAAAATATTTGTGTTTCTCTTTTAGTTAAGATATTAGCAACATAAGCAATTTTAAATCCTTTATTTATTATTGGTGGTAGTGGCCTTTTAAAGACTGTTAGCACTTCATTTGACTTCAAGAGAGAAATGCAGTAAGGCGGCAGTGTTTAATAGAGCCTCTGGTGATACAGTGTTGTTTTTCTTTGTTACAGATATGAATAGATGGGAATGCAGCAGAAGCGGGTGTGCAAATTAGTACTTGATTACTTTGACATAGTCTATTCACGTGAATTGGGGAGGCATTGGTCTGGAGCAAGGTGAGTTTAAAGACAAGTGAACTGATGCTTTGACAACACTCTCAACATTTCAGGTGCAATCATGCTGCAATACCCTAACGGGATCTCTATCACATTGGTCTTAAACACTAATGTGCGAACAGGTCTCCATACCTTGACTGGGTCACACCTGTTAATGCCTCTTTTTTGCCGGACCCCTGTTCTCTCACCAGCAGTCTTTTATGCCTTTCTCCAGTCCTTAGCCGGAGCTTAAGGACAGGTACACTGAAAGAGTGGTGATAGCCTTTCCCAGAAAAGAGTTAGCATGCAGATCTTGAGGTTAGAACAGTCTGCTCCTAACTCAGCCTTTATTGAGCTAAGTCTATACAGTCAGAGGAGGGGCATAGAGGTCCATGGGAAATCACTCCCTGTTGTAGGGCTACAACTGATCCTTAATTCCTGTCCTGCATCTGGGACCTAATTAGTCCAGAAATAGATAAAGGGATTAGCATTGCTCAACATTTGGCAAACAAGACAAACAATGGCCATTCACACCTCTAACAGATACAAGCAAATAAATTCCAGATAGGGGGAGCTGGGAAAAGCCACAGTGACCCACACAGCAATCCTATAAATCATTAGTAACTATAGATAAGCATAGACACTAACACTATCCTGCACCTATAATCCTAGGCACAGAGTGACTTCAGCACAGGAGAGGGAGATAATATAGAACATCGGGTCTGCACCTCCTGAATGCATTTCTAGGTCCATGTACTCCAAGTTCAAAGTGATTCTCATCACAATGAGATATTGTAGTTTGTACTCTCCCCAAATCCTCATTAGCCACTGCATGTTCCTCACTCCATGTGCAGTTTAGCTGGTGACTATCATGCAGTGATGCACTTTTGTTCCTCAGCCGTGATGTCGGCACAGGGTCATGCAGGGATGTCAGAAGAGCACTGGGAATTATTTGTTCCTGGTCTTCCACTGCATAGATGGATCGCCACACCTTCTTCACTGTGGGAATTGGTGGTAAGTAAGGGATTTTTAGATATCTTTATTTTTCAGTGTTAAATGATTTTATTTTTACAAAGTCACTTAACCCCAGGGTGTAAGAGCTTGTTTTCTTCACAGAATATCGGTTTGAGACGAGAACGGTGAGCTACGTTGGAATAGCTCGCTGTTCCCATTATGTGCCGATAACATATCCTACACAAAGTATAGGAGCCATTAATGTACAGAAAGGAGCCACTAATGCTGAGCTTGCGGCAAGGTCAGAATTGTAGCTCCAGCCATTATATATATATATATATATAAGGGCTATGGCCTTTAACTTAACATGGTCTGAATAGAGCCCAGGATATTTTTGGTCTCCCATATACTCTTATCACACAGCTTCTCCGTTTCAGATGAATTCTGTCCTCGCTTCTTTAACTTATCCTGTCTAACCTGAGCTAAAATATTTGCCCATCGCATAATGCACTATGCTGCAATCATTCATTATTTAATAATAATGTTGTCATCATCATCCTTAATATAGCACTGTCAGTTTCCATAGCGCTTTGAAATAAAGTCTATGGAATGAAAGGAACAAAGTTACAACCTCAGGAACCAGAGATGAGAGGTGTACAGGGCCCTGCTCGGATAAGCTTACAATCTGGATCAGAGCTCCGCCACCTTGGTCCTCCATATGTTTTGGAAATACATTTCCGTTGAGGCTTAGCCAACCTGATGAACAGATGAGGATCATCAAAGTTCCTATTTAGGGAAGCCTACCACCCAACTCACTGACGCAACCATCAATCACTCTCACCTTGCAGTCCTCTCCTCCTGTTTCCAACCCTCCTAGATTGTGAGTTCCCACGGGAATAGGGCCCTCATCTCCTCCTGTACTGTTTGTCAAATGTTGTTCAATGTATTGTATTGTAACCATGTCTATACTGTGCCTATTGTACAGCGCTGCAAAATATGCTGGCGCTTTATAAATAAAGAATAATAATAATAATATAGTTTTAAAACCTATGGAGGTCCATGGTTGCTGACCTCTGATCTAAAGGATCAGGAATATTATGTAATTAATGTAAGCATAGAGAAGAGAACCCCATAATTAATGTCACTTGTATGCACACAGCTCTTTTTTTCCTTCTAAATGGAAAAGAACTTTCTTACAACGCCAGAGATTTACTTTCTCAAGGTCAGGAGCCAAATGAAGAGCGGTGAGAATGCAAACATAAAATGATGGCGACGTGAAGCCTTCTTTTTCCTTGGAACATTATTATTTGAACTAAAGATTAAAGTTATAATGAGCCAATATCATTTTCGTTAAAACATACATATAATTTTCTTCCAAAGTACTGCTAATGCCAGAGATATCCCGGATTATTTGCAAGGACGCTGTGTTATAAAATATGGCTTTTCCTCTATATCAGTTTATCATGCAGTGAACATTTCTTCCCCTTCTGGTTTAGTTTCTGAGCCTGATCCAGATTATATTGTTCAATGGGTATGTCCTGGGTCTGTCCTGGTAATTTAATAACCAATCAATTAAAAAGACACAGCAATGTCCACTTCTGTCAAAACACCCTGAGTTTGATTGTACTGAAGATTAAGTATTTTCTGCAATAATACCTTTATTTACTGTCATTTTAGGGAAGTCCTTACATCTCCTGCAATCTGGCAATATGCTGTCATGCTGAACAACTTCACGTCCCCGTGGGAGCTGGAGAAACATCTGCTCTCGAATGGCTATCACCCACTGTTTCAGGACGCCGTGCCTCTCCGTAAAGAAACATTGAAGTGTTACATTAATGAAAGACCTTGCAAGTTTAGGTCCCAGCGGCATCAGGCTGACAAACTTAAAGATTATTACGTCCTGAATGCCTCTTCACTCCTTCCTGTCGTGGCTCTGGATGTGAGAGATGGAGAGCGGGTGCTGGATATGTGTGCTGCGCCCGGTGGGAAGTCTGTAGCCATTCTGCAGTGCGCATCAACAGGTAAAATACTGTGACAATACTGGGCTTGACCAAATGTAGGATCCAGTCTTGTAAAACTGATGATTGGATTCATATACAGGTCTGTTCACTAAAAGGTGAAACTCAGGAGAACTGACAGGACAAGAGAACAATCCAAACCAGTGTTTCTCAAGTAGCGGGTCGCGACCAGGGGCGGACTGGGTCACGAGGAAAGTGCCCCCAGAAAGAGGGGTGAGAGAAAAGGAGATTGATGGGAGGAGAGAAAAGGAGCATGGAAGTGGAGAGCGAGTGGAGAGAAAGGTGCAAGCTGGGATCTCTGATCCCAGCTTGCACCAGCCGCGATCTCTGATCCCAGGTTGTGCCGGCTGCCTCATCATGATAGGAACAGATTGGACATTGAACATGACGTAAGAGTTGCTTTGTCTACCATCACCCCAGACTGTGAGACACTTAAGAACAAGAAGCATCCTCAGTTTTCCCATAAGTTCTAATTAATTTCATATGTTTCAATTAAAGTTTATTTTATTGGGTTTTTGCCTCCGCAGCGCTTTCGTTTTCACTAGTTCTGTGATTACTGCACTATCCGTTTTGAAAGGAATCCCTGTTTCTTTACAAAATTGTTTAAAAAGTGCATACATTGTAGAATATTGCACACGTTGTTTTGTGGAATAAATTATAATGTTTCAGAAATTCAATTATTTTTGGGTCGCGACTCAGTGACAAAGGACAAATGTGGGTCCTGAGGGTCCACAGGTTGAGAACCACTGATCTAGACCAAATAGTCAATTTGGAAAATGAGATAAATAGGAGAAATGTTCTGGTTTGGCTATTTTGACCTAGAATTTTCACTTCTTCTGACTTTCACCTTTAGTGAATAGACCTGATAGAATGATCCAGGAATTTGGGTCCAGAGGTAAATTTCTAGGAGAATCTAGCTGCTTGGCTCCTGGATTTGTCAAGACCTACTGTAACATGTGTCATGCATTGTGACATATTTTTTAAAAAAATGTTTCTCTCTCCATTAAAGCCGTTTATATTTTCCAACTGAGGACAAGTCTTTGCTACCTTTGTTGCACAAGAGGGTCCAAAGCCAACATGCTAAGGAATCTTACTGTACCCAGAAATGTTCAACAGGCATCGAACTGCGTTAAGTCAAAACTTGGTAACCTTTGTACCCAAAGAGTCTCTGTAAGGTTTTTAGAGGTCTGTGCTACTTTTCCAATTGCCTAAGAATATTTTATTAACACTTTCACTACCAATTTGGATATATCCATTTTTCCCCAATAAAAAGAAAAATTATATGTAGCATAAGCCCTGTTTGGATGTCCTTTCAATGCAGGATTGATGTTCTTCCTTGGGGGAATTTAACCCCATAAGGACCATTGACGTACATAGTAAGTCCTGGGGAACATTCCCCTTGAGGACCAAGGACGTACTATGTACATCATGGTCCTTTTAACCCCCTCCCTCCCTATACTCCCCTCTCTGGCTAGGGGTATCACGTCGGTCTGGCTTCCTTGAAGTTTTATGGGCCCCAGCTGTTGCGATGATGTCATCACTGTGTGCAATGATGTCATTTTCAGGCGCTCCCTAATGGCTGCACATAGAAAAAAAAAAGAGAGGCAACGCTGGAGAAGGCAGAGTCTGCCCTTTCCAGTGGTGCCTCTCTTTAACCCATTAGGTGCCGGATAGCGATCGCTATCCGCTCCCGGAGGTGGCTGACATCTTGGATTTCAGCCAAGTTTCTGGGTCACCCACCACCCACTGATGATGTCAGTTTGCCAGTTAACCCCTAGCTGCCAAGTGGAGCTAGGAGTCCTTTGGACATCCGTATCTCCCGATCCGTGGCAGATAGAGGCCTGATCATGGCCTTTCCAATGATACCAAACATGACCAGGTTTGGTGTAAAAATAAAAAAAGTGTTTTTTTTTTTTTAAATTGTCTAAGGGGTACACTAAAATAGGACTTCAAATTGCGTTTAAACACGATGAGCATAAAACGGTCAAAATGGATTGATGCTGCATGCGCAGCTCTAGCCCATGTCTAGTTGTCAACTATTTTCATTATCGATTTAGTTGTCGATTAATCAATTAGTTGTTTCAGCCCTAGTTTTAAGCCCCGAGTGTTAAAACTCACCTTTTATTATAGCACCGGCTCACTCTGCTCTGCATCAGAAGTGACAGCTGCTTCCTTTCAAGCCGCAGTTGTCACGTATCAGTGGGGAGATTGGACACCTTAGCAAGCGTCCAGCTAATCCAATGGTGCGCAATACGAATGCATTGACAACCATTAGCTGGGAATTGAAAGAGTCCCACTTTATGTTGAGGGCAGTTGTATCTCTTTACATATACCCATCACTTCTAAATAAGATACTATTATAAAATGAGGTGCATGCACGGAACCTAACCAGACCTTGACCAAAAAGAAGAGCTGAATGAAGCTGCAGCCATGCTGAAGTACAACTATGCATTGTAAAATATGAGGTGTCCCGCACGTCTCGACCCGCTGGAGAAAACCACATACATTTGCAGAATCTTATATCATAAACGCGTATTGGTCCAGAATTATGGGACACCCTGTATAAGATGTTGTGCAAGAGCATGTTGACCGCAGCCTAGTCGGTTCTTAATTTGGTTGTGTTTTTGTGTGTCTCCATGGTGAGTTCCATTGGTTAATTTGTCGTGCAATCAATGTTTGTTTTTAGGGTTTGTATTAAATTATGGAAGAAAGTTCCTGCTGTTTTTTTTATTTTTTTTAAGCTTAGATTTGTACTTTTGATTATTCGCTCTGTAATTTTTCTTTCATCCCTGATATAAAACTCATGTCGCTTTTTGTTCTTTTATCTTATTGTATAGCTGGCCAGGCATACTCGGAGCGTTTGTATTTCTTATGCGGCGCTGTAATAGTCCGGCAGAGATAGCATCAGTCATAATTGTCAGACAGATTGTGCGTAGCCTAAACCCTGCGGCGATAAGGCTATCTTCGTGACTGTCACTCGAGCAGACCCATCCATTGGTAATTTACTATCACATTTAATAATCTCCAGCATGGAGTAAATCAGAACGTGTATGAAATCAGCGGATCACTTGTTCATTTTTCATTTAAGATGTATTAATAATACCATTTGCATATATGTATTGTTGGTTTATTCGTATTCACATCCCTGAGACCGGTTTAATTTTTTTTTTTTTAAAATACCAGGTTTTCGACTATGGTTTGATTTTTATATAGAGAAATGCAGTTTTTGTGACTTGATGGTGCTGCCATTCAGACGCTGGGGAGACAGTAGTGCTTATGTAGCTGCCAACATCAAGTCACTTGTCAGAATCATTGCTCTCATAGTCTTCCGATAACGGCTCGTAAAGTGCCTCTTTCCAGCCATGATTAATGCCACGGTGTGTCAGACCCAGATCTGCTTAGTCGGATATTACAGTGAAATGAGCTAGAAGTGATGGAAACACTTCTCAAAGCATCAGGATCAGCATCCCGCTCCCCCCACAGCTTTTTTATCTTTTACATCACCTGTTTTTCCTTTTTTTCCCCCTTTTCTTTTATTGATTTTTGTTGAGTGTTTTGATCGATTACAATCCAATTTGTGTATATATATATATATATATATATATATACTTTTGTGATCTTGAAATCTAAACCTAGTTAGTGGAAAATAAATTTCTATTTTAATAAGTAGAGCAAGTTAATGGAAGAAGAGAAGCACAGATGACCAGGACAAAGGAGTAAAATCTAAATGAACAGCGAAATGTTGGTTTTGTCAAAAAAGGAGACAACAATTATGTGGAACATTCGTTTGGTTTGCAGGTTGTTCCTCACAGGGTGTAATGGCATGGATATGGATTCTGTCACGCACGCGCCTCTTTCAAACTATGTATGAGCATGTGTTGTGAACAATTGGAGTCTCTAGTGAAGGGCTTAGTGGGGGTCTCCCTGTGAGCTGATCTTTCTCTTCACTTAAGGATGGGTTTAGTTTCCCAGACAGTTGGATCCTTTCCAAATTTGACATTGGATGTATGGTTTTTCATTAGTCAGCAGGGTCATTGTCATGTTTGATAATTGTCAACAGGCAGTGAGATTGTATTCCCTACACTCAAAATCCTATAAACCTACAAAAAGAGAGATTTGCTGGTCTACTTAAATGGCCATTGAAGTAATAAGCCTACGGCAACATCAAGGCAATCTCTACGGTACCCACTTTAGAGATTGCCTTGATGTGTCGAGGGCTTTATACTTCAGTGGCCATTTAAGTAGACCAAAAATCTCTTTTTGTAGGTTTATAGGATTTTGAGCATAGGTGATCTTCTTGTTGTATACTAGGTGGCTGTCTGGTGGTGTTGCTGTACTGCCCATGAGTGATGGAATTGGTCCATGTAAAAGTTTCTTTTGTTGTTTGTTGGAGCCATTTTTCAGATGGGCAGTTGGATGTATGACTGCCTTGTGTATTGGATGAGATTTGTCTCGTAGACAGTTGTATCCTTTTTCATGTAGGAATGGATATCAGCTTTTATTTCTCTTATCAGTTGACTATTTGCCTATGGATGGGATCTGTCTCACTCATGGGCAGTTTATCTCTTCTTTGTAGGAATCAACATGTCTTTCTTAAATTGACAAATTGGACCTTTTGGCAGCTGTCATGGAAGAAGTCAATCTCCTGGGAGTATTGGATCCCTGTAAAACGGGAATGGATTTTCATGCATCTCACGTGGACTTTCAAATCTTGTATGTGATGCATGTTGGATCTTCTTAATTTCGGTTTTCATTTCAGGCTTTTACACATGTACTGTTGGCTATATGATTGCAGTGCCTGTTGGATGGAATCTCAGACAGTCTGGATTTTGACTCTAATGGATAGAGTGTTTCATCGACAGTAAGAGCTCTCACATGAAGAGATGGATCTCAGTCTTTGTTAGACAACTGGATTGTTGACTAGTTCAAACATGAAGCAGAACAAGCACACCACCATTGAGCCATAGGAAGCAGGCGCACCAAGCCCAAGAGAGGCCAACTCCCTTAACACACAGGTCTATGAACAGAAGAGAAGCAGGCACTGTTGTTGCTCTTTGCTCTTACTGAGCGTTCCTCCTGGCCGCGGGCAGCCTCTGGGACAGCGGCACCTCCACTTGCCCATCACTGGGGGTCGGCGGATCCTAGGGCCATCTTGTGCTCCAGTCCGGGTCTGACATACACACCATGGAGCTGCCCGCCTATTTCTCCATTGGTGGGCAGTCACCTGGCAATGTCGCAGTGGGGTGGGGATGTAGCCTCAGGAATGTAATATAGGGAGCTTGAGTTAAACACACTTATCATGTCGGTAACGCTTACATATCGAGGCACCAACTAGGGAATATAGCCCCCAGTCTTTGCTAGAGTGTTGTTGCAACTCAGTTGTATATGTGTTGCTCCTCTCCTTATTCTGATCTTGTGTACCACTTCCTGGCTAAACTGACCATACAAGATCACCCCCTGCCCTTGACCCGAAAAGCTCCTGACCACTCTCTGGGACTGCCCTATCATGACCTTGCCTCAGAACCCCCACCCCAGTTCTGCCTACGCCATTGGTTCCTATCCTCCCCTAACCGTGTGAGTAGGGCTGAAACGTCACCAGTTCTATCACTTTAAATCTGCTGATGTTGCCGGTCCTCTTTTGTTTGTGGACAACTGGATCGTTGACCGCTATTTGTCATGGGTGAAGTCTGCGTCATGGACATTCCTTTACTGTAGGAATATATTTTAGTCCCACATATTATCTCCCAAGGACAGCTGGATATTTTATGTTTGATCCTGAATTATTTTCACATAGGGGGTGGATTGAGTCCTTCTCTTATCGGACAGTTGGAGCTTTTCTAGCAGTGTGTAGTTGATGGAATCTCATGGATTCCTGGATCTGTTTCTGTAGTTCATGTTGATTGGATCAGGCTTCACTTTCTCTGCTGTGTTTGACAGTTGGACACTGTGTCGATAATTCAGTGAGTTTTATAATCCAGCTTCACAATTTTTAGAGCCAGGCAAACTTTTTAATATATAAATTTAAGGCGAATAATTCACAAATAGGATTTCACAAGCCATGGTATATTTTGTTACATTTGCAGTGTTGGATGAGCTATTGCCATGACCTCACGCTTAATTAAGGCATAGATATAAATGGTTGTTAAATACTTGGAATGTATTTATAATTAAGAAAAGTAGGTCCCTATGGTAATCCAAATTGAACTCCATTCTTTCCTTTACAGGGTCTCTTCATTGTAATGAACCAGATATTGATAGATCAAGAAGGCTGAAGAAGACACTGGCATCTTTTGTTCCAACGACTCTCTTGAACCTCATAAACCTGTCTGAATTAGACGGGCAACTAATCGGAAAATTCCACTCTCAGCTGTATCATAAGGTTCGTTTTTAGAAATAATTGAGTAATTGATCAGTTGTCAGACTTAGCTTTAGTGATTAGAAAGTATCCTTTAGATCTCGTGCCGCCAGCAGGTATGTTTACAGCGTAACTACAACTCCCATAATTCTCAGCAATCCTATTGAAAACGAGTGACCATTTCTAAGCCGAAAATCAGTTGCTGAATGCAAACACCTGTCCCATGAGTAGAGGCAGAGCTGTATTTTATGTATGAGGAACCCTGTCTCAGAGATCCTCGCTTTGTTCCAGAGGAAGACGTTGGGAAGTCATGTGCAAAAAATAGGATAATTTGTAAATGGGCAGCAAACAGCAGGCGATGGATGGTCTGACCACATCATGGTCGAGACCATTGGTAAGCATTTGGCAGAAAAAATAAATGGAACTCCTGTAGAAGTGAAGCTTGATACTGAATCTTCAAGTTTAATATAATTAACCTGAATTTGTGGACAAACCAGCACTTTCCTATCAAATAATTGGCTAATGCCTTCAGACAAATGTAGATTTAATTTCCGCATGATATCTACAGCCTCCATAATAAGGATATAAGCATGTCATTGAAATGTAGCATCGTATATTTAGAGCAGGGGTCAACAACCTTGCCACACACCCAGATATTTTAGAACTACATTCCTCATGATGCCCAGCTTTTCACTATGTTGGCAGATCCTTATGCGAACTGTAGTTCCAAAACATCTGGAGGGCCAAGGTTGCTGACACTTGATTTTAAATTATGAAAATAATCCCATTTTCTATTCCAGGTCCTGGTAGATGCCCCTTGTTCTAATGACAGAAGTTGGCTGTTTTCCTCTTGCAATGTCCAAGCCACAACAAGGATATCCCAAAGGACTATGCTTCCTTTAAGACAGACCGAGTTACTCAGGTACGAGTAATGTCAGCACAAGACAAGTCTAATGGATTTAATCACGTTTGTTTTTTTTTTTTCTTATCACATTTTAGTTACAAAACCTCATCAATTTGTCACCTGCCCTTTGACTCCCAAATATCCACATAAATCTTTATAAATTCGGTATTCCGTCACACAGAGACTTGTAATAGACCTCAAAAATGTAGTTTAATAAGCGTCATTGTTTCAGTCCTGCCGGACTTTCCTCAAGGCACAGTATTGAGGAAAGTCCGGCAGGACTGAAACTTTGAGCTATATTCTGGATGTCTATTACAAGTCTCCACGTGGCAGAATACTGATTTCTCTATTAGTGAACGTACCAAGTTCCAGCACCAGAGCCAGTTACTTGCTTATAGGGTGTGCTGGGATCGAGGTGTATTTTTTTAATATATATATATATATATATGTATTTTTATATATATATCTCCAAAGGCTATATCACATCATAAAGGTCCGTGTGATCTCTCCTTATTTGGTGTGTCATGACAAACCACTACTCACCAGATTCCAAAAACAAGCACCAATCTTGTTCTTCCTTCATGTAACTCGATGAGCGAGAGGAAAATCACCCAACTCTGTGCCTTTGGCTCTCAGGGATGACATTGATGCCCTGACTAATGCATCGGTCTCTCTCTCACTCTCCATACCATGACTGCATACGTTTCACCTGACATTGGTTTTGCATATAGGGGTCCACCTGTCTGGCTGTATTAGCAGGACAATTATCCTACGGGCAGGGCTGTCTGTTCCTCTTGTTTTATTATTTATTATCAGGTCTATTCAAAGAAAGAACCTCAGGAGAATGACTGGAGAAGTGAAAATTTTAGGTCAAAATAGCCAAACCAGAATAAATTCTCCCATTTAACTCACTTTCCAAATTGGCTATATGGTCTAGATTGTTCTCTTCTCCTGGTTTTCACCTTTCTCTGAATAACCCTGTATGTCTCCTGTTCGTGCTTCCCCATTGTATAGCGCTGCGGAATATGTTGGTGCTATATAAATACTAGTACTCTTACTACTTTGCTTCCGTACACATACATGACATTCTGTATCCCTATAGCAGCTGATCTCAGTCCATGTCTACCTCCCTCCTCTACTAGCTCTGCCTGTTACACAGTCATACATTATGCAACTTGTTCAGTGGAAAGCGTCTTCCCAGATTCACTGATAATGTCTTAATGAAAAGTTCTTTACCACTCAGATTATTCCTAAAATATTTATTTTTACAATGTCACTAGTCACAGAATGCAGGTACAGTTGTGTTCAAAATTATTCAACCCCCACTGAAATTGAGTGTTTTGGCCAGTTTGACATTGATCATTCAGTCATCTTGCTTACAATTAAATCAAAGAGGCACGTGTAGGTCAGACAAATATAACATAACATTTATAATGAAATAACCACAAATGTCTTTTCTGTGCTCACATCATTATCAGTTTTATTCAACCCCAAGTGACATTCAATCTTAGTACTTAGTACAACATCCTTTTACAGTTAGAACAGCTTTTAACCCCTTAACGCCGCGGGACGTACAGTTACGTCCTGCATTAGGCGGGCTTTAACGCCGCAGGACTTAACTGTACGTCCCCGGCGTCTGCAGCCCCCCGGCGGCAGATACTCACCTGCTCCGGTCGGCTCCCGCGCTGCTCTGACTCCCACGGAGTCAGACCGGCACTTTTGGTGCCTCCCGGCGCACTAACGTCATCGCGCCGGATGCGATGATGTCAGTTTCAGGCGTCCCCTCCCAGCCGGAGCAGGGGAAGCGCCTGGAGGGGAGGGGGGGGGATCCTTTGGATCCCTCTAATGCCAGGCATCCCTGGAAAGGGCACAGCCTGGCCTTTCCAGGGATGTATGGCATTAACCCCTTGATGGCAAGGCTGTGACCCAGCACCAATCGGTGCCAGGTCACAGCCTTTTTCCGGTGGGGGCCGCCATCTTGGATGGCAGCCCCACCTCCGGGACTCCCCACGTCCACTGACGTCATCGGGCGTGGCCCGATGACGTCAGTTAACCAGGGAACCCCTACCTGCCAAGGGATTTCCTAAGGAAATCCCATGGTGGAGATAGGGGGGTTCTTTGAACCCCCCTATCTCATGATCGGTGACAGCTAGGGGGTCATGTAGGGTATCATTTGAAAGGCCTGATCATGGCCTTTCGAATGATATCATACATGACCATATTACATGTAAAATAAAAGTGAAAAAAAATAAAAATAAAATAATAAAAATAGTAATTAATTAAAAATAAAAACGTGCTTTTTTAATTTTTTTTAATGCAGCACTATTGTTCACATTTCAATTATAATGTGAACAATGATGCTTCACTAATGATTTTTTTTTGGGGGTTTAGCTAAAATCACGTAATTTCTCCCCAAAAAAAAAAGTTCAATTTTTTTTTAACAAGTCTACCCCATAGAATATATCCGCAAAGTCTCGGGTAATAAAATGCAAAAAAAAACCACTTTACACACTGTGGATGATTGAAATTTGATTGAAAATTAACATTTTTTTTAACAATTTTGTTATAGCATTTTCACAGGGCATGACGTATACATATAATAATGATATATTATTAATCTGTCAAGTCTGCCGGAAAGAACGATATATAATTTGTCTGGGTGGTCCAATAATACGTGACTTAAAACCGCGTTTAAAACCGTCAAAATGAGCTCAGCAAACTTCTACTTCGAAACAGCGCCGAACTTGTAAAATTACTCCCGTCCTTAAGGGGTTAAACGTGAAGCATAGCTTGACACAAGTGTCTTGCAGCGATCTACAGGTATCTTTGCCCATTCGTCATGGGCAAAAGCCTCCAGTTCAGTCACATTCTTAGGCTTGCGCACTGCAACTGCTTTTTTTAAGTCCCACCAGAGGTTCTCAATGGGATTTAAGTCAGGTGACTGCGATGGCCACTCCAAAATGTTCCAGCCTTTAATCTGCAACCATGCTCTAGTGGACTTGGAGGTATGCTTGGGATCATTGTCCTGTTGAAAGGTCCAACGTCTCCCAAGCCTCAGGTTTGTGACGGAATGCATCACATTGTCATCCAATATCTCCTGGTACTGAAGAGAATTCATGGTACCTTGCACACGCTGAAGCTTCCCTGTACCTGCAGAAGCAAAAGAGCCCCAAAGCATGATTGACCCCCCGCCATGCTTCACAGTAGGCAAGGTGTTCTTTTCTTCATAGGCCTTGTTCTTCCTCCTCCAAACATAGCGTTGATCCATGGGCCCAAACAGTTCTAATTTTGTTTCATCAGTCCACAGAACACTATCCCAAAACTTCTGTGGTTTGTCCACATGACTTTTGGCATACTGCAGTCGACTCTTCTTATTCTTTGGAGACAGCAAGGGGGTGCGCCTGGGAGTTCTGGCATGGAGGCCTTCATTACGCAGTGTGCGCCGTATTGTCTGAGCTGAAACTTCAGTACCCACATCTGACAAATCTTTTCTCTGTTCCTCAGCAGTCACACAGGGACTTTTCTCCACTCTACGCTTCAGGTAGCGCACAGCAGTCGAAGTCAGCATCTTCTTTCTGCCACGACCAGGTAGCGTTTCAACAGTGCCCTTTGCCTTGAATTTGCGAATGATGCTTCCTATGGTCTCTCTTGGTATGTTTAACATCTTTGCAATCTTCTTATAGCCATTGCCCTTCCTGTGAAGAGTAATCACCTCTTCTCTCGTCTTCCTGGACCATTCTCTTGACTTCACCATGTTTGTAACCACACCAGTAAATGTCTAGAAGGAGCTGAGTATCACAGTCATTTTAAAGCTGCCTAATTGGTGCTTATTATGCTTTATTGCTGCTCCGTGACATCCACAGGTGTTTTCAATACCTGATTGAAAACACTTGAATGAACCTCTGTTCTTCAGAGTGGTAGTCTTTAAGGGGTTGAATAATTGTGTCAATGAAGAATTCACAAAAGAAACATTTACTACTGTATTACAAAACCAATTGATGTCATTTTAGTTGCATATGGTTCTTTAAAAAGTCCTTGTAGGATTTCATTCTGAATACAATTACAAATGTACACTAAATACCCTAAAACCCTTTACAGCATTGGGGGTTGAATAATTTTGAACACAACTGTAGATCGGATTAAAGAGTTAAGTATACCAGGTGCTCTTTAAAGGATAAATGAGCCTGGAGGACAGCCGAGCAGCCTGCGACAGCCGGAGGAGTGTCACCGCTGGAGCGCTGGTGAGTATGTGTAGGCAGCATACTCACCTACATCCTCCTACCTCAGCCCTGTGCTCCAGCGGTGACAGTCCTCCGGCTGTCGCAGGCTGCTCGGCCGGCCTCTAGGCTCAGGGGCTCGTCTGAGCCTGGAGGATGGCCGAGCAGCCTGCGACAGCCGGAGGACTGTCACTGCTGGAGCTCAGGCCCCAAGTAGGAGGATGTAGGTGCAACCAATCCGCCATGTGAACCTGGGCCTGGAGGCCCGGCTGAGCAAGCTACTCGGCCGGCCTTCGGGATCAGGCGAGTCCCCGGCTCGGCACGGCCTCCAGGCCCAGGTTCTCATGTCTGATTTTCGGTATCGGTTTTTGGCCGAACCAATCCCGAAGTTTCGGTATCAGCTGGAAATTTCCGTTTCAGTGCATCCCTACTATTCAATTCACCATTCATTAAATGTAGTTCAAATAAATAACATCTAAAAGAAAAAAAGCTTAAAAAACCTGTCTGATAAATCCGTCAATATTATAAATCCCCCACATTAAGAAAAAGAAACCACAAACGTTTGAAGGGTCACCTTACGTATTAAAGTCATTGAAAGTATATGGTGTGACTAATAAAGAAGTATAATTCAAAACCTGAACCTGTTATGGTGACGGATCATATTTATTTTTGGCATTTTACAGAGTTACTGGGTTACCTTTTATAATATGGAAATGTGTAAATCATGCCTCTTAGCCTAAACCCAACGAGAAAATCGATGTGAAATTTTAGCTGCCAATTTTTATTCAATCACCGCGGAGAAGCTTGGTGCCAGGAAAAGTATCTCAATTTAGACATGTAAAATAGTCATTAATGGATGCAGTAAAATGTCTTTTCTACTGATTTTGCCATCTACTGCTTAAAAAAAAATCAATTATTGCACTTGAGTGAATAGACGGCAAAATGTTAGCATTCTGTTGGATTTTTTAGAGAACGCATTAAAACTGCCACTTTCAATCCCTATTCTTTCTAGTTTTAGAAAAAGCGGGGGGAAAAAAACAAAGAAAAAGCTTAGATTAGCAAGCGGTCGGCTAAAATTAAAACTAAATTCCTCTTGAAACATAAGACTAGTAAAAATAAATAAAAAAAAAAAATTAACAAAAAAATACCAAGTGCGTTCGAAGAATGTTCTGATTTATCACAGAAATATTGGAGTGTCTTATTGAAGCCATGCATCATGTCATCCCTTTCTTAAGAAGAAATCAATCACAATCCCAGCCCTCCTTTATAATTCTCTCGCTCTGTATTTGACATGAAAAATCAAATCTCTGAAGCTGGAGGTAAACGAAGGCATACATCATCGTTACCATTCCTAACCTTAAGCTTCTGAGGAAAAGAAATATACTTGTGTAAGTTGTGTGTACATCTGCCCGTGCTACGTAAAGGGCTGGTAATTCAAATTAATTGTACAGTGCTGCTTATCAGGAAAGCTTAAGAAATATAATTCTTTATAAAGCACTAACATATTCCATAGCGCTGCACAAAATAATCAGAAAATTAACAAGCAAGGTTGACACACTGAGAACGATAGGATAGAGGAGCTGCTGAAGTGCGTACAATGTGGGAGTGAGGTAACGCACACAGGTGACTGTAGATGATGGCGTTTTAGAAGTAATGGGGTGCACGGGGGCTCTGTGCGAGCTAGATCAGGAAAGGTACAATTGTTAATCTTGGATTTTTGTTGCATTTCATTTGTCTCATCCAGTCCATGTATGTTTGTAAATTTAATATGGAAAGTAATTTCTTTTTTGGTTTCCTAACACTTGTGGTCTGCTGGGTCAGTACTATTGGGGGGAGCAGCGCATGCACAGTCCACATGTCTCTCCATCTAACATTTCCCCCTCTGGTCAACTGATCAGTCACCTGGGGATGGTAGGTCTTGAATCCTTGAATTGCTGTTTTATAAGGTTTTTGGGCTGATGCTGCTTAGCACAAAAGAGAGAATTAGATTTTATTCATATTTTCATAATTGTGTGTCTGTGTCTCCATCAACTATCCGGGATCCTTGGTTTCAGCCAAACAACACGGTCTTCTAGGGAATAAACAGCCGCAGACTTAAAGTTTGTGCAAATAGGAGGTCTTTTATTCCAGCATAAAGAAGCATCACACCACACTTGGCTTTGGAATCACTATTGCAGGTGATTCAGCAAAGAAATCCTAACTCAAATGAGAGCTCTTACTAAACATCCAGCGCCTGACTATCCAAAATCATAATCTAGTAAACAAAGAAAAAAAAAAAACACAGTTTGTCTTGTTTAGAAGTGTTACTGCTCCCCGCCCTGCTCTGAGCAGCCTGATTAACCTCCCTGGCGGTCTAATTTTTTCAAAATTTCCTGTCTAAAAGCGTGTCAATTTTTTTTAAAAAGGAAATGTGTTTTTGTACATAGTTAGCCTGTAATAATTAGGAATCACGCACTGAAATCCGTGCAGTCAAGAGTCCTTACTGGTAAAATCCTTTATAAATAAATTTTAAAAAATAGTAAATACACGGAGTCCGATAAAGTTTGAAACACGACATAATAATTTATTATCCCAAAAATAATTATCCAAAATAATGCAAATAAATGATATTCAATAAAATACAACAAAAAACACTGAAATCTGTCTGAAAACAAGGGTGAGACGATGTATGGTCTGTTTCTTATCCTGTAGTGCCACCTAGTGGCTGTTCATTAACATTGCACGTTGGATTATACAGTGTTTTATAACTTTTTTCAAAATTTGCTGCTGGTTCCGCCCCCCTGCATCGTGTGAGTCGCAGGAAGCCTTACCAGGAAGCAGCTAGCCGCGATCACACTGTGGGGGACAGCGAGGGAGCGCAGGAGGAGGTGAGTATGCATCCAGCCCGAGTGTGGCTCGGGGTTACCATTCGCGGTAGTGAAATTTAACCCCAAGTCACACTCGGGAATACCGCCAGGGAGGTTAAACACACTTCTGTCCAGCAGTCAGCATTCTGGGAATTTACCTGTGGCTTAATTGGTTAATTGGCAACAAGTGTGTGAGAGCGTAGAGGCCATGCAGGATTCTGGGTCCTAAATACCTTCCCTCAATTACTCTTCCAGACATCCTGTTACCCAACCCATGCACCCTGTCACAAAATATATATACACAAAATACATGAGGGGGGGGGGGTGGCTGCACTCAACCGTAACTAAGCATTCAGTGTGGGTGCATCTCAAGTAAAACAATACAACAAACTAGAAGGAGAGCATACCAAATATTACATACAGAGAGAACATCAACAGCAGCTTTATACATTTTTTTTACTCCCTTCAGGAGCACAGCAGTTATTAACCCATTCAAGACCCTTTGCAGGGTTTCTGACCTTAAGCTCTGTTTAAAAATGGTGGAAGTTTAGTTCGCAATTGATAGCCATGGATTGCGTAAGCCTGCCAACAGCATCAATGTATTCCACTCCTGGCAGTTACCTATTCTGCCAACCTAATGACTGCGCTTATGGGATCAACTCACTTACCAAGGACCAAGTCCTATCACAGGTTCTCCACCCTCAGGTTCTATTTAAACCTTGAACTGCAGTGAGCTCCAGCTGCAGACTTGAAGTTGTACAAATGAAAGGTCTTTTTTATTCCATCATGAACAAATGCGAAACTTGGCTTTGAATCACTATTGCAGGTGATTAAACAAAAACTACAAACCAAATCCTAGCTCAATTAAGAACCCTTACTAAACATACAGCGATCCTGTAATCCAATAAACAAAAGAAAATCACAGCATTTCCTAGAAGTGTTACTGCTCCCCCTCCTGCTCTGAGCAGCCTGATTAAACACTGCTGTTCAGGAGTCAGCAGCCAGACAATTTACCTGTTGTTTAACCCCTTGACGCCGCGGGAGGTGCTATGTCGTCCCCGCGGCGGGAGTGATTTAAAGATGCAGGGCATATATGTATGCCTCACTGTCTTCAATGGGCTGCCTCGGCCCCTCCTCGCAGCCGCGCACCATTGGCTGCAGTGGGACGGCCTGAACTTAAGCCGTCCCCTGCAGCCATTGACGCGTGCTGCGCGTCAGCTGCCTGGTGCAGGTCTAAACCAGTGACCCGCGTGGCACCTGTCAGCAAGGAGTACTTTTACGCCTCGCCAGCGGTAGCCCTCCCCTTACAGGTGACGCCTGCCTGTCCTTAAGGGGTTAATTAATTGCCATTCTGTTTCGCAACCCAGGCACACATAGAGATATATATGACAATCTCTTTACATAGAACCTGCGATGAATACATATACATGCAATATGGAAAAAGAATCTCGCCCACATATAATGTACAAGTTAACCTAGTAATATGGTCGGTGTATCTCTCTGGCTCTTATTCTGGTAGTGTCTCTCTTCGCTATATCTTTGTCTGTAAATATTAGGTTGTGTTTCGTCTTCTCTCCCCCTCCCTGGGGATCTATGGATGTGGTTTCTTTTGATTTACCAGTGACTGATGAATCCCATATTTTAACACAAGTCACACACTGTTTTTCTTTTCTGTATCCGTTCTCTGCAATGAAGGAAAACTGACCCTCAAAGTCAAATGAAATGGGTATCAATAATCACTGATGATTATTATCACTAATTATCTCCGAACAATCCTTTCTGCAGGATTTTTATCCACAATACAGAATATTGGAGGCATTTTGTTGCAGATGAGAAAACATGTAGTCCATTACGCAATCAAAATTAATAATGATATCAATTCAACATCAACTGTATGGATGAAGTTCAGCTATAACCGAATGAGTATTGATGAAAAGCAAGCGTTTCTCTCCCTCGGTCAGTGAATAGCTAAAAACCGTGCTCGCTTTGTGTATTCGGCCCATTTCATTAGTAGGTATGCTCATTTTTAGTCATTGGAATATTATTTTCAGCACAGATGCTTTTATATGTATACTAGGTGTTAAGCCTGCCCGAAGGGCAGTCTATTGTTGTAGAGGATATGGCTACTTGGTGCCCCCCCCCAGGGTCTGGCTGCTTGATGCAACCCACCAGGGTCTGGCTGTGGTATGTGCTGTGTGTGTGTGCGTATGTGCTGCTGTGTGCGTATGTGCTGTGTGTGTATGTATGTGGTGTGTGTGCGCTGTGTGTGGGTGTATATTTATATCTGCGCTGTGTGTATGTGCTGTATGGTGTGTGTATATATTTATGTGCGATGTTTGTATTTATATGTGCGCTGTGTATGTGCTATTGCCGTGCGTGCATATGTGTATGTATGTATGTATGAGGTGTGTGTGTATCTGTGAGCAAGGTGCCTGTATGAGCAGCCAGATCCTGGGTGCGTCGAGCAGCCGCATCATGGGGGCACTGAGCAGCCAGACCCTTGGGGCACTGAGCAGGCAGACCTTTGTGGGGGCACTGAGCAGCCAGACCCTTGGGGGGGAGGGGCACTGAGCAGCCAGACCCTTGGGGGGAGGGGCACTGAGCAGCCAGACCCTTGGGGGGAGGGGCACTGAGCAGCCAGACCCTTGGGGGGAGGGGCACTGAGCAGCCAGACCCTTGGGGGGAGGGGCACTGAGCAGCCAGACTCTGGGGGGGTCACTGAGCAGCCAGACCACTGCACATACATACCACATACAGCCCATTCACACACACAGCTCATATATACACACACATAACAGCTCATCACATTATACACACACACACACACACACACACACCTCATACATAAACACAGCATATACACAAACCGATACAGACACCTCATACAAACACACAAACCCCTGTTGCTGTTCCTCCAGTGCCATGTGCAAAGGGACTTGCAGTCACAGGGGGTTGGGCCCATGCAGGTCCCCTGGTGACCGCTTACTGCCATTAGCTGCCCTCCCTGTGCCAGGCGTTTGCAGACTTTCTGTCCTCCCTCTGTCCAGCAGGGGGCGCCTGGCTCCTGATCCGCGGTGATACTGTTCTCAAACAGATCACAGACACGTGCGTATCAGGGAGCTGTTGGGTGTCCGTTGCCCGGGCTGGATGCGCGCACACCTACCAGCGGCGACGGACACAAACTTATATATAGCGATGTCAACAACCATTTAAATTACGGGAGGACAAAAAGCTAAGATTAAAATCCTCCGTTGTCAAGTGTTCTAAGAGAGACTATAGATCGTTGTGAAAAGTGTTGACAGCTCTGCAAATCGGTGATCTGCTTTGCCCACAGAGCTCCTTTGCGTGCTCTTCTCAGAATACAAAGAGTATGTCCCTATGAAAGCACTCAAGGTTAAGGAGGGATGTCTTGAGGTAACGGTGGTGCAGCCTGTGTTGAAGGTGTATGGACAGCAGTATTCTGCTACTGCTTCGGTGTAAAATGTGAGGGGGGGTAAGATCCTTCAGTGGCGCATATTAGAATCGGATGCGCCACTGAAGGATCTTTTCCCCCTCTTCTCAGAATACAGCAAAGATTTCTGGGTAAGTCATGCAAATTAGGTCAACTACATCTCACTCTTTTGTGTCTAAAAGTCTGTCTTCAACCAGTCACTCCTTATGGCTGATTTCATATATTTTTTTCTTAGCAGTTACTGAGTATGTTTGGTTCAGCATGAGTGATGCAAACTGGCGGTCATAAATACGGCAGACACTGGCCGGCAAGTGGCAGCAAACGGGATTATGCTAGGAAACATGGAGATCATGACCTCCAGCCTAGGCCGGGTGCACACTAGCGTTTTTTTCTGCGCACTAGCGCGCATTATGACGCTCTTTATGACGTCCATTGTAGCATATAATTACGTGGATAGAGAAGAACACACATAGTACGCGCGCTGAAGACGTCCGTCATGGAAACACCAAGGCTTTTGCGCTAGGATTGACGCCGCGTGCGAACGTCAAATAAGCGCACCTGCGCACTAGCGATGGCAGGCAGGTTGGGTAGGCCAATGTGTCTCTGCAGCTGTGACAGAGTGACAAGAAATTCAGTTTTTACGACGTGCGTCAACCAATCTCTTCCGCCATAAAGTGCGTCCTTTTTAACTCACGCTAGTGCGCAGAAGAAAACACTAGTGTGCACCCGTCCTTAATGAAAAGGGATGCACAATTTCAGACTACTAGTCAGGGTTAAGGGGTCCCATGCAGTTGTAGCTTTTGCAAACCCCTGGGCTAGCGTAACATGTAAGGACATGAAGATTGTGATTGTGTTGAGGCAGTTGGAGGAAGCCCCACTCATGCCTCCTGAAAGTACCACCTCATTCTCTTTTTCACTGTGCCTTGTGGCTTTTTCTCTCTCTCTATGGCACACATACATTTATCCTTTATCTCTGACAGCATTTGTTACTCCAAATACATTCAAACCACCATAGCTCAAATTTGAAGTCCCTGCTCCACAGAGCCACCCCAAAAAGTGATAGGTAAAAAATGATTTTTTTTATTTTTTTTTGTAAAGAATTGAGCAATTCAAAACCTAGACAGAAGAGGCATCATATGCAGATCCCAAGCTCCATAAACAATACAACAATACAATGATCTACTCTGTATTGTGAGCTTTTGAAGTCCATTTCAGTCTCTAGATAGTAAGCTCTTCGGAGCAAGGCCCGCTATACGTCTCTACTCTTTTTCCCAAGTAATTTTTCTTCTAATGTAGATCACCGTCCTTTATTGTGAAGCTCTGCGGAAACTGTTAGCCCGGAATAAATGATGATAATAATAAACCTATTGTACGTTTTATTGCTGAGGTTGGAAGGATTGCACCAATAGATGGCAGTGTCGCTGTGTGGAATAATCCTGCTTCTTATAAGTTAGCATTTAGACGGAGTGACTTGTTTCAACTTTCTTTTAACATTGAAAACGGTTAAATTACGCTATCATTAAATCTGACCCTTTCCTTGGAATACAAAATATCATTTTGTGCATTAGAGAATACTGTATATGTAAGGCTGCAAAATGTTCGAGAACGCATGTTTTACGAACTAGTTGAAGGATGATTTTCCACATTTTTTGTATTGAAACCTTAAACTAAAATTGTTTAAATATTTTTTTTTTCATATCAGTACACTCAATAACCCATAATTGATTTTTTTTTTCTCAAGTATTGCAAATTTATTAAAAAAAAAATTAAATGACATTGACATGTATTCAGAACCTTTGCTAAAACACTTGAAATTTAGTACATAGGCATCCCATTTATTTGCATCATCTTTGAAAATTTTCTACATTTTGATTGGTTGCACCTGTTGCAATTCAGTGTAATGGACATGATTTGGAAAGGCACGGACCTGCCTTTTGTAAATGTATTCCAGAGCAAATACCAAGCCATGAGGTCAGGGGAGCTGTCTGCAGAGCTCAGAGGCAGCATTGTGCTGCTGCTGCACAGATCTGGGGTAGGTGAGAATTGTTGGCAGCGTTGCAGCTTCCCAAGAGCACAGTGGCTTTCACAATACTTAAATGGAAGTACTTTAGAACAACAAGGACTCTACCTAAAGCTGGCCCCAAACTGAGCAGGCCTTGATAAGAGAGGTGACCAAGAACTTGGTGGTTATTCTGGATGAGCTTTGGAGATCATGTGTGCAGATGGGAGAAATTTGCAGGACAACATGACTGCAACACTCCATTGATCTGTCCTTTATGGCAGGCTGGCCAGACCTGTGAGAAACTGTGAGAACTGTGAGAAACAAGATGCTATGGTCCTATGAAATGACGATTTAATTATTTAAACCCATACAACGCGACATCCACATGTGCATTATTGTATTAAATAAATTCTTTAACTCATTAAAACAATCTTTTTGAAAATTGTGTAAAAAAAAAAAAAAAAATAATCCATTTGGACCCAGCAGTGAATTGGGGAATCACATTCTTCATTACACCCCCTCATGGCCCCCCTCCATTCTTTTTACGCAGGTCCCCCATTTTTGTTTTTACACAGGTTCCCCTTTTGTATTTCCAGGCATGTCCCCTTTTTTTTTTTTTAATCTCGGCAGGTCCCCCTTTTTGTTTCTAGGCAGGTCCTGTTTTTTATAGGCAGGTCCCTTTTTGTTTTTATGCAGGTCCCCATTTTTGTTTTTATGCAAGTCCCGTTTTTTTATAGGCCGGTCCATTTTATTTTTCTAGGCAGATCCCAATTTTTATAGGCAGGTCCCCTTTCTGGTTTTATCTAGGTCCCCATTTTTTTTCTAGGCAGGTCCCGTTTTTCTAGGCAGGTCTCCATTTTTGTGCATGTCCCCATTTCTTTTTCTAGGCAGGTCCCATTTTTATTTTTGTGCATGTCCCCATTTCTTTTTTTAGGCAGGTCCCGTTTTTTTCTAGGCAGGTCTCCTAGGCAGGCAAGCAGGCACCCCCCCCCCCCAATCCCTACTCACCAGATGGGTCTCTGCTCTGCTGCTCCTCCGGGCTGACTCTGCTGTCCTCCACGCTGTTGCCTCCTCTTCTGGACCCTGGACGATGTGATGTCACGTTAGTGGGTCATGTGACCCGCCAACGTGAATCTCGGCAGTCACGCGAGAGGGGGCGCCGCCGCCAATGTAGCGTGCAGCTCCCATACTCAAATTCTGAGTGTGGGAGAGGCACGCTGCCTGCAGCGCCACCGCCGCCGGCTACAAACTCCCACTGTAACCAGCCAATGCACATGCTGCTCTAACCGGGCCCCTGCCAACCCCAACGGTCAGTCCACTCTGCCCCTGAACCGCATGTGTAGCGGAGGGGGCCCGGGCCCCCCGCCACTCTCGTGCCCTCGGACAATGCCCGAATGGACCGAGTGGTCAGTCCGCCCCTGGTGGCCTCAATTCAAAGTGACATTCCTGGAAGAAACCAGGCACTGCTATTCATCTGTGTAATAACATCTTAAGGGCAAATCATGGTAATGATAGCATTATGCTTTGGGGTTGATAATGTGCAACGCCTAATTTTTTCCCCTTTTACAATCCCAAAATTCTCGCCAATAGTTTTACAGTGTATTTATAATATGATTAATGTAAACTTTTAAGACATTGAGGCTGATAAGAGTCATTGTAGCAGTTGTGTCATTTACATATTTTCTACCTACAAGGAGTTATTCCTATTTATCCAGCAGCCTTCAGGATACCGCAGACTCTGCATGTTGCTCCTTACCTTCCTTGATCACGGCAGAGGGTGACAAGTTCTACAGGTTGCAGACCGAAGAGATGGGAATACAGAAAACATATCTGAAATACACAAACTCATTTCAATATATCATTTTGGGAAAATATTTTTTTATCCTTTAAGCTTTTAAGAGACCCCTGATGCCGTTACATAGTAGGAACATAAATGATTACAACTGAACATGTATTCCTTTAATGAGTGTAGTCTTTGAGTGTTCTAGACAGCAATCAGTATTATTCTTCTTACGTTTACCTAAAATTCACATCTAAAGATCAATACTCATGCACAGAAACATAACTCGTTTTTCAGGTGAGATAGTTATATCTACTGTATAAATGTTTATTATTGCAGAGGCCATTTACGCATCACAGCAATTCAAAGAACTGCATCACAGAGCTCATGTGCTACAGTCCTCATATGCAGCACAGAACTCTGGGTAAGACATGCAAATGACGTCTACAATTACCCATTTTTTTGCATCCTGGGTCTGCTTGTAGACGTCATTTGCATGTCTTACCCTGAGTTCTGTGCTGCATATGAGGAGCTCTGCGAAGCAGTTCTTTGAATTGCTGTGATGTGTAAATGGCCTCTGCAAAAATAAACTTTAAAAGCCTTCACACTGCATATAAACTAATCTCATTTTTTGCCCTCCACCACAACTTTAATAAGTGCGTTTGTGCGTGTGTGTGTGTGTATATATATATCTATATCATCCGCTAAATAAGGTAAAATATATATATATATATATATATAGTCTATTTTTTTCTTTAAACTGCTTTTTACTAACATTTTGTCTTGTCTTTCTTGAAATTCTCTGTACTGTAACTTTATTTCTAGTTCTAAGTTCCCTCCCTATGTGGCACGTCATTAGTGAGAGTCCTCGCTTGATAAAACACGGTCTTCTATCTGGGCATGGGAGAATTTACTCCAGGTTGTACTGATGACTAACCATGGCACAATGCAAGGTGTAATGACAACTGTGATAAGACCAATGTTAGCTTGACTTTCAGCCCATCGATGGCCCCGCTCTCTGATGAAAACATTTCTCTAGACAGCAGAGATCTGTGACCCACAGAGAATGATCGAGCCTTGCATCCTGAACATGCCCCACGCGAGGAATCCTGTCAGCGTTAAAGCTTCATCTTCCTGACAGACCTTTTATAAGATTAAACCCGTATAACCAGGAAAAGAGCAGTCCATTTTTCTTTTGCGACGTGCGTGGAATTCTGCAGTATTTTTCACATTGTGCATTCAAGCTTGATCTGTTCACTCCCGCTGCTCGTCCTGCCTGATCAGCTGGCATCTAGTAGCATCAACTTTATATAAATCTGGCATTTTGCGTACCAAGCTGTGAATATCGAGTTCATCAACGTGTCGTGTAACTGCACAATTAAAATCACATTTGTGCATATTATTCAGCTTTTATCACGCTCCCTGGCCCTAATATTTGTATTTAAAAAAATATATATATTTTTTATTTTTTTCATGTAGCAAAGGCTCATATTAGGAGAGCAAATGTTAACATTATAAAAGCTGTTTTGCTAGGTAAGAGTGCAATATATATACAAGCCTCCATTTCAAGTGAGTGGGTAATATTTAAACTTCGTTTCTACTCAGAAGCATCATAGCACACCTGTCATGCTCACCTGCTGGGCGCAGCCATATCCTGTCTCCTATTGGCCGACTATTTTGATCTCACCTGATGGATGAGCTGTGATAGGCAGCTCTGATTGGACCTCACTATTCTGAGCCAATCCTATTGCCAAGATGGCAGCAACGTGTAGGCAAGTATAACAGGTGCACTTTAATTCTCTCTTTGTAACTTTAATTACCACTCTGCTTTTACAGGAACTTATTACACTTGTACAGGACCTATACAAAGTGCAGTATGTGAGCTGTCGAGTAAGAAGTGATTCCACGTGGTTTGTTATTCAATCTGCAGCCAGGAAAACAAAAATTACCCTATTAATAAAAGACAGATATAGAACGGTTTTAGAACAGCAAAACCCTAAAGGCTAGGCAAACAACAAATATATAATATATATATATATATATATATATAGTGTGTGACTAGGGGCAGGGTTTATCAGCAGGCGAATGGAGAACATCCCTTTTTCCCCTATAGGGTTAACTCACAGCCAATATCTGATTAGGACTGCCCTGCCTTTATCGGAGATGTGATTCCCGCTGAGAGGGCAGAGTGCAGCAGGGAAGAAAGCGCAATCCTGAACACAGAAGGAAAGTATATTTTATTTAGTTTTCACTGATTGGTAAGTGGCTTAGCCTCCCAACATTTCAGACAGAAATTCTGAATCTTTATTTAGCCTCCGCATAAGGAGTAGGTGTTTGTTTTACATTTGCTTATTTTCTGTTCATGATGTACTCTACAAATTCCATGGCTGCACAATAAAAAAAAAAAAAAAAGCAGAAGCACTGATCCCTTCGTGTATATATATATATATATATATATTAGAGAGACAACCATCGACTCCTGCTCCTATCTGGATCATAGAGCATGTCATGAAAATGAAATCGGAGCAGCCCGATTACCATTAAGGTTGACTATCAAAATATGAACATTTAATCTCCTCTTTAACAGCTGAAATAATAGAAATTCCTATTAAAAAATAAAGTAATAGTAATTTAGCCTTTTAGTGAATATAGCAGGGCTCATCAAATCTTACAGAAATGACAGAAGCTGCTTTTATTACAGTCTGTATTGTGCATACTCCTTTCACAATCTCAGCTGAACGCTGCTTAGCCCTCTAATAAGTGAAATCTCTTCCTCCGATATTTTTTATTTCTTTATAACCTGGAAAGTAGAGGTTCGGCTAAATCCCAGTCATGTCAAATTTCTTATTGCTTTTAAGTCTCACTACAATTATTCGAGATCCGGCGTTAATAACCGTGGCAAGACTGCGGCTATGCAGCTGTATTGTACCGTCCAGGAGCTGGATGTACTGCACGGGGCATAGATGATGCAGGATACAGCAAAACATATGTGAGAGGAAATGAAAGATGTACGACTGGAGGGGATCTATAACTACACTTAGTCATATCCAGCACAGACAATCTTTCTCTGCTTTCAGTAAGCCTGCTGTAGCATTTTGGTTCCCTAGAAACATATGGAGCTGGTGAAGTCAGTAACAAATGTTGAAGTACTCAGTGTTTTTTAAATATAATTTATTACTACACGTTTGGGCTAAATAATCCATTGCGACTAAATCGTTAAAAGCATATTAGTTTCCATCATTTTTAGTGCAGATAAAATGCGAAAGCATGTTTATACTTGCTGACCAACTGTCATGTCCCACGCCGTCTGCAGTGCTCAGTGACCGGCAGCGTCTTTGCTCACTGGCCGCCGACTGATGAAGCATCCAGCTACAATCATGTGGTACGTCTGGGGGCAGGGCGCGGCTTGATGACGTGACACCCGCCAAGTTTCAGACTAGTAGCCCTGATGTGGTTTTCACATCGGTCCTGGCATACGGCTGATACTCCTCCTGGCAAACGACCATGGCATACGGCTTACACGCATTCTGGCAATAGACTCTGGCATAGGCTGACGTAATAGTCTGGCATTACTATCCTTGATATTCCGGTGACATATTCTGTTATTAACCCTTTCTGGGTATTCCTGTAAATAACCCTGTCTGTCTTTTTCAAGACTTTCTTGGTCTCAGGTATGCGTTCACCTTTACTGCTAAACCTGTGTGTGTATACTCCTCTAACATTCCTCCTCTGGGTTTTGGTAACCGGTAGCTGTGCCGACCATCTCAAGGATCGGAAGAGTAGGCTAGCTGTTCTGCGTATAGGGATCCGTTTATTAGTTGTTGGGGAGGAACGTGACACACAGAATAAATTAAATATCAGTTTCCCTTTGACCAAGGATAGAAATCAGAAAGATTACAGATATCTCATTTAACCATCTGGCTGCTAAGGACGCGCTCAGCGCGTCCAGTCAAATGGTTCTCCTATGCTATGGACGCGCCCAGCGCGTCCTAGCACAGGAGGCAGAAATCGGTCAGGATTCCGGCCTATTGCTGCGCCCCCCCGGTGCGGGCTGACATCTTGGATGACATCTATTACATCCATCGCTAGCGCAATGACATCTATTACAGGAGCCCCCGCTGGTGCGAGGAAGGTGCCTGAAAGGGAGGGGAGGTCCTTTGGACCTCTCTCCCTCCCCTTCCGCAAGGGGCAGCGGTCAGAGGCAGACACCGTTTGGAAGGGCACAGCCTGCCCTTCTAAACAGTGGCTGGCTTTAACCCCTTGGGGGCCGGATCGCGATTCGGCGCCAGATCGCGATCCTCTCCCGGAGCTGGCTGACATCTCGGATGTCGGCCAAGCTTCCAGGATCTCCCCCTAACGACTGGAGTCATCGTGCATAGCGCGATGACGTCAGTTCTGGAGTTAACCCCTAGCTGCCACCAATGGTGGAGATAAGGGGTTCATTGGAACCCCCTATCTCCCGATCCGTGGCAGCTAGGGGTTTGGTATTGTTGGATCGGCCAGAGCATGGCCTTTCTAACGTTGCCAAACATGACCATGTTAAAAGTTAAAAAAATAACGAAAATAAAAAAATATTAAAAATAAACAGTTTTTTTTGTTTTGTTATTGCGGCAATATTGTTCCCATTTCAATTATGTGAACAATGATGCTGCACTAACGATTTTTGTATGGGGTGCGTTTGTTAAAAATCAAGTAATTTTCCCCTCAAAAAAATGTAACAAGTCCCCCATTTCTTTTATTTAACAAGCGCAACTCATAAAATATAACCGCAAACGCTCACATGTTAAAATGTGAAAAAAAAAACACTTTACACGTTGTAAATTATTGAAAATTCTAATTTTATTGCATTTTTTGTTATAATATACAGACAGGATATGACGTATACATATGTTGTAGTGTACGCAGCCGCCCCGCAAACACATCTTCAGAAACTTACTACATTGTATAACTCATTCTGCCGCTTTGCATTACAATGTAACTACATGACCCACCATTGTGAAATGTTAAAAGAGCTAAACTGGACTCCATCGCTGGAGTCTAAACGCACCCTTCGCCTTTCCAGCCTGGTGTTTAAGAGCTTTTCTGGGAAGCTGTCACCCTATCTGAATAGGCTGCTTCCCCCAGCAGCTCCCTCATCCTATAACCTCCGATCCAGGACCTGCACCTTACTTGCAATACCACAATACAAAAAGACAGTGGCTCGGTCCTCATTTTCCTACAGAGCACCACAATTATGGAATAACCTCCCAGACACCATCAAATCTTCCCCCAGTCTAAAGTCACTCGAGCTCCTTACTAACATACCTCAATACAGAATGCACCTGTAAACATGTAACATAATGACTATTTCCTACATATTTATTTTTTGTTAATCTGTATATTTGTGTTGTTTTTTTAATATCTTGCATTTTATTACTTTCAGGGTTATCCAAAGAGATCCGAATTGCTTGAGAAAGGTAACCGAACGCTGAAAATCAGCGTTCGGTTACCTTTCCTGGCCATTCGGCTATCCAGAGAGCAGGCAATTCGCCAAATCCTGGCGAATTGCCTGCACATACGGTGCCTGTTCGGTCCCTGTTCGAGGGCAGTGAAATCCCCATGAAAAAGCACTGCTTCGGCTATTCAGAGAACACAAACCAGCAGTGAAAGGTTCCCGAAATGTCCTGCCATTCGGTGGTTTAATTCGGCAAATTTATTCAGGAGAATCCCATAGGCTTCAATGTTAAAAATATTCCCGTTTTAATTCAACATCTAATAAACCATTCATTATAAAATTCTGCAGCAAAAAGTCTCTTTATTCATTGATTTTTTAGGATACTTTAAGCATTTTTCAGAATTTTTTTTTTTTTTAAAAAAGTCCGAATTTTTTTTGATTTTTTTTTCAGTTTACTTATTTTTTTTGTAACAGCCCTCTTTATTATCATTCCCTGGACCTCCTGTGAAAATTTCAGACATTTTCGCTCAGTAGTTTCTTTGCAAACAGCATTTCATTTTCCCAGATTCATACAAATGGTTTTTCTAATTTATTCACTGCCTCCTCTACGTCACAGCTGCTTCGGCTCTGTGTGATTCGGCTCCCTTTCGGCTCCTGTTCGGCTCCTGTTCGGCTCCTGTTCGGCTTTTTCGAAGGTTAATTCAGATGTTTTTGCTTGTTTTCAGCGTGCATTCGGTTAGTTTTCGTCAGGTTTGCGGCAGCTTTTCCCTGCAATTCGGGGACCCTGTGCTGTTTGCTGAATACACCGCAGGGTCACCGAAATGCAATCGGCAAAAGGAACCGAATTGAAGAGAACGAAAAGTCACCGAACGTGCGGTGACTTTTCGAATCTCTTTGGATAACCCTGTTTGTATTTCTGTAACTGTAACACTTCAATGTTCTTGAGCCCAGGATATACTTGAAAACGAGAGAAATCTCAATGTATCCCTCCTGGTAAAATCCTTTATAAATAAATAAAATATAATAATGATACATTATGAATCTGCCGAGTCTGCCGGAAAGAACGATCTATAATATGTCTGGATCATATAATAAAATAAGGCTTCAAATCGTGTTTAAACATGATGCGCGAAACCGGTAAAAATGAGCTCAGCACACAGGCGTGAAATGCCTCAGCAGCGACAGGGTTAAAGACAAATCTGGAATATTATGTCTTTTGACAGATTGAGTGTTGTCATTCTAAAAGTGAAGCATGACCATCGTATGAAGGATGCAATTTATTGATAAGTACCATCGGAAGATAGGCTTGAAACCTGTTGTAAATCATAAGTGTGCAGTGCGTCCGTGATAACCTTTGTAGAAGGAATCTAGAAGAATATCCTTAATCCTTAAGAGTCTAGAAAATGTATTTAGCATCTCATTATAACAGCACTTGTTAACGTTTTCCGGTTGACGAGTGACCTAAGCATCAGAACATCATTTTATTTAACAGGTTTCAGATAGGGCTGGTCTGCTGAAGGACACCCAATGGGTCAAGATGGTCATTTGCCGAGGGCCAATGAATTGGATTGTATATTTGCAGAAGGCTGGGGACGCCTCTTTTCTTTTGATTTATATTTTACTTTGAATATTGTTGAAGCTGCCCACATCATTTTTATGCAAAGTTCAAATCACACAGAAACTGAGGTTATTAGCCCTTTTAATTGCCCTGAAATGTAAGTGCTTTAGGCAAGTCTCCCATGAGCTTCTGTACAAGATGCTGCATAAATACATAGATAAACCTGATATACAGTTGTGTTCAAAATTATTCAACCCCCACTGAAATTGAGTGTTTTGGCCAGTTTGACATTGATTTTGATCATTCAGTCATCTTGCTTACAATTTAAATCAAAGAGGCACGTATAGGTCAGACAAATATAACATAACATTTATAATGAAATAACCACAAATGTCTTTTCTGTGCTCACATCATTATCAGTTTTATTCAATCCCCAAGTGACATTCAATCTTAGTACTTAGTACAACATCCTTTTACAGTTATAACAGCTTTTAAACGTGAAGCATAGCTTGACACAAGTGTCTTGCAGCGATCTACGGGTATCTTCGCCCATTCATCATGGGCAAAAGCCTCCAGTTCAGTCATATTCTTAGGCTTGCGCACTGCAACTGCTTTCTTTAAGTCCCACCAGAGGTTCTTAATCGGATTTAAGTCAGGAGACTGCGATGGCCACTCCAAAATGTTCCAGCCTTTAATCTGCAACCATGCTCTAGTGGACTTGGAGGTATGCTTGGGAGCATTGTCCTGTTGAAAGGTCCAACGTCTCCCAAGCCTCAGGTTTGTGACGGACTGCATCACATTGTCATCCAATATCTCCTGGTACTGAAGAGAATTCATGGTACCTTGCACACGCTGAAGCTTCCCTGTACCTGCAGAAGCAAAACAGCCCCAAAGCATGATTGACCCCCCGCCATGCTTCACAGTAGGCAAGGTGTTCTTTTCTTCATAGGCCTTGTTCTTCCTCCTCCAAACATAGCGTTGATCCATGGGCCCAAACAGTTCTAATTTTGTTTCATCAGTCCACAGAACACTATCCCAAAACTTCTGTGGTTTGTCCACATGACTTTTGGCATACTGCAGTCGACTCTTCTTATTCTTTGGAGACAGCAAGGGGGTGCGCCTGGGAGTTCTGGCATGGAGGCCTTCATTACGCAGTGTGCGCCGTAATGTCTGAGCTGAAACTTCAGTACCCACATCTGACAAATCTTTTCTCAGTTCCTCAGCAGTCACACGGGGACTTTTCTCCACTCTACGCTTCAGGTAGCGCACAGCAGTCGAAGTCAGCATCTTCTTTCTGCCACGACCAGGTAGCGTTTCAACAGTGCCCTTTGCCTTGAATTTGCGAATGATGCTTCCTATGGTCTCTCTTGGTATGTTTAACATCTTTGCAATCTTCTTATAGCCATTGCCCTTCCTGTGAAGAGTAATCACCTCTTCTCTCGTCTTCCTGGACCATTCTCTTGACTTCACCATGTTTGTAACCACACCAGTAAATGTCTAGAAGGAGCTGAGTATCACAGTCATTTTAAAGCTGCCTAATTGGTGCTTATTATGCTTTATTGCTGCTCCGTGACATCCACAGGTGTTTTCAATACCTGATTGTAAACACTTGAATGAACCTCTGTTCTTCAGAGTGGTAGTCTTTTAAGGGGTTGAATAATTGTGTCAATGAAGAATTCACAAAAGAAACATTCACTACTGTATTACAAAACCAATTGATGTCATTTTAGTTGCATATGGTTCTTTAAAAAGTCCTTGTAGGATTTCATTCTGAATACAATTACAAATGTACACTAAATTCCCTAAAACCCTTTACAGCATTGGGGGTTGAATTATTTTGAACACAACTGTAGATGGGTGTGAGCTTTTTCTGATTGTGATCTGGTAAAACCCTATTGTGTTTTTGAAATAGCCCTCTACTCCAGTGAGCTTCTTGTGCTCTGAGCTCGAGAGATTGGCAGCATCTTTACATTTCTAGCGATTATTCTGGATCTATTCGGCCATTTCTTACCGCTGTCACCACAAAACAACTCATACACACCCTGGTAATCTCCCGACTCGACTATTGCAATAATCTATTATCTGGCCTCCCTTTGTCCCGCCTCTCCCCCCTACAATCCATCCTGAACGCCTCCGCCAGGCTAATTCACCTCACCCGCCGCTCTGTCTCTGCCGCTCCCCTCTGCGAGTCCCTTCACTGGCTCCCCATCCACTGCAGAATTAAGTTCAAAATCCTTATCCTTACCTACAAAACCCTCACTAACTCAGCTCCCCACTACCTGTCCTCACTAATCACCAAATACACCCCAGCCCGCTCCCTAAGGTCAAACAGTGACCTGCGCCTAGCTTCTCCCCGCATCCCCTCTTCCCATGATAGACTGCAGGATTTCTCACGCGCAGCCCCCACTCTCTGGAACGCTCTCCCTCGTACTGTCAGACTTTCCCCTAACTTCCCTTCCTTCAAACGCTCCCTTAAAATGTTCCTATTTAGGGAAGCCTACCACCCAACTCACTGACGCAACCATCAATCACTCTCACCTTGCAGTCCTCTCCTCCTGTTTCCAACCCCAACCCTCCTAGATTGTGAGTTCCTACGGGAATAGGGCCTCATCTCCTCCTGTACTGTTTGTCAAATGTTGTTCAATGTATTGCATTGTAACCCTGTCTATACTGTGCCTATTGTACAGCGCTGCGGAATATGCTGGCGCTTTATAAATAAAGAATAATAATAATCTAATTTGAAAAATAAAGTCAGACGTTTATCTCCTTTTTCCATTTTGTGGATTTTTCCCATTATGCAACGTTTACCAAATTCTTGCAAGTCTTGCTTTACAGCTATGGTATTGGCTCCAACAGTGGATAAGCGATGGGGGGGGGGGGGTGGTGGTTTAGTAAAAACTGCAGGGGATCTATTGTGTTGTCTATGCTACCCAACATAAGAGATGGCAGCAGAATGAGATCTGAGAGTGGGCTAACAACACTTTACCCCTGTTATGTTCTTTGCATACACATCACACAATGCAATCTTTATGAGCCTTTGGAGATCTGAGCTACAGACTCCTCTCTATGCCCAATGCCTCACATTAAGGAGCAGGGGTTGTAAAGTTACAGGGGGTGGGGGCAGTTTACAACACAAAAGATCACCTAATGGTTGCACCCTGTGACACCTATAGAGTAAAATATGTTCTTAACTAATCAAACAAGAGAAAAACAAAACACATGTAAGATATCAGCAACATAAAATAAACACAATAAGATTACATTTTTGGATGGTAGTGTCCCTTTAACTATGGGGGGGATGCAAATAATAAAGTCAAATAGATGGGCAATTCAAACAGCATCTGACGAAAAGACATTCAGAGCAGACAAGAAATCTAGCGGCCTCTCACAGTTGCAAATTTCAGTGACCAGGGAAAAAAAAACGGACTGGTACCAATGCCAGTCATCTATCTAAATATATGAAAAAAGATGTCATCTGCGCTTATTCCCATTATACCGTGTGACACAAAACACAGTTAGAGCCTCTAATTATGTTTTGTTTCACACGGTATAATGGGAATAAGCCCAGATGACATATTTTTTCTTATGTTTTATACATGTTACTGGGCTGGATGCATCTGGTGGTTGTAGCCGCCTCATCGAGGAATGGGCGCGAACCCGCTCCTCCTGTACTATGTACCGTTATATCCAATGGGGGAGAAAGGGAAATGAGAGAGAAAACATATTCAGGATCTGATTCTGGCTTTTTTGCTAAGACCCCCTAACTCAAATGAAAGGTCTAGCTCTTGCAGCTATAATGGAAGGAACCACTCAGATCTTGGATGTTAAAGTGCACCTGTCTTACCTAAATTAAGTTGGATTCATCTGAAAAGGAATTAATCCCTGTGAATGCTTAACATTTTTGAACATGTAATGGAAAATTTTAAGTAATTCCACACCAAAGTTTTGCTGTCGCTCACTTCCAGTGGCATGCCGCCAGGGTGAGTGACCGCTGTGAGCAGTATTGCCGTTCTTGAGGCTGGGAAATCAACATCTCATGTTCATTTCTGAGAAACATATAGCTCTGCCTATGGCTCAGAAGAATGACGTCGCCCAGTACTGGAGTCAGTTTATTACAGGCTGCGATATCCATCACAAGTGAATCGGGCCACAACAGGTACACTTTAACACCTTCATTTCCATGACCACACGATCAGCGGTAACAGACACAGCAGCCTGAGGTCATGTTAACATGATCTGGGGCTGTGCTGTATGATTGCAAATTAAATTTGTTGCGAACAGATTTTGTTTGCTTTTGGCCTCCAGAATGTGCCTTCAAAGTCTTGGTCCTGTGGACATAATGCCGAAGTTGCTAAAACTGGTTAAAATCGGCTGAGGAATGCCCTAACATATAGGGCATTGCACAGCCAACTCAGAGACAGGAGCTGCAGTTTTACCTGCAGTAACTCCAGTTGGCCAATAGATGGTGCCATCTGCCTGCCAAGTGATTACTGTAAGAAGTACACTTGAAATATCTCTAAATATTTATTTTTAATAAAAAAAAATTCCTGACCGTTTTTGGAAAATCACTTGGTAGTGAAGAGGTTAAGCATTTTTTTTTATTTTTTTTTTTTGGAGGTTAGTCCTTGAGAGACCTCTTGGTCCTATTCTAGATGCAGCTAGTCGTTGCTTCAGATATTTCTCTTTAAATTAGAGAAACTCTTTCCACATATTTTCTCTTAGCTGACCAGCTCTGACGGATTGGTTTTTTTAGCCTGTAGTTGTATTTGGTTTTACCTTTTGTTTTAGAGGAAGTGTACTCTGAACATGAAAGCCTCTGTTTCATAAATAAATCACATTTTAGTGCCTGGTGTGACTGTCACAGCAGTGGCCTTGGCATTGTACTAATAGCTCTTTCTCTAACGTTTCTTGTTCACCACTAAGCACATTATTTGCTGAATGCAGTGGGCAGGTTTTCAGTGTTTATTATTGTTTTTACGGTCTTTAAATGTTTATTATGTTTCCTAAAGGTTTTAAGGAGGATGTGGTAAAGGGCCCAAATATATGCATTGTCGGAAAAATATTCATTTATGTTAAACAAAGTTGCTATTTTATGCTATATATTTATCAGTTGTAAAGATTGAAACCATTTAAACTTATGCTTTTTTTACGTTTTCGTTTAGTTATCCTTCTCAGAGAATTAATGAGATGAAACGTTCCAGAGTCTAGATACTGTCCCTCATCCTTTATCATTCCAAACAGGGTTTGCATTATCAGCATGCATACAGAAATAGTCTGTGTGTCAAAATACAGTAAATGTGATAAATACAGGCACTTTAGGCCACACAATTTGACCACACAAAAAACACAGTGCAGTGAATATCACCCCACACACCACAAACGAAACTAGGATATCCTCCAATATCCCTAAAGACACAAAAAACACACAAAGGTTCGTGGATAAAAAAAACCAAACCCACATCTGTACCATACAGTTACCAGACAGGATAATGCAGTAATCCAAATAAGTGATATCAGAGGATGTATTCACAGGTCATGCCATAAAATACAAAGATAAAAAGGTAAATAGCGTAAAACCTATTATTTATTAAACCTGCATATACCAGCAATAGAACACCTCACAAAACAGGTGGCCCCTAATGTCACGTATCCCCCCTAATAACCGGATATCGGTCCGGTACACAGAGCCCTATCTACCCCTCCGATCCTTGAATGGTCGGTGATTCTAGCTATCTTCAAGGACTCGACACAGAAAGCGTTAACAGACCACAGATTAGAGACATACAACAGGCCCAAGTAGTACTGATCTTAGTACAAGGAAAGAGGGTTATCATTATACCAAGGATAATGCAAGGTACAAGGCTACCAGGACTAGCCAGGTCAGAATCTGGAGCGAGTGTGAGCCTTAGACAAAACCGTGTCTGTATCAAGAGTGTGGCTCTCAGACAGAGCAGGGCCAGTATGTATAGCGTGGTTCTCATACAAAGCAGAGTCAGTAATAGCCATCAAAATCACAGTAAAGCACTGGGGAAGTAACTCCATGTCCTGGCAATGAGAGAATGTAGCAAACTGTCTTTTAAACTGGAAGGCTCCGCGTCATCATGCCGCGTCCTGCTTCCCGGCCAGTCACGTCATCGCTTCAGGCCGACATGATGGGGGCTTTTGTTTCTAGTTCTTTTGCAGTAATTGTCGGGTATATTAATAAGGAAAAATTAAAATGGATGCCTGTAGCCATTTTGTTTTAAATAGAAAGTCTTTTCTTTTTAATGAACAGATATTTTTTTTAAATAGTTCATGGCTAGGTGAAACCTATTTTTTTTTTTTAGAAATGCCAGACATGAGGGAACCTTAAAATGTCTTTGTGTGATATAATGCTGAAGCTAAGTGCTAGACGTGTCATAATTAAATTTATTGGTTTGTCTTAAGTCTTTAAAACAAAAAGATATTTTTTTCTTTGGGTATAGGAATAAAAGTTGTAATGTATGATTTATATTCACGAAATATATTCTTATAATCAAGGTATATTTTAGGGTTGCACCGATACCGATACTAGTATCGGTATCGGCGCCGATACCGGGTACTGCAGGAGTACTTGATACTCCTGCAGTACCCCCCGATATTTTTCCCAATACCGGAAGCCGGAATTGAGCCGGCTTGCCGGCATCAGAGGGGCTGGGGCGGCTGTCCGAATGCATTCGGACAGGCCCTGCAGCTGCTCTCCTCATTGTGTTTATACTTACCTTCCTGGGCGACGCCGGGAATGTCTCCACGCGCGCGCTCGTTGGAAGGACCCCAGCCGCGACCCCTTGGGACCATGTGATCGCGGCTGGGGTCCTTCCAACGAGCGCACGTGCAGAAACTTTCCCGGCATCGCTCAGGAAGGTAAGTATAAACACAGTGAGCAGCTGCAGGGCCTGTCCGAATGCCGATAGAGCATTCGGACAGGCCCTGCAGCTGCTCTCCGCGATGATACTTACCTTCCTGGGCGACGCTGGGAAAGTTTCCGTGCGTGCGCTCGTTGGAAGGACCCCAGCCGCGATCACATGGTCCCACGTGATTGCAGCTGGGGGCCTTCCAACGAGCGCGCGTGCAAAGACTTTCCCGGTGTCGCCCAGGAAGGTAAGTATGAACGCGGAGGGGGGGGATCCGTGAGCTGGGCAAATCCATGTGTGAGCTGGGGCATATCCATGAGCTGGGGGGCATATCCATGAGTGAGCTGGGGGGCATATCCATGAGTGAGCTGGGGCATATCCATGAGTGAGCTGGGGCAAATCCATGAGTGAGCTGGGGCAAATCCATGTGTGAGCTGGGGCATATCCATGTGTGAGCTGGGGCATATCCACGTGTGAGCTGGGGCATATCCACGTGTGAGCTGGGGCATATCCACGTGTGAGCTGGGGCATATCCACGTGTGAGCTGGGGCATATCCACGTGTGAGCTGGGGCATATCCACGTGTGAGCTGGGGCATATCCACGAGTGAGCTGGGGCATATCCACGAGTGAGCTGGGGCATATCCACGTGTGAGCTGGGGCATATCCACGTGTGAGCTGGGGCATATCCACGAGTGAGCTGGGGCATATCCACGTGTGAGCTGGGGGCATATCCATGAGCTGGGGCAAATCCATGTGTGAGCTGGGGCATATCCACGTGTGAGCTGGGGCATATCCACGTGTGAGCTGGGGCATATCCACGAGTGAGCTGGGGCATATCCACGAGTGAGCTGGGGGCAAATCCATGTGTGAGCTGGGGCATATCCACGTGTGAGCTGGGGCATATCCACGAGTGAGCTGGGGCATATCCACGAGTGAGCTGGGGGCATATCCATGAGCTGGGGCATATCCACGAGTGAGCTGGGGCATATCCACGTGTGAGCTGGGGCATATCCACGTGTGAGCTGGGGCATATCCACGAGTGAGCTGGGGCATATCCACGAGTGAGCTGGGGCATATCCACGTGTGAGCTGGGGCATATCCACGAGTGAGCTGGGGCATATCCACGTGTGAGCTGGGGGCATATCCATGAGCTGGGGCAAATCCATGTGTGAGCTGGGGCATATCCACGTGTGAGGTAGGGCATATCCATGAGCTGGGGCAAATCCATGTGTGAGCTGGGGCATATCCACGTGTGAGGTAGGGCATATCCATGAGCTGGGGCAAATCCATGTGTGAGCTGGGGCATATCCATGTGTGAGCTGGGGGCATATCCATGAGCTGGGGGCATATCCATGAGCTGGGGCATATCCATGAGTGAGCTGGGGCATATCCATGAGTGAGCTGGGGCATATCCATGAGCTGGGGCAAATCCATGTGTGAGCTGGGGCATATCCATGAGCTGGGGCATATCCATGTGTGAGCTGGGGCATATCCATGTGTGAGCTGGGGCATATCCACGAGTGAGCTGGGGCATATCCACGAGTGAGCTGGGGCATAGCCACGAGTGAGCTGGGGCATAGCCACGTGTGAGCTGGGGCATATCCACGTGTGAGCTGGGGCATATCCACGTGTGAGCTGGGGCATATCCACGAGTGAGCTGGGGCATATCCACGTGTGTGCTGGGGGCATATCCATGAGCTGGGGCAAATCCATGTGTGAGCTGGGGCATATCCGCGTGTGAGCTAGGGCATATCCATGAGCTGGGGCAAATCCATGTGTGAGCTGGGGCATATCCATGTGTGAGCTGGGGCATATCCATGAGCTGGGGCATATCCATGAGTGAGCTGGGGCATATCCATGTGTGAGCTGGGGGCATATCCATGAGCTGGGGCAAATCCATGTGTGAGCTGGGGCATATCCACGTGTGAGCTAGGGCATATCCATGAGCTGGGGCAAATCCATGTGTGAGCTGGGGCATATCCATGAGCTGGGGCATATCCATGTGTGAGCTGGGGCATATCCATGAGCTGGGGCAAATCCATGTGTGAGCTGGGGCATATCCATGTGTGAGCTGGGGCATATCCACGAGTGAGCTGGGGGATATATACATGTGAGCTGGGGGCTTTTTTATATGGTCTGTTCTTATTGGAAAGCGTCACATGACATTAAAGAAAAGTATCGGTACGCGTACTCGGTCTTAAAAAAGTGGTATCGGTGCATCCCTAGTATATTTTATTATATTTACAGTACAAAATAGATGCTCCAATTTATATTGTAGAGAGTATAATTGGTAAATAGTATAATTACTGAAGAAGAGATTCTGTGATTTTAACAGAGAAAGGAATTCAACTGATAATGAGACTTAGTAAAAATTTTGAGAGGAGTAGAGACATAAATTTTATGTTGGCAGGATAGACTCAAAGTCTACATTGAAAATAGAGGGTCTTTGTAAGTCAGATTGACCTTTGATCGGAGATAAGAAATATAAAAATTAAATGTGGAAATAATCTGAAGTGCAATACTGCCCTCTAGAGGATAGTAAATATTATATTTAATATAATGAATAGATTGCCAGTGACGTCAAATTGACTATAATTGGAGACACGACAATGCAGTCAGCCATTTCAGGACATGAGACATTCAGAGACTTACACACAAGGCTAGCAGACCATCCCAGGACGATGCACTCAAGATTTCACACCAAATCTCTAACTCATATGCATTGATTATCTGACATTGATAATTTTCACATATTCCAAAACAATCAAAGGATATTTAAAGGCTATAACTCATTGAATCCAGAGGAGAGGTAATGTATGAAAGCTATTTTTATTAAGATTAATAAATTATATATATCTGGAGTATTTCTTGCAACAGATAGTATCTGAGAAATCTCAGTCTGTTAGATCTAGAGTCTTCAAAATATTTCTATATCTGCAGATAGAGATATGAAGAAGAATCAGATATAAGGATTTATCCTAAAGAAACTGTTGTAAGATTGATATACCGATATATATATTGAATTTGGAAATTACTGTGATTGAAATTAATAAGTAAGGAATTATATAACTACAATATAAAAAAAGCAGGAGATTAGAAGCTTAATTCTCGATATTAGGGGAGGATTAACTAAATAAGTTTTTATTACTTATCATTCTAAAAATAGAATAAGTGATAGCTCATCTTTTGTTGATCCAAGTAGCATAGAGAGATACATATGTCTCTACAAGATCTAGTTTGTTAAACATTGGTTTGCTGGGAAATACATGTTAATTGTTTTCATTAAGCAGAAATGTTTATTAACCATTTGTGTATAATTACTAACTGATAAGGTAAATGATATTAATCATATATGCAGTTACTAACAGGTGATACATATATTGTGAAGCTAGTTTCTATGTGCTAATGGATTTTGTGGTTTATAAAATTTTGTTTATGATTTGAGATTTGAAACTTTTTTGTATACGTAATATATATATTTTTATCCGATTTATTGATTAGTGTATTCTTCAAAGCAAAACACAGACAATCAAAAGAATTTAGGAGAATTTCTAGGAAATATAAACGATTGATATTTGTGTCTCGTATAAATTTCTTATTGAATAATAATCCCTGACATAATACAGAATGAGAAGTGTGAGGTCTGATTGGGAAATTTGTTTCGCCAGTGGGAAAACCTTAGTCCTGCTTTATAAGGATGTAAATTGGGTTTTATGTGCCGGTTTCTTTTATTAAATGTTTAAATGCAAATATATACCTGTGTTTTTGGTGAATGGGGTTAATAATTGTATGAATTTACAGAACATTGTTGCCATCTCTAATTTCATCCTTGGCATGGACTTGGTTTAAATAATCGAAGCCCATACAGAGTAGTTAGTATTTAATAATAAAAAAATAATCATGTTTTGGTTGCCTAATTACATAAAAATTTTAACTTCTTTTACTGATTAACCATAATAATAACGTGTCAAATCAAACACAATTTTAATTTAACTGGCATTGAATATCGTTTTATATTCTATTCTAAGACATTAACAGGGTTATTCAGAGAAAGGTGAAACTCTGGAGAACTTTTGGAGAAGTGAAAATGCTATTTAGGGTTATTCAGAGAGCGGTGAAAACCATGAGAATGACTGGAGGAGCGAAAATTCTAAGTCAAAATAGCTAAACCAGAAAAATTCTCCCATTTATCTCTTTAGATTGTTCTCCTGCCAGTTCTTCTGGGTTTCCCCTTTCTCTGAATAACCCTGTAAGTCAAAATAGCCGATTTGGAAAGTGAGATAAAGGGGAGAATTTTTCTGGTTTGGCTATTTTGACCTAGAAGTTTCACTTCTCCAAACGTTCTCCAGAGTTTCACCTTTCTCTGAATAACCCTGTCCTTTGTTCAGATTCCTTATATTGTTAATGTTATCCAGTTTGACATTGTTATCATTTAACATTTTATTTTGTGGTCCTTTTCTCCTTTTCTTTATCATTAGAAGTTTGTGTATTTGCTTGTAGCATTATAAATGTAAAGTTTGTTATTTAACACATGCTATTGCAAGAGGAGAGCTTTTTCATTTGTTTTGAGAATGTGCTGCAATATAAACATTCCACTGGTGAACCAGGTAAGCTATTTATTTAAAGTACTGTATTTAGAAGGAGAATTTGGCTATTAGTATTCCTTTGTACATTCGTGGTTATTCTACTGCAGATCGGGTTTATATACATTGAATGGTCAAAATCTATGCCAGTGTTTTTTGGATTCTAATATTAAACGGGTAACTTATATGGCCTAGTGCTGCAGTTAGACTTATTATATTACTTTGCTTTGTGCACATACTACTATATTAAAAATAAAGATTGTTTCTGTTCTTTTTAATTACACAGGTCGGCGATCCGTGCCCTGTGCCCCGGTGGATACGTGGTATATTCCACATGCACTCTATCAAGAGCAGAAAACAGTGATGTCATTGCCAATATTTTAAATACTTGCCGTGATGTAGTTCCTGTTGATCTCAGTGACTTGGCTACAAAGTTATCTCATGAGTTCACTTTTTCTCCAGGGATACCTCATGGACTGTTAGTTCTTCCAGATGAAGGAAAATCATGGGGCCCTATGTTTGTAGCAAAACTGAAGAAACTTGGGCCAAATGACTGAACGAGTGTAAAAGGCAATCCAATAGAGCAAGGTTTACATAAGGGCTGCAATTAACGATTATTTTCATAATCGATCAGTTGTCCAATTATTTTTTCGATTCATCGAACGAAACAAAAAATAGTGTTCCTTTCGAAGTAAACAGAAAAATTTCTATGTAAAACTCAACCTCTCTCTCGTCCTCCTCCCCCTTTTATTTAATATTTTAAATCATTTGGGTAGTGTAAACTTTCCTACTACATAGGCAAATTGCGTATCACGTGTAACTTGTGTACTTTTCGCACACAAGGTACGCAGGCACCTAGTCAGACTGATGGATTGATGCTGCCCGTGTAACTCAAACCCAATCTGGTTTCTTCCTAAATGAAAGCTGCTACGAGCATTCGGATAGACATAATGTCAGCAGGGTGAACAGACTGGACACTCCACGCAGCCTGACTACATTATTAAGCGAAGGTGGTCACGGTGTGCCAGGGTGAGTAAAGTGTCCCCTAAAAATAATTTCATGAACAAACTGAGTGAGGGGGGGGGACCAGAGGGGAGAGGGAGTGAGTTTGTGTAAGGGACTGGACGAAGTGTGGGAGGGTTTGGAAAAAGGGACCGGTCCAAAGGGAGGGATGAAAGCTCTGAACGGAGAGAGGGAGGGTGGGGTAGTGTCACAGGACTCCATCTCCAAGTAAGGATTAAACACCAGTGGTACTGCTCCACTGCTCAGTGGCAGTACCTAAGGGTCTATGTCACGGATCCTTGTACCCGAAGCTCGGTATGTCTGTCTGTCCGGGTGCCCCTTCCACTGTGCTAGGAGGTGAGAGTGTAGATGATTGTATGTCCACAGACTAGAAGACGTGTAGAACTGTGACAAAAGGTTGTACCTAACCGTTGCAGGGTGAAACCAAACTCTGAATGCCTTTATTCTGGGTTTTCAGTAGAGACATTCAAAAGTAAAACCATGCCTCAGCGTTTCCATGCTGCAAATCCTCCCAGTATCTGTCCCCCACACACACACCCTGGTCTACTATCAAAGGCTGGGATATCCAGTCCAAACCAATTTCTGGGGGAGGGGGTTGATGGAAGCAGATAAATGGTTACAATTGGAAAAAACATATGCAGGAGAAATGTACAGGAACAATGGGAAACAGCACAGTATATCCCACACAACACTCTACACTAAATACATAAGGGAATAATAATATAAGAAAATCAAACGCAAATATAAGTCACAGTCTGTGCTCTAGTTCTGCTTCTGTTGTAAACTAAATAAAAACACACTGGTTTTGTCTGACATAACCCTAGAACTAAATCATGTTGTGGAAAGCAGCAGCACGTCTACTCCAATCAGCTCCGAAGTAGCACCTGAAGTTATTAAAGTTTAACTCAGTCTGACTCTAAACAGTGTTTGCTTTACACAGGCCGATTAATCAATAATGAGAATAGTTGTCAACTCATCGATTAGTTGCCAATTAATCGATTAGTTGTTTCAGCCCTAATTAACATCAATATATTTTATTTAATTTTTTAATGGATGTTTGCCAGGAGTAAATTTTTGTAAATGAAAGAATAAGTGCATCATTTATAGTTCTCTTCACAGCAACGTACGACATTCTTACAGCAGACGTAACTCGTTTATGAATGATGAACTGAAGAGATCTACAATATGCCACAGTGCCAGATGAGCGCGCCAACAGACGTTGCTTTGATGTTTATCTTCCAGAATTCTTTTTTTTAAATTGTGTCAAAGCATAGTTATACAGATATGCACCTTGGTGTCCAAAATACAGACCAACTATCTTGAGATGGGCGGGTAAACGTGCATTTCGTATCGTCAAAATTTTGTTTTCGGCCGAGAATTGTAATTACGTTATTTTTTCGTTTCTGAAAAATGTGATATCGGCCGTCCGATATTATGAATCGACCGAAATTACGATTTGAAAACGATCCAAAATGAGAAAAATGTAACAAATTACTTAAAACGGAACAAAATGTTCCAAAATGAAAAGAAGGAATGAAAATGACATAAAGCGAAAAAAATATTGAACAAAATATTTCAAAGTAGTAAAAACAGGGATTTTTTTTAACAGTGCAACTCATAGGATTCGCCTATAGGTTTTACTGTCCTTAAAATCCCCATTTTTATTAAATATTTCTTAAACCGTTTATTTTTTTCACTTGCTACAATAAGCCATTTTGTTATTTTTTTTCCGGACTTTTTTGGGCATTTTTTGGGTGAAATTTTATCTTTCCTAACTTTTTTTAAAGTTTTTGTTCAATAGCTTTTTTGCAAACAGCGTTTCAATAATGCTAATGAATTGGATCCGATCCGAAAACCAAAGTGATCCGAAAAATGATAATGGACGATCCTATATTTTGGATCGGTCCGAAATTACGAATCGTGGTGAAATAGCGAACGACCCGAAATGAGAAAAAAAATTAAAATTGCCCGGAATCACCTGAATGGAAAAAATAAAAAACCGACGAACGATTCCGAAACGAAAAAGAAAAATGCTGTACACAAGTCTAATGGGTGGCCTGGAAATACTTTTAACAGAGTAGGGGGCTATTTCAGCCAAGAGATTATCAGGGTTATCCAAAGAGATTTGAAAAGTCACCGCACGTTCGGTGACTTTTCGTTCTCTTCAATTCGGTTCCTTTTTCCGATTGCATTTCGGTGACCCTGCGGTGTATTCAGCAAACACCACAGGGTCCCCGAATTGCAGGGAAAAGCTACCGCAAACCCGACGAAAACTCACTGCAAAACCCGGCGAATTCACGCCGAAAACGAGCAAAAACATCTGGATTAACCTTCGAAAAACCCGAGCAGGAGCCGATCACACGCAGCGAAGCAGCTGAACAGGAGCCGAATCACACAGAGCCGAAGCAGCTGAGACGCAGAGGAGGCAGTGAATAAATTAGCAAAACCGTTTGTATGAATCTGTGAAAATGAAACGCTGTTTGCAAAGAAACTACTTAGCGAAAATGTCTGAAATTTACATATGAGGTCCAGGGAATGATAATAAAGAGGGCTGTTACAGAAAAAAGAAGTAAACTTTAAGCATTTTTCTGATTTTTTTTTTTTTTTTTAAGTATCCTAAAAAATCTATAAATAAAGAGACTTTTTGCTGCAGAATTTTATAATGAACGGTTTATTAGATATTGAATTAAAACGGGAATATTTTTAACATTGAAGCCTATGGGATTCTCCTGAATAAATTTGCCGCATGAAATCACCGAATGGCAGGGCATTAGGGGAACCTTTCACTGCTGGTTTGTGTTCTCTGAATAGCCGAAGCAGTGCTTTTTCATGGGGGTTTCACTGCCCTCGAACAGGCACCGTATGTTCAGGCAATTCGCTAGGATTTGGCGAATTGCCTGCTCTCTGGATAGCCGAATGGTCAGGAAAGGTAACCGAACGCTGATTTTCAGCGTTCGGTTACCTTTCTCAAGCAATTCGGATCTCTTTGGATAACCCTGTGTGATTAGATTGTAAGCTTTTGAGCAGGGTCCTCTCTCCTACTTTACAGTGTGTGATGAGCCTGTATGTATATGTTATTCTGCCTGCCATTGTACAACGCTACGGAACTTGTTAGCATTCTTTAAAAACTTGTAACTGTTGCTGAGTGCCCATTATACCTAACATCTGTCCTGTTCCAGCTGAACTGCTAACTGCTTTTCGGGCAAGCTACTGAACATTAACCTTTCCTTTACTTTGTATAGGAAGTTCTAATCTGGAGGCAGTTGGAGACTAATAAGTGATTCCAAAGTCTTTCGTTGCTTTCACTAACCACCAATACAGATAAAATAATTCTCGGCTGCAAACAGTAGTGTTACGTAAATTTGCTTTGCATTATTGGAGCAATGCAAAGCAATGTCGTTCTTGTTCCCCCACAGTTTTAGCAACTTGGACATGACCGCCAAGGTACCAAAACAGTTTGGCTATTTTGGGATTCATATTTTCTCTGTCTCCATTAAAAACTGAGCCGAAGCTGTATTATGCAGATGTAGTAGCAATTTTTTGCCCAACAGATGGCTACGTTTTATGGAAAAAAACATTTTGGTAATGAATGGGTTAATCATTTATATTTCAGTTTAGTATGCCTGCTTACCATAATTTTGTTCTTTGGGATTGTACATCTCTGTAGTTTTGTGTGAGTTGGTGGAGACTCCTAATGTCATGACAAGAGTAATGGAGATCCACCTTGACAAGTATCCAAGTCATAAAATGTACACTTGTCTCAAATTAAAGCAGTGTTTGGCAAACCTGTCCTCGGGAGTCGGGACCCTCAGCCTCGCAAGGTTTGCAGGATATGTGAAGCACAGCACAGGTGATATGATTTGCTGCTCAGTGATTACAGGATTCAGTCTGCATTTCCCCAAGGTGATTTCTCGCCTGGTTGAGGGTCCCGAGGACAGGTTTGGGAACCACTGCACTAAAGGGTACTTCATTAACAGCTCGCCGTTTGTTGCAGAGAAGAAAAAATCAGCAACAGCATGCCAAGATCCTGCAAACAACACTGAAAATGGTGCCCATGTTATTCTTCCTTAAAAGGAGTAAACTTTGGCGACTCTACATTCAGCTTCGTTCCACCGTTGTTTGCAACACCACGGACTGTGTGTCAGCAATTTTAAAATGGAGATCTCTACTGAGCTGCGATAGAAACAATGAGAAAACCAATGCTGGACAGCTTCGACTGAAACACTTATAGGAACTATGCTGATATATAAATAACTTCAGTAGAAACTACAGAGGAAAAGAACGGTGAAAACTCCAGTGATTTATGGTGGTGGTGCCCTAAATACTGGATTCACCATAGTTGACATTAAATTTAGGATACAGAAGTATTTAACCAAATATTTTTTGTATATACACTACTTGGCCAAAAAAAGGCACCACCTGGATTTAACTAAGCATATAGGTGTGAGCCTTCCAATGGATAATTACTGCAGTGATTAATATGTTTCAACTGGAAAAATTAGGTCATGTGACTCCCTGAATATACTGAATGAGCAGTTTTTTTTTATCAATGGTTTTTTTCTTCCCAGCTGGCACAACGGGCATATTCCAAGATGGCAATGCCAGGATTCATCGGGCTCAAACTGTGCAAGAGAGGTTCAGGGAGCATGAGACATCATTTTCACACATGGATTGGCCACCACACAGTCCAGACCTTAACCCCATTGAGAATCTTGGGATAATGTGCCAGAGAAGACTTTATGTAGCGCTGCGACTCTCCCATCATCAATACAAGAGCTTGGCCACAAATTAATGCAACTCTGAATGGAAATAAATGTTGTGGCATTGCATTATTATTTATTTATAAAGTGCCAGCATATTCCGCAGCGCTGTACAATTGGCACAATATAGACAGGGTTACAATACATTGAGCAACATTTAAACAATACAGTACAGGAGGAAATGTGGTCCCTATTCCTGTGGGAACTTGCAATATAGAAGGGTTGGGGGTGGGAAAGATGAGAGGACTGCAAGGTGAGAATGCTGGACTGGTTGGGGTAGTGAGGTGTATTACTGCGTCGAGTGGTAGGCTTGCTTGACTAGGAATGTGTTAAGGGAGTGTTTGAAGGAAAGGTAACTAGGGGAAAGTCTGGCCGTACGAGGGAGAGTGTTTCAGAGAGTGGGGGCTGTGCGTGAGAAATCCTGCAGTCTTATCATGGGAAGAGGTGATGCGGGGAGAAGCTAGTCGCAGGTCACTGATCTTAGGGAGCGGACTGAAGTGTATTTTGTGATTAGTGAGGACAGGTAGTGGGGAGCTGAGATCTTTGTAGGTCAGGGTAAGGCTTTTGAATTTAATTCTGCAGTGGATGGGGAGCCAGTGAAGGGACTCGCAGAGACCGAGCGGCGAGTGAGGTGGATGAGCCTGGCAGAGGCATTCAGAATGGATTGTAGGGGGGCGAGAGGGAGGCCAGCTAGAAGATTATTACAATAGTTAAGTAGGGAGATTACAAGGGCGTGCATAAATTGATGCCATGGTCAATGAATGCCGTAATCAAAACAAAAGGTCCAACGAAATCTTGCTCTTTTTATGGCCAGACAGTTTATGTGTATACCGGCAACTTAACAAACACATTTAATAGATAAAACAAAAAGGCTTATGTAGCATGACTGTTACTTAGAAATTATAAAGCGTTGCTGTCATGATAAAGAGCTTATCCTGAGGCGCGTTCAATACCTCAGCCGCTGCAAGTGCTAAGTTAGCAACTTGCCATTGAACGCCGTTCTGCCGCTCAGCACTGCTAACTTAGCACTTGCAGCGACCCGAGGAGATGCTGCGAGTAGCTGAGTGTGACGTATTAAAGATGGCCGCCGCCATGAATCAAGTAACAATTCCGTACAGCAATGTTAATTTTGAGGTTTTTGTTCACCAAAGCACAAAATATGTATTTATTATTTCCCCCTGCACATAGACATATATTACAGTTCAATTTATATTTTGTTTCAGAAGTAAACATAACGTTTATTCAATAAAAACTATCATTTGTGGTGTGTGCATACAAAACGGAATTGTGCTGACTGCTTTTCTTTATCATATTTTGTCCGAGTGATCCAAAAAACAATCTGAATCTTTCATTAAGAAATCGTCGGCCATGTTGGATTTGAAATTCGCATCCAAAGCGTTCAATGACACTGCTGCAGCAATTCAGCAGCTGCTGAGGTATTGAACGGGGTTCTGAATTTAAAGAGAATTCTTCCTAGTTACAGTGTGGAAAAATTGGAGAAAAAAAATCAACAAATGCACATGCAAAAAAAAAAAACCTCTCCTTTTACTTGCCTGTCTATCAAGTCAGTGCTGACTTCACAACCATGTTGGTGATTGACAGATGTGGAGTAGAATATCTATCCTCAAGGAGGTTCTCCTACTTGCCATCTGAGCATATGCACAGAAATGCACTGCAAGTGATGCGATAATCCATGGCACGCACGGGAATACAAGAGCTTTGCTAGAGGACTGTTGAAGCAGAGTAAAACATGTCACAGCAATGAAAAGCGTGTCACTGGTATGGAGACATAAAAGACACATGTAGCACTGACAGCATTATATGTTCTGATCAAATTCACTTGACCTCCTGTAAGTTATATGACTTTTAAAAGAATTCTGAAACGCAAGAAATGATCTAAAAATAAACATACAAAAATTTGTTTACACAGACTATAAGTGACACTCAGCTTCCTTTATATGGATAATGGCGTAAATTAAATATCTTGAAGTGGGACAATATAGTGCTCATAAAGTATCATTTTCTAATTTGAGTGCCATTATTTTTATGATTTTGTATTGGGGCACTTTGGGTAAGGGTCACATATCTCTAGGTGGATTCTTTTGGATTATATTTTTATTTATAGTTTACTACAAAATACATTCTTGCATATTCTTTAAGGTTATTTGTAATAAAGCTATTATATTGTTATACATTTTAACCAAAATATGGCATTTTAGAATAGCAATATTTATAGCTAAGAATGCTGTATACAGTCAGATCTGTCAGGAGCTAATCTGGGTAACCCCGAGACACACTCGGGCTGTATACATTACCTCTCCCTGCGCTCCCTCGAAGTCCCCAACTGCCTCCTCCGGCGACTGCAACCTTATACGTCCTGGTTCCTTGCTCGCGAGAAGGAATCCAGGAAGTAAAACGCTGCGATCGCCGGAGGAGACTGCAGAGATCATCGTGGGAGCGCAGGGAGAGGTAATGTATACAGCCCGAGTGTGTCTTGGGGTTACCGCTCTCAGCGGTGAAATTTAACCCCGAGACACACTCGGGATAACCGACAGGGAGGTTAAGGTAAATATGAACACAAGAATATCTTATTAAGGTGATGTCTACAATCCTTCAATTTGAGATCTGTTAATTCTGTTTGTTGTCATCCCTCTATTAAATTAATTAAAGTCACTAATGAATTTCTCATTAACCTGATTTCAATTGATTCTTTTGTTGAGCTTCACAAGTCTAATCCTGTAATATACAGACCTTGAGGTTGCTTCATATAAACTTGGAACCCTGTTTGTATTGTTTTTCTCTCTTGTTTACATATTTGTTTTAGTGTCTGCTTTATGATAATCCTCTTAATGAGGATGTCATTAACAAAGTGCTGGAGGGTGGTAGGAGCTTCTCGTATTCGATATTTCACTAAAACGTCTGTAGGGTTATGATCTTGTTTCTGTGATGACATGCAGTGCACCATGGTCTATGCAAGATGAAATAAGAACCTTCTCTTCTATTTAATAGTAAAAACCTATGGCTAATTCCCATCTATGTACTCTTTCATGCTAGATCTAACCAAAGGGGACAAAGACATTGGGTATTGAGACAATTGGCTGATCTGAAAGTAGTCAATCTATTTTCCTTAACCCCTTCGCTACCAACCAATTGTTGTTGAAAAAAATGTTATCATTTTTATTTGAAACTTGGGATTTAAAGTTAACAATTAAATATAGGGTAAAATAGAAGTTTCGTACAAAAATTGTTATTCTGAGATTGTTAAAAAATTTAAATAATGTTAGTTTGCAAATTTTTCATGTATTCGTATATCCTTTATCGAAACATAGTTGAAATGTAAGATTCTGAGCTCTAGATGGTGTCCTTTATCTTACACATTTTCAAACAAGGTCTGCATTATCAGCATACAGGCAGACATGACCTTTGTGTTTGATACAGTAACTGTGATAAAGCTAAATAATAAAAATGGTCCGATCTCCTTATGGCTGCTTGTAGTGATTGTAATGAGATTATTAGCAATGCATCTTCCAAAAAATACCGATACAATATAAAAATATTATCTCTGTGGCATAATGCCTGTATGTGGAAATTACAGTAACACCTTGTATCTGTACTGTACAGGGATTTTCAATCATTATAACCCCTGAATTGTATCTCTGTACAGCAGTGAATGACCCCAGAGCTCTCCCTGTCAGCTGTAATGCAGCAGTAATCTAGTAATCACAGGTTTAGGACGGCTATTTGCAGATTGTTTAATGTCTCTTGAGGGTGCTTAGAGAGTCATAAAACAAAGGATTTAGTTTCTCCACAGGGACCCACTAATCTTGCTTTACAAAAAAGGTGTGAAAATGGTCCTTCGATATGCTTATGAGTACTTTTCAGTCATTACAATGCAAAGTCTAGATAACCCCTTCACACCCAAAATCGAGTTAAGAAATAGAAAACCATAAGGATCGCTTATTAAAGTGAGATTTGTGTATTTGAGAGTCTTGACATTTTGGCATAGATGTGTTAGACTTAAAAGAGATGGACCTGATAATAAAATATTTGGCATCACAGTACGTTTTGTCTTTGCTACGCATATAAATCTGCCTTTTTAATGACATATAAATAACCCCAAATTAAATGTGAAGGTCAATATTTGTACATAAAATTCCAAGAACATTACCCAACTAAGAAGGAAAAAAACCTCACACCTTGTTAGGGTAAAGTCATGCGCAGAGAGGGTGCCGGCTGGTTTAATTTTTCATTATTGTCTGCATTTTAGGTCCCCTTCTACATGCTGTGAGTATTTTCTACTGGGTTCATGATAAAGTGCAGGGAAATGATTGCTTGTGATTAGCTGTAACATGTACACACAACTATGTATCAGGACTGGCACAATAGTTTATTACTGAAACACTCCGCTTCTTCTACGTTCCATTTCTTTTTACCTATGATTTGACTCTGAATAATTTGAGAATCCACATGAAAAGCGTCCATTACATTGTGTAAGGAGGCCTCGGACTCCTGCTTTTGGATTGCTTATACAAAGCAAATTCTGGACCCATTACTGAGAGGCACCAGCAACAATGAGCAACTTCACTAGGCTTGAGTGAAAGCATAATAAAAGGCAAGGCACCAGGCAAATCCGTCCTAAAGAAATTGTCAGAATAAGGTAAATGGCCCAGCGCTCAGTAGACAGAAACGATACAATCCATGCTAGAGACCAGTCTTTGTAGTGGCTGAGTACAAAACTAACAGGGAAGAGTCCTAAAACAAGCCAAAGTCAGGTTGTCATGCCAGCTGGTGAGTCTGCTCGGGCCGCAGTTAGGCCTCATGGGCAGAGAGCGTGCCATTCTGCATGCCTATCCTCTGGAACTTCTGCACCTATTCAGAGACCTAGGAGGGCTTTAAATAGCAGCAGTGACAGTGCTCAGGGCCCTGCCGTGGTTTCCAATAGACCCCTCAGTTCCTTCCTGATTTTCTGAAGGCCTTGCTCTCCCAGTTCGACCTCTGGCTAAGTTATCCCAGTTCTGGTTTCTGCTCACGCCCCTGTATGATGGTTATTATGATCCTGTGTACCGACCATGGCTATTCTATCTGGACTCTGGTTTTGCTTCCTTTTCCGTGAATGGTTATTCCGCGTACCAGCTGTTGGCTTTGTGTTTGTATATGTTGTTTTTGTTCTTTGAGCTCTCTCTTGTCCTTGTACATTCAGTATTTCTATTTACTGTAATTTTGTATATTTTGATATTCTTTATTCAGTTTAGATCCGGCACTCTAAGGACCGGCCTGTCACATTAGGGGCTTCTTAACTTAACGAGGTGACCCGCTATTCCTGACACAGGGATCCAGAGGTACAGAGTCGAGATACACAAGCCAAAGTCTAGGACAAGAGAAATACAGGTAGTCAGAGGTAGCCAAGGGTGGTTCACAAATAAATCTCAACCGCAGGGTCGGCGAATTAAGGGTGCCGAAATGCGCCAAAGGAGAGAGCAGCAAATATCCCTCTGAATAACCCCTTTTGTCGTTGCACAGAGTTGTGGTAAACAGGTCTTGCAATGGAAAATCTCTTGCTATGGGAGCGGAGGCTGTTTTTCATGGGCACCCTAAAGCTCGGGACTTTTTATCCTTAGTATCTCCCGCTACGCTGAGAAATCCCTCTGCAAACATGGTCAGTATTGAGTACTTCCAGGTCTTATAAGGCGCAATTAAAAAATAAAGATTTGAGGGATACAGCTAGCATGACCTTTGAAATAATCCCGTCTGCTAGATTTCACTTTATTGATAATAAGCATGTTGCCTTTTCCTTTCAAATTTATGTGCGGCTCATTTATGGTTGAAATGTAACTCATACAAGAACATTAACATTCTTTCATTTTAAATGCATAAAGATTTCTTTTGAGGATTGATTTATATTCCGAAGCTGTCATCGGAAAGCATAAAGAACCTTATTTGCTAAGTTGTTTACTGGTAACGAGAGACTTGTGTTTACTGCAAAGGTCAGGGACTCTATTGACATTGCCTTTCATCTTTTCCAGATTAACTAAATAGAAATTGAAAGGTTAAACTATGTCAAAAAAACAGCTTGAAGTTCCATCCTCTTGCTTTAAGTAGTCAGGTTGCAGCAGCTTCTAAATTGAATTACCGAAGATGATTAGTAGCAATAATTGTTTTGTTTTCCTTGTGCTATGCAGATAAAACTCTCCAACCATAAGATTCGCTTTTGTACTTACTCTTATTTTACCTTTTTTGTAATTATAGTGGTGTCTGTAGCATTTTAACGCTAATTGCCTGTTTTTGTACACATTGTACTTTTGAAAGGTTCATAAGGTTTGCTGAGGGTATAGATTTGCGTTATATAGCGGGTTACTTAAAGTCACGCTGAGGCCAGTGGGAATTCTTGTCAAGAAATATATCGGTCTTCCACTGAAATAACAATTATGAGATTGCATGTTGTACAGCCGGTATTCTAATGAATTTAATAACATCTACAAGGTCGCACTTGTTGATGTTAATAATGATTGTATTGGCTAGTTTGACATTCTCTTCCTACACAAATGAAACAAGTGCGCCTACGTTCCTTTTATTACATTCTACAGCTATTATTATGAGCTTTAACAGGATTGTTTTACCGCACTGTACACTCCTGAATACTACGCAAATGCAAGCCAAACGAAATCCCTATTTTCATTCATTTAAAAGCAGCAATGCAACCAGACTAAGAATAGAATATTGAAAAGAAAAATTGGTGTAGCGATAACAATGTTCCAAATGTAAGTTCACAGGTCGTGGGTTGATCCGTTAAATTTGTCTTTCCAATGACCTCAAATAAAGAGAGATAAACAGATCATAGTGCGACCCATATAGAAAATCAGAAGGTAAATCCACACACGTTACACTCACATGTGGAAGAGCCCTGCTGGCTCAGGATAAGGTTCTTCTGAGTTGTTATTCAGCCACTCAACAGCCCCTCGGATCGTGTATCCTTTTCTAGACCTTAAAAATGAAAGGTGGGGACCATAGTGCAGACTGGAATTCTGTGCAGAAGTAGTACCTAATCAAAAAATATACTCACAGAGTATAGGACCTAGCATTCTGGCCATGTTTTTCTTGTATCATTTTTATTGTTTTAAATAAAATGCCCAGCCCAGGTCCGTAGGTGGTGCGCCCAGAAGTTGTTTAATAGGTTTTCTTGGACGTTGTACCTCTCTTCTCTCGAAAAGATCAATAACAGAGTCCTATACTCTGTAAGTATATTTTTGATTAGGTACTACTTCTGCACAGAATTCCAGTCTGCACTATGGTCCGCTCCTTTCATTTTTAAGGTCTAGAAAAGGATACAAGATCCAAGGGCTGTTGAGTGGCCGGATAACAACTCAGAAGCACCTTATCCTGAGCCAGGAGGGCTCTTCCCCATGTGAGTGTAACGTGTGTGGATTTACCTTCTGATTTACTATATGGGTCGCACTATGATCTGTTTCTCTCTATTTATTTGAGGTCGTTGGAAAGATAAATTTAACAGATCAACCCACGACCTGTGAACTTACATTTGGAACATTGTTATCGCTACACCAATTTTTCTTTTCAGTACTGTTTTTCTGTGGTCGGGTGACCAGGACCATATTAGTGTGTATTAGCGATTTTCCATCATCATACATCAGCGCTACTCATATTTGTTGTATATTTAAGAATAGAATATCATTCAATGTCTCAATCCATGCGTCCAGGAATCAGATAAGTTATTTGATGCCTTCAGTAGTTTATTTCAAAACCTTCACACCTGCTGAGAAATCAGTTTCTAGTTTTATACTTTCTAAAAGAAGACCAAGTTAATGCGGGAATATAATTTAACCCTTGCTCAATTAAAAATGAGTAATCTCGATCTACAAAGCACCTGCTGGTGCCCTGATATCGAGTATACTCAATTTGGTCAAATTCTGTAGCAATGCAAAGGAATTTTGTTAATTGTATATGACGTTCGTTTGCAATTGTGCTTCAGAATGTGCCCCAAATATTTTAGCATTTAGGAATGACACCCAAGGTACTAAAACGGTTTGAACAGGTGGGATTCTCTGTCTGTAAACCCTATAAACTAGAGGATTCTGAAAAAAATCAATGTACCCTGTTAGGTGACATCTCAATGAATTGATGCCACTAATTATGGGACTCTCTGGTGGATTATTGATATTTTTATGAATCTTAGGTAAGAAGTAAAATACCGCTATTTTACAATCCTTGTTCAAAAGTACTGTGATTTATTTATTTATTTATTTATAAAGTATTTTACCAGGAAGGATATATTGACATTTCATCTTGAGTAAGTATTTCAATCTACAAACCTATATTCAATTCCAATAAAAAATCTTTGGTGGGATTCAAGATACAGTAAGTATTTTCGTCTCCTAATAATCTATTGGCTTCTTCCAGATACTGGGATCTACTCATAACTACAACCCCTTCCCCCTTGTCTGCCTGTTTAGCTATGATATCCTTGTTGTTTTTAATGTATCGTATTGCATCTCTTTCTTTTTTAGGGAGGTTGTATTTAATTCTACGTCCAGATAACTTCTCTAACTCTCTGGACACCAGTTCATGGAAGACCTCAATATATCTACTCTTTTCCCAACATGGATAGAAATGGGACTTAGGTTTCAACAATGAATGTTTGACATCACACTTATCAACACAGTTCATATTTTCATTACTATGAAATGGTTCTTTTTAAAGAATCCACAATGTTAATTTCCTTAAAAACCACTGTGTATCTAAGAGTAAATCAAATTCCTTGGGTTTATTACTGGGAGCAAATTTGAGACTTTTATTTAACAGCTGCAACTCCTTCTCATTCAATGCTTGAAATATTAAAAAGGCCCTTCATCAATGATGTGTCTCTTGGTTTAGGGGCATCTAACAAATATTGTTGTTGTCTTCTTCCTGCTCCATATCCACTAGTTCGCTCAGTAATCTTTTTTCTTTGGAGGATAATCTTCTCCACTCCTGGATTCTAGCAGGGTTATTCAAAGAGAATCGAAAAGCCACCGCATGTTTGGCGACTTTTCGTTCTCTTCAATTCGGTTCGATTTGGCGATCCCATTTCGGCCACCTTGCAGTGTATTCAGCAAGCACCACAGGGCCGCCGAAATGCAGGGAAAAGTCACCGCAAACCTGCCGAAAACTCACTGCAAAACTAGGGCGAATGCACACCGAAACCCGCAAAACCCGCCGAAAATGCCTTAAAAACCCGAGCAGGAGCCGATCACACACAGCGCAGCCGCCGGAAAACGCCTACTCCGTAGACGAATGGAGTAAATAAATTAAAAAAACGTTTGCTTGAATGTTTGAAAAGTGAAACGTTGTTTGCAAAGAAACTACTTACAGGGTTATTCAGAAAGAGGTGAAAACCTTGAGAATGACTGGAGAATTGAAAATTCTAGGTCAAAATAGTTAAACCAGAAAAATTCTCCCATTTATCTCACTTTCCAAATTGGCTATTTGGTATAGATTGTTGATTCTCCTGGGAATTCTCAAGGTTTTCAGCTCTCTCTGAATAGCCCTGTTTGTGAAGATGTCAGAAATTTACATATGAGGTCCAATGAATGATAATAAAAAGGGCTGTTACAGAAAAAATAAGTAAAGTTAAAAAAAAAAAAATCTGAAGTTTTTTTTAAAAATAATAGTCCCGAAAAATGCTTAAAATATCCTAAAAAAAATCGATAAATAAAGCGACTCTTTACTGCAGAATTTTATAATGAACGGTTTATTAGATATTTAATTAAAACGGGAATATTTCTATCATTGAAGCCTATGGGATTCGCCTGAATAAATCTGCCGCATGAAACCACCGAATGGCAAGGCAATTCGGCAACTTTTCAAAGCTGGCTTTTTTTTTTTTGAGAAAGTATTTTACCAGGACATACTTGAAAACGAGAGAAATCTCAATGTATCCTTCCTGGTAAAATCCTTTGCAAATAAATACATTGAGATTTCTCTCGTTTTCAAGTATGTCCTGGGTGGCGAGTATGTACCGTTAGGTGTCTTGCTCAAGGACACTTACTGGAGAGGTGCTTGTCGGGATCGAACCCATGACTCCACAGGCTCTCTCCACGCAGAGCAGTGATGTTACCTCTGCTCCACCCAGCCGGCTTTTGCTCTCTGAATAGCCGGAGCATTGCTTCTCTATGGGGATTCATTGCCCTCCAACAGGCTCCGAACAGGCACCGTATGTGCAGGCAATTCGCCAGGACTTGGCGAATTGCCTGCTCTCTGGATAGCCGAATGGCCAAGAAAGGTAACCGAACGCTGAATTTCACTGTTCGGTCACCTTTCGGCTACAATTCAGATCTCTTTGAATAACCCTGATAGTGTTGTTTTGGAACCTCTGTAGGTGTCTCAATTTGTGAGTACCTGTTTTGGCTCACCATCGGGAAATGCCACCCCTGTCTCTGATTGGGTGACCTCCACTTTCTCGATTTATGGATCTCCTAAAAAAAAAAAAAAAAGCCTGATCTGTTCTGGAGCTTCTCTTTGTTGGTGACCATCTGTATCGATCTTCATAGTCTCTCTTATAAGTCTGCTGTTCCCTACGATAATTCTTTGGTTTGGCTCCTTCTCTGATGAATCTGCTGAATCTGCTTATTTGTTCTTTGATTAAACAATGGGACCTTATCAGTCTCAAAATTAGACAATTTACCTCTTTTTTTTCACCTTGTATCTTTTCTCTTCTTTTAGGTGTATCTGACTTCCTCCCTGGAACTTCTTTAATCCCTGGGGCAGAAACCCCTGACCCCTTGGTATTAAATTTATCCCTACCTATTTTATAATCAGACATATCTCTTTTAAATTTATCCTCTCTAAGTTTTGAAACTCTAATATCAACTTCTTTAACCTTTTATTTTCGTATAACACTCTTTTACCAGTGAGGGTTAATTTAAATCTAACGTCCAATTCTGATAATTTATCAGAGAACGTATCATTTTTTTGAACACTCACCCACAAATGCTTCATCCCACTCTTGTACAAGCTGGGAATATTCGTGACCATACGCTAGGGGTTTTCCCCATCCTTAGACCCCCAGGGATGATGTTCACCTTCAAATATTGTTCTAAGGATATCATTTCCCACCATTTTTTTGTTTCTTTAATTAATAGATGTTCTAAGTGGTTAAATTACACTCTCTCATCCATATAACCAGATGTAATATTGGGGTTTTTTGAAAACCTGTTTTTATACTTTTTCCTCTATCTTCTCTAATGTCAAAAACAAGATTAAAGATATCCATACTGTACTCTATACAGTATGTATAGGTGGTGCCCAAATGAGGAGTATATATAGACTGGAAAAACTATAAACCAGAGCATACATCCATTCTCGGTCTAAAACACAGATTCTATGCTGGTACAGCTCAGAACCCAAGCTGCAGTAGTACTTTATGGCCAGCAGATGTCTCCGTCTGCCTGTCAAGTAGGACTACTACTGGCAGAAATACATTTGGGAAAATTCCCAAATATTTCTTACTGTATAACTGATTCCTGACAGTATTTTTTATGAAAAATCATTTGGTAGTGAAGAGGTTAAATGGATATCCTAGTAGTATTCATTTGATCCATAAGTATATTTAACTGCTATCTACTAGACTTGTGCACAGGCAAAACATTGAGGAGTGTGTACATTGACCTTCTACTTCCAGATTATGGATCTTTTGTTAAGGACTTGGAATAACCCTTTTGTTATATGTCACCTCCCAATCTCTCTACCAGAGTGAGAATGGGGGATTTACATCATTTCTATTTCAAATAACCCAACTTGCCACAGTTTTCAACAAGGTCCCCTTTGTTATTCCCAATGTTCATCCCCACCATTTGCATTGGGTGCTGTATATCTTTATTCCAGCCCACTTCATCAACTATCTGGCTGGTGTTTGCAGTGTGCAATGAGATGTATATCAGTTTCCTGAGCGCTAAAATAATGGTATGCATAGCTGTGAATCACCCATACAACTCTGATGTCTCCAAGTAATCAATGGTAATATATAAAAGAGCGTCAAAATGGAAACAATGTCAAGAAACTTTCTGATATTAGATAGTTAGAGAATATCCACTTAGCCAAATGATGGATGAAGCAAATTTATTGGTGAGGCCCATCCGGTACCCTCTGTTGTTGGAGCAAGGACACCTCCAAGAAATTGTACGCCTTGGCAGCAAGGAGACAAATCATCTTGTATGTCATCACATAAAAGAACTTGCAATGTAACACTGAACATACAGAAAACACTTATTCCCAACAAATGGCCTCTATGAGGATTTTAATAAACTGATAGTCCGGTGATTAAGGTGCATTATTTTTCTAAATCGCCACAATCTAAACCCTTTTTAAAGCAATGTATACACAAGATGACGATTTCTTTAAGCACAACAATTTGATTGCACCCTCAAATTTCTATGAAATGATTGCCTGTTCAAGTATGATGGTTTCTGACTTTCATCCAACGCACCCGGAATTCAAATGTTAAAAGACAACATGGGAAACAGAGCAACAATCTCCATAATGCAATTTAGTTTTTATATGTAAAGAGATTCAGTAATTATTTGAAAGCTATCATTGTTTCATACATGGTCTCCTCCAGAGACTCCACTGGCAGCTTGTTAATATTATAGGGACTGTTTTACAGTTGGGTTGACTGGGACACAGCAAGATAATAACCATACAGATGGCCTTGCATTCAGCATAGCAATCAAGCTCACTGCTTTGTCTTTTGGTCTGAAAATAGGAATATACAACACCTGTGCAAGCCATGGGTGGCTTTATACTGTTAGCAACATATCACAAGTAAAATAAGTGCCAGGAATACAATCTGATAACTCAATCTGTAAAATCGTACAGGTTGAGAATCCCTCAACTGTAATTTCGAAATTCAACGTTTTCAGAGTCTTTCAGACATAGATAAAATGTCAGGATCCGTATGTCCTGACCCCTGGCAGCCTCCTTAATCCCTGCATATATGCCATATCCTGCATGGAATTCCTGCAAGTTCCGGGGCTATCTGTCGGCACCTTACATTCAGGTCCCGAGCCTCACCTGAACTCTCTCTGATCTAACGAGGCCATCTTAAAAGGAAGTGACGCCCTTCTATCAGGGCTTCCACATTGAAGTTGCTGAATGTGTACCTGTGCAGACCTGCTTCTTGAAGTCTCCCTGAGCATATCCTGAATTACACAGACTTTTCCTTGTATCATTTGCTGAATTATCTGGACATTATCGTCCTCAATTTACCAGTACCCACCTTTGCTCCCTGTGCCCCCCCATATTGGATCCCTGTGTACCAGACCCCCTTTTGCTTGGACTTTTGTCCACTATGCCTGCCGCCTTGCCTAGACCTCCTGCTTGTATTACTGACCACTCTTCTGCTTAATCCTTACTTATACCGTTGTTACAAACAAGAAAGTAGTGCATTTACGAATTAAGGTCGCTATACAAGTCCCCAGAGACTATCTTCCCAAATCTCCTTAAACCGTAACAATCGAAAAACATACGGGACAGCACTCTTTGGTGTACCTCAATCGTAGGAGAAGCAATAGGAGGATAATGCACTTATAGTGATGATCTAGCACACCTCTGCGTTCACAATTTTCATATTCTCAGGTGGACACGTGAATTTTATTACAGATGTACCTCAAATAAAAAAAGAGCACAGTAACATAGTACAGTATTACATAAATTAGAGTAAAGGTTATAAAAAGAGCGTATATACACTCACGCTTTTTGAGAGCTTCTAGCCCTCATATGGTGGCTTCACAGGTTATTCGTAGGCTAACCTGACTGCCCGTGTTCTCCCGACTTTTCAGACGTCCCCAAAGGGGTAACAGACTCCCGATCTCCTGGCAAGATGGTCCTGATCGGAACGTGGAGCAATGAGCACCAGTATTAAAAAATAAAAACTTTTATTTTCCCAATGGGATAAAAACCGTTGCCTGGAATATCTGTTATTTGTATTATTATTTATTCAGTGTCTGCCCTTCCTATGTACTATTAGTTCCCCCTATGTATTCTTGTTTCTCTAGTCCCTTCTAGTATTCCATTCTTATCTTGCTATCCCTTGTTTCTCCTGCTTGCTATCTACTCCCATATTCATTCCTCCCACTCCCACTACTCTCAGCCTTCCTTCTGTTGCCTCTAGCCCTTTTCCTGTATCTCCTCTCTGCTCTGGCCTGTTCCTATCTTGCCCAGCCTCCGCCATTGTCTAGTTATATATCCTGTGTATACTCTTTGCTTTAGTTCAGGTCTCCTGTCTGTTTACTCACTATTACTTAATAAACCCTGTTTGTGTCCCTGTAACCTGTCTGATCCAGTCACTGCATCCTGGGCTCACAACCAACCTTATTGCACATAATACACATCCAGATCCCTGACATAAAACATAACTTCCTGATGCTACTGCTGGGTCCTTCTTCACTCCCATGGTCCTCTGGCACTGCGGTGTGTTCCAAAAGAGCCAGCAAGGCATCTCCAGGGCACTCTTCCATAGTTCACGCTAACATGGGGTTGTTAACGGGGAAAATCTGCATCTGTAGATTTTCCCGTAGCGTCCCCATGTTAATGTGGCATTCTGGGGTAGGTGGTAACTGAGCACCTCGCCCTGGAAAACGGTGCTAACTGCAATGACACTTGTGATAGCGCTTTCGCTTCCAAAGGATTCCACGGAGGGTTGCGCTTCCGGGACAAGAGCCCTGCACGCTCTAGCTGAGCAATCGCGGAGGGAGACAGGGAACTATTTGTTCCTAGTCCGACTCTGCTCACAGCCAGAAGAAGTGGTGGATAGGGCCACCCTTCTCACCGTGGAATGAGAGTTGAGTATGGAATTTAATGGGGGGGTTAGGGGTTGTTAAACAATTTTGCGTTTGCAGAATCATTTAGCACCAGCTTTTAGAAGTGCTAAAACTTTGGTTTGCGCGTCCCAACAGTAATTTGCACTTTGTAATATCTCACTTAGCGACACGCTAATGTACGTTCGCCCTCCCTGTGTTACATATAGGATGTGCAACGTACAGTAAGCTCGTGGAAGCCCACGCAAAAACTGATGCACAAACGGATTACTAACAGGTCTAGCGTCAGGAATGTGATATGGAAGGCATTCATTAAACACACTTATCCTGAGGCTAACATATCGAGCCGCTACATTAGCACCAACTATGGAATAGAGTCCCCAGACCCACAAGTCCAGAGTAGGAAGGACGTGCTTCTCCACTTTCATCACACAGGGGAGGATCAGGTCTCTATATTCAATGGATTCTAATATCACTTTCAGCCTCAGAATATTATATATATATATATTTTGTGCCTAGATTCACCACTTGTATGCATATTTATTGGTGTGTTTTTCCAGTCATCGCGAAATGTAATCTTTCCATTTGAATTATGCTTGTGTACAGCCAGACAAAGCGTGTCGTGTCCCGAGCGGTTATTAATTTTTTAGTTTGTGCAATTTTATACGTCAACGTTATTATCGTGTTTTCGTTGCCAGACTTGTAATCACTCATCACCGATCTTTCATTATGCGGGAAGTTGGAGGAATAAGATTGAGCTTTTAGCATAAAGTGACAGTCACTGTCCCCATTAAATCACTGTGTCCATTCCACGAAGCTGCCTGTAAATCATCATAAAATAACGTCCCCTAACCATTAGTGAGCGCCGCCGCTAATTCCCAGACTGGGCGATGAATCACGGAGCGCACACCAAGGGGAACGCTCAGAGGAACATACCTTGTGTTTTATATTTCATAAATTCAACACAATGGCTCCAACAGAACAACTGACAGATAAAACTTCCACAGTTCTTAAGCCGATTATATGACTTTTTTACTAAATCACAAATTTCCGACAGTTTTTATCTAGAGGGCAGACTCTCGTATTTGGTAAGTATGAGCATAATTATGTACAGTAAAACCTCACACTATGAAAACTAGTAATACTGAGTATTTACCAAAATGTAGCTGATTAATAAAATGTTATGAACATTTATAATGAATCTAACATTATCGGGCTGTTATTGGTGTATTTGCAGAGTAATCACTGCATAATATGCGTCTTTTGAGGGGAAAAATAATATTACATTTAAATGGTTTTGTTTGCAAATATACTTATTGTGAAATAAGTTATTTAAGCAGGAAAAATGTGCATTGTTTCATCAATGTTTGAATCAAAGAACAGATTTAGGCTGGGTTCAGACGAACGCAGTGCGAACGTGCGTTTAGCCGCACTTTATTACGGCCGTGGTAGCAGCAAATGACGTCCAACGCAGGCCCACACGCGAAGTACGGCCGCACAAAAGTTCGGCCGCGCAACGCAAGCGGCAAACGAACGCATTTTTGCAAGAACGCCGAACCGCTAGTACAGAGTGTGCTGCGTCCGCATAGCGGTGTGTGTGCGTGATTAGAAGACGTCAGACGCTGCTCATGTGCGGCCAACATAACGTTCAGACACCCAAAGTTTCCTGGTTTGGATCCGTACAAATCACGGCCGAAATTGCGCCTCGTATGACCGCTATTGCGTCTTCCGTGAAAAATGCGTTCGGACGGATCAATTCTCTTTTTGACGGTAGACGTGAAAAATGCGTTCGTCTGACCCTAGCCTTACAGTTTCCAACTTTGCCTGAAAAGGGATCAAATACTTCCTGATTTTAGAAAACCATAAGTTTATTTTGCACCTCATTGCTGATTGTATAGGGTATTTATAATTTATATTTTCTTCTTTGCCTCTGTAGCTTTCTCAGCTGCATTGTGTGAAATTTCCATTTTTTCCTCTTTTTTTTTTCTCCACTTTCTCAAACATCTGGGCCACTATTACACTCTTCGTGCAAACGTTAACGCGTGCGCAAAAACGCATTAACGCGACCCTTCGCGCAGAACGTCGTATTACAATGAATGACCGTTGCGCATCCTATACTTAACATTGTGAGCGCAATGCATTTGTGCGCTGGTACGCGAATGGTATTACAATCTATGCGCAGTTTTTAACGCACAGCGTTTGCGCACATAATTTTAACGACTCCTAAAAGCTGGTGTTAATGGCAAATCTGAAGGTCCTGGCCGAACCCAAATACACCAGCCCAAAAAAAAAATACAGCACAGTATAGTTACACATTCTACACATACCCAAACTGAATAAAATAGAGAAGTTGTGCGTGTTTTTATTATTGCTGTAGCATATATACTCAGATTGATTTTGACAGGCACGAAAACTGAACAGGAGACAATTGTAGTTCTTAATTCAGACTGGCTGAATCGCGTGAAAAAAACAGTCTGCCCACCGATTTCTGTGCGCAGCGTTAATGTGTGCGCGTTTTTGCGCGTCTTTTTTACGCGTGTTATTTTTTGACGGATTAAGAAATGCATTCGGATTGTAATACCAGCGTTAATTTACGCGCATTAACGTTTAACGCTGCACGCAAAAAAAAATAGCGCTGCGTGTGCGCTTTTGCGCAAAGCTGTTAATAGAGCCCCTGGTTTTTGGTGGAACAGGTTACAGCTCACATCATGGCAGAAGCACAGCTCAACATTAAAAGAATGCAGCGATTGGCCATCATCCCAAACTAAGAGGTATCATTCGATGAGGATATATGATTAATAAACCCTGGGTAACACAGGCGATGGCAGGGGATCAGAAACCAATAGACGGCATCTGAGCACCTGTAGAGAAAACCATTTAGTGCATCTAAAAAGGTGGAAATCAAAGGAAATCTCTTTCTTATAGTCTTCACACTATGGGTTATTGTGAAGCAGTGGGTATATAGATCATTATTTCCCTTGACCATGTATTTTTTATAAATTGAGTATGTTCATAGGTTTGCACATCCATTTTTACACCATACATCGTGCTGCGTTTTCTTTCCAAACAACTCAACCATAGTGTCTTAAGTCCCAAAAATATTTTCCTAGTAGAGTTGTGGAGTCTCATGGTGGTCTTTGGCAAACGTCAGGCATTCAGCAATATATTTTTTGGAAAGCCGCTGCTTTCTTTGTGGTGATCTACAATTGACACCATGTCTGTTCAATATTTTCTAGACATCTGCACAGGCAAAACATTTTGGTTCGAGTTAGAATTTATTGGATTCCAATATAAATCGAATAGACTGATTCAGAATATTGGAAACTTCGGATGTTTCAGTATTGGACCGATTTGGAATATCGAAAGCTTCTGATATATTTTGGCCGTATCCGATATTCGGAAATGTGATGTATTAAAAAAGTGTGCATTGTACAAAATTTTAAAATATGACTTGAAAATGGCTCAGAAATTATGCAGAGCGATGCATAAGTTCAAAAACAACACACCGAATGACAGGCACAGAAATGACATCCAGAATAATGGTTACAAAATGACACACAGAATGACGCATAGGTTCCAAAACAACACTATCAGGGTTATTCAAAGAGATCTGAATTGTAGCCGAAAGGTAACCGAACAGTGAAATTCAGCATACGGTTACCTTTCCTGGCCATTCGGCTATTCAGAGAGCAGGCAGTTCACCAAATCCTGGCAAATTGCCTGCACATTCGGTGCCTATTCGGTGCCTGTTCGAGGGCAATGAAATCCCCATAGAGAAGCAATGCTTCATCTGTTCAGAGAACAAAAACCAGCAGTGAAAAGTTGCCGAATTGCCCTGCTGTTCGGTGGTTTCATGCGGCAGATTTATTCAGGCGAATCCCATAGACTTCAATGTTAAAGATATTCCCATTTTAAATACAATATCTAATAAACCGTTGATTATAATATTCTGCAGTAAAAAAATTCTTTATAGATTTTTTTAGGATCTTTTAGGCATTTTTCGGGATTTTTTTTCTTTTCTTTTTTTTGCCGTTTGTTTTTTAAATCGTTTTTTCTTTTTTCTGTAACAGCCCTTTTTATTATCATTCACTGGATCTGATATGTAAATTTCAGACATTTTCGTTCTGCAGTGACTTTTCGATTCCCTTTGAATAACCCTGTTAGACTCCGAAATGACGCACATAATGATGCATAGGCTCAGAAATCACAATTTCTTGCTTTTAATTTTCATATTCTGAAATAATCCAATTATTTTGGGATCTGGAAGATTATAATCGGATCTGTTTGGATCACTTGGTATGTTTTTCCGCGAGCGATTCAGTTTGGATATCAGCGAGTCGTAATTCTGATCGTTCTAAGTTGCTGATATTCTGGCCAAATATTAATAAGAGTCAAACGGAATCACACTTCACTAATGTTTGACATATAGCGAACACATAAACAGACTCTTTACTGCAGAATATAATAATAAATGGTTTATTAGATATTGGATTAAAACGGGAATATTTTTAACATTGAAGCCTAGGGGATTCATAAACATTTCCCACTCCTTGTTGCTCAAACATTTCCCACTCCTTGTTGCTCAAACATTTCCCACTCCTTGTTGCTCAAACATTTTCCACTCCTTGTTGGTCAAACATTTCCCACTCCTTGTTGGTCAAACATTTCCCACTCCTTGTTGGTCAAACATTTACCACTCCTTGTTGCTCAATCATTTCCCACTCCTTGTTGCTCAAACATTTCCCACTCATTGTTGTTCAAACATTTCCCACTCATTGTTGGTCAAACATTTCCCATGGGTTCAAATCACATTTAAACATGAGCAAAAGCGGTAAAAATTAGCTCAGCGCACAGCGGTGAAATGGCTCAGCACTCGGCAGTGAAAGGGTTAAAAAAGTTTTTTAAAAAAAAAAAAATCATTGTTTCCTGTCCCCCAGGGCAGTACCCGGACCCCCATACACCTTTTATAGCTAATATCTTGCATATATGCCCTTTTGGAGGGGACCTTAATTTTCGAAAGTTCGAGCCCCATTGGCTTGCATGGTGTTCGAATTGTCTTCGAGTTTGCAGTCGAACGTTTTTGGGTGTTCGAATGCGAACCGAACACGGGGGTGTTCGGCCCATCACTACTTATAAGGTAAAACGAAATGTATGATATCTGTAAAATACTGGGACAATTTTGAGGTACTATGATTTCTTGAATGTTTAATTGAGTTCTGGTACTAATGTGTCTTTTTTCCATGTATATATTCATTCATTTATTTGTGTATTCCTGAGTAGTATATACTAGAAATAGAACAAAAAGCCATGTGTTAAAATACTTTATTATTTAGCAGCAACATAATTTTTCTCTCTGGTTTTCGTATAAGAAGGACAGATCCCTGTCAAGCTTGTCCCCTGACTCTACTCCTGTAATACTTCTCTATTACATTTTTATGACACTTTGATAAAAGATATTATTTTAATGACCTACTTTTTTTTCCCCCCTTATTTCCACAAAATTCGAATCTTGTGACTGCTTGCTGGGAATATATTTTTTCCCTCTTCTGGGTAGCAGCATAATTCCTAAAAGCTACACATTGGCCCAAGGCCCAGAAAACAATTGTTAATATCCAGCAGTGACAGAAAAGTACCTAAAGCTGTAATGTTTCTCTATTTTTTTCCTTATCCTTGCCAAAATACGTGTAGCTGAATCATAGAAAAAAATATATAAAATGTATAGAATGCTATGAAGATTTAGCAAATATAATATGCTATTGAAATAAATTCACATGCTGTCCTTAATTATATACATTAAAATACAAAGGATCACATAGGCGTTTTATATCTACACACCGGTTATATAAAGCTTTACTAGACAAACTAAGCATCTTCAGTGAAAATACAAAACAGACCCCCTGCTGACATTCCAAAGTGTCCAGTTAGACTCAGAGGTGTAATAAGGAGAACGTGCGCCAGAATTCATCGGTTTGGAGCAGTTTTCTTTCTTTTTTTTAGTTCTGTACAGTTCCAAAACATCCCATGGTTTCTTAAAGCTACCTTTAAGAATAAAAAAGTGTAAAAATATATACATCAGGGTCAAGAAGACATCGTCAGACCCATTCCAGGACATGGAAATGAGAGAAAGTTTAATAAATGAATTCCTGGCTAAATATTTTGTATATAAATAAACCCTACAGGTTCTCAGGGCTCTGATTTTTTATTTGGTACAAAATGTTTTATTTGGGTCTCTGCACAGAACATATCTGCAACGTTTCTTATCAACGGCAGATTTGTAAATGTGATAAAAGAATGGGATAAAAGATCAGCCAAATGACAAATGATTTAGGTAAACTAAAAAAATGGTCAGTGCTGTGGCAATTGAGTTTTAATGTGGATAAGTGCAAGATAATGCACCTGGGACGTAAAAACCCAAGGGCTGAATATAGAATATTTGATACAGTCCTAACCTCAACATCTGAGGAAAGGGATTTAGGGGTTATTATTTCAGAGGATCTAAGGGTAAGTAGTCAATGTAATAGAGCAGCAGGAAATGCTGGCAGAATGCTTGGTTGTGTAGGGAGAGGTATTAGCAGTAGGAAAAGGGAAGTGCTCATGCCACTGTACAGAGCACTGGTGAGACCTCACTTGGAGTACTGTGTGCAGTACTGGAGACCGTATCTCCAGAAGGATATAGACATCTTGGAGAGAGTTCAGAGAAGGGCTACTAAAATGGTGTACGGCTTGAAGGAGAAAAGTTACCAGGAAAGGCTTAATGATCTTAACATGTAGAGCTTGGAAAAAAGACGAGACAGAGGAGATATGATAGAAACATTTAAATACGTAAAGGGAATCCACAAGGTAGAGGAAGGGAGTATATTTAAAAGGAAACAAAATAGCAAAACAAGAGGACATAGTCTTAGATTAGAGGGGCAAAGGTTTAAAAGTAACATCAGGAAGCATTATTTTACTGAGAGGGTGGTGGATACATGGAACAGTCTTCCAGTTGAAGTGGTAGAGGCCAAAACAGTAATTGAATTTAAGCAAGCATGGGATAGGCATAAGGCTATCCTAAACAAAAGATAAATCCAGGTAAAGTATCCATGTAATTGGGCATACTAGATGGGCCGAAAGGTTCTTACCTGCTGACATTTTTCTATTTTTCTATGTTTCTATGTTCTATGTTTCTATATTGCAGGGTATTGGAGTATATAGTTGGCGTAGATCTAAAGGCTGGCCGTCCACTGGCACTGTAGTCAGGTGACGGGATAACGTTATCGGCCAATCAGCATCGTCCACTGGAAGTGTCTGTGGATGACCCAGATTGGCCGATGAACAGGCTGCCGTATGAAAAAAGAAAACAAAAAACCCTGCTGCGGGGGAAAAAAAAACCTGCTACAGGGAAAGAAAAAACGATGGGCCCTATTACATTCTTTGCGCAAACGTTACCGTGTGCGCAAAAATGCATTACCGCGAGGGGCAAAACCCTTTTTGCTGAACGCCGTATTACAATATCCGCGCAAAAAATGCGCGTTAACGTCTACCGCGGGTGAACCTGCGCAAAACCTTTGCAAGTGTACTGTACTGCGCACATCCTATACTTAACATTGTGAGCGCAAATGCGTTTGTGCGCTGGTACGTGGATGGTATTGCAATCTATGCGCAAAATTTAACGGCCATGTTTGCGCGTATAATTTTAACGTCTTTGAAAAGCTGGTGGTAATGGCAAATCTGAACGTCCTGGCCGAAACCAAATACACCAGCCCGAAAAAAAACAATACAACAAAGTATAGTTATACATTCTACACATACCCAAATAATAAAATTGAGAAGTATTGCATTTTTTTTTATTGATGCAGCGTATATACACAGATTGATTTTGACAGGCGCAAAAACGTAACGGGAGACAATTGTGGTTCTTAATTCTGATTGGCTGAATTGCGTGAAAAAAACAGTCCGCACACTGATTTCCGAACGCAACATTGCTGCGCGCGCGTTTTTGCGCGTATCTTTTATGCGCGTTATTTTTTGACGGATGAAAGAATGTGCGAGGATTGTAATACCAGCGTTGTTTTACGCGCGTTAACGTTTAACGCTGCGCGCCAAAATTCACGCGTTCTGCGTGAGTTTTTATGTGAAGAATGTAATAGAGCCCTATCTATAGTGACGAAACGGTTATAGTGTTACCTCTACTCCATTTACATTTGTGTTTAAATTATATCTGATCAGATGGCCAAATAAACAGTCAACAGTCAAAATACCACGATGTGGGAAATCGTGTCCAGAATAATTAAGGCAACTTGATTGAATGTAGACCTATGAATCGTTCTACGTCATATTTGCAATAACTGGTAATGTAACTCTTATTATGCCACCAGTAAACCACAATAAAGAATGGATTATGGTGGTCTCCTGAAATCCGTAATGGGACAAAAAATATATAATTTCAAATTTCCTTATCTTTGGCCTTAGTTATATGATTACGAATTCACACATAAAGAACATTTTTAGGTCTTACGTAGAATTTACAGACAACCCATATAAAGTCATCAATGCGTCTGATTGTACATAAAATAATAATAACTGTATCTGGATTTAAGGAGAAAGAGATTTTGCATATACATGGATGGTTTCATAATGCTGAAAAATAAGTCAAGACTTGCAGCAGATGTCAGGAGTGTTTAAATTAATCTATTCGCTCGATGCTAGCAGATGTCCCAGTATGGGAGGATTTCATAGGAAACTATAGGGATGCTTTTAGAGAGGCAGAGTTACAGCAGCAAAAGATGTCAACAAAAGGAAAAAAATGCTACCTAAATACCTCAAGTGAACATAGCAAACTAGACATATGCTTATTCTTATTCATCACTTGCATCTGTTTGCATAATAAGGAGCTTAAATTCCACTAAAAGCACAATTCATCTTCCAGTGAATGTGAACGGAATAATCACAGAAAGTAACATTGTAGATCCATTCAATCATCCTGTCTCCCCTTATCACCTGGAACATTCTTCCTCTTGTGTTTTTTACATAATGCTTACACTATTTATGCCAGGACAGCTAGTTTGCACAGCTTGGTGTAGGCAAGGAAAAATTGAGAGCCATAGTTTGTTCAAGGAAAGTGTCATCTTTCATATAATCGTTGTTCAACAAATGAAGTTTGTTACTCCTCTACTTTTTTTTTTCTCGTATATTCAAAGTTTATTGTATCAGTAAAGTAAGGAAGTATTATGACGGAATGGGATGTTGTCCGCCTGCGGGTGTGCTCTATCTGCGTGGCCCGGCGCTTACCGCTGGCCCGACTACCGAGTGACGCGGCACTCGGCGTCTCGTGCGACCTGGCGTGACCCTGGGGAAGGGTTAGCGGGCGGTGGAGGGGACCCCTGCCTAGAACCAGCCCGACCACTGAGCCATACGGTACTCAGCGTCCCGAGCAGCTGGTTCACTGACCTTGTGGGGGTGGAGTACGTCTGCGGGCGGCCGGCCGATTTCGGAGATCGGATCTTTTCCGGCGGAATATTCGGATCTGATTGCGGAAGACTTTTCGGATCTTAGATGGATGCAGCTTCGGATCTTGCGGGATCGGCAGAGTATTCGGATCTTACCGCGGTCACTTGCAATACCGAAGCGCGGTACACGGCCGCGCCCTTCGGATCGGATCTCGGGCTAATAGTCTGGGAACCGAACACCATCCGCTGCGCCTCTGTCCTGATGCGAGATGCAGGCACAGAGCGCTCGGTTCGGTTCGGATCGAGTAAGGCACCGTACCCTGAGACCGCGGGGGATACTCAGACGATGAAGTACGGCGGAGAAATAAAGACATCAGTCGAGGCTGGATGCACTGGTAAATCTGGGTTTATTATTCACAGCTCAGGCATTTATCAACTTTACACAAATTATGAATACAATGGAATCCCTGTCCGCCCTCACAGGACCCATTGGCCATTACAGTTCGGGGAGTCGCCGATTCGGACCGGATGGTCCGAATCGGCCATTTTACGATTCGAACCGGATGGTTCGAATCGGCCATTTTCCGATTCGAAGAATCTGATAACGGCCACGAGGCAATCGGAAAATGGCGGCGGGCAAGGCAGACAAAGGGAATACATTTCACAACACAAACGGGGACACTTTATTACACCACACATAACCACATCTAAATAAACGTACTCCAAAACTCCGTGCGTGCCACCGCACCTAATTGTCCATGGCCATATCACTGTCACTGTGCACCGCCCCTGGCTGAGGGTGCTGAGCCATTCCGTGACAAGTATATATAGATAAATCGAAGAAAAGGAAGCGTCAACGCACTTGTACGGGTCAGAAATAATAGCAACAGTTGTCATAACATGCTCAAAAATACCCAACCTGAATCTCTACAACTGCGTAGGGGATAACATTATCAATAGCGGCCTGCACCCCTCAATTGGGACTATTGGATCATAGGTGCCGATCTGGAAGCAGTACCTCACAATGTTAAGAACAAGTGCATGAAATGAAGAAAAAGAGGATAAGAAAGACAGAAAAAAAGAGGGAGGGGTGGATAAAACGAGACATCAGATGCAGCGCATTTGTGACGTCCAGCACCTTGACGCACAAAATGCCTTTTCATATCAGTTTTGTTTCTCATATTTCCCTTTTTTTCTACGTCCGTCATAAAAAACGGACTGTGTGGTGTCTACAGTATCTTCCGTCAGAACGGCCGTCTGTTGTGCACGCACGCAGAGTGCGCTCAGACTGCGTTTGTCTGATTCTAGCCTCAGGGGTTAACCCTTCCCTGGCAGCAAGTATAGCTGCATCTCCTTAGGGATCTCATATACCAGAGGCCTGTTCAGTTCCCCAGCAGCTGCTGAATTGCTACATTGCAGCAGCTCAGTTTGCTGCAGCAGTCTCACTGGACGCTTTGGCTGTGTATATTGAAGCAAAAGGTCGGAGGATTGCTTGACGAAAGGTGCTGATTCCGCAATATCCACTGTTGTCCATTTTATTAGCACTTTAGTGTTAATGTTTACCATGTTCCAATGAATATTTGGTGTTTTGCTCAACCAAAACTTCAAACGGAACATTTCCGTATTGGATTGTTATTTGCTTCGTGGAGGCGGCCATCTTTTCCACGTCACACTCAGCTACTCTGCAGCACCTCTCTACTTAGCTGCAAGTGCTAAGATAGTAGTGCTGAGCGCTGAACTGCAGCACAGCGTTCACTGCCAAGTTGCTAACTTAGCACTTACAGCGGCTGAGGAACTGAACGCACCTCAGTTCTCAGCATAGGGGAAGACAGATAAAGGCTGCATGTGCGAGGCTGAGGAGTGGCGAGCACAGAACTGCAGGAAGGGCTTGCTGACACGTATGTAAAAAAGGACAGATTTTTTTGGTTTATACTGGGGGACAGAATAGCTGCCCCAGTAACCCGTAGTGAGGGGACAAATTTGTTTAGTTAGCCTCCTAAAGGAAGGAGTAGGCCAATTTGTTTGTGTTTAATTTTTGTTTGGTAATACAAAGTGTACCCAGTGTTTAAAGAGACTTTGCTTTGTGGCGTTCAATAAACAGAGGTACACCCTCCAAATCATGTGCTTCTCTGAGCAGCCCTACCACAATACCCACAAAGGTTTGGATGATAAAATGTGAAAATATATATATTTTACACGCTGTAAATAATTTAAATCTGATTGGAAATTCACAATTTTTTTGTTATAGCATTCTGGCAGGACATGACGTATACATATACAGGGTTATTCAGAGAGAGGTGAAAAGCAAGAGAATGGCTGGAGAATGGAAAATTCTAGGTCAAAATAGCCAAACCAAAAAAATTCTCCCATTTATCTCACTTTCCAAATCGGCTATTTTGACCTAGCGTTTTCCATTCTCCTGCTTTTCACCTCTCTCTGATTAACCCTGATAATAATGATATATTTTGAATCTGCTGAGTCTGTTAGAAATAAAGATATATAATTTGTCCGGGTCCTACAATAAGACAGGACTTTAAATCGCGTTTAGACTAGGGATGGGCTCGTGGTTCGATCCGAACATTGGCCGTTCGAAAGTTCTCGAACATCGAACTTTTTGGGACGTTCGCCAAAAGTTCGAAAAAAAAATGCTTAAATAATCCTAAAAAAAAATAAAAAAATAAAATAAAAAAAATAATTGAAAAATAAAAGACTCTTTTCTGCGGAATATTATAAGCAATGGTTTATTAGATTTTGAATTAAAACGGGAATATTTTTAGCATTGAAGTCTATGGGATAAAACATTCTTATTGCTAAAACATCAGGCAGACGAGGCCCTCTAATCAGGCACTGTAGAGGGCAGTCCGCCGGTGCCTCCCAAGGACCCCTTGAGGAGCATGCGGCCGCAGGATGACAGAGCTGCGACTGTGCGGGCTGGCCGGCCGTGTGCATGTGGCAGAGAGGTGGCGCAGGGAGGGAGCCAAGGCAGACCCCCCCCCCACAACCAGGATCCAGGGAGCCCCCACTGACCACCAGGCTAAGGTAAGGCAACACATTTTAAAAAAAAAAAAAAATCCGAGGACATCTTTAAATGTCCCCGGAACATAAAATAAAACTTTTCTTTCTAATACTCACCTGATTTCTGGATCCACAAACAAGCGCAGCCTCCTGTCAAGGCAACTACGCGCGCTGCTGCGAAAGACGCCGGGTTAAGCCGCTCACTATCTATCTATCCTAGACCCAGATATCCCTATCTGTCTATCCTAGGCACACTTTCTCTCGCAACAGGCACATACAGCGCAATAAAGTGGTCCCAGGATTGCAACGCAGTACCAATCTTCTCTTGAATTGGGTATTGACTAAGTTTCCCACAACCCCTGTGCCCACTTTCTTATTCTATTAATTACGCTGCCACCAGTTCCCCTGAACACTATGCGCGTCGCAGCGAAAGATGCAGGGCTAAGCAACCCACTATCCGTCTATCCTAGACCCAGATAATGACTACATGGACAACAATCCGCCACTCGCTCGCTTAACCAGCCATCCCCAGCGACCGCAACTCACAATTTCATAGTTACTCGAGCTTAACACAACAAGCAATACTCCAGTCTCTTTAGTTAGCGATGCAAAATGCGCAGCCGGCTTCCCCGCTACACTAATAGCATATCTTCTCGTTAAAGCTAGCATCAGACTGTGTAGGTGCTGCCTGGCAGTGTGAGGATTCATATGCTGCATTATTATACTGTAAAGGTGCTGCCCGGCAGTGTGAGGACTCATATGCTGCATTATTATACTGTAGAGGTGCTGCTCGGCAGTGTGAGGATTCATATGCTGCATTATTACACTGTAGAGGTGCTGTCCGGCAATGTGAGGATTCATATGCTGCATTATTATACTGTAGAGGTGCTGCCCAGCAGTGTGAGGATTCATATGCTGCATTATTATACTGTAGAGGTGCTGCGTGCCAGTGTGCAGAATCATATGCTGCATTAATTCTTCTTCTAACAAATTTGGTTACTTAACCCGTTTGCATTTGGATTGCAATATTGTGACATCCAGGGCCCCGGGTGGCGATCGGGGGGGCCCCGGACGCATGGTGCCACCAGCTGGCTGAATGCCAGGAGCTCCACGGCACCCGGCGCAGCTGTGAGTGATCAGGGGGCAGGGCATGGCGTGATGACGCAGAGCCACTGGGACCTTTAAATCAGGAGCGCGCACTGTACACCTTGCCTTGCTGTGGAGTTTCATTCCCGCATCGCTAGCTTACCGAATCAGTTTGTATACTTGTTACTGACCCTGCTTGTTCTGTGAGGACCAGATCTGTTGCCGGCTTTGCCTGCCATTTGACTATTCTGTGTACTCCCTACCTGTTCTGTTTGCCTCCTGTTGCTACTGGTGTTCGCCAATTCTCACCATATACAGTAGCACAGTACTAGTGCCTAAACGTTGTTGACCCGGTTTTGTTATAACAACTACTCTCGCTCTGCGCCCCTGTCTGGTATATTCTGCTGCTTGTTACTGCTGGTGCGCTTCCATCCTGCCATACACTATAGCACAGTAATATTTGGGTGCACTGCCACTGACGCGTGTACCAGATTCCAATCATTTTAATATTTGAATGCAGAGTCCACTCCTGCACTCTTCCACAATACCTCAGAGGGGTTACGTTGTGAAGGCACTAGCTGCCACCAAAGGTCCAATTTTAATGCACCTGTTGTTACTTTCATCCAAAGCCTGCATAAGTTTCACCATAATTTAGCCAAAAAATCACTAAACTTGTTCTGTGTGTCCTAAAACGTCTCCTCTTTTCATACAGGCTGCCGCCCAAGCAGTTGTTTATGAATAGATTAAAAGGAAAACCATTTACCGCCATTTGAAATGTCATTTTTTTGTTTTTAAATGTTTCTATACATCCTACAAATCCGCCACTTCACGGGCAGGTTATGGGGACCTCCTAGGCATGATATTTGAAGGAATTTTTTGTTTTTATTCTTAACCTTTATTTCATGGAAAAATCACTGTTCCTTTAAAAATGGTTTTTTAAAACCTTTTTTTCCTTGTTTCCTGTCCCCCAGGGCACTACCTGGACCCCCATACACCTTTTATGGCAAATATCTTGCATATATGCCCTCTTAGAGGGCACTCTAAAAAAAAAAAAATCGAACGTTCGAGTCCCATTGACTTGCATTGAGTTTGGATCGTGTTCGTGTCCGAACTCGAACTTTTGAAATTGTTCGAGTTTGAATGCGAACCGAACACGTTGGTGTTCGGCTCATCCCTAGTTTAGACATGATGAGCATTAAATGGTCAAATTTTTTTATTTTTATTTATTTGCAAAGTATTTTACCAGGAAGGATACATTGAGATTTCTCTCATTTTCAAGTATGTCCTCAGCACACAGAGGTGAAATGGCTCGGCAGTGACGGAGTTAAACAGACAAAAAAAATCTGTCTTGTTTGCGTGAAGGTTTATACACAGGTGACACAATTTTTTTGCTGTTGAAAAGTTTCCATGACATGAATAAATCCTATATATTGAAACTCCAAGAAGAGAGCTAGTGTGAGCCTTAACTCATACACGGGAAATTATCTATTTAAGAAATAAGCTTTATAAATTATCTCCTTCCTTTTCAAAAATTAATCAAATGATCATTACTGTGAATATCAATATATCACTCTATATTCCGTTACGGCTCCTGGATGGCAGTGAGGGTTGTAGTATGCAAAGTGAGTATGAATGGCATTGTGCTTAAAAGTTAAAAATGTCTTAAATGATTAAAGATGATTGATCGAGACATACACGAGCTTAAGGGGACATAAAATGTATCATTATGTTTAATCAAATTGTCCCACAATATGTTACGTTCAATGGACATGCTTTTTATCCCATGATCTGTCTTCCCGCATAACTTAAAGGCTAAATCATACGCAATATTGGATTTAGAAGCTTCATTTTGGAAATCATTGTGCATTTAGATTCAAATATCATCGAGACTAAACAATTACCACGACTCTAAGCAATTAAAGGATCGTTTACCTTTCATAGTTACGGGTTCAGTCCAAACACCCACAATTAACACTGCATCCGAGCAGCCTGCGGCGCATCACTTGGACTTTGCTTCAAAGCGAGAACGAATTCTGAATTTTTATGAACCTGTATTTTCTGTCGCTGCTTACGCACGCCCTAGGTCTTGATGACTCTAATATCCCTCCATAATTACACCCCAGACCTGGCTATCTTCACAGCAGCATGTTTTGTGACCTTATAGATAAAGCAAATTGCAGGAGAGACAGGCAAACGCCGGAGTTCTATGTGCTCAAATTGTGAGTTAATGTGCACTGCCACATTCTATTTTCCTCTAATCAAATTACTTTCCGTTTTGAGGTTTGAGCTTGAATAGAAACAGGTAATGAAGGAACTTAAACTGAGCACCAAATGAATCGGTACAGTTGGCATTTCCATTAATGGACTGTGGCCATTATTACTTTCATCACTATAACTGGTGAGATTAACTCAGTCGTGCGCCAATATTGACAGATGGTGCAAGTTAAATTAAAGTGTTTCATATCTGCTTTTTCAAATGTATTTTGGCAGTTCGAGGTCGGCAGCCCCAAAATGTGTATTTTTATTGAAGCAATCAAAATTTCATTACATTAGGCAAACAATATACACGGAAAGCAATGGAACCCGTAAGTAAGTTTAATATTATTCATGATTCCTGTCTTCTGCACCCACTAGGAAATATGATATAAACGTTCATGGTTTTTTTAGATGACCTTGTCCGGCATATGGAATCTATTATTTTATTTATTTAGTTCAAAATTCCTTGCATATTTTCTCTAAATAGCACCTGTAAGCGACCCAAATGTAAATATACGCATCTGCCCGAATAGATCCATTTCACCTGGTTAAAAATAGCTTTTTTTAATGAAAGTTTAAAAAAAAAGCCATTTTAGTACGGAGTCCCTGTGAGAATGCAATGAATATTTTAACCCTCTCTACTAAAGAATAGAATTTTAAAACGAGGCATAACTCCCCTTAATGGATATACCGAAGGCAAAACAGAACTTTCACAACATTCCTTTGGTTTATGCATTCTTCTTTTTATTAAGGAATAGTGATGGGTGAGAAATGCGTTGGCAATTATTAAAGGAACACTCTAGGCCTGGGCTGTCAAACTCATGGCTCCCCAGAAGTTGATACTTAAAATTCCCAGAATTCATTCATTGCAAGAGATGGACAGGGAATCATGGGAGTTGTAGTACAGAAACATCTGGTGGCTGAAGCTTGACAGCCCTTTTCTAGGCCAAAACCAGTGGGGGGGGGGTGAAGGGATTAGTTATTAACTTCATGTCTCCATCCCAGCCTCCCTCCCATTTTCAGACCAGAGTGTGATACAAAGTTTTCCCATTTCCAATGCCGTGGTCTCTGTCATTGCCTCATACGGAACTATCATGCAAGCAGCCAATCAGACGCCTCTCAATGCTTCTGCTGAGACATTGGATGATTACCTTTGGATAATCTATGCAAAGAACACCATAAATCTGGATGGCTTTGTGATTAACCCCTTATGATCGGTTTTCTGTAAATACCATTAATGTGCAGCCATATAGTGCAGTCATTCATATGGATATGGAAGTTATTGGCACCGAGCCATAAAATGTAAATATTTTAATACAATCTTTAGGAGTCTTACTGCTATGTAACACACACCTAAATTAGTAAAATGATAGGACAGGACTTGCTGAAGTTGAAGTTGTTATTGATTTTTTTTTCATTGTTTTTTAAATCACGTTATTCTCATTATGAGGAACAGTTTTCAAACGTGGATCTGAGTGCCCATGTTAATTAGCCTATCTCCTCTAATTGAGAAATTAATGTAGAGAGCATAAGGGTAAATAATAACACCATTAAAGAACACTTGACAAAATGTACATTGATTTTATGTCACAGACGCAATGTTGAAGGCTCATCAATATCATTAATTGAGTTGTTGAGTTGTTGATTTCCATACTTTATAGTTTGAACTTTGTAGTTAGTGGAAGCAATTGCTTCTGATAAAAGGCGTTCTCTAAATATTGACTTTAAAGAGAATTAATATTTTTGTTCAAAATGCTCAAATTCTATCCATTTTTAAAACTCAACTACTTTTCCATATTGGTTATTTTCATATAAAATTTCTAGTTGTCCACAAGTACACAGTATACAGACAAAGACTGGACTTGGTGCACAGCAAGCAAAGATTGATGGGCCAGAATGGGTGTGGGCCGCCAGTTAGTTGGGCTTCCCAGGCAGTGCAGTGTATCTTGCAGGTGCTAGAGAGATCAGATGAGCTTCCTAACCGGAGCTGCAATAGTGAAAAAAAAAAGGGTTGCAACTACATATGGCCAAAAACCCTGCCCCTGCCAAGACTAAACTCCTTCACCCTTCACCATGTATTATATGGCCGGAATAGCAGTCAGCCATGAGCCAGGTGAGAGACGAAGACTCCCACCCAGCCCATGTATGGACAGTGTTGCTTGAAGGCAGTAGGGAGACCAGAGGATCTTCCTATTCGGAGTTGAAGTAGTTAAATAAAGTGGATACATATAAGCAGCTATGGCTGGAACCCCAAACCCCGTTCCTGGACAGCCTAAGCTATTCCCTCAGGCTTATCCCATGCCTACTGTAGGAATAGGACCTCTCCATGGATCTTGCCCACATGACCTGCTCCATGGTTCTGTTTCCCACAAAGTTTGTCTCAGAATTTGGACACTTGAAAAGCATCATAGCCTGAACATAGCATGATTAAAAAATAAGCTTTAAATATTTTCAAAATGGCACATATATATATATTCCCCTGTTGAAGTCAAAAACAGCCACATTTAATCTAGGTAAACCACAAAGGAATACGACAAGGGCGCAAGATTCCGAAAACTTTATTTTTGACATCAGGGAAATTCTATGAGAAACATGGGTGACATTTATCAGCAATAAATGCACAAAATGTCATATTCTGCCTCGTGTACGATTTGTGAAAACATTAAAAATCCATCTGTCAACTAATTTCTCTATAAAATTTACAAAGCTATGCAATTTGCTCTATTCTACAGTGAGATCATGTTTCCCTCATCCTTTGTTCCATCCAGTGAATGGGAGGTCAGTTACCAAATATTGGTTATAATACGCAATGAGGATGATAGGGTTGTTCCTGAGCATTCATAGAAGCATTAATATGTGTTTAGCTTATTCCATGGATCTGATAATGGTTTCTTTAGACTGAAGCTATCTGTCCTTTTGAGTAGGGTTACATTAATTTCCTGGGATTCTGAATTAGATACATTTTTGTTATTTTGAGCTTTCCCAAATCGGTTATTTTTACCAATACTGTCCTAAACAGCTGTAGGAGATAATAGACACTGCACTATATCACTGCTCATCAGTAAATATTCTACGTAAAGGTTACATTTTATCATTTTATGTCTTCTGTGTCATGTCACACCTATCTCTGCATGAACGAGGGCTAGTTTTCATGTATTTTTTATGCATCATACTACATTGCCAAACATATGTGCAGATTATTTACATATACAGTACCTAATATCTGGGTACCTAAAGACTCTAGGCCAGGGATGGTAAATCTCATCAACCCAGACTTTCACCACTACATATTCCATAATACCTAACCACGCATAGGGCTACAGGAAAATCATGGGACACGTGAACTTGGCAGCTCCGGGCAATCTATCTCCTTGCTTACTTTGCGGCATTCAGCCCTTGCTGGATGTTCCAGGAATGCGATCACTGATTGCCCTGCAGCCTGTGAACACTCGCATCCTCATAATGGTGCTGGGCTGCCCATAGTGATTGTCACAGAACTCCGTTCCTTGCGCTGCTTCATGCAGCGTCGGTGCATGTGTGAAAGGTATTTTAATGATAGGTAGTTTTTAATTCTTGCATTAGTGTGAAATCCCCCCCTCCCATTTAAAGTGTCAAACCCTGCAAGTCTTTTCTTACATAGGATGTTAGCCCGTAGAATTTAGCCGATTTCCTGTCTGTGCAGGAAAGGGTGTGTGGACAGTGTAAGCTAGAGAAAAGCCATCTCTGAATCATATGTAGTAATAAGTGTGGTTAAACTTTGATGTGGAAATTTATCTGTATGCTGATTGGCTATAAGTTCTTTGAAATTTAATAAAACAGTCTGTCTGGCAGGGGATGTCCAGACATGACCTGAAGCTGCATTGCTTTGTGGCTGATTTTGGTGTCTCTCGCCATGGCGTAGCGCAGCGTGGCGCAGCATCTTACTTCCATTTTAATATATAAGAAGAAACTTGAAAAAGGTTTATGGCATCCATATATGGTAATTATATTAGGGAATTTGTTATTGTTAATCTAAAATTGAATTTTAACAATGTGTATCGCTCCATACGTGCACGTTCTGGCGCACAAGAGTGATGCTTACCAATGGAAACCACACTACGCCTGCACAAACTTCTCTTTAACGTCCTTAACTTGCCTTGTTGTGGTTTCTGTTTAGATCCGAATAGGGCATTTATTCTGATTGCGTATTTGGGTTTGACCCAGCTTGCCTTCCAGACTACCCTGTTCTCAGTGTTCCTGACCTGGCTCTGTTTTCTCATATATAGTGATTTCTGGAACCCTCAAACTTGGCTACTTTTTTTACTATTCTGTTCTCTTTTTCTCTGTCATCCGGCCGTTTCTAAGGACCAGGTTCCATACTATATCTTATTATGTCACTGTGTATTTGTTACACCTACCCGGCCACAACCAATGACTAGGGATGAGCCGAACACTCCGAGTTCGGTTCGGAGGTGAACCCGAACTCCAACTCAATACAAGTCAATGGGGTTGAAAATTTGGTTTTTAGAGTGCCCTCCAAGAGGGCATATATGCTAGATATTTGCCATAAAAGGTGTATCGGGGTCCGGGAAGTGGCCTGGGGGACAGGAAACAAGGACAAAAAGTAAAAAAAAAACGTTTTTAAAAGGGACAGTGAGTTTTCCATGAAATAAGGGTTAAAAATAAAAACGAAAAATTCCTTCAAATATCGTGCCTAGGAGGTCCCCATAACCTGCCCGTGAAGTGGCGGATTTCTAGGATGTATAGAAATATGTAAAAACCAAAAAATGACGTTTCAAATGACGGTAAATGCTTTTCCTTTAATCTATACATAAACAACTGCTTGGGGCGGCAGTCTGTATGAAAACAGGAGACATTTTCGGACACGCAGAAAAAGTTTACTGATTTTTTTGCAGTGAAAAGCAGGAGAATGACTGGAGAATGGAAAATTCTAGACCAAATAGCCTATTTGGAAAGTGAGATAAATGGGAGAATTTTTCTGGTTTGGCTATTTTGACCTAGAATTTTCTCTTCATTCATTCTCCTGAGTTTCACCTTTCTCTGAATAACCCTGTCAGGGTTATTCAGAGAGCGGTGAAGAGCAGAAGAATGACTGGAGAATGGAAAATTCTAGGTCAAAATAGCCAAACCAGAAAAATTCGCCCATTTAGGCTAGGGTCAGACTAGCGAATTTTTAACGTGCGTTTAGGCGCACTTAATCACGGCCGCACTAGCAGCAAATGACGGGCAATGACGGCCAATATACGAAGTACGGTCGCACGAAAGTCCGGCTGCGCAATGCAAGTGGAAAATGAACGCATTTTTTCGAGAACGCAGAACCGCTAGTATGGACGTACAGAGTGCGCTGCGTCCACTAGCGGCGTGTGTGCGTGATTTGGAGACGTCAGACCCTGCTCATGTCCGGCCAACATAACGTCCAGACACCCAAAGTTTCCTGGTTTGGATCCGTAAAAAATCACGCACAAAAATGCGCATTGTATGACCGTTTTCGCGCATACCGTGAAAAAATACGGCAATGCGTTCGGACGCACTTTTTGACGGTCGCTGCGAAGAATGCGTTAGTCTGACCCTAGCCTTATCTCACTTTCCAAATCGGCTATTTGGTCCAGATTGTTCTCTTTTCCTGCCATTGTCCTGGTTTTCACCTTTCTCTGAACAACCCTGAGAGAGAGGTGAAAGCCAGGAGAACTGGCAGGAGAAGAGAACAATCTAGACCAAATAGCCAATTTGGAAAGGGAGTTAAATGGGAGAATTTTTCTGGTTTGGCTATTTTGGCCTAGAATTTTCACTTCTCCAGTTATTCTCCTGCTTTTCACCGCTCTCTGAATTACCCTGTGAATGTTTAATCCCGAGGTGAAAAATAACATTGCTTTAGATGTTATTTTAATTTTTTTTGAAACACCAGTTAAATGCAGCATATTAGGAAGTTTTAGGAGGGAAATTAATTCTCAAATCTCAATCAGAAGCAGACACCACCCCACCCCCTCAGTACCTCAGTATAGTGTACAATGTATCAAATTGATTACCAGACTAAAAACACCTGGTGTTATGCCCGTTTGTGAACAGAGGTCATTTAGAGTTGAGAATCTTTCCACATACACATTAGTTTTTAATTCAATATCTAATAAACCGTTGCTTATAATATTCTGCAGTAAAGAGTCTCTTTATTTCTAGATTTTTTAGTATTTTTTTAAGCATTTTCTATACTTTTTTCAAAATTTCTTTTTTTTTTTTCGAACTCGAACCGAACACACACAAAAAGTTCGAAGTTCGTGAACTTTCGAACTGCCAAAGTTCGGGCCGAACTCCGAACCATCCGAACCCGAACAGCTCATCCCTACCAATGACCAGCACTAGATTTTCTCTTGAGGGGAATTCTCAAAGCACCAAAATTTCAGCAAAATTTAGGTGCTTTGCACTTTGGTGCACTACGGTGCTTTTTCAGAAATTCCATTTCGCCGACCCTTTGAATTCACTATTCACCGCAGGGTCACCGTAGTGCATTGAAAATGGAGTTGTCAAACACCGCCGAATTGGCTGCCGAACACAAACGAAGCCTGCAAAGTGGCTGCTGAACACTGTCAAACTGCAGAAAAACAACCCTGTAACTCTCCTATTCTCCTAATAGGTATTTAAACCGATAAAAATGTATTGTAATGTGTCTAATTAATAAAAAAAAGATCCTTAAAGATATTTTAAAAAGGTCTGTTACTGAATTTTTTTAAACACCTTTTTAAAAAATACAAAAATATGTACTAAAAAAATAGACTTTTTTTGTGGAAAATGAAAAGAATAAATGGTGTTTTAAACAAAAATGTAAAATTATATTATGGGATTCTCCTGTTTAAACCTGAACGGAATCATCGAAAATCATGGCATTTCACTGACACTTCGGTGCAGTTTGGCATTCTGTGAATAGATTAAACATTACTTCTGGGACAATTTCTTTGCAACTAAGAGTGCCGAATTGCTTTGATCTGCACCCTATTTGGCGAATTGACAGTTTAGTGAATAGACAAACTGCCTGTTCAGTGCAATTAGGCGGCAAGTTCGTCACTTTGTGAGTATCCCCTAACATTTTCTTATCTTCATGATGGGGTCATGTCTGCCATGACATTAGTATTCCCTTTATCCAAACATTGTAACTTATGCAACTCTGCCCATTTCTCAAGTACTACCCTTCATCTTTATATTGGCCGTCGCTGGAATCTAGACGCACTCTTCACCTTTCCAACCTGGTGTTTAAGAGCTTTTCTGGGAAGCTGCCACCCTACCTGAATAGACTGCTCCCCCAGCAGTTCCCTCATCCTATAACCTCCAATCCAGGACCAGCACCTTACTTGCAATACCACAATACAAAAAGAAAGTGGCTCGATCCTCATTTTCCTACAGAGCGACACAATTACGGAATAACCTCCCAGACACCATCAAATCTTCTCCCAGTCTTTAGTCACTCAAGAGCTCCCTATTAACATACCTCAATACAGAATGCACCTGTAAACATGCAACATAGTGACAATATTTATTTTCTGTTAATCTGTATATTTGTGCTATTTTTGTTAATATCTTGCATTTTATTACTTTGTATTTCTGTAACAATTAAGGCTAGGGTCAGACGAAAGCAGTTTTAACGTGCGTTTAGACGCACGAAATCACGGCCATGCTAGCAGCAAATGACGTCCAATGCCAGGGAACACACAAAGTACGGCCGCACGAAAGTTCGTCCACGCAACGCAAGTGGCAAACGAACGCATTTTTTCTAGAACGTCAAACCGCTAGTACGGACGTACAGAGTGCGCTGCGTCCGCTAGAGGCGTGTGTGCGTGATTGGGAGACGTCAGACGCTGCTAATGTCCGGCCAACATAACGTCCAGACACAAAAAGTGTTTTATTGATGATCCGTACAAAATCACGGACGAAAAGGTGCATCGTATGACCGCTATCGCGTATTCTGTGAAAAAATGCGTCCATTCGTTCTAACGCACTTTTTCACAGACAACGCGAAAAATGCGTTAGTCTGACCCTAGCCTTAATGTTGTCAAACCCAGGACATACTTGAAAACGAGAGAAATCTCAATGTATCCTTCCTTTATAAATAAATAAATATTACCTTTAATCCCTTAATGCCTCTCTATAACTTCTTACCCAAACATTTCCCACTGCTCTCACATCGCCTCGTATTCATTATTATTATCATCATTTATATAGCGTCAACAGTTTCCGCAGTGCTTTACAATAACCAAAGGGAACGAGATACAGATAAACGGACACAGGATGGAAACAATAGGTGTAGAGGGCCCTACTCATAGGAGCTTACAGTCTAGACGGGATTGGGGTTGAGGAAGACCAGGTGCGTTTTACTGTGTGGCAGGATCATTAGTGTCAGTGGTTTGGGAATGGTGGAGCCATAGAAGCGGCTTCAATCATGTGTGAGTAGTTGAGCAGAGGGATGCGTTGCCTCAGTGATGTGGTATGTCATATGAGCCCTTTAACCTACTTTGGCCTTATCTTCACAATACCTTTTACCACCACTTTCGGAGAGACTCTTTTCAGTGCAGTGCTTGCTGAATCAAACATTACTAAGTCGCTACATCTTTCCCTCTCTGGAAAGAATAACTGCATTCATTATTAAATCTGCAAGTATCCCTGAGGCTGCTAAATCTGCTGAGTGATGCCAAACTTCTTTTTTTGTCTGATAATGGCATTTTAATCTGTAATGCTACTTTGTAAGTCTGTGCTTTGACTTTGCTAATTTGAGAAAATGCAAAAAAGCATATAAACACAGACTTTTTAATGTATATTTTAGCAGTTGGATTGCTGTTTGGTGAAGTTACCCTATTTTAGGCCGGGGTCAGACGAACGCACTAGGTCCGCCCGTACTGCCATGCCTCCCAGCGTCTGTCGCAGTGTTCTGATGCTTCGAAGGGGCTGGTCACACACTGTAGCGCGTGCACGAATTGTGCGCACTACAAGCGGACGTGCAGAAAGCCTCCCCGTCAAAATGCTAGACATGTGGTGGACAGAGCTGCAAAGTGTGATCCTCCATAGGGAGGTCGAGCCTTGCAGTGCTGAGCGCACTAACTGCGCTCAACGAGGTGGCCAGACGGGTGTCAGAGTGGAAGGACGCTCACTCTCACGGACGTTCCTTCCGCTCTCAAAGACGTTCGTCTGACCCCGGTCTTAATCTAAGCTGTTGGAATTATTTATTGATAATATTCACATACATTATGGTTCATTTTAACCCCTTCAATGCCAATCAAGTGGTTTTTTTTCCCAGCCATTTTTGGTTCGGGAAATAGAATTGCAGGTTTACCAATATTTGGGTTCTCGCTCTCACTATTTTTGATTGAAATATCGGCTTTAGTAATCAGAATTGACTGGTATGATCCTGATAAATGGATTTTCATGCAAGGAAATGGAGGGAATTGAACAAAAATATTGTTTGATCATTGGATATTTCTACGAGTCATGTTAAAGGCACAAATCTGTATAATGCTGGTCCAAAATGAACCGTTTCAGCCCTTTTACCGGCCAACTTTTTTTTTTGGACCTGCGCCATTTTTCGAATGTCGGCTCCAGACAAAGTAAATCTTTTATTTATTTATTTTATTGACAGCAAGCAACTGATATATTTTTTGGAAGAAAAAAAAAACCAAACAATATAATTTAATCGAGCCCTATATTTGAAGCACAATTTCAATGTATGTATAGCGCAAATTGGTTTTCCATAAGTCCACTGGGTTCTGGAAGTGGACTTATGAAAAACAACTCGGTAGTGAAGGGGTTAAATAGTACGGTTTTCCTCCTTGTGTCTCCAGCTGCAATTCCAATAACCCTCTGTCACTCCGCATACCAGTGGGTATTTGAATATTTAATTCTGATTTAAAAGCAATCCACGTTATTCTTTTTTCATTCATTAGATTGCTGGTTGTGGGTAGACTTGTGCACAGTGGGGTTTTTTCATTTTTTTTCCATCTCGGATGATTTCGGGCCATTTTAAACAGTTTTTTTTTTCTTTCATTTCAGGTTGTTCGATAGTTCACCGCGATTCGTAATTTCAAACCGATCGGAAATATTGGATCGTCCAATATCGTTTTCAGATCATTTCGGATTGGATTCGATTCATTTATCAGATCCGATTCATTATCATTATTGAAACGCTGTTTGCAAAAAAACTATTGAACGAAAACTTTAAAAAAAAGTTAGGAAACCTAGAATTTCACCCAAAAAATCCTAAAAAAAATAAACAAAATGGCTTATTGCTGCAAGTGAAAAAAATAAACAGTTTAAGAAATATTTAGTAAAAACAGGAATTTTTTAACATTAAAACCTATAGGCGAATCCTATAAATTGCAATGTTAAAAAAATCTGCGTTTTTTATTACTTTGAAATGATTTTGTTCAATTTTTTTCACTTTGTGTCATATTCATTCTGGTTTTTTTTTCCATTTTGGAATATTTTGTTCGGTTTTGGGTAATTTTCAGTACATTTTTCACGTTTTGGATCATTCTCGTTCCATTTGATATCATTTTGGATCATTTTTTATTCGTTTGATTTAGTTTCGGATCATTTTCAAATTATTTGATATCATTTCAGATTATTTTCAAATTGACTTTAATTCTTAATATCGGATGGCCGATATTTTTTTGCGTTTCCGAAAAATTTAATAACGAAAATACAAACCTCGGACGAAATTTTGACGATATGAAATGCACATGTCTAGTTGTGGGGACTTGACTTGAGGACTTAAGGAACAAGATCACTCAATAAAAAGGAGAGGAAGGTAGTGATATTCAATAATCTTCACTGCTCTGTGTGTAACTGGTAACTTAAATGGAAGCTGCTGTCATGCCCCATGGCTGCCACCATCCTGAAACCCCCCCTGGCGGTTCACTTCCATCCTATCCCTGCCCTGCAACCAGCAACCAGCATCCAGCATTGTATGAGTTAAACACCAATACACACGTGACTCACAAAATAAAGGGCTCAGCCCCGCACACACACACTGCTGGTTCATTACAGCTTTTGCTCACAAAGAGTAAACACCGTTGCTGATCTGCTACCTGATATTTCTGCTCAGTATTCCTGATTTCTGCTACTACAACCATCATTTCCATCATCCTTCTGCAATCAACCTGGTCAGTCCTCATATTCATCCACCCTCCTCTACCCTTATCCTCTGTTTATTTGTGCAGACCACTGCACGCTGGGCTCATACTCGCCTCACCCCTGGTGCCACCACGGTACCATCCCTAACCCTGACAGCTGCTTATGAAATGTAATTTATTATTGAATCAAAGTAAGTGAATAAAAATGTAACTGATTATTGAATTATTTTCTTATTAGTAGACTTTGTAACTATGAATTATATTTGTTCGGAAACAATCAGCAAAACAAAGAAACAAAAACTTTAAAATTAAAATTCAGCATTACGAGGATTCTTTAATTAAAGCCTAAGTCGTTAGCAAAGCATACTCTCTTGGATGAAACTTTTAATGATACCGTTTTCGAGGGTTGTTTTTTTTCCTAGTTCTGTAAAAACAGTGATATTTGTGCATTTTATAGTGATATAACTGCACTTAGCAAGAGAAAAAAATATATAAAACAGAAGACACGGTAGTATTTAATGTCATCTCCGGCTCCTTCACTTAATTCTGTTATAATAATTAGTATTAAAAATGGTGAAATCTTCAGTAATTGGATTTGGATAATGGGTCAGTGAACTGGAACATTTTTTCATTGTATTAATTATATTCTCATTTTGCATGTTCTTTAATTTGCAAGTCAGCAATTAGCATACCTCGTTTTCCATTTTGCTCAGACGCTTTTTGTCCAAGCAACACATTATGTTTAAGGGAAAAAAGAAGATCGACTTCAATCAATTATTTGCTAATGCTCATTTATGCTCACACAGGTAAGTCCTCCAGCAATGAACCATTATGGTGACAAAGAGTCTTAAAAGAAATATGCTGGTTAAAGGGATATGCATGTCTAGAATTTTTTTTTTTTAATTGACATTTAAACACTTTTATACCTATAGACAAACTAGAATAAAATCAATAAAAGTTTTAAAAATGTGTCCATTTTTTTTATTACCTTGCTTCCTCTGTCATTTCTTCTTCTCTGGCCACGCCCCTCAGCTAGGGGTGTTTCTTCAGCTCACACTTCCTGAATATTCCCCGCCTCCTCCCCACCCACTACTCCACCCACTATACAACCTATCAAAGCTTCACATGAACTACATTTCTTGCTCCATCTTCCCGCACAGCCCCCATGCACCCCACTACTTCACATACGTGAAGCTGCCTGAGGGCTGGACTGTCCAAAGGAAGGGTTAGGTCTGCCTCGGGAAAGGTTGGCATAACTTGGATAGGAATAAGGCAAGTTTGTGGGTGAGACTTTGAACTTGCCGCGACATTTGTTCAGTGTGCTGTATAGTAAGGCCTAGAACCAAGGTCGACCAACAGACATGTTCACGAATAGCAGCAATTTTAATTTCCGCAGGGCTTTACAATAACCAAAGGTAACGAGATACAGATAAACGGACATAGGATGGAAACAAGAAGTGTAGAGGGCCCTGCTCATAGGAGCTTACAATCTAGGGCGATTAGGGTTAAGGAAGACAAGAGGAATTGCACTAGATAGCAGGATCATTAGTGCCAGTGGTTTCGGAATGGTGGGGCCATAGAAGGAGCTTCAATCATGTGTGAGTGGGTGAGCAGATGGATGTGTTGCATCAGTGATGTGGTGCACTAATCTGAAGAGATGGGATTTCTTGAAGGCCCAATGATCAGGGGAGAGTTTGATAGGGCGAGCCAAGTCATTCCACAGGACCGGAGCTGCCCTTGAGAAGTCTTGGAGGTGAGAGTTGACCGTGCATGTGTAGACAGATGACAGGTGGAGATCATCCGCTGACTGGAGTTGTCTAGATGGGATGTGTTTGCGGAGTAACGAGGACATGTAGGGAGGGGTTGAATTATTGAGCAATTTATTGCATAGCCATTTGTAAACTCCATTATGTTTAGACAGATAATACGCTTAGGCAAATCAGCATTCTTTATATAGATATACATCCTGCAAGCCTGTTATCTTTCAGGTGTATTCACTAAAGTTGAAACTCAGGAGAATTGGCAGGAGAAGAGAACAATCTAGACACAGGGGGCTATTCAGAGAGATCCGAAATGTGGCTGAAATGTAATCAGACACTGAAATTCAGCGTACAGTGCCGTTTCGGGGACATTCGGCTATACAGAGAGCAGGCAGTTTGCAAAATTCTGGCGAATTGCCAGGTGCCTGTTCGAGGGCAGTGAAATCCCCCATAGAGAAGCAATGGTTCGTCTATTCAGAGACACCAAACAGCAGAGAAAAGTTGCCGAAATGCCCTGCTGTTCGGTGGTTTAATTCGGCAGGTTTATTCAGGCGAATCCCATAAGCTTCATTGTTAAAAATATTCCCTTTTTAATTCAATATGTAATAAAGCGTTTATCATTTTATTCTGCTGTAAAAAGTCTCTTTATTTCTAGATTTTTTTAGGATCTTTTAGGCATTTTTGGGGATTTTGTTCGGCAACATTTTTTTTATAATGTATTTTATTTCTTCTCTAACAGACCTTTTTATTATCATTCATTGGATCTTTTGTAAATTCCAGACATTTTCATTCACTAGTTTTTTTCCAAACAGCGTTTCAATTTTAAATCTTTCAAGCTTACGGTTTATTTTATTTTTTTACCACGTTCGTCAGCTTGTTGGGTTTTTCCGGCGGCTGCTCTGCGCTGTGATCGGCGACTCATTGGGTTTTTCCAGTGTGTTCGGCGAGGTTTTTGGTGAGTGTTCAGCAAGTGTTTGGTGGGTTTACAGCGGGTTTTTCCTGCGCTACGGGGGCCCCTGCGGTGCTTGCTGAATACACCGCAGGGTCGGCGAACTAGAATCGCCCCGAATTGCGGGGAACGAAAGGTCACCGAACGTGCGGTGACTTTTTGTTTCTCTGAATAACCCTGCAAATAGCCGATTTGGAAAGTGAGATAAATGGGAGGATTTTTCACTTCTCTAGTCATTCTCCCGAGTTTCACCTTTAGTGAATAGACCTGTATGTTTTTTAGTGGACCCTAGGTTAATTTCACTGCCGCAACATAAAACAAGGCACTCACAGACCATTCTTAAAAATGCTGGTTTCATTCTCAGCGAGGTTAATAAGATCAATGAGTATAAAGGATCACTGTGGTCCTTTAACACATTTCCATTTAGGTTACATAGATCTATGTTTCAGACCACGTCCCCCAACCACTTTCCATTCACTCCAACATGTTTCCGTTATTAGATTTGCTTTAGCTCTCTGATACGTTTTCGTGTTTTCATTTTTCTTCAAAATATTGTTTGTTTTCCACTCCTTGTTTGTCAAGCAGGAAGCCTGGTCTATGCCGTATAAAATCTTTATTAATATCATTGTCACATTAGCATGCTGGTCTTATCCCTTATACAGAATGAATATAATATAAATATATTACTGTTTTAATAAATGCATTTATAGCAGTTATTTTCTAAACAATGCATTATAATCTGCATATTTCTTTCCATCACAACATTTTGACCATCAGGTGATATTTTCCATCTGCGATGTGAGCAATAAATAGAAAATACCATGCACATTAATTTTGGTTGTTGAATGGCACTAGAAATAAAAATAGGTATTGAAAGTCATAGAAGGATTTTAATTTGCCAGATGGTGGCATGTTTTTCCACTTTGGAGCACCTCTATACTCACCCTTCCCAGCTGATTATATGTTTCAGACAAAATCATTCTTCAAGAACCAGTATCTTGCTGTGCGATTCGCAAGAGTGCAAAAGCTAATCATCCACATCACCTGAACAATATGTAGCGAGCTTTATACTTTGTTATAATAAGAACTAGATCAGACTTATATTCCACACACACTGCCTGCTCGGAGACCAAAACCCTCATTTCTCTCTCAATGTTTGAAAATCAGCCAAGTCTGAGACGCAGTACATCTGTTTGCCTACACATCAACAGCAATAGGTAATAAACTTGACATATAAAATGTGGTCCGTGCATTTGTTTTTATCCGAAAAAGAAATGGAAAAAAAAATACAATAAATCACTTTAAAGTGGAACTGAAAGCCAATAAGTTACATAATGTAAAGGTTTACATTTCCTCTGACCCTTTTCCCAATCTATTCCTTATTCTTAGAAATACACAATATTTCTCTACATGTTGTATTAGCAGGCCCGGACTGGTCTTTCAGCAAACTGGGTAAACCCCAAGTGGTAATGATGGCTGTGGGTTAAAGAATCTTCATAGTTGGCCCATGAAAGACCAACACTATCAGGGTTATTCAGAGAGAGGTGAAAACCAGGAGAATGACTGGAGAAAGGAAAATTCTAGGTGAAAATAGTCAAACCATAAAAAGTCTCCCATTTATCTCACTTTCCAAATCGGCTATTTAGTCTAGATTGTTCATTCTCCTGGCAATTCTTCTGGTTTTCACCTCTCTCTGAATAACCCTGTATGGTTAAAGAAATTCACCCTAAGCTGTCCAGTGATAGAGCGCACTGCAATCAACTACAAATCATTAGAAAAACATTACAAGGAAGGCCTTATTAAATCCAGCATAGTTTAAGGTGCTAAAATACTCATTTTACTATTTTCATACTCTATGCCAGGGGTCAGGAACCTCAACACCTCCAGGTTGGACCTACATTTCCCATGAGCCTCTGCCAATCTAAAGAGTGGCAGTGTATCATGGTGATTTCAAAACATCAGGAGGTCTAAGGCTTTTGTCCTGTGCGTTGTGCCTTCAAGTTAATCCGGTTTCTTCAGCAGCCTTCAGGATCCTTGTCTTCTTTGGTCACAGCAGGGCCTGGAATTTCTAGCACTTTTTCAGTGCTAATGATTTGGAGAGGAATGTGACCAACATACAAAATGTTACTCTCCAAACCCAATAAAGTATCAATTAATAGTCAAAAATGCACAAAATAATACTTATAAAAAGTGGAGAGAAAAGGAATACGATTCACAAACATGTCGTGTAAAGTGCTACTCACAGCTCCTGCTACCTGTTCTAACACTTTCTGTTGCAGTTATTATGGACACCTCATCCATGTGTCATTCTGCCATGTCATGATTTTGGCGTCTCACATCGTTCTCGCACTATTTCGTACATGAAAATGATGCCAACCAATGGAATAACCTAGGAACCTATTTAAGACTTGGGCTCACTCTGTTCTGAGTGCTGTCATGGTTTTAGTTTCCCAAGTGTGCGCTCTGAACTAAATAATATTTTTGGTACAGTGACCTCAGCTACGGTTCCTTGACCATTCTGATCTGTCGTCCCTACTTTTTGGCTAATTCAACTATCTCTTTGTTGCTGACCTTGGCTTGTTACTTGACCGTGCAGATTCCTCTGTCTGTATCGTGCCACTGGCTCCAGTGCCATTTCTGTACAAAAATGTGTACAGCGGCACACCAGTATCAACATTATCTGTGTAAGCATGGTAACCTTTACGAAATAATGGACTGACTAGGTCCCACACTATTTACTCACTGGTGGATAGAGAGTGGGGACAGTTGGGGGGGGCAGTTGAGATTCCTTGCCCGGGTATACTCAAAAGTAATACATTTATCCACTGGAGCTCTCACACAGCTTATAAAGCTTTATGCCATAATGGTCTCTTTGAAGGGATGTATTACTTGAAAGCAATACATCCCTTGTAAAGAAGCAAGGACTCATTAACCAACAGATTTTGGCTCTTCAAATCAGATGGGCAAAAACAGGCCACGACTTCTGAAGTGGGTCGTGGTCTGGGTGGTAAAAATTGTATGAAAAAAGTGCAGCAGACTGGTATTTTAGAAATAAGGTTTATCTAGGGTCAGACGAACGCATGTTTCGTGTCGTCCTTGAAAAAGTGCGTTCGAACGAATGGACGTATTTTTTCACGGAATACGCGATAGCGGTCATACGATGCGCATTTTCGTCCGGATCATCAATAAAACACTTTTTGCGTCTGTACTTTATGTTGGCCGGACATTAGCAGCGTCTGACATCTCCTAATCACGCACACACGCCGCCAGCGCACTCTGTACGTCAGTACTAGCGGTATCACGTTCTCGAAAAAATGCGTTTGTCTGCCGCTTGCGTTGCGCAGCCGCACTTTCGTGCGGCCGTACTTCGTATATTGCCGTCGTTGGCTGTCATTTGCTGCTACTATGGCCGTGATAAAGTGCGGCTGCACGCGAGTTCGCACAGCGTTCGTCTGACCCTAGCCTTATTCCATCACATCAGTAACAAGACGTTTCGAACCTCACAAAGGTCTTTGTCAAGTATGAATCATAGTTGTTCCCCTCCTATGAAATAGTGACACGTATTGGAACGCCATCAATTAACCACTAATTGAGAACAGCAATAGACACAATAAATTAACTCTCAGTGTCAATACTCAGCATCCATGTGAAAAAAGACTTAATACTAGTATAGTAAAGACATTGTATTTATTTCATAAATATTAAGATGCGCATCCGCACAAATTACTCGGTATACAATTTCATTAAAGTAAGACATATGTAGGCTCATGATGTTCACACTTATTGCAGCAAGACAACTGGAAATCCATCAGAACACATTTGTCAAAAGGTTGTAAAATGATCCATATTATGTTCACATCTGAAAAAGAAAAAAGATAAAAAGAGCGAGACTTATGGATATACAGTATAATTTATAAAAATATGATTTATAGAAAAGTCAGCTTCTGTATTCAAACCGTGTGGAGTCATGGTATTCAAATGATATATCCAATATCTTTTCACTCCAACAAGTCACAGCCACTCCTGGACAGCTGGGGTGCAAAAAAATTAGAAATTGGAGACCTCATTTGCATGTCCTACCCAGAATTCCTTGCTGCATATGGGGAATGTAGCACATGAGCTCTGTGGGCAAAACAGTTCTCTGAATTGCTGAGATGTGTAAAGGTCTTCTACAATTAATAACTTTATTATTTGCTGTGTGGAGGCTATTAATCACACTTTTTGCCCTCTACCATAACTTAAATGTGTATTAATTTGCCCTCCATCAAATACCAACAAGTCATCACCTATCTCTTGCTGATGAGGGCATATTAAGCCCAAAACAGCTGTGGAGTGGTATTTATTTCCAGCCAGAGTTGCATTAATTTGTGGCCAAGAACTTGTATTGATGGGAGAGTCAGACGCTGCGTAAAGTCTTCTCCAGCACATTATCCCAAAGATTCTCAATGGGGTTAAGGTCTGGACTGTGTGCTGGCCAATCCATGTGTGAAAATGATGCCTCATGCGCCCTCAACCAGTCTTGCACAATTTGAGCTTGATGAATCCTGCCATTGCCGTCTTGGAATCTTGGTGCTGTGCCACCAGGGAAGAAAAACCCATTGATGGAAAAACCTGCTCATTCAGTATATTCAGGGAGCCAGATGAGCTATTTTTTTTGCAGCTGAAGCCTATTAATCACTGCAGTAATTATCCAATGGAAGGCTCACACCTAATCATTTAGTGAAATCCAGGTGGTGACTTTTTATGGCCAGGCAGTGTAGGTTTGTTTGATTTTGCTGTAGTAGTTGAGTATTTATTCTTTTTCTCTTTTTTCTACACACGTGTTGATTTTATTGGGAAGTGGTTCATATATACCACTTGGTCACATACTCTACTTTTCACAGTATTTGGCGTTTCTCTTTTTATATTTATTAATGAGGGTGCTGTATTGAGCATAATCACATTTATGAAGATGATTGTCAATCAGCATCACATCGCTGGGTTTTTATGTTTTTCCTCTATATATATATATATATATTTGAAGAATGCCTAGCTTTTACTACATTTCTTTTTCTTTCTTAGAAAATAGTAGGTTTCTATCCCTCTTATCGTTACTGTTACCTCTCTTTACAACCTACTGTTTATTTGGTCTTTACTTAAGCCTTGGAACGGAAAATAAACAAACAAGACATAACAAAGCGCACACAATGATAAGACTGTTTTTTTTTTTGTCCAGACAACAAGCACATAGGACAGCATTTACTGCCTGTGATGTACTAGTAGCATGCAGGTCAGCCTCAATCTTTTTCAAAGCTGTATTGAAAGCTTATGTCAGGAAGGGTTTTGCAATTAGTCGAAAAAGCACGCAATTCAGTTTCACTCTGCTGAACCCAATCTGCCAGATTGACAGCCAAGGTCTAATAGATTCTTCCAGTAGATAATTAGACCAGTGTAACGCAAGCACAAAATGAATTAACATTTGCACTTCAGAATGAATATTCAATGCTGTAGTATACTCCATACTGTGTGTTGTTTTCAGTGATTAGCAGTGTTGCTTATTAGAGGTTTGTAACATTTATTGGTGCAGAAGGAGTCCAATTAGACATTTTATAATGTTCCAGGGGGGTTTGGCGGAGTTGCTAAAGGTAGTTGGGTTTTCTTTACCTTTGTGGATATATCGCACCCTGATTGTCAGAGAACGGACAGAAAAAGATGCTTGTTGCATTCGCACTAGATCCATCACAAAGGTAGAGTGGGAATCGGGCTATAACAAGCGTTCGCGTTCGTGATATATCTGTATTCAGACATTAGTAAATATATTTCACATTCCAATTATAAGATAGAAACATTAGCTTAGCCAAGCTTGACTCCTGAAATGACAGAACAGTACAATTACAGACGAATACCATAATGATGTGCACAAAAATATTTATGAAGCAAATTGCTTTTAAACCTGATGCTAAAAACACTAATAAATCTTTTAGAATTTAATCATTCACATATATAGAAAAAGAAAGAATACATTTCTTAATATTGAATAGACGCGCTTTGTATTTCAATATTTAAGAAATTTCCACCATCTAGACTCAATGCAAAAGTACTGCGGGATGTCAGTCGATCAGCTACGCACAAAGAAATAGTATGTCATATGTGCTCAACCCTGTATAATGCCTACCAACAATGAGATTTGTGGCTCTCTTACAATGGTCATTCTAAGCATAAGTCCACCTGCCACATCAAGGCATATCTCATGCGTGACCCAAAAAAAATACTGACTACCACTGATATGTCATGCTGGAGTCCATGGGACTTCATGGAGACATACGTGAGCCCTTGGCATGTACATGATCTTGGAGAACTGGTTGAAGGACAGGAAACTATTTCCTCTTAGTGTCCTCCTGTTTGGGAAAGAGGAGAGAATGAATTTCACATTTTTTCCAAACCTCGAGACCTGTGCAAGACCTCACGCGTTACATCTAAATCTAGCACAAAGTTTTAGAACATCTAGCTCAAAGTCCATTAGAAAAGGTCCCTAGACAAGGGAACACAAACTCCAACCTTTCAGATGTTGGTGGCCTATAATTCCCAGCATTGTCTGAATGCAACAGATGGTCAGAGAATTCTGAGAGTTATAGTTCGGCATCATCTGTGGAGGGTCAGAGTTTTTAGGATACGTGCGGTAGACCATACTCCTTCACTGTAACCGCTTAGTCTATAGTGGCCACAAAAATACTGAACTAAATATATACAAATAAAGACAAAGAAAAATGCTATTATACTGGATCCATTATTAAGAAAATAATGATTCCTTTCTAGAGTTATGGCATCATAATTCTGAATGCCCTACACAAAAAAGTGTGCTGCATCCAAAGTTTTGTGTGGTGAATGACGATATAAACTGGGAATACATCTATAAATGCTTTGCCCTTCTCTTTCCATGCTCTTTTTTTGGAGTGTAATTAGTTATATTCTAGAGATCCCCGAATACTACATTCTTCCCATGAAAGCACCTTATCAATACACTGGCCAATATCCATTGTATTAATAGAGAGCTGGAGATTCACTGCTAACATCAGACTCAACCATAAAGTTCCTGAGATCTATAAGTGGTGAAGAGTAGGGATGAGCTGTTCGGTTTGGAGTGCGACCCAAACTTGGCCTGTTCGACTAGATCGCGAACACCGAACATTTCCGGGTGTTCGCCGCATGTTCGACCACAATGCATTTTCCCACTGGCCTGAAGCTCGTAATTGGCTACAGCCTTGCACCTGACCACAGGTCTGGTGCAAGACTGGTTCAACACTATGCCAATCACCGCTCAGAGTCCTGATTGGGCAAATTTTGCCCAATCATGGGCTCACAGAGCTAAGTCCCGCAGCACACTATATAACATTTCCACGCGCTGATTCTGCACGCATTTCAGAGGAGATTTTAAAGGAGATAGTTGTGTGTTGTTACTGCCGGTCTGCCACATTACTGGGGGGGGGGTCTCATTTCTACCAAATATCAGGGAATTTAGGTGATGTGTGTCTTGTCACTGTGCCAGCAATGTTTTGTGGGGTTTACAACTTTCTTTAAAACATTTGTGAATTGAGGTGATCTTCTGGGTCTTGTCACTGTGACTCAATGTGTCAGCAAATCTTTTTGGGGCTCACTAATTTCTTTAAAACATTTGTGAATTGAGGTGATCTGGGTCTCGTCACTGGCTGCCAGCTATCAGTGTGTCTCGCTGAGTTATACCAGAGTTCTTTAAATCTTTATACCAGAGTTGAATCAGAGTTCTGTATATATTAATCTATATATCACTCACCATGTCTGAAAGAACAAAAAGGACAGGCAGACGCTCCCAGACACAGAAAAGAGGGCAAGCAGCCCCTGTGTTGGGAGGCTGTGCCTCTGTTCATGGTGGACATGGTGCATCCTCTGCAGGGGCACGCTTGTCCTTTCTAACTGGTGCTGGCCGTCTTAAGCAGCAGCAACATACAGAGGACTTGGTGGATTGGCTAACCAGGCCATCCTCATCCTCCGAGTCCTCTGCCAGCCAGGCTTCTAGTGCTTTACAGTCCACCTCAGCTGCCAAAGCATCTAATGCAGCCTCCATGTCCACAGCTATTCCTGCCGTAGCCTCGCTATCACACACGGAGGAGTCAGCTGAATTGTTTGACTACAATGAGCGTGACATGCTGCTTGAGGATGCGCAGCAAGTACAGTGCTCTGATTCAATCTCTGAGGTTGAGCAAGGGAGTATAATCAACCTAGAGGAAGGGGGTGCCAGTGATGACACACAAATAACTGGCACTCATGTTGCCCCAGCAGCTGCAGCATACTGCCAAGTTGGCTCCAGTGATGAGGAGATAGGGGGTGAAAATGACATTGATGATGAGGTCACTGACTCCACCTGGGTGCCAGATCGAACTGAGGAATCAAGTGAGGAGGAGGAGGCACAGCAAACACGAGGCACAACATCCTCTGTGACCAACCGTAGCACTAGCCAGTCCAAGGCATCACATGTCAGAGCTGCTCCGGTGCAGAGCGCTGTTGTCTCAAAGAACACATGCAGGAACTCTGTTGTCTGGGAGTTCTTTAAGATATGTGCAGTAGAGCGCAGCGTTGCTATTTGTAATCTATGTCAGATGAGGCTTAAGCGTGGGAAAGATACCGGACACTTGGGTACCACGTGCTTGAGGCGACATATGAACAAGTGCCACACATCCCGTTGGCGCAAAACTTTGCGTAAGTCCTCCTCCTCCTCATCTGTCTCTACCCCCACTGTATGTCCTGCCATGTCATTGCCTACAACCTCCACCGACAGGGATGATGCTACAGTAATGGATGTACCAGGTCCTTCCTCACAATGTGACATCATCCCAGTAGCTGAAGATTTACGCAGTCAGATTACGTTGCCGCAGCTGCTGCAGCGAAAGAAAAAATTAGTCCCAACCATCCAAGCACAGCATCTAAATGCCAGCTTAGCAAAATTACTCGCATTGCAGCTGCTGCCTTTCCAGCTGGTGGACTCTGCTCCCTTCCGTGAATTTGCTGAATGTGCTGTACCACAGTGGCAGGTTCCAAAATGCCATTACTTTTCACGCAAGGCCATTCCAGCACTATACAGCACGTGGAAGACAATGTTATCCAGTCATTGGGAAAGGCAGTCAGCAGCAAGGTGCATGTGACTTTAGACACGTGGTCCAGCAAGCATGGACAGGGTCGTTACCCAGTGTGCTGTGAAGGTAATGTAACTCTGATTGCAGCTGGGAGGGATCCAAGACGGGGCTCTGTGCTGGAGCTTGTTCATCCACCATGCCTCCAGAAAGCTGCTTGTATGAGGTCTGTCTGCTCCACCACCACCACCTCTTCCTCCTTCTCTGTCTCTGGCGAAGTGGCAGTTAAACCGACGCCTGACAGGGTCTACACAATGGTTCAAGCAAAAAGGTGCCATACTGTGCTTGAGCTGGTTTGTTTAGGGGACAGGAGCCACACCGGGTCAGAAATTTTGTCAGCTCTGCAGGGGCAGGTGCAGAGATGGTTAACACCACGCCAGCTTGAGCTGGGAATGATCGTCTGCGATAATGGCAGCAACCTTCTCTCCACCCTATGCAAGGGTAAATTGACGCATGTACCATGCCTAGCACACGTCCTAAATCTGGTGGTACAGCGTTTCCTAACCAAGTACCCAGGGCTGCCAGAGCTTCTCATCCAGGCCAGAAAAGTCTGCAGCCACTTCAGACGGTCATTCCCAGCAAGCGTTCGCCTGGCAGAAATTCAATGGGAATTCCACCTTCCCACAATCCGTCTGATCTGTGACATGCCCACCAGGTGGAACTCGACATTAGCAATGCTGCAGCATCTGCACAAGCAGCAGAGGGCCATCAACGAGTACCTGTGTGAGTATGGCACAAGGACAGGTTCAGGTCAACTTGTTTTTTTTCCCCCCCGCAGTGGCCGATGATCAAGGATGCATGCACTGTACTGTCACCATTTGAGGAGGCAACGAGGATGGTGAGCAGGGACAGTGCATGCATCAGTGACACAATTCCTTTAGTGTTCCTGCTGGAGCACACTCTGCGGGGTATTATAGATGTGGCTCTAGAGGCAGAGCAGCGGGAGGAAGAGGAGGCCTTCCCTAGCTCTCAAGGCCCCAGTCTTTCCGCAGACAGCATTCCAGCGGGTCCTACTCAGATCAGACAGGAGGAGGATGAGGAGGAGGAGGACTATTTAAGTAGTGGGGCATTGAAGGTGGGGATTCCTCAAGGCAGGGTTTTGTGTGCCCAGAAGCAGAAGGGCTTGTTTTAACTTTTTGTCCTTTTTTCCTGTCCCCCAGGGCACTACCTGGACCCCCATACACCTTTTATGGCAAATATGTAGCATATATGCCCTCTTGGAGGGCACTCTAAAAACCGAATTTTCAGCCCCATTGACTTGCATTGGGTTCGAGTTCGGGTCCGGGCCCGGACCCGAACAAATGGGAAGTTCGTGTTCGGGCTCGAACCGAACTCTGGGGGTGTTCAGCTCATCCCTAGTGAAGAGCACTGCTCACTGCGGGAGTTCTTACTACTCAATGTAAGAATCACAGTGACGCAAACTCACTAATTTCTGAAAAAATGCCAAGGAACTATATGTTCGCTTAAGGAAAGTCAAGGAGAAGTATCAATAGGTGGCATGAACTACATTTGGTAATACAATATCAACCTTAGCCCACCAGTGTTGCTCATACCCCCATGTGTATCCCTCACATGCAAAATACAAACAATACACCTATTGTGACATATGTCCTTGTGATAATGCACATAAACACAGTCTGTGGCGACTATTCCTCTAGGTGCGTAAAAGAATCAGAGTTACTTATCTGTCACATAAATCTCCACTGGCAGTAACAGCTGTACATCACTGTAATGATGATGATCAAGCCTTATAATTATTGGAGATAGAGTATTTATAGTAACAATGTAGTAGTAGCAGTGATCCAGGTGTCCGGCAGTTGTGGTTCCACATCTGTGGAATCAACCCCCAGAGGGCTGGACCAATGTTGCAGTGTTAATGGTGATTGACCTGTGTGGTGGGTAAGCGTTTCAACTCAAGTCGTCATTGAAAAGGTTGTATAGGATAGACAGGTGTCTCCAGGGTATGGATGCAAACTAATTTTCATCAATTCATTAGAAGGGGGTGTGAGCTTGTCCTCAGATTAAAATATGTGGTGGGATACTTAGGCCGCACATGATCACAATCCTCCAACCGGGGGGGGGGAGTGAGGTAGCGTGGGCAGGCGAGGCAGCCGATCTGACCTGCCTTTGTCAAAACAGGCCCGATGATCCATCTGCGCATGTGTCTTCCATTGGGAAGACAAAAAGAACACCCTGGCTGTTCATGCACATCGGGCTGTCTACCAGCACATAAAACGTGTCTAAATAGAGCCGACCGTCGATGCTCGTACATGCACATTAGGTCTGGAACGGGTGGCGCATTCAGCCAAGAATACCACACATACGCTCTACGTGTCCTTATGCAGGCTGGCCATTGGCTCTGGGAATGCCAATGATGCTGGATCCCACTTGGAACACGACCTTCCAACAGCAGTGCCCCCAGAGGCCTGCAGTCCTCTCCACAGATGCCAGGTCTGCAAGCTGGAACATAGAGGATACCAGTGCAATAAAATACTAGGCCAGGGCTCAAAATTTCCACTCGCCCTCTCACCTAGGGTGAGTGATAATTTAAGCAGGACTAGTGGAAATTTGGCACTTGCAAACTGGAATTTGTTGTTGACCTCTCGGGATCAGAGGTGGTGAGTAACTTTCCAGCCTGGGTAGTACCTTAGGAATTCACATTCTGAACCCTCTACTAGTCTATGCCATTAACCCCCAAGTCTCCTATAGGAAACACAGAGCCACATATAAAAATACAAACATCAGATCTGCAACCAGCATCATTTGGATAGAATGGACTGGCATATTTAACAAAGGAAATTACCCTTAATGTATGTTATGTTTATTTTATAAATTGACACCAACTCCTATTACCAAGAGTGCGTTACACTCAATACAGGGTCGATACTAACCTCAGACATCTCTCATTACGTTTACAACCTGATATATATGTAATGTTTAAAATAGTGTTCACACTTCACATCAACATTAATAAACATCAATGCTAGTGTTTCTATTTTTGTGGGCATATCTTTTACAAACCTATTTATATCTGATGGTCCTGCACGCTTTTTTCTAAAGGTGCCAGGAATCTTCCCTCTGCCATTGTTCTGATGTTATCAGCTCCACGTACCTACAACCGCAACTCTCGCCTTCGGGACTTCTCCCAAGCAGCCCCCTTCCTATGGAACTCCTTCACACAAAACATTAGTCTCTCCCCATCTCTCCGGTCTTTCAATAAGTCCCTTGATCTAAAAAATATACTTTGCGACTCCTTGAGATACCCCTAAGCTTGTGGGAGGGGGGAGTAATTTTACAGCTCCGATTTCGAGGTTTCTTATTCAGAGGTAAAGGTATGGTCAGAGTTTCTACGCACACTCCTTTTAAATCTCCTATAGACCATACTATCCTTGTGTCACAATCATTCACAGGGAGGGCACCTTGCATATGCCAAGGTGAGGTACTGGTACAAAGAAAAGCCCAATATGCAGAGGATACGGAGTAAACAGCCTAGGCCAGAGACCCTGCACAGTATACAGCAGCCCTATTCTGAAAGACCGGTCTTTAGAATAGCTGGATATATAATACAATGACGCCGTGCAGAGTCTAAGGACCTACAGACGAGACAGGAATATATCAATATATAAACGGTACAGACAAGGAGTATCCAGATAGAGAAGTCAGAGAGAAAGCCAGAAGTCACCAAAACGTATACCTTATACAGAGCGAGGGGTCCAGAACCAGAAGATAAGTCAGCCAGGCAAATGGGTCAGAACCAGGGAATCAGTCAGACATATACAACCAGACAAATCATAAACACTTGAACTAATAACACTGGACATAAACTAGAACCTGGACAAACTATGCAACTGCAGACAGACTAGACCAAAGAAATACGGTAAAAATGAAAACACAAACTTGACCAGAATGAACAGCAGGGAGCTCTCAGGAACATACACGAAGCAGGAACTGAAGTGAACCAAAATGCAAGAGCAATGGGATATGGGCCCATTGCTTTATATAGGGAGGTGATCAGCCACATCAGCAACAGGAGAGCTAACGAGGAAACCACACTTAACCGCTGAGCTGCAACCCAGGGAAAGCAACACACAGAAACACATGGGAACCACAGACATCAAGAATACAGAGGGCAGGGGGACAGGGCTGGAACATGGGAACGTGACACCTTGTAGTTCCTAATCTAATTTAGGAGCTTACAATGTTTACGTGTTTTTATAGAGTTTCTGTATCTCTTGAGGTTCTGTTCTAGTTTAACTTCTGCGGCAACATAAGTAGATTCATTCCTGAATTTCTTTCAATTCTTTCCCCAATTTCAAATCAATCTTGAACGGTTGTACTTTGTAGCGTCTAATAATAATGTCCATAAATCGCATGGAGCATTAGTTTGTCACCTCCTCCCACTTCAATACTTTATTTTCTGTATTAATCTGTATATTTGTGTTTTTTTAATGTCTTGCATTTTATTACTTTATTTTTCTGTAACAACTCTAAAATTTCAATGTTCTTGAACCCAGGACATACTTGTAAACGAGAGAAATCTCAATGTATCCTTCCTGGTAAAATACTTTGCAAATAAATAAATAAATAGATACTCGTGCCATTCAATGAGAGGGAAATATACTTACAGGGTTATCCAAAGAGCTCCGAATTGCATGAGAAAGGTAACCGAACGCTGAAAATCAGCGTTCGGTTACTTTCCTGACCATTCGGCTATCCAGAGAGTAGGCAGTTCGCCAAATCCTAGTGAATTGCCTGAACATACGGTGCCTGTTCAGTGCCTGTTCGAGGGCAGTGAAATCCCCATGAAAAAGCACTGCTTCAGCTATTCAGAGAACGAAAACCAGCAGTGAAAGGTTCCCCTAATGTCCTGCCATTCGGTGGTTTAATTCGGCAAATTAATTCAGGAGAATCCCATAGACTTCAATGTTAAAAATATTTACGTTTTAATTCAATATCTAATAAACCGTTCATTATAAAATTCTGCAGCAAAATGTCTCTTTATTTATAGATTTTTTAGGATACTTTAAGCATTTTTCTGAATTTTTTTTTTTTTTAAAAGTCCGATTTTTTTTTTTCAGTTTACTTATTTTTTTTGTAACAGCCCTTTTTATTATCATTCCCTGGACCTCATATGTAAGTTTCACACATTTTCGCTCAGTAGTTTCTTTGCAAACAGCGTTTCAATTTCACATTCATACAAACGGTTTTGCTAATTTATTCACCTCCCTCGTCTGCGATCTCAGCTGCTTCGGCTGGGTGTGTTCGGCTCCTGCTCGAGCTTTTCGACGGGTTTATCCAGATGTTTTTGTGGCTTTTCAGCGTGCATTCGGTGGGTTTTACGGTTAGTTTTCGGTGGGTTTACAGCAGCTTTTCCCTGCAATTCGGGGACCCAGTGGTGCTTGCTGAATACACCGCAGGGTCACCAAAATGGGATCGGCAAAAGGAACCGAATTGAAGAGAACGAAAAGTCACCGAACGTGCGGTGACTTTTCGAATCTCTTTGAATAACCCTGTTAGTCATGGACCAAATGCCTGTAAAACGAGAGACGAGCTAACATACGTTTGCAATGCAATAGAATACAGCTAAACCATAATCGTTTTAAAATTTAAAGCTGTTGTGAAAAATAATCAGCGATAACAGAGTCCTCTATAGCTTTCAGAAAGCAATTTAGCAAAGTGTCATCGGAATTAGATTTTTCATTTGTTACTACGGTCATGTTACACATTCGGCCACGTGCTAAACCTGTCTAATTTTATCAAGATATGTTTGTTTGCGTTTATTTTGAGGTCGTTTCAAAATGTTTATTTTTCACAGAGAGAGAACTATGCCAAAGGGAAAACATCATTATCTAAAGTGACCGATATTTGCATGGAAATTAGTTTTAGATTTACTGCCCGTGCCTTATAACATCTTAGTTGCCATATTTGAAATGGCTGAATACCTCATACGCTTGGAAATGATTAACCGTTTTGCATTAATGTGTACAAACAAATTAATTTGTGCTTTTTATGCAAGGTTGACGGCAAACAAACAAAAAAAAAAGTTTATTATTGTTGCCGCATTTCACTGAGCTGTATACAAAACCCCAAACCTGTGAGTTAAACATTTAAAAAAAATATTAAAACAAATATATACATGAATACACAACAATTTGGCATTAAGGACATAAATATTAATAAAAGTAAATCGAATCGCTGTACGTTTCCGTAACCCAGGGCAGCATTTCTTGCAGAAAGCACAATGGAGACAGATACAATTATCCCGGAATTACATAGCTGTTTAAAATCATAAATATTTCAGCTGATTCCGTAGAACGCAGCCAGAAGCTTTTAAAAGGGTACTGAGACAGGTCAGAACTGGAATGTGACATAACAATATCCATTTGCACAGTAATGTATAGTATACTGAATAATCAAGTGTACAACAGAAATATAAATATAAGAGCTCTTTGTGTTTTGATAGAATGTTTTCACACAACATTTAATAGCTTTGGCCAAAAGAGAGACTTTCCTGTTGATGGCATTTATTTTGCATGTGCTTCATCTGTCTGGTAGTCTATTTGTGTCTGTCTCACAGTTCTTTTTCAAAGGTATCAGTATCTCTCTCTGCCAGTCTGTGTTCTCTGGTCTTTACTCTCTTCTAGACATTTGCAGAAATAGTAAACTGAACCCTAACAATGACCCAAACTCTAAAACAATCCGACATAGTAACCCTAACCCTAAACAAAGCATAAATAGTGACTCAAACTCTAAAACAAGAAATAGCAATCCTAACCCAAATATTAACGCCGATGCTAACCTTAACCCTAGAACAAGCACACAGAAGGAGTAGCCTTGAGCCTAATCCTAAAAAAAGCAGATAAAGCAACACTAACTCTAACCCTTTTCGTAAAACAAGCAGAAACGGTATCCCTAACCTTAACATAAAAAAGTACAAACAGTAACCTTACCCCTTATACTAATAACCCTAACCCGAAAATGAACACAAACAGTAACCCTAATCCCAAAACAAGCACAAGTAACCATAACCCTAATGGTAACGCTACTACTAACTTTATCCCTATTCCTTAAACAAGCACAAATAGTGACCATAACCCTAACCCTAATGGTAACGCTAATACTAACTTTATCCCTATTCCTTAAACAAGCACAAATAGTGACCATAACCCTAACCATAATGGTAATGCTAATACTAACTGTATCCCTATTCCTTAAACGAGCACATATAGTAAACCTAACCCTAATACTAAAACAAAACCTAACCTGTAAACTAGCACAAACCTGTACCTAACCTGTAAACTAGCACCTTTTCCCTAATCCTAAAACAAGCAAAAATGGCGACCCTAAAACTAACCCAGGAGTTGTTAGAGAACAACATGAGCTCAATACTGGAGCTCCAACCACATCTACTAAAAATCAATCATTTTTGTGTATGGATGGTTAACACATTCAATAAAATCCTGTATGGTAGGGCCTAATAGACATACAATACAACATCTCTGATCGTAGCAGATGCAATTAATCACTCTCTAAGTTGTGGTAAGCAGCACCACAGGCTTCACCTTTCATTGATACATGGCTCTCTATCTTGCATCGTTCCCATCAAGGAGGTAGGAGCTGCATGGCTTACACCTTCACTAATGACTTTATCCCTTTAACTCACCAAATACAAATATAAAACTAATAACAGGGATCAAAATTTCAAGTCCCAAGCTACTAACCAGGCCATAAGAGTTACTCGCCACCAGTTGCTTTACCTAACCCCTACCTAGCCCTTGACTCTGCCCCTAAATACACCCCCTTAAATTATCTTATGAAATTACACTGTTAAAGGTTTTATTTAGAATAAAGTTACAAAAATAACATTAATACCCATACATCAGACCCCAGATACATGTATACCCAGTCATCAGAGCCCAGATACATGTATACCCAGTCATCAGAGCCAGTGTGAGCAGAGCAAGAAGGCAGGGTAGCTCCTCTCCACCCCCTGCCAGTGACAGAGACGAGCTGGGTGAGGTGTGGCAGCTGATCCCTGCCACTGTGCAGCCTGGGGAAGGGAGGCGGAACTGTACGGTGGCACTGCCGCAATACGCAGCACAAAAAATGTATTGTGCTACCTGCATGTGCATTTCCATTCACCCTCACTTAATTTCCAAGTTTTGGAAATTTTGAGCCCTGCTATTAACAGCTACTTGGTACCTTTTTCAGATGGGAAAACCAGCATGGCTTAATTCCAAGTTTCATATAGTCCAGACTACAGAAGGCATTTATGTTTTAATAAATTTACTTTACCATAAATCCAGATTAATAAAATACCCATCTACTCAATCATTCTTTCAACAGAACACTTAAACTTAATGTAAATATCCACCTTAATGCTTTGTCCATCCTATCCGTAATTCCTCCTATAACTACCCAATTCATAAATTACCATTTCAATTTCCCCTCTTATGCTCTACCCATCCTAAATTTAAACCACTACACTACCCTCCTCTGCAACAGTAAATTTATAACACAGTGTTTCTAAAAACTATGTAGAAATGTCATTCTATTATTATTAATGTATACAAGTAATAAAAGGATTCCACATATTATTCACCAATAAACTGACTTTTTGTTTTTATAAATTCTTTGCTCAGTGTTGTTCATTGGAATAAGAAGGTTTGGAAGTCTTAATCAGCTGCGTTATAGGATAACTGGTTGAAGAAATTACTATGTTCGAATCGGAACACTAAAGCTAATAGATTTTCAATGTTGTTGGTTTGTCTCCGACTAATACAGTTGAATATTGTCATGCTACAGTGATTATATTACAGCATTCTCAATTTCCCCTGATGAATATACTGGGGAAGCATTCCATTTTTAAAGCTTCTGACAAGATTATTAGAGAAAAGAACTTATTATTTCACAAAAAGAGCTGTGATGTATTAATGATGGTCTCAACTCTGACACCGGCAAGAGAGACATTTTCTCTCAAGAAAGAGTGGCCTCGACGGAACCAGCCTGAGAAATTGATAAGCAAAATGCATTTCTGCAACACGCGGCACGTATTCCTTGATTTATAATTGAGCGGCGAATAGAGAGGCTTTTTCAGAAATACATAGCCTTGTCATAATTCCACTTGCACTTCCTGTAATGTCTACGGCATGCGAGGGTACATTTGCCAAACAAATTGATGGACGTGAACCCGCGCAGCAGAGAGATTTAGCAATTTGCCGATACCCCTGATTAATAAATGTCGCGTGTACAAAGCAGCCAAGGGTAATGTATTGAACATATTTACTAAATTATTTAACAACTGAAAAATAGCTTTATTTCCATGCTTCTCCAACGTAAAACGAGCGACATTCGTTTGAAAACGATGCCGGTGCTTCACGACTTCTTAGATTCCCTTTCGATCTCTCAGAACGTTTTTTTGTGTCGGAGAGCCGGAAAGCCTCTCAGTCACCCTAAAGGTTAAAAGAGTTACTTCTGGAATTAATATTATAAATCATACAAGAGGTGTTGCTGCAGGTAGACGTTATTGCCAAGCCGTTTATATGGTTTTAAATAGTCTCTACTGTACTGGATCCCAAGTGGCAGATAGCCTCGGGAAATATAGCCCTGTATATATGGTAATATATCAGTAATGGATACCTGGCACCAATGCTATTAAAAACTGGCGTTTCTAGAGCAGCAGTTCTTATGATATATGCATAAAGATTATACTTTGAAATTAAATACAGTCATACAAGGACTCTTGCTTTCATACAAATGAGAAGTCTTGTACCTTAAATAAATCAGGTCTCTAAAAGATTAGGTTGGCATCTATTAAGCCTACTTCTTCTGATCTCTAACGCACATTATTTCTCTGTATTAATTGATAGAGATGTGCACCGATTTTTTTTTGGCTCGTTTCGGTTCGTTTCGTTCGGATTTTGTAACTTTTCTCATCAGCTCGTTTCGGACGATTTTCTTTTCGGCTCGTTTCGTTTCGGCTCATTTTTCGTATCGACTTTTTTCCCGTGATTTCGGCCATTTTCGTGTTATCGGAACAGCTCGTTTTTCGTATCGACTTTTTTGTGATATCGGAAATTTTCGTGTTTTTCGGAACGTCTGTTCTCCTCGTTTCAAAATGTCTATTCCTTTTAACTGAAAGTTACTAATGGTTATTCGGATCCGATATTTCTGTCGATACGATAATTCTGTCGATACGATAATTCTGTCGAAACGGTAATTTTTAATGCAGAATATGAATACGCACACTGCGGGGAACAAGCGCCTCTCTGCGCGGTATAATTAATGCAGCATATGAATACGCACACTGCGGGATAGCGCCTCTCTGCGCAGTATAATTAATGTATACGTCTGTGTTATATGTATATGTATCCTGTCTGTATATTATAACTTAAAATGCAATAAAATTTTAATTTTCAATAATTTACAATGTGTAACGTGTTTTTTTTTCACATTTTAACATGCGAGCGTTTACGGTTATATTTTGTATGAGTTGCGCTTGTTAAAAAAATTAAATTTTTTGGGGTAAAATTACACAATTTTTAACAAACGCAACCCATACAAAAATCGTTAGTGCAGCATCATTGTTCACATTATAATTGAAATGGGAACAATATTGCTGCATTAGCAAAACAAAACAAAAAAAATTACTTTTTATTTATTTATTTATTTTTTAAGATTTTTTTATTAAATTTTTTATTATTTACATTTTTATACCGCAGAGACACGCTTCCCCGCAGTGTGCGTATTCTTATGCTGCATTAATTATACCGCGCAGAGAGTCGCTTGTTCCCCACAGTATGCGTATTCCTATGCTGCATTAATTATACCGCAGAGAGACGCTTCCCCGCAGTGTGCGTATTCATAGAAACATAGAAACATAGAAAAATGTCGGCAGATAAGAACCTTTCGGCCCATCTAGTCTGCCCAATTACATGGATACTTTACCTGGATTTATCTTTTGTTTAGGATAGCCTTATGCCTATCCCATGCTTGCTTAAATTCAATTACTGTTTTGGCCTCTACCACTTCTACTGGAAGACTGTTCCATGTATCCACCACCCTCTCAGTAAAATAATGCTTCCTGATGTTACTTTTAAACCTTTGCCCCTCTAATCTAAGACTATGTCCTCGTGTTTTGCTATTTTGTTTCCTTTTAAATATACTCCCTTCCTCTACCTTGTGGATTCCCTTTACGTATTTAAATGTTTCTATCATATCTCCTCTGTCTCGTCTTTTTTCCAAGCTGTACATGTTAAGATCATTAAGCCTTTCCTGGTAACTTTTCTCCTTCAAGCCGTACACCATTTTAGTAGCCCTTCTCTGAACTCTCTCTAAGATGTCTATATCCTTCTAGGAGATACGGTCTCCAGTACTGCACACAGTACTCCAAGTGAGGTCTCACCAGTGCTCTGTACAGTGGCATGAGCACTTCCCTTTTCCTACTGCTAATACCTCTCCCTACACAACCAAGCATTCTGCTAGCATTTCCTGCTGCTCTATTACATTGACTACTTACCCTTAGATCCTCTGAAATAATGACCCCTAAATCCCTTTCCTCAGATGTTGAGGTTAGGACTGTATCAAATATTCCATATTCAGCCCTTGGGTTTTTACGTCCCAGGTGCATTATCTTGCACTTATCCACATTAAAACTCAATTGCCACAACTCCGACCATTTTTTTAGTTTACCTAAATCATTCGTCATTTGGCTGATCCCTCCAGGAACGTCAACCCTGTTGCAAATCTTTGTGTCATCAACAAAAATACATACTTTTTCCATTAATACCATCTGCAATATCACTAATAAAAATATTAAAGAGAATGGGTCCAAGTACTGACCCCTGAGGTACCCCACTGGTAACAAGACCTTGCGCCGAATAAACTCCATTTACCACAACCCTCTGTTGTCTGTCACTCAGCCACTGCCTAATCCAGTCAACAATATTGGAATCCAAGCTCAAAGATTGCAATTTATTGATAAGCCTTCTATGCGGAACAGTATCAAAAGCCTTACTGAAATCTAAATAAGCAATGTCTACTGCACCACCTGTGTCTATTATTTTTGTTACCCAATCAAAAAAATCAATAAGATTAGTTTGGCATGATCTCCCTGAGGTAAACCCATGTTGTTTCTGATCCTGTAATCTATGTGTTTTTAGATGTTCAACAATCCTTTCCTTTAACATGGTTTCCATTAAATTCCATTATTCATATGCTACATTAATTATACCGCGCAGAGAGGCGCTTCCCCGCAGTGTGCGTATTCTTATGCTGCATTAATTATACCGCACAGAGAGGCGCTTCCCCGCAGTGTGCGTATTCTTATGCTGCATTAATTATACCGCGCAGAGAGTCGCTTGTTCCCCGCAGTGTGCGTATTCATATGCTGCATTAATTATACCGTGCAGAGAGGCGCTTCCCCGCAGTGTGCGTATTCTTATGCTGCATTAATTATACCGCACAGAGAGGCGCTTCCCCGCAGTGTGCGTATTCTTATGCTGCATTAATTATACCGCGCAGAGAGTCGCTTGTTCCCCGCAGTGTGCGTATTCATATGCTGCATTAATTATACCGCACAGAGAGGCGCTTCCCCGCAGTGTGCGTATTCTTATGCTGCATTAATTATACCGCGCAGAGAGTCGCTTGTTCCCCGCAGTGTGCGTATTCATATGCTGCATTAATTATACCGCACAGAGAGGCGCTTGTTCCCCGCAGTGTGTGTATTCATATGCTGCATTAATTATGCCGCGCAGAGAGGCGCTTGTTCCCCGCAGTGTGCGTATTCATATGCTGCATTAATTATACCGCAGAGAGACGCTTCCCCGCAGTGTGCGTATTCTTATGCTGCATTAATTATACAGCGCAGAGAGTCACTTGTTCCCCGCAGTGTGCGTATTCATATGCTGCATTAATTATGCCGGGCAGAGAGGCGCTCGTTTCCCGCAGTGTGCGTATTCATATGCTACATTAATTATACCACGCAGAGAGGCGCTTCCCTGCAGTGTGCGGATTCATATGCTGCATTTTTTTTTCGTTTTAAATCCTTTTTTTTCATACCATTTTAATATGATTAAATAAAGTTGTGCAATGCATATTCATAAGAAAAAAAGGATCTTTATTTAATAAAAAAAGATAGAATCGACAGAATTACCGTATCGACAGAATTAACGTATCGACAGAAATATCGAATCATTGGAAGCGATCCGGAATTACGGAATCAGCAATGGAACCAAAAAATACGATGTCCGAAATGACCGAAATGGAACCGAAATCACGAATAGAACGAAAATTACTTGCGATTTTACACATTTCACGTCCATACGAAAACACGAAAATCTTTTCGTTACGGATCGAAAATCTTTTCGTATCGGACGTTTTCGGATCCGATCCGATTCGGAAATTCGGCCGAATCCGAAGCCACAAATCGGACCGATTCGTGAAAAATACGAATCGGTCTGAGTCGAAATGCACATCCCTATTAATTGATTTGAATACATCTCGGCACAGTTCTATCAAACCTGAACTTTCATGTTAATAGGTGTGCAGAATTATTCAGGGATGGTTGCGATAAACAAAAAGCATACCCGTCGCAACATTGTTGTGATTATTAATCTCCCTGGCGGTCTATCTATTTAAGATTTTCTTGTCCCAAAGTGCTAAATTTTTTTTGTTTTGCCCCCCTAGCGGCATCCCGAGTGTACCTCGGGGTTAAATTCCTACCCTGGAAGCGGTAACCCCGAGCAACACTCGGGATGCCGCTGGATACTGTCACGTTCAGCCACAATGGCGGTACCTGGCATGCGCCAAGTAGGGCCCAGGTAAGAGGAAAAGCCGCTATACGCAGAGATGCGTGACACAACAATCAGGATAAGGAAATAAACCACAGAAGACACTGGGGACCTCTGCACGGCTAATACCGAAGGAGCCCTATACTGATAGATCGGTCCTTAGAGTGTCCGAATCTGCACTAATGGAAAAAGGATACCTTGTAGCCGTGCAGAGTCCTGGGAAAAACACAGACACCTAAAGGAGATATACTCAATAACTTGCAGGGAAGGACTTCAATAAACTAAAGCCGTGGTCTACAGGGATACACAACATATAATACGATAAGCACAGAACCGCTAGGGATTCCCAGAAGAGTGGTCAATGAATAAGCCAGGGGTCAAAACCAAAACGTATACCTTGAGCCAAAGCGGGGATATAGCACCAGAGAAAATCCGTCAGCCAGGCCAGAGGGTCAATACCAGGAAGTCAATCAGAAACCTAGAACTCAGACAAGGGGGAAACACTGAGAAAGCACTAGGATAGAATAACAGGGAGCTCTTAGGAACAAATCTGTAGCTGAAGTGAACCAGGATGCAAGAGCATGGTGCAGTGGCGGAACTACCAGGGTCGCAGCGGTCGCACTTGCGACCGGGCCCTGGCATTCCGCCACTTTAGGGGGGCCCAGCGGCTCAGGCAAGCATTTGTGCCCGCAGCCATGTCAGCGCGCCTGCTCTGCTTCCCACATTCTACTGGAGCAGGCACACGTTGCATTGGCGCCGCCCCTGTCACGCGGTGGGGGCGGTGCCAATGTAACGTGCGCCTGCTCCAGTAGAATGTGGGAAGCCGAGCAGGCCGCTACAGTGACGCCACGGCGGTGTCCAGGGCCGGCCCGTCCATGGAACAGGGTGGATCCAGGCGGCCGTAAGTCATGGGTGGCAAAATGCCCTGACATGGGCCGCGGCATGGAGCTCCGCTCCCAGCCTGGACAAGGCGCCACCCCCCTTCACGTGAGCGGGCGAACGGCACACTTCCGGTAACGTACACGTGCTAGCGCGTGTAAGACATCACTGGAAGTGCGCCTGTCAGCACATTTTGAGCGATCCTCTGGTGCCGAACGCCGGCGCGCTGCCTGTCCAGAATGCCGCCGACCAACCTAAACATGGAAAGCATGAGATCTGTTCCTGAATCGCCCAACGTAATGCGCTGTAAGAAACCTTCACGTCCCTGTGTGTCCTCCAAGGCCCACCCACATGCAGTCAGCTAAGCTTGGGACATGTTGTTTTCAGAGCGGCAGTTGCTGTAAAGGAGGGAAGCTGTTTTCTTTTGAGCCAGGTAAGGTGACCCTTCAACATGTGCCCGGCACCTCGGCATCCACCATATCTGTGTCCAGGCCCAGCAGATACACTTTTTACACTGGTTTCGTTGGACTCCCATTCCCATGATGCCGAAGTGGCGACCTAGGCATTTTGGGTAGTGAGCAGAATTTAGAGCTGTGAGGCCGGTTGTCAGTGCCCAGATGTCCCATAGCCCTGCAGCCTGCTATCTGCAAATGGAGCAGAGTGTGTCTGCGGGGGCTGTGGAGGAGGCCATGTAGTGTACAGCCCGGGGAGAGAATCCTCATAACATAAACACTGCCCTGCTCCATCCATCCACTGACAGCACAATGCAGTCACGAACTGCATGTCTCATTTTGGATTGTTCACATACAGTATATAATTATTGGAGTTACACAAACCCTCCACTACGATGTCCCTGAAAGAGATGTTTTATCTGCCTGCTTTGTGCAGATTTTACTTTCTATTCTGTGATGTTCTGTCACGCCGTATGCTACAAGCGTTTATACAGCAGCACGATTGTCTATCACTTAAATAACCTCATTTTAGTAAACCTTTTGTAGCGTTTTTATTACTCTAGGTCAGGGGTTTAAAGCATCAGCACCGCTCAGGTTTCTGTATTCCTTTACATGGTGAACTTGTTAAGCTGTCAGAGCAGCCTGGGAATTGTCCAAAATTGTCTTGGGTGTGGAGTTTTCTGATGCCTGCAGTAGAGTTTGGTTAGAGATTCCTAAGTGTTGTACTGCAACAGTTACTTATAATCCAGGGGTCAGCAACCTTTGCTCCCTGATGTTTTGTGAACTACATCTCCCATGATGCTCAGTCACTCATTAGACTGACTGAGCCACTTGGGAAATGTAGTTCCCAAAACATCAGGGAGCCAAGGTTGCTGACCCCTATTATAGTAGATAGATCAATCTTTTTTTTTAGCGGTCCCCTCGTGCAGAACGCCGGCGCCTGCCTCTCCAGCATGCCTCCAACCAACCCTCCGGCATCCTCTGAGCGGCCATGCGGCTCAGTGGCCTACAACCTACGGGTGCTGGACAGACTGCACATTACTGTGAGTTTTATTGCTGCGGAGCTCTGTGATACGCTTATACACACCGCACATTACTGTGAGTTTTATTGCTGCGGAGCTCTGTGATACGCTTATACACACCGCACATTACTGTGAGTTTTATTGCTGTGGAGCTCTGTAATGTGCAGTGTGTCCGGTCACCACCATATTGAAAGCCCCCCCGGTAATCCTAAATTGAACTAATTAATATAAATGGCGTACTCTCTTTTTATATTTAAGGGAAAAAAAATTAAAAATATGGATTTTGGGGGGGGGGGGCCCTTCATGGATTCTCGCACCAGGGCCCTCAGGTTTCTAGTTACGCCACTGGCATGGTGATATGGGCCCATGGCTTTAAATAGGGGAGTAATCAGCCCATATCACCAGCAGAAGCTCAACGAGCAAAGAACTTAACCCTTGAGCTGCATGTCAGGGAAAGCAGCACAGGGAAACACAGACATAAGGAATACAGAGGGCAGGGAGACAGGGTTGGAACTTGGGAACGTGACAGTAGCCCCCTCCAAAAAAGGTGACCTCAGGGCACCTAAAACAACAAACATGACAGACAGAATCAGGAAACCAGATCACGAACACCAGTCACCAAAGTCCTTTGAGGTCCCACTCAGAGTCGTCATCCTCCTCCACAAGACGCCCCCGTCTATGAGGGTTCCTTTGAATGGCAACCCAGTGGTCCTTCCTGAACACCAGTCCAAAGGGCGACTGCACATAGCCCTCAGGGACATGACGGGGTAGGGGGATCTTGGCATCAGTTAGCCTGGACATAGAATCAGTGGGACTAGGGTTAGACACCTTTTCCCGTCTTCTCCTTGAACGAGATCTAGAACTGGTGACCCCCCCACACAACACGGCAACAGTGGGAGTAGGCCCGCCTACCTGTGCCTTACCATGAGGTTTGGAAACCTCGGACTCTCTGTGGGGCATGGGTACAGTGGTGTTGCAATGTAGCTCTGGCACTGCTGACACACAGCTTGACTGGGTTTCTGGAACCGCTGACACACAGCTTGACTGGGTTTCTGGCACCGCTGACACCCAGCTTGGACTGGCACTGCTGACACACAGCTTGATACTGGCACACAGCTTGGGGCTGGCACCACTGGCACACAGCTTGGGACTGGCACCGCTGACACACAGCTTGACTGGGTTTCTGGCACCGCTGACACACAGCTTGGGACTGGCACCGCTGACACACAGCTTGACTGGGTTTCTGACACTGCTGAAACACAGCTTGGTACTGGCACACAGCTTGGGACTGGCACCACTGACACACAGCTTGGCTGGGTTTCTGGCACCGCTGGCACACAGCTTGGGACTGGCACCGCTGACACACAGCTTGACTGGGTTTCTGGAACCGCTGACACACAGCTTGACTGGGTTTCTGGAACCGCTGACACACAGCTTGACTGGGTTTCTGGCACCGCTGACACCCAGCTTGGGACTGGCACTGCTGACACACAGCTTGATACTGGCACACAGCTTGGGGCTGGCACCACTGGCACACAGCTTGGGACTGGCACCGCTGACACACAGCTTGACTGGGTTTCTGGAACCGCTGACACACAGCTTGACTGGGTTTCTGGAACCGCTGACACACAGCTTGACTGGGTTTCTGGCACCGCTGACACCCAGCTTGGGACTGGCACTGCTGACACACAGCTTGATACTGGCACACAGCTTGGGACTGGCACCGCTGGCACACAGCTTGGGACTGGCACCGCTGACACACAGCTTGACTGGGTTTCTGGCACCGCTGACACACAGCTTGGGACTGGCACCGCTGACACACAGCTTGACTGGGTTTCTGGTACTGCTGACACACAGCTTGGTACTGGCACACAGCTTGGGACTGGCACTGCTGACACACAGCTTGGGACTGGCACCGCTGACAGACAGCTTGGCTGGGTTTCTGGCACCGCTGACACACAGCTTGGGACTGGCACCGCTGACACACAGCTTGGCTGGGTTTCTGGCACCGCTGACACTCAGCTTGACTGGGTTTCTGGCACTGCTGACACACAGCTTGGGACTGATTTAACTGGAAGCTTGCCAGCCACAGGTGTGACAACTTCACTGCCAGAAAAAGGCAACATGATTGCGGTTTCCCCACCAAACTCCTTGGTTGTGATCCAATCGCCAGACCCCATAATAGCGGCCTTGCCACCTGGCACTATGAGTGCGGTGGGTAATGCAGATAAGCGTACAGCACCGCAGGTAATACAGCCTGTAACAATCTTACGCCCTGGACCACCCTTAGGGTGTCTGGCCGTTTGGGGAAGCCACATACGAGAGGCATTAATGGGAATAACCTCCATGGCTTCATCCTTTGATTCCTTCTCGGCCAGGGAGTCAAAGTCCATTTGTGCCTCGGGATCAGAAGAAGGGGAATACTCGACTGGGTCTGAGATGTCAGTTACCCCCTCCACAGACCTGGTTACCCCTGGAAGGGCTCTCCTAGGCCTGGACGGTAAAGGGGGTCTGACCTCAGATACATGGCAGGGACTGATACCATCTGACCCAGTATGGGGCCTGGCACCATCTGACCCATCGTCGGAATATTCAGCAAGGTTATTAACATCAGTTGTCCCCTCCACAGGTCTGGTTGGCCTAGGAAGGGCTCTCCTAAACCTGGACGGTACAAGGGGTCTGATTACTTTGGATTTATAATGGGACCTGGCATTGGTGACCCGACTGTGGGTCGTGGGCGCAGCGGGCATCTTGCCAGCCTCAGCGCGCACTGGCATCTTGCCAGCCTCAGCACGCACTGGCATCTTGCCACCCTCAACGCGCACTGGCATCTTGCCAGCCTCAGTGCGCACTGGCATCTTGCCAGCCTCAGCGCGCACTGGCTTGAGTGGGCACCATAGAAAATTTATAATGAACTGGCACAATAGAAACAGAGCTTGTCAGTTCGCCTTCTATTCATTTCCTCAGGGGAAAGCGGACCACGTACCCTGCTTTCTAGAACAGCTTGATCATTAGAAGGGAGAAAAGCTGTGTCCATTAACCCCTTCCACTTAGACATGAAATCATCAAACAGGCGCAGCATGGATTCAAACAACTTACGCAGCTCTGCAGGCTTTATGGTTGGCTCTTGCATTATGTCACGTTCAGCCACAATGGCGGTACCTGGCATGCGCCAAGTAGGGCCCAGGTAAGAGAAAAACCTGCTATACGCAGAGATGCGTGACACAACAATCAGGATAAGGAAATAAACCACAGAAGACACTGGGGACCTCTGCACGGCTAATACCGAAGGAGCCCTATACTGATAGATCGGTCCTTAGAGTGTCCGAATCTGCACTAATGGAAAAAGGATACCTTGTAGCCGTGCAGAGTCCTGGGAAAAACACAGACACCTAAAGGAGATATACTCAATAACTTGCAGGGAAGGACTTCAATAAACTAAAGCCGTGGTCTACAGGGATACACAACATATAATACGATAAGCACAGAACCGCTAGGGATTCCCAGAAGAGTGGTCAATGAATAAGCCAGGGGTCAAAACCAAAACGTATACCTTGAGCCAAAGCGGGGATATAGCACCAGAGAAAATCCGTCAGCCAGGCCAGAGGGTCAATACCAGGAAGTCAATCAGAAACCTAGAACTCAGACAAGGGGGAAACACTGAGAAAGCACTAGGATAGAATAACAGGGAGCTTTCAGGAACAAATCTGTAGCTGAAGTGAACCAGGATGCAAGAGCATGGTGATATGGGCCCATGGCTTTAAATAGGGGAGTAATCAGCACATATCACCAGCAGAAGCTCAACGAGCAAAGAACTTAACCCCTGAGCTACATGTCAGGGAAAGCAGCACAGGGAAACACAGACATAAGGAATACAGAGGGCAGGGAGACAGGGTTGGAACGTGGGAATGTGACAGATACATCACCTCACCCTGCCTTCCCTCGATGTCCCCAGCTGCCTCCTCTGACGATCGCGACCTCATTACTTCCTGGTTCCCTCCTCACAAGAAGGAATCCAGGAAGTAAAACGCTGCGTTCGCTGGAGGAGACTGCAGAGATCAACAAGGGAGCACACGGAGAGATGATGTATCCAGTGTGACGGAACCGTTCTCTTCCGCCTGTCCTGACTCTCCAGACACCCCTTCGTTGCGGTCAACCCTGCTACTGGGAGCGCTGTCCTCAGCGCCTCGAGCAGCTTGACCGCCTGCTTCTGTTCCTCTGCCCTGGAGCCGTTAGGAATTTCCAGAAGGCCGCTCGGTACCTTCTGAGGGTGATAGTGTAGTGTAGCGTCGCTGAATGAAACACCAGACGCGGCTGTATGTTCCAACAGGATTCTCTCTTTGTCTCAGTCTGAGAGTTCTGGCTTTTAATGAACAAAAACGCCACGATTTATGCTGAAATCCAAGTCATAATTTGCATAAATGACGCACCTCGTCCTACCAATATGCTAATTACATTATGTCAGTTAGATATTTACAATAAACATTCCTCTTTACATTCTTTAGCCTTTAGCTCACACAACATTTGCATAACCTATTGTTCTAACACATCAGATTAAAGACAAACACTATCACAGACTTCTTGAATCAAATATGCCGCCAGATAAGGGGAAAAGCCCTGTTGCATAAATTACACAGCAGTAAAGCTTGTTTACTGGCTATACAAAAACACATTTACCTACAGGAATATAAGTATATTTAAAACTAAAGTTACGCCATTTTACACTAAACTAATTTAAACTAAAAACAAACAATGTAAAATATATTTAAAATCACACGATACAATTGAACATAAAGTCTCTTGGGGTTTGAAGCATGGAGCGTTACATCAGCTCCATGACATCCAGCCTGAGTGTGTCTCGGGGTTACCGCTTTCAGCATTGAAATTTAACCCCGAGACACACTCGGGATAACTGTCAGGGGGGTTAAAATCCTTAGTAGATAAGACTCATTATCCAAAAAAATAAAGTTTGGAAGTATTGGGGAAGTGCCTCATTCATATAGGTTCTTAAAGGCCGAGGGCAGTATTACATACTGCCTGCTAAAATGGGGACGCTAAGGAGGAGAACCTGCACCTGCAGGTTTCTCCTTAGCGTCCGCATTTTAGCACCATATTACAGGGCAGTGCTAATTCAGCAGCCTGCCCAATAATGCAGCGCTAAGCCTGAGGATACTCTTACACACTGTCACACGGGGTCTGCATTATCATCATATAGGCAGAAATTACCTTTAGATCAAATAAAGTAACAGTATTTATATAGCGCTCTACAATGGGGAGGAACGAACACGAGACAGAAAAAAATAATAAAACATAAGGAACGGATGACCCTGTCCATTGGATAATTGTAATTGAGGAGCAGAACAGACTGAGAGTCAGCATAGAATTAAACAAAAGGGGAGAGATAAGTGTGGCTTGCTGGCTTGTTTCAGAGGGAAGAAATACAGTAAACGTGATAGCAACTGATAATAAAATGGTCAGATCTCCTTCTTATGGGGATCTGTAGTGATAATAATGAAATTATTAGAAATGCAGCTTCCAAAAATATCAATAGAATATGAAAATAATACCTGTGTATTACATAATATATATGTAATGTATATTATATATGTGACATAATGCCTCTGTATTGAAATTACAGTAACACCTTGTATCTGAACTGTACAGGGATTTTTTTTAGCAATTATAACCCCCTGAATCTTATTCCTGGACTGCAGTGAGTGACCCCAAAGAGCTGCCTGTATTCTGTCCTGTCTATTGTAATGCAGCAGCAAAGTTCCTGAACTTTTTTTACAATGTGTTTAGTTTGTCTACAGTAAGATAGTTTGAAAAGGAGTGAGGTAAACCAGTGGATTTCATTTCCCCATGGGGCAACCTACAGGGTTATTCAAAGAGATCCGAATTGTGGCCGAAAGGTAACCGAACAGTGAAATTCAGCGTTCGGTTACCATTCCTGGCCATTCGGCTATTCAGAGAGCAGGCAGTTGGCCAACTGTTGGCGAATTGCCTGCACATATGGTGCCTGTTCGGTGCCTGTTTGAGGGCAGTAAATTCCCCATAGAGAAGCAATGCTTTGTCTATTCAGAGAACAAAAACCAGCAGTGAAAAGTTGCCGAATTTCCCTGCTGTTCGGTGGTTTCATTCGACAGGTTTATTCAGGTGAATCCCTTAGGCTTCAATGTTAAAAATATTCCTGTTTTAATCCAATATCTAATAAACCGTTTATTATTTTATTCGGCAGTAAAAAGTCTCTTTATTTATAGAAATTGTTTTAGAATCTTTTAGGCATTTTTCGGGATTTATTTGCGGAAAAAAAATTCTGTTAATTTTTTTAATTGTTTTTTCTTTTTTCTGTAACAGCCCTTTTTATTATCATTCATTGGACCTCATATGTAAATTTCTGACATTTTCGTTCTGTAGTTTCTTTGCAAACAGCGTTTCACTCTTCAAACATTCAAGCAAACAGTTTTTTTTTTCTTCACTCCATTCCTCTGCGGTGTCGTTTTTTTTCCGGCGGCTGCTCTGCGCTGTGATTGGCGACTGCTCGGGTTTCTCTGGCGTATTCGGCGGGGTTAATCCAGCTGTTTTGCGGGTTTTAGTGAGTGTTCAGCAGGTTTTGCGGTGAGTGTTCAGCGGGTTGGCGGTGAGTGTTCATCAGGTTTTAGGCGGGTTTTCCTTGCACTTCGGGGACCCTGTGATGCTTGCTGAATACACCGCAGGGTCACCGAAATAGGATCGCCAAATCTCACCGAATTAAAGCGAACGAAAAGTCACCGAACGTGTGGTGACTTTTTTCGATTCTCTTTGAATAACCCTGCTAATCTTTTTTCAAAAAGATATGCAAATGGTGTTTTATATGCTAATGAGTGTTTTTTAATGTGTTACAAACAAAAATTTGAGAGTGAAGGGGTTAAATATCTCTGTCATCTGCCTTTTTATAAAGTATAAATAGATAACATTAAATCAGCTTGTAGTAGTACTATATTATTCAGTCTTGTCATATATATATATATATATATACTAGTTTAAATATACCTTGACCAGGCTTATTGCAGTATTTTTAAAAATAGCAAAAAAATAAGCAAAAAACAAAGATAAAGAAGAAACATGAACGACATACATAAATGTAAGAAACAAAATAAAATAGAATGATAATTTCTTCCTGGTATCTCTCAGAACGCTGCAATTAAGCAATGAGTCATGAAACCAAAGGTTTAAATGAGCAATTTAAAGTGCCTCTAGTGCATTGTTTGTGTGTCTCTATTAAGCCAAGCAAGGAGTGCTTAAATTGACTATTTACACAAGCTCTGGAGTTTGATACTGTTATTGAAACATGGAAAGCAATCCTCTACATAGTGAATGCAAGCTGCAAAGAGTTGTTTTGGGAATATTAATAGCAGCCTCAAAACAAAACCTAAAGTTTGAAATGGAACACATCCTTGGGATTAGTCTTCTATCTGGCTTCATAGAAATAGTATCAATGTCCATTGTTACTTTTTATGTTCTCTCAGTGGATTTTTTTCATTCAACCATTGGCTGTCTTGTATTTATTATTTTAAGAGTTGTTATTTGCTTTCTGAGATAATAACAATATACTGTATATACAGCGGAAACATGAAAAATGAAAACATCGAACAATAAAGTCATATACAAAGCACACAGGAGATCATTCATAAAGAGAATTTATTTATAGTTACGTATGTACTGTATAATATCTCATTTAGCTCTGTTTGTGGCCAAGGATTTGTGTCTGATATAATGTACTTCAGAATAAAACAATACTATCTCAAAACCAAAGTGTATAATTTTTACTTGTGACAGGGACTTTCATTATTTCAGAAATTGCTTTTGAATTACTTGGTAATTATAGATTGTTTTGATGATACAGGACTGTTGTTAACATGTTGACAGTAGCTCGGGACATTGCCTTGAAGAGTGGACCTAATAATAAGAAAAAAAGCTAGATATAAGAATAGATAGATTGACCTATTATACAGCGCTACGGCTCAATGTACAGCGCTACAAAACTTGTTGGCGCTTTATAAAAACTTGTAACTGTAACTGTATCCTATACATACATTATTGAAATTGAAAGATAAATAAATGATAGATGGATAGATAGGTGACAGATAAATAGATAATTAGACTGATAGATGGATGACAGATAAGTGGATAAATGGATGGGTGAGGAGATAGGTAATTGGATAGCTAGATGAATATATGGATAGATGGAGAAATAGATCAATAAATGGATAGATAATTAGATAAATAAATAGATATATAATTAGATTGATAAATGGATAGATAATTAGATAAAAAGATAGATGATTATATAAATAAATAGATATATAATTAGATTTATAAATGGATAGATAATTAGATAAATAAATAGATAAATGGACAGATGATTAGATAAATAAATAGATATATAATTAGATTGATAAATGGATAGATAATTAGATAAAAGGATAGATGATTATATAAATAAATAGATATATAATTAGATTTATAAATTCAATAGATAATTAGATAAATGGATAGACAATTAGATCGATAACTGGATAGATATTAGATAAATAAATAGATATATAATTAGATTGAAAAATGGATAGATTGATGGATAGATGAGTAGATTGTCTATCTATATAGCCATCTATTTATCTATATAGTTATCTATCAGACACATGGATAATACATAATTGGAGAAATAGTTAATTAGGTTGATAAATGCATAGATGGATGAGTTGAGGAATAGATAGATACTTGGATAGATAAAGAGATGTATAGATAGATAATTGAATGAATAAATAAATAATTAGATCGATAAATAGTTGATTAAATGGATAAATGAAAGATAATTAGATTGATTAGTAGATACATGGGTAGATGAGTAGATATGTAGATAATTGGATAAAGAGATAATTAGATAGTCCAATAAATATAGCTAAATAGACCATTCCATCAATATCAGCAAATAGACATGATTACAATACCATTCTTAGCTAATCTGACCCATTTTTGTATAATTTTGGGCATACTGGCTCATTCTGCTGTTACATTTAGAGATGGAACTATATAACGCAAAGGTACCGATGCAAATAGTTAATACTATAATGCTGTGCATGAAAATATCCTAACTTTCTGGTTTTCCATCATGTAAACTTTACATAAAGTCAGCTTCCAAGATTTATAACTTTGCATAGAGAAACAAATCACTTTGAAGGAAGCTAGAATACAGTTACATTAATAAAAATCTGGAGACTGCTCTGCCCATTAATCTATGGAGGAAGTCTCAAACTCTTGCTAGGTGAGATAATAATGTGTCATTTACTAAGTATCAGATAGACTGCTAGGTAATTGAGTAGCTGGCACGAGATCTGGCTGCAAATGAAAAATGCTTACAGTATGACACTTTCTTCGAATGGGGTGGATGAAAAAATCCAATAGAGCACAGTGAAAGGTAACATGAACAATTTATAATGTTGTGTGTCTGCCAGAGGACTATGTATCCTATAAGAAAATCTGAGATAAGAGGTGTATATGCCATGCAATTGTGCATATATTAATAATAGAGTTTCTATCCTGAGTATTGCCATTTCAGTTTCAAAACATATCAGACATTTGCAGTTGTAAATTATTTAAGTTCCTTTGAGCTACCTAAAAACAGAAAATTGGTGATATGGAGGCATTGCCTGCTCCCACTGTGAGGGTCAGACTTCTGCAGAATTACAGGTGCAGGGGTGGACTGACACTGTACTACTAAGGCTGGGTTCACACCTGCGCATTTTTTTACGCACGCAATACGCACAGTTTTTAACGCGCGTATTGCGCAAACGTTAAAACCGCGTGGACGCGCATTGCAGCGCGTTCGCAGCCATAGACTGCAGAGTGAATGCGCTGCAAATACGCCCCAAAGAAGCTCCCGTACTGCTTTGGGCGTAGGACATTTTACAGTGTGTTCCCGCGCGCTGTAAAATGCCCAGGTGTGAACGGGTCCCATAGGAAATCATAGGATTTCCGTGTCTCAGCGTTTTACTGCGCGCAGGAACGCGCTGTAAAACGCTGAGGTGTGAACCCAGCCTAAAGCTGGACCTGCACCCCCAGACGTGTACCCAGGAGGGCAATCTTTGTCCAGCACTCCTACACCGTCACCCCATTCTTATGTCTGAACTCTAAACCTTCCCCATGAAATCTGTTCCTGTCCCACTCTTATCCCTGCACCCTTAGGTTTCATTTCTAACATTGTCCCTTCAATCCTAACCTGGCTATTTCCGCTAAGCCTGTCCGTGCTCCCCTGTTGCTGTCCTCCGGCCAATGGGCCAGGCTGGGTATTGTGTGTCAGGAGATTCTCAAACTGAATACATAACACTGACCTTCAGGTTAAAACTCGCCAGGGATCAATTATCACTCGTTCCAGTTGAGTAAACGTTTGAGCTATATATAGTAAATCCCATATACTGCACTTTTCTTCAAAAGTAGAAACCTGGCCTGTGTGCCTGAGTGCATCCTTGTAACAATATACAGCAGTTAAGAAAAAAATACAAACGTATTCTTGGGGAGCGCAGAAGGAAATAGGTAAATGGAGGTTCTTGCACAGACCAGATTGCAGAAAATTAGACTGAATCCAATATTTATACTAGAATAAAAGAGGAAAAGAAAACAATCGTGCAATACTGCATATACATGAATATACACAAGTGGGGGGTTGAGAGAAAGCCACTCACAAACGAGGAACCAATAGGTTCATATAGGGCGCAGATAAGCCTCTATGGGGGGCTTCTCCCATCAGATGGTTGATATAAACGGATGGTGTTGTACTCCAAGTTTCACGGATGTGGTACCCTCAAAGAGAAATATATATGGCGTAATACCATCAACACATATATGTATATGTATTCTGAGTTGGTTCTACTCACGTACTGCTGAGCCTCCCAATGGATGGCTCAGTATTCAGGCAGAGGACCTCTTACACCATGGGGGGTCCTACCCTTAAGTCAGCAACAAATCGATCCGGTCTGCTGAAGGAAATCAGTTGACTCCAGAGAGGTTGGTTCTCAAATGAAGTTTAAAAAAGGGGGTTTATTTTTAAAAACAAGAATTAACAATGGGCAAAAAATAAACAAACAAAGGTAAAATAAAATAAATCATAAATTGCCAAATCAGAAAAAAAAAAAACCAGGAATCAAAATAAATAATAAAAATGAATATAAAAGTCCAAAAGTAATTAAAATTAATCCGAGACGCGTTTCTCCCGCTAGCCTGCGAGTTTCATCAGTCGGACCGACTGATGAAACTCGCAGGCTAGCGGAGAAACGCGTCTCGGATTAATTTTAATTACTTTTGGACTTTTATATTCATTTTTATTATTTATTTTGATTCCTGGTTTTTTTTTTTTTCTGATTTGGCAATTTATGATTTATTTTATTTTACCTTTGTTTGTTTATTTTTTGCCCATTGTTAATTCTTGTTTTTAAAAATAAACCCCCTTTTTTAAACTTCATTTGAGAACCAACCTCTCTGGAGTCAACTGATTTCCTTCAGCAGACCGGATCGATTTGTTGCTGACTTAAGGGTAGGACCCCCCATGGTGTAAGAGGTCCTCTGCCTGAATACTGAGCCATCCATGGGAGGCTCAGCAGTACGTGAGTAGAACCAACTCAGAATACATATACATATATGTGTTGATGGTATTACGCCATATATATTTCTCTTTGAGGGTACCACATCCGTGAAACTTGGAGTACAACACCATCCGTTTATATCAACCATCTGATGGGAGAAGCCCCCCATAGAGGCTTATCTGCGCCCTATATGAACCTATTGGTTCCTCGTTTGTGAGTGGCTTTCTCTCAACCCCCCACTTGTGTATATTCATGTATATGCAGTATTGCACGATTGTTTTCTTTTCCTCTTTTATTCTAGTATAAATATTGGATTCAGTCTAATTTTCTGCAATCTGGTCTGTGCAAGAACCTCCATTTACCTATTTCCTTCTGCGCTCCCCAAGAATACGTTTGTATTTTTTTCTTAATATATGGTCTATAAGGGTGAGGGACACACCTTATGGTGAAGCTGCGTGATTATATAACCCCCTTTTCACATAAATCTCTGATATATAACCGCGTAGCGCCGAGCACTGTAACATCTTAGGTGTTATATACAATATACAGCAGTTACATAAGAACACCCTGGAGGTTTTCATAAACGCAAAAATATTTACTATCCATTCTTTAAAAGTGCAACATTTCAGATCATATACCAAACTTTTTCAAGAAAAAAATGGCTCCTAGGAGCCAAAACATCAGATTTTTAATGGATTAACCCCTTAAGGACGGGAGTAATTTTACAACTTCGGTGCTCTTTCGGAAGTGAAGTTTGCTGAAGTTTTTGCTCATCATGTTTAAACGCGGTTTTAAGTCACGTATTATTATACCACCCAGACAAATTATACAGTTGTGTTCAAAATTATTCAACCCCCACTGAAATTTAGTGTTTTGGCCAGTTTGACATTGATTTTGATCATTCAGTCATCTTGCTTACAATTAAATCAAAGAGGCACGTGTAGGTCAGACAAATATAACATAACATTTATAATGAAATAACCACAAATGTCTTTTCTGTGCTCACATCATTATCAGTTTTATTCAACCCCCAAGTGACATTCAATCTTAGTACTTAGTACAACATCCTTTTACAGTTATAACAGCTTTTAAACGTGAAGCATAGCTTGACACAAGTAACTTGCAGCTATCTACGGGTATCTTCGCCCATTCGTCATGGGCAAAAGCCTCCAGTTCAGTCACATTCTTAGGTTTGCGCACTGCAACTGCTTTCTTTAAGTCCCACCAGAGGTTCTCAATCAGATTTAAGTCAGGTGACTGCGATGGCCACTCCAAAATGTTCCAGCCTTTAATCTGCAACCATGCTCTAGTGGACTTGGAGGTATGCTTGGGATCATTGTCCTGTCGAAAGGTCCAACGTCTCCCAAGCCTCAGGTTTGTGACGGACTGCATCACATTGTCATCCAATGTCTCCTGGTACTGAAGAGAATTCATGGTACCTTGCACATGCTGAAGCTTCCCTGTACCTGCAGAAGCAAAACAGCCCCAAAGCATGATTGACCCCCCACCATGCTTCACAGTAGGCAAGGTGTTCTTTTCTTCATAGGCCTTGTTCTTCCTCCTCCAAACATAGCGTTGATCCATGGGCCCAAACAGTTCTAATTTTGTTTCATCAGTCCACAGAACACTATCCCAAAACTTCTGTGGTTTGTCCACATGACTTTTGGCATACTGCAGTCGACTCTTCTTATTCTTTGGAGACAGCAAGGGGGTGCGCCTGGGAGTTCTGGCATGGAGGCCTTCATTACGCAGTGTGCGCCGTATTGTCTGAGCTTAAACTTCAGTACCCACATCTGACAAATCTTTTCTCAGTTCCTCAGCAGTCACACGGGGACTTTTCTCCACTCTACGCTTCAGGTAGCGCACAGCAGTCGAAGTCAGCATCTTCTTTCTGCCACGACCAGGTAGCGTTTCAACAGTGCCCGTTGCCTTGAATTTGCGAATGATGCTTCCTATGGTCTCTCTTGGTATGTTTAACATCTTTGCAATCTTCTTATAGCCATTGCCCTTCCTGTGAAGAGTAATCCCCTCTTCTCTTGTCTTCCTGGACCATTCTCTTGACTTCACCATGTTTGTAACCACACCAGTAAATGTCTAGAAGGAGCTGAGTATCACAGTCATTTTAAAGCTGCCTAATTGGTGCTTATTATGCTTTATTGCTGCTCCGTGACATCCACAGGTGTTTTCAATACCTGATTGAAAACACTTGAATGAACCTCTGTTCTTCAGAGTGGTAGTCTTTAAGGGGTTGAATAATTGTGTCAATGAAGAATTCACAAAAGAAACATTTACTACTGTATTACAAAACCAATTGATGTCATTTTAGTTGCATATGGTTCTTTAAAAAGTCCTTGTAGGATTTCATTCTGAATACAATTACAAATGTACACTAAATTCCCTAAAACCCTTTACAGCATTGGGGGTTGAATAATTTTGAACACAACTGTATATCGTTCATTCCGGCAGACTCGACAGATTAATAATATATCATAATTATATACAGTGGCAAGAAAAAGTATGTGAACCCTTTGGGATTACGTGCAGTTTCGCATGAATTGGTCATAAAATGTGCTCTGATCTACATCTAAAAGTAAAAGACAGCGTGAATCTGGCGCTTTTCTTAGTGGTTGTGAGATTATTAAGGCGTGCTCAATATAGGTCAGTGCTGCAAGCTAGAAGATATGTGTTTACAACCTCAAAAACACGAATATAATAGGAAAGAAAAAACACTTCCAGGCGCACCTTACTAAAATTTCCACTTTTTTTAAAACCAAAAATGGCCAATGTGCAAACATCAAATGAATTAATATTTAAACAAAACAGTGGTTATATTATGATAAATGTGTATAACTTAAGGAATACTTATATTTCAGTGGTGTTTCTTTTTTTCCCCTTCTCTCAGCATGGGGTCCTGCGATGTAGCTGTTCGGTATCCCAAGAGAAAAGGAGGGGGGAGGGTATTTCTCCACTTGATGTAAAAAAAGGCAGCAGAGCGGCAGATAATTCAATTAAAATGCATTTATTAATCAATAAAAAGGTAGACCTTCAACTATAAAATCAATTGTTAAAATACTAATTAAGTAGGATCAACAAAAACGCGCTTTCACCAATAGGCTTCATCAGTTGTTATCCTTTCTGAATGATCAGTCTGTGCAAGAAGTCCAAAAAGTCCAAAAAAGTTTTTTTGGACTTCTTGCACAGACTGATCATTCAGAAAGGATAACAACTGATGAAGCCTATTGGTGAAAGCGCGTTTTTGTTGATCCTACTTAATTAGTATTTTAACAATTGATTTTATAGTTGAAGGTCTACCTTTTTATTGATTAATAAATGCATTTTAATTGAATTATCTGCCGCTCTGCTGCCTTTTTTTACATCAAGTGGAGAAATACCCTCCCCCCTCCTTTTCTCTTGGGATACCGAACAGCTACATCGCAGGACCCCATGCTGAGAGAAGGGGAAAAAAAGAAACACCACTGAAATATAAGTATTCCTTAAGTTATACACATTTATCATAATATAACCACTGTTTTGTTTAAATATTAATTCATTTGATGTTTGCACATTGGCCATTTTTGGTTTTAAAAAAAGTGGAAATTTTAGTAAGGTGCGCCTGGAAGTGTTTTTTCTTTCCTGATCTTCATCTAAGTCACAACAATTTGAAAAACACAGTCTGCTTAAAAACACAAACATTATATTCTTTCATGTTTTTATTGAACAGAACATGTAAACATTCACAGTGCAGGGTGGAAAAAGTATGTGAACCTTTGGTCTTAATAACTGGTTGACCTTCCTTTGGCAGCAATAACCTCAACCAAACGTTTCCTGTAGTTGCAGATCAGACCTGCACAACGATCTGGAGTAATTTTGGACCACTCCTCTTCACAAAACTGTTTCAGTGTAGCAATATTCTTGGGATGTCTGTTGTGAATCGCTCTCTTAGGCTAGGGTCAGACGAACGCAGTTTTAACGTGCGTTTAGCCGCACGAAATCACGGCCGTGCTAGCAGCAAATGACGTCCAATGCCGGGCAGCATACGAAGAACGGCCGCACGAAAGTTCGTCCGTGCAACGCAAGTGGCAAACGAACGCATTTTTTCGAGAACGTCAAACCGCTAGTACGGACGTACAGAGTGCGCTGCGGCTGCATAGCGGCGTGTTTGCATGATTGGGAGACGTCAGACGCTGCTCATGTCCGGCCAACAAAACGTCCAGACGCAAAAAGGGTTTTATTGATGATCCGTACAAAATCACGGACGAAAATGCGGATCGTATGACCGCTATCGCGTATTCCGTGAAAAAATACGTCCATTCGTTCGAACGCACTTTTTCACGGACAACGTGAAAAATGCGTTCGTCTGACCCTAGCCTTAAGGTCATGCCACAGCATTTCAATCGGGTTGAGGTCAGGACTCTGAGTGGGCCACTCCAGAAGGCGTATTTTGTTTTGTTGAAGGCATTCTTTTGTTGAATTACTTGTATGCTTTGGGTCATTGTCCTGTTGCATCACCCATCCTCTGCGGAGCTTCAGTTGGCAGACAGATGGTCTTACGTATTCCTGCAAAATCTCTTGATAAACTCTGGAATTCATTTTTCCATCAATGACAACAATCCGTCCAGGCCCTGAGGCAGCAAAGCAGCCCCAAACTATGATGCTCCCTCCGCCATGTTTTACAGTAGGGATGAAGTTTTGATGTTGGTGTGCTGTGCCTTTTTTTCTCCACACATAGTGTTGTGTGTTTTTTCCAAACAACTCGATTTTGGTTTCATCTGTCCACAGAATATTTTGCCAGTAGTGCTGTGGAACATCCAGGTGCTGTTTTCAGAATGCTATAACAATAAATGTAAAAAAAATGTGAATTTTCAATAAAATTTCAATCATCCACAGTGTGTAAAGTATTTTTTTTCACATTTTATTATCCGATCCTTTGCGGTTATATTCTACTATGGGCTAGACTTGGGAACCCTTTTTTTGGGGGGGGTGGGAAATTACGTGATTTTAGCTAAACCCCCCAAAAAAAAATCATTGGTGAAGTATCATTGTTCACATTATAATTGAAATGTGAACAATAATGCTAACATTTTTGTTGACACATCTACAATAAGGAAAACATTAAACAAGAATGGAGTACATGGGAGGACGCCACAGAGGAAGCCATTGCTGTCCAAAAAGAATATTGCAGCACGTTTGAAGTTTGCAAAAGAGCACCTGGATGTTCCACAGCACTACTGGCAAAATATTCTATGGACAGATGAAACCAAAATTGAAAAATCACACAACACTATCAGGGTTATCCAAAGAGATTCGAAAAGTCACCGCACGTTCGGTGACTTTTCGTTCTCTTCAATTCGGTTCCTTTTGCCGATTGCATTTCGGTGACCCTGCGGTGTATTCAGCAAGCACCACAGGGTCCCCGAATTGCAGGGAAAAGCTGCCGTAAACCTGATGAAAACTAACCGAATGCACGCTGAAAACAAGCAAAAACATCTGGATTAACCTTCGAAAAAGCCGAACAGGAGCCGAACAGGAGCCGAACAGGAGCCGAATCACACAGAGTCGAAGCAGCTGTGACGTAGAGGAGGCAGTGAATAAATTAGAAAAACCATTTGTATGAATCTGGGAAAATGAAACGCTGTTTGCAAAGAAACTACTGAGCGAAAATGTCTGAAATCTTCACAGGAGGTCCAGGGAATGATAATAAAGAGGGCTGTTACAAAAAAAATAAGTAAACTGAAAAAAAAAAAAAAAAAATCGGACTTTTAAATTTTTTTTAAAAAATTCAGAAAAATGCTTAAAGTATCCTAAAAAATCTATAAATAAAGAGACTTTTTGCTGCAGAATTTTATAATGAACGGTTTATTAGATATTGAATTAAAACGGGAATATTTTTAACATTGAAGCCTATGGGATTCTCCTGAATAAATTTGCCGAATTAAACCACCGAATGGCAGGGCATTTCGGGAACCTTTCACTGCTGGTTTGTGTTCTCTGTATAGCCGAAGCAGTGCTTCTCTATGGGGATTTCACTGCCCTCGAAGAGGCACCGAACAGGCACCGTATGTTCAGGCAATTCGCCAGGATTTGGCGAATTGCCTGCTCTCTGGATAGCCGAATGGCCAGGAAAGGTAACCGAAGGCTGATTTTCAGCGTTCGGTTACCTTTCTCAAGCAATTCGGATCTCTTTGGATAACCCTGTATGTGTGAAGAAAAAAAGGCACAGCACACCAACATCAAAACCTCATCCCCACTGTAAAACATGGCAGAGGGAGCATCATGGTTTGGGGCTGCCTCAGGGCCTGGACGGATTGTTGTCATTGATGGAAAAATGAATTCCAGAGTTTATTAAGACATTTTGCAGGAAAACGTAAGACCATCTGTCCGCCAACTGAAGCTCCGCAGAGGATGGGTGATGCAACAGGACAATGACCCAAAGCATACAAGTAATTCAACAAAAGAATGGCTTCAACAAAACAAAATATGCCTTCTGGAGTGGCCCAGTCAGAGTCCTGACCTCAACCTGATTAAAATGCTGTGGCATGACCTTAAGAGAGCGATTTACACCAGACATCCCAAGAATATTGCTACACTGAAACAGTTTTGTGAAGAGGAGTGGTCCAAAATTACTCCAGATCGTTGTGCAGGTCTGATCTGCAACTACAGGAAACGTTTAGTTGAGGTTATTGCTGCCAAAGGAGGGTCAACCAGTTATTAAGTCCAAAGGTTCACATACCTTTTCCACCCTGCACTGTGAATATTTACATGTTCTGTTCAATAAAAACATGAAAACATATAATGTTTGTGTTGTATTATTTTAAGCAGACTGTGTTTTTCAAATTGTTGTGACTTAGATGAAGATCAGAGCACATTTTATGACCAATTCATGCAAAACTGCACGGGAACCCATAGGGTTCACATACTTTTTCTTGCCACTGTATATATATATATATGCAGCAAAGATGTCAGGGGCACTCTGGGACTGTTAAAAGCGTGTTTTATTGAAAAAGCATTAAAAAATGGGACTGGTGTTTCGTGTGACACCTGATAAAGGCTCTGAGGAGCTGAAACGTCGGTCTCATTTTTTTTAATGCCTTTTCAATAAATCAGGCTATTAACAGTCCCAGAGTGCCCCAAACTTCTTTGCTGCTTATATTGATTTCATGCATGGGCAGTAGGGATGAGCTGATCGCTTCGATCCGTTCGGAGTTCGATTCGAACTTTGGCAGTTCGAAAGTTCGCGAACTTCGAACTTTTTGGGGTGACCACCAAAAGTTAAAAAAAAGGATTTTTTTTAAAAAAATGCTTAAAAAATCCTAAAAAAATTCTAAAAATAAAGAGACTCTTTACTGCAGAATATTATAAGCAATGGTTTATTAGATATTGAATTAAAACGGGAATATTTTTATCATTGAAGCCTATGGGATAAAACATTATTTTTGCTAAACCATCAGGCAGACGAGGCCATCTAAATCAGGCACTGTAGAGGGCAGCCCGCCGGAGCCTCCGTCCCAAGGACCCCTTGACTTGAGGAGCATGTGGCCGCAAGATTACAGAGCTGCGACTGTGCGGGCTGGCCAGCCGGGTGCATGTGGCAGAGAGGTGGCGCAGGGACTCCAGGGAGGGAGCCACGGCAGACCCCCCTTCCGCCCAACCAGGATCCAGGTTGCAGGGTGCATGTGGCAGAGAGGTGGTGCAGGGACTCCAGGGAGGGAGCCACGGCAGACCCCCCTTCCGCCCAACCAGGATCCAGGTTGCAGGGTGCATGTGGCAGAGAGGTGGCGCAGGGACTCCAGGGAGGGAGCCACGGCAGACCCCCCTTCCGCCCAACCAGTATCCAGGGAGCCCCCACTGACCACCAGGCTAAGGTAAGGCGACACATTTTTAAAAAAAATAAAATCCGAGGACATTTTTAAATGTCCCCAGCAACATAAAATAAAACCTTTTTTTTTCTTTCTAATACTCACCTGATTCCTGGATCTACAAACTGTAGAGGTGCTGCCCGGCAGTGTGCGGAATCATATGCTGCATTAATTATACTGTAAGGCTGGGTTCACACCTGTGTTTTTTTACGCGCGCAATACATGCGGTTTTTAACGCGCGTATCGCGCAAACGTAAAAAACATGCAAACGCGCATTGCAGCGCGTTCACGGCCATAGACTGCAGAGTGAACGTGCTGCAATACGCCCCAAAGAAGCTCCTGTGCTTCTTTGGGCGTAGGACATTTTACAGCGAGTTCCTGCGCGCTGTAAAACGCCCAGGTATGAACGGGTCCAATAGCAAATAATGGGATTTCCCTGTTTATGCGTTTTACAGTGTGCAGGAATGTGCTGTAAAATGCTTAGGTGTGAACCGGGCCTTAAGGTGCTGCCCGGCAGTGTGAGGATTCATATGCTGCATTAATTATTCTTCTTACAAATTTGGTTACTTAACCTGTTTGCGTTTGGATTGTAATATTGTGACATCCTGGGCCCCGGGTGGCGATCAGGGGGGCCCCGGGCGCATGGTGCCGCCAGCTGTCCAAATGCCAGGAGCTCCGGCGGCACCCGACGCAGCTGTGAGTGATCAGGGGGCAGGGCGCGGCATGATGACGCAGAGCCGCCAGGACTGGTGTGCGCGAATTCTCACCATATACAGTAGCGCAGTACTAGTGCCTAAACGTTGTTGAGCTGATTTTGTTATAACAACTACTCTCGCTCTGTGCCCCTGTCTGGTATATTCCGCTGCTTGTTACTGCTGGTGCGCTTCCATCCTGCCATACACTATAGCGCAGTAATATTTTGGTGCAATGCCACTGACGCCTATATTACCAGATTCATATAATTTTAATATTGGACTGCAGAATCCAACCCTGCACTCTTCCACAATACCACAAAAGGGTTACGGTGTGAAGACACTTGCTGCCACCAAAGGCACAATATTTGGGTGCACTGACGCCTTTACCAGATTCATTTCTTTTTAATATAGGACCGCAGGGTCCAACCCTGCACTCTTCCACAATACCACAAAAGGGTTACGGTGTGACGGCACTGTTGCCGACACTAAAGGCCCAATTTTAAAGTACCTGTTGTTACTTTCATCCAAAGTCTGCATAAGTTTCACCATAATTTTGCCAAAAAATCACTAAACTTGTTCTGCGCGTCCTAAAATGTATTTTCATACAGGCTGCCGCCCCAAGCAGTTGTTTATTAATAGATTAAAGGAAAAGCATTTACCGTCATTTGAAATGTGATTTTTTTTGTTTTTAAATGTTTCTATACATCCTAGAAATCCGCCACTTCACGGGCAGGTTATGGGGACCTCCTAGGCATGATACTTGAAGGAATTTTTCGTTTTATTTTTAACCCTTATTTCATGGAAAACTCACTGTTCCTTTAAAAATGTTTTTTTTTTTACTTTTTGTCCTTGTTTCCTGTCCCCAGGGCACTACCTGGACCCCCATACACCTTTTATGGCAAATATCTTGCATATATGCCCTCTTGCAGGGCACTCTAAAAATCGAACTTTTGAGTCCCATTGACTGGCATTGAGTTCGAGTTCGTGTTCGAATTCGAACTCAAACTTTTTAAATTGTTCGAATGCGAACCGAACACGGGGGTGTTCGGCTCATCCCTAATGGGCAGCACCTGGGCAAGTCTACTTTTTCATATCGTTGTTGGGACTGAGTGCTGTATTTTATGAAGTATATTTAAAGTATATAATAATATACAATATTGTCTACCAAAATATAATAAAATTTATTAACAAATTAAATAGAAATATATAAAACGGTTAGAAGATAATATTAAAAGAGCAATTCGAGAAATAATTAAAGTAAATAGTTTTCTACTGTTTCATGTTCTATATAGTTAAGATATAGCAAATTATGATTAATAATTCAATTAAAATATATATTTCTATTTAATTTCTGATGAGATAGTTATTCTATTGTTATAAGAGTATTTTAAATGATTACTGATTTTATTTTTATTTTTTTTCTGATGTGGTATTAAGAGTCTGTTTTAGCTACGGGAGAGAGACCTCTGTGAATATTGTTTGTATATGTAGATGGTCTTTTTTTTTGTTAAAATATACAATATGTATATGGATATGCCCGAATGTCCCATCCAACTCCTGGGGCGGGATATTTTTTGCAAATTGCAAGCCCAAATTATATTTTTTTCCTGGGGGTCACGCTAGATTAGACCTGCTTGAGAGTGGCAGCTCTACACGGCAGTACAACCCTGCCGGCCGCCCCAGACCCGTACACACTATTTTTTGAAATTCCTGGAGTCTGGGCGGAGGAAAACCCACCTGGATTAGCTGTAAATATCCCTCCAGTGTATGTCAATTTAAAACCAGATGCTACGCCTGTGACTCTAAGACAATACGATATTCCGCAAAAAGCCAAGCAGAATATTCAGATATATTTACAGAGATTTAAAGACCATGGCATATTGAAATTCTGCGTGTCACCGTGGAACACACCCCTGTTGCCAGTACTGAAAGAGGGCACACAAGAGCACCGCCCAGTCCAAGATTTACGAGCGGTTAACGAAGCCACAGTAACTCTACACCCTGTGGTTCCCAATCTATACAATTTATTGGCATTAATTCCCGGAGATACAAAATATTACACGGTGTTTGATTTAAAAGACGCTTTTTTTGCATCCGTCTGGTTCCGGCAAGCCAGACCCTTTTTATTTTTCAGTGGAAGGAATCTACAATGGATGTGCGCTCAGCCAGGATTTCCTGTCCTTCAACATTTAGCCAGACAAAGTCGTTTTACTACAATATGTAGATGATTTATTACTGGCTTCTCCCACAGAAAAAGACTGTCTCTCTGCCACAAAAGCCCTGCTACATCTGCTGTGCCTTGCAGGTTACAGAGTGTCCAAAAAGAAAGCGCAAATATGTAAACAGACTGTAAAATATTTAGGTTTTCAATTAACAGGTACCAAACGTGTATTGGGGACAGAAAGAAAAGAAGCAGTATGCCGAATACCCCAACCAAAGACAAGGAGACAAGTCCGTGAATTTCTAGGAGCTGCAGGCTTCTGCCGCCTGTGGATCCCCAACTTCGCAGACATTGCTAAGCCCCTCCATCAAGCCACCAAGGAGGGAGAGCATGACCCCTTCCTCTGGAAAAAAAGAGCAAACAGCAGCTTTCCTGAAATTAAAGACTTTATTAATGGAAGCTCCAGCACTGGGACTGCCAGATCACAGCAAGCCCTTCCAGCTGTACGTGCATGAACACAATCGAACAGCTACAGGAGTGCTGATTCATAACTTTGGCTCCTGGCCAAGGCCTGTGGCCTATCTCTCCAAGCAACTTGACCCTGTGGCCTGCGGCCTACCCCCATGCCTGAAAGCTGTGGCAGCCACCGCAATGCTGATAGCAGAAGCAGACAAGCTGACCCTTGGACAAGTTCTTTATGTCAAGGTGCCCCATGCTGTCAAAGCCCTGCTTGATGTAAAAGGAAGCTACTGGTTCAGCAACAGCCGAATGACGAAATACCAAGCTATGATTGGGCTTGTCAGTGGTCTACTTCCTAAGTGGGCTATTTCAAGTGGAGTTAAAAACAGGAATTCTACCTGTACTGGTCTGTGGTTTGTATCTCTAGAGGGAGAGAAACCTCTGGTTTATTTATCAATTTGTTTAATTTCTTTGGTTTTTTTTCTGCTGTTTTTTTTTTTTCTGTTGTGCTTTTTTTTTTCCTGGGTGGCTGGTGGCTTGTTAATTGGGGGTGTGTAGCCTGTCAGGTGATTTCACTTGTATGGCTACATAAACTCAATGGCAGCTCACTGAGCTTGCTCACAAGGGCTTGTCGGTGGTCTACTTCCTAAGTGGGCTATTTTCAAGTGGAGTTAAAAACAGGAGTTCAAATAACAGGTACAAATTGTGATATATATTTAGAAAAAAAGAAAATGGGCGCAGATCGTAAAAACAAACAAATAAAAAATATTAAACAAATAAAAATTAAAGAATGCTGCAAGGTCCCATGTGGATCCACTTCCTATGTCCACATAACAATGGATAACAGTAAAAAAGGAAAGGTCCTCGCGCAATATGAACAAGATATATTCAAATTCTTCTTTGATGATCCCTCTGAATTCCTTCCTGTTGATGATAATCTTATTTATCCATCAGCTGGGGAGTTAGACTCAGCATTTTTTGCTCATTATGTTCTTAGTTCACAGTAGTGGTTGGAGGTTTCTGCTGTCCAGCTGCCACTCCAGGATCTGAAGATGTTTGTAAATGTCTGTGCACTTTCTTAACCAGGTTGTTTGCTGCAAGCAAGGAACTCTAAGATGGCCCCTCCCTTCCTCCTTGCTTGCAGCAAACAACCTGGTTAAGAAAGTGCACAGACATTTACAAACATCTTCAGATTCTGGAGTGGCAGCTGGACAGCAGAAACCTCCAACCACTACTGTGAACTAAGAAGATAATGAGTAAAAAATGCTGAGTCTAACTCCCCAGCTGATGGATAAATAAGATTATCATCAACAGGAAGGAATTCAGAGGGATCATCAAAGAAGAATTTGAATATATCTTGTTCATATTGCGCGAGGACCTTTCCTTTTTTACTGTGATATATATTTGCTCTCTTGTTGTGGGTATGAGTGTTAGCAAGCTTGAAGGTTTGACCCAGTGCACATCCTGCTGCATGTATGCATGTCTGGAGGAATCCTTCCAGGGTCCATATCTCTGTAGCAAGTGTGAACGTGTAGCTCTTCTGGAAGCTCATATTGGAGATCTGGAAGGGCAAATCGTAACGCTGAGGCAGATTGACAATCTTGAAAGGAGCCTGCTTCTCACGGAGCAAAGTATAGTTGAGGAATCTAGGGGTGTGGGAGGAGTGGAGTTAACCGGGGAACAGGTTGGTAGCTGGGTGTCAGTGACACGTGGCAGCAGAGGGGGAGGGAAGAGGAAAAGGTTGGCTAGTCCTGATCTTGCACACACCAACAGATTTGCCCCTTTGAGCGAAGATGTTGGGTGCATCAGCTCAGGTGTAGCAGTACTGGAGGAGGCTGCTCCCTCTAACAGCAGGGGGATCATTTAAAGCTTTTAAATTTGATAAATCTGAGGCATCCTATAAAGCATATAGGGCAGCCAATAAAGCATGTAAAAATGCGATTAGATGGGCTAAACTAGAAAATGAAAAAGAAATAGCCAAAGAGAGCAAGACCAACCCTAAAAGACTCTTTAGGTACATAAATTCTAAAAAACCCAAGAGTGAAAATGTAGGTTCACTAAAATCTGAGTCAGGGTTATTGTTAACGGAAGATCAGGATAAGGCAGAAATTTTAAATGATTATTTTTCTTCAGTATTTATCAAGAGAAACCTATAACAGGAGACATGAAATTCATTAATAAAAACTTACTAATACAAAGTGACTGGTTGACTCAGGACAAGGTTTTGCAGAAATTAAACAATGTGAATGTGAATAAAGCCCCAGGGCCAGATGGAATTCACCCACGAGTACTGAGAGAGCTATGTGTTGAAATATGTAAACCTCTGTTCTTAATCTTTCAAGATTCTTTTCTTTCAGGAATAGTACCAGAGGATTGGAGAAAAGCTGACGTGGTCCCTATATTTAAGAAAGGTTTAAAATGTGTGCCTAGGAATTATAGACCTGTGAGCTTAACATCTGTGGCTGGGAAAGTATTTGAGGGGTTACTAAGGGATAATATTCAGGAATTTATTGGGAGGTATAATGTAATTGGCAAAAATCAGCATGGTTTCATGAAACACAGATCATGTCAGACTAACCTAATTACGTTCTATGAGGAAGTAAGTAGAAGTATAGATCAGGGGGTCGCAGTGGATGTGATTTACTTAGATTTTGCCAAAGCTTTCGACACAGTTCCACACAAAAGGTTACTATTTAAATTGAGAAAAAATGGTCTAGATGAAAATACTTGTTCTTGAATAGAAAACTGGCTAAAAGATAGGGTACAGAGAGTGGTCATCAATGGTACATTTTCAAGATGGACACCAGTGGTAAGCGGTGTACCTCAGGGGTCTGTTATAGGACCAATACTATTCAATTTATTTATAAATGACCTTGAGATAGGCATTGAAAGTCATGTATCAGTGTTTGCAGATGACACAAAACTAGGAAAAGTAATACAATGTGAGCAGGATGTTACTTCGCTGCAGAGGGATTTAGATAAATTGGGGGACTGGGCACTTAAATGGCAGATGAGATTTAATCTAGATAAATGCAAAGTTATGCACTTTGGAGTGAAGAACACGCAAGTAATTTACACCCTAAATGGTACGGAGTTAGGGAAATCCAAGCAGGAGAATTATTTGGGAATAATCATAGACTTCAAACTAAGTAGCAATGTGCAATGTCAAACAGCAGCCGCCAAGGCCAGCAAAGTATTGGCATGCATTAAAAGGGGAGTTCACTCACGGGATGAAAACATAATTTTGCCTCTGTACAGTGGCGACTCTAGGAACAATATTTAGGGGGGGCACAGAAGATACCGCAGTCAAAACTGGGGGGGCACTAGTAATTTTCACCACTAAATCATACCACTGAATAAAAGTAAGGGCCCTATCACCTGGTGTGAGCTAAAACACCATCACTAAAGGAAAAATTTAGTGCGAGTCGCTAAAACTTACAGGATTATTCAGAGAGAGGTGAAAAGCAGGAGAATGACTGGAGAATGGAAAATTCTTGGTCAAAGAATCGGCTATTTTGACCTAGAATTTTCCATTCTCCAGTCATTCTCCTGCTTTTCACCGCTTTCTGAATAACCCTGTTAGTGCCTGACGACCTACTAACAGATCACCTTGACTGCAGTAGTCCATGAACAAGGTCGTTTGGCGCACGCTAGGGAAACTCTAAGACCCAAGTTGAGACCCAGCGCTAATGCGGTTGTGTACAGGATAGAACGTTTTTTCTTTTCCATACCTATCCCCCACCCTCACAAGCTTGAATATGAACACATCCATCTCACCCCTGCATTATTAAAATCCTCCACGGTGGCCGTATCATCCATGTTTTGATGCACACATATATTAAGGCTGATGGGCATTGCATGATAAATGCCTCCCAGCAGCATGTTGAATCATTACAATGCATTTAATAGATCCAAAAGGAAGGCCAGGTGAGCGACAAAAATTTCCCTGCTACAGCATATAAACAATACATGTTTTAGGGCAAGACTTATCCATGTGTTCCTTTAAACATGGTCCACACAGTCACCCTAATAATCAACTGCTTACATACTATGAATAGCCCCCAGCATAAAATGTTTAAAATTAGGCAATATATTAGAATTAGGATATATGTGGATAAAGGATACATTTATAATAGAGCCGACTGCAACAGCAGCGACATTGCTGACCATATCCATTACTATGGTGTATGGGGCCAAGAGAACACCTGTGTTGCATTCCTTTCAATTGCCTGTTAATTTTGGACGAGGACCTGTTTTTTTGGAGTTAGCACCAGGGCTGAGCAGTAGGTAAAATGTTGCAATTAGTGCACCTCAAAAAATTTAGTGCTGGCACCAAGTGATCTGTAAAGATATCTAGCACTCCCCGTGTTAATTATAGGACGCAGAAAGTACAGTAAGCTCGCGGTACAAATCGCTAATAGCGACGCGCTAAGTGATTTTTCCCATTTGTAGCGGGAGGCAAACGATCTGTTGGTCAGGCGCAAGACTGAATTAACCTGGCGCTAACGCAAAATCACGCCGACGCAAGGGTTAGCTCACACCAAGTAATAGTGCCCTAAATAAGTATATATATAAATAAGATTACAAAACCCCAGAGTAATGTGATGCAATGATGCCTTTTTGTTGTACTAACCTGATACTTAAATTCAATATTTTATTTGACGCAATTTGGCAGTTTCCGCTGAATGTCTGATAACTGCTTCAGCGACTCCACTTTTAGCAAATTACAGTGACCATTCGCTAAATATGGAATTCACCTTATTTTCTGCAAAATAAATTCCCCGAAATGTGACGGAAAGCAGAGGATCTACAGATCATTAGACCCTTTAGATTCTAACTTCCATAATAACCCCTAAAATGCCTTAAACCCAGAGAAATACAATAAAAATAATAAACAATGTGGCATTTAGCTACCCCTTAACCCCTAAAATGCCATTAATCAAGGGAAAACATGAAATGAATACACTGAGGCATGTAGCCAACCCATTAACCCCTAAAATCAAGAAAAAAACAAATGTATACTGTGAGGGATGAAGCCTGCCCATTAACCCTTAATATACAATTAAACCAAGGCATAAACTAACGTAATACACAATGTAATGTATAGTCTGAACATTAACCATTTCACTGCTGAGTCATTTCAACCCTGTGAAAATGTTTACGTTAAAGTGCACGTTTTTATTTGATGTTTTATGACTTTTACATCACACTAGATATGGTCATGTGGAGTATCATTGGAAAGGCCAGAATCTGCCCTTTCAAATGACACCTAGTTCATCCATATACGATGCATAGCTACGGAGATACGTTGGTCCGAAGAAGTGTGGGAAGCTGGATGATGATTTTTGGTGGGGGGGCACATGGGGGGCAAGGAATAACCTAGGGGGGGCAATTGCCCCCCTTGCCCCCCTGTAGAGTCGCCTATGCCTCTGTATAAATCAATGGTCAGGCTGCACCTTGAATATGCCGTGCAATTTTGGGCACCTGTCTTAAAAAAAGATATTATAGCGTTAGAAAAAGTGCAGAGTCGGGCAACTAAATTAATAAGGGGAATGGAAGGGTTAAGTTATGAGGAAAGACTAACAAGCTTAAACCTGTTTAGTTTAGAGAAACGGCACCTTAGAGGGGATCTGATAACCTTATATAAATATATACGGGGCCAATATCAAATATTGTCTGATAACCTATTCATTTACAGGTCTATACATAGGACAAGGGGTCATCCATTTAGACTGGAAGAAAGAAAATTTAGCTTAAAGCATAGGAAGGGTTATTTTACGGTGAGAACAATAAAGCTGTGGAATTCTCTGCCTGTTGAGGTGGTTGGGTCAGAGTCTGTACAGACTTTTAAAAAACGACTGGATGACTTCCTGCAGACACAGAATATTAAGGGTTATAATATTTAATGTGGGTAAAAGCTTCTTGATCCAAGGAGAAATCTGACTGCCATTCTGGGGTCAAGAAGGAATTTTTTCCCGGTATGTTGCATATTTCAGACTGGGTTTTTTGCCTTCTTTTGGATCAACAGCAGTAGGTTATGTGGGAGAGTCTGAACCCGATGGACGCATGTCTTTTTTCAGCCTATATAACTATGTAACTATGTAACTATGATGTATAAGAATCCACGGGTTCATTTGGACCTCATCGCTATCTTGAACCCTGCTACTTTACTGTCTGACTGTGAAGAGGATCCAGATCATGAATGCCTCCAAGTCATGGAAAAAGTGTTCAGTAGCAGGCCAGATTTGAAAGACGTACCCCTAGACATATACGATCTACAGCTATTCACTGATGGTAGCAGTTACATGGATGATGGGAAGACAGTCTCTGGCTATGCAGTTGTCTCAGCAGAAGAGATTATTGAAGCAAATCCTCTACCAGGCCATACATCTGCACAACTGGCTAAGATAACAGCTCTAACCAGGGCTCTTGAAATCTCCGACGGCAAAAGAGTGAATATCTACACTGACTCCAAATATGCCTTTATGACTGTTCATGCACATGGTGCACTCTACAAGGAGAGAGGCCTGCTCACTTCCACAGGACAACAAATCAAGTATGCAGCTGAAATCACAGCCCTTCTAGAAGCTATAAGGAAACCAAGTGCTGTCAGTATTATGCACTGTCATGGCCACCAAAAAGGTCATGATGAAATCCCAAAAGGCAACAGGCGCGCTGACCAGGCCGCAAAAGCGGCTGCAAAACCATTGCTCAAAGTCCTGCTCTGCAAGCAAGAGGCCCAACCTCCCATACCAAACTACGGGTTCTACATGAATTAGAGAAAATTTGAACCTAAAGGCAAATTCATTGAAATTATTTTGTATAAATGGCACAATGATTACGAACTATTAGAACTCAATTATGATTATATCCAATGGCTTTTCCCAACCCGGTCCCAAGGCCAAAATTTCTACTCCACTCCTCTGAACCCTCCAGAGACACGCCTTATGATTAACACCTCAGAAGTTCAGCAAAGACTCCGCAGAGTATTTAAAATGATGCTGAAATTCTTCGGCGTAAAATTAATGGGGGAGTGTGGAGAAGATACAAAAGAAACCGAAGTTGAACGAGCAGAAAATTTTGCCTTACGTTTTGACAGCCTAACAGCCAACCCTCATAATAATCTGAGGATCACACGAATACTGCTAAATTTGGGAGAGAAGACAGCAGAAGTGGTGAGGAGTCTAATGAAAGAAATAATACCACGTTATGGACTTCCTCTCGAAATAGGGTCAGACAATGGCCCCGCATTTATACAGAGCTGTCTACAACAGTTTGCCCGCCTGTTGGGCATCACCTGGAAGTTATATACTGCTTACAGGCCCCAAAGCTCGGGAAAAGTCGAGAGAATGAACCGCACCCTAAAGACTTTGATGTCCAAACTGTGCCAAGAGATGTCACTAGGCTGGTTGGATGTGCTGCCGATAGTCCTATTGCACATTAGGTGCAGGCCAACCCCCCAATTGAAGCTAAGTCCGTACGAACTCATGTTTGGACGGCCTACCCCTCTGATTAATGGACTAAGGGGGGACCTTCGGGCATTGGGGGAAACTAAACTAAATGATCAGGTTATACTGTTAGGTAAATCAATGCAGAAATTGCCAGAAATGTTTTTTGTTTTTGAAATTCCGGCGGGGAGGGATTGGGTTTATGTGACTGTGAAGAGAATTGCCCAAGGGTTTTTGACAGTTGGGGCAATTTTGGTACTGATTTTGTTTCTTGCACATTTGATCCATGGACTATCACGTGGAGTATGCCCCAGGTGCCCAAGCACCACCAAGAATGTGGAAATCTCCCAGATCTGGAATGGTACGCACCCGGTGATGGAGAACCGTACCATGTGGAGACAAAAACGAGAGGCGCTATCTGGAACTAACCCAAGAGGACACTTACTTGTGCAATTTAAATATGACTATGCTAAAAAGTCTGGGCAAACCGTATGCTGGGTGTGTAGTAGACTACACCCAGAGACAATTTATATACCATTTGCCTCTGTCCCAATGAATTTGAGTATGTTTGCATCAGGGAATGTCACAATACAAGCAGTCGATGCATCGAGGGAGAAACCAGAATTATTCAGTCCCGGGTACCCTATAATAGGACCAGTGTACCCACCAGAATGGTGTTTTCAACTAGGAACAGATAAAGAAACAAATAACGGGGGTGGGTTATGTTATTCAAGTAAGTTCAACTGGACATTATACATTTATATATTTAACACAAAGGAGTAGTCAAATTTTCTATATATACGATGTAGAAAGCTCACAAGCGAACAGGAGGAGGTGATTGCGAATGTGACGAATGGGAGGCAGAGTGCACTGGATATGATGAAACGACTGAGACAACTGATGATAGAAATATCAAAGGGAACACTATATTTGTCACCATTTATAGTGAAAGGAGGGTACCAGGTGTGCTGTGAAAGGGTGTGTTACACATGGGTACCACCTACAGTAACGGGAATGTGTTATCTGGCTAAATTGATTCCAATCCAGAGTCTAAGGGGAGAAGACACTAATTCAGACACAACACTTCACCCTAGGTACCCACTGGTGTTTGAAAGCCAGAAGAGAGAGTTATTCAAGAAAGCGGATCGAATATGGGCATGGCTGCCGGCAACGACTGGATGGGGAAGAGAGTTGATGGTAAGAATGAACAGTTATGCCAGTTTGATGGATAAAATTTTGAATAAGACTAGTATGGATATTCAGTTACTGAATCTGGAAGTACGGGAGATACGAAAGGTACAAATGATATATAATATGGCACTGGAACAGATCAGTGCAGCTCTGAATGGATTGTGTGAGATGATGATGCATTATGAATGTTGCACTTTCATCAAGAACACTACACATGATGTCCCTGACTATTACCAGGTAATCCAAGATCACCAGGAGAAGGTAGCGCAGTTGCAGAACACAGCAAGGAGGATCGCTGCTGAAGGCTGGAATCCACTCGGTGGGTTCGGAGCAATCGGAGATTGGTTCGGATCCATCCTGAGATTTATTTCACAGATTAGATCCATGATTCTGATGGTAGTGGTGATCTTGGTCGTAGGGACACTACTGTACCACATAGGGCTATGTCTATGGCCACTATGCAAGAGAGCACTGACACCCACACAGACACAGAAAATACCACTGATTATCCCACAAGACATGTTCCCAAAGAAAATAGGTCCCCCAAAGTATGAGGAACTCAAGAATAATAGTAGTGAGGTGTAATGGCTACAAGTCTCAGGAGAAGAACCTGAGGCTTGAGCCAAGGGGGGAATGAAGTGGAATCAGGCTGGAAGCTGGCCGCCATTATAAGCCAGGCGGCCATCTTGTTCAGAATAATGGTTCACTTGAATATAACTAGGTAGGTTTTAGCTGAAACTAGAATGAAGCATGCATAGAAATTTAGGAATGTGTTAGATTAGCAGAAAAGCAATTAAAACTCTGAGAAAGATCTTGGCTGTTCCCGGCACGAAGGGACAGAATGAGGAATGGATACACCAAGGTCATAGAGGCCCGCTGAGAGACAAAGGGAAGCATAGAAGATAGACCAGGTGTTAGCCGCAACAAATAAGTACAGGCGTTAGGGAGGCGAGCATAGCCCGGACTGAATGTAGTAACTAATTATGATCTGTCGAAACTAATATGAAGTTTGCCAATTTACGGCCAATTTAATGGAATGTCTTTGTATTAGACTAAGGGAGGTATTAACCCACATGGGGTGGGATAGTGTCACCGGGAGGTGGGCTAATTGAGATGTACCTAATTATGTATTTGGGGTATAAGATCTCATGTCACGGTGAGTTCGATGCTCACTCTTTGCGATTCAATCCTGTGTGAGCATTTGTGTGATGACACAAATAAAGTTTGCCTTTCCTGAAGAGACTCGTGTTCAGACAATCCTTGCTCGTGTCCGGTCCGGCCTCGTTCCGAGTGAACCTAGCAGATTCCGGTTACACTTCCAACACATGAAATTCAAGAACTGGCTGTTCAGTCGCTGCCTAATATATCCCATCCCTTGACAGGTGCAATAGTAACCATATAATCAATGCTATTCACTTTACCTGCAGTGGTTTTAATGTTGTGGCTGATCGATGTATGTATACAGTATATATTCAGTATTTATATGCACACATAATGTTTTTCTTGCACTCGCTTAGTTTCATTATGTCTATCTTCATCAAAGCTCATATAACTAAACATAAGACGCCATATTCCATTGTGTGTTGTGTGTGTGTTTTCCTGTCTAGTTCCATTAAACTAAACCTGTTCCTGTAAACATATTTATGTAGATCTTTATATAAATAGATATATTTTATCTGCACTTGCTTAATACCCTATATGTTTGTTTGTGTGTGTGTGTAAATTCATTCTATCTTTTGACCATTATAACAGGTGGGTGTTTATCTCAAACGCCAGCCCAAAGAGTAACCAAAGGCCGGTCAGAGCGCGAGTCTTAATGGGCAGCTTGAGAGTCATCACACTCACTTAAACCTCCTGCTGCACCGGGAAGGCCTTTTATAGGAGCGATGACACCACTGAGTGATTGATCATTCTATGACATCACACTGGGCAGGGCAGGGACTTTCCCCAGGATATACGGGAGACACAAAAGGGCAGAGCCAAACCAGAGATAAATCTGAAAGTGCAATTCACAATAATCGTAGCATGTGTTTTGGGTGTGAGTAATAAAACCCACCTTATAACTGAAGGAATGTCTTGATAATGAAGTCATTTCTATCAGACACTCCTGGGGATTGGTGCATCGGCTGCCCATGGCATATACATAGTAGTGGTTACTGGGGACACATCTTCCTATATTGTGACTATATTACTGTGATAAGTGATTTTGCATTATATAGTGATTGCAATTTTTTACCTTCTGAAAAGAAACAACTTGATCTGATTATATTTGGATCTATTTGGTACCATTCAATTCGGATGAGTTCTGGTTCCGTGGTTTAGCAATTCAAATGTTTGTATGCTCGTAAAATTTTCAGTTGTTGAATTTCAATATATTTAAGTTATTTTAGAGCCATCTGATCAATGTGACCCTAACTGTGGAAATTTTAAAGTTTTCTTTTGATTTTTCCATTTTAATAGTGGTGTTATTGAGCTTGGTGAATTTTTGCATGAATCCACATTGCAGTATTGATGCACAAGTGTACGTTTGGTCATCTCACCCAAAAAGACCATTGTTAACTTGTTTATGTATTTATATATCACCAACACGTTCTGCATCACTTTACAATGTCAGAGCACAAACACAAGACATAATAATGATAAACGAGGAAGAGACGGCCCTGCCCTCCCGTACCATCCCGTACAATCTAAGGGACAGAGGCAGGTGAAACAAATGGGAGCAGAGGGAAGCTGGAGCTGGTTGCCAGATACACTATAACAGGGATTGCATGTGAAGGACCTGATGTTTGCACTTAGTAAAGGTAATCAGAGTTAAAAGTGGAAGCAGCTGGAAAGGAGAGCTGAAATCTAGGGCTGGGACTGGGTGGTGGGGTAGATGGGACTGCAGAGTGGAAAAATGGATTTGATAAGGTCTGTTGAGTGTGAGGCAGATCTGATTGCTGTATGGAGAGAGAAACACTGTAAGATTTAGCGGGGCTGCTTGTATTAGAGGTTTGACTTTGGATGAGGGGGAGGGAGAAGCAGAGCAGAATATTCCAACAAAATGGAGAAAAAAATTAAACAACTTGGGCCATATTACGTACTTGGTGCTAACTTAACCAGAGCTGTTGTAAACTGAAAACCTCCATAGGCTATAATGGCTCTGGTAAGTTTACAACAGCTCTGGTTAAGTTAGCACCAACTATGTAATATGGCCCCTAATTGGCCAAAAATTTATAAATGCAGACATAAACTAAAATCGTAATATTACAACAGTCTTTACAACAGTCTGGAGTATTGTGGTGGACAATATGTTGAATACTGGATACCTTGTTACCAGTGGCGTCGTAACGTGGGGGTGGGGGGTGCGGCCCGCACCAGGTGACACCCGCCTTTAGGCCGCCGCGTGTTCACTCCCTGCGAGCGTCCGAAGCATGCAGCTTCAGCGCTCGCCTGGGGGAAACACGTCACCAGCCAATCGCGGCTGGTCACGTGGCTCCCCCAGGCGAGCGCCCAAGCTGCGCGCCGCCGGACGCTCAGAGGGAGCAAACACGCAGCGGAGGTGAGCTGGGGCATATCCATGAGGTGCTGGGGCATATCCATGAGCTGCTGGGGCATATCCATGAGCTGCTGGGGCAATATCCATGAGGTGCTGGGGCATATCCATGAGGTGCTGGGGCATATCCATGAGGTGCTTGGGCAAATCCATGAGGTGCTGGGGCAAATCCATGAGGTGCTGGGGCATATCCATGAGCTGCTGGGGCAGTATATCCTATATCCATGAGCTGCTGGGGCATATCCATGAGCTGCTGGGGCAAATCCATGAGGTGCTGGGGCATATCCATGAGGTGCTGGGGCATTCCATGTGCTGGGGCAGTAACCATGTGCTGGGGCATTATCCATGAGCTAGGGCATTATCCATGAGCTGCTGGGGCAGTATATCCATGAGCTGCTGGGACAGTATATCCATGAGCTGCTGGGACAGTATATCCATGAGCTGGGGCAGTATATCCTATATCCATGAGCTGCTGGGGCAGTATATCCTTGAGCTGGGGCAGTATATCTATGAGCTGGGGCAGTATACCCATGAGTTGGGGCAGTATCCATGAGCTGGGGCAATATCCATGAGCTGGGGCAATATCCATGAGCTGGGGCAAAATCCATGAGAGGAGCTGGGGCAGTATATCCATGAGAGGAGCTGGGGCATTATCAATGAGAGCAGCTGGGGCAGTGTATCCATGAGAGGAGCTGGGGCAGTATATCCATGAGAGCAGCTGGGGCAGTATATGCATGAGAGCAGCTGGGGCAGTATATCCATGAGAGGAGCTGGGGCAGTATCCATGAGAGGAGCTGGGGCAGTATATCCATGAGAGGAGCTGGGGCAGTATCCATGAGAGGAGCTGGGGCATATCCATGTGTGCTGGGGGCAGTATCCATGAGCGCTGGGGCAATATCCATGTGTGAGCTGGTCTGGGGCAATATATCCATGTGTGAGCTGGTCTGGGGCAATATATCCATGTGTGAGCTGAGGCGCAATATATCCATATGTGAGCTGGGGCAATATATATCCATGGGTGAGCTGCTGGGGGCAATATATAACTGTGAACTGGGGCAATATATCCATATGTGAGCTGGGGCAATATATATCCATGGGTGAGCTGCTGGGGGCAATATATAACTGTGAACTGGGGCAATATATCCATATGTGAGCTGGGGGCGATATATATCCATGGGTGAGCTGCTGGGGGCAATATATCCAGAGCTGCTGGGGACAATATATCCAGAGCTGCTGGGGGCAATATATATCCATGTGTGCTTTCACTGCCTTCGAACAGGCAACGTACTTGCTGGCAGTTGGCAAAAATTTGTGTGAGCATATGAGAGAGCTCCACAGCAATAAACCTCACAGTAATGTGCGCTGTGTGTATGAGCATTCAGTGTTATATGGGAGTACTGATTTAGGAGTAAGAGTAGTTAAAAAAAATCTGTCAACTGCTACATTTTGTCAGGGGAACTCTTAGAGCGACGCCGGATCGCAGACTGACCCTCTATGAGACCTGCTGTCGGCGGACGTACAGAGGACGCGGTTTGATATCCTCGCTTTATTCCCACATCCGTGACGCTACCTTTCCGCAGGAGGCGCCTTATGTTACGAGGTGGAGGATGATCTAGGGAGCTCTCTGGAAGCAGATGAGTGGGCAGACATTATTGACAGGACCTCACGGGTCACAATCTGTACTGCGGTTCGCGAGAACTGTTATAAGGTCATGGCGAGGTGGTATATCCACCCGCGGCGCCTCGCAAGGATGTACCCGGGGATGCCGTCAACGTGCTTCAGGGGATGTGGCGAAGAGGGGACGTATATGCATGCATGGTGGGACTGTGGCATGGTCAGGACTATCTGGACGGAGGTGTTGGTGATTTGAGCAGGGCACTAGGGACACACTTATGTCCGGATCCCTGGACAGCACTCCTCAACCGCCCGCACCCCGAGGCACATCTTACACGAGGTGAGCATTCCCTGGTCTCTAGGGTGTGTGCTGCAGTGCGTATCTGTTTGGCCAAGACCTGGAAGGGCCCCCCTCCCCCGCGCCAGCTGATTGAAGCCAAAATTTGGCACATGGTCACGATGGAACGCCTGACGGCAGTGGTTCACGACAGGATGGCCCACTTTGAGACGGTTTGGTCGCCGTGGCTGGCGGCGTTTGCCTCACCGGCCTCTGCTCGCATTGCTTTCTCAGGTTAGATGGGGGTCCGGCGAGGTTGGGCCGTGGTTTCGCCTCCTCTCCCCTCCCCTGAACCTCTTTCTTCCCCTTTTTTTTTTTTTTTCTTTCTTTCTTCTCTCTTTCTCTCTTCCCTCTCTTATTTTCTTATTTTATGCCTCTCTCACAACATTTATCTTTTAGACAGTAGATGTTGTAGTCTCATGGGCGCATAGCTCCTTACCCTATAAAATATATGCGGGAGTTGTTTGAAATGTTCGCTGTTATGCATATTTTGATGTCGGGTATCTGTAAGCACCGTAGCTGATACGAGACTTGACTGGATTTCCTCTTTTCTGTATTGTTTATTCCCCTTTAATAAAATATATGGAATTTAAAAAAAAAAATCTGTAAAACTCCGGGGGGGGGGGGGGGGTGACACCATAAGTTACCGCACCGGGTGACACCAACCCTAGTGACGCCACTGCTTGTTACTTATTGCTGGTGGCAGAGTGGAAAATGGAGTTCCGTAAGGTCTGTGAATATGAGGAAGATCTGATCTGTTTAGAACTAGATCCATCTCCCTCTCACATGTTAAATGAAGAATCTCTTCAGGATAGAGTATATAGAATTATGTTGTAGCTGCCACTCTGCCCATGGTGATAGAATGGATGCAATAAATGAAAATTTTCATACAAATAAATAAAATATGGGACCCAAAAGCATTTGGTGACTGAGAATAAATGAATTTCAGACTAATGTAGTCTTTGACATTTGTGGTCACAAACCAGATTTTCATTCTTTAACCCCTTACATAGTTACATAGGCTGAAAAAGCTGAGCGTCCATTGGGTTCAGCCTTTCACACATTACCTATTGCTGTTGATCCAAAAGAAGGCAAAAACTCCAGTCTGAAGCGCACGTCAATATGCAAAATACTGGGAAAAAATTCTTTCTTGACCCCAGAATGGCAGTCGGATTTCTCCCTGGATCAAGCAGCTTTTACCCACTTATTAAATATTATGACTCTTAATATTATGTTTTTTCAGGAAGTCATCCAGTCGTGTAAAAGTCTCTGACCCAACCACCTCAACAGGCAGAGAATTCCACAGCTTTATTGTTCTCATTGTAAAATAACTCTTCCTATGCTTTAGGCTGAATTTGGCGCGCTATGCGTGCTTTTGCGTGCTTAAAAAAACCTTCAATAGAGGTGGGGTGATTGTCAATGCATATCGTTTTTTGAGGAAGGTTACACTTGCTTCTCCCCACTGGGGAGACTTCTGTATTGCCACTGCGGTTGGCTTCCAATGTCACATAGTATTGAAAACACCCTTTGTCACCATGGAGAATTAATAGCCATTTGCTCTTTTTTTATCACCTGATACATTGAGATCACATTGTTTATAGTCAGTTCCAGAGAAAATCACAGAACAGCTGGCCTCTAACATTTCCAAACACAGAGACTGAAACCATTCCTGGTTTCAAATAATAATAATTAGCTTTCTTATAAATCTCCTGGATTGATACATGCCTCTGTTCCACCAAGAACCTTTCTTCAGCACAAAATGAGCTGGCATTGGAATGAATAAATCCTTAAACAAGCTTTGAGAATATGTTAGAAGTCTTATTGTTCATTCTTCAGATCCAAGATTACAATATTTTGATCACCAGACGGAAGTGACAATACAAATGAGTGACACTCAGTTTGGTTTTGGGATGGCGGTAATGCAAGAAGACATGCCTGCTGTGCATGTATCCATGTCAATGACTTCTACACAAAGAAACCGGGCACACATCGAAAAATATCTTGGCTGTTTTAATAGGATGTGACAAGTTTCATCAATACATTTATGGACGAAAAGTCACAGTTGAAACAGAACACAAAACAATCGCGAGCTTAATGAAAGAAATCTCCCGTTGCTGCTGGATTTCGGCTACAAAGAGTGATCTTTTGGACTTCATTAGTATAAAAGAAATGTGCATGAAGAACAAAAAATGTATGTGGCTGATATGTCCTCAAGGATGTTTAAACAGGGTAAAAGAATTCCTTTACCAGTTTATGATGGAACCAAAACACAGGTATAATAATGGAATAATCCAATAGTGATCAAATTACTATTAAAAAGGATTGAGGGATAATTACATAAGATGAACCTTAACAGGTGCTTCTAATACAATTAGGGCCATATTACAATCTTTGCGCAAAGTGAAAATTTTTGCGCCAAGCGTTAAAGTGTTGCGTACGCAAATCACCGCTGGAATTACAATTCTCGCACATTTTTTCATCCATCGATTAATAACGCACGTAAACAGGACGTGCATAAATGCTCGCGTTGTAGCATTGCGCGCAGAAATCAGTGTGCGGACTGTTTTTTTCATGCGATTCAGCCAATCAGAATTAAGAACCACAATTATCTCACGTTAGGTTTTTGCGCCTGCCAAAGTCAATCTGAGCATATATGCTGCAGCAATAATAAAGGCACACACAACTTATCCATTTTATTGGTTTGGTATGAGTAGAATGTGAACTATACTTTGCTGCATTTGTTTTTTTGGGCTGGTGTATTTGGGTTCGGCCAGGTCGTTCAGATTTGCCATTAACACCAGCTTTTAGGAGTCGCTAAAATTATGCGCGCAAAGGCTATGCATTAAATCCTGCGCATAGATTGTAATACCATCCGTGTACCAGCGGTCATTCGCGTTGGCGCTCACAATGTTAAGTATAGGACGCGCGCAGTACAGTACACTCACGCAGGGTTCACGCAGGTTCACCCACGGTAGACGATTTTGCTCGTTTGTTGCACTGTCTATGTAATACGATGTTCGGCGCAAAGGGTTTTAGCCCTCGCGTTAATGTTTTTTTGCGCTGATGCAAATGTTTGTGCGAAGATTTGGCCCCTAATATTTAGTGTGTTTGGGGATAGATCACAACGAAGTCGTTGCTAAATCGCCACAAATGGAAAAATCATGCATGAGCCTCTCAATTAATGCCCCTATTCCAGCTGACACTGAATTTATTACTGCAGATAGATGCCAGTAGGAGTACGGCTCCATAGAATCCAATGTTACAGTTACTATTATAAAGTAAGTATTTATAAAGGGCCAACAAGTTCCGTAGCGCTGTACAATGGTGAAGCAGAACAACAAAAATACATACAAGTTCAACAAACAGAACTGGAAGGAGTCGTGGAAGAACACTGGAAACTATTTGCTCCCAGTCTCCTGTTGCTTTTAGCTAGAGGAAGCGGTGGATCGAGCCACCCTCTGCACAGTGTGATCTTAGGTATGCATTACACAAGGGATTTTTTTGTTATGTTTAAATTATTAAATTTTGCGAAAACAAAATCACAAAACCAAGTTCTAAAAACCGGTATTCATTTTTTTAATATCAGCTTATTTTGACAAGAACAAGCTACCATGGAAAGGTTTGTTCTTCTCATGGTAGACTCAAATTAATAGCTTAGGAGCAGTTAATTTACAGTAAGCAGTGCAAACCCAGCTTGTGGCTTAGTTGTGATGGTGACTGAGGTCATTAACCGTTTACCGCCACGGGGCATACTATGCCGTCCCTGCGGCAGGTGGGCATAGTATGCCCCGCTGACTTCAATGGGGCTTCCTTCGCCCTGGCCACCAGGCGGCATACGCCGTGTGCTGTTGGCTACCTTGGGACAGCCTGAACTCAGGCCGCCCCCCAAAGCCAATGACGCATAATGGACACCAGCTGCATAGGTGGGCCAGAGGAGGGGCTAATACCAGTACGCTCGCTCGCTTTAAAGCCCTGCGCTGGGTACAAAACGCCCAGCGGCAAAGGGTTAAGATAATGCTTGCAGCCATTATATCTATTGACTCAAGTCTTTAACTCACGTGCTCAGTTGTAATCTAGTTTTTGCTCTTTACAGGAGTGGTCATTGTGGCTCCACGTCACCCCCAAACCGGAAGATCCTATTAAAAGAAATATCACCACTGGGAAGGTTTTGAAAACTAAATATGTTTTCCTGCTCACATGGATCAACAGCACATAATGTGCAGTATATGGATCCATACAGTTATTATACTGCAATTGTTTGGCAACAGACACTAATTACGAATGAATGGAACGTCGCATGGACAAAATAAATCAGGAATGCATAACATAACAGATGCATTTTTGGCCAGTGATTCGCTAACTGCCAATATAATAAAAAAACAAGGCTCTCAGGAGGTCTCGATAACCTGTTTCCCCATCCAACAGGGTAAAAATACCAAACCGGACAGGTGGCCCTGATTGGCTGGATTCAGTTAGAGTTGTCCAACGTTATGCACTGCAGGTGTATGAATTATTAGGACTGTCATGACTACTGTGACATTAAAGTGTTAGTAACTGAAAAATTATACAAAAATACAAGCACCGCATAGGATCCTGTTAACCTTCCTGGCGGTCTGTTATTTTGACATTTTCATTTCAAAATGCGCTCTATTTATTTTTTTGCCCCCCTAGCGGCATCCTGAGTGTTGCTCGGGGTGAAACTCCTATGTTGGAAGCGGTAACCCTGAGCAACACTCGGGATGCCGCTGGATACATAACCCCTCCCTGCGCTCCCTCGATGTCCCCGCAGCCTCCTCCGGCGATCGCGACCTCATTACATCCTGGTTCCATCCTCGCAAGAAGGAATCCAGGAAGTATGAGGTCGTGATCGCCGGAGGAGACTGCAGAGATCAGCGACGGAGCGCAGGGAGAGGTAATGTATACAGCCCGAGTGTGTCTCGGGGTTACCGCTCTCAGCGGTGAAATTTAACCCCGAGACACACTCTGGATAACCGTCAGGCAGGTTAAATGTCCTTTTTGTGGCAATGCTCACTTGCAGAGAAAGTTAGGCAGGTCTATTCTCTAAAAAGTGAAACTCTGGAGAACTGGCTGGAGAAGTGAAGATTCTAGGTAAAAATAGCCAAACCAGAAAAATTCTCCCATTTATCTCACTTTCCAAATCGGCTGTTTGGTCTAGATTGTTCTCTTCTCCTGCCAATTCTCCTGTTTTTCACCTTTTAGTGAATAGACCTGAAAGTGTGATCATGGCCATTGCTATCCCACTACTGATGGTGGCATGTGACCTAAGAGTTGCTTAATTTTGGTCCTCTTGCTCATTTTAGGTTATCATATATAATCCTAATGCAAATTTTGTAACAAAATAATTTTTTTCTTTTTTTTTTACTTTTCCCGTAATTGCTCGTATTTGCATTTTTCACTGATAAATTGCGCCATGCATATCATTAGGTTAAAGTACCTTTAATACACTGTTATTATAGTACAATAAACTAAGCATGGCTAAGAAATGGAGTGTAAATGTATTAATTGCAACACTGTTGATTTGAATTACAGCTCAATGTGTTCGATTTGCATAATAAGGTTTAAATATGTTACCGCTGACTTGTTCTTAACCTCTACACCATTCTGTGGGGATCTTAATGCTAATAATAAGAACTTTATCATAATTTCAAATGATGGTTAATGAAGTGATTCAATTCTGTCGTGGAATAACATTTTATCCATGTGGCTAGTTAAAACCCGAACGTTAAACCTCTTTAGTGAGTGAGTTCATGGAGAAGAACTTTTAAGAATATTTTTATCTGCTTATACTTTCATCTTTATTCTCACTTCCCCATACAGCGAGCTCCGTTTACTTTTGCTTTAATGCCGAAGTCACAGAGGACCTAATCAGTATGACAAATGAAATGGGAAATGCAGTATAATGAGGGAGCGAAAGGTCCTAAACGTAGGGAATCCAGCACTGCTGGAATGACCTTAAAATGATCAAGCAATGCAAGCAGTTCTTACAAACCATACAGATCATCAGATAATATTTGTTTTATTATATTTATGTATCTATAAATCATGGCATTGATAATGATGTTTATGTGTTACAAACGCACCATTTATTAGTCTTGATCATTAATGTATCTGTTACATTTTGCGTTTTCTATCAGAGATTGACGGTTAACTCTGCAAAAAAAGTGAATATTATAAATTCCCAATTACCTTTTATCCCCTTAGTGACCGAGCGGTTTTACAAAAATCCGTCCGAAGGTGCCCGCTGCTGTTTTTACGTTTCTGCTCTGTTTGTGTTTAGGCCAAATTTTCCTCTTACTCGTTTATGCAACCTACACATATCGTTTACCGTTTTTCCTGCCATTAAATGAACTTTCTAAAGATACCATTATTTCCATCATATCGCATAATTTACCATAAAAAATATGAAATATAATAAAAAAAATGGAAAGAACACACTTTTTCAAAATTTAATCTCCAAAATCTACAACCGCCAAAAAAGACCCCGGCTAAATAGTTTTGAAATGTTGTCCCGCGATTAGAAATACCCAATTTTTACATGTTTTTTGCTTTTTAACCCCTTCACTGCTTAGCCATTTCACCTCTATGCGCTGAGCTCATTTTGACCATTTTATGCTCATCATTTTTAGATGCCAGCTGAAGTCCTATTTTGTTAAACCCCCTGACACAATTTTTTTTAAAACTATTATTATTATTTGTTTTACAACAAACAAAGTCATGTTTGGTATCATTGGAAAGGCCACGATCAGGCCTTTTCAATGATATTAAACATGACTAGGTTTGTTGTAAAAAAAAATACAAGGGGCACTGACATCCTCACACCTATGGTGATGATGTCAGTGGGTGGGGTGACCCGGAGGCTTGGAAGACATCCAAGATGTCAGCCACTTCCGGGTTTGAATCACGATTCGGTGCTGTTTGGCAAACGCAATCCGGTAAAGAAGGGGTAAATGATAGACATCACTGAAAAAGGGGAGAGTCTCACCTTTCCATCAGTACCATTTGTTTGTTTCTAGGTGTAACAGTTGGGGAGCTAAAGGGCTCCAAAGGAGCCCCCCTTCCCGTCCACCTTTTTCACTGCAGGGGCCGGGGGTCGGGAAGGGGTTATACTGTGTGAATAATTTTCTCTCTGGAAAATAAACTAATTTATCTGATAGGGCTCTGTTTGATCCTTCTGCATCTTTGTAGAGTGACAGAAAATACTGACCATCCCACTCTATTACTGTGGAGGAAGTTTCGTAAAGCAAAATGTTCTGCATTTAAGTCCTTCACTACCAAGATCGAGTATACTCAATCTCAAAAGCAGCTGCTTCCCCGATGTTGAGTGTACTCAATGTGGAATAATTCTGGCGCAATGCAAAGTAATTTTGTTTAGTGCAAACAAAATTCATTTATAAACAAGCACTAGAATGTAGCCCTTAGTTGTAGCATCTTGGGCATGACAACCAAGGTGCTAAAACAGTTTGAACAGCTGGGACTCTCTGACTAAACATGTATTCCCATCTGCTTCAGCATGGAGCTGCAGCTGCAATATTTTTTTCGGCCCTCAGATGGTGACACCTGCCTGTCTAATAGGCCTACTGCAGTAAACTAATTGTCAATTTAATCAAAACATTTTTTTTACTGTGCAATTAATGAAAAGTGATTTTCCAAAGAACACTGGTTCCTGACAATGGTTTTATGGAAAATCAGTTGGTAGCTAAGAGGTAACAGCAAAGAAGGAAGGGATGCCTTCAGTTTTATCCAATTCAGTTTAGAGATAAAATACAGGCTGCTGTACATATAATCATATCTGTGTGTTTTAGGGTCTAACTATGAATATTACATGTTTGCAGTAAATTACTGAAGGGGAAGGCCAGGAGGGGAGGCAGCAGACCCTTGACATACTCCACATGTGTGGTGATGATGCTACACTTGATGTAGTGTGCATGCAGTCCTCACTGCGCGTGAGCGATGACTAGCGCTGAACCAACAATTGGTTAGTTTGGGTCAGGTTGACTCAGGTGGCAAACAGACCCCTGATCACAGGGGTGGTGTAACAATGCTGGGAAGCTGAGGGAGCATTATCACCTTGCTGATCAAGGTTTCTATATGTCTAGGTCTGTGGCAGTATCTGTGTGTGCTTCTGAATTTCTCTCATTTTCTGTTTCTCAATGTGTTCATGTATTTCTAGTTCAAAACTACCTTTGTGTTTTTTAGGGTTGAGTCTATAAAAGATAATAGCGCCGACATGAGCATCCACTCGATGGAGTCCATAGGACTCCATTGAGCCAGACGCCGGCGTTCACATGACCTGCCGGATCTCACCTCGCAAGATCCGGCCGGTCGGCGTAGCGATACGCAGGGGGAGACTGAGGAACTTTTTTCCCCAGTTTTTCCATGCCCTCCACCAGACAGAAGAGGCGGACGGAGCCGCGGTCCTCGCCACGGGACAGAAAGTGAGTATCTGATTTCTTTTTTTAGTTTCTTGGATGGTGTTCTGCAGAATCTGTTAACACCAAGTCTTGGCTCTGGTTAACTTTCTGCTAACCACAGCCGGACATTAACCCGTTAGCGTTTGGATTATAATATGCGGTAGCCACCGCGGCTAACGTTAATGCTCACGCAGTTGACCGTTAACGTTAGCAGCAAGATTGTAATGTGGCCCTTAGTGAATGAGCTGGAAGGCCAATCAGAAGGTCACAAAGATGATAGAACCGCCTGTAGGGCGACTTTTCTGCTCTCATCTAAAGCCGGAGTGTATGAGAAACTTGAATCTTTCAGTTCTCATGTATTTATTCTTAACTTAGTTAAATATTTTATAGGCGTCAAATGGAAAGTTTAACACACTTTACTTGTGAGATACAAAAGCATCTGCTTATCATCTGAAACTCATTAGCTTTGACCCTATTACTATAAATACAACCCACATTCTGATACCAGTCTGCAACCTGTCTTCATGACTTCACTAAACTCTGTCATATTCTTGATGGCGCCAGCTATGGCGAAACGCGTCGAGTTGAGCTAGTCACTGATGATGCCTTTTCTCTTGTGCTAAAACACCTCACTCTGAGTCTGCTTTATTGCAGCGCTCCCAGTTACTCAGTTTTGAATTGTTGGTATATTGTGGGCTATGTTACAAAGCTGGTGCTAACTTTACCAGAGCTGTTGTAAACTCAAAAACCCCATAGACTATAATGGCTCTGGTAAGTTTACAGCAGCTCTGGTTAAGTTAGCACCAGATTTGTAATATAGCCCTGCATCTCTGTGCGGTCTCTCATTGTTTCAATACCATACTAGACTATCCTGCTTCACTGTTTTTTAGATCATGGACATTCTAAGTACTGTGTGTTTTCTTCTATTCAGCAGTTATTGTCTGTATGTGAATAGGTTTGTCACAGAGTCTACCACCTATTTTCAAAGTGGTGAGCATTACTTGGCCATTGCCTTTTTAACCCCTCTTGGGGTAGGATGATTTCTACTTATGCAGGTTGTTTTTATACTGACAGGTCTATTCAAATAAAGGTGAAACTCAAGAGAATGACTGGAGAAGTGAAAATTCTAGGTCAAAATAGCCATACCTGAAAAATGCACCCATTTATCTCACTTTTCAAATCGGCTATTCAGTCTAGACTGTTCATTCTCCTGCCAATTCTCCTGAGTTTCACCTTTCTATGAATAACCCTGTAAATGTTGTTGGTATCCCCAATAATCATTTTTTTTACTTTGTTAATTAAATGCTAAGTTTTAATACTTTATCCTTTGACACGTGTATCATTTATTACCAAACTTCACATATGAGAACCAAGCATGCGAATACCAAGAATATTAATGAAAATGTTACTAAGTCACTTGGATAAGATTTAGAGATTATTTCAAACCAAATCAATTTGTTTTCCTTTTCCCTTGAATCCTAAATGTTCTATAAAAGGCAAACAAAAGAACAAATTGAAAATAATGCACTGGGTACACAGAGAAAGCAAAAGAAATAACTAATGACAAGTGAGCGTGGTTATCATTTGTGACATTGCTTGGTATTAGGTTATAGAGTGACCTACTGTACAAGATAGAGATACAATGCTGAAACTTTCAGGAACTCTGTTCATTATTACCTACTTGTTTCCTACAAGTTTGAAAAGGTTTCCGTGTGTTCGTTTTGTGTTATCTATTTAGTTATATACTAAGGCTAATTACAGTATTATACAGTATTTACTAATTTCTCAACAACTACGATAAGATATTTATTACTCTGTAAAAAAGTGCATTAATAGGAGAAATAATGGTAATTAATTTGTGGCTGCAAAAATTACTCTTGTGTCCAACCAAGGATAACAAGACATCTGCTATGAAACACTTAGAAATATTTTATTGTATTTGCTTTATATACACTTTAAATAATTTGGCTTGAATACACAATGCATGCACAAGAATGTACGTTAGGGCTGCAACTAATGATTATTTTCATAAGTGATTAGTTGGACGATTACTTTTTCAATTAATTGAATCATTGGATAATTTTTTTTTTTTGTTGTCGAAAGAAACACTATCAGGGTTATTCAAAGAGAATCGAAAAGTCACTGCACGTTCGGTGACTTTTCGTTCTCTTCAATTCGATGCGATTCGGCAATCCCATTTCGGTGACCCTACGGTGTATTCAGCAAGCACCACAGTGCCGTCGTAGTGCAGGGAAAAGCTGACGCAAACCCGCCGAACACTCACTGCAAAATCCGGGGAATGAACACCGAAACCTGCAAAAACATCTGGATTAACCCCGCCGAACTCGCCGGAGAAACCCGAGCAGTCGCCGATCACAGCGCAGAGCAGCCGCCGGAAAAAACAGACCCCGCAGACGATAGAAGTTAAAAAAAAACAGACTACGCTTGAATGTTTGAAAATTGAAACGCTGTTTGCAAAGAAACTACTGAACGAAAATGTCTGGAATCTACATATAAGATCCAATGAATGATAATAAAAAGGGCTGCTACAGAAAAAAGAAAAAACAATTTAAAAAAACAAATAAAATATTTTTTTGCAAAGAAACACCGAAAATGCCTAAAAGATCCTAAAAAATCTATAGATTAAGAGACTTTTTACTGCAGAATATTATAATCAACGGTTTATTAGATATTGAGTTAAAACGGGAATATTTTTAACATTGAAGCCTATGGGATTCGTCTGAATAAACCTGTCGAATGAAACCACCGAACAGCAGGCAATTCGGCAACATTTCCCTGCTGTTTTGTGTTCTCTGAATAGACAAAGCATTTCGTCTCTATGGGGATTTCACTGCCCTCGAACAGGCAACGAACAGGCACCGTATTTTCAGGCAATTCGCCAAGATTTGGTGAACTGCCTGCTCTCTGAATAGCCAAATGGCCAGGAATGGTAAGCGTACGCTTAATTTCACTGTTCGGTTACCTTTCGGCCACAATTTGGATCTCTTTGAATAACCCTGTATGTAAAACGCAACCCCCTCCCCAATTTTTTCTTACGCAGTTTGCATAGTGTACATAACTTTCGTACATACATAAGGAAATTTAGTATACATAGCCTGCGCACTTTTCGCACACAAGGTACGCGAGTGTCTGGTTAGAGTGATGGATTGATGCTGCGAGCGCAGCTCAAGCCCATGTCTGCTTTCTTTCTGAACGAATGCTGCTACGAGCGCTCAGACATGATGATGTCAGCATAAAAGCAGGGTGAGAAGGAAGGGGCAGCTCTCCACGCAGCCTGATTACTTTAATAAGCTAAAGTGGTCAGGGTATGTAGAGTGTCTTTTTAAAAATAATTTAATGAAGAAACTGAGTGGGGGGGAGGCCAGAGGATAGCCGAGGTCAAGAGCACGCAGCAAGTAGATGTGGTCAGAGAACAATAGCCAAGGTCAATACTGGGGAGACAAACACTGTAAATAACTAGAGACTGTGAGCAGGAATTTAATACTACACTAGAGTGTCTGTTCTGGGTTTAAATAGGGTGGGCATGGAGGCTCCGCCCACAAACAGCAACCGTGCCGCTGACATCATCAAAGCAGACTCGCTCCGCCCACAAACAGCAACCGTGCCGCTGACATCATCAGAGCAGACTCGCTCCGCCCACAAACAGCAACCGTGCCGCTGACATCATCAGAGCAGACTCACACTGCTGGATTCATAAATGATCGCAGAGCCTCAAATGCTCGCGATCCAGAGGATGGAGGATGGTAGCCAAGAAAGTGTTAGGATCACAGGAGAGTGTGGTCCGAACTCTGAGACCACAGTGGCGCCATCACACACCGGCACCACAGGGAGGTGTGGCACCGCAGGAGACAGGGTGAGGCCCAGGACCTGACAGCCACAAAGCCAATGTACTCCACCATTGGCAGACGCAACACTATGCCAACCTAATGACCCTGCAGTCATGTGACAGGAAGAGGCTGCATGTCACATCCAGGCCAGTGTTGTGGGAGCCAGTGCTGGGTTTCAAATGGTATGTAAAAGAAATTTAATGGGTTAAAGCAGGATGGAATATATGGGGAGTCATGAGAGGTTTATGTTTAAACTGTCTTTGTACCCATCTTGTTTTTACCCTTAAGTATGCCTCTAACAATAAGGGTTTAGTGTGCCCACATACACTGGGATTGTGTCTTGTCCCGCATCGAGGATATGACCCGGCGCCTGGCATCGCCGTCCTTGCTACTCGCTGGCTGGGCGCCGAGTGATATGCACGCCTGCGGCGATCACGTGGGTGGCCAAGGGGCGGGGCACCGCCTAATGATGCCGTGCCACCGAGTTTAAAGCCAGTCTACACAGGCAGACTCCTTGCCCTCAGTTTCATATCCCTCAGTACTTTCTGCATATTTTTGGTATTCTGTGTATGTGTGGCACTCTGTGTATTAAATGTGTATTAAACGCATTGCACCCCAAAAGAGAATACAGCATGCAGAATGAAGAATTAAGCATTTTTTTTTATTTTGTCATTATTGACGAGCCCATAACTGTATTGTCAATAGCTCTGTTGCTGCTGCCTTATCCTCCTACCAGCAGGTGGCGATTGCTGTGTTTCTCAGCCACAGGGACTGTGATTTGTGCCATGTGCAGGTCTCAGTGGTTTAGTAATTCCGAGACAGTCATTGAATGCAGAGGAAGAGAATCAGAGCATCCAGAGTAAAAACCTGAGTTGTTTCTCTGTTTCAGAATCAAAAAGCAAAAATAAATGTGTTGTATTAGAACAAGCTCCGTCTCTTGATTACACAAATGCAACATATGACTCCGGCTATTCCTTACGAACCCGCTTTGTGTATGACTCTCGCTATTCCGAATGAACCCACTCTGTGTACCGACTTAGCTATTCCTGACGACCCTGATCGGTGAATTGCTTTTGGCATACGGCTGACCTTCTCTCCTGGTGCTAAGGTCCCTGTTATCTCGACCAAGAATATCCTTGTATTCTGGTATCTGTTAACCCTTGCTGGGTACTTGACTGTTTCCTGAAGATAGTTAGCATTACCGACCATCAAAGGATCGAAGGGGTAGATAGTATACTGTGTACAGGGACCAGTATCATAGAACCAAGGGGGAATCGTGACAGATTGTATGAGTTAATATTATGCATTCCTATCTGATCACTCCCTCTTTGACAATCAAAAACCAAAGGGGATAATCAGAGACAGCCGATCTGGCCCCGAAATTGCACTGAACAGGGAATTTCTCCTTATGGTGCACTTTCATGGCCATTTGGCTATTCAGAGAGCAGACAGTTCGCAAAATTTTGGGGAATTTCCAGCAAATATGCCTTTTCGAAGGCAGTGAAATCCCCATAGAGAAGCAATGGTTAATCTATTTAGAGAACACCGAACAGCAGTGAAAAGTTGACGAAATGTCCTGCTGTTCGGTGGTTTCATTCGGCAGGTTTATTCAGGTGAATCCCATAGGCTTCAATGTTAAAAATACTCCCCTTTTTACATTTTTTGTTTTGTATTTTTTTTAACCCTTTCGCTGCTGAGGCTTTTCACACCTCTGTGCTGAGGTCATTTTTACCGGTTTTGCTCATCATGTTTAAACGTGTTTTGAAGGCTTATTTTAGTATATTACCCAGACATATTATATATCGTTCTTTCCGTCAGACTCGGTAGATTCATAATATGTCATTATTATATGTATACGTTATGTCATGTCTGTATATTATAACAAAAAATGCAATAAAATATGTATTTTCAATAATTTACAACGTGTAAAGTGTTTTTTTTCACATTTTAACATGCGAGCAATTGCGGTTATATTTTGTATGGGGTGCGCTTGTTAAAAAAATTAGAGATGGGGTCTCGTTACATTTTTTTTGGGGAAAATTACGCGATTTTTAACAAACGCACCGCATACAAAAATTGTTAGTGCAGCATCATTGTTCACATTATAATTGAAATGGGAACAATATTGCTACACTAACGAACCAAAAAAAAGAAAAAAAAATGTTTATTTGTTTTTTTTATAATTTTTTTTAAAATATATTTTTATTTTTAATTTTAATTTTAATTTTTTTTAAAAACTTTTTTCACATTCGAGTTTGGTATCGTTGGAACGGCCATGCTCTGGCCGATCCAACCATACCAAACTTTAACCCCTAGCTGCCACGGATCGGGAGATAGGGAGTTCATTGGAACTCCCTACCTCCACCGTTGGTGGCAGTTAGGGCTTAACTCTAGGACTGGCGTCATCATGCTATGCACGATGATGCCAGTCCTCAGGGGGAGTTCCCGGAGGCTTGGTCGACATCCAAGATGTCGGCCAGCTCCGGGAAAGGATCACGAACCGGCGCTTTTCAGCGCCGATTCGCGATCCAGCTCCCCAGGGGTTAATGCCAGGCACCATTTGGAAGGGCAGGCTGTGCCCTTCCAAATGGTGCCTGGGTTAACCCCCGCAATGCCGCCGATCGGGAGGGAGAGAGGTCCGAACCTCCCCCCCTCCCTTTCAGGCGCCTCCTCCGCACATGCGGGGGGGGGGCGCCTGAATTAGGTGTCATCGCGCTGCCGCGATGACACCTAATTTCAGCGGCTGCGGTTCCGGATGCTGGGCTGACATCGAGGATGTCAGTCCGCACCGGGGGGGCCAGCGATCGGCCGGAACCCGGCCGAACGCTGGCCCCAAAGGGAGGACGCGCTCAGCGCGTCCTCCGCATACCAGCAGCCATGCGGAGGACACGCTCAGCGCGTCCTCCGCATTGAAGTGGTTAAATAGCGTTTTTTTTCTGTAGCAGACCTTCTTATTATTATTCATAGGACCTTATATGTAAATTCCAGACAGTTTCGTCCAGTAAGTTTTTGCAAACAACGTTTAAAATTAGACACTTTCAATAATTTTTTTTTTTTTTTTTACCCATCCGGCAACTTGTCGGCTTTTTTCTGCAGCTGGTTGGAACTGTGCTCAGCGGCTCGGCGGCTGCATTTAGCGGCTGTCCGGCGAGTTTGCGGCAGCTGTCCGGCGAGTTTGCGGCAGCTGTCCGGCGGGTTTGTGGCAGCGGCCAACGGGTTCGGTGGCCGATTTGCTGCACTTCAGGGACCCTGCGTTGAATGCTGAATTGGCAAATCGGACTCGACGAAGTGCGGTGAATCAGAAATGTCGTGACATTTCACTGCTCTCGGAATAACCCTGAATGTCTCAATGTCCTATTTCTTCACAGTATATAACAAAAAAAATACTTCCCTAATACACATGGATGTGTGTCAACTACAACAAATGATTTAAGATAAGATGGTCATGTATTCTTTTAACCCCTTAAAGACCAAGGGTCTTTAAAGTCAATGAAATTATGATGTAACAGTTACGTCATTGGTCCACAAGGTGTTAAAATAACACAAAATATCTAAGAAAACCTCAGGTTTATGGTCATGTCTCCAGTCATTAATGCTAAAATGATAGTTTATCTGTCTTTGAATGTTTCAATTGTTGAAAAAGATGGATTTAAGGCTGAAAAATTAAACAAAGAGCAGAAAACCCCCCAAAATAAAGTAATATTAAACAAAGAGCAGAAAACCCCCCAAAATAAAGTAATATTAAACAAAGAGCAGAAAACCCCCCAAAATAAAGTAATATTAAACAAAGAGCAGAAACCCCCCAAAATAAAGTAATATTAAACAAAGAGCAGAAAACACCCAAAAATAAAGTAATATTAAACAAAGAGCAGAAAACCCCCCAAAATAAAGTAATATTAAACAAAGAGCAGAAAACCCCCCAAAATAAAGTAATATTAAACAAAGAGCAGAAAACCCCCCAAAATAAAGTAAAATTAAACAAAGAGCAGAAACCCCCCCAAAATAAAGTAATATTAAACAAAGAGCAGAAAACCCCCCCAAAATAAAGTAATATTAAACAAAGAGCAGAAAACCCCCCAAAATAAAGTAATATTAAACAAAGAGCAGAAAACCCCCCAAAATAAAGTAATATTAAACAAAGAGCAGAAAACCCCCCTAAAATAAAGTAAAATTAAACAATACTGTATCTCAGGACCAATGTATGGCATTAATGAAAAGAATTAAATAATATAACCTTTCTACTGCAGAAGTCATACTATTTATATATATTTTTCTTTCATTTATCCCAAAACATCTACTCGGTGTTCAGGATCAAAGAGAACCCACATAACACGTCCCACTCGTGTCAAATTAACCTACTTTAAACGTTTCAATAAACCTGGTCAAGTTACACAAGAGAAAAATGCCGCTTAGCAAGGCTGAGAGGTCTTTCAATCGAGTGAAGCCACACTTATGAAAACGACTAGCTGTGCTATTTTGGTACGAGTATCTTAACATCTTTTTTTTCTATTTTATTATTTTTTATTTTTTTTCAAATTGTAATTTTCCTGTGCTCTTATGTGTAAAGGTGACCGCTCGGCAGTGGGCCCTCAGCAGTTTCCACTCGACAGCTAATCAGGTTGATTCATATGGCATGGTGGGCTATACGATCTGCCCGTTTCCTTGAAAGGAGCTCTGAACTCTTTACTGATTGTACAATGCTACACCATAGACTCGCTGTGCTTTACAAAGAAAGATTTAATGCGTGTCTCCTCCTTTTACAGCTTTACATTGGTTTTCTTGTGTTTAAACATTTTTTTAAAGCTGCCGCTTGACAGCCGTTTACCTACTGAAGTCTCGTTTTAAAATTTTATCCGCGGCAAGGAAAGCTGCTTATATATATGTTACATTTCTTTATGCTTTAGAATGTTTTTTTCTCTAGAATCCTCGTTATGAATCATGAATGCAACACTTCGATGAAACGTATAGGCACATAGTAGTTAGTACGCCGTAGTCTGTCAGGATGATAATACACAGGTAGATAGTTTTGACATGACAATCTTTCTTATGGATGACAAAAAGTAATTTTCCACGCCCCCCCTCCCCCAAAATAACTACCGGTACTGTACGTTTTGAACAACATATATGATGGACAAGCATAAATACCTGCTAAAGTGTATTCAAGGTCGTGACAAAGATGTGTCTCCTATTTACTTTTCATATGTTGTCCATAGCAGATGTGTCAGTATATAAGCAAATGGGCTGAATGTGTTCTGTCGATGGCTACATCCATTTATTCTCAAGCCTCCTGGACCAAAAGCCAAGCAAATCCCTTTATTCTTAATATTCCTGGAATGTAAATGTATCTTAAAGCTGCTGCTTTTATGCCATTAAGGCACTTAGATAATTCGTGAAAATGTATATGTTTGTGTGTATTTGTCACATGTTGCACTTACTTAAAGAATTATGTCTACACGCTATACAATCTTGCCATCTTTAAGTAACAGTTCTCTAATGGGATTCTTCTGGGCATTTTAAGACACACATAAATAAAATTATGGGGGGATAAACCCTTTGAGTGTCAACCACATATCTCGTACATGTTTCACAAAGTTGCCTCAAAAGACCAACCATGTGAGTGGACAGTATCCCACCCCAGTATTTTCTGGAACATGCAGCGTTATTTTAACTTTTTTTCTACACTACAGCCCCCCCTCCCTTTGCACGATCACTCAGACTTCAGAACAACACTATGCACCGGCTGGATGGAGTAGAGGTAACGACACTGCTCTATAACCGTGGAGACCCAAGTTCGAAGAATCCCAGCAAGAGCTCCTCTCCAGTAAGTGTCCTTGGGCAAGACACCTAACTGTGCATACTCGCCTACCACACAATATCGGCTGTGGAGCCCAGTGGTAACGTTGCTTCAACCGTGGAGAAGCAAGTCAAAATACCAATCGGAACATCCCTCCAATACAACTGTGGAGAATCAAGTCTCGACTTTACGAGAAGCAGGTTCAACCTAACCACCAGATCGCTGATCTACGATCATCGAAAGACGACCAGATCCCACTCAGAAGACGCCAAAAGTGAATGTCCTTAAAGCAAGATACCTAATGATTAGGATGCGCCTACCTCCCAAAATACTTGTACATCTCATAGATTGTAAGTTCCATTGGGAACAGGGTCCCCCTGAATCAGGCCATATCATCCATGTGTGGTATTCCAATGTATCAACTCCTTGTACACTGATCTTGTAAAGGGCTGCGGAATATGTGGCGCTTTATAAATAAAGGATAAAAACAGTGCTTTTTTTTCTGGAAAAATAGGTGGGGGTACTCTCACACCCGGGGAAAAACTGATTATTATGACTATTTTCATGTCCTCATAAACAATAGTTGTAGCTCACTTAAAGGAAGACACTATAAAAGGGAACCGTATTTTTTAATACTGTGTTCCTTTAAATGAACTACAACTATTGTCGTAACCCTATGGGGGTTATCCACTAAGTGTCTCTGTTGCAAGAAAAGTCTGTATTGCAGGGCAGTTAGCTGGGGTTTTTTTTGCAACGATGGCACTGAGTGAATAATCCCCTAGCATTGTGAGCACCACAGCAATGAAACTCAGTTTTGCTAAGTATGAACTCCACAGCAATAAAACTCACAGTAATGCGCAGTGTGTATGAGCTCCACAGCAATGACACTCACAGTTATGCGCAGTGTGTATGAGCTCCACAGAAATGAAACTCAGTGATGCGCAGTGTGTATGAGCTCCACAGCAATGAAACTCACAGTAATGCGCAGTGTGTATGAGCTCCACAGCAATGAAACTCAGTGATGCGCAGTGTGTATGAGCTCCACAGCAATGAAACTCACAGTAATGCGCAGCGTGTATGAGCTCCACAGTAATAAAACTTACTACCGCCTTACAGTGCCAGCACCTCTGATCACACCGCATCATGCTCTCTCCTGTTAGTTCTGGCTGGTGGCGAGGTGCCGGTACTGAGTAGTGAGGTGCCCTACTGAGTACCCCCAAGTACCCCCTGAAAAAAAGCCCTGGATAAAAATAAAAAAAATTACATGATTACATCAAAAAATAGAGCTGTGACTGAACCTTTACTGCAACCCTAACCTTAACTGCAACCCTAACCCAATTCATCATTAGAATTATAGTTTGGGGTAGGATCAGATTTAGGGGTTAGGGTTTTAGTTTAGGTCTAGGGTTTGATTTAGGGGTAGGTTTAGGAATTTGTTGGTGTTTTATAAATACTTGTAACTGTAACTAATTAGGAATACTTGGTATGATTAGACGTTAGATTTAATGTGGGGCTTACAATTAAAGGTCAAATTAGCATTAGTGGTGCAGATTAGGTTTAGCAGTTACAATTATGCAAGGATTAAAGGTAAAGATATGGGTAGCGGATAGAATTATGGGTGGGGTTATTAGGATCAGGTAGGATATATTAGGGTTTGGGTAAGGATTAGGTGAAGATGTAATTATTAGGGATGGGATTAGCATTTTTAGTGGCATTAGGGGGTAAGTATTTGCATAAAGAGTTGGCTTTAGGAATATGTGTAAAGCTTGGAGGTAACTTTAGCAGTTAGTATTATAAGTAGTATTGGGGTAGGGGTAGAAGTTGGGCTCTTTTTGAGGGCTAGGAGTCAGATATTTTATATTTTACTGCACTTTACATTGTATTAAAATAAAAAATAAAAAAATAGATAATCATTGACTCTGTATCTAACTTACTCCTATAGTTACCCACAGCCCTAAGCTTACCTTTGCTAACCCAACGCAGCGCTGCGGAATATGCTGGCGCTATATAAATAACGTATATTCAAGTATAATAATAACATTAATTTAAGTTATCCAAGCCCTAATCTTCTCCCATACCCTCGTTCTACCACTAAGCATAAACCTACACCTATATTTCTTCAATTCTAACTATCTTTTCTAGCATTCCTCTTTACCTAAACCCTTAAAAAAACTATATCTTATTGAAAAAGTAAATAAACAGAAAATAAATATACAGGGTTATTCAGAGAGCGGTGAAAAGCAGGAGAATGGCTGGAGAATGGAAAATTCTAGGTCAAAATAGCCAAGCCAGAAAAATTCTCCCATTCATCTCACTTTCCAAATCGGCTATTTTGACCTAGAATTTTCCAGTCTCCAGTCATTCTCCTGCTTTTCACCGCTCTCTGAATAACCCTGATAGTTATGTGATATAACTGCATGCCATTTATAGGAAAATAACAAAGTACACGATGGCAGATTTGACCAGAGTGGAAAAATCCAAACATGACCTGCACCCATGAGGTTAAAGCCCTTCCCAACACATATTTTGAAGAATATAGGTCATTGTGAAACACATTTACAAGTGTGAGCAAATCAGACACCTGTGTTTCCCATAGGGCTCCGTTGATTGCTCTTGCCAAATGCAGAAGGGAATTCTAGGTAAGACATTCAAATGAGTTCACCAACCTCTTCTGTAGCGCAGACACCCACTATGCCAGGCAAATGCCATTAGATAGCCTTAAAATGAACCATAAATTACTAAGAGGACAAAAAAGTGGCATTAGAATCCTCCGTATAATGTATCAAACACAAAAACACAAACACTGTTCAGGTTGACCACATGAGGGCAACCAAAAGTTACATTTTACAATCTGCGTTATATTTACCAGTAACACTACAAAAAAATAAGCTGAATTTCCCCACTTCTATTGCTGCTTTACTACCTAATATTTATTATATAACTGATATCCCAACCTAGTGATAAGCATAATAAAATGGTAATGTCTTGTTGCTATAATTATATATCTACATAATAAATTCCTCTAGGTATGACTTTGCGGACAGAGTATTCGAGTAACCAGCCCGCGATCATGTTTTTTAAAAGGAAACCTTTATATATCTATTGTCGAAATAATGTCCAGGAAGACCTTCGCTCCTTAGGTTTTGATTGAATTCTATATTGGCGGCTGCCGAGATTATAAAACATTGTATTATCTAAACCTAAAGGCGATACTTTTGCTAAGCTTGGCAGCTTTCTTCAGAATGGGCTAAATTGTGATGAATTTCTGTGATCGCTATCTTAGGTATTAGTAAAAATGCCTTCTTTTCAACGGGGAATGTGTAAAGTAGACATTTATGATAAAGATTGATTTAACCCTTGAGCAAAGGAGGAAATCTTGTTAAAAATACATTTTCTCTTTGTTTGACATTAGTCTCAATAGAGCATTTTCATGTCATGATTTCACGAAGCGGGGCACCCAAAGACAATGATTATGTCTTTATAATCTTAAGTAAATTTATAACGTGTCGGAACGGACGGGCTGTGTTGCCCTTGGCTGTGTGGTCACGCGATGTGAAAGACTAAAATAGATTTTAAGCTTCTGGGTTTCATATCGATAAATCTGCGAAAGAAATTCAACGGGTGATAATCATTTTACATAGAGCAGTGCGACAGATTACATAGGCTGGGTGAAGAAAAAAAACATATAGGTCCTGGATATTGTTCAGTTCTAATGTTTTTCTTGCATTACTAGTTAACCAATGAACATAGTAACCATCTGAACGACAAATAAGTGTTTGTAGGTGAATATCTAAACCACATGTCACTGGTAAATATTGTAACATTAGAATCCATAGTTACATAGACCTGAAAAAAGATGTGCATCCATAGAGTTCAGTCTTTAACACAACACTTACTGCTGTCGATCCAGAAGAAGGTAAAAAGCACTCTTACTGGGAAAAAAGTCCGTCTTGACCCCAGATGGTGGTCAGATTTCTCCTTGGATCAAGCAGCTGTTACCCACATATTGGGCTAAATTACATAGTTAATGCCAACTGTAGCGTTTGGGTGAGTAAACGTTAATGCCAGGATAAATTACTTTAATGCATGACCTCCATATTACCTTCTATATTACCATCATGGTGGCGGGAGGGCTTTGAAGATGCAGGGTGTACAGGTACGCCCCGCTGACTTCAATGGGCCACCTTGGCCATTCCCCGCAGCCTGCGCCCTTGCATGTGACATGCGTCATTGGATGCAAGGGGGCGGCCTGAACTCGGCTGTGCGTCAGCTGTGGGCATGCCGCAAGCTAAGCCACCCCCGATGGGCAACGCCCATCCATCATTAAGGGGTTAATGAATAGGTTTCCAGACAATGGTTTATAATGGCCCTATATATTTATATGAAGTTATCAGATCCCTTCTAAGGCCCCATATATATTTATATAAAGTTATCAGATCCCCTCTAAGGCCCCATATATATTTATATAAAGTTATCAGATCCCCTCTAAGGCCCCATATATATTTATATAAAGTTATCAGATCCTCTCTAAGGCCCCTTATATATTTATATAAAGTTATCAGATCCCCTCTAAGGCCCCATATATATTTATATAAAGTTATCAGATCCCCTCTAAGGCCCCATATATATTTATATAAAGTTATCAGATCCCCTCTAAGGCCCCTTATATGTTTATATAAAGTTATCAGATCCCCTCTTAGGCCCCATATATATTTATATAAAGTTATCAGATCCCCTCTAAGGCCCCATATATATTTATATAAAGTTATCAGATCCCCTCTAAAATGTATTTTTTTCTAAACTAAACAGGTTTACTCTTGTTAGCCTTTCCTCATAACTTAAATCTTCCATTCCCCTTATTCATTTAGTTTCCGCCTCTGCATTTTTTTCTAGCGCCATAATATATATTTTAAAAAAAAATCCCTATTAGAATGTTTGTTTATTTGCTTTTTACAAACCCATACAAGGCTACATAGATAGCATTTGAGATGGAATCAAGAGACAAGAAATTGTTTTAAAATAATTTTATAATTGGGAGATTAATAATCTAATGAGGGGTGAACAAATACTTTATGTTCATAAATATATGTGAATATTTGTCACCTCCATCCAAGAAAGTGTTTGCTATCTAAATCTTGTTGCTGAACACTTTACCAACATCCATGCACACTCGGCAAATTTAAATATACATTCCATATTCAATATATAGTGTGTTATCAGTTAAATGTAATCTGTTATGTCCTCATTGAATGATTGTCCTTTCCAAAAAACAGAATTTTTTTTCAATTTAAGTTGTTTTAAATACATTTTTATACCAGCTGCGATTTTCAGATATCACTGAAGTATATATCAGGCAATCCTCTAAGGTTATATGAGGATGCTGAAAAATCTGTGTTAGAGTCTGGACCAAAAGCTGCACATGTTCTATCATTAGTGAACAGTGGAGAAGAAGGGCTGTGACGCTCCCAGTGAGGAGGATAGAATGAATTATTAATTAGCCAATATACTTAGCATCAATCGACTAGACACTCCAATATAGGGTTAACACCTCGAATAAAGGAAATATAAAGAAACATGGAATAATATTGTTTAAATACAATCTTTTAACAGATATAATGAACAGCCACTCACATTTTATAGAGCCTATCCTGGCTCTGGTGTGTTCGCCCGTGGGTGGAATTCATATGGGCCCCCCACTGGCCTTTTTCAATACTGGGTAAATTTCCAGATAAAATTGTAAAATAAAGCAAAAGACAAGGCGACTGGAGGAATAAACAGACAAGGGAAACTAGGAACCAGAAATAAACTGAACAATGTAATACAAAAATAAAAATCACAGAGGCAAATGCTGGTAGCAGAACACAATCACAGGGAGCAAAGTGACCCGTATGCAAGAGCAATGGGAAATGAGAGAGGCTGCTTTTTAACCACTTGGCTGCTAAGGACGCGCTCAGAGCGTCCAGCCAAGTGGTTCTCCTGTGAGGAGGATGCACTTAACGCATCGTTGCACAGGAGGCAGCGATCGACCGGTATTCCACCCCATCTCTGCAGCCCCCCGGTGCGGGGACATCCTTGATGTCAGCCCAGACTCCGGGACCCCGGTGGGCACGATAGACATCATCCCACCAGTGCGATGATGTCTATTACAAGCACCACCCCCCCACCAGTGCGGGGAAGGTGCCTGAAAGGGAGGGGGGAGGTCCTTTGGACCTCTCTCACTCCCGATACGTGCGGGCCAGAATCTAAAGGCAGGCACCGCTTTGAAGGGCACAGCCTGCCCTTCTAAATAGTGCCTGTCTTTAAGTCCTTGGGGACTGGATCACGATTTGGCGCCTGTTTGGCGCCGAATCGTGATCCCCTCCTGGAGCTGGCTGACATCTTGGATGTCGGCCAAACTTCTGGGATCTCCCCCTGACGACTGGCATCATCGCACATAGCGTGATGACGTCAGTTTGGGAGTTAACCCCTAGCTGCCACCTATGGTGGAGATGGGGGTTCCAATGAACCCCCTATCTCCCGATCCGTGGCAGCTAGGGGTTAATGTTTATCCAGAGCATGGCCTTTCCAATGATACCAAACATGATCATGTACAATGCAAAAAACTTTAAAATAAAAATACAATTAAAAAAATTTTAAATTCTTTTTTTGTTACTGCAGCAATATTGTTCCCATTTCAATTATAATGTAAATAAATATGTTAAAATATGTCATCTGTGCTCATTTCTATATATTTCCATGTGCAACAAAACACTGTCAGTGTCAGTGTTTTGTTCACCAAATAAAGGCGAATTGACAGCAAAATATGGTGCGGCTGGCCACAGTTCAGCGATCTTTGGCGGCAGCAAAATTATCCCATAGAGAATTAATGGTCCGTCTATTCACAGAATGCCAAACTTCACCGAAGTCAAGGTGAAATGATCTGATTTTCGTGATTCAGTTCGATAGGATTCAACGTAAAAAAGTAACATCATTTTTAATAAATAAAAAAATTTTAGTCTTTTCATTTTCAGCAGAAAGCCTTTTTATTTTTTTAGAACACCTTTTTTGTATTTCTTGTATTTTTTAGACAAAATTTTTGTTTCCCAATTTTTTTAAGAGGCTTTTTTCATTCTGTAACAGACCTTTTTATTATTTAAACACATTTTAATTATTTTTTTACTAGTTTAAACACCTATTAGGCTAGTTTGGAGAGCGGAAGGAACATCCGTTAGGCTGGTGTCAGACGAGCGTAGTGTTCACGTCCGTGATTGCGCCTAAAAGTACGTCCGTGATAGCATGAAAGAAAGTCCATTGGAGCCTGACACATGAAGTACGTCCGCACCGAACTGCGGACGCACAACGGCCGCGGCAAACGGACGCAGGTTAGGCAAGAACGTAATACTGCTAGAACGGACGTGCGGAGTGCGCCACGTCCACAACGTCTGCATAGCTTTGTGTGTGAGTGATGGAGCATGGTCAGACGGACTGCATTTATACGTCCAGCATTTTTGACGGACAGAATGTTTTTTCATTGTAATTTATTTTTCCCTCCTACATCCGTCAAAAATAACTTCAGTGAAAAAACGGACTGTGTGACCACTACTGCGTCATCCGTACTGACGATGTCCGTACTGCACGGACGTACAGTCCGTAGAAATCACGCTCGTCTGACCCCAGCCTAAGGCTAGGGTCAGACTAACGCATTTTTCACATTGTCCGTGAAAATGTGCGTTCGAAGAATGGACGTATTTTTTCACGGAATACGCAATAGCGGTCATACGATGCGCAGTTTCATCCGTGATTTTGTACGGATCATCAATAAAACACTTCTTGCATCTGGACGTTATGTTGGCCGGACATTAGCAGCGTCTGATGTCTCCAATTCACGCACACACGCCGCTAGCGGACGCAGCGCACTCTGTACGTCAGTACTAGTGGTTTAACGTTCTCGAAAAAATGCGTTCATTTTCCACTTGCATTGCGCAGCCGGACTTTTGTGCGACCGTACTTCGTATATTGGCCGTCATTGCCCGTCATCTGCTGCTAGCACGGCCGTGATTAAGTGCGCCAGAACGCGCGTTCGCACTGCCTCAGTCTGACCCTAGCCTTAGAGTGGACGTTTCTTCCACTCGACGCCCGTCTGGTCACCTCGCTGAGCGCACTCAGACCCAAACGCCGGTAAGCACGTCAGTACGAGTGCACATAGCGCGCTCTTCTGACGCCAGCCTTAGCAGAATAGGAGTGTATGATTTATTTTTATTTTCAAATTCAGTTTGGTCAGTTTCACCAAAGCTAGTTCGCCGCTCTTCAGCAGTCTTTGGTGCTCTTTGCCGACGTTCGGCAAATTTTTCATGAGGCTACAACGACTCCATCTTCTACCGTAGTTTCCGTGAACTGGAATCGCTGAAGTGCACCGAAGTGAAATGTACTGAAATTGTGATGAAATCACAGTGCTTTGTGAATAATCCCTTATGTCCCCTTTTTTAACCCCTTCACTGCTGAGGAATTTCACGCCTGTGTGCTGAGCTAATTTTTACCGGTTTTGCTCATCATGTTTATTTATATAACCCAGACATATTATGTATCGTTCTTTTCGGCAGGTTCGTAATATATCATTATTATATGTATATGTCATGTCCTGCCTGTATATTACAACAAAAAATGCAGTAAAATTTGAATTTTTATCATCTACAGCGTGTAAAGTGTTTTTTCTCAAATTTTATCACACAAGCCTTTGTGATTATATTTTCTATGGGGTGCGCTTGTTAAAAAAATTAGAAATGGGGACTCGATTTTTAGCAAACGCACCCCATAAAAAAAAACATTAGTGCAGCATCATTGCTCACATTATAATTGAAATGTGAACAATATTGCTGCATTAATAAAAACACACACACAAAAAACCCACGTTTTTATTTATTTATTTATTAAATTATTTTTATTTTTTAAATTTTATCATGGTCATGAATTGATTGAGAACAGGATGCTAGCATTTAGAAGTATAATTTCTTTGAACCCCTGGTCCACCGAGGGCCTGGGAGCCCGGGGGCTGTCTCTTCCATATATATGTCCTCCCTGGGTGTCCTGCTAGTGATGATCCTTGTCCCTATCAGGCCTTTTGGGAGCGTGACGTGGGGCGCACTATAGAGGAGTGGGACTCTATCTGGGAGGCCTCCTTGAAGGTCACAACGTTTACGCTGGTTAAATAAAACTGCTACAAAACCCTCTAACTGTGGTACCTAGACCTGGTTTGGATCCAAAGGATATACCCGGGGTTGTCTGGGTTGTGTCCCCGAGGTTGTGGTTTGGTCTGCTACCTATTATCATATGTGAGAGGCGTGTGGACGGGTGCAGGATCTCTGAAGGGCTATGTTTCACCTAATGTCGTCCATCCTGGATGCCCAGATCGCACACGATCCCTTCCTGGCCCTTCTGAACAGCCCCTCCAAATGCAATGGTTTGACTAGATGTGCTCTCTGGTGCATAGGATATGCACTGCCACTCGCCTCTGTATCACTAGATGTTAGAAGGCGCCTCTACCAGTAATGCCACGCATCATAACTAAAACATGATATTTGTATAAAATGGAATACTTAACTGCCCAGCTCCATAACGCAGTCCCCAAGTGTCAACGCATCTGGAGTCCGTGACTACCTCCCTCCGCCGAGAGTACCGGTATAGGTTCCCCAAAATCTAGGTGCTGTCATGCCCAAGTACCCTCCCTCTCTACTCCTCCTTTTTCTTTTCGGACTCCCTCGCTCCACTGTAGAGACCACTTCTGTTATGTACCATTGTTTATTGTTGCCTATGGTTGAGTTTTTTATTTTTTTTGTTTGTGATGTGTTTTCGCACTATGTATTTTGTCCGCTATGGATCTGCGAGCCGCTGGACTGGCTATCGTAAGAGATTTTTTGTGCCCCATGTTACACAATGTATGTGTTCAGCTTCGTGGGGTTATACCCCCGTTTTTGCCTTAAACTACCTGGGTCCCAGCTTTTTTTTGTACTGTGAATATAAAATACCTTAATAAACAGATTTTTGAAAAGAAAAAAAACCCAGAGTTTCTTTCTTCCCCTTGCTGAAGCGAGCAGCTTGATGTTTGCAAAAGAAGGACAATATAATACAAAATAGACACTCTCGGCACTTGTTGTCACATGAATAATACAAATACAATATGTGTAGCACATCTTTATTATTAAAAATATGAAAAATCCTTGGGCTGATATAAATAAAACAATAGGAAATCAATTTGGTAAAATGCTGCTGATACAATGAAATGTATTACTTGTAATGTATGTCATGTGAATTTCCAATGATGAATCATAGCACTTGCAGGGTGTTTAAGCATCTCTAATAAATATGAAAATATAAAATATGGCTTAAAGAGACATTAATTCATAGCTTAGCTGCCGATATCTGATATTCCAGAAAGTTCAACAAGTATCCAAGACCAACACAACAAAATGTGAGAGATTCACCAATATCAGGGTTATTCAAAGAGAATCGAAAAGTCACCGCATGGTCGGTGACTTTTCGTTCTCTTCAATTCGGCGCGATTTGGCAATCCCATTTCGGCGTCCCTGCGGTGTTGAAATGGATGAAATTATCCGTCCTTCGGATGCCAGTCTCTGTTTCTAATCGGTGGAGTAATCAGGCAAGTCAAAGAGCGCACTTAAAGAAATCACACAGACAACGAATAGGTCTATGCAGCCTCTCTGACTAAAGCCAGTGACTTCCCTTTTTTAATGATAGGTTTCGATACATGTTTTATAGTAGTTTGCCGCGTAAGCGAGTGGGACTCAATTTAACATTTTAGTCAACTTCAGCATAAAATTGTGCACAGATTATTTTATTAACTATATAAGAATCAAATATCAGCTATTTCTAAAGGTCAAGGTATCATGCGTCATTGACAAGTGTCAGCCGTTTTTCTCCATCATGGGGGTGTGTGGATGCTCTGTTCTAGGATGCAGGGTGGCTTGATACTGAAATAAAACTCCTCATGACTTTGTGGTTAGCTTATTCTGTCGAAACAGCGGAGTTACGTAAAATACATTTTGATTCTCTCTAAAAAGACAATTGTATTCATTTCAGCTCTTAAAGACATATTATTATTATTATTATTATTATTCTTTATTTATAAAGCGCCAGCATATTCCGCAGCGCTGTACAATAAGCACAGTATAGACAGGGTTACAATACATTGAACAACATTTGACAAACAGTACAGGAGGAGATGAGGCCCTATTCCCGTAGGAACTCACAATCTGGGAGGGTTGGGGTTGGAAACAGGAGGAGAGGACTGTAAGGTTAGAGTGATTGATGATTGCGTCAGTGAGTTGGGTGGTAGGCTTCCCTAAATAGGAATGTTTTAAGGGAGCGTTTGAAGAAAGAGAAGTTAGGGGAAAGTCTGACAGTATGAGGGAGAGCGTTCCAGAGAGTGGGGGCTGCGCGTGAGAAATCCTGCAGTCTATCATGGGAAGAGGTGATGCGGGGAGAAGCTAGGTGCAGGTCGCTGTTTGACCTTAGGGAGCGGGCTGGGGTGTATTTGGTGATTAGTGAGGACAGGTAGTGGGGAGCTGAGTTAGTGAGGGTTTTGTAGGTAAGGATAAGGATTTTGAACTTAATTCTGCAGTGGATGGGGAGCCAGTGAAGGGACTCGCAGAGGGGAGCGGCAGAGACAGAGCGGCGGGTGAGGTGAATTAGTCTGGCGGAGGCGTTCAGGATGGATTGTAGGGGGGAGAGGCGGGACAGAGGGAGGCCAGATAAGAGATTATTGCAATAGTCGAGTCGGGAGATTACCAGGGCGTGTATGAGTTGTTTTGTGGTGACAGCGGTAAGAAATGGCCGAATTCTGGAAATATTACGCAGTTGGTATCGGCAGGAGGAGGAAAGAGACTTGATGTGGGGGATGAAGGAAAGAGCAGAGTCAAGTGTAACTCCAAGACAGCGAACTTGGTTTGATGGGGAAATGGTGATACATATCAACTACTTAAATGAGCATTTTTCCAGGCCTTAGAATATTATTAAAGCAGATACATATTATTGTCCATAACAGTGTATTCAGCAAGCACCACAGGGCCATCGTAATGCAGGGAAAAGTCGCCGCAAACCTGCCGAAAACTCGCCGCAAAACCCGGCGAAGGCACACCGAAAACCCGCAAAAACATCTGGATTAACCCACCGAAGACGCTGGAGAAACCCGAGCAGGAGCCGATCACAGCGCAGAGCAGCTGCCGGAAAAACCCGACACCGCAGATGAATGGAGTGAGGAAAAAAAAAAACAGTACGCTTGAATGTTTGAAAAATGAAACGCTGTTTGCAAAGAAACTACAGAACGAAAATGTCTGAAATTTACATAGAAGATGCAATGAATGATAATAAAAAGGGCTGTTACAGAAAAAAGAAAAAATGTTTAAAAAAAAAAAAAAAATCGGAAAAATTTGTTTGGAAACAAAATCCCGAAAAATGATTAGAATATCACAAAAAAATCTATAAATAAAGAGACTTTTTACTGCAGAATATTATAATGAACGGTTTATTAGATATTGAATTAAAATGAGAATATTTTTAACATTGAAGCCTATGGGATTCGCCTGAATAAATCTGCCGCATGAAGCCACCGAATGGCAAGGCAATCCGGCAACTTTTCACTGCTGTTTTTTTCTCTCTGAATAGACGAAGCTATGGGGATTTCACTGCCCTCGAACAGGCATCAAACAGGCACTGTATGTGCAGGCAATTCGCCAACATTTGGAAAACTGCCTGCTCTCTGAATAGCCGAATGGCCAGGAAAGGTAACCGAACGCTGATTTTCAGTTACCTTTCGGCAGCCATTCGGATCTCTTTGAATAACCCTGTATATGTAATGAATTCTAAAAAGCCACTCGGCAGGTTGTAGCAAAGGATACATATACCCACTTGAACGTTCACTGAATCAGTGTGGGATCTGTACTTTAGGTAGGTCCAGTGCCTTAGTAAAGTCAGGAATGTCCAAAGCAGTCCAAAACATCATCATGGGAGACCTATACATAAGTCATCTTTGGTAAAGGATATCTGCCTGCGACTTTAAAGGGACACTACCACTTACATAGGCTGTAACATGATTACTCATGCATTACAAACAAAACAACTTTATAAAACACATGCTGCTGTTTTTTTTCCTTGAAATAATTGAATGTAAAAGGGAAGAATAAAGTTAGGTTTTTATCTCCTCCTTTCCTTTTTGTTAATTTTTCTCATGATGCAACATTTACCAAAATATGTACAACAGTTTTACTTTACTGCTGTGGTTTATCTCATACAGTATTTAGCAGTTAATGGGATGGAGGAGGAAATGTTTAGGTAAGGTGGCAGGAGGCTATTGTGATGCCTGGGTTACCCGAGATAAGAAATGGCAGCTGAATGAGATTAGAAAGGGATCTTAAAAGATTTCTAATCTACTTGCCGGTGATGTCCTTTGAAAACATCTCACACAATGCAATGATTTGCGTCATTGACTGACCCATTCACTCTATTCTTGTCACGTCCTCGGCGCCCAATGCCTGGTGGGGGGAGCCCGGACCCCTAGCACCATAGCGGGCCGCCCGAGGAGAGGCGGAGAAGTGACGTACCCGGGAGGCGGGGTGCGTTCTGATGACTCGCGCCCACCTGTTGCGTCCCCAGCAACCGTTGCTGCCCGGGGTAGAGCCTGGACCCCTGGCAGCAGAGAGGGAGGGAGACTTCAAGGGAATGTCGGCGCAGGGAAGGGGGCGGGGCGTGCACCATGACTCATGCCCACCGGCTTTAAAAGGTTGGCATGCTGAGTCCTTCGCGCGCTGACGTGGAGTTCATTCCCGCATCGCTTGGTGTACTTTATTGTCGTCTAAATTCTCTAAGTGTATTTTGACCGGACTGTCTGAGAACCCTGCTAGTTGCCGACCTGGATTGCCTCTAACCATTCTCTTTCTTAAGCCCTTTGTGTTTGTTAGTGTTGTGGATCAAGTGGTGTTCATATCACTTATTTTGTTGTATTTTTGCATGTCTGTTTTGTCTGCTATTATTTAGGATTTTGCTGTTTTTCTGCCCAGTATTTCATTTGGTCTCGAAATCAAGTGGTACTGGGCAGTATCTGATAACTCAGGTCTTGTCTGTTTTGCCTGCTGTTGGTTAAACGGTCCTTTTTTCCATATCATGTCGTGCGTCTAAAGTCTGTCCTTAAGGATCCCCGTATTAGGCTGTTAAGGTGAGCGGGTGTTCAATTCTATGACCAATGTCACAAAGTGAGGAGCAAGTGATGGAAAGTTACTGTGTGAGTGTGTGGGGGGGGTAGTTTACAACACAAAATTGATGCACCCAGGGACACACATAGAGTAAAATATATTCTTAACTAAACATACAAGAGAAAAACAAAGCACGTGTAGCGCTCACCCCCGGAGGAGCCGCTGAATTTACCCAGGATAGTCACTGCACAAGGAATCTATACACCAGCACACTGTTGTGGATTTTCTAAGTTATATACTTTACTGGAGCAATAAAATGGCATTGAATACACATATACTTTGAACGTAATGATTTAACTGAGGTAAATGACGTAATGCGCAACGCGGGAAAAAAACACGTGGCGGAAAAGAAACAGTTAATATCCCTCAATTAGTGAGTTTAAGTCCCGTTCAAAAAGGCTCAAATATTGGTGTCTTAGGGTACCCGGGTACTAGATTCAACTGGCCAGTGAATGAACAGAATTATCTTCGACTAGTCAAGGTGGGGGCCCTATCTCTTTTATTTGGCTTTCCGCATTTCCGTACATATTAGTCATGTTTCTTGTTTATATTTAAATACAGGTTCGTATATACAGAGAAAGATTTTGTTAAAACCTTTTCATCTCATCGCAATGACAAGTGAAATAATGTGAAATGAAATGTTTGGATTCCTAAAATTGTTGCCAAATTATTATACAAAATAATAATAAGCTGAAGACAGGAAAAAGCGTATACAGATATGTCCAGCGTTCCATGTAATAACACATTGGTATTAAAGTGAAGTTTGGTAAAGTCTATAATAAGGAGTATAAAAACACTTTGGTCTGGCTTTCAATGGTGACCCATTCTGACCCTTTATTTTCTTGGCAGACACTGATGCAAAGTTTATGTCCTTGAATAGTTGTGAGCTGTTGATTGTTGTTGTGTGGAAAAAAAATCCAATGTATAGTCTATAAGTGCTGTCATTTCCATGCATTTCAGAATAAAAAGAACGAGAATTGGGTCATCAAGTTCATTGACTCTTGCTTTCATCTTTTTATATAGTTTATGTAAAGAGTATGAAGGATGAATTATTTATCTCAGCAATATATTGTACAAAGGAAAGCCGGCAGCCGCGGTGATTGGATTTATGCTTATTTTTCTACAGAAGTGCGCAATAAGAAAATCACTTCTTTTTGTGTGTTATATGTCCAGCCATTCAAATGACTCATTTTCTGGCAAAAATCCATTCTTTCATAAACAAATCATGTTTTCTAAATAAGTGTGTGTTTGTGCTTGGTACACAGAGTAATGAGTACATGTCACTTTATCACTGCTAAAAAGAGCTTATTGAAAAATAAAAGATGAGTTTAGGGAAATCCTTCTGACCTGCTGAGCAATCTATTGATCTATAATTTTACTTAAGATAGTATTGAGCCTTTTTTGCATCTCAAAACAATGTTACATAGTTACATAGACTGAAAAAAGACATGCGTCCATCGGGTTCAGCCTCTCACACATCACCTACTGCTGTTGATCCAAAAGAAGGCAAAAAACCCAGTCTGAAGCGCTCGCCAATATGCAACATACTGGGAAAAAAATCCTTCTTGACCCCAGATGGCGTCCGATTTCTCCTTGCATCAAGCAGCTTACCCACATATTAAATATTATAACCATTAATATTATGTTTTTGCAGGAAATCCTCCAGTCGTTGTTTAAAAGTCTGTACAGTCTCTGACCCAACCACCTCAACAGGCAGAGAATTCCACAGCTTGTAATGTCTGCTTGTTTTATTTGGTAACTTTCAGGTTCTCTTTGTTTAATTATATATCTATTATCTATCTTGTCAATCTTTCTCATCACCTTTCATGGAATAATATCACTCTTCTTTGGTGCTTGGCTAATGATATTAATATTTTGTATTCTGGGTGAATAATTGAGCTCAGAATTAAAAAAAACCCAAAAAAACCTGCAGGAATCAAATAGTCGCACCAATAAACAAGAATTCTCAAGGGATATCACCCCCCCAAGTGCCGACAGTCTGAATTGCTCCTCAATCTACTGCAAGTTTTACCCCAACCATTTTGTTTTCTTTTAACCCCTTCACTACCAATATTGATATATCTTGTGTTTTAACCCCTTAAGGACGGGAGTAATTTTACAAGTTTGGAACACTTTTGAACACTTCTAAAAGTAGAATTTCAGCTATTCGCTGTTCAACCATAATTTACCTCTTACCTATTAAGTGTACCCACCCTTATTATATATCATTTTGTTCAGGAGAAATAGGGCTTTCATCTTCCATCAAAGATTTATATATAAAATATATTATAGTATGAAAAAAAACCTAAAAACTATGAGAAAAAGGAAATTTTGCAATTTTCAAAGTTCTCCATTGTATTTTTAGTGTAAATGACATTGTACGCTTAGCATTAAATGAAATAAAATACATATATTTCTGGTCAGCAATGTTTTACGAGTTCAACGGTACCCCCCATGTAGAGGTTTTAGGAGGTTTTGGAAAGTTACAGGGTCAAATATAGAGTTTGGCCCATTTCACGTTTTACAACTTGAAATTTGCCAGATTGGTTTCCTGGCCCTATGTTGACTTTGAGAGGTTATGGCAGCCCAGGTATGAAAAGTACCCCAACATGTCATACCATTTTGAAAAGTAGACAACCCAGGCTATTCCAAATGGTGTACGTTTTGTTTTTTATAGTAGTCTCTTAGTCGCAAACTTGGTCTTCATGTTTGTGTTTTGCATTTTTCACACAAAAACTGTTCTTTTACCGATGATATCATGCTCCCTCGACATTTTACTGGCCTAAAAAACTCATATTTCTGGTCGGCAAGGTCTTACGAGTTCAACGGTACCCCCCATGTAGAGGTTTTAGGAGGTTTTGGAAAGTTACAGGGTCAAATATAGAGTTTGCCCATTTCACGTTTTACAACTTGAAATTTGCCAGATTGGTTTCCTGGCCCTATGTTGACTTTGAGAGGTTATGGCAGCCCAGGTATGAAAAGTACCCCAACATGTCATACCATTTTGAAAAGTAGACAACCCAGGCTATTCCAAATGGTGTACGTTTTGTTTTTTATAGTAGTCTCTTAGTCGCAAACTTGGTCTTCATGTTTGTGTTTTGCATTTTTCACACAAAAACTGTTCTTTTACCGATGATATCATGCTCCCTCGACATTTTACTGGCCTAAAAAACTCATATTTCTCGTCGGCAAGGTCTTACGAGTTCAACGGTACCCCCCATGTAGAGGTTTTAGGAGGTTTTGGAAAGTTACAGGGTCAAATATAGAGTTTGCCCATTTCACGTTTTACAACTTGAAATTTGCCAGATTGGTTTCCTGGCCCTATGTTGACTTTGAGAGGTTATGGCAGCCCAGGTATGAAAAGTACCCCAACATGTCATACCATTTTAAAAAATAAACAACCCAGGCTATTCCAAATGGTGTACGTTTTGTTTTTTTATAGTAGTCACTTAGTCGCAAACTTGGTCTTCAGGTTTGTGTTTTGCATTTTTCACACAAAAACTGTTATTTTGCTGCTAATATCCTGCTCGATCAACCTTTTACTGGCCTATAACATTGATATTTGTGTTCGGCAATGTGTTACGAGTTCAACAGTACCCCCATGTTGCATTTTTATTTACTTTTTGGAAAGTTACAGGGTCAAATGTAGAGTTTGCCAGATTGGTTTTCTGGGCCTAGGTTGAATTTGAGAGGGTATGGCAGCCCAGGTATAAAAAGTACCCCAACATGGCATATCATTTTGAGAAGTAGACAACCCAGAGTGTTGAAAATGGGGTATGTCCAGTTTTGTATAGTAGCCACTTGGTCACAAACCCTGGCCACACTTAGTTTTCAAGATTGTGTTTTGCATTTGTTTTACACGAAAACTGTTATTTTGCTGCTAATATCCTGCTCGGTCAACCTTTTACTGGCCTATAACATTGATATTTGTGTTCGGCAATGTGTTACGAGTTCAACAGTACCCCCATGTTGCATTTTTAATTACTTTTTGGAAAGTTACACGATCAAATGTAGAGTTTGCCAGATTGGTTTTCTGGGCCTAGGTTGAATTTGAGAGGGTATGGCAGCCCAGGTTTGAGAAGTACCCCATCATGGCATATCATTTTGAGAAGTAGACAACCCAGAGTGTTGAAAATGGGGTATGTCCAGTTTTGTATAGTAGCCACTTGGTCACAAACCCTGGCCACACTTGGTTTTCAAGATTGTGTTTTGCATTTGTTTTACTCGAAAACTGTTATTTTGCTGCTAATATCCTGCTCGGTCAACCTTTTACTGGCCTATAACATTGATATTTGTGTTCGGCAATGTGTTACGAGTTCAACAGTACCCCCATGTTGCATTTTTATTTACTTTTTGGAAAGTTACACGATCAAATGTAGAGTTTGCCAGATTGGTTTTCTGGGCCTAGGTTGAATTTGAGAGGGTATGGCAGCCCAGGTTTGAGAAGTACCCCATCATGGCATATCATTTTGAGAAGTAGACAACCAGAGTGTTGAAAATGGGGTATGTCCAGTTTTGTATAGTAGCCACTTGGTCACAAACCCTGGCCACACTTAGTTTTCAAGATTCTGTTTTGCATTTGTTTTACACGAAAACTGTTATTTTGCTGCTAATATCCTGCTCGGTCAACCTTTTACTGGCCTATAACATTGATATTTGTGTTCGGCAATGTGTTACGAGTTCAACAGTACCCCCATGTTGCATTTTTATTTACTTTTTGGAAAGTTACAGGGTCAAATGTAGAGTTTGCCCATTTCAGGTTTTACAACTTGAAATTTGCCAGATTGGTTTGCTGGGCCTAGGTTGAATTTGAGAGGGTATGGCAGCCCAGGTATAAAAAGTACCCCAACATGGCATATCATTTTGAGAAGTAGACAACCCAGAGTGTTGAAAATGGGGTATGTCCAGTTTTGTATAGTAGCCACTTGGTCACAAACCCTGGCCACACTTAGTTTTCAAGATTGTGTTTTGCATTTGTTTTACACGAAAACTGTTATTTTGCTGCTAATATCCTGCTCGGTCAACCTTTTACTGGCCTATAACATTGATATTTGTGTTCGGCAATGTGTTACGAGTTCAACAGTACCCCATGTTGCATTTTTATTTACTTTTTGGAAAGTTACACGATCAAATGTAGAGTTTGCCAGATTGGTTTTCTGGGCCTAGGTTGAATTTGAGAGGGTATGGCAGCCCAGGTTTGAGAAGTACCCCATCATGGCATATCATTTTGAGAAGTAGACAACCCAGAGTGTTGAAAATGGGGTATGTCCAGTTTTTTATAGTAGACACTTGGTCACAAACCCTGGCCACACTTAGTTTTCAAGATTGTGTTTTGCATTTGTTTTACACGAAAACTGTTATTTTGCTGCTAATATCCTGCTCGGTCAACTTTCACTGGCCTATAACATTGATATTTGTGTTCGCAATGTGTTACGAGTTCAACAGTACCCCATGTTGCATTTTTTTTACTTTTTGGAAAGTTACACGGTCAAATGTAGAGTTTGCCCATTTCAGGTTTTACAACTTGAAATTTGCCAGATTGGTTTGCTGGGCCTAGGTTGAATTTGAGAGGGTATGGCAGCCCAGGTATGAAAAGTACCCCAACATGGCATATCATTTTGAGAAGTAGACAACCCAGAGTGTTGAAAATGGGGTATGTCCAGTTTTGTATAGTAGCCACTTGGTCACAAACCCTGGCCACACTTAGTTTTCAAGATTGTGTTTTGCATTTGTTTTACACGAAAACTGTTATTTTGCTGCTAATATCCTGCTCGGTCAACCTTTTACTGGCCTATAACATTGATATTTGTGTTCGGCAATGTGTTACGAGTTCAACAGTACCCCATGTTGCATTTTTATTTACTTTTTGGAAAGTTACACGATCAAATGTAGAGTTTGCCAGATTGGTTTTCTGGGCCTAGGTTGAATTTGAGAGGGTATGGCAGCCCAGGTTTGAGAAGTACCCCATCATGGCATATCATTTTGAGAAGTAGACAACCAGAGTGTTGAAAATGGGGTATGTCCAGTTTTGTATAGTAGACACTTGGTCACAAACCCTGGCCACACTTAGTTTTCAAGATTGTGTTTTGCATTTGTTTTACACGAAAACTGTTATTTTGCTGCTAATATCCTGCTCGGTCAACCTTTTACTGGCCTATAACATTGATATTTGTGTTCGGCAATGTGTTACGAATTCAACGGTACCCCATATGTAGCATTTTTATTTAGTTTTTTGGTAATTTGACAAGTGATTTTCAGGATTTATGTCGACTTTGAGAGAACATGGCACGCCAAGAAAGAATATTGCTCCAAAGATGACGCGCCAATGATTCTAAATTAGTATTTTGAGTTGTTTGGTGCAGCCACTTTAGAATAGCTGGGCTTAACGTAAACAGGGACAGGCCAAATTCAGGGGATTCCAGAAGTCAGAGTAGTCGTTATAACAAGCCAATGAGTCGGTACAGGCAGCAAACAAAGAGTAGTCGGTATAACAAGCCAATGAGTCGGTACAGGCAGCAAACAAAGAGTAGTCGGTATAACAAGCCAATGAGTCGGTACAGGCAGCAAACAAAGGTAGTCGGTATAACAAGCCAATGAGTCGGTACAGGCAGCAAACAAGGGTAGTCGGTATAACAAGCCAATGAGTCGGTACAGGCAGCAAAGGGTAATCGGGACAAAGCAGAAAAGGGGATTTAGTAATTTAGCTCGGTATGATAAATTTTGAAGCACTCGGTTATGCAGAGGCCAGGTAGAGATGGGCAGGTAGGGCAATAATAACTAGAATCCTTTCGGATTCCTTTCTTGCGGCAGACACGACACTTTTTCTGGGGGGACTTTTTACAGCGGGTGGGAGGGACTCGGGAAGGAAAGTGTCTGCCGCTTAATCTTTGGAGATCTCCTGATTCCAAAGCGGATGTAACGGGGGCCGGGGTTAGGATAAGTTGGGATATGATCTCAAGCATGAATTCTAGGAAGGGATATGGCTTTTGTACTGCTGCCTGCTTGTAGAGCACGTACGCATTGAAAATTGCTATCTCGGTCAAATAGATGGCAATCTTCTTGTACCATGCCCTAGTCTTTCGGTTCACCAGATAAGGCTGTATACATTGATCAGCCAAGTCTACTCCCCCATAAACTTGCTGTAATCTACAATGCACTTCGGCTTTTCCAGTGGCTCAGTCCTCCCTCTCACAGGCACTGTACTTTCGTCATGCACTGTAGATAACATGTATACATCCTTCTTATCGGTGAACCGAAGGGCTAGCACTTCTTCCTGACGTAGAGATGAAGAGGAGCCTCTACTTTTTTTGCCTGCTGTCAGGATTTGGGGAAAACCTCTGCGATTCTTCCGCACTGTGCCACACGCAAGGGTCTCAAAACAATATAAATTTTTAAATAGGTCGATACTGGTGTAATAGTTATCGACCCATAAATGATAGCCCTTGTTGAATAGGGGATAGACCAGATCCCACACAATTTTTCCACTGGTGCCAATACAATCGGGGCATCCTGGGGGGTCAAGGTGGCTATCTTTCCCTTCGTATATTCTAAACGCCCAGGTGTAGCCTGTTGTGGACTCACACAATTTATAAAATTTGACGCCATACCGGGATCGCTTGCTTGGGATATACTGCTTGAAGAGCAGTCTGCCTTTGAATTTCATAAGGGACTCGTCTACAGATATATTTTGGTCGGGAACATAATTATCGGTGAATTTGGCAGATATAAGACTGATCAGGGGCCGAATTTTATAGAGGCGGTCATGCATTGGGTCGTTTCTTGGTGGGCACAGTGCGTTGTCATTAAAATGGAGGAATCGCATGAGATTTTCGTATCTCTCCTCTTCATAACCCTTGGGATAGTGGAGTAGCCAGGATGGGGTTTTTGTGCCAGTAAGACCGGATACTTGGCTTCTTCACTATTCCCATTACGAGGGTTAGAGCCCAATTTTTTTTTAACTCTATCACATCCGTTGGGTGCCACTTGTTACGTCTGTGGCGATGTGAATCCGGATGCGCATCAAGATACTGGTTGGCAAACAGGTTGGTTTGCTCAACCACCATCTCGAATACATCGTCCGACATAAACAGGTTAAAAAAGCTCACTGGCTCACAGTCCTCTACCCTTACTGTGATGCCAGGAGTCGCCAGAAATGGGGGTATTTCTGGGGCAGCCATATTTGGGGGTACCCAAATGCTCTCGTGCCTCCCAGTAGATGGTGGGGGGTCACCATCACTGGAGGGTTCACTAAGGGGCTCTATATCAGAGGCTGTGAGGGTGTCACTGTCGGCGAGAGCGTCGCTCTCAGAGGCGGCCAGGATCTCATATGCCTCTTCTGGGGAATAAAAGGGGAGGACATTTTTATGGGAGGTCGGGGAACTGATGGGGTCAAGTACACAAATAAAATATTAGAACACCTAAACTAAGCCCTTCCGGTCCTTGTAGTGGCCGTACTTCTATCTATCTAGACAAGGGTAGTCAGGAATGCAAGGGTCGTATGCCAATGCGGGTAGTCAGAAATGCCAGGGGTCGTATGCCAATGTGGGTAGTCAGAAATGCCAGGGGTCGTATACCAATGCGGGTAGTCAGAAATGCCAGGGGTCGTATGCCAATGCGGGTAGTCAGAAATGCCAGGGGTCGTATGCCAATGCGGGTAGTCAGAAATGCCAAAGGGTCGTATGCCAATGCGGGTTCTCAATCAGGGGTACACTGCAGCCAGGGGGTACAGTGCCTGGGTTTTTTTTCAGGTTTTTTTTCCAGTCAGGTTTTTTTCAGTTATTTTTTTCAGCCAGGGGGTACTGTGCCAGGAGGGTACAGTGCCAGCCAGGAGAGTACAGTGCCAGCCAGGAGGTACTGTACCTGGTTTTTTTTTTTTCAGTTTTTTTTTTTTCAGCCAGGGGGTACTGTGCCTGGGGATTTTTTTTTTCAGCCAGGGGGTACTGTGCCTGGTTTTTTTTTTCAGCCAGGGGGTACTGTGCCAGGAGGGTACAGTGCCAGTAGGTAGTGCCTGGGGGGTACAGTGCCAGTAGGTGCCTGGGGGGTACAGTGCCAGGTGGGTACAGTGCCAGTGGGGGTACAGTGCCAGGTGGGATACACTGCCAGGTGGGGTACACTGCCAGGTGGGGTACAGTGCCAGGTGGGGTACACTGCCAGGAGGGTACAGTGCCAGTAGGTAGTGCCTGGGGGGTACAGTGCCTGGGGGGTACAGTGCCAGTAGGTGCCTGGGGGGTACAGTGCCAGGTGGGTACAGTGCCAGTGGGGGTACAGTGCCAGGTGGATACACTGCCAGGTGGGGTACACTGCCAGGTGGGGTACAGTGCCAGGTGGGGTACAGTGCCAGGTGGGGTAAAGCCAGGTGGGGTACACTGCCAGGTGGGGTACACTGCCAGGAGGGTACAGTGCCAGTAGGTAGTGCCTGGGGGGTACAGTGCCTGGGGTACAGTGCCAGTAGGTGCCTGGGGGGTACAGTGCCAGGTGGGTACAGTGCCAGGTGGGTACAGTGCCAAGGGGGTACAGTGCCAGTGGGGGTACAGTGCCAGGTGGGGTACACTGCCAGGTGGGGTACAGTGCCAGGTGGGGTAAAGCCAGGTGGGGTACAGCCAGGTGGGGTACTGCCAGGTGGGGTACACTGCCTGGGGTGTGGGGTACAGTGCCTGGGGTGTGGGGCACAGTGCCTGGGGTTTTAGGTAGTGCCTGGGTTTTTTTTCTCTCTGCTCTGCTTTCTCTGCTCTGCTTTCTCTGTCTCTCTCTCTCTGCTCCTCAGATCGCAATGAGGAGCAGGAGAAAGGGGCAGAGACAATGTCTCAGCCAATGCAACATCATTGGCTGAGACATTCTGACAGTTGCAGAGGTGACAGCTTGTCACCGCTGCAACTGACAGCTCCAGGCGCCGGATTGGCAGGCTTGCGATTCCACGAGGGAAACGGCCCGCCTCATTTCCCAGAATGCCGATCGCCAGCTGGGAGGGTCTGCCCGGGTGTCAGGCAGACCCCAGCCAGCGATCGGCATTGTGGGAAGGGAGGCGGGCCGTTTTTTGGCGCGCAGGGGCTCCAAACGCCGCGGCGTACCATGCCGTCCTGCGGCATTAAAGCCCACGTGGTGCAGGACGGCATGGTACGCCCTGCGTCCTTAAGGGGTTAAAGGCACCATGCAGAACCTTGATATTGAGATATCTCAATGTGCAGCTCTGCAGCCCAAAAGCAAATTAAATTAGTTTGCTGCAAATGAATTTTATTTGCTTTTGGGCTTCAGAAAGTACCCCCAAAGTTTTAGCCCTCTGTGGGCATAATGCCCAGAGAGTTAAAACTGTAAAATCAGCAAACTGAATGTCAGACATCAGGGCATTCAGCAAGCAGATACATTGTTGCAGTGAAAAACGGACTGCAACTGTAACTCAATTTGGCCAGTAGATTGCACCATCTACTGGTCAAAAATGTTAGTACAGTAAAAAAAAAATCGTGCAAGTATTTTTAAATGTCATAGAGCAGTCGTTCCCATCCGCGGTCCTCAAGTACCCCTAACAGGCCAGGTTTTAAGAATTGCCTTCGGGAAATACAGACTGAATCCTGCAATCACTAAGCACTAAATCATATCACCTGTGCTGTGCTTCAGATATCTGGAAAACCTGACCTGTTAGGGGTACTTGAGGACCACGGTTGGAAACCACTGTCTTAGAGTATAATTAATTAACAATGATTTTACTAAAATCCACTGGTTCCTGACAATTTTTTTTTGAAAATCACTTAGTAGTGAAGGGGTTAAGAATACAATCAGACAGCCTGCATTATATTGTTGCTTTCTTGTGGTTTATCATAGTAATGTACTTAATGACAAGTAAAAAAAGTCAGTTTGGAAAAAAATATGTTACATTGAGTAAGTAAAAAAGTGAAGAATAGTTTCAAAGAGCAGCATCGCCATTTTTTGTAGAAAAAAAATCTGACTTTTTTGAAAAAAAAACAGTATTATCCTTATTTTAAGCAATGTTCCCGCTTCAAACAATGGTGGTAATATTGTTTGAATAAATTTTGTGAATCTTCACTAACCCTAATTTTAACTCCAATCTTAATTCTATCTCTAAGACTAATTCTAACCTCAAGCCTAACCATAACCCTAATTCTAACCCTAACTCTACATGTAATATTAAACCTAATTCTAACCTTTCTCATAATCTTAACCCTAACTCAATTTACACTTTTTTTCCCACTTAATTACACCGATACCATTGTTCACCGTTGTTGCGATACACTGAATGATAACACTATTGTTTGAATAAGCTTTGCCAATTTTCACTTCAAACAATGCTGCTGCTGCTGTTTGAAGCCATCCTCGACTATTTTCCTTATTCGATTTAAAATAGTATTTTTTAATACGCACGGATTTTTTTTTTAACTCAGCATTAATAAATTCGGCCAGAAGGTGGCGACCTTACTGTATCTTTTTGTCTTGCAAATCACTAACAAAATACTATTTGAAAAGTGTTTCATGTGTACATGTTTTTCAAACTAGCGGTAGTATGTAGTACAAACATGTCTTTAACCCCTACACACCCAAATTCAGTACAATACAGAAGCAAGGTGTTACTGTAAATTTCCTTATACAGGCATGATGTCACATACAGATATTATTTTTATATTCTAATGGCAGGGCTCAAAATTTCTACTCTCCTACTCGCATTTGGCGAGTGGAAATTAAGTGAGGGCGAGTGGAAATACACACGCAGGCAGCGCGATAAATTATTTCATGCTGTATATTCTGGCGGTGCCACCGTGCAGCCCCCCCTTCCCCAGGCTGCAAAGGCAGGGATCAGCTGCCTAACCTGACCAAGCTCATCTCTGTCACTGGCAGGGAGTGAAGAGGAGCTTCTCTGCCTCCACGCTCTGCTCACACTGGGCTCTGATGACTGAGTATACATGTATCTGGGGTCTGATGACTGGGTATGTGTCAGGTACTGTACCGGGGTGGTACAGAAAATGCAGGATTCTGAGCCTGGGATGCGGTGATGCCAAAACAGGGGTCTGCGGTGAGGGGTGAGATTGCTGCTGGAGGCAGCAAAACAAATAAACTTGATGCAGGGGAAAATCAGGAAACAGACTGGGACAGCAGGGTCTTTAACATACAGGATAACAGAGGGTCTGGAAACACACACTCGGAAAGGTTGGTAGCACAGCAGGGTTTGGTTTTCAGGAAACCACAGGAAAGCCACAACATAGGTTCTCTCTTGCTGAGAGCAGATACAACTAATGCTGAAGCAGGGAACAGAAGGGGTATGGCACTTTTATTACCAGAGAGGTCAAATGACCTGGAGTGTGTGGATGTGCATTTTGGTGTGTAGCGCTCACCCCCGGAGGAGCCGCTGAATAAACCTTGGGATAGTCTCACCACACTAGTAAATAACTATACACCAGCACTGTTGTGGATTTTTCTATATTATATTCTTTACTGATCCCAATAAAGCAGCATATAATACGCATGTACGGTATTTGAGTAACAAGAATTCGTAACGCGGGAAAAACACACGACGGTAAAAGAAAACCGGTTAACCCCTCAGTTCTGGAGTGTAAGTCCAGTGAAAAATAGCTCAAAAATATATATGTGTATGGTCTAGGGTACCCGGGTACTGTGTTCAACTGGCCAGTGAATGAAACAAAAAACAATCTTCGACTAGTCACCGTTGGGGCCCTTAAAGAAACAATAAACAAGTGTGCAATGTTCTGCGTTTTCACCAGGCTGTAGCCTTCTCACCCATCCAGTGTATCCACTTGTCCTGGACCCGTGAACGCTGGAGAAGGGGATCTCTCTCAAGAGGATCTGTCCTCGCTGCCACTTGGAACCCGATGCTGTTAACGCCTGCACTACCGATCTGGTTCTCTTCCGCCAGACATGAACACATAGGCCGCCAGCACTCCCCTCCAGTTTGCAGCCTCTCACACGATGTCCCTCTTCTCCCAAACCGCACTTTGTCAGGAACAGTTCAGCATAATACACAGTCGGCCGATGCACACTCTCTCTCCGATCACTGCAACAATGGATGCTGTCATCTCTCTGCGCTCCAACTCTGCCAGGATCCCAGAAGTGTCACCTGCGACTGTTCTCTCTCACTGCTCGCTCTGTTCTGTCAAATACTCAGGGAACAGCACGATCTCCGACATGACTGTAGCAACATCCACACTCTGGCCTAGTTTCAATCCCTAACAGCCCCAGCGTGCGTCCTACGTCTCTCGTGGCTCTGCTCACACCCCTGCCTTGCACGAGGCTGCTGATGTCTTTCCTCCTCTTTGTACCACCCACTTCCTGTCCTTACGCAAAGGGTGATGGGAGATGGAGTTCGGTTTTGTCCAGCATAGTCCACAATGTCTCTGTTTTCCTAGTGGTATCAACAGTTCATTGCACCAGAGCACATTTTTAAAGCAGCGCTACACTCTCCCCCCCTAAACTCTTGGGTCCCTCCAAGGGAGTGTAACAGATACATAACATTGCAATATTTACATTAATCAGTACATTCAGGCTCAGTAGCAGACATATAATGGGTCAGATATACCTCCTCAAGCTGACTCATTTCCCTAACTACTTCAGCTAGCATAGCAGACACTTCGGGCAGCCTTCGCACAGTGGTAACAGCTTCTTCAGTGCTATGTCCCGGTGAATCATAGGTAAGTCTCTGAGGGGGCCATATCGAACGTTTGGGCTTTGATTCTGTGGTTCACAATGAGCCTTCATCCATGCAGGGTAACAATATAGCTCAGGAACACCCGCAGCCATGACTCTCAGTCCCTCTGCTCCAATCACTCCTTTGGTTCTGTTCAGTTCAACTAGGCCTCCCAATGGAACTCGTCTTGACCTTTTTCGACAAGTCCTATCATCCTGGAGATGAATGTGGTGTTTAGTGCTCTTAGCACATCCCACGTCAAACTCCTACTCGGAGAACGAATTTTCCGACTTGAGTATTGGAGACTGAACCCGCTTCTTCCGCTTGAACGAGATAGAAGCATTTTTAGTTTAGAACCGTTCAACTGGAATTGCTTTACTCACTCCCCCTCCTAGATCGGTAGCGGAGAGGGGCCTAACAGAAGCCACTTGCCACCGTGCCTTCAAATTTAGTGAAGAGTCAGACACATTACATACGCTAACGGAAACTCTTCCACTTGTCCGTTTCAATACTCTTGCAGAGATTATTTCAGGGACTCCTCTGGACTGTATAACCTTCTCTGTCTCTTCCGTTTTCCTCAGCCGCCTCAATTCTGCAGGGGCTCTCTGTTCTTTGACCATCCGTTGACAGACCAGCCGTAACATCGAGTGCGCCTTTTTGGGAGCATGATTCTCTTCCTTCACCAGTGGGGTTAGAAGACGTCTCACTAAGTCGGTGTTCGTCCCCACTATCATAGAACTTCGAATAGCTCCAGAGGGCCGAGGACACACAATGGCCATCGTGTCACATACTCTCGGTTGTCCAACGGTCACAGAACTGAATTCCAGCTTCACCTGTAGATATCCATCATAGGGAAACCTCTCAGTCCCCATACCCCAGATTTCAAGATCCTTCAACTTCTTCAGGGGTATATGTTTCAAGTATTTCTGATAGAAGTCTCGGTAGATCAGAGTTACTTGAGCGCCTGAATCTAAAAGAGCCTTGGTGTATATCCTTTCTACTTGAACCGGAATGACGGGCGAAGGACCTATCAGCTTATCAGGGAATTTCTCTGTAGTAGTAGGAAGCATAGGCCCAGTCTGTTGTAACCTAACCCTCGTCATCATTCACGGGGATTGAGGGTGTGCATGGTTTTCCCGTGACGTAGGACCGGACCTCCAGGGAGAGGATCTTCTATTTCTAGCAGGTACATATTCAGACCCTCCCTGCCTCCTATTTGGATCTTGGGAATCGTAGTAGTCTCCAGCAGTTGGGTACCCAGTTTGTTCTCTCCATCGGGGTTCTCTGAAGTTTCCCACCTGTGAGGTAGATAGCAGTCCTTCTAAGTCCTTTAAGAACTCTTCAACTATTTTCCTTTCTGGCCTTCGGTTCGTACACTGCACTCGGAAATGACCCAATTCTCCACAGCTGAAACATCTTTCCTTTAAAAGACAGGGGTGCACTTTCTCGCTGCGTCTCATTTGAAGACCACCTTTCCGATGCCACAGCAACTCTTGCTGTTCGCATATCTGAGAGAGACCTCTGTATTTCCATCTGTATTTCTGCTACCTTCAAGATTTCTCGGCGCAGATCCATGTGAGCCTGTTCCAGTTCAGCTTGGGCCTCTTGAGAGTCTTTTACATCTCACCATAGACCTGGGTTGATGATTTTTTAGCGACATCCTCAGGAGGCATATAGACAGTGAGCTGCTCCTGTCGATCAATTTTTGGCTCATATGTCTCCTCCGGATCATTTTCGTCCATCGAACATTCGTTATACCTTACCGGTTGGGCATAAACCTTTTCTCCCCTTCTTGCAGATTTCTCCTCCAGAAGGGCTTCTTCTTCTCGAACAATTTGAATCCGCTCTAGGTAATTAAACTCTTTATTGCCTTCTAAGTCTTTAATTGCAACATCACAGGGTCTAAAGGCTGAGCACCCCTCAATATCTGCCGCATTCTGATCTGATCTATCAGGGCAGGTTCGGCCCCTTTCTTGAGTAGTATCTGGTGCAAAATCTTGTTCAGGCACCTCATATATTCAGTCATTTTCTCACCCTTCTGCTGGTAGGTGTGTTTATACTGGTACATGAGGTCAGCAGCCTTTTCTGTTCGCCCGAAAACTTCCTGTAATATATTTAGGTAATCTAAAGCAGTACAGTCTTGCTTACTCAACCCTTCAGGCTCTCTGTAATTCTTTGTTTCTTCTGCGCTTCCGGGAGGTCCCACTCATCCAGAGCCTGCATTGCCTATTCCACCCATTCTTCGAAGGTTTCTTCTCCCGCCGGAGTTGGTACGTTTCCTGAAAAATTTCTCAACCGTCGGTAACCAAAATTAGTGTGAGGAGGGTTTGTTCTTTTACATTTAGCCAGCAAATCTCCGATAGCCACGATGAACTTAGGCCCGATAATGGCCAGCGGACTGGGCGCGGGAATGTTCGCGGTGCACTTGGCTGAATCAGTTGAACTTCCACATCGGTGAGCTTCACCCTTGCGCCCTGAAAACACACTGGAACACCCTTTCTCCACTCAAAAAGAACATATGTGTGAGGTCTCTGGGTTCGCTTTAATGTCCAGAATTAACCCCCGATGATCTGGTGTCAGCACGGCCATGGCCCGACGAATATGATCTTTGGCCCAAGTGTCTGCTGGAATGTCCATGACTATGCTTAACCTATCTGTCCATTGTGTGTCCTCGGCCCTCTGGAGCTAATCGAAGTTCTATGATAGTGGCGACGAACACTGACTTAGTGAGACGTCTTCTAACCCCACTGGTGAAGGAAGAGAATCATGCTCCCAACTCGATGTTACGGCTGGTCTGTCAACGGCTGGTCAAAGAACAGAGAGCCCCTGCAGAATTGAGGCGGCCTGGTGAAAACGCAGAACATTGCGCACTTGTATATTGTTTCTTTAAGGGCCCCAACAGTAACTAGTCGAAGATTGTTTTTTGTTTCATTCACTGGCCAGTTGAACACAGTACCCGGGTACCCTAGACCATACACATATATATATTTTTGAGCTATTTTTCGTGGGATCTATGCTCCAGAACTGAGGGGTTAATCGGTTTTCTTTTACCGCCGTGTGTTTTTCCCGCGTTACGAATTCTTGTTACTCAAATACCGTACATGCGTATTATATGCTGCTTTATTGGGATCAGTAAAGAATATAATATAGAAAAATCCACAACAGTGCTGGTGTATAGTTATTTCCTAGTGCGGTGAGACTATCCCGAGGTTTATTCAGCGGCTCCTCCGGGGTGAGCACTACAGGTGCTTTTAACTATGTAGCTTCTGGAACACAGTGCTGGAAACAGGACTGACACGAAGTGCAGGATTGGAAGGGTGCTGCCCTGCATGGTCAGGATCCTTACATACTCCCTCTTTTAAGGAGCGAACTCTGGGCGCTCAAAAATTGGCACCGCCAGCTTGGGCACGGGTCTTCCTTTGCCGTCTCCTTGATTTAGTTTTGGTGGTTTTCTGGTTCTGTGCCAGGTATACCAACGAACTTGATCTTTCTTCCCCAGATGATTGATTGTTCAGGACAGTCTGTGACTTATCACAGGAACATGGGTAAGACATAGCCTTTGAAACTCTGGAATGGAGTCCACATCAGAAAACGAACATCTGGGAGAAGTGACAATTGGAGACGGATGGGGTGCCAAGGAACAGGAGGAGGTCTTGATCCAGGGGCTGTGGGGGATAGGAGAGTCCATCTTGGTCACTCCTGGGGTCCTCCTGGAAGCAATGGATTCATACTGGTAAGTGTTTGGACTGGCAGCCAGCACAAAGGTAAAGGTGCATAATTATATCCCTCTTTGACCAGGTGAGGTTTCACTTTCTATATTCACTGTGTCCTTGTCATTACCGAAGTTTGGGGTTCACCCACCAAGGGCTGAGGATTGGGGATACCAGTGGTGTTCTCTGGCAACGGTACTTGGGCGGAGGTTTGGATCTCCTGCAACTGTGACTGCAAGATTTCATGGTTGCGCCGGAGTTTCTGCATAACTTCAGTATAAGTACCAACTTGGGCTGCAAGGGCGGTAACAGTTGAAACAAGTGCTGGAAATCCTGTGGCTGAATCAACAGCACCATAAGCTGGCTCCATGCTGGTTAGAGGTGGCTGAAAGTCCATGGGATCAGGTTCTGCTGGCACAGTATTTTCAGTCTCCATGGGAAGATATTCACACACTGGGGTTTTCCTAGGAGCCGGTTTGGGTACCGAGGGCTTTCTAGGAGCCGGTTTAGGCGGAGCTGAAAGCTTTGGTACCGGGGCTCTCCCCTTGGGCACTGAGGGTGTTCTAGGAACCAGATTGGGTGCAGAGGGTTTTCTAGGAGCAGGTTTTGGAGGAGGGGCTGGTCTTGGTACTGGGGCAGACCTTGGTGCCTGAGGTCTCACCAGGGCAGACTTTGACAGGGGTGCAGGTATTTTGGGTATCGGAGCTGGTTGCTTGCAAGTTCTTAAGGGACAGCTCGCCAGCCAGTGGGATGGAGCGGCACAATATAGGCACAAACCTTCAGCTTGTCTCCTGGCACGCTCCTGTGGTGATAGCGGTCCATAGGTTTTTCTTGCAGAAGGAGTGCACAACCTGCCAGATGTGCCCCACACAGACTGTAGCAGCTCTTTCATGAATTCAGTGAGGTGTGCAAACAGTTCTTGCAGGGTTTTCTTTACCAGCTCCACCACAACATGGATCACCGCAGGTTCAGCGATAGGCTTCAACATTTTGTCAGGTACTGTACCGGGGTGGTACAGAAAATGCAGGATTCTGAGCCCGGGATGCGGTGATGCCAAAACAGGGGTCTGCGGTGAGGGGTGAGATTGCTGCTGGAGGCAACAAAACAAATAAACTTGATGCAAGGCAAAATCAGGAAACAGACTGGGACAGCAGGGTCTTGAACATACAGGATAACGGAGGGTCTGGAAGCACACACACGGAAGGGTTGGTAGCACGGCAGGGTTTGGTTTCCAGGAAACCAGAGGAAAGCCACAACATAGGTTCTCTCTTGCTGCGAGCATATACAACTAATGCTGAAGCAGGGAACAGAAGGGGTGTGGCACTTTTATTACCAGAGAGGTCAGATGACCTGGAGTGTGTGGATATGTGTTTTGGTGCTTTTAACTATATAGCTTCTGGAACACAGCGCTGGAAACAGGGCTGACACAAAGTGCAGGATTGGAAGGGTGCTGCCCTGCATGGGTCAGGATCCTTACAGTATGCATGTATCTGGCGTCTGATGTCTGGGTATACACGTAACTATTGAGCACTGCTAATGGTATGTTTTTTGTGTAAACTGCATTGCTAATAATCTTATTATGATGACTACAAATCCCCATAAGCAGGAGATCGCACCATTTTAGTTACTTTAATCTATCACAGTTACTGTATCTACCACAATGGTCTTTTCTGCCTGTTTGGTGACCCCGTTTGAAATTGTGTATGCAAAGGGGCACCATCTAGGGCTCAGAATCTTACATTTCAGCAATATTTCTGTAAAAGATAAACAAATACATGAAAAAGTGAAAATGAACAAATTAACATTATTAATTTTTTTTATCTATCTTAGAATAACAATTTCTGTGCGAAACGTCTATTTCATCCCATATTTATTGTTAACTTCACATCCCGTGTTTCAAATAAATGTTATGATAAAAAAATTTCAGCAAAAATTGCTTGGTAGTGAATGGGTTAAAAACACATAATAAAAAAAAATCAATATTTCCTTTTTAAGACAGATTTTTTCAAACTGAATATTAGTGCCCCCCCCCTTTAGATCTAAAATAACCAAGGGCAAGTATTTCTATTGGCCATGGAGCGGTGCAAGGCTGCGCTCTGACTCCTGCTTCAGAAAGTTTAATAATTTAGTAAGTTATCAAGTGAATTTGAACATCAGGCAGAACAGGTTTGGTCTTTCTGCTGCTTCAGGAAATTAAACTTGCTCGATGTATTTTATAGCTACGGAGTGTCAGGTCACCTCTGACCCCAGAAATTATATTAATTATGTACTGAATATAGTAGTCTGGCAAAATGAACACATCTGTGCTTTTATAGCCTCTTTTTGCACCAATGCAAAAAATAAATGATATAAATATTGCTCTTTTTATTGTTCCTGAAATCTGCAGAATGGTAAATTGTTGGATCCTGAGTGCGTGGGCTCTACTGCTGCTTCGGTGATTTTACAGCACAACAAACATTTAAAATTATTAAGCAAAAACAGTCGTCCAGTTGGTATTTCATTTAAAAATCTCAGAGGATAAAGATGAAATATCTGTGTAGATACGTCTATTTATTTAACATACATGGAAGATCAGTTGACAAAATATACACTTTTTTTGCAATTCTGTACTGCACCCTGCGGTGCTGGGCTTGTCTTTCCATGTGTCCTGACCTGATTTTCTATCATTTAAAGAACTGAATGGAGATAAATAAACATGTTTTCATGGGTGTATATAGTCCTACAGAAAACAAATGGAAAATGGCAATAGTCCTGTGGCACTATACAGGTGTGTGCCACTGATGTCTACCACAATAATTAGTGACTGATGGATAGACCTACAGTATCAACTCTATGACACTGCACTGTGTTTGTTCTCCACAGCTGCCATTTTCTTTCTGAATATTTATTTATATAGGTATATATATATATGTTTATTATTGCAGAAGTCATTTGCACGGGTGCCGGACAAAATCCCTACAGACAGGTTCCCTAATGCCAACATCCCGACGGCCAACTTCTAGACAGAACAAGTGTCGGACATCCTAACTTCCCTACAAGGCCAACTTCCAGACATCCATAATCCCAGTGGCTAACCCAAAAACTGACCTCCTAACCCTAGGTTTAAGGGGGTTAGGGCTAGGTTTAGGGGGGTTAGGGTTAGGGCTAGGTTTAGGGGGGTTAGGGCTAGGTTTCGGGGGGTTAGGGATATGGCTAGGTTTAGGGGGTTAGGGCTATGGGGGGCTAGGGCTAGGTTTAGGGGGTTAGGGCTAGATTTAGGGGGTTAGGTTTAGGGCTAGGTTTAGGGGGTTAGGGTTAGGGCTAGATTTAGGGGGGTTAGAGTTAGGACTAGGTTTGGAGGGGTTAGGGTTAGGGCTAGGTTTAGGGGGTTAGGGTTAGAGCTAGATTTAGGGGGTTAGGGTTAGGGCAAGGTTTAGGGGCTTAGGGTTAGGACTGGGTTTAGGGGGTTAGGGATTTAGGGCTAGGGTTAGGGGGTTTAGGGTTAGGGCTAGGTTTAGGGGGTTAGGGAGTAGTCTTAGTCGCTGGGATTTTGCATGTCTGGAAGTTGGCCATCAGGGAGTTGTCTGTGTAAGGAAGTTGGCCGTCGGGATTTTGGCATTAGGGAACCTGGTTGTAGGGATTTCGACCCAAACCCCATTTGCACATCACAGCAATTCAAAGAACTGCATCACAGAGCTCCTATGCTCCCTTCCCCATATGCAGCACAGAACTCTGGGTAAGATCTGCAAATTACATCTATCTCACTAATTATATATATATATATAATGTTTATTATTGCAGAAGCCACTTGCACATCACAGAAATTCAAAGAATTGCATCCCAGAGCTCCTGTGCCACATTCCCCACATGCAGCAAGGAATTCTGGGTAGGATATGCAAATGACCTCTGTCACACTTTTATGCATCCTGGGTCTGTTATTACACAGAACCCTAAAATCAATGCTATGCCACACTGTGGCTTTGTAGGAGAGATAAGGTTTATGCAACTGGTCAAAGCCACTCCTAGGACAGTGCAGTTTTGGGTTCGTTGGACCCTCATCATATATACATACATATACACACACAAATAAATGTCTTCTACAATTATAAACTTTATTATACATATATATATTAAAGTTTATAATTGTAGAAAACATTTATACATCTCAGCAATTCAGAAAACTGCTTTGCCCACAGAGCACGTGTTCCTCATATGCAGCAAGGAACTCTGGGTAGGACATGCAAATTAATCCTTCCATTTGAGTCACGACCTATCTCCTGCTGATGAGGGCATAATAAGCCGGAAACAGCTGTCCAGGAGTGACTGTGGCTCGTTGCATAACCTGACCTTTGCTAAAAAGTCATCCAGTTTGGCATTGCTCTGGCAAGAAGGGTTCTGTATTAAAACAGACCATGGATGCAAGAGAAATTGGAGACCGCATTTGCAGGCACACTAATCTTGCTTTGAAAAGATATACAGATGAGGTCTTGGTGTGCTAATGTTTGCTTTTCTATGTATTACAATGTAAAATCAAGTTAACTCAATTTTGGCAGTGAAGGGGTTAAAGAACATGCTTGAATTATAGATTAAAAAGAGAAACGCTCAGGAGATGAATACACACGCTACAACCTCTAGTGAATACTTTTCGTGTTTGCGGTGCATAACATCGTATTTTCACATAAATATTTAGTGTTAACTGTTTCAGTGCTGCGCGCGCTCAAAATCTATACATGATGCTAAACAGTTTAGTTCAAGAATAAACGACATAAATTCCACTCCTTACTGAGGGGCGATGTGGCTGACGCACAATGCTACCCCCTGTTATAATAGTATAGCAGTATTTCCTTCACTCTCTTTCGCGCTTGTTGTAGAAGTAACAAATCACCAATAATTTAGGGCGCACTACCACAAAAAGGAACTCCTGAGAGACTGCAGGGAATCAAATTATACTGTCAGCAGCAACCCTGCGTTACCGGTGTTTTATATTTAATCCCTGCAGGCCTGGCACAGGGATGGTTACTTAAGACGGACAAAGCTCGAAACATGAGTTTCAGTAAAATATACGGTAGCAGCCAGTGGGATATGCCCGTTGGGGACAATACGGAGAACACAGACTTGTTTTTAATTTAAGTTAAGCTTAGATAGCAAGCTTCTCACGAGCTTCTATTTAAAATAAGTGGTTTGAAACAAGCTTTCAATTGGCAAATGGTACGATGGCACATCTGTTCAGCTCAGCTCTTTAGAAACTCATACAACGAAGCAGTCAGTACCATTATGCTCCGTGTACTGAAATAATGAGTAATACGCCATGAATTACTATGAATTATGCTTCATGTACCTTTGATGCAGCTGCAGATAACCCCCCAAACAAATGGAAATGGTTGATTAAGTAAGGTATCAGTAAAGTAAAGTGGTTGCATTACTTTTTTTGCCATCTGCTGTCTAACACATCCAATTAAAACACAATGTGTGTTTTTTAATGGCAGTCCTCGTTGGCTTGCAGCCATTGAAATCTGACAGGCCAATATAATTTTATTACCATCATCCATTGTGTTGAATGGAGCAGGAATATGCTTCAGATAATCTAGGAACTTAGTGAATGTTTTGTATTATCTTTTTTTTCCCCCTCAAAAACATTTAAATAGAGACGTGTTTAATTATTATTATTATATACATATATATTTGTTTATTTTAGAAGCAAAATGCACATTGAACTTTCAAGTGTTTTTAAAATCACTTACTGGCAGCCATCGCAGCCGCGTGATACAGCGACGGATGCCAGTCACATGCTTGTGCGCGAGCAGCAAGTGTTCGTCTAGGGACCGAATCCGTTGATTCGCTAGCGAGTGCATCAACGGAGCTGCAAAGTGCGATCCTCTATAGGAGGATCGCGTTTTGCACAGCTGAGGGCAGTCAGCGGCAGCGGAGAGTGGAAGGAACGTCCGCTCTCACGGACGTTCCTTCGGCTCTGCAGTGCGCTCGTCTGGCACCAGCCTTACATAAAATAATTGTATATAAAGCTCAATTTTTGTTTGGCTTAACATTGGTAAATAGTGCACAAAAGCATCTCTCCGTTGTGATTTGTTGTCTCTTGGCAACCTACCAAATTGTGCTCCAACAACAATAGCGACCCGGGCTCAGGGTTAGGTAGTGGTGATGTCTTCATTCATAATAAGACAATATAACAGACATTTTTGGTTCACAGTATCTCAAAGAAAAAGGAAAGCAATAAAACCATGCAGGCCTATACAAATTATAAACTAAAACAACATGTGGAGTCAGATTGCACTCTCAGAGCCTAGCCTAACCTAGTGCGCAATCGTGTGCCCTGAGCTAAAACTGGAATGCTAAGGGGAAAAATTAGCAATCGCTAATTTCCCATTTGCGTCCCGGTTTCACCAGCAGATTATGGGGCAGGTGCTGAGTCCAGCAGCCTGCACCATAGCGGCCGCTAGACTTGCGAATGCTGGGGGCAGCACCAAAGTGCCATCCCCAGCATCTGCTCCCTGAAATCCATAGGACTCCATGGAGGCTTCTCCTGCTGTGTCACATGACCGGTAGGATCTCGACTCTCCTGCTGGTCGGTGGAGTGATCGTGGAGGAAGACTGGAGACTTTTTTCCCCACCCTCAGTCTGCTCCCAGCAAACCAGAAGCAGTGGATCGAGCCGCCATTCTCGTCCACAGGAGAAGAGGTGAATATTTGGATTTTTGGGGAATTTTGGGCTGCAGCTAACTGATATTGCAGAAGGGGAATCATTTAGCTACTCCTCTTTTTTAGTTAGTGCCAGCTCTTAGTAACTAGCATTAGGACCAAGTGATCCTAACACTAGTTAATCTGTACTTTCACTTTGCGCTCCCCACGTTAAGTATAGGGACTCGGAGCACAAAGTACAGTAAACTCACACTACAAACTGCAAATAAACGAGAGCTAACAGGTTTTTTAAGCCGTTAGTGAAGGCGATCTGAGCGGCGCGCTATGACCTCCTTTAAACTAGCGCTAATGTGAGCGCTGGCGTTAGCTTGAAGGAGGTGATAGAGCCCCTACTGGGTTATTCTGGCTCACTCATCTTCCACCAGAACCTAGGACTTTCCTTGTGCTTCGTCTTAATAAACCCAAAGGGCAATATCTCCAGATGAACAACCCTATAGAAAATTTGAAAAAAATGTACAATATAGTTGAATATTATAGCTGGACGAGTAACGCACTCATTCGTGCTAGAGCCAGTAAAGGGCTTTACCGTTTAACACCCAATAGTTGTTTAAACAGGGGACAATCTTATAAAGCCTTCTCCTAACAGAACATTAGCAGCAGGTAGGTTCCATTAAAAACTTAAAGAACCTTAGTGAAATTACATGACACAATCCATAATTTCATGTAGTTACCAAAAGGCGTTTCGCCTAAAATGCTTCATGGTTTCCCAATTGGTGATGACTTTATCAGTGGCAATCTCATATTTATATTAAAACCTAAAAATGGCTACAAACAATCCCATACAATTAATGCATTAAAACGTTAATACCTGTGTTCAGTATGTAATAATCTTCCTAATTCCTTCAATATGGCCTCTATTGATCTCTATGATTGTGTCTCCTATCAAGACAAGGTCTTCTCTGTCTGTCATAGGTTCTAACGCAGTTTCTGTATCCTTCTCTGAAAGTACATTGTGTTCCACCACTGGCGCATATTGATTCTCTCTGTAAGAAGTACATCAATTCCTTGGAAAGTGGTGAGGTTGAGTTATTGTGTTTTATTACTTACGCAGGCTGGTGAAATTTTAAGATGTTTGGTTGCTGGAATTTGGCTTCTATGCCTATAAATCCCGCTTTTTTACTTCTGCAGGAAAGGATTAAATGTTGCGTCATCCATAGTACATAGAGAAACAAAAGAGGGCGCCCCCACACATCCTCCGTACTGTAGGGGCTATAAGTAATACCTATATGTATGTTTTCTTTTTTGTGTGACCTTCCTTGAGAGTGTGGGATGCACTCAGGGCTTGAAAAACATATAGGTTTATTGATTGTACATTAAAAAGAAAATACTGATGTTTTTATCAAGATTATATATACAGTCAGGTCCAGAAATATTGGGACATCGACACAATTCTAACATCTTTGGCTCTATACACCACCACAATGGAGTTGGAATGAAACAAACACAATGTGCTTTAACTGCAGACTGTCAGCTTTAATTTGAGGGTATGTACATCCAACTCAGGTGAACGGTGTAGGACTTACAGCAGTTTGCAGATGTGCCTCCCACTTGTTAAGGGACCAAAAGTAATGGGACAGAATAATAATCATAAATCAAACTTTCCCTTCTTAATACTTGGTTGCAAATCTTTGCAGTCAATCACAGCCTGAAGTCTGGAACGCATAGACATCACCAGATGCTGGTTTCATCCCTGGTGATGCTCTGCCAGGCCTCTACTGCAACGGTCTTCAGTTCCTGCTTGTTCTTGGGGCATTTTCCCTTCAGTTTTGTCTTCAGCAAGTGAAATGCATGCTCAATGGGATTCAGGTCAGGTGATTGACTTGGCCATTGCATAACATTCCACTTCTGTCCCTTCAAAAACTCTTTGGTTGCTTTTGCAGTATGCTTTGAGTCATTGTCCATCTGCACTGTGAAGCGCCGTCCAATGAGTTCTGCAGCATTTGGCTGAATGTGAGCAGATAATATTGCCCGAAACACTTCAGAATTCATCCTGCTGCTTTTGTCAGCAGTCACATCATCAATAAATACAAGAGAACCAGTTCCATTGGCAGCCATACATGCCCACGCCATGACACTACCACCACCATGCTTCACTGATGAGGTGGTATGCTTAGGATCATGAGCAGTTCCTTTCCTTCTCCATACTCTTCTCTTCCCATCACTCTGGTACAAGTTGATCTTGGTCTCATCTGTCCATAGGATCTTGTTCCAGAACTGTGAAGGCTTTGTTAGGTGTTGTTCGGCAAACTCTAATCTGGCCTTCCTGTTTTTGAGGCTCACCAATGGTTTACATCTTGTGGTGAACCCTCTGTATTTACTCTGGTGAAGTCTTCTCTTGATTTTTGACTTTGACACACATACACCTACCTCCTGGAGAGTGTTCTTGATCTGGCCAACTGTTGTGAAGGGTGTTTTCTTCACCAGGGAAAGAATTCTTCATTCGTCCACCACAGTTGTTTTCCGTGGTCTCCCAGGTCTTGTGGTGTTGCTGAGCTCACCGGTGCATTCCTTCTTTTTGAGAATGTTCCAAACAGTTGTTTTGGCCACGCCTAATGTTCTTGCTATCTCTCTGATGGGTTTGTTTTGTTTCTTCAGCCTAATGATGGCTTGCTTCACTGATAGTGAAGACTCTTTGGATCTCATCTTGAGAGTTGACAGCAACAGATTCCAAATGCAAATAGCACACTTGAAATGAACTCTGGGCCTTTTATCTGCACATTGTAATTGGGGTAATGAGGGAATATCACACACCTGGCCATGGAACAGCTGAGAAGCCAATTGTCCCATTACCTTTGGTCCCTTAACAAGTGGGAGGCACATCTGCAAACTGCTGTAAGTCCTACACCGTTCACCTGAGTTGGATGTACATACCCTCAAATTAAAGCTGACAGTTTGCAGTTAAAGCACATTGTGTTTGTTTCATTCCAACTCCATTGTGGTGGTGTATAGAGCCAAAGATGTTAGAATTGTGTCGATGTCCCAATATTTCTGGACCTGACTGTATATATATATATATATATATATATCATTTTATGACAAAAGAGAAAAAAAACGGTATAAATTATACTATACTATGTATATAAATGCAGCATTGTATAGTTATATTACAAGCAAATATATGCATTTAAGACTTAAGATTGTTAAAGTTAATATTTATACATCTCAAAAAGAAACATACATAAAATGCAAACAAGCAGGAAAGCAAATTACTATTTCAAAACCGTTATATGTTTTTACAAAAAGCTTTAGGCAGTATCAAATGGTGACAGCATTTTTGCAGAACAAAATCACCACTTTATGTGTGTCAGCGAGCATCAGTACACCAAACTATATTTCAGGGAGCTGCCTTCATGGTTCTTATTGTTTTAAAAGACAATGTCCTTTTTTCTGAGGTCATTTCAATTACTCTCAGGAGAGCCTCGGCTACTGTATATACATAAAGCCTATTGTTATCACATGTCATGGTAAAGATGTCAGAGAAATCCGATCCCTCTAGATGACTCCAGCACATCTATTAGTCGCAGGTAACAATTATTTACATGAGGATTGCATACTGCATCTGCCTGTTTTCTTCCCTGGCTCTCAAGATAGCAGTCATCTACCGCCCACCGGGTCCAACCTCCCAGTTCCTTGACAACTTCAATTTTGCTACCTGCCTTTCTCATTTTCTGTCTACTAACGGTCCATGCCTATTTCTTGGGGACTTTAACATTCCCATCGATGATCCTTCTGCTCCTGCTGCCTCCAAACTTCTTTCACTCACATCCTCCCTTGGACTTTCACAATTCTCCCTTCTCCATGCTCACCGTGAAGGTCACTCTATTGGCCTTGTTTTTTTCAACCTCTGCTCCATTTCTGAGTTCATCTGTCACCCTTTCCCCATCTCTGATCACCACCTTCTCTCTTTCAACCTAGCTAGACTACCTAAACTCCCTGCTCCCCCATCCCGCACACGCACTCACAGAAATCTGCATGCTGTGGATCCCCATCAATTCTCTAAACTCCTTCAACATCTCCCGCACACATAAACCTTCACTTACCCTGATACTGCCACTGACCACTATAATGCTACTCTTGTCTCTGCTTTAGACACGCTTGTTTCTCCCCAACTCTGTAAGGCCTCAAGCCGCAAGCTTCAGCCCTGGCACACACCCCAGTGTGCGAGCATCTTTGCAGGTAGCATGTCTGGAGGAAATCCCACTCTGAGGCTGATTTCATTCATCTCAAGTTTATTCTGCGGTCATACAACTCTGCCCTTCACTTGGCCAAACAAGTCTTCTTCTCATCTACTATATCTACTCTGTCCTCCAATCCTAAATGACTCTGGTTCACTTTCAACTCCCTCCTCTACCCACCTGCATCTCCCCCCTCATCTGCCTTTAGCGCTCAGGACCTGGCAGATTACTTCTTACACAGCTGAAAAGCAGCAGGAGGGCATGCAGTTGCTCAGAGGAGCAGCTTTTGGTACATTTGTTAGGACTCACTCTACCAAGCGGTGCCTTGATGGGGCGAGTGAGGTTACGTTTCAATGGCCATTTAAGCAAACTAAAACCTCTGACAGTGGTTTGCTGCACATGGAAATATAAAGAACTGAGCGCAGATGACATAATTGTTTTTTCTTGTTATACTTCTTCTTACATAAAACTCTCACTCTCACTCTCAGAAGCAACATCTTGACGCAAACCAGTAATCCACCACCTCCACTCCCAGAAGCCCCCTCTGTTACCATCTGCTATTTCCTCCCAGCCACTGAGGAGGAAGTCAATTCCTTACTGTTCCCCTCACATCTCGCTACGTGCCCGCTCAATCCATTCCCTCACATCTGATGCCTCCACTCTCCTCTTCACTCACCCCTGCTCTCCTACACATCTTCAACCACCCTCTCTCCACCGGCTCCTTTTCATCCACCTTCAATCAAGCACAGGTTACCCTCTCCTAAATAAACCCTCCCTCGATCCCAACTCTCCATACAACTATAGTCCTGTATCCTTGCTTCCATTCACCTCTAAGCTTTGGAAAAACTAGTTCTCAACCGCCTCTCCCTCTTCCTTTACTCTAATTCTCTACTTGACCCCATACAATCAGGCTTCGATCCCCTACACTCAACAGAAACCGCCCTCACCAAAGTCATCAATGACCTCCTAAATGCTAAAAACCACGGCCACTATTCTATTCTCATCCTGCTTGACCTCTCAGCTGCTTTTGACAGTGTCTTCCACTCCCTCCTTCTACAGACTCTTAGCTCTCTCAGCCTCTGTGACACTGAGCTCTCTTGGATTGACTCATACTCAAGAGTCTGTCCTAGGTCCTCTGCTCTTCTCTATCTACACGTCCTCCCTAGACAAAATCATTAACAGCTTTGGCTTTAATTACCACCTCTATACTAATGATACTCTGATCTACCTCACCATCCCTGATCTCTCTCCTCCTGTCTTTTCCAAAGTCAGCAACTATTTATCTGGCATTTCCTCCTGGGTGGTCTCTCACCACCTAAAGATTAACATGTCCAAGACTGAGTTTCTACTAATTCCTCCCTCTAATGCCTCTCCACCTCCTGACTTCTCTATCATGGTCGACGTTATCACTATCTCCCCACCAAGCCAGGTTTGCTGTCTCTGAGTTACACTTGACTCGGCTCTTTCCTTCATCCCCCACATTCAATCTCTTTCCTCCTCCTGCTGCTACCAATTATGTAATATTTCGAAAATTTGGTAATTTCTTACCGCTGACACCACAAAACAACTCATCCACACCCTTGTAATCTCCCGATTTGACTATTGTAATAATCTTCTACCTGGCCTCTGTCTCTCCCGCCTCTTCCCCCTACAATCCATTCCGAATGCCTCTGCCAGGCTCATCCACCTCAACCATCACTCTGTCTCTGTCACTGCTCTCTGCGAGTCCCATCACTGGCTCCCCTTCCACTGCAGAATTAAATTAAAAATCCCTATCCTGACCTACAAAGCTCTCACTAACTCAACTCCTAACTACTTGTCCTCACTGATCACCAAATAGACCCAACGCTGCACCCTAAGATAAGTGACCTGTCCTGCGCCTAGCTTCTCCCCGCATCACCTCTTCTCATGACAGACTGCAGGATTTCTCATGCACAGCCCCCATCCTCTGGAAAGCTCTCCCTCGTACGGTCAGACTTTCCCCTAGTTTCCCTTCCTTCAAATGCTCCTTTAAGACATGCCTACTTACCCAAGCCTACCACCCGACTCACTAATACACCTCACTACCCCAACCTGTCCATCACTCTCACCTTGCAGTCCATCACTCTCACCTTGCAGTCCTCTCCTCCTGTTTCCACACCCAACCCTTCCAGATTTTGAGTTCCCATGGGAATAGGGCCCTCGTTTTCTCCTGTACTGGTTGTCAAATGTTGTTCAGTCTCATTGTATTGTAACCCTGTCTATATTGTGCCCTTTGTTCAGCGCTGCGGAATATGCTGGCGCCATATAAATAAAGAATAATAATAAATGAGGGAAAGGAGCATACACATTGTAAAATATGTTACCTGTCACTATAAGCTTAGTTGATGTTATCTTGGATATTAGATATTGAATTTTCTTTTAATGACTGCACACAGAAAGAAATGTTATATTCTGTTTTATGAAAGTGACCTTAGAAGTTTTCAAACTTTCAGGCTAAATAAGCATTTTATGTCTCACTTTATAATGTTAAAATATTTCCTATTAATATGTAGCAAAGACTCAAGTAATTTTCATATAATATGAACTGGTAGACTTGGAACTGAATTGCTGATAGTATTCTCCTGTTGGTTGCGTTCATCAATATTTTGTATAATATACACATGCAAGCGGTGGAGGACAGTGATTAGAGATTAACCTGTAGCTAGCAGCAACATAAAACTGGTTGCATGGGATATTAATGATGCACGCCAAGCCTGTATCGTCCTGTTGAAGCAGACTAATCTTGTAACAAGTATAGGTATGTTTTACGTGATTCGGTGCTTCAGTCAAGCTTTTAAAATTCAGGTTCTGGGGTTGGTAGAAAACACAGAATTTAAATTTTTTTTCCACAGCGATAAAAGTCACAGCAATGGCAATTTGAATGAGTGTATCACAGAGCTGCACAGCAATAAAAGTCACAGTAATATGTGGTGTGTATGAGCTTATCACTGAGCTGTACAGCATTAACACTCACAGTAATGTGCAATGTGTATGAGCGTATCACAGAGCACCACAGCAATAAACCTCACACTCATACACTCCACTTATTACTGTATCTCTGAGCTTTACAATATATTTTTAAAAATGCTTAATTTGCATTGTGGGTGGGGTTTGTATAGAGTGGGTGTGGTGTAATGGGGATGGGGTCAGTAGTGACAAGTAACCATTCAGCCTGACTGGTAGTTTAGGACTTGAAATTTTGATTCCAGCACAAAGAACCCAGTAGATAATACATATGTGTAGACCAAAAGGACGACCAAACTAAGCCTTATCCACCAGCCTTGAGGAATGGCGTTTTCCATAACAGGGTTATTCAGAGAGAGCTGATCAGGCTCCGAAATTGCACCGAACAGTGAATTTCCCCGTACGGTGCTATTTCGGGGTAATTTGGCTATTCAGAAATCAGGCAGTTCGCCAAATTTTGGCGAATTGGCAGAAAAATACGTTGCCTATTCGACATCAGTGACATCCCAATAGAAAAGCAATGGTTAATCTATTCAGAGACTCTGAACAGCAGAGAAATGTCAGTGAAATGCCCTGATGTTTGGTGGTTTCATTCGGCAGTTTTATTCATGCGAATCCCATAGGTTTCAATATTAAAAATATTCCTGTTTTTATACAATATCTAATAAACCATTTATTATTTTAATCTGCAGCAAAAAGTCAAATTTTTTTAATTTTCTTTAGGATTTTTTAGGCATTTTTCTGGATTTTTTCACCAATTTTTTAAAAGATTTTAAACAGTGTTTATTAGATATTTAATAAAAATGGGAATATTTTTAACAGTGAAAACTAGAGGCTAAATTTTATTCTTATTTTATATAATAAGTCTTATATTATGGTTTCATTTATTTAAATCAATCCACAGCTCAGCTGTTTGTACATACAACAAAAATATACTTATTAGCAGGTGTTGTAGTTCATCATCTGTTTAGGAATGAGATCTTAAGGTTTTGTTTCACTTGTTGGAGTATTATAAGGGGATATTCAGAGAGCACAGAAATTTAAATTGTTTATTCTTCAAATCTGCAGCAAAAAGCCTTTCCTGGCTCCATTATTTGCTGGCCTTTGCTATGGAACCTGGACCTTACTCTCTGTTAGAAACAAACCTAGTTAAGGGCCCTATTCTGTGGTTGACGTTTGTTAAACGTAGCATCAGAGCCGTATGACGTAACGGCTGGTGTATTTAGCTTAATTTTTGCACTTGCTCTTCCAACTGATCCGCCAAGGAACTCGTTCTGACCTTTGCGTCACAAGGGTTGCATGCACATCCACTTTTGTTACCTTGAGCCACTAATTTCACTGCTCCATGCAGTTTGTAATGTTTTGCTAATGTCTCCAGCCAACTTTAGCGTCTTGACACAACTCGGTTGGAATACGGACGTTAATGGTGAGATTGCTCTCATACAGGGATATTCAGAGAGAGGTGAAAAGCAGGAGAATGGCTGGAGAATGAAAAATTGTAGGTCAAAATAGCCAAACCAGAAAAATTCTCCCATTTATCTCACTTTCCAAATTGGCTATTTTGACCTAGAATTTTCCATTCTCCAGTCATTCTCCTGCTTTTCACCTCTCTCTGAATAACCCTGATAGATGCTAATGGTTACTGGCTCGTGCACACCTTTCCAGTTAGCGTCTCACTTTTCATGTCTCCTGTTGAATTGGTGCATAAGTCTTTTTAACTGCTTTACTCAATCCACCAAGTCCTTTTCATTTTCAGTTCTGGGCAGCGATTGACTCGAATAAGCAAGTCCTGCAGGGTTATTCAAAGAGAATCGAAAAGTCGCTGCACGTTCGGTGACTTTTCGTTCTCTTCAATTTGGCTTGATGTGGCGATCCCATTTCAGCGACCCTGCAGTGTATTCAGCCAGCACCAGAGGGCTGTCGTAGTGCAGGGAAAAGCCACCGAAAAACCTGCAAAACTTGCAGAACACTCACTGCAAAACCCAGGCGAAAACACACCGAAACCCGCAAAAACATCTGGATTAACCCCGCCGAAGACGCCGGAGAAAACCGAGCAGGAGCCGATCACAGCGCAGAGCAGCCGCTGGAAAAACCCGACACCGCAGACGAATGGATTGAAGAAAAAAAAAAATGGTACGCTTGAATGTTTGAAAAGTGAAATGTTGTTTGCAAACAAACTACTGAGTGAAAATGTCTGAAATTTACATATGAGATCCAATGAATGATAATAGAAAGGGCTGTTACAGGAAAAAAAATATATATTTTTGCAAAACAAATCCCGAAAAATGCCGAAAGATCCTAAAAAATCTAAAAATAACGAAACTTTTTACTGCAGATTATTATCATAAACGGTTTATTAGATATTGAATTAAAACGGGAATATTTTTTAACATTGAAGCCTATGGGATTCTCCTGAATAAACCTGTCGAATGAAACCACTGAATGGCTGGGCATTTCAGCAACTGTTCACTGCTCTTTTGTGTTCTCTGAATAGATTAACCATTGCTTCTCTATGGGGGTTTCACTGCCCTCGAACAGGCACCGAACAGGCACCGTATCTGCAGGCAATTCGCCAACATTTGGCGAACTGCCTGCTCTCTGGATAGCCGAATGGCCAGGAAATGTAACCGTACGCTGAATTTCAGCGTTCGGTTACCTATTGGCTCCAATTCGGAGTAACCTGCTAACGTCCTCTTCTTGTCATACATTTTTAGTCAACTAAAATCAAAAACTGTCCAAACTTGCTGTCCAAATGAAGGGTTTCTAAAAACTCAATTTGTATGTGTGGGGGAGAAGTGGGGGCGTCCCATTAAATCACATGATTTGAAATAATAATAATAATAATAATATATATACTGTATATATATATATATACTGTATATATACATATATATATATATATATATAACGAATTTTCTCACATTTTATGCTGAAATGCTTTTGAAATTCAATTTATTATGTTGGCAAAATATGGATGAATTTATAGCATATGTCTCTTACCTAAACTATGAAAAAAATAAAAATAAAAAAAAAGAATCCCGTGTTGAAAAATCAAATTCTAACATAATGAATTGTAGTGAGTGAAAATCACATTGAGCTGTACAAGTCTGAAATACCAAAATGAAAAACCTTTGATTTAAAAATCCCATTACAGACAGGCACAGTTCATACCAGAAATGTTACGCATCATCTCAGATGACATTATAGCATCAAACCTAGAAGTCAATTTCAAGTTAATTTACTTTACTCTCCCCTCTTTTCTCTGTGTGTGTGTGTGTGTGTGTTTTAAAGAGATTTTTCAAGGTAAAAGTTCATTCCTGTTTTAATCCCAAACTGGAAATAAATGATTTTACAGCACTGCGTTCACTAGAAAAAAACAAAGGAAAAATATCGGAGACTAAATAATTCAAAGTGATTCTTAGCGTTGGAATTTTTGCGTTTTTGTGTCATTTGAAATTCTCAAGGTTTAGTAAGACTCTCTCCACCTCCTGAAGGTTAATGATTAAGAACCATTTAAATTCTTTGCCCTCTTAAGGAACCCTTGTACTATTTTGCATGCTACTTGTTTCTAGAGCTAAAGAATAGCTGCTTGAAAGGATTAATTTGGCAGGTACTCCTGAGACTTTAGAGGGTAAACAACTGTTTCTTTTTTGTCAATATGGCAATTAAGAGCAGGGAGATTAAAGATGAGAAAGTAAATGCAGCTTTGGCTTCTATTATAGATTGATGGCTTAGTGACTTGATGAATACCTATTAGGGTCCCAGATATTCTACAATAAAATAGGATTTGAGAGTCAAGATCAGAACTCATTTAAAACTCTTTACTTAATAACAATGTGAACAATTTCTAACTTCAAACAATAATAAAGCGTTATTAGTATTAGAAGGTTTTACATTTCTTTTCCCTTCATTAGACTTAATGATGGCATTAGGGTGCATTACTGCGAGGCATCAAGACAATTAAACAAACTGCAACAGGGAATATAGATCTGCTTCTTTTTTTAGTTTACAAATAGCAGAAACACACCTAGAGAATATTCTAGCATAATCAATTGAGAAATGACATATATTTGTATGTGTGTATTTGTCAATACAGAACACAACACAGACCTCACGAGTTTTTGAGCTGTCTGTTTTTTAAAATGATAAACCTTTTGTGCTTATTAAAAGTCCATAGCAAGATCTTGAAAAAGACCCATATGGGTTGTAATGTTGATAATTTATAAAGAACAGCATGCTATATTGTTGCCAAAGGTGATTTTGTCCTGCATCAGCAACTACATACTTTGTTTCAGACTTCATCACTTGGCAAACCTATTACCTGTCAAGGCTCAACCAGAGGGCACTGTTGCTTATGCTGATATAATATAAATATATATGTATACAGTTTGAGAGTCTCTAATCAAGAATGCTCAGGAGGGAACTATTTGTCCGGCAGACTGAGAACTGTGTACTGTATATAATATATATATATATATATATATATATATATATATATATATACACAGGATGTATGTAAGGGTTGTAGTGGAGGACAAAAAGTGAGATAAAAAGCCTCCACACTATAATAAGTGTGTTTATTATTGCAGAAGCCACTTGCACATCACAACAATTCAATGAATTGCATCCCAGAGCTCTTGTGCCACATTCCCCATATGCAGCAAGGAATTCTGGGTAGGATGTGCAAATGACATCTGTCTCCACTTTTATGCATCCTGGGTCTGTTATTACACATTTCACTTTCTGAAAGGACTGGGTCCTCAACAAGTAAGTTTATCCCATAAGAGCAGTCATTAGGTTAGTATGATAGGATCTGCCATGGGTGGAATACATTGTTGCTGTTGGCAGGCTTACGCAATCCTTTGCCATCCATTGCAAACTAAACTTCCACCATTTTTCAACAGAGCTCAACATTAAAGGGTTAAGAACTATAGTGCTTTTGAAGGGGATAAGAATTGTTTGTAGGCATTTAAAGGGTTAAACCTGGTAAAATCTCCTGTTTAAATGAATTTAGCTACTGTTGTGGTTTCTTCTGTACTGTTTGAACATGTTGTTTGGTGTGCGCTCTTTCTGGTTTCTTTATATATATATATATATATATATAATATAATGTTGTGTGCCTGTGTGTAAATATATATATATATAATTTTAGGTGATTGTATATGCTTCAAATTTATAACAAAAATGTTAATTAGATCCCCATTGATTTTTTTCCAGTGTCAGGTGTTTATAATCCCTTTATAACCAAGTGGTTTTCCATTAAACCACTAATAGGACCCAGTGAATTTTTGGAAAACCATTTTCCATTACCCATTCTGTAAATATGTAAGCTTGTTTGAGGGTCAGAAGTCTGCTGGTTAAAAAGTGCAGCTACAAGTATAATAATACAGTTCTCTGCGCCTTTCAAACAGCTTCAGCACCTTGGTTGACATATCCGAGGTGCTGGAAATTTGTGGGCATATTCTTAATTTTTTATATTCTTTATTTTAGAATAGTTGCATATTCAAACAGAAAGCCAGCATACTGAAATGGCCACCTAGAGCCATAATACATCAAAGGGGAACATAATGAGGGAGGGGCGGGGGGATATGAAGTCATCAGGAGGGCGGTGAAATCCGGTAGGAAGAGCACAGAGGGAAACATACACACACACAAAAAAAAAAAAAAAAAAAAAAAAAACGGGGGGAGAAATGAAGATGGTGAGGGACTGCCGTTTAAATTGTGGCGTTCCTGGCTCCCCCCGGCGACCATGAGGACACCGAGGGCCATGGAAGGGGCCACGTGGCCGGGGGACCTGGGGCCAAGAGGACGAACAGAGCCTAGGTATGTGCCCTAGCGGCTCGCCCAGGTTACCTCCCGATGCCCAACACCAAAAAAAAAAAAAAAAAAAAAAAAAAAAGGGGGGAGGAGGAAAGGGTCTCCGTGCTCCGGCAGATAAATATCAGGAAGCCCTAAAAGTCAGCAAGTATAAACATAGAGTCAATCAAGTGGTTACATAAGAAAAAAGGGAAGGGGGAACTTGCAGGGAATAAGCAGAGGGTATGAAGAACATGAGGGGGACCACATTTCAGCCAGGTTCCGTCATCGGGGCCAGTGGACCTGGCGGCTCCATTCCAATTCCCGCAGAAAGCAGAACCGCTCGCGCCTCTGCTACGGAAGTCACTGCATGTGTCTTGCCATCATGATGAATAATGAGCGATCCCGAAGATCCCCATCTGTAGCGTATCCCACGAGTGCGCAGCAGAGAAGTGACCTCCTTGAAACTTCGCCGGGCCACCAGCGCCAGAAAGGGTAAATCCCGGAAAAAAGTAAGGCAGCTGGAGGCATGGGTGACCCTGAACGAGGGACCAGCCGCGGATAGGACTCGGGAGTGAACATCCGTGTCCCGGACGACCAGTAGAACGTCGCGCGGTGCTTCCGCCGGGGCTGCTGCAGATTTCCTCAATCGAATCGCCGACAAGACCAGCGGAGGCGAGACATCCCCATCCAGCTGCAAGAGAGAGGACACCAATTCCACCACATACCTGAGGAGCTCATCCCCTCGTATCTCCTCGGGGACTCCCCGTAGCCTGAGGTTCCTGCGCCGGTGTCGAGTCTCCAGAGCCAGCACAGCAGAACTAAGGTGAGTGACCTGTGCTTGGAGATCTTTCACAGTGGCAGCAGTAGCCACCTGCGCTGCCGCTGTTTCCTGTGTCCGAGTCTGAACGTCGGCCAGCTGCGTCTGCAAGGGCTCCAAGACAGCTCTCACCTCCCTCAGGTCCTGTCGCCAGAGTGCACGAAAGTCCTCCATTACTCGCTGCAGTTCTGCGGAGGTGAGTACCGGTGCCGCGGGCAAAGCGTCAAGGACACTCACAGGTGGGGGCCGGTCAGCTGTGATCTTTCCATCTGATGGCGGCGAGACCGAGGCAACCTTAGGGCCTCCAGCCCCTCCCGTCCGTCCAGCTCCCAGAGAGGTCCGGATGTCTGGTAGGGCAGAACCCCCAACCGCTCCGGAATCCTTCAGCTTCTTGCCCATGAACGTCGAGTGCAGAGTTCGTATAGGTACAAACACAGGCCGCAAGATGGCCGCCACGTGCTGTGTGCTGCAGATGGGGGAGATTGCAAGTGGGTCTCACGGAGCCGGGGTCCTCTCCACTCCTATATGTCAAAAGGATCCCTGGACAATCAGTGACCCATCAGAGGAGAGCGTGCCAAAAACGGGGTACAAAAACGGCCGCTGGGTATCAAAATCCAACGTCTCAGCACGGAGCTCAGCTAAAAGGCAACCACTCTCCTCGAGGTCAGGACACGCCCCCTGTGGGCATATTCTGATGCCCATTTGCAATCAATTTTCATTTGCAGATTACAAAAATTCCTTTGCATTGCGCCAGAGTATGAACAGGTTAAGTTAAATCAACCTTGGGTTATCAACCTGTAGGAGCTTTGAGAATATCAAGTTAACTCGATCGTGGACATGAATGGCGTTTAAAAACTGCAAAGCTTTAGTAAAATGAAGGGTTCTGAATTTGGTATGCAGTGTTCAATGGTCAGTTGCATCATTATAAAAAGTGCAAGCTCTGGTTGAATACAACTGTTTTGGTCTTATATGTATATTTTTTCATAGACATGTTCATAATAACAGCAGTCATAAAAGAATAATACTATGACTTGTTACGGTTCTTTTTCCTTGTTTCGAAGAATTTTACTTTTTCCAGATAGTAAACATACACTTCTTAAAAAGGCTTTAACCCTTTCCATGCGGAGGACGCGCTCAGCGCGTCCTGCCACATGTGCACTTCGCTGCGGAGGACGCGCTCATCGCGTCCTCCCTTTGCAGCGGCGATTGTCCGGGATTCCGGCCGATCCCCATGCCCCCCGGTGCGGGCTGACATCCTTGATGTCTGCCCAGCATCTGGGACCGCCACGGGCACTAATAGATGTCATAGCGGCGGTGCGATGACATCTATTGCAGGAGGCCCCCCCCGGCGAGTGCGGGGAAGGTGCCTAAAAGGGAGGGGGCAGGTCCTTTGGACCTCTCTCCCTCCCCTTCCGTGCAGGGCTGCGGTGAAAGTCAGGCACTGTTTGGAAGGGCACAGCCTGCCCTTCCAAATGGTGGCTGACTTTAACCCCTTGAAGGCCGGATCCCGATTTGGCGCCAAAAAGCGCCAGATCGGGATCTTCTCCCGGAGCTGGCCAACATCTTGGATGTCGGCCAAGCTTCTGGGATCTCCCCCTGATGACTGGCGTCATCGTGCATAGCGCGATGACGTCAGTTTTAGAGTTAACCCCTAGCTGCCACCGATGGTGGAGATAGGGTGTTCCCATGTTAATGCAGCAATATTGTTCCCATTTCAATTATAATGTGAACAATGATGCTGCACTAATGATTTTTGTATGTGGTGCGTTTGTTAAAAATCTCGTGATTTTTTCCCCTCAAAAGAATGTAACGAGTCCCCCATTTGTAATTTTTTTAACAAGCGCAAGTCCTAGAAAATATAACCACAAACAGTCCCATGTTAAAATGTGAAAAAAAAACACTTTACACATTGAAAATTTTAATTTTATTGCATTTTTTGTTATAATATACAGACAGGGCATGATGAATACATGTATGCATGTATGAATAATGATATATTATGAATCTGCCGAGTCTGCCGGAAAGAATGATATATAATATGTCTGGGTCATATAATAAAATATGGCTTCAAAACGCGTTTAAACATGATGCGCGAAACCGTTAAAAATTACCTCAGCACAGAGGTGTGAAATGGCTCAGCAGCGAAAGGGTTAATTTTCCTTAAATCTTTGACTTGTTTATGAGGATATTATTTTGTGGATTGCTCAAGAACCACTGCTTTAAAGCAGGTAAGTATGTATTTACAGTATAACTGCCTATTTAAGGATCCTGTACTCCCTGTGGTTCTCATGTGTCCACTATCATCACAGACCAATCTAAAACATGACTGTTCTACCAGTCCACCAGCTCCAAAGTGCCTCAACATTCCGTAGATTCCTCGTCATGTCATGTCATGTCAGGGCCGGATTAAGATCTCTATGGGCCTGGAGCTGAAGATTTTGGTGGCTTTTTTTGGGATTTAGTGTAATGAAAACATATTTTAGGTTATTTAATAGAGCAGATACAGGTATATCTATCCAGGCAGATAATGTGTGATTAATTTTTCTTTCAGATTTCAATCATTTACAGCGTATAAAATTATTTATTCCCTTTTTATCATGCAAACCTTTGGTTATATATTCTATAGGGAATTATTTTTTTAAAAAAAGTGAAATAGGAACCTGTTACTGCATTTTTCTGAGAGAATATAAAATTTTGACCAAAAAAATGAAAAAATAAAATAAAATAAAAAAATGAAATATTTCCGTTGTGTTTTGGAGGATGGTGTTTTATGAATAATATGACTATGTATAAAACACTGACCTTGCTCCCAGATTGGGAAATGAGAAGATGAGCAATGGCAGTGGTATTGCTCATTTTATACATGACAAATGGACAATGCCATCACTTTGGAACTAAAAATAAATACCTAAAAAAAGTTTTGTTTTCTTGTTTGTTTTCTTTTCTTTTAGATTTTACATGGTCATGTTTGGTATTAATGCAAAGGCCAGACTCTGCTTGGTCCAATGATGCCTCACTTGACCTTGCAAGGTGTAAAGATTAGTGACGCAGGGGTCCAAAGTCCTTCACCCCCATTGCTCTTCGCTGCAGTGCGGCAGTTTAGGTTATTGATGTAACATTTCTGTGTTAGAAAGAAAAAAAAAATATATTTATTATTTTATTTTTTGTTACATAAAACCTTGTCATGTTTGGTATCATTCAGCGATACCTCAGATGACCCTCTAGCTGCTATGGAGTTGGAGATACAGTGGTCCAAATGTCCATCGATGCAGACATGGTTATCCTTTCTCTGGGCCTATTCTGGGACATGGGCCTGGAGCTGTTGCTCCATAAGCCCCTATGTTAATCCGGCCCTGTCTCATGTGGTTTCATTAACTGAAAATTCAAACCCAAGAGACTGTATTAAAAATTCAAATTCACGCAAACAATAATTTCTAATACTGAAGTTTTGGCAGTTTATTTAGATTTACTCTTGATAAATAGTCAAATACGATTGATTGAAAATATACTGAATTACTAAAAGAACATAAAGCAACAAGAACCACTGACTTATATTATATAGAGTATGGAAACATTTGCTTCACAACAAAGTACATTCTCAAGTTAGTAAATGCAAGAAGGCAATACAATTGAAGAAAGCAACACACAAAATATCAAGTGTAAGTTCAATCTTACGAATGTCCCTTTAAGCTTTTTAATATAATGCGATGATAGAGAAAACTCACAGCAGGGATGGCAGATGCTAAAAGAATAAAGAAATGTTAAGCAGCCACGGATTTGCATAGAGCTGCCTTGAATATAAAAGAAGTCATAGAAACAAGGTTCCTTATCTTAAAAAAAGAAAATAAATAGCAGTTGTGAATCTTTCATATATCATTTAGAGAAGAATATAGACTTCACAATGCATTTTGTTCCGTTGACAAATTTTAATATGAACTGGCCAAATCAGTCAAAGTACACAGAAAACATCTTTACGTCATCTGCGTTTGGAAATTTGCCATGTCATTAGCATTCATCTAGATTGGGCCTAGTTGAGTCCTCTTTCTTACTCAATAATATTTCTTACTAACTGGGGATGGATAACACAAGTACACCCCCTCTAGATCATTCTGGTCTGCAGAATACCTCCACCTATCCTTTGTTGTCAGTCGCAATGCCAACTCGCACCTCCAAGGCCGACACTGGTCCCGTGGAATGCTTTACCTCACCCTACCAGGCTCTTAAATTTTCTCTCCTTCGAGAAATCTTTCAAAAATATGTAGAACAATACCTTCCAGGGAAAGCATTTGAAATCCCTAGGAGCCCTATTCCAAGTGAGCTATTATGGTTAGTGAGCGAGTATAACAGCCCCAGTGGCGTAACAACCAGGGGAGCAGCCAGTGCGGGTGCCCCGGGCGCCGTTGCCCCCCCCCCGGCTGTTGCACCCAGAGACCTGGGGGGCAGGGCTCGGGTCCTGTGGGAATGCAGGTTCCCGCTGTGGACCGAGCCTGACAAAAGTGAGCGCCGGGGGGGGCAATTGCCAGCAGCCGCATTGCTATCCTACGAGCGGCCGCCAGCATAAAGCTCTGCCGCTCGGCTGGGGATCTATCCACCAGCCAGCCACGATCTCGCGAGATCTGGCTGTTGTTTAGATCCCCAGCCGCTCAGCAGAGCTTTATGCTGGGGACCGCTCGAGGAGGAAAAGCACGCGGCTGCCGGCAATGATGAGGAGAGTTGAGCTGGGGGTAATATTTCCATGTGTGAGAGCTGGGGGGCAAATATATCCATGTGTGAGAGCTGGGGCAAATATATCCATGTGTGAGAGCTGGGGGCAAATACATCCATGAGTGAGAGCTGGGGCAAATATATCCATGTGTGAGAGCTGGGGGGCAAATATATCCATGTAGGAGAGCTGGGGCAAATATATCCATGTGTGAGAGCTGGGGCAAATATATCCATGGGTGAGAGCTGGGGGCAAATACATCCATGAGTGAGAGCTGGGGCAAATATATCCATGTGTGAGAGCAGGGGGCAAATATATCCATGTGTGAAAGCTGGGGGGCAAATACATCCATGGGTGAGAGCTGGGGGCAAATATATTCATGTGTGAGCGCTGGGGGCAAATACATCCATGGGTGAGAGCTGGGAGCAAATACATCCATGGGTGAGAGCTGGGGCAAATATATCCATGTGTGAGAGCTGGGGGGCAAATATATCCATGTAGGAGAGCTGGGGCAAATATATCCATGTGTGAGAGCTAGGGCAAATATATCCATGGGTGAGAGCTGGGGGGCAAATATATCCATGGGTGAGAGCTGGGGGGCAAATAAATCCATGGGTGAGAGCTGGGGGCAAAATACATCCAAGGGTGAGAGCTGGAGGCAAATGCATCCATGGGTGAGAGCTGGGGCAAATATATCCATGTGTGAGAGCTGGGGGGCAAATATATCTATGTGTGAGAGCTGGGGGCAAACATATCCATGTGTGAGAGCTGGGGGCAAATATATCCATGGGTGAGAGCTGGGGGGCAAACATATCCATGGGTGAGAGCTGGGGGCAAATATATCCATGTGTGAAAGCTGGGGGGCACATACATCCATGTGTGAGAGCTGGGGTAAATATATTCATGTGTGAGTGCTGGGGGCAAATACATCCATGGGTGAGAGCTGGGAGCAAATACATCCATGGGTGAGAGCTGGGGCAAATATATCCATATGTGAGAGCTGGGGGCAAACATATCCATGTGTGAGAGCTGGGGGGCAAATATATCCATGTAGGAGAGCTGGGGCAAATATATCCATGTGTGAGAGCTGGGGCAAATATATTCATGGGTGAGAGCTGGGGGGCAAATATATCTATGGGTGAGAGCTGGGGGGCAAATATATCCATGGGTGAGAGCTGGGGGCAAAATACATCCAAGGGTGAGAGCTGGAGGCAAATGCATCCATGGGTGAGAGCTACGGCAAATATATCCATGTGTGAGAGCTGGGGGGCAAATATATCCATGTGTGAGAGCTGGGGCAAATATATCCATGGGTGAGAGCTGGGGGGAAAACATATCCATGGGTGAGAGCTGGGGGCAAATACATCCATAGGTGAGAGCTGGGGCAAATATATCCATGTATGAGAGCTGGGGGCAAATATATCCATGTGTGAGAGCTGTGTGCAACATTTCCATGTGTGAGAGCTGGGGGCAATATACATTCATGTGAGCTGGGGCAATATTTCCATGTGTGAGCTGGGGCAATACATCCTTGTGAGCTGGGGGCAATATATCCATGTGTGAGAGCTGGGTGCAATATATCCATATGTGAGAGCTGGGGGAAATTATATATATATGTGTGTGAGAGCTGGGGGCAAATATATCCATGGGTGAGAGCTGGGGGGCAAACATATCCATGGGTGAGAGCTGGGGCAAATATATCCATGGGTGAGAGCTGGGGCAAATACATCCATAGGTGAGAGCTGGGGCAAATATATCCATGTATGAGAGCTGGGGGCAAATATATCCATGTGTGAGAGCTGGGGCAAATATATCCATGTGTGAGAGCTGGGTGCAACATTTCCATGTGTGAGAACTGGGGGGCAAATATATCCATGTGTGAGAGCTGGGGCAATATACATCCATGTGAGCTGGGGGCAATATTTCCATGTGTGAGCTGGGGCAATACATCCTTGTGAGCTGGCGGCAATATATCCATGTGTGAGAGCTGGGGGCAATTATATATATATGTGTGAGAGCTGGGGGCAAATATATCCATGGATGTGAGCTGGGGGCAATATATCCATGTGTGAGCTGGGGCAATATATATCCAGGTGAGCTGGGGGGGAATATATCCATGTGAGCTGGGGGGCAATACTTCCATGTGTGTGCTGGGGGGCAATATTTCCATGTGTGAGCTGGAGGGGGTACCCTGGGCCCATGGTATGGAAAGGGTTTGCAGGACTGTGCAGATGGGGGGCCACATGTGTTCTGGCAGCATGGAAAGGGTGCACTGGGCAGCCCACACCTGGGTTACCCTTCACTGCATAGCTGCAAGGGGTATGTGCTGGGAGGGGGGGGTCAAGAGCCTGTATATATAATTCTGGGGGTCCAGTGCCTGTGTATATAATTCTGGGGGTCCAGTGTCTATAATTCTGGGGGTCCAGTGCCTGTGTATATAATTCTGGGGGTCCAGTGTATATAATTCTGGGGGTCCAATATCTTGTCCCGGGGCCTGCTTATAACCAGAGTGGACGTTTATATAATGAGGGGGGGGAATTCTGCCCCGGGCGCCCATAACTCTGGTTACGCCACTGAACAGCACCACATGTTAATCATAACATCTGCCCTACTATCCCAGCACAGCTGTTACAGCAGGTTACTGTAAACCAATGCTTCCTGTACTTTGTATATCGCTAGTTTTCAAGCAGCAGAAAAACGAGTGATTCCAAGGTAACGGTGAAAAATTAATGGCTTATGCCCCATATTTCCGTTAGTGACTCATTATTGACGAAATAGGGGTCCAGATGTTTACAAATCTTTGTAGATAAGGCTAGCTGTCCACTGGGTCCGTAGTCGGATGACTGACTTTGCTGTCCGTCTATGGACAACTTTTTTGAATGATTTTTAATGATCTGGATCATCCACTGGAAGTGAATATGGATGACCCAGATCGACTGACGGGAAGATAGCCAAACGCCGCCGAACTGGAAAAAAAAACCTTGCAGCTGTACGCTGCTGAAGACATGAAAGGAACTTCAGCATTGTCCCTGGGGCAGAAAGGGTTTAATGTTGCCTTGGAACGCTGCCGTTGCAGTCTTCTGATCCAACCAATAGCATGCCGAATTCCTGGTAGTTCGGCGTTCCAGATGGAGGTGTGCTACAGGACCGGTAAGATGATCACCATGATGTCTTTTAACATAAATGTATGTACTCACCCTGTTGTGTGCAACCTTGAGAAACCTTGTTGCATTGATTCAATTTGATTCATTTGGTCTGAAGCAGATACCTGTGTAACAGAAAATATAGAGAGAATTAATTAGGATTCCTCGAATATGCTACAGGTTTTCTTCATTTGGATGTAATTGAGTTATTGGTTGTTCACCTATTTATATGTGGTTGGTGTATTGTACATGCAGACTTGACAAAGACCTGAGGGTCGAAACGTCGTCCTGTCGTTTTATGCTCACTTTGGAATAAAGACCCTTTTTCATTCTACAACCAAGAGTCGGTAATTATTCTGTTTCTTATATTCTGGAGTTGGAAGTTATCCACGCCGACTGGCGGACCTTCATTGGTTGCAGACCATTTTTGACTACAACCTTGAGAAAGACTCTGAAGGGGCCGAAACTTCGGTTTCAGGACACTACAATTTTAATGGATTAAATAAAGCATTATTTTTTTTACCATTTAACCTAAGTCCCTTTGTGCGTCCATTCACCTTTTTTCTATATATACTATATATATATATATATATATATTATATATACAGTATAACATATCATATTGATATGTAAAATAATGATAATTAAGGAACTTGAAACTTTCAAGCCTTTATGAATCCCTTAAATCAGTGTTTCCCAACCCTGGTCCTCAAGTCCCCCAACAGGCCAGATTTTGCAGTTCACCTTGGGGAAATACAGACTGAATACTGCAATGACTGAGTGGCAAATCAAATCACCTGTGCTGTGCTCAGATATCTGCAAACCTGGCCTGTTAGGGCGACCTGAGGGCCAGGGTTTGCAACCACTTCCTTGTATGATTGTACTGTGATACATTTTTCCAAACAGAGGGGTAGGATTGGATTTCAATAGAGGACAAAACCTTAAATTCATTATGATTTTCTGTGAATAGAAATATACAGGGTTATTCAAAGAGATCCGAATTGCTTGAGAAAGGTAACCGAATGCTGAAAATCAGCGTTCGGTTACCTTTCTTGGCCATTCGGCTATCCAGAGAGCAGGCAATTCGCCAAATCCTGGCGAATTGCCTGCACATACGGTGCCTGTTCGGTGCCTGTTCGAGGGCAGTGAAATCCCCATAAAAAATCACTGCTTCGGCTATTCAGAGAACACAAACCAGCAGTGAAAGGTTCCCGAAATGCCCTGCCATTCGGGGGTTTAATTCGGCAAGTTTATTCAGGAGAATCCCATAGGCTTCATTGTTAAAAATATTCCCGTTTTAATTCAATATCTAATAAACCGTTCATTATAAAATTATGTAGTAAAGAGTCTCTTTATTTATAGATTTTTAGGATATTTTAAGCATTTTTCTGAATTTTGTTTTTTTAAAAGTCCGATTTTGTTTTATTTATTTTAAGTTTGCTTATTTTTTCTGTAACAGCCCTCTTTATTATCATTCCCTGGATCTTATATGTAAATTTCAGACATTTTCGCTCAGTAGTTTCTTTGCAATCAGTGTTTCACTTTTCACACATTCATACAAACTGTTTTCCTAATTTATTCACTTCACTCTGTCTGCGGTGTCCGCTTTCTCGGCTTTTTCCGGCGGCTTCGCTGCGGGTGATCGGCTCCTGCTCGGGTTTTTCCGTGGTTTTCGGCGGGTTAATCCAGATGTTTTTGCGGGTTTTCAGCGTGCATTCGCCGGGTTTTGCGGTTCGTTTTCGTCGGGTTTGCGACGGCTTTTCCCTACATTACAATGGACCTGTGGTGCTTGCTGAATACACCGCAGGGTCACCGAAATGGGATCGGCAAAACGAACCGAATTGAAGAGAACGACAAGTCACCGAACGTGCAGTGACTTTTCGAATCTCTTTGAATAACCCAGATAGTGTTTTTTAAGTAATATGTCGAAAATTATATATCCAAATCAAAATAGAAAGTGTTTAAAAATATATGAATTTAGCTGAAGAAAAATAGCAACTGCTGGCACAAAAAAAAAAAAATATTTGAGCAGGACAGTATTCGTCAGAAGAAGCAGCTGAATCATTTTGCTGTTCTTTTTTCCTCTAGACTTCAGCTTTTATAGCGAGAGATCAAAACGTCTGACATTATCCAGCATGTCTTCATTTCTCTGTAACTCTGAACACTGAGCCTTCTGTGGTATTCATGTCTGACTTTTACAGCATTTATGCCATGTAGCTGAGTACAGAGCCTCTGTGTGAAGACACCGACTTCAAAACATTATTATTTTATTTTGGTAAGACGATAATACTGTCACAGGTGTTTCAGGACACACAGGAACGGAAATCTTTGGCAAAATGGTTCCAATGAGGCTGTTATGGCAGCAGTAGCTGATGAACTACATTTTTTTTTCAGGATGTACAGACGGCCGCAGATCAGGACATTCACCAAATCTTAATGCAGGGGTCTAATTTAAAAAAAAAAATAAGGGCCAGATTGTATCCATCATGCTAAAACGGGGACACTAAAAGGGGAAAACCTGTGTCTGCAGGATCCCCTGTAGCGCCCCTGTGTTAGCCTGAGATTCCAGGGCAGGTGCTACTCCAGCACCTCTCAATTGCAAAGGAAAGGGGCTTTTTGATAGTAAGAGTGGTAAATATATATACAGTATTTTCTGGTGTATAAGACTACTTTTTATACTTAAAAACATCCCCCAAAAATTGGGGGTCGTCTTATACGCGGGATATACAATACAATATGACGAGTATAGCCCAAAACCTATTTTTTAACTGGAAAATTAGGGGGTCGTCTTATACACCCGGTCGTCTTATACTCCAGAAAATACGGTAATTATTTTCCTAAAGATGTTGCTTTATCTAATTAAATGATGTAATTATAAAAGGCTGGATACTTTAGGGGGAAATATTTTATAAATGGATGTCAACAATAGCCACAGAGATTGGCTTAAGGGTGAACTTGATCATAAAGTATTTTGCAACCTATATTACAGTGTTATTGTAGAACATAGACACTATCAGAGTTATCCAAAGAGATCCGAATTGCTTGAGAAAGATAACCGAACGCTGGCCTTTCCTGGCCATTCAGCTATCCAGAGAGCAGGCAATTCGCCAAATCCTGGCAAATTGCCTGCACATACGGTGCCTGTTCGGTGCCTGTTCGAGGGCAGTGAAATCCCCATGAAAAAGCACTGCTTCAGCTATTCAGAGAACACAAACCAGCAGTGAAAGGTTCCCTTAATGCCCTGCCATTCGGTGGTTTAATTCGGCAAATTTATTTAGGAGAAAGGAGAATCCCATAGACTTCAATGTTAAAAATATTCCCGTTTTAATTCAATATCTAATAAACTGTTCATTATAAAATTCTGCAGCAAAAAGTCTCTTTATTTATAGATTTTTTAGGATACTTTAAGCATTTTTCTTAAATTTTTTTTTTAAAAGTCTGATTTTTTTTTTTAAGTTTACTTCTTTTTTCTGTAACAGCCCTCTTTATTATCATTCCCTGGACCTCCTGTGTAAATTTCAGACATTTTCGCTCAGTAGTTTCTTTGCAAACAGCGTTTCATTTTCACACATTCATACAAACGGTTTTGCTAATTTATTCACTGCCTCCTCTGCGTCTCAGCTGCTTCGGCTCTGTGTGATTCGGCGCCTGTTCGGCTGCTTCGCTGCGTGTGATGGCTCCTGCTCGGGTTTTTCGAAGGTTAATCCAGATGTTTTTGTGGGTTTTCGGCGTGCATTCGGTGGGTTTTGCGGTTAGTTTTCGTCAGGTTTGCGGTGACTTTTCCCTGCAATTCGGGGACCCTGTGGTGTTTGCTGAATACACCGCAGGGTCACCGAAATGGGATCGGCAAAAGGAACCGAATTGAAGAGAACGAAAAGTCACCGAACGTGCGGTGACTTTTCGAATCTCTTTGAATAACCCTGTATGGAACACCTGTGTTCTGCCTCTTGATGTTTCAATGAGGATGTCAAACCCATGTCCACAATGGTGAAAGCCCAAGAGCAAGTTACATGGATGCAAGCAAAACTGATAGACATGTCCTGAACAAGCAGTGCATGCTGCATGTCTCAAACAAGTTTCCATCTCCAAAGATTAAATGTCTGTAACAACATACTATTGTATTCGACATAAAACTATCATACGTCAGATTGTGCAGTCAGCTTGACTCTTGCAGTGAGTGTCAAGGTATGATATCTGTGGAAGGGATCTCAAACTCCAGATGTTTATTTCCTACAATTCCCAGAATTCTGTGAATGCAATGAATGGCCACAGAATCGTGGGACTTGCAGTTCAGAAACATCTGGGTACCAGAGTTTGAGATCCTTGGTTTCTCTCCACTCTCAACACAACAGACAAAAAGCATGTAAAATAATGTCTATTCTACCCTTTAAAGCAGATGTGTTACAAAAGAATCGTAACCTTTTATTGCTTCAACGAATGAAGTGTAATGATGCAATTTCTATTTAAAGCTCAAAGTGATGTATCCATTAACTCAATTGCGAAAATGTATTGTGATTGCTTAAATAAATCTAGACTATTCTATTATTCTATTTATGTTGTTGAGATGAGGACGTTGTGCACTTCATTTGTTGGCATATATCAAGCAATCCAATAAAGTGTTTTACAATATTAAAGTAAATGTTTGGTTCATTTCTAAAATATCACGCTTGTCCTTCAAGTCAAGCATTGTAAAATATTGTAATATTCTTTTAAGTACCGAGGGGATTACATGAACTTTAGATTTCCAAAAGTATTCTGAAGGTTTTAGATTGATAAACGGATTTTCAAATGACTTGGGTTCTTAAATGCTGTAAAGTTACAAATTCATTGGAAAAATATTTTCTATTAAAGAAACAAAAGTTAAATCTATACATACTTCATAAACTATACAGGGTTATTCAGAGAGGTAAAAACCAGGAGAATAGAAGAAAATATGGCGCAATCAGCGCTTCCTTCAACCATGATAACCATCTTGCTGTCCTCCTTATGTCAGTGATAGTGTGTACCTCAAACAAAGGAATAAATCATAGTGCAGCGGGTACAGTATTCGAATAAGTAAATCAGCGCAAGAGGAATTTCACTCACATTTGTTGGTGTCTCAATCAGACACTAGATGTAGATGCAGCCAGTGATATTAGAGGGAACACCGGATCTCCCATACAACCAGCAGATTCTTTTGGGTCGTTCCGGACAAACTTCAGGATACAATCGGCTAATTAAAATCTGGTTTATTAAGATAAAAAATGGGCAATACAACCAAACACGTTTCGCGACGGTGTCGCTTCTTTAGTAGGTGTCTAGAGAAACCAGGAGAATGACTGGAGAAGTGAAAATTCTAGGTCAAAATAGCCAAACCAGAAAAAGTCTCTCATTTATCTCACTTTCCAAATCGGCTATTTGTTCTAGATTGTTCTCTTCTCCTGCCAATTCTCCTGGTTTTCACCTCTCCCTCTGAATAACCACCTTAGTCTCTATATTATCCAGAAAATATGTAATATGATTTCGGTCTCTGGGGTCGAACATCTGGAGAGAAAGGAGGGCTGGTGCCCCATGTAGAACAGCAGGTGAAGAATGTGGAGGCTGTTGGCGTTGTTGACTCAGTAGCCCATGTACCCACTCTTTAGTTTCTTTATCTAAGTGTCTTTCGGCCACCAGTTACATGGTTTTTCAGTTTTTTTGGGATATCTCTAGACCGTTCATTCATAAATTTGGTATGTTCCTTACAATGCATTTACAAGGCACTAAAGCACCAGTTGTCTGCATGGGAGCATGGGAGATGTGGAAGAGGGGTTCACCAAGAACCACTACAATTTATTGCTAAGGTTATGCTATGAAGAAAGGTTGTCCTATGGGTAAATATTGTCTATATATATATACAGTATATATATTTTTCTTTTGACTGGTCTACCATATTCCCAGCCATTACAGAACTACTATGCTTCTTGTGCATGTATTATCTCAGGCCACGCAGTTGGTAATTAAATTAAATAAATAATGATTGGGAAGAAATGTTAAATATTTTAGCATTGGCATATGTCTTCACGATTTTGTATTAGGCCACAGATTGGTGTGATACCATAATTAATCCCATCAGTACCAGGTGATTTTTGTTGAATTTTTTTATCATAACATGTATTTGAAAGAGGGTGTGCAAAGTTAACAATTAAATTTAGGGTAAGATAGAAAAATTGCACAGAAACTGTTGGTCTGTAAGAAATTAAAATAATGTAAATTTGCTAATTTTTCAGGTATTTGTTTATCCTTTACAGAAATATGTGTAAATGAAAAATTCTGAGCTTTAGATGCTGCCCTTTATCTTGCACAATTTTAAATGAGGTCTGCATTATCAGCATACAGGCAGAAAAGGTCTATGTGTCAAATACAGCAAATGTGATGCAGGCAGATAATAACATGGTCAGATTTCCTGCTTATATGGATTTGTAGTGATCAGAATCTGATTATTAGCAATGCAGCTTCCACAAATACCAATAAAATATAAAAAAAATATCTGTATGTGGCTTAATGCCTGTATATGGAAATAACACCATGTATTTGTACTGTACAGGGATTTAAATTATAATAACCCCCTGAATCTTATCCTTGTACAACCGTGAGTGACTCCAGAGCTCTTCCTGTATTCTGTCCTCTCCCTGGCTGTTGTAATGCAACAGAAAACTGTTTGAACTTTTTGTTACAGTGAGGATTGGGGTTGCTATATACAGCTTGTTTTTTCTCTTTCCAGGATGACTGGAGAGAGATAAAGCAAATGATTTTGTTTCTCCACAGGTGGTAACACTAATAATGCTTTAAAAAGGTGTGAACATGGATTTTTGATATGCAAATGGTTGCTTTTTAATGGATTACAATGCAAAAGTGAGTTAACACGATTCGGGAGTGATGGGGTTAAGTCTATTTAAAAATATCTTTAACACATCTTCCTCTTTCACTTTGGTCTCATTTTCCACATTTTCAATTAGTTGAAAAATAACATTTGAAAGAAAAGCTACCATCAAAGTCTATTAGCCGAATGCATCAGCTGGGTAGCTGTTAATTGATTTTAGCTATACTATACATAATGGCAACAGGTAGTTCAGTTCATTTGTAAAACAGGCACACGTTTATAATATCATTATGGAAATTACTAAATTATCGTGTAGCCAGTTTTTGCCTAGTATTCAACGAATTGGGTTTGTGCAATGTAGAACATGTAGAACGTCAGCGTATGGTGGGGAGAAAAAAGGAAATAAAGAAAAAAGATCAGGTAATAAAGGGATTATAAATAGACAAACTCCATATATCTAAATATATAAAACACAAACTGAATTATTACAAAGCCATAATCAAAAAGCTTAAAATAATATGCCATTTATGTGAGTAGGTATAATAATTTCGATAGTAAGAAACAAAAATCGCAAACCTTCCAGAGCTTAACCCTTTCGCTGCTGAGCCATTTCACGCCTGTGTGCTGAGGTCATTTTTTACTGCTTTCGCTCATCATGTTTAAACGCGTTTTGAAGCCATATTTTATTATATGACCCAGACATATTATATATCGTTCTTTCCGGCAGACTCGGCAAATTCATAATATATCATTATTATATGTATACGTCATGACCTGTCTGTATATTATAACAAAAAATGCAATAAAAATAGAATTTTCAATAATTTACAACGTGTAAAGTGTTTTTTTCACATTTTAACATGCGAGCGTTTGCGGTTATAATTTCTATGAGTTGCGCTTGTTAAAAAAATTTGAAATATGGGAGTCGTTACATTATTTTTGGGGAAAATGACACGATTTTTAACAAACGCACCCCATACTAAAATCGTTAGTGCAGCATCATTGTTCATATTATAATTGAATTGGGAGCAATATTGCTGCATTAACAAAACAAACAAAAAGAAAGCTGTTTTTTTAAAAATATTTTTTTATTTATATTTTTATTTTTTTCGGTTACTTTTAATATGGTCATGTTTGGTGTCGTTGGAAAGGCCATGCTCTGGCCGATCCAAAGATACCAAACATTAACCCCTAGCTGCCACGGATCGGGAGATAGGGGGTTCATTGGAACCCCCTATCTTCACCATTGGTGGCAGCTAGGGGTTAACTCTAAAACTGACGTCATCGCGCTATGCACGATGACACCAGTCATCAGGGGGAGATCCCAGAAGCTTGGCTGACATCCAAGATCGAATGCTGAGCGCGTCCTCTGCAGCCAAGTGTCACTGGGTGCATCCATTTTGTCATCTTTTCTGTTGTAAACTGCCCCCCCCAGTATCTTTCTATCACTTGCTCCACACTGTGTGGCATTGGCCATAGAATGGAGTCTATAGGTCAGTCACTGATTCAAGTCATTATATTGTGTGGGCTGTATTTAAAATACATCACTAGGGGTAGATTAGAAGTCTTTTAAGATCCTTTCCATATGTCATTCAGCTGCCAGCTCTTATCTCGAGTAGCAGAGGCAGGACAATAGGCCACTGCAGGCTTAACTGCGAAATAGTATAGATTAGATAAACTATGGTAGTACATTACAACTTTTGTGTAGATCTTGGTAAATGTTGCAGCATGGGAAAAATCCGCAAAATGGAAACAGATTAAAAGCTATTTTTTTCAAGTAATTGCATACAAAATGAAAAATATAGAACAAAAACAGCAGCGTGTGTTTTATAATGTATTTTTTTGCACAAGTAATCCAGTTACAGCTTATGTAAGTAGTAGTCTCCCTTTAAAAGATATTGGGGTCCTATTCCATTGGTAATAGGAAGACACAAATGGCATTCGATGGTGCTAATGTTCCGTTCCATGATCAGGAGATGGAGAAACCACATGAAAACCCATGTTTAAGCTGCAGCTGTTTATCTTCAATTTACAGGGTTATTCTTTCATTCCCCGCACTTCAGCGAGTTCGATTTGCCGGCCCTGCAGTGAATTCAGGATTAACTGCAAGGTCCCCGAAGTGCAGGGAACAAGTGGTTGAACGTTGCTGCAAAACTGCCGAACGCATCCGAAAAACCACCTCGGAACGGCTGAATCGATTGACAAAAAAACATCAGATCGATCCGAAACGCCACTGAGAAAATGCCAAACGTACCTGTTGATCCACCTCAAAACCGCCGAACGCATCTGAAAAAAGCCAACGACCCACGGAACAGAGTACCTCCTGCCGTCAGAAAAAGCCGACAAGCCACCGAATGGGGTAAAAAACAAAAACCACAGCAACTTTTAAAATACGTTTGCAAAAAAACTACTTGACGAAAATGCCTGCAAATACTACTGTAAATATCAATAATAAATAGGTCTGTTACAGAAGAAAAAGCCCTCTATTTAAAAAATATCTGAAAAAAAATTCCACCCAAAAAATGACTAAAAGATCTCAAAAAATAAATAAAGAAAGAAAATTTTTGCTGCAAATTAAAAGAATAAACTGTTTAATAAATATTTCAGAAAAAATGGGAATATTTTTTACATTGAAGCCTATGGGATTCGCCTGATTAAACCTGTTGAATGAAACCACCAAACATCAGGGCATTTCACTGACAATTCGGTGTTCTCTGAATAGATTAACCATTACTACTCTATGGAGAGTTCACTGCAGCTGTAGATCACTTTTTGTCGCTGGCAATTCGCCTATAATTGGTCAACAGCCAGCTTTTTGAGTAGACGAAATGCTCCGAAATTGCATCATACGGGGAAATTCACTGTTCAGGGCATTTTCTGAGCCAATTTGACTCACTCTCTTTGAACAACACTGTAAGAGGTAAAAACAGTGAATCAATCAAAAACATTAAAATGTAGACAATATTGACCCAATCGCAAACATTCTACCTGACATACTTCCTTAAAAATGCTGGCTTCACAGTTTTAAGAAATAATGAGCAATTAACAAAAGAACACGTGACATAAGGCAAAATATGTATCTTGTTTTTAAAATATTCTGACACTTATAGATAATCTGTTTTGATCATGACATTAACCACTTCGCTGCGGAGGACGCGCTCAGCGTGTCCAGCCGCAGGTAGCTTTGGCTGCGTAGGACACGCTGAGTGCGTCCTCCCTTTGCAGCCAGTGATCGGCCGGATTCCGGCCGATCGCTGTGCCCCCCGGTGCGGGCTGACATCAAGGATGTCAGCCAAGCATCCAGGACTGCCGTGGGCACTAATAGATGTCATTGCGGTGCTGCGATGACATCCATTGCAGGCGCCCCCCCGCGAGTGCGGGGGAGGTGCCTGGAAGGGAGGGGGAGGTCCTTTCCTCTCTCCTTCCCCTTCCGTTCGGGGCAGCAATCAAAGCCAGGCACCGTTTGGAAGGGCACAGCCTGCCCTTCCAAACGGTGCCTGGCTTTAACCCCTTGGGGACCGGATCGCTATTCGGCGCCAAAAAGCACCAGATAGCGATCCTGTCCTGAAGCTGGCCGACATCTTGGATGTCGGCCAAGCTTTCGGGATCTCCCCCCGATGACTGGCGTCATCGTGCATAGCGTGATGACGTCAGTTCTGGAGTTAACCCTTAGCTGCCACCAATGGTGGAGATAGGGGGTTCCAATGAACCCCCTATCTCCCTATCCTTGGCAGATAGGGGTTAATGTTTGGTATTGCTGGATCGGCCAGAGCATGGCCTTTCCAACGATACCAAACATAACCATGTAAATAGTTAAGAAAAAAAAATGAAAATAAAAAAATATTAAAAAAAAAATAAAAAAAAATAAACAGTTTTTTTGTTTTGTTTTTGTTAATGCAGCAATATTGTTCCCATTTCAATTATAATGTGAACAATGATGCTGCACTAATGATTTTTGTATGGGGTGTGTTTGTTAAAAATGCGTGATTTTCCCCCAAAAAAAAGTAACGAGCCCCCATTTCTAATTTTTCTTAACAAGCGCAACCCATAGAAAATATAACTGCAAACACTCACATGTTAAAATGTGAAAAAAAACACTTTACACGTTGTAAATGTTTGAAAATTTAAATTTTATTGCATTTTTTGTTATAATATACAGACAGGACATGACGTATACATATAATAATGATATATTATGAATCTGCCGAGTATGCCGGAAAGAACGATATATAATATGTCTGGGTCATATAATAAAATATGGCTTCAAAACGCGGTTAAACATGATGAGCGAAACCGGTAAAAATGACCTCGGCACACAGGCGTGAAATGGCTCAGCAGCGAAAGGGTTAATACTTAAAAAACTACATCCTCCCAAAGTCAATGAAAAAATTGAATATCCTGTTCTTTCGTTTTGTGGTGCAAAGCAATTTTTAACTCTTTCATGTATAATGAAAGCAGTCAGGAAGGTGACACGATTTTAAATAATTGGAATGAGTGCCCAAAACATTAATGCGCCACATAACCAAGAAAAAAAACGAAACAAACTCTATGTTGGGGAGATAATCTAAAATGTAAATTCCCACGGGAATAGGGCCCTCATGTCCTCTTGTATCTGCAGGCAGGAATACTGACCTGCCTCCAGTATGTATTGTAGAATTGTCCTGTCTTTACCCATTGCACCTTGTACAGCGCTGCGGAATGTGTTGGCGCTTAATAAATAATAATAATAAAAAAATAATAAAAGTAGCAATAGAGAGAAAGACATCAGAGAAGCAACAAGAAGTGGGAAGGATGGGTAGAAAGAGCATAAAGGGGGAGGAAGAGAGAAAACAAGGGGGACGGGGTGTCAGGTGTATTTCTTGTCTTGTGATTTGTGCCCTGTATTAATAGTATTCATGATTTGTACTCTTCTTTTTCCATCCCTCGTCCTGTTATCTAATACGTTGTAATACATGTCGTACATTATAGTATCAACAGTTTAGCCACATATAAAATGCTGTGCCAAAAAGTGTGGCAATTTTTAAATGCTCACACCAAAATGGATGAAGAAAGATTGAAACTTTTAAATTAACACTACTTTTTTTTATATATATACATTTTTAAAAAAGTAGTGTTTATATATATATAACACTACTTTTTTAAAATTTGCTTCAGTGTTCTTAATTGGCAACCAAGGTTTCCACACTATCGATATGAAAGGTGAGGGTTTCTCTGTGTGAGTGTTACCTTTTCTTTCTTTATTATTTTTTTGAGAAAGGATTTTACCAGGAAGGATACATTGAGATTTCTCTTGTTTAAGTATGTCCCGGATCCTTTTCTTCTTGATTAATGGTGGTCACTTTTAAAGTTCTACTCCCACCCCCTTTGATGTATTTAGCAGTACATATAATTAATCTTAGCAGGACTATAGTAATCTCCAAACATTATTGTAGTATTTCCTTCAATGCCGCACATAAATTCCCTACTAATTTCGCTTATTTCAGATTTCTGAAGGATCCATACAATTGCCTCGAAACTAACGTCGACAGGGTTAGTCTCGGGTCAGGCTGCTCATAAATCAAAGGCAAAGGAAGAGCTTATGGTGTGGATAAAAATCAGGATTTTATTCAGACAGTAGCATTAACATTACAAAAGACTTATTTTATCAGCTTTCGCATGGGATCTGTTTATCTCTGGTTCCTCAAAGAGTGACATAATAAGGTTAAATGGATGCTGTGCCACAGAAAACCAATGCATTTCTTGCAATTCAATAAAACACTTTCACTTGCGGATTAATCAGGTTAATTACTAAAGTTTGGCGTAAGTGCATGTAGGATTAGAGAGGCGAACCAAAAAGTACACCGTAAATCTCTTTATAGGTTTTCACATTCTCATCCCAGGCTCTTAAATTAATTTCACTCACTTATCACTTGAATAGATTTAAAGACACACATTGTATGCTTTATATGGGAGTTCGATTTTGATTATATTGCAAGAATTAATGGGTTAATCCCTGATCTCTGTGTCCTTTGGATACAGGGTTCTATTGAACAAGCAATACGTTGTGAAAATGAAGAAAACGAAGACGAAAATATATCTGAAATTCGCTTTAAGCAAAATAATTAGCAGGAATTAACAGGGTTTTAAAAAAAATATATATATGTCATGTCAAATTAACTTATTAATAAGTGCGAGGAAGCATTGATCAAGGTATTGCAGAATATGACACCTACTTTGATTTAGCTAGCGTATTAATAGTAATTAGTAGTAAAGTATCATGACTCCATAAATTATAATCTTATAGTAATTAGAAGCAATAGTGCCTTGAGTAATTAAGAAATTAAGGCATTTCTTTCATTTGAATGAATGTGGCAAGCGGAATACCTAAGGGTTATGTCCCCGGTTCATTGCTTTTTTCAATACATTTCTTAATGATCTTACAAAATGCATCAAAACATAGATGAAGCAACACAGCTAGGTGAAGCAACACAGCTAGGTGAAGCAACACAGCTAGGTGAAGCAACACAGTCTGATCAGGATAGCTTTTTAATGAAGAGTTAAATAAATAATGGGTTAATAAGGGTTATTCACTCATCAGCAAATTCTCTAGTTACGGAACTTCCACACTGATTTGTCATACAGGGTTATTCAAAGAGATTCGAAAAGTCACCGCATGTTCGGTGACTTTTCATTCTCTTGAATTCGGTTCGTTTTGCCGATCCCATTTCAGGGACCTGCGGTGTATTCAGCAAGTACCACAGGGTCCCCGAATTGCAGGGAAAAGCTGCCGCAAACCTGACGAAAACTAACCGCAAAACCCAGCGAATGCACGCAGAAAACCCTCAAAAACATCTGGATTAACCTGCCGAAAACCACAGAAAAACCCAAACAGGAGCCGATCGCAGCCTTCGACAAAGCAGAAGAGGCAGTGAATAAATTAGGAAAATAGTTTGTATGAATGTGTGAAAGTGAAACACTGTTTGCAAAGAAACTACTGAGCGAAAATGTCTGAAATTTACATATGAGGTCCAGGGAATAATAATAAAGAGGGCTGTTACAGAAAAAATAAGTAAACTTTAACCCTTTCGCTGCTGAGGCTTTTCCCGCCCCTGTGCTGAGGTCATTTTTACCGGTTTTGCTCATCATGTTTAAACGTGTTTTGAAGGCTTATTTTAGTATATGACCCAGACATATTATATATCGTTCTTTCCATCAGACTCGGTAGATTCATAATATGTCATTATTATATGTATACGTTATGTCATGTCTGTATATTATAACAAAAAATGCAATAAAATATGTATTTTCAATAATTTACAATGTGTAAAGTGTTTTTTTCACATTTTAACATGCGAGCAATTGCGGTTATATTTTGTATGGGGTGCGCTTGTTAAAAAAATTAGAGATGGGGTCTCGTTACATTTTTTTTGGGGGAAAATTACGCGATTTTTAACAAACGCACCGCATACAAAAATCGTTAGTGCAGCATCATTGTTCACATTATAATTGAAATGGGAACAATATTGCTGCATTAACAAACCAAAAAAAAAAAAAAAAAGTGTTTTTTTTTTTTATTTTTTATTTTTCATTTTTTTTTATTTTTATTTTTCATTTTTTTTTTTTTACAAAATTTTTCACTTTCATGTTTGGTATCGTTGGAACGGCCATGCTCTGCCACGGATCGGGAGATAGGGAGTTCATTGGAACTCCCTATCTCCACCGTTGGTGGCAGTTAAGGGTTAAGTCCAGGACTGGTGTCATCGTGCTACGCACGATGACGCCAGTCCTCAGGGGGAGTTCCCGGAGGCTTGGCCGACATCCAAGATGTCGGCCAGCTCCGGGAAAGGATCGCGAATCGGCGCTTTTCAGCGCCGATTCGCGATCCAGCTCCCCAGGGGTTAATGCCAGGCATCATTTGGAAGGGCAGGCTGTGCCCTTCCAAATGATGCCTGGGTTAACCCCCGCAGAGCCGCCGATCGGGAGGGAGAGAGGTCCGAAGGACTCCCCCCCTCCCTTTCAGGCGCCTCCTCCGCACATGCGGGGGGGCGCCTGAATTAGGTGTCATCGCGCTGCCGCGATGACACCTAATTCGGGCGGCTGTGGTCCCGGATGCGCGGCTGACATCCAGGATGTCAGCCCGCACCGGGGGGGCCAGCGATCGGCTGGAACTCGGCCGAACGCTGACCCCAATGGGAGGACGCGCTCAGCGCGTCCTCCGCATACCAGCGGGAATGCTGAGGACGCGCTGAGCGCGTCCTCAGCATCGAAGTGGTTAAAAAAAAATGCTTAAAATATCCTAAAAAATCTATAAATAAAGAGACTGTTCACTGCAGAATTTTATAATGAACGATTTATTAGATATTGAATTAAAAACGGAATATTTTTAACATTGAAGCCTATGGGATTCTCCTGAATAAACTTGCCGAATTAAACCACCGAATGGCAGGGCATTTCAGGAACCTTTCACTGCTGGTTTGTGTTCTCTGAATAGCCGAAGCAGTGATTTTTCATGGGGTTTTCACTGCCCTCGAACAGGCACTGAACAGGCACCGTATGTGCAGGCAATTCGCCAGGATTTGGCGAATTGCCGGCTCTCTGGATAGCCGAATGGCCAACAAAGGTAACCGAACGCTGATTTTCAGCGTTCGGTTACCTTTCTCAAGCAATTCGGATCTCTTTGAATAACCCTGATAGTTTTCCACGTTCTTTTCGCTATAGTTCCTGTCAAAGTTGTCTAGTGTAGTTCTCAACGGGTTTTCCAGTGGTATTTCCACCAGTTTCTGCCAAAGTTATTTAGTATAGATTTCCTCAGTTTCTTTTCACCAGTGTTTCAGTCAATTTGTCTAGCATTGGTTTGATCAACTTCAGTATTTTTTCTAACAGTGCTCTATAAACATCACGGGCTACATTACAATCTTCGCGCAAAAGCCCTCGTGCAAACCGTGAATTTTTGCGCCAAGCGTTAAACTTTTGCGTGTGCAAATCACCGCTGGAATTACAATCCTCGTGCACCTTTTCATCCGGCGATCAATAACGCGCGCAAAAATCAGTGTGCCGGCAGACTTGGCAGATTCATAATATATCATTATTATATGTATACGTCATGTCCTGTCTGTATATTATAACAAAAAAAGGCAATAAAATTAGAATTTTCAATAATTTACAATGAGTAAAGTGGTTTTTTTCACATTTTAAAATGCAAGCATTTGGGGTTATATTTTCTATGGGTTGCTCTTGTTAAAAAAATTAGAAATGGGTCTCGTTACACTTTTTTGGGGGGGAAATTACGTGATTTTTAACAAATGCACCCCATACAAAAATCGTTAGTGCAGCATCATTGTTCACATTATATTTGAAATGGGAACAATATTGCTGCATTAACAAAACAAAAAAAACTTGATTTTTTTTTAAATATTTTTTTTATTTTGATTTTAATTTTTTTTTTTTTTTTTTAATAACTTGTACATGGTCATGTTTGGTATCATCTGGCCGATTCAACAATACCAAACATTAACCCCTAGCTGCCACGGATCGGGAGATAGGGGGTTCATTGGAATCTCCACCATAGGTGGCAACTAGGGGTTAACTCCAGGACTGACATCATCGCGCTATGCACGATGATGCCAGTCATCAGGGGGAGTTCCCGGAAGCTTGGCAGACATCCAAGATGTCAGCCAGCTCCGGGAGAGGATCACGATTCGGCGCTTTTCGGCTAGGGTTCGGCAGGCTGTGCCCTTCCAAACGGTGCCTGACTTTCACCGTTGGACCCCGGCGATCGGGAGGGAGAGATGTCCGAAGGACCTCCACCCTCCCTTTCAGGCTCCTCCTCCGCACTCACGGGGGGCTGAAATAGATGTCCTTGCGCCAGCGCAATGACGTCTATCGTCCCCCAGGGTACTGGAGTGCCGGACTGACATCCAAGATGTCAGCCCGCACTGGGGGGCCAGCAATCGGCCGGAATCCCAGCCGATTGCTGCCACCTGTGCTAGGACACGCTCAGCGCGTCCATAGCACAGGAGGTGCACTTGACAGGAAGCGCTGAGCGCGTCCTTAGCAGCCAAGTGGTTAAGAACCACAATTATCTCACGTTAAGAAATTGCGCCTGCCACAGTCAATCTGAGCATATATGCTGCAGCAATAACACATGCACACACAACTTCTCCATTTTATTGGTTTGGTATGAGTTGAATGGGTAACTATATTTTGCTGCTTTTTTTTTTTGGGCTGGTGTATTTGGCTTTGGCCAGGTTGTTCAGATTTGCCACTAACACCAGCTTTTAGGAGTTGCTAAAATTATGCGCAAAGGCTATGTGGTAATTACCGTGAAATAGATTGTAATACCATCCTTGTACCAGCGCACATTCGCATTTGCGCTCACAATGTTAAGTATGGGACGTGCGAAGTACAGTAAGCTCGCGCAGGGTTTGCGCAGGTTCATCCACGGTAGACGATTGCGTGCGGTTTTTGCTCTGACTATGTAATACCGGATTCGGCGCAAATGGTTTTACCCCTCACGTTAATGTTTTTTTGTGCCTGTGAAAACGCTTGCGTGAAGATTGTAATTTAGCCCTGAGTATTTCTAAACTCAGGACAAAATTTTGAATCTATTTAGCTGGGGTCTTTATTGGCAGTTGTAGATTTTGAGGGTTAAAGTTCAAAAGAGTATTTTCTTTTCCATTTTGTTCGTGATATTTCATAATTTATTTAAGGTAAATTATATGAAATGATGAAAATAATGCTATTGTTGGAAAGTCCATTTAATGGCGAGAAAAACGGTGTATAATATGTGTGGGTTGCATAAACGAGTAAGAGGAAAATTAGAGCTAAATACAATCAGTACAGAAATGTTAAAACAGCAGTGGGTACTTTCCGACAGACAATGTAAAAAAACAGCCTGTCACTATGGGATTAAAACTAATTTGAAGATTTCAAGTAAGTCATTTAATATATGTTGAATATTTATGCAGTGATAATTCACCATCCCACCCTGAGATAGTCTATTTTAGGTTGCTACTGCCACGTTTACAAGCTGTATGATGCGTTACTCCCTGCCATATTAAATACTGTAGATATTCGAGTATAACGCTAGATTTTGGTGACAATTTTAGCTTAAAATTGGAGGGGTCGCGTTATATTCGAGACATCTGCATCGCGTGTAAAAAAAATAAATAATAACTTGCCTTGCTCTGGATCCCAAGTCTCCTGGAAGTTCTGGTAGTCTCGCTGAAGTGAATGCGGGGCTCCCTGATGCATGCAAATACTTAAGGAACTCCCGGATTTGGGAGAGGTGGGATTCATCACGGCCAGAGGGCACGCTCGGTTTAAGCCAATCATTCACCTCACTCCCCTCCACCGGCCAATAATCGCTAGTAAAGAAGACGGGTGGCCGGCAGCTTCATATGTAGTAACAACTGCAATCATTCTAGAGCAGAGCACCCTGGCCTGAGGGGGAGTAAGACTGTGTTAAGAGAACCTGGAAGGATTTTAATTGTTTACCGGTACAGTATAATTTTGTTCCTCGTGTTATATTCGAGTCTTGAGTATTCTCTCATTTCCAGAATAAATCTCTATCGCGTTATATTCGGGTCGCGCTATACTCGAGTATCTACAGTAATACAGATCTGACAGTATTTTAAATATAGCACTGCATCCCTGATTTGCTGTTTGTGCAGCTCCCAACTTAAGTTCTTGAAGATTAAACCATGAAAGTAATGCATGCATTACTAAAGAATATAAAGCCAAAACAGGTGTGTTTAAAGACGTCTCCATGAAATACATTGTAACACTGAAGGATTTTTTTTATCATCAAATTCTATATTTTGTGTTTCTTTGCTCAAGCATCATAACTCATCCTGACTTTGCTTGTCATTTATTATTATAACTTTTCTTTCGTTGCATATGATTGTAATTAATTTTGCAAGTTTAAATTGTAGTTATATTCTCAGCCAAGTTCATTGGCAGTCTCAATTCTAGGGATTATCTCTTTGACATAATTAGAGTGAATGTGCCAGATTTTGTTGCTAAATTTGGTGTGAGCATGCTTGTTTGATGATCATGCTATCCACACTGTTTTATTATATTACCGTGTGGTATAATTCTGTGTCCCTCAAGCTCTATTAGAATAGTGAATCTAAACACAGCCTTCCTTTTTTCCTTAATTATCGTTTTAGATTGAATCAAATATATGCGATTCGGTATTTATTTTATAGATGATTATTCCTCAGGTAGTTATAAAGTTGCCTGTTTAAATCTTAAATCTGTTTAAGTGTTAAACATGAATGTGGCTCTTGATAATACTGCACATTTTGTAAGCATGAAATTATCTCTAAAATAAGTTATTCGGTCACAAAAAGGATAGCGTGCCATAAGCTGTGTTGCTGTACATGAATATATTTAATCATGTAACATTAATTTGAGCATAAATCTTAAATCTCAAATATTGTTTATGCAGACTAAATAAGTAACAATTTCCTTAGTGTTGATTAGTCATTATGGGAAAGAGGGAAAATAGCTTAAAGGGACATGCATGCTTTGCTAGTGTGCTTTTAAAAACGTGCAATGCCTTTTCAATGAGTTAGTAGGGTCATTCAGCAGACATAAAAAGCAAGTAAATATGTTATTTTTTCATATTTACCTGATGTTCTTTCTTGGTGTTTTCCACACCCACCTCAGGAGGCAGTTTGAGCTAACCAATCAGTGCCTATACCTAGGTATAGCTTAAAACGCACTGAGCATGCACGTCTGAGTTGCTCCTCCTCCCTCCTGCACTGTGAGCTGAGGGGAGGGCAGGGCTGAACTTTCACCCCCAGCTACTGCAGAGACAGGGAAGGAAAGAAATCCATACACACAGGGAGAAAAAGAGACAGCAGAGAGAGGGACAACAAATTAAAGCACAGAGACACAGCAAGAAACGGTAACGAGAGAAAGACAGCAAAATACAGCAGAGAGAGCACAAGAAAAGTTACAGTGAGAGAGAGTGCGCACAAGAGACAGACAGCACAAGAAAGAGTGAGAGGGAGTGACCTGTGAGGGAGTTTGAGTGAGACGGTGAGTATGTAAATCTTGAAAGAGCACAAGTGAGCGTGTCAGCAGGTGAGTGTGTGAGCGAGTCAGCAGGTGAGTGTGTGAGCGAGTCAGCAGGTGAGTGTGTGAGTGAGTCAGCAGGTGAGTGTGTGTGCGAGTCAGCAGGTGAGTGAATTTTTCTTTCACAGTTGCAGAGATGCTAATATTCCGTTCCTTAGTTTCTGCAGTCTGAGGTCTTGAGCTGCACAGCTTGTGTTAGTTCATACAGTCACAGGTATTTAAAATGCGCTAGCAAGTTCCGTAGCACTGTACAGTGGGAGAGGCAGAATAACAAATGTCCATACACGTTAAACACACAGAACAGTAGGAGAGAGGACCCTGCCCAAGAGCTTGCAATCTAAGAGGAGAGGGTGACACACTAGTTGAGAGTAATAGCTCAGTATGTGAGTAGTTGGGTGCATGGGGGCTGTGGACAAGATGGAGCAAGAAATGTAGTTCATGTGAAGCTTTGATGGGTGCAATAGTGGGTGGAGAAGTGGGCGGGGAGGAGGCGGGGAATATTCAGGAAGTATGAGCTGAAGAAACACCCCTAGCTGATGGGCGTCGCCAGAGAAGAGGAAATGACAGAGTTTAAAGCAAGAAAATAAAAAAAATTACACATTAAAACTTTTATTGATTTATTCTAGTTTGTCTATAGGTATAAAAGTGTTTAAATGTCAATTTAAAAAAAGTTTTTCTAGACATGTGTAGCGCTGTGATAGTTTGGCTTATATAATGGACTGATGCTACCACTAGAGACATTGTGGACTATGTTGTGCCAAGAGACTCCATCTCCCAGAGACCTTTGCAAAGGGAACAGGAAGTGGGCGTACGGTGCCAAGAGAGACATCTGAAGCCTCGTGCAAGACAGGGGCAGAGCGAGCATAGCAACAAAAGGAGTGGGACGCATGCAGGACACTGTCAGGGATCGCAACCAGGCCGGAGTGTGAACGCTGCCATATCTGGTGCTGGAGATTGGGGACGGAGATTGTGCTGTCACCTACTACATTCCGCTGAGCAACTAGGAGGACAACAGAGTTCCAGAAGGACCCCAAGTGAAGAGGCCGTGAGGATCGAATGGGAATGCAGGTGGCGGATCGATTCCGGTAGCGGAGAATGGCGATCTGTAGAGCGGATTCGTTGGCACCGGGTTCCAGCCACGGGGAGAGATCTTTGGTTGAGTCATCGGTTATGGACACTTTGTTTGTCGGATGGGTGAGAGGCTTCAAGGCCTACAATTCCGAAACGAAAGTGCGCACTTGGTTAATTGATCAATCCACAGGGCCCCAACGTTGACTAGTCGAAGATAACTTTGCTCATTCACTGGCCAGTTGAATATAGTACCCGGGTACCCTAAGACACCACTTTTTGAGCCTGTTTGAACAGGACTTAAACTCGCGAACTGAGGGGTATTAACCGTTTCTTTTCCGCCGCGTGTTTTTCCCGTGTTGCGCATTCCTGTTATTTCCTTCAACGTACATTTGTATTATACTGTATGCCACTTTATTGATCCAGTAAAGTATATAAAACTAGAAAATCCACAACAGTGCTGGTGTATAGTGATTCCTAGTGATATCCTGGGTTTAACAACAATATAAAAAAAGAGTGAAAATGTATAACCCAAGGTTTAGAAAAACTGCAGTTCACAGCACTCTCCACCCCGACGTGCTACTGTAACAGATATAAGAAAAATATGAACATGCAGTATACTGTACAACCTTTAGATGGTCGGTACTCTGGATAAACAGCCAGAACTTGATTAAAATGTAGTGACTAGAAGATAAATATAAACCCTCATAGCATAACACTGTATGATATTTAATAAAATAAAAAACCAGCAAAGGAGCAACTCACAAGATTAGTGGCACACAATAGTTAAAAGTGTGCACAAAAGCATGTAAAACAATTCGTCCGAATATTCACCACCACCGGAATCCATTGTCCTCAGGATATACACTTCAATGGGGGATTCTGGCCAAGGAAAAATCCATGTGTAAAAGTCCAGCTGTCAGGTAGAACCAAAGTCTCACAGACCAGCAGGTCAAACGACCGGGAGCTTGGACCCATCCAGGGTGAACGAAAACCAATCCGGCGGGTGGACGAAAGATGAACAGGAGACAAGTCAGCTCGATGCGTTTCGTCCCTATGACTTATTCATGAACTGCTTATTCAGCGGCTCTTTAACCCCTTCGCTGCGGTGGACGCGCTCAGCGCGTCCAACCGCTTGTCACGTTCCATGCGGTGGACGCGCTGGGCACGTCCTCTCTTTGGGGTCAGCGTTTGGCTGGGTTCCGGCCGATCACTGGCCCCCCGGTGCGGGCTGACATCCTCGATGTCAGCCCAGCATCCAGAACCGCCGCCGGAGTAATTAGGTGTCATCGCGGGGGCGCAATGACACCTAATTCAGGTGCCCCCGCATGTGCGGAGGAGGTGCCTGAAACGGAGGTCCTTCGGACCTCTCTCCCCCCCGATCGGCGGCATTGCGGGGGTTAACCCAGGCACCGTTTGGAAGGGCACAGCCTGCCCTTCCAAATGGTACCTGGCATTAACCCCATGGGGGCCGGATCACGAATCGGCGCTGAAAAGCGCCGGTTCGTGATCCTTTCCCGGAGCTGGCCGACATCTTGGATGTCAGCCAAGCTTCTGGGAACTCCCCCTGAGGACTGGCGTCATCGTGCATAGCACAAATAATTTTTTGTTATAATATACAGACAGGTCATGACGTATACATATAATAATGACATATTATGAATCTGCCGAGTCTGACGGAAAGAACGATATATAATATGTCTGGGTCATATACTAAAATAAGCCTTAAAAACACGTTTAAACATGATGAGCAAAACCGGTAAAAATTACCTCAGCACAGAGGCGGGAAAAGCCTCAGCAGCGAAAGGGTTAAGGGGTGAGCGCTACACATGCATATCCGTTTAACCAATACCAACATGGCAAAATTTAGTCAACAGAATGTTCATACATTACTTGAGCCTGCCACAATGCAGATCAACCTAGGGCTCTATTGCTTCCAAGCTGGTAATCGGGGGCTATGGTTCTTCTTGTGCAGAAGAGGTTTCCTTGGCATTTCAGTCTGACCACCCTTTCTGGGCGACAGCAGTCTGTTTTGCACAAGGTATAGTCTTCCTTGCAATGGCACCATAGAGCTAAAACCTTATGAAAACTGAACAGGGTACCACCGTAGGGCTGACCAATGATGTTGCTGCTAATAGTAGTAGAAAGTAATGCACAAATCACACAGAATGTGGTGTTCTATACATACAACCAGCTAATAGAAGCAGCCTACCTCCTTTAACAAAGACGTGCTTAAGCAGGTAGGAGTTGGGTTGCTTGTGCAAGCATCCATACAATCCAATGCCTCTCAATCAAGTGTACTGCTAGTCAATGTTAGAAATTTTCTAAATGTATTCACACAAACTAAATTACAGGAAGCTGATCAGTTCAATGAGAGACAGCTTTTCTGGGTTGGGGGAATTCCCCTCACTCAGAGCTGAATCATCCCTCCTGGACACCTGTGTGAGGGGGAGGAAGAACACTCAGGTCACCAGGACCATCCCAATTACATTGGAGCTAGGGATGTGCATGGCTGAAAAATTTGTTTTGTTTCGTTACGTTTTTAAATCATTTTGTTTTTGGAATTTTGTAACTAATTTCGTTTCTTTTTTCGTTTTGTTTCGGATCGATTTGAAATTTCGAATCGATTTGAAATTTCGAATCGATTCGAATTTCGTATATCAATTCAATAGTTGATATCAATTCAAATTTTGGATCACTAGATAAAACCCCAATTAATCAAATTTTGCTGTTAAAAGAAAAGCTAGGGTTAAATTTTAAGCTCTCTCACAGATTTAGTATTTGAGTCAAATTAAACAGTGAAACAAATTAATTTGTTTCATGAAGTCCTTTGCTGACTATTACTTGTATTGTAAGTTAAGATCAATTCGATAGTTGATATCAATTTGATAGTTCATTTCAAATTCGATAGTTGATATCAATTTGATAGTTCATTTCAAATTCGATAGTTGATATCAATTTGATAGTTCATTACAAATTCGATAGTTGATATCAGTTATTCAAATTTTTATTTTATGATGATGACACAGTGTAAAATTAAATAAATTCGTTATATACCGTTTTGTTTCGTTTCGAATTCGTATTGTATTGATTCGTTATTCGGACGTACTTCCGAATACGAATGATCAAATTTCGTTCCAAATTCAGAATTTTTCCGAAATGAATGCACATCTCTAAATTGGAGCTGATATTGTTGCATTTGTGACAAAGCAAGGATAAAATTCTAGACTTGCACCTGACCTAAGATAATAATATTTAAGCCATTTAGTTGGTTCAGATCTTATAATAAAATTGATAACCACTTAGACTCCTTTGGGAAGATGATCAACAAGTGGTTCACTATTTTAGACCTGCGAGGATGTTAAAAAAAGGAAAGAAGAAACACAAAGAGTGTAGGAATCATGCCTTAATAAAAATAACTTCATAAAGACTTAAATTTGACATGAAGTGGGTTGGAATGAGTTAGGAACTGCAGTAAAGAACGTAACAAATGCTTATTCCAAAAGTAAGACAGAAACAAAATCCAAAAGGATGGTTGAAGGTAAGCCAAGGTCAGGACATGCAGCAGCAGTTTGTAAAGAGAAATGGCAAAGGACTGATATGTGGAATAAATGAGCTTCTAACATGCGTCACAAATGAGTAGGTGCTACAATGCTGAAGCAAAGAATGAAAACACCTAAGGTTTTATATATTTAGATAATTTAGCCATGCCCCTGCAGAGCAACACCCATCCTTCCTTTAGGGGGAACACCTGTATCTTTAGTGCATGGACATGAACATTGTGCAGGACAGCTCATCACAAAACCATCAGTTTTGAGTGGCATATCAGTTTTGCTCTTTTAAATGTTCGTATTTTTTATATGATATTACATCTACATTGTAATACTAATGCTGTTTTTACACTCCTCTCGCTATAAAACACTGCATGAGGCTCGACATACTGAATGCTTCATTGTAATTCTACTGGATGCTCAAATACGTATCATTTTGTTCTTTAAAGAGGTTATTTTAATGTATATCTGTCACTTGCCCTTCTTTAAAACAAGTTGATTGATTTAATGTGTATAGCATTTTTACTTCCAGCTGAGACACGTTGAAAGATTTATGCACATACTCTACATCCCTCTCCAGTCCTTATAAAATAACCTATAAAAGACTTCTATTGAGCGTTTTATCTGTCTGGGCACAACATTTAGTATGCATTTGTATAACATCAAAAATCCAGATACTGAGTCAAGATATTTCTATAAAAGATCTCATAACTGTTTGATATGCTCACATCATAGTCTTGCTATATTTTTTTTTAACGCTCTGTGGTTCCTATTTTGTTTTCTATAAAAACAAGTAATGCAGCTTTCCTGCTCCTCAGTTTACAATTCTAGTTAGTTCACAAACTTAAATTCTTAAAAATATTCTTGAAAAGTACATTTAATGCACAAGAGGACCAGCATAATGATGACCCAGTAACTGACCTACATAAACTATGGTTTGTGATATTGCATTTTGTACTTTATGATTAAAATGATAGTTATCATCTCATGGAAACCTGTTGATGACATCACAATTGAAATAGTCAGTTTCATTCACTTGACCATACAGCTCAGTTTGAGAATTGAACATGTGGTTGAGGCCCCATATTGACCCCACTCTGCGGCAAAGAGACAGTGCACTTGACATAATCTAAGGTAAAACCCAACGATGTAACCAAGGCATCATCTGCAGCGTGGAGATTAATTTATTATAATCAGTGATTGTCCAAATCTTTAGTTTTAATGAAAGGAATTTAAAGCTTTTCATATAAAAATAATTATTCCATTTGAAAAAACAACAATTACATACGGTCGTCACCCACTGTGATCATGATACACCCTAAACTTCCTGATCATATCCAATCAAATGATTCTAACAGAGAACCATCAAGAACTAGATTTTGGGTTAGATGTTGACATTTGTGAGTCATTATTATTATCACTATCATCATTTATATAGCGCCAACAGTTTCCGCAGCGCTTTACAATAACCAAAGGGAACGAAATACAGATAAACTGACATAGGATGGAAACAAGAGGTGTAGAGGGCCCTGCTCATAGGAGCTTACAGTCTAGAGCGATTGGGGTTAAGGAAGGCAAGAGGAATTGCACTAGATAGCAGGATCATTAGTGCCAGTGGTTTGGGAATGGTGGGGCCATACAAGCGGCTTCAATCAAGTGTGAGTAGGTGAGCAGAGGGATGAGTTGCATCAGTGATGCGGTACGCTAATAATGGCTTCAAAATGCTAATGGTAGTGGCCCTGCTGACATTTTAAGTCGAGTCTCAATTGACTTGACTGACAGCTTACTGCACATTTTAACATCCTATCATAGCCATGTATCCCTTAGAAATGTGAATTGTGATGCACAAATGCCAATATATCACTAAAAGTTATATTTCATGTATGCAAAAGAAATGGATGGGTTGAGAGTGTAAATTGCATTTTGCTTGTGGACGTCTGGTTGCAATTCGGCAGTAATCCAAATGGCCCATATATATATTAGTGTTAGGAAATGAAAGTCAGATCACTAACCTTCCTAACCCACATGTCCCTCAAGTGTACAAGCGAATTAATGCACTTTAACCTGATTACTAAGTTAATCACATATGTACTTTAATTATATTCATTTGTCACACTCAATAATTACACCACCATAAAGCGCTCCCAATCATGTCTGTAAACAATCTCATCATGATGTGCATAACTACTCCCTCATCTTGTGCATAGTTTCTAAGAGCTTTATAAAGTATTACAACATCCTACAAGAGCATTATGACAAATTAGTAAGCAGGTAACTCACAATCTCACAACATAGGTCATCTAAGAGCTGGATTCTGAGTCACTTGTAAACTGACCCGGTGCCAATGCAATCTATGGAGGTGGTTAGATTACCAGAGCTCTGGTTATGTTTACTCCGGGCTTGGAATGTCTGCAATTTCCAAATTTGCTACAAAGTAGGTAAGTAAAAAAATTCCATGCATGAAGGAATGATTTAAATGTGAAGGATACAATTACGTATTACTGATAACTCAGATTGTCACATCTCATTAAGTGCATAATGAGTACAATTAGTCCCATAAAGCTAGTACAGATGTGTGTGACACGCGATGAGTCATACAGTATTTCATAAAATTGATGGTAGATATACTGTATATCCACAGATTTCAAAAGAAGAAGAATGTGGGTCTTCTACTGGTGATTTTAGAGTGAATTTACAGGTCCAGCTTAGACTAAACCTGATAATGGAGTGAAGATGGGTGAGGATGTAAGTTGGTGAGATTCAGAATCTGAGGATCGTCTGCCAGGGAAAACCAATCAAAGACATCATTACCACATGTTTCTGGACATATCCGTTGCATATTCTACACCAGACATATGTATAACCATATGTAACAATTCGCACTTGGAGTTATGGTGAATGTAGGAATTTTTAGCACAAGGATATTTGGAAAATTGTCTAAAGTGGGATATATATTTTCTGGACGTATGAATGTACTAGATGTTGTGTAGTAGAATGGACTACACTGGACAGTATAACCTAACTTCCGCCACCCGAGTTTCAATGACTGTACACAATCTCTTTGCTGAGACATGATTATTTATTCTATGGTAAACACACCTTTATGTTCTTACACACATTTAGTTTTTTTGCTTTTGGCACCTTGAGAAGCAAAAAGTGACATTTATAGTATTTTTAGTGTGTATGGGACTCATCTGACAGGTTTCTCAAGTCCAGTTTTTTTGTTGCTCCGTTTTTTGCATTCTGAATTGAGGATGTAGTTTCACTGTCCTCGTTATTTTGCCAATGGGGGAACGAAACGTTCCATGAGCATTTCTCAGTTTTCTCAGTATTCTTTATTATTCCTGGCTCATATATTATACAAACATATGCGTTTATTGTGTATGAATATTGTTGCAGACCACAATATTGATAAAGTCCACTTGTTGGTTGAGGCATGGATTTTTACTTTACTAAGTTTACTTAAGTCAACTTTATTTACAGGTCCTCGAGTGCATCCTCAGGCTTTGCTTTTATAAAATACAGAAGAGTCTTCAGATGGGTCTTCAATAATCTTATATTTCTGAGGAACTGCTGACATTTCTTTCACCTACATACCCACGTACACCGGTATTGTACACCATACCGAAGGTCCATAAGGACCCCGTGCACCCACCGGGCCGTCCTATCATTTCGGCGATTGGAGGTTTGCTAGAACCACTAGCCAAGTGGCTTGATTCATTATTCAAAGTACCTGTTCTTATGTTGGACACTTGCTTAAAAGATACGCATGATCTATTGCAAAAATGTAAACCTGTTCATCTACCAGAGGGCCCTATTTCTATTCTTTCTTGTGACGTCAAGAGTTTGTATACAGTTATCCCCCTGGAGGGTGGCTTGGAGGCTATGTGTAACACTTTAATTCAATCTTCTCAATATAATGGTCCTCCGGTGGAATACACATTGGAACTTTTACGTTTGATTCTGACGTGTAATTATTTTCGCTTCGAACACAAGTGGTATTTTCAGACCATGGGCACTTCCATGGGTTCCCCGGTGGCACCTATGTATGCCAATTCCTATATGCATTATTTTGAAAAAGAGCACATTATTCCTCTTTTTGGCGATTCATTGATTCTATATACCAGATTTATCGATGATATTCTGATCATAGCTAACTTAGAGGTGCAACAAGTGGAGTTGATTATATCTCACGTGAATTCTTGAAAACTTCCCATTCAACTTACATCGACCATCAGTTCGACTTCAGTGGACTTTCTCGATGTTCGTATCTACCGACAAGGAAATGGCATCCAACATACACTATTTAGAAAACCCACGGATCGCAACACGATTTTACACGCCAACAGCTCCCATCCGGCGCACTTGAAGGAATCGATCCCTTATACACAATTCCTACGGGTCTATCGGAATAACTCAGACCAGTCAAACATCAGTTCACAAATTCAGGAAATGTGGGCCAAATTCAGAGAACGAGGTTACTCTAAATTTGCTTTACAACGAGCACTTTTGAAATGTGAGAATAACCAGAAATTATCTAAAACACAACCAGGATTGGTGTTCACTTCCACATTCTCACCACATTCTCGAGAGGTACAAAGAAGTGTCCACCGCAATTGGCCTATAATTGCTCGCGATCAGAGTGTGCCAAAAAGCATTAGGGAGAATCCCAAGATGAGTTATCGACGATCAAGAAACCTAAGGGATATGTTGGTTAAAACTGACCCTGCACAATGCTATGATCGCCAAACGAATATGCCGCGGAATAATGGGTGCTATAGATGCCTTGGCTGTGTGACTTGCAGCCATATGGTTCCGGGCACCAGATTTAATCATCCACATAAGACACAAAGCTATTCAATTCAACATCGCATCACATGTCTAACGGACTTTGTCGTGTATAAGATTTCCTGGCCGTGTGGACTCTGTTACATCGGTAAAACTGATACCACCCTTCGGGAACGGATCCGGGGGCATCGGTCCTCCATCAGAACGGCGTATAGGGATCAACATAGTGACAAACCTGTAGCCAGGCATTTTCTCGAAATGGGACATCAGTTGCCCATCTTAAAATTCACAGCGATTGATCATATCCCCCGGTTGAGAAGAGGGGGATATTGCAGTAATTTATTACTACGTAGAGAAGCTTACTGGATCAGACAGCTGGATACTCTATCTCCACGTGGGTTGAATGAGAGATACAGCTTGGTCCCTTTCTTATAGTCTTTATAGCTCTTATAAATTAATATCACTTGTTTTCTTCCTTCTGTCCGCCTAGGATAGTGTACTGCGGTATATTTCAGTCTATAGGTTTTCATATATGGGATGAGGTTGACTGACACATACATATACAGTATATATATTTTTTCTATTTTTGTCTAAATTTACCTATTATTTGCCAATATCCCAAAGTTGGTTAGGGCCACGGTTTGGCCAGATCTGGCAAGATATTTTCTTAACTTTTCTATTTTTCCATTATAATAGCATTTTTGAATGAATTATTGTTCTGCTATTTTTCTGGCATTTAGTTATGCATTTTTCAGTAAGCCTCAGTGTGTATCCCATTGTGATTAAGCAGTAATTCTCTACTTTGAGTGTAATTGCATTTGACTTCTCCATTCAGCATTTTTTCTTTTCTTTCTTTTCTACACGTGGTTTCATGTTATGACAACGTTTTTGTGTATACATGGTTGTCATGGTGATGGTTTTAGGAGATGGAGTCGTAGCAACGACCTCAGGTGTGGGCCAGCAGTCATGCTGGTCATTTCAGGTGAAGGGAATCAGGGTGAGTAGTTGATTGTTTTTCGTTTTTGTATATATGTGGTTTACTTCTGTGTTGTTTTATTGTCCTGAGGAAAGCTTGCGGGGAGTAAGCTGAAACGTTGACCTTTTATTAATAAACAGATTATCTTATTGCAAAGACCCAGAGTGCCGCTATTTACATCCTGTATTTATTAGAGTAGGCGTTGCACCGGGCGTGTGTACCTGAACCTGTGAGTGCTGGATTTTCTGCACACATATATATATATATATATATATATATAAAATACACAATATACATATATATATTATTGCAGAAGCCACTTGCACATCACAGCAATTCAAAGAACTGCATCCCAGAGCTCCTGTGCTACATTCTGCATATGCAGCAAGGAAGGTAAGATATGCAAATGACATCTGTCTCACTTTTTTGCATCCCAGGTCTGTTTTCACACATAACCCTTCAATCAGTGCCATGCCATACAAGATGGCTTTATTTAGCATATATCAGGTTTAAATATTTAAAATAGGTAGACGGAGGCACCTGGGGTCTTCTATAAAATCCACAATTTATTCAGTCCATTAAAAACCGACGTTTCGGCCCCTTGACGTCTTTATCATGATTAGATATAGATATAGCTATATATATTGTGTGCTTTGCTGTAAAATATTTATAGACCATTTTGCTGAAATCTGTTGCAAAGAAAACCTTCAAATAATATTTTTGTGATTTGTAGTGTTGTAAAATACAGTTAAACCCTACCTGTATATTTTAACCTAATAATACAAAGTGTCAAAGTGAAAACACATGACATAAAATAATCCTTCTGAGCTGTAAGTTAACTTAGCAGGGTTCTTAACAAAGTGTAGTCTTCTACTTTGTTTAGTGGTTTGTAAACAACAAAATAAACCCTTCAAAACCAGGAGCTTTTAATACATCTATAAGGCTAGGAGGAGGTTTTCCGAAATATTATTTTGCTATTCTTTGTTTCCCAGTTGCCTTGGCTTCGCAGCAGCTGTTGATGTACACAACTTGTTCTCTGTCTTTCATGTGGATTCTTAAAGGTATTTGCAAGTTTCTTCTGTGGCTGCAAAGAAAATCAATAAGCAGGGATTATTCCATTAAACCTAAGTAGCAGCCAGGGGCGGACTGACAAGTAATGGGGCCCCCGGGCAATAGGAGTTAGTGGGGCCCCTTGTGCCATGCCTACACAGTAGGCCACACCCATAAACCCCTCCCATACAACGCACAACCCAGCAGCTCACACATGGGTATGTACTGCCCCCAGCAGCTCACACATGGATATATATTGCCCCCAGAAGCTCACACATGGATATATATTGCCCCCAGAAGCTCACACATTGATATCTATTGCCCCCAGTAGCTCACACATTGATATATATTGCCCCAGTAGCTCACACATTGGTATATACTGCCCCCAGTAGCTCACACATTGGTATATACTGCCCCCAGTAGCTCACACATGGATATATATTGCCCCCAGTAGCTCACACATTGATATATACTGCCGCCAGTAGCTCACATATTGATATATACTGTCCCCAGTATCTCACGCATTGATATATACTGCACCAGTAGCTCACACATGGATATATATTGCCCCCAGTAGCTCACGCATTGATATATATTGCCCCCAGTAGCTCACACGTTGATATATATTGCCCCAGTAGCTCACACATTGATATATACTGTCCCCAGTAGCTCACATGTTGATATATACTGCCCCCAGTAGCTCACACATTGATATTTATTGCCCCCAGTAGTTCAAACATGGATATATACTGACCCCAGCAGCTCAGGGGGCCGGTTTTGTAAGGGAAGTTCTGACCACGGTGGCGCACTACCAAACCACCTCGTCAGCGGTGCTCCAGCGTGCCTTCCTAGGCCCCACGTGCACCCTGCATTGATGCCGCCCCCCACGTGATGTGCACGTATCATGTGAGTGGGCGGCATCAATACAGGGTGCATGTGTGGCCCAGGAAGGCTCGCTGCAGCGCCGCCGACGAGGCAGTTAGTTAGTGCGCCGCCGTGGTCGGAACGTCCCTTACATAACCGGGCCCTTGGGCAGCGCCCGAGTGCCCGATGGGTCAGTCCGCTCCTGGTAGCAGAACATGCTTTTGTCTTAGGTGTGTTTATATATCCTATATGAAACTTGTATTTTATTAATTTATTGTCAGGTAAATGTCACATGATACAAGCCATTTTTAAAACAGTTCAGTAATTACATCATTACATACACGGTTTAAGCATGTAACACAAATTATATACAGAACGTTTAGTCTGCTGTTCGTTTATAATCTTTGTATTTAAGTCAATTAGTTGCATATGGCCATAGCATTGATGTGTTACTGTAAAAATTATATGTTAAACATAAATTAAAACAATAAACTTATTTTGCACTTTATTCATTTGGGTTCATATTGACATTCTATGTAGGCATTTTAAATTTCGTAAACACGAAGAGTTTTAAAAACCGACTCATAACCTCCTTCAATACCAAATATGAAATACTCGATCTTCAAAAGCACCTGCTGGTGCCCCAACATCAAGTATAATTCAATCTGGTCTCATTCTGCAGCAATGCAAAGGAATTTATTTTCAATTTATTTACAAATGCAAACTACATTTGTTGCAAATGGTTCCAGAGCATACTAACAAAATTTCAACACATCCGATGTGACAGTCAATGTGTTGAAATCATTTGACAGGCTTTGAGATCCATTTTTCCTTCACAGAAACACGTACCTCAAGCTAAAATGTAAGGGTAGTAGCACTTTATGCCAGCAGAGGGAGCCCTCTGCATGACAAAAAGGGCTTACCCAAAAGTGAGAATGCACAGAAGGACGCCTCTTTATATATTTTCTGTGTTGGTATTGGAAAGTCATTTTCCATAAATGACCTGAGCCCTGACACTTGCAGGGTATTCAGAAAGAGGTGAAAACCAGGAGAATTGCCAGGAGAATGAACAATCTAGACCAAATAGCCGATATGGAAAGTGAGATAAATGGGAGAATTTTTCTGGATTGGCTATTTTGACCTAGAATTTTCACTTCTCCTCTCCGGTCATTGTCCTGGTTTTCACCTCTCTCTGAATAACCCTGTTAGTGTTGAAGAGGTTAATTCGGAGATGGTATAATACCATACCGTAAGCTTGATTTTGGAGGGACAGAATGTAAGCGGGTCATTGGACTAGAGAAGACTTAAGAGATGGTTTGGATGTGGTGTCAACAACCTTTGTGCACTGTTTGTTACTAGGTATGAGCGTTCGGTTCGGATCTGTTCGGTGTTCGCATCGAACATCGGCTGTTCGAAAGTTCGCAACTTCGAACTTTTTTGGGACGTTTGCCAAAAGTTCGAATTTAATTTTTTTTTCAAAAAAAGGTATAAAAAATGCTTAAAAAATACTAAAAAAATCTAGAAATAAAGAGACTCTTTACTGCAGAATATTATAAGTAACCGTTTATTAGATATTGAATTAAAACAGGAATATTTTTAACATTGAAGCCTACGGGACAAAACATTCTTGTTACTTAAACATCAGGCAGACACGACCCTCTAATCAGGCACTGTAGAGGGCAGCCTGCCGAGGGCCTCCCAAGGATCCCCTTGAGGAGCATGAGGCCGCCGAATGACAGAGCTGCGACTATGCGGGCTAGCTGCCCGGGCGCATGTGGCAGAGACAGGCGGTGCAGGGAGGGAGCCACTACACCTGCGGCCACGGCAGACCCCCCCCCACAACCAGGATCCAGGGAGCCCCCACTGACCACCAGGCTAAGGTAAGGCAACATATTTCTTAAAAAAAAAAAAATCCGAGGACATTTTTAAATGTCCCCGGGAACATAAAATAAAACTTTTTTTCTTTCTTTACCTTGCTGAATGTATTTAATTATATATATTAGATACATTCAGCCAGGTAGAGGGGGGTGGCATGTGGGCTGCGCGAGGTCTCGGGCAGTGGTTTGTTTTTTGTGTGTGTATATTTTTAGCAAATTTATAGGGGAAGGTAAGGGCAGGTATGATATATATCTTATCTATATATATATATATATTCTTATAAATATATATATCCAGACTTGTATTACACACACATTTTGGCAACTAATTGCCCCCCCCCCCAATTTGGCTGATCCCTCCAGCAGAAATGTTGAACCCGATAGAGCAGAGAATAATATATATACTCTCTGCTCTGTCGGGTTCAAAATTTCTTCTGGAGGGATCAACCAAATGGGGGGGGGGGTGCATTTAGTTGAGATTTTCCACATGCCACCCCCCCATGTGCATATGTGTATATATGGTCTGAGGTCTGTGGGTGGGTGTATATATATATCTGCGTGTTGATATATACGTATATATAGGTCTGCGTGTTGATATATACATATATGTCTGTGTGTGGTATCAATGCATTCCTACTCTATACACAGCGCTCCGTGTCCCTACTATATATATGATCGGGGTTACCTTTTTTTATATTTTTATACTATTCCTATTAAATTAACAGTAATTTTTGATGTATTTTATTGAGTAGAAACTTTCTTTTGCCAATATAACATGTGCTTTGTGAAAATAAAACGGTTTTGTGTGTACATTTTAATTTAGTTAGTGGATTCCTGTCCAGTGTGGTGAGAAGCAAACGTAATGCAGTGTAGACACGCTGGGAGCGGAGTGAAGTCAAGCCTGCAAAATGTTTGCTTCTCTTTGCTTCGCTACACTGTGCGTCGCTACACGCTCAGTGTGTCTCAGCCTTTATTCCCGCATCGCTAGTTTACCGAATCAGTTTGTATACTTGTTACTGACCCTGCTTGTTCTGAGGACCCAATCTGTTGCCGACTTTGCCTGCCATTTGACTATTCTCTCTGTGTATTCCCTGCCTGTTCTGTTTGCTTCCTGTTGCTACTGGTGTGCACCGATTCTCACCATATACAGTAGCGCAGTACAAGTGCCTAAACATTGCTGAACCGGTTTTGTTATAGCTGCTGATGTAACTGAATAGATCGGAGATCTCTTCTGCATTACCAAAACCTCCACCCCTGCAATCTTCCACAATACCTCAGAGGGGATACGGTGTGAAGGCACTTGCTGCCACCAAAGGCACAATATTTGGGTGCACTGCCACTGACTCCTATACCAGATTTATATCATTTTAATATTTGACCGCAGGGTCCACCACTGCTCCACTCTTCCACAATACCACAGAGGGGTTACGGTGTGAAGGCACTTGCTGCCACCAAAGGCACAATATTTGGGTGCACTGCCACTGACGCCTATACCAGATTCATATCATTTTAATATTGGACCGCAGGGTCCACCGCTGCACTCTTCCACAATACCACAGAGAGGTTACAGTGTGAAGGCACTTGCTGCCACCAAAGGCACAATATTTGGGTGCACTGACGCCTGTACCAGATTCATATCATTTTAATATTTGACCGCAGGGTCCAACCCTGCACTCTTCCACAATACCACAGAGGGGTTACGGTGTGACAGCACTGTTGCCGACACTAAAGGCCCAATTTTAAAGCACCTATCTTTACTTTCATCCAAAGCCTGCATAAGTTTCACCATAATTTAGCCCAAAAAAATCACTAAACTTGTTCTGCGTATCCTAAAACGTCTCCTCTTTTCATACAGGCTGCCAACCCAAGCAGTTGTTTATGAATAGATTAAAGGAAAACCATTTACCGTCATTTGAAATGTCATTTTTTTGTTTTTAAATGTTTCTATACATCCTACAAATCTGCCACTTCACGGGCAGGTTATGGGGACCTCCTAGGCACGATATTTGAAGGATTTTTTTGTTTTTATTCTTAACATTTATTTCATGGAAAACTCACTGTTCCTTTAAAAACTTTTTTTTAACTTTTTGTCCTTTTTTCCTGTCCCCCAGGGCACTACCCGGACCCCCATACACCTTTTATTGTAAATATCTTGCAAATACAGTAAGCCCCCGGTCATTCGCGGTTCCGCGTCCGCGGACTCAGTGGTTCGCAGATTTTTTCCGCTTACCACGTGGTAGTAGCATCCCAGTGTGTCATCTATGGTTCCTTATCGAATACTGTTCCAAGGAGCCCTCGGCAAAGAACGGAACTCCACCTCCCCAGGCTCCAACACATCAGCGCCTCCCAAACACACGCCTTTGTGCAGCCCCCTGATGTGTTGGAGCCTGGGGTGGTGGAGTTCTGTTCTTTGTCGAGGGCTCCTTGGAACAGTATTCGATAAGAAACCATAGATGACACAACACCCCGGCAGAGAAGCTGCTCCTGTGCGTCACCAGGCACACGATCGTGGCCAGGGCATTCCCTTCTCTCGGCATTGTTACAAGAGAGGAGATGCCGAGGCTCCTTGATCCCCGGACCACGCTTGCGGGGGTGCACAGGAGTCTCGGCATCTCCTCTCTCTGAACGATGCCGAGAGAGGAGAATGCCCTGGACGCGATCTTGAATCTGGAGATGCACAGGAGCGGCCATTCTGGCAGGAGGACAGCGGCTACTGGGTCCTAACGCCGCATGGCTGTGCTTTTTTTAGCACAGCCACAATTTGCGGTTTTTCAAAATTCGCAGTTGTTGTTGGAACGTAACCCCTGCGAATTTCGGGGGATTACTGTATGCCCTCTTGGAGGGCACTCTACAGTTCGAACATTCGAGTCCCATTGACTTGCATTGAGTTCGGTTCGTGTTCGAACCCGAACTTTTGAAATTGTTTGAATTCAAATGCGAACCGAACACGGGGGTGTTTGGCACATCCCTATTTGTTACGTGTTGCTAAAGCGTGTCAGAGCATCACAGAAACGCAGTTCCAAGTCAGAGGGTATTTAGTACCGTAAGGCTGATAGGAGTTACCTTGCATTACCCCTAAGGCCAAAGCCCTTAATATTACCTTAATACATTGAGGTACCTTGTTTTCTAAAGTTGTTTGAAAATAATCGGGGTATAATATTGACATGGAATTTATATAACGTTTACATTATGCTAAAAAAGGTTTTACAGTAAATGCGTGAACTATATATAAAGTGCAGGCGCTTAAAAAATTATAAAGTGCAAAATTCTATAAAATACTACTGAAAATCAGAAACTTTAGAAACATGAGCAACGTTAAAATATGCAAAAGACAATAAGAATGCTGCCTAAGTGGACCATAAAAACACAAAAAATATATCCAAAATTTGTGTCATAAACTCTGAGGTGAATAAATGTGAAATAAATCCATAAGGCGCACAAAAGGCAGTGACATTGTATCTTATATATATATATATATTGAATTGTCCCTGCCTTTTATGCGCCGTATGGATTTATTTCACATTTATTCACCTAAGAAAAGTTTTGTTAACACATTGTAACAGAGTTATGTTTACATTTTCATTTTATGTGAGATTTTTCAAACTGTATCTCAATGAATTGTATCAAACAATAAATCAATACATCAAATCAGTGTGTTACATGTTTAATATTTCAACAAAAATAATATGCAAATCCCTTTTTCTTTTCTACCCATCCCATCACCTTAATGCGTAATCGTATCTGAAATCATATGTGTAAAGCATCCTCTCTGCTTGATTGTAATTCACAATTTAGTCTTCTCCCCAGCTTTCCTTTTATTCAGCTAAACCTCTTCACTTCTGTCTTCCAGCTTGTGAAATTAAAACAAGCTTTTATCAGCAAGGAATCTACAGAAGCTTTAAATAATTAATGTGTTAAGATGGAGATAAACATGACCCTTTCTAACCAATTTCTTTATAGCCCAAAATTAGACACAGAGTATAAAATGTGGCTTGGGGTTGAGTGATCACTTATATATACATATATTTTTTTTAAAAAAAGACAAAAAGGTGACTTCTACCATGCAGGGATTACTAGAAGTAGGGCAAAGCATGGATGACAAATTAATTTAGCTCTGGGAGCAGATCTATACAAAGCAGATCATATCAGGAATTAGTTCCTTCTAAAATAATTGAGTTTGTGTCAGGATATAAACACGGATTCACTCTTGAGACCTTTGAGTCCAAGATCAAACAGTGATAGGGCCCCTAAAGCCAAACAATTTATCTGCATTTTTAGATAGGCAGCTGTATGGGAGATTAAGCAAATAGTTGAGGAATGTGTTGGAATGTTAAGTTAAATGATCCGAATGTCACACAGTTTTGTGCCTGTCATTGTGTTATGGGTAGGTGAGTTTCCAGAATCTCATTTTACCCTACACTACCAAAATAGTTTTGGAAGATCAGTTGTTGCAGTGTATATTTGTTGATTGTCATCATATGCATGATATTGGAGCATGATTTGCAAATGACCTTTAACAACTTCACTTCCGATATCGAGATATCTCAGGCTTCAAAGGCACCATCTGGTGCCCCGATATTGAGATAGCTCGATCTGCTGAGCTGCAGCCCAAAAGCAAATGAAATTTGTTTGCTGCAAATTATTTTTTTTTTATTTTGGGCTTCAGAAGTGGCCCAAAGTTTTAGCCCTGTGGGCATAATGCCCAGAGAGCTAAAACTGTCAAATCAGCTTATGAAAGCTCTGAAATATCAGGCTTTCAACAGCTGTCAGGAGGCGATGCAAGGGAAAAAAAACATAGACCTGCTGCTCAAACCTTTGTAACTCAATTTGGCAGTAAATTACGCCATCTACTGCCCAAATAGGTTATTTACTGTAATAACTATTTATTAATGTATAATTAATTAAAAATGATTTTACAAAAAACACTGGTTTCCGACAATGTTTTTTTGGAAAATCACGTGGTGGTGAAGGGGTCAAAATGCACCAATCATGCCCAAAACAACTTTTGCTCATCTGAAAGTTCTCCTACATCTGCCTATACATTGTGTTAATCAAACTGCAGACAGATGGATAGTATTTTCAAAAAAACGTTGTAAAGAAATCTCCCTAAGCTTCCTGCTTGCTCTCAGTGCTGCAGCAGAGCACATGATGTGTTTCCCTGGGGAGTGATGTATGGCTCTGTACAGCAGCAGACACTCCAAGAGCTGCTGCTTAAATAAAAATCATTACAGACTCAGAGCATATGCAAATGACTCACAGATCTAATGAACAGATAGGGATGCCGGATGGTCAGTAAGCTTCATTAGTTAGCTCTTTCCTACAGTGCTGTGATTCCCCCCTGTAAGTGTAAGCTAAAGAAATATAGTTTCTTGAGGGAAGGGGGGGGTGAATAAATATGTAGTGTGTGTGTTTGGACTGCAGCTCAGTAATGGGATAGGGAGAAAAAACTTTTCAGTCTTTCAGAGTTAATATTAGAACTATCTGACCCCCCCCCCCCGCCATCCCAGGCTGAGCTGTCTATCACGCAGTTTGGATGTTTAATTCTCCCCACAAGAGAGAGCAAGCAAAAAACCTGGCTGCCTGCATAAGAACAACAGATTAGCAACTACAACAACTCACAAAACTCCATTACAAATGGAAAATGTTTAGTGGTTTAACCCTTTCACTGCTGAGGCATTTCACCGCTGTGTACTGAGCTCATTTTTACCGCTTTCGCTCATCATGTTTAAACGTGATTTGAAGCCACGTTTTATTATATGACCCAGACATATTATATATTGTTCTTTCTGGCAGACTCGGCAGATTAATAATATATCATTTGTATATGTATACGTCATGTCCTGCCTGTATATTATAACAAAAAAATGCAATAAAATTAGAATTTTAATCATCTACAGCGTGTAAAGTGTTTTTTTTTTCACATTTTATCATACGGGTTTTTGCGTCAATATTTTCTATGGGGTGCGCTTGTTAAAAAAATTAGAAATTGGGACCATTACATTTTTTGAGGAGAATTACATGATTTTTAGCAAACGCACCCCATAGACAAAAATCATTAGTGCAGCATCATTGTTCACATTATAATTGAAATGTGAACAATATTGCTGCATTAATAAAAAACACACACAAAATAAACCACGTTTTTATTTTTTTATTATTTTTTAATTATTGTTTTTTTTTTTTTTCTTTACTTTGAACATGGTCATGTTTGGTATCATTCAAAAGGCCATGCTTAGTTTCCTTGGGAAATCCCTGGTCAGCTAGGGGGTCTATTGCCGAGGGGGACCCAGAGGTGGAGCCGCCATCCAAGATGGCGGCCCCCACCAGATCTAGCCCGCGATCTGGCGTCGAATGGCGCCAGATTGCGGTCTGGCATTTAAGGGGTTAAAGCCAGGCACTGCTTTCAAGGGCAGACACTGCCCTTCAAAGCGGTGCCTGACTTTTGGTTGTAGACCCTCCCGATCGGGAGGGAGAGGGATCCGAACGGATCCTCCCCCTCCCTTCAGGTGATCTTCCGGCATGAGGTTTTTGGCAGGAGGGTCTATAAAAGCGGCGTCTGACTTCAAGGAAGTCAGAACACCGCGGGACCTGGACCAGAGAGGTGAGTATCGCTCTGGCCCCCACCCACCGAGCAAAAGATGTGTGGAGAACGTCCTCCGCATACAGCGGGGGTCAAAGAGGACGTTCACCACACGTCCTACACAGGGAAGGGATTAATTCAATTACAACAAATCACATATCAAAAATCTCTATAACAGATGGTGGGTGCACTTTAATCTCAAGTAGACAACGACTTGAACAAATTTTGTAAAAATAAAATATTTTACTCCTAAAAGTTACATTTTGGTTAATAGTAAAAATCATTGTTGTTTTATTACAAATCGCTGTTGTTCATCTTTGCTGCAGAGCAGACAACATTGAAAATTACTATTGTTGCAATCCCTACAAACATTGCTGATCCAGAAGGAAGATTCAAACAATGGCAGAAACACAGCATGGAAAGTTCAACCAATCAAACGTCACCTGCCATTGTTTGACTTTTCCTATCTGGATCGCCAAAGATTATCTTTCTTATTGAGGTACTATAGCAAGAAGCAGGGATTTATAAACTATTATTTCCATTAAAGTGTTTAGCCACTAATTTGATTGATTTTCTTAGGAAAACAGCAACATTTGCAAGTAAATCTAAACATTCATTATTGAAAAAAGATCCTCAAAACCAGACTGTAAAGTATTAACTCTTAGGTGTTACAACTTTTTCATGATCTCATAAGGGGAAAATAAATCTGCCTATAACAGATGACTTTGATGTCATAAAAAGATTAATATAAGCTATTACTATCCCTTACTAAGATTAGCTTTGATTTTATATTGTTGGAAAACAATCATGAAAATTACTTGAAATCCTACAAAATGAAAAATACAAGAGACAATATTGTGAATTTGATGTGACACCCTAATTAATAGTTTATTTCACACAGCTGTCTGATGAAAGAGGAGGTCTTTGACAAGAAATGCTACGAAAGCACTATGTCATATCCGTCATCTCCGTCGCATTTGAGATCACATAATAGTGATAGCTAATACATTTATATTTCAATCTTAAACAATCACAGTTTCTTTAGACCAATGTTTCCCAAACCTGTCCTCTGGACCTTCGTTCTCGCCAGGTTTGGAGATATCTGAAGCACAGCACAGGTGATATGATTTGCTGCTCAGTGATTTCAGGATTCAGTCTGCATTTCCGCAACGTGATCTGCAAAATCTTGCCTGGTTGAGGGTCCCAAGGACAGGTTTGGGAAACACTGCTTTAGACATACCCTGTAGCTGACCACTGTAGGAACCTACCACCCCATTAAATATTTTCTGAAGGGAGCAAAAACCTAACTGATGATGCCATGATCTTTGTTTAATGACAGTTGATGACATCCGCTCCTTCTATCACGGAAGATTAAACTCTGCGATGTCTACACCACTAACCACAAGACATTTTTATTACATTCTTTTGGATCAACAGCAGCAATAGGGATATGTGGAAGGTTTAACATGATGCACAAAGGCCTTTTTTCCAGCCTATATTTCTATGTGTAAGGTCCTGGAGGCCCTCACCCCCTGGCGCCCCCTTTTGGTTTCACATCCTGCATGTCCCCTGCAGATTTCAAGGCTCTGGTATGAACAATGCACCTTCCTCATTTTGACGTCCTGGCCCTGGATCCAAACCTGCCCTTTATCCTCCTTGATTAGCCCTTCATATAAGGGAGTCCCCACCCTCAACCCTTCACTTCCACATTCAATGAAGTTCCTGTCTGCTAGACCAATCTGCCAAAGCTCCCTGAGACCTCCTGAAACTCTCTACCAAAGACTCCAAGGATCCTCTGCTTTATTCTGGACATTCATTACTTCATACACCGGTACCCTTCCATCCTGCTCCTCCTCTGCCTCCCCCCATCTAAGACTCCCCGTGTACCAGACCCCTTGCTGAACCCTGACGTCTCTATTTCTGTTACCTTGTCTGATCCCATGCCACGGTGTTTATTTATAATAAACACTCTTTGTTTATCCTTAAACCTGCCTCATCACTGCATCCTGGCTCACAACCTCAACCTGCTACACAACCCGTAGTACGGTCCTTACAGAATGTGGAAGTCAACAACCTGTGAGCCCGCAGTGATATACACCATGGTGGAAAACTTAAAAGATGCCTTCCTGAAAAGCCAGCAGTATCTGGACTCTCTGCTTGATTACACGCAGCAAAACCCAAGGGGCACCTCAACTAAGGTGCGCGTTCCTGCTACAGAGGGAGTCAAAGGACCACTGACCCCAGAGAAAAGGCAAGGAGGAGGGCGCTAGACCTCTGTTTCTACTGCGGGGACCCCTTGCATCAGATCTCGGCCTGCCCGCTACGCCCACCTAAGCCAGGTACAAAGTTTTTCTAAACCTGTTATTGCAAAGCCTGTTCAGATCAAGCCTGCACCTGTCGAGCCAGCAAAGAAATTGTTGGAGAAACCGGTACCTACCCAGCCAAAAATAACTGCACCCACTAACAAGCCCATAAAGCCTTCATTGGGGAAGTCGGTACCTGCCCTGCAGGAAATAAATTCATCAAATGTTAGGTATAAGAAATCTGCACCCAAAGAAAAACCTGTGTCCCAGCCAACTCCCAGAAGAAGCCTGGTAATTAAACCTCCTGCACCAAAGCGTGTCCCTGCTCCCAGGAAACCTGGGCCAAGAGTTACCAGAGACCATGTTACCCAAGACGCTTCTTCTGAGGGGTCAGACCAGGAAACCCCTATGGAGTACGCCAAACCAGATTCCGACCCCGACGTGCCAATGGAGCAAGATTCCATAGATGTTGAGTCAGCCATGCCCATGGAGACTGAGCCTAACCAATACATCATGGCTGGTGTTACCAAGAAGCCAGAACCCAGCCCTCTATCTCCTTGTTGCACATATGCTTCAAACGGGACTGTGGTTCGCAGAGAAGACCTGGAGGTATTCGAATCGGCCCTGAGACTCCGGGAAGCCATCTATCCTTGCCGCTCGGTTCCCAATTACAGGACTCCAGCTACCACAACCACTTCGAGGGCACCATACCAGAGATCTGCCTTCATTGGTACCCTGTTCTCCATGCCACCCACAGTTGTCGGGTTGTCTGTGAAACCAGAACCCCAAGAGCTGGAGACGCACCCATGCCTCCTGGAATTGGGGTTGAGCAAAAGCAAAAAGTTGCTGCCCTGCACATCGCAGACTCTCCAGCCGCTGCTGCCCGGCACATCGCAGATTCTCCAGCCGCTGCTGCCCTGCACATCGCAGATTCTCCAGCCGCTGCTGCCCTGCACATCGCAGATTCTCCAGCCGCTGCTGCCCTGCACATCGCAGATTCTCCAGCCGCTGCTGCCCTGCACATCGCAGATTCTCCAGCCGCTGCTGCCCTGCACATCGCAGATTCTCCAGCCGCTGCTGCCCTGCACATCGCAGATTCTCCAGCCGCTGCTGCCCTGCACATCGCAGATTCTCCAGCCGCTGCTGCCCTGCACATCGCAGATTCTCCAGCCGCTGCTGCCCTGCACATCGCAGATTCTCCAGCCGCTGCTGCCCTGCACATCGCAGATTCTCCAGCCGCTGCTGCCCTGCACATCGCAGATTCTCCAGCCGCTGCTGCCCTGCACATCGCAGATTCTCCAGCCGCTGCTGCCCTGCACATCGCAGATTCTCCAGCCGCTGCTGCCCTGCACATCGCAGATTCTCCAGCCGCTGCTGCCCTGCACATCGCAGATTCTCCAGCCGCTGCTGCCCTGCACATCGCAGATTCTCCAGCCGCTGCTGCCCTGCACATCGCAGATTCTCCAGCCGCTGCTGCCCTGCACATCGCAGATTCTCCAGCCGCTGCTGCCCTGCACATCGCAGATTCTCCAGCCGCTGCTGCCCTGCACATCGCAGATTCTCCAGCCGCTGCTGCCCTGCACATCGCAGATTCTCCAGCCGCTGCTGCCCTGCACATCGCAGATTCTCCAGCCGCTGCTGCCCTGCACATCGCAGATTCTCCAGCCGCTGCTGCCCTGCACATCGCAGATTCTCCAGCCGCTGCTGCCCTGCACATCGCAGATTCTCCAGCCGCTGCTGCCCTGCACATCGCAGATTCTCCAGCCGCTGCTGCCCTGCACATCGCAGATTCTCCAGCCGCTGCTGCCCTGCACATCGCAGATTCTCCAGCCGCTGCTGCCCTGCACATCGCAGATTCTCCAGCCGCTGCTGCCCTGCACACCGCAGATTCTCCAGCCGCTGCTGCCCTGCACACCGCAGATTCTCCAGCCGCTGCTGCCCTGCACACCGCAGATTCTCCAGCCGCTGCTGCCCTGCACACCGCAGATTCTCCAGCCGCTGCTGCCCTGCACACCGCAGATTCTCCAGCCGCTGCTGCCCTGCACACCGCAGATTCTCCAGCCGCTGCTGCCCTGCACACCGCAGATTCTCCAGCCGCTGCCGCCCTGCACATCGCAGATTCTCCAGAGGTCGCTATCCTGCAGGCTCTCCTGAGCTGTCATCGCCACGGGGTCGTCGTCGTCGCCGTAAGGCCACGTCGCTCAACGCCGCCGCAGAGCCGTGCAGTGCCAAGGAGATCGCCAAGGGCGCTGCCCCGCCGGTCCTTTCCATGGGCGCAGTCCCACCGGTCCTTTCCAGGGGCGCTGCCCCGCCGGTCCTTTCCATGGCGCTGCCCCGCCGGTCCTTTCCATGGGCGCTGCCCCGCGGTCCTTTCCATGGGCGCTGCCCCGCCGGTCCATTCCATGGCGCTGCCCCGCCGGTCCTTTCCATGGGCGCTGCCCGCCGGTCCATTCCATGGGCGCTGCCCCGCCGGTCTTTCCATGGGCGCTGCCCCGCCGGTCCTTTCCATGGGCGCTGCCCCGCCGGTCCTTTCCATGGGCGCTGCCCCGCCGGTCCTTTCCATGGGCGCTGCCCCGCCGGTCCTTTCCATGGGCGCTGCCCCGCCGGTCCTTTCCATGGGCGCTGCCGCCGGTCCTTTCCATGGGCGCTGCCCCGCCGGTCCTTTCCATGGGCGCTGCCCCGCCGGTCCTTCCATGGGCGCTGCCCCGCCGGTTCTCACCATGGGCGCTGCCCCGCCGGTTCTCACCAAGGGCGCTGCCCCCGCCGTTCTCACCAAGGGCGCTGCCCCGCCGGTTCTCACCAAGGGCGCTGCCCCGCCGGTTCTCACCAAGGGCGCTGCCCCGCCGGTTCTCACCAAGGGCGCTGCCCCGCGGTTCTCACCAAGGGCGCTGCCCCGCCGGTTCTCACCAAGGCGCTGCCCCGCCGGTTCTCACCAAGGGCGCTGCCCCGCCGGTTCTCACCAAGGGCTGCCCCGCCGGTTCTCAACAAGGGCGCTGCCCGCCGCGGTTCTCACCAAGGGCGCTGCCCCGCCGGTTCTCACCAAGGGCGCTGCCCCGCCGGTTCTCACCAAGGGCGCTGCCCCGCCGGTTCTCACCAAGGGCGCTGCCCCGCCGGTTCTCCACCAAGGGCGCTGCCCCGCCGGTTCTCACCAAGGGCGCTGCCCGCCGCCGGTTCTCACCAAGGGCGCTGCCCCGCCGGTTCTCACCAAGGGCGCTGCCCCGCGGTTCTCTCTCGAAGTCACTCCAAGTCCGGCCAGTCCGAGATTGCTTGGGTGGTGGGTACACTGGCAGGCTTCGTTGGCCAGATAGCCACCCTGTCCCAACATGTACGGGACGTCCAGGAGAACCAGCTGATACTACAGGCCCTGGTTTTTGACGCCCGTGTGCCATCAGTGTACAGGCAGCCGAATGATCCACTTCTGCCGAGCTCGTTGACTGCCGTCAGTGAAGACCCTGACCTCGCCCTGGGCCGTTCGGAGTCCGGCCCTTAGAGGGGGGGCTCTGTAAGGTCCTGGAGGCCTCACCCCCTGGCGCCCCCTTTTGGTTTCACATCCTGCATGTCCCCTGCAGATTTCAAGGCTCTGGTATGAACAATGCACCTTCCTCATTTTGACGTCCTGGCCCTGGATCCAAACCTGCCCTTTATCCTCCTTGATTAGCCCTTCATATAAGGGAGTCCCCACCCTCAACCCTTCACTTCCACATTCAATGAAGTTCCTGTCTGCTAGACCAATCTGCCAAAGCTCCCTGAGACCTCCTGAAACTCTCTACCAAAGACTCCAAGGATCCTCTGCTTTATTCTGGACATTCATTACTTCATACACCGGTACCCTTCCATCCTGCTCCTCCTCTGCCTCCCCCCATCTAAGACTCCCCGTGTACCAGACCCCTTGCTGAACCCTGACGTCTCTATTTCTGTTACCTTGTCTGATCCCATGCCACGGTGTTTATTTATAATAAACACTCTTTGTTTATCCTTAAACCTGCCTCATCACTGCATCCTGGGCTCACAACCTCAACCTGCTACACAACCCGTAGTACGGTCCTTACACTATGATAATGTTACTATTTAGAAAATGAGCCACTATTTAATAGTTCCACAGTTACGTGTTCCATGGTCATTGTCACATCCCAGGCTATCTTCAGTAGTCAGCACCAGGCAGTGCATTCCTCACTGCTTGCTGGCCGGGCGCCAACTGATATGGAAGATATGGAAGAGCCTCACAGTAATGGGTCAGGCATGCCGGCAGGGTGCAGCATGATGGCGCGGCACCCACCAGGTTTAAAACCAGGTGCCTGAAATCCACTCATTGCCCTGATGTGGTTTTCACATCCTCTCACTGCTAAGGCTAGGGTCAGACGAGCGTGATTTCTACGGACTGTACGTCCGTGCACACGGACGTCCGTCAGTACGGAAGACACAGTAGTGGCCACACAGTCCGTTTATTTACTGATGTATATTTTGACGGATGTAGGAGGGAAAATAAATTAAAAAGCAAAACCATTTTGTCCGAGAAAAATGCTGGACGTATAAATGCAGTCCGTCTGACCACGTTCCATCACTCACACACAAAGCTATGCGGACGTTGTGGACGCAGCGCACTTTGTGCGGCCGTTCTAGTGGTTGTACGTTCTTGCCTGCCTTGCGTCCGTTTGCCGCGGACGTACTTTGTGTAACAGGCTCCAATGAACTTTCTGTCATGCTATCACGGACGTACTTTTAGGCGCAATCACGGACGTGAACACTACGCTCGTCTGACCCCAGCCTTATCTGTATTTTGTATTTTGATTCTGTGTATGACCATTGCTTGTCCGACTACCCTCCTGGGTGATTAACCTCTTGTCTACCCTTGTGACTACTAGGGATGAGCGGTTCGGACGGTTCGGAGTTCGGCCCGAACTTTGGCAGTTCGAAAGTTCGCAAACTTCGAACTTTTTGGATGTTGTCAGTTCGAGTTCGGAAAAAAAAAAAGAAATTTTGAAAAAGTATAGAAAATGCTTAAAAAAATACTAAAAAATCAAGAAATAAAGAGACTCTTTACTGCAGAATATCATAAGCAACGGTTTATTAGATATTGAATTAAAAACTAATGTATACGTGGAAAGATTCTCAATTCTAAATGACCTCTGTTCACAAACGGGCATAACACCAGGTGTTTTTAGTCTGGTAATCAATTTGATACATTGCACACTATACTGAGGTACTGAGGGGGTGGGGTGGTGTCTGCTTTTGATTGAGATTTGAGAATTTCCCACCTAAAACTTCCTAATATGCTGCATTTAACTGGTGTTTGAAAAAAATTCAAAATAACATCTAAAGCAATGTTATTTTTCACCTCGGGATTAAACATTCACAGGGTTATTCAGAGAGCATAACTGGAGAAGTGAAAATTCTAGATCAAAATAGCCAAACCAGAAAAATTCTCCCATTTAACTCACTTTCCAAATTGGCTATTTGGTCTAGATTGTTCTCTTCTCCTGCCAGTTCTCCTGGCTTTCACCTCTCTCTCAGGGTTGTTCAGAGAAAGGTGAAAACCAGGAGAATGGCAGGAAAAGAGAACAATCTGGACCAAAAAGCCGATTTGGAAAGTGAGATAAGGCTAGGGTCAGACTAACGCATTTTTCGCAGCGACCGTCAAAAAGTGCGTCTGAACGCATTGCTGTATTTTTTCACGGAATGCGCGAAAACGGTCATACGATGTGCATTTTTGTGCGGGATTTTTTACGTATCCAAACCAGGAAACTTTGGGTATCTGGACGTTATGTTGGCCGGACATGAGCAGGGTCTGACGTCTCCAAATCACGCACACACGTCGCTAGTGGACGCAGCGCACTCTGTACGTCCGTACTAGCGGTTCTGCGTTCTCGAAAAAATGCGTTCATTTTCCACTTGCGTTGCGCAGCCGGACTTTCGTGCGACCGTACTTCGTATATTGGCCGTCATTGCCCGTCATTTGCTGCTAGTGCGGCCGTGATTAAGTGCACCTAAACGCACGTTAAAAATTCACTTTTTGTCCTTGTTTCCAGTCCCCCAGGGCACTACCCGGACCCCCATACACCTTTTATGGCAAATATCTAGCATATATGCCCTCTTGGAGGGCACTCTAAAAACCGAATTTTCAGCCCCATTGACTTGTATTGAGTTTGAGTTCGGGTTCGGATTCGGATACGAACATTTGGGAAGTTCGGGTTTGGCTCCGAACCGAACTCAGGGAGTGTTCGGCTCATCCCTAGTGACTACCCACTCTGATTACCGATTCTGACATACGACTGACAACCATTCTGGTATCGACTCTGGCATACGGCTGACATTCCTTCTGGCGAACGATACTGGCATACGACTGACTACCACTCTGATTACCGACTGGCATATGGCTGACATTCCTTCTGGCAAATGATACTGGCATAAGGCCGACTGACATTTTTGTTACCAACTCTGACATTTCTATCTTTAAGATTCTGGTGACTTATTCTGTCATTAACCCTTGCTAGGCATTCGTGTTATTTACTCTGTCTGGGTCAACATTATCTTGATTTCAGGAATACGTTCATTTTTAATGTTGCACCTGTGTACATATACCTCTCTACATTTTCTCCTCTGGGTTCTGGTAATAGGTAGCTGTGCTGACCACTTCAAGGACCGGAAGAGTAGGATAACTGTGCTGTGTGCAGGGATTAGTGTCTTAGTTGTTAGGGAAGATTGTGACTGTCACCACCAGTTGATCTCTACATTTCTGAATGTGCCGTTATGATAGCATATTCAGACAATAGCCGGCTGTCTCACTTTTACACTTTTTTGGACTTGAGTTTTCTTATTCCTTAATATTTTTATATCTCACACCTGTGCTAGAACTTTATTTATTCAAATCAACATTCAGGAATTATTCCAATTTCATTGGGTTTTGCAGTAATTGTACACAATGGCTTTTAATGATCCTGGTTTCCAGTGGTGGATTGGATATAAAGATCTGGAAAGATGAGTGGAAAAAGAAAAAAAAACCAATGTTATAGATCCGGGGTCTCACCAACCGTGGTGCCCCAGGTGTTTTGAAACTACATTTCCCATGATGCTCAGCTACTCATAAGGTTGGTGGAGCCTCAAAGGAAATGTAGTCCCAAAACATCTGGAGGGCTGATGTTGCTGACTCCTGATATAGTTAAATATTCCTTTTGCTGCATATAACAAACGAAAAAGTGTAGTGGCGCCAGGGGGTGTGATATCTTAGATATATATTAAATAATAACCTGAGATTGCAGCTGATAAGTGGAACAACAGACCCTCCATAAGGTTGTTCAAATATTCAAACACAAAATGCATAACCCAAAAAGCTCATATGTTTATGTGCAGCGTATAATCAAAACATACAGAAAAGTGATTTACATGCTGGGAATAACACATACAAAATGTGATATATAAACTGTATCAAAATTGTGTTAGTAAGGTACACATAAGAAAATATATATAATACTTATAATTGAGTAAACTTCACCGAAGTTGAAATTCACACTTTGGAAACAAAAAACAAACAAATAATTGTGCAGTATTTTTAGTAACACTTTAAAAGAATTGTATAACAAAGAGGACAATCCCACTCACATGTTATAGAGCCAGTTATCATCCGGCTCTATATATATTGCAGTGTGCCAACTTGGGGTGGCGCGTCCCCTCAGGTACCTCCAGTGTGGTAAATTCTCTCAAAAACACACAAAAACTAGTACTACACTTCTACATTTCCCATGATGCTCAGCTACTCATAAGGTTGGTGGAGCCACAAAGGAACTGTAGTTCCTAAACATCTGGGGCTCTATCACCTCCTTCAAGCTAACATTAGTGTCAGCATTAGCTTAAAGGAGGTCATAGGGCTGCGCCCAAATCGCCTTTGAATCGCTAACGGGTTAAAAAACCCGTTAGCGCTCATTAATTTGTGATTCCTAACGCGAGTTTACTGTACTTTGCCCTCCCTATAACTAACATGGGGAGAGCAAAGTGTAAGCACAGAGCAACTAGTGTTAGTAACTAGCGTCAGGACCAAGTGATCCTAAGAGCTGGCGCTAATGAAAAAGTTAATACCAGCTCAGAGGTGTAGGTAACGGATTGCGCTGCTGCAGAATCCGTTACCTGCAGCTTAAAACCCCTGCGAAAAACAAACACCTCTCTTAACCGCGGCGAGAACGGCGGCCCGATCCACTGCTTCTGGCCACCGGGAACAGAGTGAGACTAGCAGGATTATTCAAAGAAATTCGAAAAGTCACCGCACGTTCTCTTCAATTCGGAGCAAATCGGCTCTCCCATTTCGGCTACCCTGCGGTGTATTCAGCAAGCACCACAAGGCTGTCGAAGTGCAGGGAAAAGCTGCCGAAAACCCGCCGAAAATCTGGCGAAAACCCAGCGAATGCACGCCGAAAACCTGCAAAAACATCTGGATTAACTCGTCGAAGATGCCGGAAAAACCCGAGCAGGAGCCGATCACACGTAGCGAAGCCTCCGGAAAAAGCTGACACTGCAGAAGAAGGCAGTGAATAAATTAGAAAAACAGTTTGCTTGAATGACTGAAAAGTGAAACACTGTTTTCAAAGAAACTACTGAGCGAAAATGTCTGAAATTTGCATATGAGGTCCAGGGAATGATAATAAAAAGGGCTGTTACAGAAAAAATAAGTAAAGTTAATCGGACTTTTTTTAAAAAAAAAACTTTCTCCAGCCATTCGGATCTCTTTGAATAACCCTGTAGAGGAAGAAAGTCCCCGGTCTCCCTCCGAGATCTCTTCGCCGACCAGCAGGATCACGCAAGAGGCGAGATCCTGCTGGTCATTTGACCTGGCAGCACGCTCCTCCATGGAGTCCTATGGACATCATGGAGGGGATGCCAGGGAAAGTCTCTGTAGCACTGCCCCCAGCATCCGCCAGCTTAGCAATCACTAAGGAGCAAGCTGCCGGTCTCGGCGCCTGCCTCACGATCTGCTGGGGAAACCGAGACATCAAGGGGAAGTTAGCGAACGCTATTTTTTCCCCTTTGTGCCCCGGTTTTAACGAGCGGCACACGATAGTGCCCCTGGAGGGCTGTGGTGCTGGCCACTGATATAGTGAAATATTATTTTTGCTGCAGCGCACATAAGTATTGGATTTAAGGTCTTCAAAATCCCACCTATTCTGGCGCTATAATGCGGCTTTCCTTTATACGTTGTTTCACAATTCACAGTACTATTTTTATGGAGGTGTACTCATTCAATCTGTAAATCTTTGAAGTGTTTATTGAGATGAATGTGGTCTGTGAAATATTTTTATTAGCAGAAACATGATGTATGTTGGGCAAACAAACTTTTTATGTGACATTGTTCAGTTCCCTGGATTTAAATAATGAAAAATATTTTAAAAAAATCAAAACGTGTCAAATAAAAAATAGTGCATGTAGGATGTGATTAATGGCATCAAAATTGCCCCGACATGTAAGAACAAAAGAAAAGGATGCATACCTTACTTAACTTTTTAATTGGAAGATTAATCATGAATGATTAATGGATTAAGATCAGCTAATGCAAATAGTGTTTGGTACGACAATGTGAAAAGTGCATTTTTGAAGTTGCCATAACATTTACAGTATAAAAGAAAAGCTTAACAAATTGAGGATTCTCTGGAGCAAGATTGATTTTTGAATTATGTTGAACAAGAACTCTTTCTTTATAGCAGAGATCATGTACTTTGCTCTCATTGAGCTTCAAAGAGATCTGAAAAATATGACAGTTTATATTTGCTAGAACTGTTATGGGAAAAAATACTACGCTTTGAGTGACAGCGGGTTGCGCTGAGTAAAAAAATCTAACCTGAATAAAGACCAATAAAAACGTTAAAAGAGTGTAATATATTTATTACAGAAACTGTGTGAAGCGAGGACCTTTATTCTTATGTCAATATGAACAAAACATATGTGCGTGTGTATATGTATATATTTATATGTGTGAATGGGTATGTGTATGTGAATATATATATATGTCTGTATGACTGTATGTATAGGTCTGATCTATACAACATACACTGGACACTATCACCTGGTGTGTGCTAAAGTTAACGTTCACATGTTTTTGCGTTAGCATCGGGTGAAATGAATTTAGAACTAGGCTTGTGCACCGATTTTTTTCGGTTCGATTCGGTTTGATTTTTCAGATTTTTAAACTTTTCGATTCGGCTCGTTTCGACCGATTTCTGTTTCGATTCGGTTCGGCTCGACTCTTTTTTCGTGTACATATTTTTTTCGGAATATCGACCATTTTTCGTATTTTCGTGTCACTTTGCTCGTTTTTTGTATCGACTTTTCATAATTTCGGAAATTTTCGTTTTTCGGAATTGTACACGTTTTCGGAATATCGACCGTTTTTCGTATTTTCGTGTCACTTTGCTCGTTTTTTGTATCGACTTTTCGTAACTTCGGAAATTTTCGTTTTTTCGGAACGTCTGTTCTCCTCGTTTCAAAGCAATAAATTTCGATTTGACACATTTCAAGTCCATTCGAAAATTCCGAAAATATTTTGTTTCGGCTCGGAAAACTTTTCGGATCTGCCATTTTCGGATCTAAACATTTTCGGAAATTCGGCCGCATCCGAAAACACGAATCGGGAAATTTCGTAAAAATTCCGAAATCCGAAACGCACATCCCTATTTAGAACCTGACCAACAGATAGTTTGCCTCTCGCTAGAAGCAGGAATAATAATTTAACGTGTTGCTAGTAGCAATTTGTAGCGTGAGCTTACTGTACTTTCCGCGTTCTATACTTAACATGGGGAGTGCTAGAGATCTCTAACGCTTTTGCAACTAACAGATCACTTAGTGTCTGCGCTAATTTCTGGAATATATTACCCACTGGTCAACCCTGGTGCTAAGTCCAAAAAACCACAAAAAACAGGTCCTTGCCCAAAATTAACAGGCAATTGAAAGGAATGCAGCACAGGTGTTCTCTTGGCCCCATACACCATAGTAATGGAATTGGTCAGCAATGTCGCTGCTGTTGCAGTAGGCTCTATTATAAATGTTTTTCTACTTTCTCTTTTCTTTGAGGTTGTAAATACCAGGAGAAGCAAGGCTGTTGGGTAGGCCTGAATAACTACCCTATTGCAAATCTATACAGAGCTGGGAAGCTCTGGGCTGTGTGAGTGGGCTTTTCACTGACTTTCTGAATATTTGGGCCCTATGTATATGAACTGTGTTGCACTACTGTGTCATTAGAATCTTGTGTTTTTTTGAGGCTGATATAAGCTGGGACTGAAGTGAACATTTGCCCGCAAGAGGTGGATTTTAACCAACAACAACGACCTGAATATCATTGAGTTAAGTACACACAAGGGTGTATCACTGGACGCTCGCTGAACGTTTTTTTTTCTTTTATGGAGTTGTTATGTTTACAACAACTCTGGTTAAGTTAGCACCAACTTTGTAATACTGCCCATAATGGTTACAATATTTTGGGAAAAAATTTATTTCGTGCTTATCAACATAAGTACCTGCGTGTTATAAAATGTATTTATTCGAACAGTTCACTTCTGTATGTGTGCGTATATATATAATACACCAGGAGAGTAGCACTCAACCTTTCCTAAGCTAAGCAGGCGGGTGATTCTGAAGACAAAAATTACAATGAACCAGGAGGAGAGCAAACCAATTCATACATGTAAAGACTTTAACAGAAGCTCACACACATTTTAACCCTTTACAGGTTCTAACAACTCTTAACCCTATTCAACAACTGGTAACCCATTGCAGATTTTATAGAAGCTTTTTATCCCTAAGCAATGTTAAAACAATGGGAGTTTAGTTTATAATATATGGCTATAAATTGCTGAAGCCTGTCACGCCGTCAATGTATCCCATCTGCGACAGGTCCTCTTCTTGTCACTTAATGACAGGCAGCCCTTATGGGATTAACTCACTTATAGAGGACAGAATCCTTCCTGGAGCTCCCTGTGATTCAAGGTTAAATCGAGCCTGAAAATGAAACACCTGTGACATTGAGGGGTGCTATATGCATATATTCTGATTAGTTGCTATATCTGTTTGTCCAGAGAGGCACTTTATCATTACTGTAATTCCAAGAGGAAGCCATTGCGTAATAATACAGTTTATTTATCTTATTTACAAAAGATTCATTAAAATAAGATTTCCTAAAAAGCTAGCAAATATGAAAAGCTTGAAATGAAATTTGTTTATGTAAACAAAATGGAAACTCATAACGTTAAACTGGAAAAGTCATCTCAAATATCACATATGTAATCATATCTATATTTCTTTAATATGATCTTCCTTCCGCACATGACGTCATAATGTGTCTTTTTGACTTCGCCACATTCCTTAAAAGAATTACAGCTAAAGAAGCGTCCAGGGTTTAACTAGCTCTAAGCAGGTGACACGAGGGGTATTGAATTTATATAAAAGATTGATAATGAAATATGTGCCACATAGACTGTCATTATGTTGAGAAAATCAATGTGCAACTTCAGATATCCCATACTATATATCCGATAAGCTTTGAAACTAAACACTTTAGATAATGGAGGCAACGGAAAGCCATTATTTTGTCATTCTCTTTATACAGTAGTGAATTGAATGATCAATAATGTTTGCTTTTCAAAGGATGTGGAGGTCCTTTGAAGTTAACATCAAATCTCATTCATTGACACAGTGCCAACGTTGGAATAAAGGAAAGTCTCTCAGGTGGAGCGCTAGCAAGCAAGAGTTGATAAGTTTCAAATTAGATGTGAAAAAATAAAACCGAGCTACTTAAATGTTATAATTATGCATTTAAACCCACACGGCTCTTGCTGAAGAACAAAATGGTTTAAGTTTTTTTGTAATGTACTTCTAACTTTTGAAATTATTAATTTTTTCCCCATGTTTCTGTAATGTTGGGGGGCTCATTGCCTCCCCTGGAGCACGGCAGCCGGCTGGATGCTCACCAACTGCCAGTCTATATTGCTGACGCGCGGGTGCGAGGGAGTGATGACGCAGCTGACAGGGGGTGTGGCATTGTGATGCAGGCCAATGGGGAATGCCCCGTGAATTTTAAATACAGGGATTCCCTATATACCGATGCCCTGTCGTGGTTTTCATTGCCCGACACTGTGTTTTGATATTATTCATTCTGATCATGACTTTTGGCTATTCCCTTTGATCATTCTGACCTCTTGTATCCCTCCTGACTCTGGCACATTACTTTAGAGAAGCCTATCATCTCACTCCCTAATCCCCCTCTGTTCATTTCCTACTGCATCTTCCCACATAGCCCACATGCATTCTGCTATTTAACATTCTCTATTAACCCTCACCTAGTGAGCCACCCATTTCATTTTAGAAGCTCTTGAGCAGGGTCCTCTTTCTTACTGTACTGTGTGTTGAACCTGTATGTATATTTGTTGTTCTGCCTCCCATTGTACAGCACTTCGGGAACTTGTTAGCACTTTATAAAGACTTGTAACTGTATCCCCTCTTGCTCCTGACTCTGGCAAGTTTAGCCCTTCTGGCTCCTGGTTCTGGCATACGTTTAACCCTTATGGTTCCTGACCTTGTCTCGTACGACTATTCCCTCTGGTTCTGGACTCTGGCTTATGTTTACATTTTCTCTATCTCGAGCTAGTTTTACCAGCTAGTCTAAACACTGGCAGATTAGGGTTTTGACACGTCACCGTTTTGGGATCAGAAAGTCATGATAGTTTCCAGCTTTTAATTATTTCACTAAATTCAAATTCCAGAATAATATGAATATGCAGATCACAGTATGCAATTATACCATTCGTTGAGCTAACAGTGCGTATTGAAAGACAAGATTTTCTGTTTCCTCTTCATTTTAGGTGGGTATCAATGATAGATTAATATGGTAACACAAATTGAATAGTAAAGGTATATAAGCATATATGCAATAACATTTGTGAATGTTACAATGCTGCTGTATGATTCTTACATTTCCTTCTCTAACTAACTGATTCTTCATTCATGTTAATACAGACTGGTATGTCCTTATTATATGCCGAACCTATATTTCCATTATGGCTCACGCGGACTTGCATAAATTGCTTGATCTGAATAGTAAAAATAAAGTATGTGCATCACTTCAGGATGCATCAGTATGGAAGTCCTTCCAGCACATGTGCTAATGTCCTCTGTTCCAGTGTTTCTCAACTCAAGTCCTTAAGTACCTCTACATTCCCTACACCCTTACATTTTTTAGACTGGGCATATCAAGTACTAGACATAGTTGTGCAGTCTGCCATGTCACTGCTAATGTTAATTATGTCAATCTTGGTAACATCTTACTTGGTGTCCCTTCCCACCATGGTATTTTGTTACCTCAAGGCTCTCTATACCAGTAGGAAGCACCCTCTTGTGGAGGATGTTGACTATATGTAGTTCACTAATGTTTACCATTCACAGCTATAGTTCACTGTTTAACATGACATGTCATCCTTGTATCCAGTAGCCAATAAGAAAAGCTGTTGGAAGCGGTGACACATGAATACAATAACTAAACACAATGGAATGTACGCAAATAACATTACCATAGCATATCATTAACCATTTCTTTGGTCTTTACAAACACTCTTCCATCTGGTTTAGCTCTGTCTTGAGTGTAGGATAAGCACATTGGCAGATTGTGCTGCAGGAAGTGGTAGACCTGTCAGAACGGATGACTGGATATCAGGTGAGATTTACTCTAGGTTTATTTGTATTTATCTCAGGTTTAAAAAGGATACTCTGAGGTAAAAACAGGGGAAATTATGTGATTTATTAAATATAAACTACTCCTGATGCCCCTAGCAGCCCCCTTTTTAGCTTAAGGTATCTCTGACATCTTACCTTTCCTCTCTTCTATTTTGATATGCCATTTCTTTCTGAAGCAGAGCTGTCAGTGGGTTGAATGCTTGTGAAAGTGTGAGCACGGAACCAGCAATCTTCCACTTGTTGTGGTTGGAGACTGAAGAGTGTACGATTGGGAGGTTTGAGCCACGGTGGCAAAAACGCATATGCACATTTTGTATGTGCTAGTTGTTTGTGAGTTTGTTTTTTGTATTTTAAACTTTTTATTCTTGTAATAAAAATACTGCACTATATTATCCTTTGATCTGATTGATTTGCGGATTTATTAAATACCAGAGGAGATTTTGGTGATATACATAATATGCAGCAAACCAACAGACTATGAATAGAGAGCATAAAATTCTTTAAATTTACACGCAACAATAAAAATTTGTGACATTTGTGTCTCAGGGTTATATATCTTAAAATATGATCTTCATTCCAATCCAGATATGTCATTGTTTCTCACCTCCTGAATTTAATTAACATAAAGTTAATAGTGTCTTAATGGTTCATTAAGTTTTGTTCTACATCTATTACAATCCAATGGTTGAGCTTTTATTTATTTTTTTGCAATTTAGTCCTCTTTATCCGTTTATACCATTTGATTATCATAAAAAAGCAGTATGCCTATGAATGAAATGTTTAATCTGATCCCTACATGTTCGAGATATGTTTAAAAATATTTTATGCATAGCAAGTAAAGTTACGTATTTCCTTTTTTCCCCCATCAAATTTTTTTTTCTCATTTTTATATAAAATTATTCGAAGACAGTTCGGTCGGTGAGGTAATTTCTTCTTAATCATAAACTTTGTACCACTGGTACTAAAAATAGGATAATTTCTTCATTTTTCTTCATTGCAATACCAATGAAATTGTAACACTACTTATGCTTATAGAAGTGCAGAGATGAAAATGACCTTGCACCTCCTGCTGATTAGTTTGGCTCAACACCAGAACACCCACCTGCTCTGAAAGTCATTTTACAATCTCAAAAGGTACATAAATAATTTCCAGAGTCTCCCTGGCATGTTATTGGAATCCTTTGTTTGTGAAACAGGTTTTCTAGATGTAATGGAATCAGATATCTAAAATGTGTCAACCTATTTTTTGAAGAACATTAAATTACATTTTTAAGACGTTGCATTTATTAAAAATACAAAACTAAAAATAGTGTGCCAAAACCAACTTGAAAGGATTATTTGAAAGTCATTTAGCACAAATAGCATTCACATATGTAAATCTCCAAATTAGTATTGAAATTATTGGAAAATAACTTGCAAATAAACAGAATATATTGTGATAAAATCGTTTTCATGGTTTAGAATTTAAATACACGCAACAAGAACTGTACATTTTTTCACACCTCTCATTTTTCTCACTGATCTGTAAATCATTTTTCAGTCAATTAAAACAATTCTTATAGCAAAACCTTGATTACATTCAGCTTCAGATCTAAGTATGTACACTTCTTGAAGAATTATCAAATGGATGATCATTTTGTTATGATCAGAAAATCCAATTTCAAACACATATGTAATATGTAAAGCTATAAATGAAAAAGGAAATATGGCATTATATTTAACCCCTTCACTACCAGGGATTTTTCCATAAAAACGCCAGAAACCAGTGTTTTTTTTAAAATTCATTTTTAATAAATTGTACAGTAATACATATCTATTAGTGTAATAACATATTTGGCCAGTAGATGGAAACTAGAATGGAAACTCACAACAGACACCTTCATGAGCTGTTGCGGTACCGAGGACAACATGTTATGAGGACCTCATTATTATTATTATTATTATTATTATTCTTTATTTATAAAGCGCCAGCATATTCCGCAGCGCTGTACAATAAGCACAGTATAGACAGGGTTACAATTCATTGAACAACATTTGACAAACAGTACAGGAGGAGATGAGGGCCCTATTCCCGTAGGAACTCACAATCTGGGAGGGTTGGGGTTGGAAACAGGAGGAGAGGACTTAAGGTGAGAGTGATTGATGGTTGCGTCAGTGAGTTGGGTGGTAGCTTCCCTAAATAGGAATGTTTTAAGGGAGCGTTTGAGGAAGAGAAGTTAGGGGAAGTCTGACCGTACGAGGAGAGCGTTCAGAGAGTGGGGGCTGCGTGTGAGAAATCCTGCAGTCTATCATGGGAAGAGGTGATGCGGGGAGAAGCTAGGCGCAGGTCACTGTTTGACCTTAGGGAGCGGGCTGGGGTGTATTTGGTGATTAGTGAGGACAGGTAGTGGGGAGCTGAGTTAGTGAGGGTTTTGTAGGTAAGGATAAGGATTTTGAACTTAATTCTGCAGTGGATTGGAGCCAGTGAAGGGACTCGCAGAGAGGGAGCGGCAGAGACAGAGCGGCGGGTGAGGTGAATTAGCCTGGCGGAGGCGTTCAGGATGGATTGCAGGGGGGGAGAGGCGGACAGAGGGAGGCCAGATAAGAGATTATTGCAATAGTCGAGTCGGGAGCTTACCAGGGCGTGTATGAGATGTTGTGGTGACAGCGGTAAGAAAGAAATGGCCAAATTCTGGAAATATTACGCAGTTGGTATCGGCAGGAGGAGGAAAGAGACTTGATGTGGGGGGGATGAAGGAAAGAGCAGAGTCAAGTGTAACTCCAAGACAGCGAACTTGGTTTGATGGGGAGATGGTGATACCCTCCACCGTGATAGAGAAGTCAGGAGGTGGGGAGGCATTGGAGGGAGGAATAAGTAGGAGTTCAGTCTTTGACATGTTGATCTTTAGGTGGTGGGAGGCCATCCAGGTGGAGATTCCAGATAAACAGTCACTGACTTTTGAAAGGACAGGGGGAGAGAGATCAGGGGTAGAGAGGTAGATCTGAGTGTCATCAGCGTAGAGGTGGTAATTAAAGCCAAAGCTGTTGATGATTTTGTCCAGGGAGGAGGTGTAGATGGAAAAGAGCAGAGGACCAAGGACAGAGCCTTGAGGTATTACCTTGAGGAGGAGGAGTTACCAGCAAAGGACACACAGAAGGACCTGTTGGATAAATAGGAGTCAACCCAAGCAAGTGCAGTGTCAACGAGACCCAGAGAGTTGAGGGTCTGTAGAAGGAGGGGGTGGTCAACAGTGTCAAAAGCAGCCGAGAGGTCAAGCAGGATGAGAATAGAATAGTGGCCGTGTTTTTTAGCAGTTAGGAGGTCGTTGGTGACTTTTGGTGAGTGCAGTTTCAGTTGAGTGTAGGACGGAAGCCAGATTGCAGGGGTCAAGTAGGGAATTGGAGGACAGAAAGAGGGAGAGAGGCGGTTGAAGACTAGTTTTTCTAAGAGCTTTGATGTGAAGGGAAGTAGGGATACAGGGGGTAGTTGGATGGAGAGTTGGGATCTAGGTATGGTTTCTTTAGTAAAGGGTAACTAGCGCGTGTTTGAAGGCGGATGGAAAGGAGCCAGTGGAGAGAGATAGGTTGAAGATGTGTGTGAGAGCAGGGGTGAGGGAGGAGGAGAGGGGAGGAATTAGATGTGAGGGAATGGGGTCGAGCGGGCACGTGGTGAGATGTGAGGAGGACAATAAGGAATTGACTTCCTCCTCAGTGGCTGGGAGGTAGCGGTAGAGGGTGGCAGAGGGGACCTATGGGAGTGGAGGTGGCAGATAACTATCTTGTGTTGGGATGTTGCTTCTGATATTTAGAGTTTTACTGAGGAAGTAGTCTGCCAGGTCTTGAGCGCTGAAGGCAGCTGTGGGGGAGGTGCAGGTGGGTAGAGGAGGGTGTTGAAGGTGGACCAGAGCCGTTTAGGGTTGGATGACAGCGTAGATATAAGAGATGAGAAGAAGGATTGTTTGGCCAAGTGGAGGGCAGAGGTGTATGACTGGAGAATAAACTTGAAGTGAACAAAATCAGCTTCAGAGCGGGATTTCCTCCAGGCAGGCTCTGCAGTGCGGGAGCATCTTTGGAGGTAGCGAGTCTGGAGGGTGTGCCAGGGCTGAAGCTGGCGGTGTGGGGCCTTACAGAGTCGAAGATTAGCAAGAGTGTCTAGAGCAGAGATAAGCGTAGTGTTGTAGTGATTAGTGGCAGCATCAGGGCAGGTGAAGGATGAGGTATGAGGGAGGTGGTGAAGTAGGTTGGAGAATTGATGGGGGTCCACAGCATGTAGATTTCTGCGAGTGTGTGTGCGGGGTGGGGGAGCAGGGTGTTTTGGAAGTCCAGATAGGTTGAAAGAGAGAAGGTGGTGGTCAGAGATGGGGAAAGGGCGACATTTGAACTCATAAATGGAGCAGAGGTTGGAAAATACAAGGTCAATAGTGTGACCATCGCGGTGGGTAGGGAGGAGGGAGGATTGTGTGAGTCCAAGGGAGGACGTGAGTGAAAGAAGTTTGGAGGCAGCAGGGGCGGAAGGATCATCAATGGGAATGTTGAAGTCCCCGAGAATTAGGCATGGAAGATTAGAAGAGAGGAAGTGAGAAAGCCAGGTAGCAAAGTGGTCAAAGAACTGGGAGGTTGGTCCCGGTGGGCGGTAGATGACTGCCACCCTGAGAGCCAGAGGAGAGAACAGGCGGATGCAGTGTGTCTCGAAGGAGGAGAAGGAGAGGGATGGGGGTGGAGGGAGATGCTGGTAGGTGCAGGTGGGAGAGAGCAGGATTCCGACCCCACCACCATTTCTCTCACCCGGTCTGGGGGTATGGCTCAAGTGTAGACCGCCATGTGAGAGAGCAGCAATGGAGGCTGTGTCAGAGGGAGTTAGCCAGGTTTCAGTTAAAGCTAGGAGGTTGAAGGAGTTTGAAAGGAAGAGGTCATGGATTGCTGTGAGTTTATTGCACACAGAGCGAGCGTTCCAAAGGGTGCAAGAGAAAGAGGACAGGCGCTGAGGGATTATGGGAATGAGGTTGCTGGGCTTGCAGGGAGGTGATTTATGTGCGATGGAGATAGGATGAGAGGGAAGTATTGGATGTGTTGTGGGCCAGGGTTAGGGGATATGTCACCTGAATAGAGTAACAGCAGGAGGGTGAGAAAGAGAAGGTGGGAATGGGATTTGTGGGAGTGGGAGTGATTGGCAGCATGAGAGATAGAGGGAGACCATGTTCTGAGGAAACAAAGGAGCTCATGCGAGGCCATCATGTGGGACGAGAGGAGGGAGGGAGAGATGCAGATAGTGTAGGGGTCGGTGGTAGAGGGACAGGAGTTCCATTTAAGGAGAAAGGTAGAAGTAAAGAGTAGAAGCGTGAGAGAAAGCATGATATAGACGTGTGTTTACCTGGAGTAAAAAGTGGGCCTTGCAGTTCCTTCCTCCAGTCCCGCAACTCCAGGAAATCAACTCTGAACGTCGACTTAGGATGCCACTGAACTCCAGGAAATCAACTCTGAACGTCCACTTAGGATGCCACTGAACTCCAGGAAATCAACTCTGAACGTCCACTTAGGATGCCACTGAACTCCAGGAAATCAACTCTGAACGTCCACTTAGGATGCCACTTGGGGAGGTCACAAGAGACAAGGCTCAAATGGAGCCAGTGTTAGTTGTTATATAGGGCGGACTGATTGCATTCAGGCAGTTAAACGGTAAACACCTGAAGCTGGATGGGCTGTGTCAATAGGGCAGGAGATTCAAATGCTAATTAGCAAAGCAAATGGTGGAGAAAAACAAAAATAAATAAAAAAACAGAAAAAGACCAAGGTAACGTTACAATGTGGGTGCCTGCGAATACTGGGTGATGGGGGTCCTACCAGCAAAAGTATGCAGGGGATCAGTTGAGATGTGGGTGTCTGAATAATGGGTGATAATGTCTTACCAGCAAAAGTATGCAGGGGATCAGTTGAGATGTGGGTGTCTGGATAATGGGTGATAATGTCTTACCAGCAAACGTATGCAGGGGATCAGTTGAGATGTGGGTGTCTGGATAATGGGTGATAATGTCTTACCAGCAAAAGTTTTCAGGGGATCAGTTGAGATGTGGGTGTCTGGATAATGGGTGATAATGTCTTACCATCAAAAGTATGCAGGGGATCAGTTGAGATGTGGGTGTCTGGATAATGGGTGATAATGTCTTACCAGCAAAAGTATGCAGGGGATCAGTTGAGATGTGGGTGTCTGGATAATGGGTGATAATGTCTTACCTGTGGAGAGAGGAGACACAGGAATTAGGGATCGTGATGGTGGATGGCATAGGGGATCTTGGATAAAACTCCAGGAAATCAACTCTGAACGTCCACTTAGGATGCCACTTGGGGAGGTCACAATGAGTATGGCCAATTCTTTAACTTTGGGCATTATGTAGACAGGGCTAAAACTTTGGGGAGCCTTCTGCAGCACAAAGTCAAACTAAATTTGTTTGCAGCAAACAAATTTAATTTGCTTTAGGGCTGCAGAGCTGCAGATCGAGATACTGTATCGGATGGTGCCGTTGAAGCTCGAGATATCTTGATGTCAGTAGTAAAAGGGTTAATTGGATAAGTGGTGTTTCTGTCCAAAGAAGGCTGCACACCACACATTACTGTGGGTTTTATTGTTGTGCAGCTCTGTGATACGGTCATACACAGCGCACATTACTGTGACTTTTAAGGCTGTGCAGCTCTGTGATACACTCATAAATACTGCACATTGCTGTGGATTTTAATGCTGTGGAGCTCTGTGATACACTCACACACAGCGCACATTACTTTGAGTTTTATTGCTGTGGAGCTCTGTGATACACTCATACACACTGCACATTACTGTGAGTTTTATTGCTGTGGAGCTCTGTGATACACTAATACACACCACACATTACTGAGTTTTATTGCTGTGGAGCTCTGTGATACACTCATACACACCGCACATTACTGTGGAGCTATGTGATACACTCATACACACTGCACATTACTGTGAGTTTTATTGCTGTGGAGCTCTGTGATACACTCATACACACCGCACATTACTGTGGAGCTATGTGATACACTCATACACACTGCACATTACTGTGAGTTTTATTGCTGTGGAGCTCTGTGATACACTAATACATACCCCATATCATTGTGAGTTTTATTTTCTTTGAAGCTCTGTGATACACTCATACATACACATTACAGTGAGATCTATGGCTTTGCATCTCTGTGATACAATTATTCATGTTGCACATCTCTGAGGTTTAATGCTGTGAAACTCTGTGATATGCTCATAAACACCTTAAATTAGTGTGAGTTTTATTGCTGCTGAGCTCTGTTATGCTCTCATACACACTGCACAATACTGGGAGCTTTATTGCTGCTGAGCTCTGTTATGCTCTCATACACACCGCACATTACTGGGAGTTTTATTGCTGCGCAGCTTTGTGATACACTCTTTCACACTGCCCATTGCTGTGAGTTTTATTGCTGTGGAGCTCTGTGATAAGCATAGGTGTGTTTTGGAGGGAATAATTTGAGGTCGGCAGCATTTCATCTTTGGACCCAGGCACCACAATGTCATGGCCTGGCTTTGGCTCTATTCATTGGCTGCACGCTGGCGAGCACCGTCTATTCATTAGCGTCATGCGTGGAGATCGGTATTGACCTCTGTTTGAAACCGTGAAAACAATGTTAGACATCTTCAACTAGTACTGCATTAAAACTACAGAGAAATGTACGTTGAATAACTGCATTAGAAGTTAAGATTGCATCAGTGTTTCAAAACTCCATTCAAGTCTATGCTGACAGCTTCTCTAGACATGTTCGGCTTGAACTACAATGGAAATAATGGTGAACAGTACGGAGAACTATGAAGGCAGTGCCCTAAACTCTGAACTCGCCATACTTTCTCCATACCTGTTCCAATGTACAGGCTTATTCAGTGAAAGGTGAAACTCTGGAGAACTTTTTGAGAAGTGAAAACTCTAGGTCAAAATAGCTGATTTGGAAATTTAAATAAATGGGAGAAATTTTCTGGTTTGGCTATGTTGACCTATAATTTTCACTTCTCCAGAAGTGAAAATTCTAGATCAAAACAGCCAAACCAGAAAAAATTATCCCATTTATCTAAATTTCCAAATCAGCTATTTTTACCTAGAATTTTCACTTCTCCAAAAGTTCTCCAGAGTTTCACCTTTCTCTGAATAACCCTGGTAGTTTTCCGGAGTTCACCATAGCAAATCCAGAACAGTGTTTAGTGAATAACTCCTTAAGTGTAAAAATTTATTTATAATAAAAGAAAATTCTGAAAGATTTCCTTTTTCAATAAATAATAATTGCACTATTATTTAGTTTTATAACCCAGCGGCAATATATTGAGTTTTATCCTATCTGCCTTGGAAATACCAGGCATCGCGCTTCATATGATTTTTAAAAACATACCGTGTACCCTCTAGTCTCATAATATTGTATTCTCCCTGTCATATCAGTGAAATGCTAATGTAATTTGTTCAACCACATTTGTGTCTTGGAATAACATGACCATTATAGTACTGTCACACTAATGTGCTATTATACATTTGTCTAATCAGAAACCACATTAGTATAAACATCAACTCGTCCCTCTGGAAGCCTTGTGTCTTGACACTTAACAGATTACGTTTACAGAAATCACTTGGCTTCTGGTGATTTCAACATGTTCCAATCTAAATATAATCAAATAAATTCCAGTCTAATTCTAAAAATTACTTTCCATTTATCCCCAGGCATAAAGAAAAGAAAACATATCAAACACACTTTAATGGAAATGATAGGCAATTCTCATAATGTTGGTTTTTTTTTTAACTGTTAAGTAATCCACTGGTTTGTGCATTCGGCTTGGAATATTGTTTATGCAAAATATGCTCCTATAATTTTCAATTTCTAAGCTTGTGTTGCGTGTGATTACACAAACCTTTATTTAACTATTCCTAGCATTATGCTTAAATAAAATGTACTTGGGAGAATGGGGTTCGAACAAAAGTTAAACAATGTGGCTGTAAAATGTAATTTTGGAGTAATCAGCAACAACATGTTGTTCAAGAATATAGTCATCTGCTTCTGATTTGGTACTTTAGATGTTCATTCATTTTTCTTTGGTAGCTGTGAACCTAGGATCCAGAGTAACGGGACAGAAAACCTGATTGAATAAACACGTTGGGCTCTATCAGCTGGTGTGAGCTAACCCTAGCGTCAGCATGTTTTCACGTTATCGCCAGGTAAATTCAGTGTAGTGCCGAACCAACAGGTCGTTTGTCTCTTGCTACAAATGGCTAAAACCACTTAACACGTAGTAATTAACGATTCTTAGCGCGAGCTTACTGTACTTACCTCGTCCTATACTTAACATGGGCAGCGCTACAGAGCACTTTCCCTATTCTAACCAATTCTAATTTTAGTGCCGACGCTAATTGCAAAAATTTACCTACTGCTCAACCCTGGTGTTAACTGACGGAAAAGGAAGAAAAAGAGGGAAAAAAACCATCAAAAGTCCTAGCCCAAGATTAACAGGCAATTCCAAGGAATGCAGCACAGATGTTCTCTTGGCTCGCTGGATGTAGTTTACGTGTAAAAGATGCATTGTATGGTTAAACTGGTGTGCTTCAGGGAAACATGAGAAGATGCATTGTATGGTTAAGCCGGCGTGCTTCGGGGAAACATGAGAAGATGCATTGTATGGTTAAGCCGGCGTGCTTCAGGGAAACATGAGAAGATGGAATCTAGCCCAGTATGGTTAAGCCGGCGTGCTTTGGGGGAAACATGAGAAGATGCATTGTATAGGAAAACCTGCCGTATGCGAAGCCCATAGGATTCAATGGAAAAAATATTATTTTTATTCTTTATTTATTCAACCGCTTATTTTTTTAATCTGCAGCGAAAAGCATTTTTATTTATTGAATTTTTAGAATTTATTAGATATTTTTCCTTGACTTTTCAGGCGAAATTTGGGGTTTTGTTTTTCTTTATTTATTTTTTTATTTTAGAGGCTTTTTTGAACTGGAACGCTTTTTATTTTTATCCATACAATGCATCTTCTCAAATTTCCATAAGCATTAGCGCTGGTTCCCAGCCGGGTCTTAGCGTTTCCCTAGCGTGCGCTAATGAATCTTGTACACGGACTACCGCGGACAAGGTGATCTATTGGTGGGTTGTCAGGCACTACCGTTTAGTGACTCACGCTAGATTTTTCATATAGTGATGTCGTTTTAGCTCACACCGGCTGATAGAGTCCATTGTGGAAATATGAATTTTCAACACATATGCCGTAGGTGACAAGGGGAGCTGTGAATGTTCGCAAATATTGGGCTAGATTCCAAGCTTGGTGTAAACTATACCAGAGCTCTGCTAAAACACTAGAGTTATTAAAGTGTGGTTATGTTTACGCCAGGTTTGGAAATTATAGCTATCTGTTAAAATCCACGGCTTAATATGAAAGTCACAGTTTTCTTGCCATTATACGTATTACTTAGACACGTAGATGATGTTAGCAGCACCTGAACAGGAGATGCGGCTCCAAACTAAATGGAGAAATACAATGTTCAGCCACACTGAAAGCAATTTTCACATGGAAAAAGATATAAAATGAACAATTGTTAAATCAAAACGAATGCACGACCTCCCCTCCAGCACAAGTATGGCAGCATCTGAAATTTGGAATCGCCGAGCCGCCAAACTGAATCACATCTGAAATTAAATTACTGAATTAATCCGTATATAAACTGAATATAATCTGATCGATATGGTTTTATTTCGGTGAGAGAAAATAATTACACTCACTGTGCGTGGGCAAAACAAATCCCTAAGCCTGATTGTAAAACAAGCAGAAATAATAACTCTTACCCTAATCCTAACCCTAACCTTAAAAGTGATCCAAATCCTAATCTTAAAACAAGTGGAAATAGTAATCCTAAAAGTAACAAAAACCCTAGCCCTAAAGGTAACGCTAAACCTAACCCTAAGAATAACCTAACCATAAAAGGAAATTTAACCCTAACCCTAAAAGTAACCTCAATTCTATTCCTAAACCCAACAGTAACCATAACCCTAAACCTGAAAGTAACCTAACCCTATAAGATTGCCCTGACTGTAACTCCAATCATAACCCTAAAAGTAACTATAACCCTAATCCTAACCATAACCCTGACTCTAAAAAGTAACCCTAAAAGTCTAACTTTAATACTTAAAGTTCACCTAACCCTAAAACTAACCTATCCCTGACCCTAAACATGACTCTAACCCTAACTAGTGTCTGGTATGGAGGTATAGAGGAGATATAGGGGAGAGTATAGAGGAAATAAAAAGGAGGGTATAAAGGGAAGGGGTAAATGTGGTAAATGAAGTTTATTCGGCGCAAGGTCTTGTTACCAGTGGGGTACCTCAGGGGTCAGTACTTGGACCCATTCTCTTTAATATTTTTATTAGTGATATTGCAGAAGGTATTAATGGAAAAGTATGTCTTTTTGCTGATGACACAGAAATTTGCAACAGGGTTGACATTCCTGGAGGGATCAGCCAAATGACAAATGATTTAGGTAAACTAAAAAAATGGTCGGAGCTGTGGCAATTGAGTTTTAATGTGGATAAGTGCAAGATAATGCACCTGGGACGTAAAAACCCAAGGGCTGAATATAGAATATTTGATCCAGTCCTAACCTCAACTTCTGAGGAAAGGGATTTAGGGGTCATTATTTCAGAGGATCTAAGGGTAAGTAGTCAATGTAATAGAGCAGCAGGAAATGCTGGCAGAATGCTTGGTTGTGTAGGGAGAGGTATTAGCAGTAGGAAAAGGGAAGTGCTCATGCCACTGTACAGAGCACTGGTGAGACCTCACTTGGAGTACTGTGTGCAGTACTGGAGACCGTATCTCCAGAAGGATATAGACATCTTAGAGAGAGTTCAGAGAAGGGCTACTAAAATGGTGTACGGCTTGAAGGAGAAAAGTTACCAGGAAAGGCTTAATGATCTTAACATGTACAGCTTGGAAAAAAGACGAGACAGAGGAGATATGATAGAAACATTTAAATACGTAAAGGGAATCCACAAGGTAGAGGAAGGGAGTATATTTAAAAGGAAACAAAATAGCAAAACAAGAGGACATAGTCTTAGATTAGAGGGGCAAAGGTTTAAAAGTAACATCAGGAAGCATTATTTTACTGAGCGGGTGGTGGATACATGGAACAGTCTTCCAGTAGAAGTGGTAGAGGCCAAAACAGTAATTGAATTTAAGCAGGCATGGGATAGGCATAAGGCTATCCTAAACAAAAGATAAATCCAGGTCAAGTATCCATGTAATTGGGCAGACTAGATGGGCCGAAAGGTTCTTATCTGCCGACATTTTTCTATTTTTCTATGTTTCTATATAGGAAGTGTAGAGGGGGGTATAGGGGATAAAAATATGTGCACCCTAAATTTCCAAAATATGCAAACTGATCCGATATATATTTTTTGGATCGGTCTGAATCGGTTATTTCTGAAGTTCTTCAGAATCTCAAATTTTTGGATTCCGAAATGTGATGATCTGAATCGAACAGAAATTTTCATCCATGCCCATTACTAATGTTGACATTGTTTAGAGTTGCACAAGCTCCTGGAATACCCAAATCCAAACCCAAGCAAGTCCTAGTAAGGCTCGCGAGAGTAAATACGTTGGACAGCTGCAGTTAGTTAAGGAATTAATTGGCATATCTATCCTAATTTTGATATTTTATAAATTAAAGTTAGATAATATTTTATACTACAGAAAAAAAACACATAATTGAAAAAGGGCCTTATAAGATATCCATATAGCGGGGCTTAACCCTGTAACCCATCAATACACCAAATAAACCTGGTTTATTTTATGGATAGCTAATATATTTATACATTTCTAAACACAAAAATTGTGGGCAGAGCGTTTTATAGTTCACGATCAAGATCAAATGTGCCAATACTGTAGCATATAATAATATCTGTTTCTGTTATGGAATGGTACTGCGTTTTTTTATCTATTTAAATGGACTGGAACACAAGTCACAGACAAAATAAATATTTTGTTGGGGGGAAAAAATACAAAAATCTCATTTCATTATTTATTTGTTAGATTTATAGTAAAATGTATTGTTCAGTTTAAACCTGTAATTACAAATACAAAAATTGTATATTCTGCCATATTATATAAGACGCGTTAAATCTGTGAAATCCCTTCCGTTCTTTGTTTTATAATGAACCTTTATGGACTGTTTTATTGTTATGGATTAACTACAAATCACTTTCTAATAAGCTAATAAATCTTTAATTACCATTCAGTAAGTATTGCCGGGCTACCACTTCCTTGAAAATGAGATAATTTTCTTACAGAGAACAAATAAAAATGCACATACTTACAGGAAAACCCATTACAAATTAAATTGTATTCCTAGCCTAGAAACTCGTGAGAAAAAGGAATATTACACACCACGTTATTACTACAGCCAATAAATTGTAATGAGGACACATATTGTAAACCTTTATGTATCAAATCATTTTCTTATGTGTTGTACACCTACTTAGGATTTATTGGTGTATCAAACTGAAGTAGCACTATTGCAAAAAAATACAAATGATACACGAAATAATAATCACCGGGGGTTTGAAGAAAGTATTTTAATAAATGAAATGACAGCAGAAAGTGTTTACAGCAGTTTGCCAAGTGTGTTTTCTTGTAGCTACTTTTGATCTTGAGTATTGAAAAGGAAAAGGTTGCAGGTAAAGTAGCAATTAAAGCCATTTGTCAAACTGTTACTGCAGGAAGCTTCGGAAACTCTTTTACAAATAACAATTTAATGATGACATTTATTAGAACGTATCTACTAATGTAGGCATTCCCAGTGAAACACATACCAGATCACCTTTTCAACCCTTTCAAGGAATTCCAAAAACCTATGATACATGTTCCATTATTTGTGTGAAATATATCTAATAAATGGTGATTCATTTAGACACAAACCAAAAAGTTTTCGTTATAGATCTTCACTACTCTTCCACTACCAATTTTTTCTATAAATCCACTGCCAGGACCCAGTGGATTTATGGTATACACATTTGCATTACACATGCATTGAAGCTGTGCTTGAAAATATCAAAAGCACATTTTCAAATTTATACATTCTGTGACAGGCAGGTGGCGCCATCTGATGGCCAAATAGCGCTATTGCATATCCTTAGTACAGCTTGGGATCCTTTTTTTTACATAAGGAAACAAAATCCAATGCAAACTGTTTAAACAGTTTTGGCAACTCATATGTCATGCCTGGGGTGCTAAAACCTTAGGAGCACATTCTGGAACAAATGCATATTGTTTGGAAAAATCAAAATTCCTTTCCATTGCTCCAGAATTAACCCACATCAAGTATACTCGATATCTGGGCTCCAGCAGTTTCCATGTAGATTGAGTTGTAGATTGAGTATAGTCAATCTTGGTACTGGAGGAGTTGAACAAACGAGTGGAAATGAGAGTTTCAGCATATGTACCTCATCTTTTGTTGAACATATTCCATCTTACCATCTGTATGATGTACCAAGACAGTATTTGTTCTAATGTTTGTGCTGTTTACAAATGGTGCATTGTATGCCAACTTTATTGTCGAATATACTTCAGGGGTTGAGACAAATCAGTAAGTGTATGTTAAATTGTTTTTTTAAAACATTTATTAATTACCTTTTGGGTGAAGCCCACCTTTGGCCAACTTTGGCATTGTATTGTTGGTTCCTATTTTTCATAATTTCTACGTTAAAATGTTTTTTTTGGTTGGTGTATTTTAGAATTAACATTGCATTGTGATCGACAGTGATTTCCTTTTTTTTGTTTAACGCTTGTTTCTAATTTTTACATATGCTGATGCAGATATTCCGTACATAAGATATACATAAGACAAACTGTATGAGAGAAAAGCTGTCAATATTTCACTTACACATGTCATGTAACATAAACATAAACCATGCTCTTGGTGTTAGCGTGTGTTTGAACAATATTTATATCCACAAAGTAAAGGATATCGTTAATGCCTCTGCAATGTAGATAAAGGAAAAAAACCCCACAGAAAATCAATTAATGCTCTGGGTTTATTTTAAATCTAAGTAATACATTAAGCTAATTAAATAATCACAGGCTGTTTTGGGATCTTACATACTAAATATCTGCTACATAATTATTTTTTCCCTGCAACAGATTATTTCTCATTTCTTGCATATGTTTATTCACTTAACCCCTTCAATAACAAGTGATTTTTCATAAACCGACTGACAGGGCCCAGTGGTTTTAAAGAAAATGACTTTCCATTACCCACACATTAAATATACACCGAGGTGTCCCTCTGTATATGTTCACTGCAGGTAAGCCCTATTTGACAGACAGCGGTCTCCTTCTGCTGGCCAAAAAGCGCTACTACATTTGCGTAACAGCCTGGGCTCTGTGTTTCCGTTAAAGAAAAAGGGTCTGCAAGCTTTTCTAATAACTTCATCACATTGGCTGTCATGTCCGATGTGGTGACATGTTAGTGGCATGTTCTGAAGCCCAATGAATTTCCAAAAAATACATTTTTTTAGCATTGCTCCAGAATCAGACCAGATCGAGTATAGTCGATCTTGAAGCAGGTGCTTTTGACGATAGAGTATACATGATCATGGTAATGAAGGGGTTAAAAAAAATTAAATAGTATATTTTTATCAATTCTAATAAAAGTCTGAAGTTTTAATTGTATCCCAAATACAACTGCACAAATACTAGTTCGAGCATTAGTCTAGCTGTAGGTCCAGTATGCTTATTTGTCTTATTTTACCTACCTTATCATAATTCTAATCATACCAGGAATAACAAACCACCATTTATATCATCAAGCTTTATAATATCCATACAACTCTGCTATCTAACATTTCTTTTGTTTCAATACTGGTGTGTGCTATTATAAAATGTGTTATATGTAATTTCATATTGCCGTGAATTTGTACTAAGTGTTTCGTTTTAATGAATTGTTATACTAGTAATGATTACGAAACAATAAACTAAAAGTGATCTGAAAAAATGAAGCAATTGTCTATGCAACTTGGCTCACTGCCGAAGAGGAAAAAAAATATTCTACTCACTCACAACCTTGAAGACAGAGCTTAATTTTGTTTTGATGTTTCAACCGACCTATTGCTGTATTGACTTCATGGCAGTCAAAACATACATTTGTGATCTCATTTTTGCTCTGCGCTCTTTCCGCTCAATCAAACATGCACACAAGACTCCACAAAACAGCGGAATGCTTTTAAGCCACTGAAATGCTCTTGGGGACCAGGCAAAATATAAGACAGACATTTCTCCAAGCTAGATACTTTACCTAGCACATATCTAATCTGGAAGCCATATCCTTTCCTAGTGCTTTCAGGATAAGCATTGTAACAACAACATTTTAAAAATAAAACAATTAGCTTTCATAAATGTAGATGTTAATCCATCAATGGTTTAGTCTTCCGCAATGGAACACAACATTTTTTTTTACGTTCGCTAGGTTGCTTAGGACCTTTTTTTTCTGTCTTTCTTTTTAAAGATGACTGTCAGTTTAAATTATTGTCAGAAGAGTGTTCTTGCTGAAGTCACGGAAGGAGAGTGAGAAAAAGATGTGATTTGACATATTGTTTTTTTTTTACATTTCTAACCTGAATCAAGTCATATGTTTTTTTTAAAAAAAAAAAAAAACTACTGAACAAAATAACCGAATAAAATCACCAATTAAAAATATGCTTGATAAATGAAGAATAAAATTCATGTTGCACTTAATAACCGATCCTGCTAATTGCGTTTTAGTAAAAGATAGGAAGGAGAATTCAATAATGCAGTCAACTGTGTTTATCAAACAGGACTGAAGAGGGAGCCCTTTCATAAATCTATGACTACTTGAATTTATGCCGTATTAGCCGCTCATCCTCTGGGATACAGATAACACTATCAATATTGGGTCATTACCTGTGCTCCAAAACATATTAAATTTAATTTTTTTCAAAAATAGAATCATCAGACTATATTTTCTAATATTAGGTCTTTATCTAAATGAAATAAAGTAATTTTTATGGATGCATTTCAAAATGCTTATTATTGCAGTATCTCATTACACTCAAGAGAAATGTTTATTTATGGAAATAATCTACTAAAAATGGTGAGTATAATTTTAATTAGATTTGTAAAAATGAATGAAATGGCTATAATATTCCTTTGTAGTTTGAATTTCCCTTGCGGCAAGAAAGTCACAGGAATGCACATTTTACATCTGTTAATAGAAAGGTACTTTTTCAATAATTTATTCTTCTTGTTGACAGCAATCATTGTTTCTGATGTACTTGACTTCTTTCTTGATGTCATATCATAAGATTAATATATAAATTTTAGGCATATAAATATATATCTTTGAAACACAGTAATCATTGGGCGACTCTAGTGAGAGAGGATTTAGGTGCAGGTGACCAAGACTGCGACCATAAAAGTATTTTTAAGGAAGTCTCTGTGTCTTATGGTTTGGTGCTTATACAGATGGAATGGAATTCTTTATAGAATATTGGCTCAAGAGCAGAATCCAAGTTTCATAATGGCTTGCGGGCATAATTATAAACCAGAACAATGCTCACTTTGCAAACAAATAGATGCACATTTGATGAAATAACAAATAAATCGTGAGAAAAAAAGAGGTTTGTGAGGGACCTGAGGACGAGCAACGGTACTGGTGGCCTGCTCTACGGTGGGGCCCGCTCGGGTCTCACAAGGTTGTAGCTTGATTATGCCATTACAGAGACAACTGCTCCATATGCAAATCAGACACAATCACCCAGAAAGGATGGCCAGTACTGAATGCCAAGGACGTCATCGCTGCACCAGAGATGCCTCAACCCCCGATGATCATTTCGGCCTTGTCGGACTTCGTCAGGATGGTATAACTGACACCCCTCTAGGCACCTTGTGCAAGACTCCACGTCTGAATTACCCTGTAAACTTAAAGTGAGAAAAAAGAGGTTTGTGAGGGTCCTGAGAATGAACAACGGCACTTGCTCTACGGTGGGGTCCGCTCAGGTCTCACAAGGTTTTAGCTCGATTGTGCCATTACAAGGACAACTGCTGCATATGCAAATCAGACTGCTATCACCAGAAAGTGTGGTCAGTACTGAATGCCAAGGATGTCATTCCCTGCATGAGAGATCATCCTCAGTACCCTCACAAACCTCTTTTCCTCTCTGTAACAATTAAATAACTGGGATGCTAGAAGAGGTTCCTCTAGACTGTAAGCTCCTATGAGCAGGGCCCTCTACACCTCTTGTTTCCATCCTATGTCCGTTTATATGTATTTCGTTCCCTTTGGTTATTGTAAAGCGGTGCGGAAACTGTTACGCTATATAAATGATGACAATAATAATAATAACACAGGTCTGCAAAAAAAAATTTTCAAGAGCTGTTTTGGTTATTCCACGTAATCTAGGTTTTTTGGTGCGCTGAATCCGAAAATGACCTCCGTTTTTTTCATAGGACATCACGTTTCCTGTCAATTTAGGTAACTATTTTAAATAAGGCAATACCTCAAAATAAATGGAAATAGATTTATAAAATTAAAGTTTTATTACAATATTTTCATGAAAATCCTTTTTTGAACTGAAATGAGCTCACCTACACACACTAAACTCGATTCTTCTTCCTTGTGAGGCTCCTCTTGGTGCATTTACGCTTGGAGTAGCATCTGGAATGTCTCTCTGAAGCATCCAACAGTAGTCTGCAATCATTGTCATGCTCCATTTTCCCTGGTATCTCCTACCCATCTCTTTAATGTCTTTGTGGAATCGTTCACCTTGTTCCTCACTCACAGCTCCCAAATTTTCAGGAAACTAGTCAAGGTGGGACTGGAGGAAAGCACTTTCAAACTCATCAGGCAACCTAAAGCTTGACATGCTTTCAGCATTCTTCCGACGATCTTTTTATAGTGAGGATCTTTGTTATTGCTTAATAATTTCTGTACGACTTCTTTAAATGCAATCCACCCTTCTTTTTGAGGATCCGTCATGGTATTGACAAACTCTTGATCAACTATAAGCCTTCTAATGTCTGGTCCGATGAACACACCTTCCTTCAATTTTGCCTCCGACAGGCATGCAAACTGGTGACCAAGTATTTGAAACATTCTCCATCTCTTGGAAGTGATTTTATGAATTGTTTCACCAATCCCAATTTTAGGTGGAGAGATGGTAGAAGAACTTTATGGGAAGGTACCAAAGTTTCTCAGGACATTTTTTTCACCGACTGTTAGCACACTCGGCTGCCAACTCTTCTTGGTCCAGTGATTTTGTCGGTCTCGACTGTCCCATAGACACAGAAAATAAGGGTATTTGGTATACCCAGCTTGTTGCCCGAGCAGCATGCACAAGACCTTCAAGTCCTCACACACTTGCCAACCATGGTCTTCATATTTAAGTTTACGAAGAACCAATTCCAAGTTCTCGTAGGTTTCCTTCAAGTGTACGGAATGACCTATAGGTATGGAAGCGTAAAAACCATTGTGGAGTAAAACTGCTTTGAATTGAGACTTCTTTTTGAAGAATCTATAAAAAGACGCCATTGCTCTGAATCATATTGGATTTTAAATTGACCCATCAGACCTTCGACATCGATGCAATAAACCAACTTGTCTTCCTGGGAGAAGTAAGGAACGAACTCCTTTTCACGATGTCTGAACCATGAAGATGACACTCCTGGCAACAATAAATTCCTGCTTTTCAGCCTTGATCCGAGTAAGGCTGGGGTCAGACTAGCGCATTTTTAACGTGCATTTAGGCGCACTTAATCACGGCCGCAGTAGCAGCAAATGACGGGCAATGATGGCCAATATACGAAGTATGGCCGCACGAAAGTCTGGCCGCACAATGCAAGTGGAAAATGAATGCATTTTTTTGAGCACGCAGAACCGCTAGTACTGACGTACAGAGTGCGCTGCGGCGGCATAGCGGCGTGTGTGCGTGATTAGGAGATGTCAGACGCTGCTAATGTCCAGCCTACATAACGTCCAGACAAAAAAGTGTTTTATTGACGATCCGTAAAAAAATCACGCACGAAAATGCGTATCGTCTGCCCGTTTTCGCGCATTCCGTGAAAAAATACGTCAATGCGTTCGAAAGGCACTTTTTGACGGTCGCTGCGAATAATGCATTCGTTGGACCCTAGCCTAACTCAGCGGCATCTTTGGGAAGATTCAAGTCTCTTACCAAATCATTCATCTCCTCCTGAGAAAACAATTTTGGTCTTGTATCATCTTCAAAGTCAGAACTTGATTCGTCATCTGGTACAGGTATGACTTCACCTTCATCGGAGCTAGGTATCTCTTGCAAGGTAGCAGGGGGCTTGGGTACTGGTATATCTGTGCCATGGGGGATGGGACGAATTGCTGAGTGAAGATTGGGGTATCAAATGGAATGCTTCCACTTGGTATTAAACCCTTTCACATTGCATGAACTAAAGTAACAGTCATCACTATGGTTCTTTTGCTCTCGCCATACCATAGGAATCCCATAACGGAAAGATTTTTTATTACCCTTGAACCAGTTTTCGGAGGTCTTCAACACACCGTTTGCACACTTTATGAGGCGCCCAAACTTTATCTTGATCTCCAATTTTTAGTCCAAAGTATGCAAAGTATACTTTTTTCACAAAGTCTGTAATATTCTGCTGTTGCTTCAACATTGTATATTCACCACAGATGAAACAAAATCTGTCTGGCGAATCAATACACTTTCGCAGAGCAATAACATAACGGTTGAAGAATGACGAGCTAACACGAATTGCGATGAAAAAGTGTGAACAGCCTAGAACCAAGAACCTGATGATGATTTGTGCACAAATGTGGCATGCAGGAGAGAGCAGCTCTGTGTCTGGATTCTTCAGGAAAGATTAACCCCTTCTACCATTAGAAGAACAGACTTAAAACTTGCTTAGCTTATGTATATATTGCGGACCATCAGATTTACAGTGCTATTTATTTTTTTACATCACTCGGACAGACCCTTTAAGGTTTTTTGGGCATTTTATATCTTAAATGCACTTATGTGAATAAATTAATAGTAATTTGGACTTTAAATTTGGTTAAAAACCCATAATATAAAAAAAATACCAAAAATTTTAAAATTTGATATATTTGAAGACAATTTTGCATGTTGTGGCAAATCATGACATCTAGGAGTTTTTTCAATATTTTATTTGTTTTCAGCACACCAAAATACATGGAAATTAGATGAAAATAATCAAACAGCTTTTTAGTCGCAGACCTGTGTAATTTGTCTTAGCCCCTTCCTTTTGGCTTGGTAGGGATAAAGCATTGGAAAACGATTTAAGCTATTGAAATGGAAAGGAAGCAACAGGGTTCATTTAGTGATTCTTGCATTCACTCCTATGGCTGCTAACAGACCAAAGTAGTTCATGGGACAAAAAGAAAATATTGTTGATGATTCAGCAGCTTACAATATCCAGGTAAAAGAGAAAGGCACATATTTTGCCCCATGTTTCAGTATTTATAAACTCACTGAGTGTAAAGGACAGGATGTGCCAAAGACAAAACCAACAGGGTTATCCAAAGAGATCCGAATTGCTTGAGAAAGGTAACCGAACGCTGAAAATCAGCGTTCGGTTCCCTTTCCTGGCCATTCGGTTATCCAGAGAGCAGGCAATTCGCCAAATACTGGCGAATTGCCTGCACATACGGTGCCTGTTCGGTGCCTGTTCGAGGGCAGTGAAATCCCCATGAAAAAGCACTGCTTCGGCTATTCAGAGAACACAAACCAGCAGTGAAAGGTTCCCGAAATGCTCTGCCATTCGGTGGTTTAATTCGGCAAATTTATTCAGGAGAATCCCATAGGCTTCAATGTTAAAAATATTCCCGTTTTAATTCAATATCTAATAAACCGTTCATTCTAAAATTCTGCAGCAAAAAGTCTCTTTATTTATAGATTTTTTAGGATACTTTAAGCATTTTTCTGATTTTATTTTTTTTTATTAAAAGTCCGATTTTTTTTTTTTTTTTTTCAGTTTACTTATTTATTTTGTAACAGCCCTCTTTATTATCATTCCCTGGACCTCCTGTGAAAATTTCAGACATTTTCGCTCAGTAGTTTCTTTGCAAACAGCGTTTCTTTTTCCCAGATTCATACATATGGTTTTTCTAATTATTCACTGCCTCCTCTACGTCACAGCTGCTTCGGCTCTGTGTGATTCGGCTCATGTTCGGCTCCTGTTCGGCTCCTGTTCCTCTTTTTCAAAGGTTAATCCAGATGTTTTTGCTTGTTTTCAGCGTGCATTCGGTTAGTTTTCGGTGGGTTTACGGCAGCTTTTCCCTGCAATTCGGGGACCCTGTGGTGTTTGCTGAATACACCGCAGGGTCACCGAAATGCAATCGGCAAAAGGAACCGAATTGAAGAGAACGAAAAGTCACCGAACGTGCGGTGACTTTTCGAATCTCTTTGGATAACCCTGATAGGTTTCCTTGAAAATAAGACAAGTATTAATGACTGCAGAGTAAATAGACCAACACGTAGCTAATACCCAAGATGCACTGTGATATATGTGCAAAACAGATACATTTTTACGTGAAAATATGACATTTGTGTAAATAGATAGATCCACGTGCCAAAAATACATTGATGCTTATAACTAGCACTTTTTTCCAATATCATAGACACATTCAGGGTTATTCAGAGAGCGTGAAAAGCAGGAGAATGACTGGAGAATGAAAAATTCTAGGTCAAAATAGCCAAACCAGAAAAATTCTCCCTTTCATCTCACTTTCCAAATCGGCTATTTTGACCTAGAATTTTTCATTCTCCAGTCATTCTCCTGCTTTTCACGCTCTCTGAATAACCCTGATTGTCATTCATATAAAATCACAATTTGCTGCTATAATAGGATCATGTCACATTTTCATTGATCCCAGAACATTGATACTGGACTTTCTTTGGAATACTAATGGTGAATTTTGACTTGGCTTTCAAAAGTGTTTATTTATTTTATTTATTTAGAAACATAGAAAAATGTTGGCAGATAAGAACCTTTTGGCCCATCCAATCTGCCCAATTACATGGATACTTTACCTGGATTTATCTTTTGTTTAGGATAGCCTTATGCCTATCCCATGCTTGCTTAAATTCAATTACTGTTTTGGCCTCTACCACTTCTACTGGAAGACTGTTCCATGTATCCACCACCCTCTCAGTAAAATAATGCTTCCTGATGTTACTTTTAAACCTTTGCCCCTCTAATCTAAGACTATGTCCTCTTGTTTTGCTATTTTGTTTCCTTTTAAATATACTCCCTTCCTCTACCTTGTGGATTCCCTTTACGTATTTAAATGTTTCTATCATATCTCCTCTGTCTCGTCCTTTTTCCAAGCTGTACATGTTAAGATCATTAAGCCTTTCCTGGTAACTTTTCTCCTTCAAGCCGTACACCATTTTAGTAGCCCTTCTCTGAACTCTCTCTAAGATGTCTATATCCTTCTGGAGATACGGTTTACAAAGTATTTTACCAGGAAGGATACATTGAGATTTCTCTCGTTTTCAAGTATGTCCTGGGTTCAAGAACATTGAAGTGTTACAGTTACAGAAATACAAGTAGTACAATGCAAGATATTAAAAAACAACATAAATATACAGATTAACAGAAAATAAATATGTAGGAAATAGTCATTACATGTTTACAGGCACATTCTGTATTGAGGTATGTTAGTAAGGAGCTCTTGAGTGACTTAAGACTGGGGGAAGATTTGATGGTGTCTGGGAGGTTATTCCATAATTGTGGTGCTCTGTAGGAAAATGTGGACCGAGCCACTGTCTTTTTTTATTGTGGTATTGCAAGTAAGGTGCAGGTCCAGGATCGGAGGTTATAGGATGAGGGAGCTGCTGGGGGAAGCAGTCTATTCAGGTACGGTGGCAGCTTCCCAGAAATGCTCTTAAACACCAGGCTGGAAAGGTGAAGGGTGCGTTTAGACTCCAGCGATGGCCAGTTTAGCTCTTTTAACATGTCACAATGGTGGGTCATGTAGTTACATTGTTATGCAAAGCGGCAGAATGAGTTATACAATGTAGTAAGTTTCTGAAGGTGTGTTTGCGGGGCAGCTGCATACACTACATCTCCGTAATCAATAGCCGGCATAAGCATTTTTTGTACAATCTGCTTTCTTACCGCGGGGCTCAGGCAGGATTTGTTTCTGTACAGGGCACCTAGTTTGGGGTAAAGTTTAGATGAGAGTTTTTCGATGTGGGGGCCAAAGCATAGATTAGGGTCCAACCACATACCTAGATATTTCAGAGAAGTGACTGTGGTCAGCGTGCCATTTGATTTTGTCCCAACACATAGATGGGGATTTTGCAATTTGTGTAGTTTAGGTTTTGTTCCAAAGAGCATCGTTACAGTTTTGTCAGTATTTAAAAAAAGTTTGTTGTGTTTGATCCACTTTTCTACCTCTGTGAATTGTTCTTGCAGCACGGCCTCCAACTGCGGGAGATTTGGTTTGCTGGTATTAAATATGATCTCTTGGGATAAGGTGCTACCAGTTAACTGTTACCGCTAACATATCATCAGATCATATCTGAAAGGTCCTAATAGAGTTCATTGTTGTAGAGTTGCACAAAAGGCCAATTGGGAATTACTAAAATGCCTAATACCGCTGCCTAGGAGATGGGGATGGTGAGCCAGATGGTGGGAGCTGCACACACAAACACGTCAATATTTTGACACTGGTCTTGGGACCAGTGATGCTAACCACCTTGATAAATATGTAAAACAAGAAGGTACTGAGCATTTCATAACAATTTGGTGGATTTATTCGGTAGAAGTGAGGTTTCAGTCGACACAACGACCTTTAGAGAAAGTTGCTGTGTTAACCAAAATGTTGCATTTTCCTAAAAAAACAACTGAATTTGCCCGGGAGTACCTGATACCTCACAGTTTTCATATTTAGGAGCTGGGTCAGAGAGCAAATTGGCATCGGTGTCTACACATCTCTACCCACACACATTTTTATGTTTTTATACATGGCATGCATAACTGTTTCTTCCATAGAACTGTGGTTCCCAACCCCGGTCATTAAGTAACTCTAACAGCCCAGGTTTTAAGGATCACCTTGAGGAAGTGCAGACTGAATCCTGCAATCACTGAGCAGCAAATCATATCACCTGTGATGTGCTTCACATATCTGGCAAATCTGTCCTGTTGGAGGTACATGAGGACCAGGGTTGGGAAGCACTGCCGTAGAAGAACTACCATAAACAGGTATAGGATTTGTCAAATCTAGTAGTAAGCTTCCACTAAGGCTTAGACTGCAATTCAGTAACTTTTATAACCAAGCAAAGTGTTAACGATATCACAAAGCCAAGTAATAAATATCTTACCTTTCACTACCTCTTTCATTCAACTTGAAATTGGGCACAGGCTGCCTGAAGTGAACTTGAATTCAATTTCCTTCAAGACTGTCTTTGTTTAACGCAGCGAAGGATGCCATTTGTCCTTAAAACCTTTCAATTATATTCCATTACCCACAATCTCAATTAGTACTACATACATTTTTGTGGCTAATGGAAAACCCTTGCATTAGTTTTATATATATATATATATATATATATATATACATACAGTTGTGTTCAAAATTATTCAACCCCCAATGCTGTAAAGGGTTTTAGGGAATTTAGTGTACATTTGTAATTGTATTCAGAATGAAATCCTACAAGGACTTTTTAAAGAACCATATGCAACTAAAATGACATCAATTGGTTTTGTAATACAGTAGTAAATGTTTCTTTTGTGAATTCTTCATTGACACAATTATTCAACCCCTTAAAGACTACCACTCTGAAGAACAGAGGTTCATTCAAGTGTTTTCAATCAGGTATTGAAAACACCTGTGGATGTCACGGAGCAGCAATAAAGCATAATAAGCACCAATTAGACAGCTTTAAAATGACTGTGATACTCAGCTCCTTCTAGACATTTACTGGTGTGGTTACAAACAAGAGAATGGTCCAGGAAGACAAGAGAAGAGGTGATTACTCTTCACAGGAAGGCAATTGCTATAAGAAGATTGCAAAGATGTTAAACATACCAAGAGAGACCATAGGAAGCATCATTCGCAAATTCAAGGCAAAGGGCACTGTTGAAACGCTACCTGGTCGTGGCAGAAAGAAGATGCTGACTTCGACTGCTGTGTGCTACCTGAAGCGTAGAGTGGAGAAAAGTCCCCGTGTGACTGCTGAGGAACTGAGAAAAGATTTGTCAGATGTGGGTACTGAAGTTTCAGCTCAGACAATACGGTGCACACTGCGTAATGAAGGCCTCCATGCAGTGGCGTCACTAGGGTTGGTGTCACCCGGTGCGGTAACTTATGGTGTCACCCCCCCCCGAGTTTTACGGATTTTTTTTAACTACTCTAACTACTAAATCAGTACTCCCATATAACACTGAATGCTCATACACACAGCGCACATTACTGAGACGTTTATTGCTGTGGAGCTCTCTCATATGCTCACACAAATTTTTGCCAACTGCCAGCAAGTACGATGCCTGTTCGAAGGCAGTGAAAGCACACATGGATATATATTGCCCCCAGCAGCTCTGGATATATTGCCCCCAGCAGCTCTGGATATATATTGCCCCCAGCAGCTCTGGATATATATTGCCCCCGCAGCTCACCCATGGATATATATTGCCCCAGTTCACAGTTATATATTGCCCTCAGCAGCTCACCCATGGATATATATTGCCCCAGCTCACATATGGATATATTGCGCCTCAGCTCACACATGGATATATTGCCCCAGACCAGCTCACACATGGATATATTGCCCCAGACCAGCTCACACATGGATATATTGCCCCAGACCAGCTCACACATGGATATTGCCCCAGCTCTCATGGATACTGCCCCCAGCACACATGGATATTGCCCCAGCTCCTCTCATGGATATTGCCCCAGCTCCTCTCATGGATATACTGCCCCAGCTCCTCTCATGCATATAATGCCCCAGCTGCTCTCATTGATAATGCTCCAGCTGCTCTCATTGATTTTGCCCCAGCTCCTCTTATGGATATGCCCCAGCTCATGGATATTCCCCAGCTCATGGATATTCCCCAGCACATGGATATTGCCCCAGCTCAAGGATATACTGCCCCAGCTGCTCTCATGGATTTTGCCCCAGCTCATGGATATGCCCCAGCTCATGGATATGCCCCAGCTCATGGATATGCCCCAGCTCATGGATATTCCCCAGCTCATGGATATTGTCCCAGCTCAAGGATATACTGCCCCAGCTCAAGGATATACTGCCCCAGCTGCTCTCATGGATTTTGCCCCAGCTCATGGATATGCCCCAGCTCATGGATATTCCCCAGCTCATGGATATGCCCTAGCACATGGATATTGCCCCAGCTCATGGATATTGCCCCAGCTCATGGATATTGCCCCAGCTGCTCTCATGGATTTTGCCCCAGCTCATGGATATGCCCCAGCAGCTCATGGATATGCCCCAGCAGCTCATGGATATGCCCCAGCTCCTCATGGATATTGCCCCAGCACCTCATGGATTTGCCCCAGCTCCTCATGGATTTGCCCCAGCTCCTCATGGATATGCCCCAGCTCACCTCATGGATATGCCCCAGCTCACCTCATGGATATTGCCCCAGCTCACCTCATGGATATTGCCCCAGCACCTCATGGATTTGCCCCAGCTCACCTCATGGATTTGCCCCAGCTCACCTCATGGATTTGCCCCAGCTCACCTCATGGATTTGCCCCAGCTCACCTCATGGATTTGCCCCAGCTCCTCATGGATTGCCCCAGCTCCTCATGGATTTGCCCCAGCGGCTCATGGATTTTCCCCAGCTCCTCATGGATATGCCCCAGGCCCCCATGGATTTGGCCCAGCTCACCTCCTGGATATGGCCCAGCTCACCTCCTGGATATGGCCCAGCTCACCTCCGCCGCGTGTTCGCTCCTTCTGAGCATCCGGCGTCGCGCAGCTTGGGCGCTCGTCTGGGGGAGCCACGTGACCAGCCGCGATTGGCTGGTGACGTGTTTCCTCCAGGCGAGCGCCGAAGCTGAATGCTTTGGACGCTCGCAGGGAGCGAACAGGCGGCAGAAGGTGAAACACCAGCCCTTAGGGTGACGGTGTCACCCTAAGGGCGGGTGTCACCTGGTGCGGGCCGCACCCCCCGCCCCCACGTTACGACGCCACTGCCTCCATGCCAGAACTCCCAGGCGCACCCCCTTGCTGTCTCCAAAGAATAAGAAGAGTCGACTGCAGTATGCCAAAAGTCATGTGGACAAACCACAGAAGTTTTGGGATAGTGTTCTGTGGACTGATGAAACAAAATTAGAACTGTTTGGGCCCATGGATCAACGCTATGTTTGGAGGAGGAAGAACAAGGCCTATGAAGAAAAGAACACCTTGCCTACTGTGAAGCATGGCGGGGGGTCAATCATGCTTTGGGGCTGTTTTGCTTCTGCAGGTACAGGAAAGCTTCAGCGTGTGCAAGGTACCATGAATTCTCTTCAGTACCAGGAGATATTGGATGACAATGTGATGCAGTCCGTCACAAACCTGAGGCTTGGGAGATGTTGGACCTTTCAACAGGACAATGATCCCAAGCATACCTCCAAGTCCACTACAGCATGGTTGCAGATTAAAGGCTGGAACATTTTGGAGTGGCCATCGCAGTCACCTGACTTAAATCCGATTGAGAACCTCTGGTGAGACTTAAAGAAAGCAGTTGCAGTGTGCAAGCCTAAGAATGTGACTGAACTGGAGGCTTTTGCCCATGACAAATGGGCGAAGATACCCGTAGATCGCTGCAAGACACTTGTGTCAAGCTATGCTTCACGTTTAAAAGCTGTTATAACTGTAAAAGGATGTTGTACTAAGTACTAAGATTGAATGTCACTTGGGGGTTGAATAAAACTGATAATGATGTGAGCACAGAAAAGACATTTGTGGTTATTTCATTATAAATGTTATGTTATATTTGTCTGACCTACACGTGCCTCTTTGATTTAATTGTAAGCAAGATGACTGAATGATCAAAATCAATGTCAAACTGGCCAAAACACTCAATTTCAGTGGGGGTTGAATCATTTTGAACACAACTGTATATATATATACTTACAAGGGTTGTGGTGGAGGACAAAGAGCGAGATAAAAAGCCTCCACACTATAATTAGTTTGTTTATAATTGCAGAAGCCACTTGAAGCGCTGTTTCGGGTGTCCTAGGAGTGTCTTTGACCAGTTGCATAAACCTTATCTCTGCTAGAAAGCCACAGTGTGGCATAGCATTGATTTTAGGGTTCTGTGTAATAACAGACCCAGGATGCATAAAAGCGAGACACAGGGGTCATTTACATATCCTACCCAGAATTCCTTGCTGCACATGTTGAGTGTAGCACAGGAGCCCTGAGATGCAATTCTTTGAATTGCTATAATAATGTGCCACATTCCCCATATGCAGCAAGGAATTCTGGGTAGGATATGTAAATGACATCTGTCTCACTTTTATGCATCCTGGGTCTGTTATTACACAGATCCCTAAAATCAATGCTATGCCACGCCGTGGCTTTGTAGCAGAGATAAGGTTTATGCAACTGGTCAAAGCCACTCCTAGGACAGCGCTGTTTTGGGTTTATTGGACCCTCATCAGCTAGGAGCTAGGCATGATGACCAGTTGCAGTGGTTGCTTAGGATATATATATATATATATATATATATAAATATATATATAAAAATTGTTATTAAATGTCCGAAAAACCTTTAAATGACCATATGAACTGCATAAAACATTAGCTGCAGAGTAATTGGCATCAAGCAAACATTCTGCGCAAACACTGACAGTTACCTAAGAAGCATTAGGCTTGAAAATATCTCATTGCAAATTGCAAAGTACATCTGCCAACCTCCCAGCATGCACCACCATGAATCCGGGACATTAAGGTCTGCTTTAACATTTCAGCAGGGTAAAGTTTATAATTACAAGAAAAGCAAATGAAGCTCAGAGCTATTGGAAGAGGCTATGGAAGAAAAAACACGGATTTTGTACATACCTGTAGTTCTATAAAAATATATTAAATTACTGCGAGTTAATAAATATAAATTTACAGCCTTCCACATAATGAGACTCCAGTGGAATGTTATGGATTTTTGCATTGGAGTGTGTGAATGTACAGGTAAATGCAGAAGTCGCATGATATGCTCCCTTGATTACTTGATATATATGCACAAAGCAAAAATAAAACCATTTTTCATTGTTAGCACATATAAATGTCAAGGTATAAGCCTCTTTGTGAAGTATTGGAATAATGGTCTTGGTTGAATTATTTTCCAATAAAAAGAAAAGGCTGTATTCCTTGGTTTTTCTTTCCTTTCGGAAAATACCCACTGAAAAAACAACTTTTGGTCAGTTTTAACTGTAAACTTGGACAAATCCGTTTGGCAGTTGGAAGAGTTACTCCATCAGAAGCAAGACAATACTATTTATTGATTATTTTGAGGATAAGAAAATATATGAGCTGATAGGGAAGTGACTGTGGAGGCGAAGAGGGATTTTGGGATAACGAATAAATAACCTTGAACCTTAAATAAAATTTCACATATTTTACTTTAACTTGAATGTAGATAGTGGGATAATCACTCGGTATGATAAAACAAGTTGAAACTGAATTCATAATTTCATGGTGGAGATCAATGACTGGAAACTTTGATCAGTCCCAGAATGTCGCAGGTGGCTTGGAAAAATACTATGTGTGATGTCCATTTGAAAGTCATGTAGATATTGAAAAGAGCGGACCCCTTCACGACCAAGTGCTTTTTTTAGATAAATTGTTATCATACCATGTGTTTGAGATATAAAATACATAGTTAACTATTAAATATAGGGTAAAATAGCTATTTTAAAACATAACAACGAAAAAGATTGTCATCTGCGCTCACCCCTGTAATTCCATGTGAAACAAAACATAATCAGAGGTTTTGGTTTACTTGAATGGCCATTAAAGTGTAAGCTCACCTGCCACGTCACGACACATCTGGTCAGGTGAGTCCTAACTTATGAAACCAAGCTGCTTTCTAAGAATACCACATAGGCTCATGCTACTTTTCAGTCCTGAGAGAGGCTGGTGGGTTTTTCTGCACGTATATATATTTTGTTGTAACCCCAGCCAGGTTATCATTGCAGTTGACCTTTTCTATGTTTTTCTTTTTAATCCCAAAGTGAAATTGTTTCTGGTGAGGGTATAAATGAAAACCCACCAGCCTCTCTCCTGATGGAAAAGCAGCATGAGCATATGTGGTTTGCTTAGAAAAAAACAGCAGTGGATACTTTCAGACACACAATGACAGAACCGCCTGGTCACAATGGGGTTAAAAAAATTGGGGATCAAAAATTTTCCTCTAAAAAATATAACAAATACAAAAAAGTGTTCAAATAAAAAATGTAAAGAATTAACAGTTTAATAATAAAAAAATACAAACGATAGTATTGTTTACAATGAAACCTATGGGATTCTCCTGTTTAAACCTGTCAAACTGAACCACCGAAAATCAGGGCATTTCGCTGACACTTCAGTGCAGTTCGGCGTTCTCTGAATAGATTAACCATTACTATTTTATGGGAGATTTTCGCTGCCACTGAAGACCAGCGATCTGCACCGTATTTCACTGTCAATTTGCCAGTATTTGAGAGACTCTGTGATATCCTGTCTAGGAAATTTCCAGCATCACCACAGCATTGCAGGATGTAAAGTTATTGTCAAGTGTGCAACATGCAGGGCAGGCCCATCCACGGTGCCAGATGGATGGCAGCACTTTGCCAGGGGCAGCATTTTGCCAGGGGCAGAATTGTGGGCCTCAACTAGGCACACCACACATTACTATGAGGTTTATTGCTGTGGAGCTCTGTGATACGCTCAGATACACAGATTACTGTGCGTTTTATTGCTGTGGAGCTCTGATACGCTCACACGGCACATTTTATTTCAATTTTTTTTGGAGGGGGCAGCATTTCATCCTTTGAACCAGGCAGCACAGTGTCTTGGCCCAGCTCTGGAAACACGGATGTGGTTACCAAAAGAAAAAGCGACCGGATGACCAAATACCAAAGAAGTATAAAAAACAATCACTGTGAAATACACAGATCAATTAATCATACTTCTCAATAATCAGGTCATTAGGCGAGTGCTACAAAGTGTCGTCATAAGACGGAAATACATAAACAAACATCCAGTAAACACATTTAAAGTTTCACAGTGCTTATATATTTTCTGTTTGTCAAGGTGAGGAACAAGAGATACTATATCTGTCATTAATCTGAAATATTCTTAGAAAATAAAGGCAAATTGACAACGCTGTGTTGGAGATAAGAGTAGAAAGTTGACAGTGCTCTGTTAGAAAACTGAGTTAACACATTGTCATAAGAAGGAATGATTCGGATCAATGAAGCTTGGTACTAAATACAATATAGAAATCTTGAACCAATACAATAATATGTATGGTTCATTGAACCAAAACATTGCTTCCTACAATAAATCTCATTTTTCTAACATTGAAAAAGGTGCTGGATCTCTCAAATTGCTTTGTGTGAATACGGAGACTATGTCCAAGCTATCAGCACATTTTCATGATCTATGTTTATTTTACACGTGTTCATTTAAATATCAACCGGCGCCTTACTGCGTATGACCCAGGACATAATTATTTGTTTCTTTCCTCAGTAATAAAGCTCATGGGTTTTCTCTTTCCATAGGATACTATTATGATTATCATCCCAGCAGAAAACCCATGGAGGATGTCCTTGTCATCAAAGCAGTTCACTTCCTTCCTTGTCTTTCACCACACATAAGTGAACGACATCGGAAAGAAGGACATGTCTTGAATTTGCCATTATTATTTTCCAGAAATCTAGCTGAAGTTTATATATGAAGGACAGTAACAAGCACAGTGGAAGTGGATGAATGCAAACTGAGGAGCTGAGCATCTAAAATATCTTTTTTTTTTTAACGTATTGTGCTTTATTGAGAGGTTGAAAAGTCATACATAGTCAACATTGTCAGTGTAGGATGTGGCATCAAACAAAACATATAATATAGGATATTACATAAAACGTGACGTTTGCTTTAGATTCAGTGTCGAGAGGCGTGAACACCAGGCGAGCGCCTATGGTTTGGCAGTATGAACTTCATAGGGTGTGGGTAGAATTTCAGGAGGGGCATTGAGAGGGGTGAACCCAATTAAGGGAGCAATCTCAATAAGGTCAAGGGGCGGTCCTTCCCATATGGGGTAGGCATGTGTTTAGCCAGTAATGCCAAGAGCGGTAGTGTTCGGCGACCTTACCCAGGGCCAGAGCAACCCTTTCTTCAGCACCATACAGTAAGGGGTGGGGCAGTTGGCTTACGCCAAAACATTGGTATCACCAGGCGCGCTGCGTGTAGGAGCTTGATAGTGATTGATTTTCGGAATATCTCGGGTGGGTCCTCAGAATGATTAAGTAGGCAATATTCTGGGGTAAATGGGGGTGGTGGTTCCGCCATCTAAAATATCTTAATCTGGTCTGTGTTTCTTAACCCTTTCACTCCCAAAGTTTAATTATCTCGATTTTGCATTACAACACATTAAAAAGCAATCAAAGTTAGTTTATCAACACTCCTTTTGCACACCTTTTCAAATCAATATTATTGTGTCCCTGTTTAGAAATGAACTTCTCTATTTTATCTCTCTCCAAATACCCTGCATTATTTTAACCAAGCTGCAAATATATCCACAAACCTCACTCTATCAAAAAGCTCAAACAAGTATTTCTGTTGCACTGCAACAGCCAGGGAGAGTGCAGAATATAAGGAGAGTTCGGAGTAATTTATTACTGTACAGCGATAATATTTAGGGATTTATAATGATTGAAAATCCCATGTACAGTACAGCTCCAAGGTGTTACTGTACTTTCCATATACAGACATTATGCCACATACAGATATTATTTTTATATTGGTATTTTTGAAAGCTGCATTGTTAATGAACTCGTTATGTTCACTAGGGATGAGCTGTTCGGTTCGATCAGTTCGGAGTTCGATTCGAACATTGGCAGTTCAAAAGTTTGCGAACTTCGAACTCTTTGGGGTGTTCGCCAAAAGTTCGAAAAAAAATAAATTGAAAAAAGTATAAAAAATGCTTAAAAAATACAAAAAAATCTAGAAATAAAGAGACTCTTTACTGCAGAATATTATAAGCAACGGTTTATTAGATATTGAATTAAAACGGGAATATTTTTAACATTGAAGCCTATGGGATTAAACATTCTTGTTACTAAAACATCAGGCAGACACGTCCCTCTAATCAGGCACTGTAGAGGGCAGCCTGCAGGGGCCTCCCAAGGATCCCCTTGAGGAGCATTGAGGAGCAAGGAGCATGCGGCCGCCAGATGACAGAGCTGCGACTGTGCAGGCTAGCCGCCTGGGTGCATGTGGCAGAGACAGGCAGTGCAGGGAGGGAGCCACTGCACCTGCGGCCACGGCAGACCCCCCAGCCCCCACCAGGATCCAGGGAGCCCCCACTGACCACCAGGCTAAGGTAAGGCGACACATTTCTAAAAAAAATAAAATCCGAGGACATTTTTAAATGTCCCCGGGAACATAAAATAAAACTTTTTTTTTCTTTCTCTACCTGGCTGAATGTATTTAATTCTATATATTAGATACATTCAGCCAGGTAGAGGGGGTGGCATGTGGGCTGCGCGGGGTCTCAGGCAGTGGGGTTTTTTTTGTGTGTATATTTTTAGCAAATTTATAGGGGAAGGTAACGGCAGGTATGATATATATATATAGATAAGATATATATCCATATTCTTATAAATATATATATCCAGACTTGTATTACACATGCATTTTGGCAACTAATTGCCCCCCCATTTGGCTGATGCCTCCAGAAGAAATGTTGAACCCAATAGAGCAGAGACTAATATATATATTCTCTGCTCTGTCGGGTTCAACATTTCTTCTGGAGGGATCAGCCAAATGGGGGGGGGGCGCATTTAGTAGAGATTGTCCACATGCCACCTCCCCATGTGCGTATGTGTATATATGGTCTGAGGTCTGTGGGTGGGTGTATATATATATCTGCGTGTTGATATATACGTATATATAAGTCTGCGTGTTGATATAAAATTTTTGTTTGGGCTCGTTTCTTTCGTAATTCGACAATTTAAATTTCAGATCGTTTCAGCCGATTTCTGTTTCAGTTCGTTTCGTTTCGGCTCGTGTTTCGTATCGACTTTTTCGTGATTTTGGACATTTTCGTGTATTCGGTGTGGGAAATGTTTTGCCCCATAGACTTCAATGTTAAAAATATTCCCGTTTTAATTCAATATCTAATAAACCATTTATTATTATATTCTGTAGTAAAGAGTCTCTTTATTTCTAGATTTTTTAGGATATTCTCAGCATTTTTTGAAAAAAAAATTCTGAGCCACAGGGTTTGGGAAATGTTTTGCCCCATAGACTTCAATGTTAAAATAAAAATATTCCCATTTTAATTCGATATCTAATAAACCGTTTATTATTATATTCTGTAGTAAAGAGTCTCTTTATTTCTAGGTTTTTTAAACCTCACAGTAATGTGCGCTGTGTATTATGAGCATTCAGTATTATATGGGAGTACTGATTTATGAGTAAGAGTAGTTAAAAAAATAAAAATAAACGTAAAATTCGGGGGGGAGGGGTGACACCATGAGTTACCGCACCAGGTGACACCAACCCTAGTGACGCCACTGACGGTGTGAAGGCATTTGCTGCCACCAAAGGCAAAATATTTGGGTGCACTGCCACTGCAATTTCGGCAAAATACTGGACCATTCGCTAAATAATGAATTCACCATATTTTTTGTGAAATTTTATTGTCGAATTGCACCTAAGTACGGCAGAGATCAAAGTACCCTAGTTGCATGGAATTTCTGTGTTTTGTGAAAAGACCCTTCACCTATCTTTTTGTAACTAGTCAGGATGCTGGCAGCGGTTGTGGACATTAAGTACCTGAGATACAAGATGTCACAAAGTGTCTCCTCTGACACTGAATCAGGGAAAGTTAAGTGTAAATTAATTTCTGACAATATAATGTTTAATGTAAGCACTTCAACCATAATATATGTTCTTTCACTGTTAAGCTCTATTGTTTCTTTATTGACAGCAATGTACAGCCAAATCAACAGATGAAAGCTTGAGGCACATTTTGTTTGGTTCTGCTAAGGTCAGTTCTGCTATGAGAAAAGAATGTGGTACTTTTAATCATGTGGTTAAAACCCTGCAGTTCAAACCTCAGGGTTACCATATGCCAAGTCCATCTGCATAGATTATGTAAGACTTCTTTAGAAATATAACATTTAGCTCTATTTTCTGTGTAACAAAATCAGATCTGTTTTATTTTATGAGTTTCCTTTGGCCAAGTTATTGAACTAGCAAGACACTTTCAGCGTTTACTAGACAAAGGAAAAAAGTACTATCTATTTGGTTTGCACAAATTACAAATGGAGTAGAAAACCCATAATCTGATTTATGAATCACTTAATCCCTTAGCCACAGTTATCGAGTGAACTCAATCGCCATTCGATGCCTGAAGTCGAGTAAACTTGATATGGAGTTATTCTGGCGGACTGCATTTTGTTTTCAAACAAGCTCCAGGATATGTCCCTAAAGTTACAGTACCGCGGTGTCCCGTGTAGACTGCGGTTGGTGTAGCAGGATAGGGTTGTGAGCCCAGGATGCAATTATGAGGCAGGTTCAGGATAACAAAGGGTGTTTATTGTAAATAAACACGGTAGCATAGAATCAGACAAGGAACAGGCAATAGAGTGGTCAGGGTCCAGCAAGCGGTCTGGTACACGGGGAGTCTTAGATGGGGGCAGAGGGGGAGCAGGATGGGAGGGTACCGGAATATGGAAGCGATGAAAGTCCAGATAATAACAGAGGGTCCTTGGAGTCTTTGGTAGAGAATTCAGGAGATTGTCAGGAGGTTTCAGGGAGCTTTGGCAGATAGGTATCGCAGTAAGGAACTTCAATGTGGAAGTGAATACTGGGGGGCGTAGCTTCCTGATATACTGGGATAATCAGGGGAAGGTGAGGTCAGGTGAGATTCTAGGGCCAGAACGCCAGTGTATTCAGAAGGTTTCAGGAAGGTGCATTGTTCAAGGTGCAGGGTTAGCGTGAGTGACAGGGGCCAGAGCGTGGCAATCCTGACACGCGGGCATAGCGGCTGAAGTATTGTAACTAGAGATGTTCATTTCGTTTCGGTGCGAATCATAATTTGTATGAAATTTACCGATTCGTGTTTCAGAAGTGCTTCTGAAATATGAATCAGTTCTGTCCAAAATGGAACGAACACGAATCGACTCAGACCGAAAGGGAACAAAAACAAAACCGTATAAAAGAAATTGATTTCATTTTTACGGATCAATTCCTTATACCATTTCACTTAGACTTGGCACCGCGACCCTGCCCATTTGCCATGGTGCTGAATCTGTTGTATGCAGTACCACAGGCCATGGACAGCGCCATGGTGACGTTAGGTGCGATTCGGCGGCAGTGAAATTCCCCATAGACAAGTAATGGTTAATCTATTCAGAGAAAGCTGTACAACACCAAAATGTCAGTGAAATGCCGTGATTTTCAGTGGTTTGTTCGACAGCTTTAAACAGACGAATCCCATAGGTTTCAATGTAAAAAATATTTCCCGTTTTTATTAAACATTTATTCAACCGTTTATTCTTTTCCCTTGCAGCAAAAAGTCTATTTTATATATTTGACAGTTGAGCCTGGATCGCTAAGGCTCCTGAATCGGTGAGTGTGACAACAATCTTTTACCTCCACCGCACGTTTATTAGCCGATATTGTGCTATGAGAGCGCCGTCTCTCTCCTTTTGTGTTCCCCCGTATGAGGTAAAGAGGATGCTGTAAAGAAGGGCAGTGACCACTCTATATTTGGCACGAGGCGCTCCACTCCAGAGCCTGGATTTATAAGGCTCTGGAATTTGTAAGTGTGCAATTTTAGAATTACCTGGCTTTACATGCACAGACGGTATTGCACCATTACCTTTCCCCCCTCTTTTTATCTCCTGTTTATATCTCCTGTTGTGGAGTCCATCAAGGCCATAGGAGGAACCTTCACGTCCCAATACGTGGAAAAGGGTAACATTGATATCACTCTGAGCACTTTTGTTGCACAACCCATCCACTTAGGAACTGCAGTGACACCGGACCCTTAACACGCACCGAACCTTGGCATATAGCCCCTATTCACACTACATTGGACGCTGTCACCTGAACTTTATTTGAGTATAATATCGATCGGCTCTACACTGAATTGCACCTTGCAGTCGCATTTACACTTTGTGCTGCCGCATATCCCGAATTGCTGCACTAGCACTTTATACCATTTGAAATTTGCATTTGCACTTTGTATCAAACTCGCAATGTGTATGGTATATGTAACTGATTATCGATACTGAATTGTGTCACACTACATTGAGAGTATATCTGTAATATCCAATGCGCCACTAGGACCCCCCCACTCTTTCTTTTATATATTTATTTTTTAGAATTTTTTTAGGCTTGTTTCAGGATTTTTTTGGTGAAGTTTTTGGATTCCTGATCTATTGCAGAATGCAGCGTTTTTTTTCTTTCCTTCAGTCTGGTTGCGTTTGGCAGAGGCTGTCTATGGTGCTGAAAACTAGTCAGCACCAAGAACAGCAGCCCCTTGGGGCTCCGGAGCCCCACGGCGCTGCTACCCATGGTGCTGAATAGGTTACAGCACTAAGAATAGCAGCTACACAGGGCCTACGGAGTCCTGCGGGTCTTCTGTCCTTGGTACTGAATCAGTTTAAGCACCAAGAAGACACAGGGAGTACAAATCCTTTTTTTTTTACCTTAATCTAAGTAATTATTTCATTTTATTTCATCCGTTTCACATTTCGTAATAACTAATTAAAACGAAATACAAAGTGATCAGAAATACGAATTACCAATAAAAACAAAATAACAAATTAATCCGAAATACAAACTACTGATTGTCCAAAGTAATGAATCGATCCGAAATACGAATCACGCTAACATAACGAACGCACCAAAACTAATAGAAAAACAGAACAAATTGATCCGAAACAAACAAATTTTTTCATTGTGCACATGTCTACTGTAACGCCCTGTAAGAACACTACAGTCTCTGCGAGTATCTTGGGAGACGTGAGTCAGTCCCAGAACGGACCAGCAGAGAGAACCCTCTGCCTGTAAAATTGTTCATACAATAAATGCACTGCTCTGACAATTACGCTACATTTAGATTATGTTAATATATATGTGTGTAAGCATTTGACCCATACCTCTAACTCTCGCCTCCAGAACCTTTAAAGGGCAGCACCGGTCCTATGGAATGACCAACCTTGTCCTATCAGACTCATCCAAAATGTTCAGTCCTTTAGCAAATCCCTAAAAAAACCAATCTCTTCAGATTAGCATACCACATTACTGACCCTGACTAATCTCTCCCCCTCACCTACCCCCGCATCATTATAGGATTCCCTAATATAGTCTCACCATTTCTGAAAACATTAGTGTTAGGGATACTGATCAATAAAACTCCTCTTGTCTTCCTCCACCCCAATTACTTTAGACTGTATGCTAAGCTTCTATGAACAGGACCCTCTACACCTTTTGCTTCTTTAATTTTATTTCATTCTTTATTGGTCACTGCCGAAACTGGTCAAAGTAGTAATAATAATAAGTGTGTGGTGGTTATAGGGTTAATGGATAATTTACAGTGGTTTTAATTTACAGTGGTTTTGTTCCTACCAGTGTTTGTATGGAAAGTCATTTGGCATTGAATAGCTTAAGTGATAATACTTAAATATTGGGAAAATATAGAGCCTGGTCCTATGATGGATCAATATTTTTCTTGCTTATAACAAATTATCCTAATGTATGAACACATTTTTGATTGAGTTGTTCATCGTTAAATTGAGACTGGATTGAGTCAAAATTTGGAGATGATAATGGATTTATTTTAATCAGCTGTTTTATCAATTTATAAAAATATTGTTGCAACAAACTAATGTTTCGCAATTTTCATAACAGCGATGGGTTGAAGTAAGGAAGAATGATGAGTGTGAATAAATTAAAACAATATTGCGCTTCTGAAGCCTAGCTCAAAGAGATGGTTTATAATCGCTGTTTATAAGAATAAAAAAAATAAATGTGCCACTAAGGGCTTGAACGCAGTGTACAATGGTATTCAATCTTGTCATGTAGAAACAATAACAGAAGTCCTGTAATGACAAAAGGAATCACAATAATGTGAATACACAAACACAAAGAACTTAAAAAGGATAAAATGCACAGGATGAATTAACCCCTTCGGCCTGCCCAGGCAGCTGACAGCAAAGCAAGTCATTGGCTTAAGAGGGGTGGTCTGAGTACAGCTCGTCTCACGACAACAAACAGCTCGTGGCACGAGGTGGCTGCAGGGGAGGGGCTGAGGCGGCTCATAGAAGTCAATGGGTCATACTAGTATGACCCGCGTCTTCTAACCCACCCACCACAGGGACAGGATAGTTCCCTGCGATGGGAAAAGGTTAATATAAATATCACCACTTCACAGAATCGCTCCCACTGGGACTGCTATACTCTCTCCACTCGAGACATCCTCCCTGAAGGTACAACTGAAGAAGGTCGCCTCGACAGGAAACTCCAGAGTATATTAAAAATGTATGTGTTTATTATATAAAAACCAACGAAAGCTCAACGCATTTCATCTATATAGTAGACTTCATCAGGAGCAGAAAAAAGTGGTACAAACCTATACACAATCAAAATAAAAATCACGGCTTTGTGGTGCTTCCATGAGAGGAACAAGTTCAATCCTTAAGGAGATTTTGAATGATTTCCTGCTCTGCTCATGATGTGTTAGCCGTCTGTACAAAGACTATGTTAAGGTATAGCAAAATAGATTTAAGAGGTAAAAATGCCACAGAGATGATCTGTGAAGCACATAATCCTAGTTGAAATTCCACTTTGCCACTTTATGTAGAGAAGATTAAAAAAAACTTAAATTGTTGTCTGACATCTAATGTTAAATGAAGGCAGGCAAACCCTGTCCATAACCAGGTAGCACAGATTCTACAGCAATGAGCTGGCAAACCTATCCAAGGTTATTCTGCCCCTCTGCAGGTTATGTTGTCATAACTAGTTTATTTTTCACTAATCAATAGACCCGTCACTAACGTGGTTGGGTATACTCAATGTTCAAAAGCTCCTGCTGGAGAATAACATAAAGCAAACTCGATCTGTTTATTGCAGTGGGCTCCAGGATATGCCCTCAAACTTTCAGCACCTCGAACATGTCATCTAAGGTGCTGAAGCTGTTTGAACAGCTAGGGTTTCTGTTTTCCCTTCTTCATGGACTCACAGATCCCCAGCTGTATTGCTACAAATATATTGACATATTTGCGCAGTAGAGGGAGCCCTCTGCATGTCAAATAAGCTTACTCTAGCTAAAATGTGTTTTATGTAGGATACATTCATTTTTACACTCTCTGCCATGGAAAGTTGTTTTCCATAAATCCACTGGGTCCTGGCAGGGGTTTTATGGAAAACAACTTGGTAGTGTAGGGGTTAATTCCAAATGTACAGATTATATTTTTAGCATCTAGAAACCAAGCTGAACTCCAAACCCGTAAATAATTTCCACAGTAGTCAGCCATGAAAAGACAATTTAAAACAACAAGTATTACCTTCTCTCTCAGCACAAATATGGTTTCAGTTGTGTGTGCCAGATCACACGTAATTGTATTATTATCATGCTTCATGCACCCAGTTCACCTTTGAACTCTGCAGTTTACACTTAATTTTAAAATTTACTGTGTTTTAATATAATTTATTAATATTACCATTCCCTCTAAGTTTTATTTCTTACGTTGCACAGAATAATTTTGATTTTTCTCTGATTAGTAAATGTATCTGTAGAATTCTACGGGAATCACTTTATTATTGTAAATTACTTACAGTTTTTTCCAATGTCACCGTCTGTCCCAGTAAAACTCTGCACAGTTTTAAGCATGAAACAAGTTACTTTGTAAAGCAATCCTACCAAACCGGACTGATATTAGAATTTTCTGCAGAAAATATTCAATAATTTAATGTACATGTAATTTCTAGCTATCCCGAGGACTCTGTAACGTTTACAAATGACTATGCTGAAATTGAATTATGCTGCCTCTACACTTTGCATTCCATTTCCATAACAGCATAACTTGTAGTATATGAGAAATTAGAGAAATCAATTAAAATGACATTGGGCGTGCGTTAACCCAACTCCCTGGATTTAATTAATGAACGTAAGATAGAATGTGCAGTATGAGAGTAATAACTATAATAGCATTGTACACATTTAAGTCTTTTCTAGGTGACTGGTTCATTTATCCGCTGTCTGGGAAATGTAATAATTTTCAATTACTCACAGAATTTAGGGTTAACAAATGTTCTTTTCACCACAAATCTGTTTGATATAAATAAAATGTTATTAAACTGTTGAGAGAAACATTTATAAATGTAAAAGTTATGAATAATTATTTCTCATTTAATTGTGCCAGGGAGCATTTAAACAAGAAAAAAAAATCATAATGCAGTACGCATAACAGAATAAATAATTTTAATAGGGTTCCAGTGTAAAGGATTTTATAATGTACAAATAATAACGTTAAAGAAATAAAAAATATTGATCAATTTTGAAAAAATAAAAATGAAACATAAATATTTTTTAGATAATTTACTCATACTGGCTGCCTTGTCTAATGTGTTGAAATTTTAAGGACATGTTCTGGACACAGTGGTTTTATGGAATATGACTTTTCATTACTTACGCAGTAAATATATATAGTCGTGTCCCACTGTATAAGTTCAATGTAGCTAAGCCATATTTAACAGGCAGAGACTGAGAGCTCCTTCTGCTGGCCAAAAAGTGTTACTGCATTTACATTATAGCTTGAGCTCTGTGTATCTGTGAAGGCAAAACAAAACATAAATCTTTTTTAGAAAGGATTTTACCAGGAAGGATACATTGAGATTTCTCTAGTTTTCAAGTATGTCCTGGGTGGCGAGTATGTACCGTTAGGTGTCTTGTCCAAGGACACTTACTGGAGAGGTTGCTCGCTGGGATCGAACCCATGACTCCACAGGCTCTCTCCATGCAGAGCAGTGATGTTACCTCTACTCCTAATTGAATCATATTGACTGCCTTGTCCAATGCGTTGAAATTTTAAGGGCGGGTTCTGGAGTCCATTTGCAAAGGAATTTTGCTTGTAATAAACACAATTCCTTTGCACTGCGCAGGAATCAGACCAGACCGAGTATACGGCAGTTAAAATATATAGATTAAAAATATATATATATATACTGAAATGGCAATTTACATGCTAATCTAAGCTTCAATTAGTCGAGTTGCTAATTGATTTATTAACTAGTAGAGTAGTATTATTATTAGCAATTAATTATCATATGTATCATTAAAATTATTTAATAAAAAAGACTTTACACAAATTGCAGCAAAACTATTTATTCAGTTTTAAAAAGACAATAAATTAAAATTTTATTGGTTACCTGTATTAGATAAAATAAAAATAGTTATAACATTATAATTATATTGTGAATTTTTCTATTACAAGAACTGTTACTTTGTCCCAAATCAGATTTTTTTATTATTAATTTTTTTATAAAAGATTTTACTAGGAAGGATACATTGAGATTTCTCTCATTTTCAAGTATGTCCTGGGTGGCGAGTATGTGCCGTTAGGTGTCTTGCCAAGGACTTACTGGAGAGGTTGCTCGCTGGGATCGAACCCATGACTCCACAGACTCTCTTCATGCAGAGCAGTGATGTTACCTCTACTCCCCCAGCCGGTATAATTATTATACAAATATAATATATCTAAAACAAACACAAAATCGGATTGAAGCAGAGTGAACAAATTATTTTAAAAAATACTGTAAGAATTGTTAATTCTTGATTACTCTTGTCCTAAATGGCCCTTAATCTTTTTAGACAGTAGGCTATTCAATAACAGTTCTAATGCACTTTAGTTTTGGAATCTAAAATTCGGTCCTGTTCACTGAGGCATCATGCTTTTGTTACACCTCGTTAATTTTGAGACAATCAGCGTTAAATGTCGATTATCCCAGGTTCTTAACATGGCACACAAAGTTAAAAGGTAAAACTTTGAACTTTCATTTCTAAATATCAAATATTGTAGACTAACGAAAACTAATTACTATTCTGCATTGCAATAGATAATAATGAATGTGAGTCCAAACCGCATTCTGTTAGTCAATGGTCCGTTAAAATATGTCAGCCGTCACTAAAATGTCACATGGATAGCTTTGTATGTCTTTTATGGTTGCTATTAAAATTATCTTTTTCAAAAAAATTAAAGATTCTTTTTTTAGTAGAAATGAACATTACATGCCCGCCTGACAGGCATATGGATCTTAACCCTTTCGCTACCAAACTTGAGTTAACTTGATTTTGTATTATATCAACCCCCATTTACATACCTTTCTAACCTCATCGTGACTAGGCGGTTTTACTATTGTCTGTCCGAATGTACCTACTGTTGTTTTTACATTTCTGCGCTGTTTATGTTTAGGTCTAATTTTCCTCTTGCTCGTTTATGGAACCCACACATATTATATACAGTTTTTCATTCCATTAAATGTACTTTATAAAGATACCATTATTTTCATCATATCTTTTAATTTATTATAAAAAAAATCTGAAATATGCTGAAAAAATTGAAAAAACACACTTTTTCGAACTTTAATCCCCAAAGTCTACAACTACAAGTCTACAACAACCAAAAAAGACCCAGGCAAAAAAGTTTAGAAATTTTGTCCTGAAATTAGAAATATCCAATTTTTACATGTTTTTGCTTTTTAACCCCTATACTGCTGAGCCATTTTCCCTCTGTGTGCTGAACTCATTTTGACCGTTTTATGATCTTCATGTTTAAATGTGATTTGCAGACACTGCCCTCTCCAGTGGTGCCTTTCTTTTTTTTCTTTATCTGCAGTGGTTCTGGAGAGATAGGTCGGAGCCCCCCTCCCCTTTCACTTTCTTCCCTGCAGGTGCTGGGAGCGCCTGTCAATGATATCATTGCAATGGCTGGGGCCTTAAAACCATTGGGCTGACTTCAAGGAAGTCAGTCCGGCGTGGGACCCCGGACCGAAAGTTGAGTATAGGGAGGGAGGTGTTAAAGGACCATGACGTACATAATACGTCCTTGGACCTTAAGGGGAATTTTCCCCAGGATGTACTTTGTATGTCAGTGGTCCTTAAAGGGTTAAAGCAAGATTAGTGTGTCCCTTGTGGAGAAATGTAATCCACTGTCTTTTCTCCTTCTCAATTTATTATACTGTAATCAAGATACAAGAAGCATTTTAACAAAAATTTCAGAAACTTTACTGCTGTATTACAACAGCCAGGGAGAGGGCAGAAAACATGGAGGGCTCTGGGGTTACTCACTGCTGTACAGGGATAAGATTCAGTGGGTTATAATGACTGGAAATCCATATACAGTACAGATACAAGGTGTTACTGTAATTTCCACGCACAGGTATTATACCTCATACAGATAATATTTTTTTATATTCTATTGGTATTCTACTGGAAGCTTAATTGCTATTAATTACATTATGATGAAAACAAACATCCATAAGCAAGAGATCTGACCATTTTTATCACAGTTACTGTATTTGACACAAAGGACATTTCTGCCTGTATGCTAATTCTGCAAACCATGTGTGAAATTGTGTAAAATAGGGGACACCATCTAGAGTTCAAAACCTTTAATCCCAACAACATTTCTGTAAATATAAACAATTATATCAAAAATTAAAAATGAGCAAATTAACATTTTAATTTTTTTTAACTATCTCACAACAACAATTTCTGTGCTAAATTTCTGTTTAACCCTATATTTCATTGTCATCTTTGCATCCAATGTTTCAAATAAATGTTATCATAAAAAGTTTTTCAACAAAATTCACTCAGTAGATGCATTTCTACACAATCCTAATCTGTAAGAAATACCTACAAATAAATTGGTTGACACAGTAATGCAATGTTTATTTAAAATCACCTATAGAATACAATTTGTGGGAATTTGGAGATATTATATTGCCATATTGTGTGATGGTCAGCACTGCCTCAAGGTCCTACTTCATAAGTTTCTATGATGAGTATGTATAGATTTTCAATATGAGAGGCAAGGGACTGTGCAGACCTAGACTGCATTGAGAACAAGTACATGAACATATTATACGTATGTTTTTCTGACTTTAGCTAAAATACCACTGAAATTCAATCTAAAGCAAGGCTGTCCAATTTACAACCCCCCCCCCCAGATCTTGAGATGTTGGGAATCATGGGAGTTGTAGTTCAGACACATCTGGTGGGCATAGTTTGACAGCCCTGATTTAGAGTACTAGTTGGTTTTCTCCTTTTTTCCTGGGCGTTACTTATGCATTCTGTTTTCCAAATAAATTCTACGTTTTTTTTTTATATACTCAAAATATTGTTTGCATTGAAACTTATTAATTTTAATGTTCATGAAGTTTAAAAAATGATGAGGAACTCCTGAATAAACTGATATTAAACCTTAAGAAGCAACATGTTTTTATTTTACACATTTTTCTTTTTTTTTAACACATTTTAACGTCGAATTAAGAATCTGATATTTGGCTGATAACTATTTATGAAAAGGAAAATGCATAATTCATTGTCCAGACCTCCATTAATTTGACAGACTGTCATCTATTAACTTTGCGGATTCCATATCGCTGATTTATGATACAGTTTAACAGATTGTTGATCAATTTTCCTCTGTGACTACAGGAACTTTACAAATAACTAAATAAATTATATGTTTAATTTCTAGGAAGCTGCCAAGGAAATACAAATCTACCCTGTATGAATCCTTATTTTAGTAACACCATTAAATTTTACATGATGCAACTCCGCTTGTGTTTTATTCAGCATGTTGTTTCTGCTGTGGCATAATTCAGTGCAATATGTTTATACATAGGTTTTATGATATGAGTTTTTTTTAAAAATAGGCTGTAAAATAGAAATGTATATTTATAGCGTGTTTCAGGCCTCGACAAATGCAGATGCTCGGGGGCCCAATGCACCTGAAAAATAACCCTGGTGACTACTTCCTTCCTTTATGCAGGTTTGTTGACTGCTACAACCTCACCTCTTCCTTCCTAGTCACTGCCAACATGTACTTCCTCTGTTTGCCAGTATCGGCAGTGTTTTGTCCAATGGCTGAAGACTGGCCACATCTATCTCTTCATTTACACAACAGCTAAAAACCACCCGATTTTATAGTTTGGCAATAGCTATGGTTGTTTAGTTTTGTGGCCTGAGATAGAGCAGACAAAAATAATCTGTCCCAGGCAGTGGCGTAGCGTGGGTTGTCTGCACCCGGGTCCAGCCAAGAATTATGCCCCCCCAACCTGTGGACACGTTTGCATGCCCCGATTCCCTTCCACCATTAGGGCATTGAACCCCTTAACTGTGATACAATGTAATGTGCAGAGTGTATGAGCGTATCACAGAGCTTCACAGCAATAAAACCCACAGTAATGTGCAGCTTACACATGGATATATATTGCCCCCAGCACCTCAAACATGAATATATTTGCCCCCAGCACCTCAAACATGAATATATTTGCCCCAGCACCTCAATCATGAATATATTTTCCCCAGTAGCTCAAACATGAATATATTTGCAACAGCACCTCAAACATGAATATATTTGCCCCAGCAGCTCAAACATGGATATATTTGCTCCCAGTAGCTCACACATGAATATATTTGCCCCAGTAGCTCAAACATGAATATATTTGCCCCAGAAGCTCAAACATAAATATATTTTCCCCAGCACCTCAAACATGAATATATTTGCCCCAGTAGCTCACACATGAATATATTTGCCCCAGTAGCTCAAACATGAATATATTTGCCCCAGAAGCTCAAACATAAATATATTTACCCCAGCACCTCAAACATGAATATATTTGCCCCAGTAGCTCAAACATGGATATATTTGCTCCCAGTAGCTCAAACATGAATATATTTGCCCCAGTAGCTCAAACATGAATATATTTGCCCCCAGTAGCTCAAACATGAATATATTTGCCCCAGCACCTCAAACATGAATATATTTGCCCCGGTAGCTCAAACATGGATATATTTGCTCCCAGTAGCTCACACATGAATATATTTGCCCCAGCACCTCAAACATGAATATATTTGCCCCAGTAGCTCAAACTTGAATATATTTGCTCCCAGTAGCTCACACATGACTATATTTGCCCCAGGCAGCACCTCAAACATGGATATATATTGCCCCCTTACTCACTGGCTCTGAGGGCCCGCGGGTCGGTAGGGGGGGCCGGTTTGGGGCATCATAGTGGGTACCCACTGGTTTCCTTGTGATGGTCATCAGTGCTCTTAACAGGCAGCCAGCGGCGCACTCTGTAAATGCCGCGGTGGTGCCTGCAGCGTGCCTGCATCCCAGTCTAAAACTGGAGCAGGCACGTTGCACTGGCGCCGCACCTCACCACGGCGTTTCCAGAGTGCGCCGCTGGCTGCCTGTGTGCACTGATGACGATCACAGGGCAGGGAAACCGGCGGGGGCCCACTATGGCACCCCAAAAAAAACTGCGCCCAGGGCCACTGCACCCCCAGCCCCCCCACGCTACGCCACTGGTCCCAGGGTCTTTATTTTACCCTTTTCTATCCACAAACACACTGGGTTTATGCTTTGTATTTCTCTGGTTATGTCACCTCACCTAAAAGAGAATTGCCTTGACATGAACAAGTAGGCTTGCTACGTTCATGGCCTTTTAAAGTAATTTTTTTCAAAAAACTTATTTTTTTTAATATGAAGGTAATTGGGATTCTGAGCAACTGTGACAAAAATATTGCTAAAAATAAAATCTAGGCATACCTGCTGAAAATACAAGATACATTATAAGTACGTATATATTTGCTCCATATAGGGTTTTCAGCTATGTTAACCTCCTAAAGCATCCTTGTAGAGTGGTGACTGACCTCACAGCTCTCCCTTGTTTCTGTCCTCTCACTGACTTTTATACTAAAGGTTTGCCAGTGAGTGTGGTGACTCATCCTTATAACCTCATTCTTTAAAAAAGGGGTAGGATGAAGGTAATAAGGTTGGAGTGGAGGAGTAGGAAGGAGGCCTCCGTGCTCTGAAGATGGAAGGAGGGGAGAGAGAAGAAGAAGGAGTTAGGAAGTGGGACAGCGTAAAGTGAGGTCTGGGCTGAGGCAATCAAGGAAGATTCTAGACAAAAAAGGCACAACAGCATCCTTTATTAGATCCCTGCCCCAACTGGTTGTGTGAGTCTTCTGAGGATCTTTAATCCCATGAACTCTACCCAATAGCACCATATTCTTGAGTGTTTTTGGTAAGTGGGATTTTTTTGAAGTGGAAAACACTTTGAGTGTATAGATTTCTTCGACTCCTGCGACCAACTCCCCTAGCATTGGGACATGTTTTGTGAGCCAATACTGATGCATAAGATGTAATCAGCAGAAGGTATAGAACTGCCAACCTCTTCATTTTCTTCAAAGGTAGGCCTATATGTCAAAGTAGGAAGATTTATTGTGTAAAGGTCAGGGCAATATGAGTGCGCTCATGTACGAGATCATTAACCATAGACCAAAAAGGAGCTGATGAAGAAGCAGTTACCCAGCTATCAAAGTATGAGCCATTGTGGTTATCACAGAGCCAGCAAGGGAAGTCAGCATTTTGGGTGAGTTTAACTATTTTTGTTTGTCCTTTACCAAAAAGTCATGAGGTGTTATGATATACTCTGGAATTTATTGGAGAGAGATAGTACAGTGTAGAGCAGCCTTTCAATGTCCCATGAAAAGTCAGACTGTGTCTCAGTCGTCTGTAAAATGGTATAAGAAAGGGAATTGCTGTAATGTTGAAGAGGCAATCAAATGATATTTGCTGGTGTGTAAGATAAAAAGGTGGAGGACTTGGCTAAAGGATTTGGTCCCTTACTGTGTCCTGTGAAATAGGCTAAAAATACTTTTTTTCCCCATTAAATGCAGACCTTGTCTCTTGTTTCTAGCAGAATGTCATTGAGGTGAAGAAATAACTCTACCAGGGAGATATGAATAAAAGTATGAATAAGGGAGTGAGGTTGGAGAACAGTGCAAGACAATATCAGAGTTTCTTTCATACATTCAAACTAGTCTTTATCAAAGGATTTCCCATGATCCCACTTGGATTACTAAGTTGGGTAGCCAGGGAAGAATCCACAGAGAGTCTCCTGCCACCTTTCCCTCCAGATCCACCCTCATTTCAGAAGAACTGGATGACCAATGGTGGGTGGAGTAGAGGTAACATCACTGCTCTGCGTGAAGAGAGCCTGTGGAGACATGGGTTTGATCCCAATGAGCACCTCTCCAGTAAGTGTACTTGGGCAAGACACCTAATGGTACATACTCGCCACCCAGGACATACTTGAAAACGAGAGAAATCTCAATGCATCCTTCCTGGTAAAATCCTTTCTCAAAAAAAAAATCAGAAGAGAAGAGAAGAGATGGGCATGTAAATTTGAGCATGCCAGATGAGAGTTTCTGTCATTTTACATAACTTGGTTGAAGTCAGATTTGAGGTTATTGAAGAATGGCAGGGACGATGTATTGGGTAAAGAAGAGGTAGCAGGGCATGGTGAAGATCTATAGCTGTCTATCAGCCTCCATAACTGGATTTCCTTCCTAAGGGGTCCTATTGTTCCAGCAAAGGAGATTCTATAAATGTTTGAGAGGTTTGACATGAGACAAACTACCAAATATCTCATTTTATCCCTATTCCCAGTAAATCAGACTGTGTCCCAGACACAGCTTTTCATTGGTTGTGAATGCGAGAGCCCCAGTTCCATAATTTCAAGATGTATTTATCAGCATAATATAGATATTGTGCTTTATGACATTCTAGTACATTTACAGAAGTCTGGACCATTGCTACTGTTAGAAACATGACTTAACATTATGTGGAGGGGTTAAATGTGAAAACTTTTAATTCTGCAACTTATTCAGCAGTATAGAGGATTCTTAGAAGGATATATTAATAATAGTTGTTTCCAGTTTTATCCTATTTGTTTTAAAAAATCTAATGCTTTGTTTTCTTAAGGATTCTTTTGTTGGTATTGTGTAAAATTACAAAGTATTTCTGAATGTTGGCAACTGATTTACTTCTCGTTAGACACTCCAGTGGTTTTTCAGAATAATAATTATAGAGCCAATCTCGTTAAAACATCGACCTTGATTAATGGTGCAAAAAATAGACCGAGGCTACCTTTAGTCACACAAAAACATTTAATTAGCCTTTTGTTGCTTATAATGAGTGTCTATCAACCTAACGTTTATGTCCCAAAAAGGATTGAGTTGCTTACTCTTACAGCTTCTCATGAAATAGTCGATAATCTTCTTTCAATTGTTTCTCAGAGTATATCCTTGTTATTTGATCTTTTACTGTTGAAGCTTCCCATAAAAACAGAATCTGCAATGATCAATTCTTTGTACCGGCATGCTTGTAACAACACTATGTGTCAAAACCAGTGATAACACTGATAAAGTATGTAGCACTATCATTTACATAATGTTTCTGAATCACCCTACAGAGCAAACGAAAATGTTGCTGGCTTTCATGTCTATATTTTTAAACACACTTTGTCTATCGCTAATTAATATGATAAACAATAATTGCAAATTACTTTATTGTGACTTAATGGCCAGTTGTGCATCTACAGTTTAATCCCATCACTACCAAGAGGTTTTTCAAAACAACCACTGGCTCCTGACAGTATTTTTTGAAAAGTCATTAATTATACAGTAAGAAATATTTGGGAATATTCCCATTGTATTCCGAACTGTAATAACCCTAGTGGCAGGTGGATGTCACCATCATCTGGCCAAAGGGATTTACTGCAGTTCAGGGCTCTGTGAAGGATCAGCTGGGGAGCTGTCCATTTGAGACATCCCCTAACTGGTTTTAAAAAGTGTTAGAACTTCGGGAATTATACCCATAGTGCTAAATGTTTAGGGGCATGTTCTGGACTAAAAATGCAAATGAAATTAGTTTGCTACAAGCAAATTTAATTTGTAATGATACAGCATAGCTTCAGATCATGTTAACACAATCTCAGGCTGCTGTGTCTGCTACTGCTGTTTGTGTAAACATGATCACATCTGTGAAGGAGTTAAAACTTGTGAACTAGAAAAAGTAGCAAAAAAAAAGCAGAATGGTTTGTGGCGGGGATGGTGTGTACTGTTTTATGTTTATTGACGTCAATAACATTTTTCATATAAGCCTTACTTCCCATCATATAGCATCTCCATGTCCCTCACTTGTACCCTCCCATTATCTCTCCCTTTTCTCCCATATCTTAATACATACTTCCCCAACTCTATTAACCACTAATGTATATCTTTCATCGCATCCTAACACCTTTTCCCCATATCCCCTATGCTCTCTTGTCTCATCTGTCACTTGCATGTATTCGATATGCTCCATTTTCACTCATGTCTACTGACTCTCTTGCAGTTTTCCATACCTTTTATCTTGTGTACCCACCCAATATAACCAGCAGCCAAGATTTTTGAATTTCCCTTTGCCGGTCACTGTATCTGTCACTAGCGAAATCATTACGCAGAGAGCGTGCTGACATCACCTCTCTGAGACCAATCACTGTAGCGAGTGGTCTCAGAGAGGCAGGCAATGAATCAGATCTGTGCATGCGCACAGCTCCGATCCATCATTCTGTGTAGGTGCTACAGAACTTGCGTACGAAAAGTGTGATAGTCAAGTAGTAGAGCGCAATTTGCATTTCCTACACTACGAAAGTTGTCAATAAAGAGTAAGTCCCTATGAATGCGCACAAGATAGGGAGGGTGTCTTCAGTTTATGATGGTGCAGCCTGTGCAGAAGGTGTATGAACAGCAGTGTTCTGCTACTGCTGGGGTTTAAAGTGTAAGGATTGAAATACCTTCAAGGGCGCAAGTTGTGTAGGAGTGAAAATTGCACAGAAAAGCTTCAGGGACTTCTGAGTTCACGAATCCTTGAGCTGAAGAGGAGGAGCAGTGCGTAGTGAGGGAGAAAAGGTGAGTAAATTCACCAAAATAAAAAAGTAATTGGAAGAGGTTGTCATCAGCATATGTCCAAATTTTTAACCCCTTCACTACCGTGACCATGTATACATGATCAGTGGTAGCAGACACAGTAGCCTGAGATCATGTAAACACGATCTGGGGCTCTGCTGTATGAAATTTGTTTGTTGCAAACAACTTTCTTTTGCTTTTGAGCTCCTAAAGGTGCTCCCAAAATTTTAGACCTGTGGGCATAATGCCCAAGGTTTAAAACTGTTTAAAACCGGCTTGGGATGTCCCTGATATAAAATACTTTTCCAAAAATCCAATGGTTCCAGCAGTGGATTTTTAGAAAAACACTTGGTAGCGAAGGACTTTAGGGCAAAAACAGAGAACAGTTTTTTCGATACAGTACTCCTTTAATAGCAAAACCACAGATTAAAAACTCAGAAGTAAGAACTGATAGATCTGACAGCAATTCATTGCAGATATGTGTCAAGTAATAGTAGCAACAACACATGTATTTATTTGACATATAGCACGACTTGCCCGGAATTGTTTATAATTTTTTTACATGTTACTGCAACAAAACCAAAACTATGATTTTAATAACTTGCAGCAATTTACAATGTAGTAGAAAATTCAAAATGCACTAGACAAAGCAAAATTTGCTCGTTGATTGCAAGTGTGTGTGCTTCACCCTGAAGTAACCTGCCAGCCATTTCAAGGCCTCATCTACATAAGCCTGAAATACTTACGGAGAGTCTGAGGAGGACCAGAGTGAGGCCTGCTGTAGACTTGAAACCAGCCAATGAGAACTGTTGGGGTGGGTGGGAAGTCTGAATGTTGTCACCATAAATACCTGTGTCTTTGTGCTGAATAAATGAGTCTCCTGTTTGAACATACAGCTTGCCTGGTGTCTCATTCAGAGCTGCAATCAGCTAACCTGGGAAGACACTTATCGGTCCTTCCAATCCTGCCATTGGTGTAGAGCAGTGGCCAGAAAGAGTGGATTGAAAAGAGTGTATTGGCTGCTCGGGGCATCGAATATGGAGCGATTAGAAGGCCGGGCCGACCTTTGTGAGGGAGTGTCTGGAGAGTCGGACAGGAAGGGTCCTTGACAAAACAGCTATAGTAATTCTACTATTAACTCTATCTCTAAAACAAGCACACATAGTAACCCTGACACTAGTACTAAATCAAACAAGAATACTAACCCTAACCCTAAAAGTTACCTTAAGTCTAATCCTAAAACAAGATGAAATAGTACATGAAAAGTGATGCCCTTCGGTATTTCATATGCTTCGTTTGAAATGTTTTACAAGTTTGTGCATTATCTGAAAAGTGTTGAAAAGTGTGAACAATGTGCATTACATGAAAAGTGATGCCCTGGGGGTATATTTCATATGTTAGTATGAACAAGTTCATGAGGGTATAGAGGAGGATATAGGACTATTATAAAGTGGGTATAGAGGAAGTAAAGTGGGGGGTATAGAGAGGGGTAGGGAAATTTTTGACTTAGTCCAATATTTTCAGAGTTGGTAATTTCCAAAATGCTTCCAAATCCAAAATATTTGGATTACATAATTGGTAACATCCTACTGAACTAAATTGTTCAACCGTGCACTTGTTGAAAACAAAGCATAAAGCAATGTTGCAGTTCAAAGCCAGCAAAATCTTTATTAGGTAATATATAAACATGAATTGTGTATTTGTATCAGCTGTGTTAAAAAAAAATGAGATCCAGTGATCGGCTTCATGACCTCAAATTGCAAATGTTTCTAGATGGTTTTTCTATAAACTAATAGCTCTAACTCACTAAATGGAAACATTTTGCACGAAGATAAAAAAAAAATTGAAAGTATAAGCTTCTCGCTTAAAAAAGAGTGTATAATCTAAGTTCTATTAAAGGAAATACAGCTATTAAAAATGATTCCTTTAAAGATTAAGTCAATATGTGTGGGAAGAAAATCTTGGCCTTGGGAAAACTCACCCAGTTTGAGAGTTGCTATATTTAGAATAAAAAGTATTTAATTAAAAAGTCTTTCTGTGTCATTGAAGTGTACAAGACACAAATGTTGTAATTTTTCAGGGTTCCACAATCACAGGATAAAAAGACGTTCTGAAGAGGAAAAATAAATCTGACATGTTGTCCGTTAAAGCACAGAAAGAAAACAATAGGTTGTGAGTGTTATTTTAAGGTCATGCTTTAAAATATATGTCAGGTTAATAAGCATAGAATAAAAAAGTGTAGATTGACATACAGTATTTCTTCACTTAATTGGAAAGGGTGACTAAAGAATTGCATATATGAAAGGCAGAAGAGCTAGAATAGAAAATAGCAGGTTTCAGAATTTCTCCAATTCAACTATTTTGACAAAATATATACTGTACAGTCAGGTCCAGAAATATTGGGACATCGACACAATTCTAACATCTTTGGCTCTATACACCACCACAATGGAGTTGGAATGAAACAAACACAATGTGATTTAACTGCAGACTGTCAGCTTTAATTTGAGGGTATGTACATCCAACTCAGGTGAACAGTGTAGGACTTAACAGCAGTTTGCAGATGTGCCTCCCACTTGTTAAGGGACCAAAAATAATGGGACAGAATAATAATCATAAATCAAACTTTCCCTTCTTAATACTTGATTGCAAATCCTTTGCAGTCAATCACAGCCTGAAGTCTGGAACGCATAGACATCACCAGATGCTGTGTTTCATCCCTGGTGATGCTCTGCCAGGCCTCTACTGCAACTGTCTTCAGTTCCTGCTTGTTTCTTGGGCATTTTCCCTTCAGTTTTGTCTTCAGCAAGTGAAATGCCTGCTCAATGGGATTCAGGTCAGGTGATTGACTTGGCCATTGCATAACATTCCACTTCTGTCCCTTCAAAAACTCTTTGGTTGCTTTTGCAGTATGTTTTGAGTCATTGTCCATCTGCACTGTGAAGCGCCGTCCAATGAGTTCTGCAGCATTTGGCTGAATGTGAGCAGATAATATTGCCCGAAACACTTCAGAATTCATCCTGCTGCTTTTGTCAGCAGTCACATCATCAATAAATACAAGAGAACCAGTTCCATTGGCAGCCATACATGCCCACGCCATGACACTACCACCACCATGCTTCACTGATGAGGTGGTATGCTTAGGATCATGAGCAGTTCCTTTCCTTCTCCAAGCTCTTCTCTTCCCATCACTCTGGTACAAGTTGATCTTGGTCTCATCTGTCCATAGGATCTTGTTCCAGAACTGTGAAGGCTTTGTTAGGTGTTGTTTGGCAAACTCTAATCTGGCCTTCCTGTTTTTGAGGCTCATCAATGGTTTACATCTTGTGGTGAACTTTCTGTATTTACTCTGGTGAAGTCTTCTCTTGATTGTTGACTTTGACACACATACACCTACCTCCTGGAGAGTGTTCTTGATCTGGCCAACTGTTGTGAAGGGTGTTTTCTTCACCAGGGAAAGAATTCTTCGGTCATCCACCACAGTTGTTTTCCATGGTCTCCCGGGTCTTTTGGTGTTGCTGAGCTCACCGGTGTGTTCCTTCTTTTTGAGAATGTTCCAAAAAGTTTTTTTGGCCACGCCTAATGTTTTTGCTATCTCTCTGATGGGTTTGTTTTGTTTCTTCAGCCTAATGATGGCTTGCTTCACTGATAGTGACAGCTCTTTGGATGTCATCATGAGAGTTGACAGCAACAGATTCCAAATGCAAATAGCACACTTGAAATGAACTCTGGGCCTTTTATCTGCACATTGTTATTGGGGTAATGAGAGATTATCACACACCTGGCCACGGAACAGCTGAGAAGCCAATTGTCCCAGTACTTTTGGTCCCTTAACAAGTGGGAGACACATCTGCAAACTGCTGTAATTCCTACACCGTTCACCTGAATTGGATGTACATACCCTCAAATTAAAGCTGACAGTCTGCAGTTAAAGCACATTTTGTTTGTTCCATTCCAACTCCATTGTGGTGGTGTATAGAGCCAAAGATGTTAGAATTGTGTCGATGTCCCAATATTTCTGGACCTGACTGTATATATGCACCAATCACTAATTTATCTCAGTGTTCCTACTGTAGTAAATTATCATCTGCATCTCAATATTTTCTAATTAGTATGGAGTGTTAAGACTCAGGAAATTGTCCTGCTGGTGAATGCTGATCTGGAATTCAGGGATTTTTTTGCAAAGCTTCTCCTGCCACCGTTTGGATTTTACTTTTGAAATGCAACATGTATTGATATTACAACATCAAAGATGTTGAAACTCTGCAAAAACACAGATGTTTATTGAATAGTCCCAATTGCTAAAACAAAATACAACAGTTCTTTAGTCATTCAAGACTTTTCATAGGTTTATAACCCTAAGCTCTGTTGAAAAATGGTGGAAATTTAGTTCACAATATATGGCCATAAATTGCTTAAGCCTGTCAACAAAGGCCAATGTATTTCACCTTTTGCTTCTCTATGGGGCTTTCACTGCTGTTGAACAGGCCCTGAATTTGCTTGCATTTCACCAAAATTTGGTGAACTGTCTTCTTTCTGAATGGCCACGAAAGTGCACCGTTTGGGGAAATTCTCTGGTGCAATTTCGGGGCCAGATCGTCTTTCTCTGAATAACTTATATATTAACACGTCTATTCACTAAAAGGTGAAACTCCGGAGAAGTGGCCGAAGAGAACAATTTAGACCAAATAGCCTATTTGGAGACAATTTTTCTGATTTGGCTATTTTGACCTAGAATTTTGACTTCTCCTGCCACTTCGCTAATGGTGAAACTCAGGAGAATAGACCTGATGGTATATATGAGTAAAGTCTCAAAAAAATTGCTATATACAACATAGCTATCAATATTCAACAAAAATTGTGAGCATATGTTAAAGATCCTACATATACAATCGTGTTTTGTACTGTGAAACAAATTATCAAGATGCAAGAAATTATGACCATCATAATGGGATGACTCTTTAGGGATTGTGGACGAACACACAGATAAGTGTAAGTAAAGCTATTAATATTGTGTGCCAAATTAGAAAACTGTTACAGTTAAATATAAAATACAACAATAAACACACTGTATTACATATCACACATAATGGAATTAGAATACTTAGTCCTCATGGCTTGGCTCTGCACCCCTTGGTCATGCTGCCCCTCTGCTCTGCTGGCCGTTCTCAGACAGCTTCTTGGGTAGACTTCTCTGCCCTGGCTTTGTTAGGTATTTTCAGAGAAACACAAAATGGATGCCTGCAGCCATCTTGTTTAATCGTATATCTATATTTTTATATGTAAAGTCTTTCTCAACTTTATCCTAGTTTTAGAATGAACTCAGAGATTTTTTTAGAAATAAGTTCATTTGAAGGTAAACTATAAGAGTTATGTGTGTTTAAAAATAATTGTTAGGCTATAATCGGTAGACATTATGACGCTAAGTCTTTATTTGATATATGGTAGACTCTTAAGTGCTAGACACATCAGAGACAATTTATAGGTCTGTTTTCTTTGAATTAAAGATATTTTTATTTTCTGGTATAAACATTTAAGTTAAAATATATGCAACAATATATGTATAGCTATGCATAAATATATTTATGACAAGTATATATATATAATCAATATATATTCTATAATAGTAGCACAGAAAATAATATTAAGAAATATTTTGAAGTATATTATAACAGTAGTTACTGAAGAATAGAAATAAGCTGTTTTAACTGAAGAATAGAAGTATTCTGCTGATTTAATTGCAAAGGAATATTAATTGATAAGAATAGCTCAGAAAACCTTGAATAAGCAGGTTGGTAGAGAAAGAGGGCTTTAAATATTAAATCAAATATGACAGTTCCAGACACCAGTCTGTAAGACAGAGAAGGTTCTTTTGTTCAAAATAAGATAAGGGGATTGACCTATGCCCTGTGATAAGGAAATTCAATTTAATTTGTGATATTTTATTTGAAAAGCATAACTGCCATCTTGTGGTATAGTAAAGGTTTTCTGGAACTCATAGGTCAGTTTTCTGGAACTCATAGGTATACACTATATGCAAAGTAGAGAGGTATGTAATAAGTGACGTAGATTTCTCTATAACAAAACAGAACACAATGAGTAGAGAGCATTCATCCAGGCATTCATTTCATTCATTCAGTCATTCAGACCACACTTCACTTCTCCCTCTCGGGATTTCAAATCTCTCACTCTCATGTATTGACTCGTCTCTATCATATCACCAGAACATGCTCAAGGAGATGCTAGAAAAAAAGATATTCTCACAAAGAAACATAGAAACTAAGATATAATATCTTATAAATATTCTCACATATTCCAAAATAATATATTATATACAAAGAATTTATTGCTGCTGTAAGAAGACTGCAGAAACGTTTCCAGACCTTGGACAGGTAATGTATGAAAAACAAATAGTGGCATTAATGTAAATATATATATAGTTGTGTATTTTGCAATAGATATAGACTGAGATTTATCTCAGGTACCGTTAGATCTGGAATCTTTGAAAATATTTCTAACCTGCAGTATAGAAATATCATAAAGAAGAATCTGATAAAAGGATATAATTTATCCTAAAGTATTTGTTGCAATGATATACAAACATATATATTGAATTTTGAAGTTACTGTGATTGAAGTATTAAACAGGGATATTATAATCTATAACTCAAAAAGCAGAAGATTAAAAGCTAAATTCTTGTTATTAGGGGAGGATTCACTATATAGGTTTTTATTACTCTAGAAATAGAATTAGTGATAGCTTCATCTTTTTGTAGATCCAGGTAGCACAAGGAGATATACATATATACAGTGGCAAGAAAAAGTATGTGAACCCTTTGGGATTATGTGGAGTTTTGCATGAATTGGTCATAAAATGTGCTCTGATCTTCATCTAAGTCACAACACTTTTAAAAACACAGTCTGCTTAAAATAATACAACACAAACATTATATGTTTTCATGTTTTTATTGAACAGAACATGTAAACATTCATAGTGCAGGGTGGAAAAAGTATGTGAACCTTTGGACTTAATAACTGGTTGACCCTCCTTTGGCAGCAATAACCTCAACCAAACGTTTCCTGTAGTTGCAGATCAGACCTGCACAATGATCTGGAGTAATTTTGGACCACTCCTCTTCACAAAACTGTTTCAGTGTAGCAATATTCTTGGGATGTCTGGTGTGAATCGCTCTCCTAAGGTCATGCCACAGCATTTCAATCGGGTTGAGGTCAGGACTCTGAATGGGCCACTCCAGAAGGCGTATTTTGCTTTGTTGAAGCCATTCTTTTGTTGAATTACTTGTATGCTTTGGGTCATTGTCCTGTTGCATCACCCATCCTCTGCGGAGTTTCAGTTGGCGGACAGATGGTCTTACGTTTTCCTGCAAAATGTCTTGATAAACTCTGGAATTCATTTTTCTATCAATGACAACAATCAGTCCAGGCCCTGAGGCAGCAAAGCAGCCCCAAACCATGATGCTCCCTCCGCCATGTTTTACAGTGGGGATGAGGTTTTGATGTTGGTGTGCTGTGCCTTTTTTTCTCCACACAGTGTTGTGTGTTTTTTCCAAACAACTCAATTTTGGTTTCATCTGTCCACAGAATATTTTGCCAGTAGTGCTGTGGAACATCCAGGTGCTCTTTTTCAAACTTCAAACGTGTTGCAATATTCTTTTTGGACAGCAATGGCTTCCTCCGTGGTGTCCTCCCATGTACTCCATTCTTGTTTAATGTTTTCCTTATTGTAGATGTGTCAACAAAAATGTTAGCATGTGCCAGAGATTTCTGTAAGTCTTTAGCTGACACTCTAGGATTCTTCTTTACCTCATTAAGCATTCTGCGCTGTGCTCTTGCAGTCATCTTTACAGGATGACCACGCCTAGGGAGAGAAGCAACAGTGCTGAACTTTCTCCATTTGTAGACAGTCTGTCTTACCGTGGACACATGAACATCAAGGCTTTTGGAGATACTTTTGTTACCCTTTCCAGCTTCATGCAAGTCAACAATTCTTGATTGTAGGTCTTCTGAGAGCCCTTTTCTGCGAGGCATCGTTCACATCAGGCAGTTCTTCTTGAAACCAGTAAACCCGAAACTGGTGTGTGTTTTTAAAGGGCAGGACAGCTTTTAGCAACACATCCAATAATATCACACTGATTGGACTCAAGGTTGGCTCACTCCTGGCTCCAATCAGCTCTTGGAGAAGTCATTAGGCTAGGGGTTCACATACTTTTTCCACCCTGCACTGTGAATGTTTACATGTTCTGTTCAATAAAAACATGAAAACATATAATGTTTGTGTTGTATTATTTTAAGTAGACTGTGTTTTTCAAATTGTTGTGACTTAGATGAAGATCAGAGCACATTTTATGACCAATTCATGCAAAACTCCACGTAATCCCAAAGGGTTCACATACTTTTTCTTGCCACTGTATCTACAAGATACTAGCTTGTTTTAAATACTGTTTTGCTGGGAATACATGTTAATTGTTTTCTTTAAGCAGGATGTTTATTAAGTGACCTAACCATCTATGTATTAACTACTATCTGATTAAAAGTAAATGGTATTAACCATATATATATACAGTTACTAACAGGATAATATATGTTAAAAGCTAGAGATCTGTGTGCTGATGGATGATGTTGTGTTTTATAAATCTTTGATCATGTTGTGAGATTAAAATCTTTTTGCATACGTAATAAATATATATATATTTTTATCTAAGCTGGTTGGTTCTATTTTTTAAAACTAAAACACGTACAATTAGAAGAATTTAGGAGAATTTCTGAGAAATACAAACAAGATAAATTTGTTGTTGTTTATATCTCGTATAAATTTCTTACCTGATACTATCTCCGACAGCTTCCAGCCAGACTATCCTCCACATCAGAGAGACTTTGAGACCAAAATGGACTCCTTGGAACTCCCAACTCAAGTCAAAATGGCCTGGTTTCTTATACAGCTATTCTAGAAGATTATTGTAGGGAGTCACCAGTTGAAGACTCTTAAAGGTGTTATTTATTCCTTTTGTAGTCAGGTCCAGAGATGACAGCAGATGTTATTTGCCTTTACTAACTCTTATGGACATCTGAAGAAGTGTCATCAAAACAGAATCTTTTAATATGTAGGGCTTCTGTTTATATGTAGAAAAACTTGTTTACACCAACCCATAGAAGAAGACAGAAAGTCTGCCGAAGTTTCAATCTTACTGTCTTCATTCAAGTGTTGTGGAATGGTAGCGGTTCCATTCGCACCCTTTAATTGTACCTGCCCTGATTTGCACATAAATGACCCAAACTTACTTGATGAGATTGCCATTGCCCTTTCCCATTATTCATGAGACATAACAATCTTTAGTTTAGACATATCAATTCTTACAAAGACAATATGGAACATTATTGTATACACATTGCGCAAACAAGCATGTAATAATTACACATTTTACCCAAATAAACATTATAACAATTTTTATATAATTTGCATAATGTGCACAATGGAACATTTCCTATATACACAAACTAATGCTTAGAAAATCCAACGCAAATAGACATTTTTTGTTAACGATAACCAGCAGCAATTACTATGTATTTACATCATGAACTGGATAAGGAGCATTCAAAATTAGAAGGTTAATGGGGGGAATAGGATGAGGCAGTTCACCCAGCAGGGCTGGACTGGGACAAAAAAGCGGCCCTGGACTTCATCCAGACTGATCCACTCCAATATGCAAACACGCAGGGACAGATTAAAATCTCTATGGGCTGGAGCTAAGGATTTTGTTTGGAATTTTTGGAAATGAATGAAATGTAAACATATTTTATATTTTTATAAATTGTGTGCAATTTCGGTGCTTTGTGTTTCGCTGCACTTCAGCGCTCTTCGGTGATTCCATTTCGCCAAAAATACAGTGAATTCACTATTTTTGTAAATGTTCACCGTGTTTTGCTGAAAATGGAAACAGTTATCGGACGTTGGCGAAAACTGCCGAATTGCGCCAATGACCGCTGAATCATGCCGAACTGGCATCGGATAATGCCTCTGAACTGCAATAAAAGTCCAGTGTGCAAATTTAAGATAGCGATCAGAGGCATAGCTGGGGGTCTCTTAAATACCTAGCTAAAATGTGATGGGGCCACTACACAGGAGGAGAGGGGACAGAGGTGTAGAGGTCCCAAGGTCCTTCTCAAAAGGTGGAGTCATGATGCCCATAACTCTGAGTGGCAGCATGATAAGGTTGAACACACACGGCAAGGGTGTGTAAAACTAGACACCTGGGGTTAAGTTTATTCATTAGGTGTGTGTATAAGTGCTGGATGTAGCACAGGACATACTGGGGGCATGATATGGTGCCAACATATAAAGCAGAAAATGGGTCAGATCAAGGGAGTGGTCTGATCTCCCTGGTGTACCGCTCGTGTGTGGTATGCTTAGAGGGCATACATGCAGAAAGGAGAGAGGTGTGCATGCATTTGCAAAGGTCACTCACGCATGCACTGCGAGTCATAGTGGCCGCTAATGATGACGCGTTAAGATCGCATCTGAGCAGAGCCGTCTTTAACGCGGGGCAAAAGGGACAGCTGCCCCGGGCTCAGTCATTGTTGAGGGGCCCAAAGCAGCTGCTCCTTAGGCCCACGTACATTGTCTGTGGATGCAACCCTGCTGTGCACCAAGACAACACACGAGGCTTCCGTATCTGGCTCCTCCCCTATTCCCCCTCACCATCGCCATCCTGGCCCCGCGCATTGTACGCTGTGTGCACGGGGCCGGGAGCTGCTGCTGAGGAGACAGAGTGATTGCAGTCTGCAGCCAGCGACAGAGAAGAACAGGCAGTGGAGGTTTTTTTCAGCAGACATGGCAGACTTTGAGAATGCTCGCTCCTCCGCTTATGTCTTCACTAAACTGGACAAAAATTACTTTCCAAAAATAAACCCCATAGTAAAACAGATTTGACCCCCCAAAACAACACATTTTACTTATTAGCCTCCCCCTTGAGAAAATACAGATTTTTTTTGCCCTCCTGCAAACCACAATAAAAACAATTGCGCATTGTGTATGAGCATAGCACAAGCTCCAGAGAACTAAAACTCTTACACATTGACTGCACATTACTGTATCAGAGCTCCACAGCAATATAATCCACAGTAATGTGCAGTATGTTTGAGCATATCACAGCTCCACGGCAATAAAACTCTCAGAAATGTGCAGTGTGTTTGAGTTTTATTGCTGTGGATCTCTGTGATACACTGCATATTGCTGTGAGTTTTATTGCTGTGGAGCTGTAATACGGTCATACACACCGCACGCACATTACTATGATGTTTATTTCTGTGGACCTCTGATACAGTAATGTGCAGTGTGTATGACCCTATCAGAGGTCCACAACAATAAACCTCACATCAATATACAGTGTGTATGACCGTATCACAGAGCTCCACAGCTATAAAACTCACAGTAATGTGCAGTGTGTTTGAATGTGAGTTTTATTGCTGTGGAGCTCTGTGATAAAGTCAGATGCTGCACATTACTATGTTTATTGCTGTGGAGCTCTGTGATGGGCTTATGAACACTGCGCATTACTGTGGGGGTGGAGAGAAAAATTATGTGGTGGGTGTGGCTTTCGGGCAGAGGGGGCCCAAGAAATTTTTTTGCCCAGGGTCCAATCAATATTAAAGACGGGCCTGCGTCTGAGTGATGACACAGGATGGTTGACTGCTCACACGTGTGGGTGAAGATACAGGTGCCCAGGCGATTGTCAGGGTCGGCCTGGCCCAGGCGATCAAAAGGCTCAACCGGCAGTCAGGCCCAGGTGGTCCCCAGGCTCAGCCGGCTGCCCTGGCCCACCGAGCCATCAGCCCACCAGGAATCTCCTGGTAGTCCCAATGGCCAATACATACCTGTCTCCCAGCATTAGAGTGTGCGAGGGCACACTAGGCACACCCCCTGTCCACACCTATGATTATCTGTCTCCTCTTTCACATCAGTATGTTCAAACAAAATGTGAAGAAAGCAATTCTTATACAGTATTTCCAAAATGTCACATGTTGCTTTTCCGTGGCAGCGACAGTTAGGATTTTGCTTGCATGCCACAGTAATGGCTAAATAATTGTACTTATAATGTTTGAGACTATATTGTTTGCATAGTAGATACGGTAACAAATAATGCATCAAGATGGGTCTGTTGTTTTCTCGACACTCTAGCCATTACATATGTATAATGCTGTTAACCATGGTCTGATTTTCCCGGAAAATCTCATTTTCTATCTTCAGTTTGGAGTTTGTTAGATGGGTTATCCTGAACCTTTACGAAGTAAAAATAAAATAACTTGCAATGAATGTAATAATGTATTGGTTAAACATTAAATAGCTAATGTCAAACTTTCAAACCTTCAAATCACATTCTTAAGATCATTGCTTCTTTTCTTTCAATGGAATCAGAATACTGATAGTTGATGTCTAAATTTTCTTTTTAGTGTTTTTTTCACAGTAACTAAGACAAACTGTATATTAACTTTCTACAGCTTGTAACTTATGAACCAGGTGAGCTCCCCATTTACATCACTCTAATGGATGGGAGAATGGAGCATCCTGCCAGCAAAGACAGTGTTTTATGACCTAATAATCAGGTGGGAATGGTTATACATTGACTCTGTGTGAAGATGAATTGCAGGACTGTTGATATTGTAGCTTTATGTACTTTCCAGACTTGCCATGGAAATGTTTAGAAATAAGTCCAATATGTTTGTCACGCAAGGACAAAGAAAAAGGGAAGAGTGTGCTATTTCTTACCTTCCAAACATGCCAACTAATGACATAACTGCATATAGGGCTCTATTACATTCTTCGCGTAAGCGTTAACGCGTACGCAAAAAGGCATTAAAGTGAGGGGAAAAACCATTTGCGCACAACGTCGTATTACAATGTCTGCAAAACGAATGCGCGTATTCGTCTACTGCGGGTGAACCTGGGTGAACGCTGCGCGAGCATATGATACTTTGCGCGTCCTATACTTAACATTGTGAGCGCAAATGCATTCGTGCGCTGATACGCAGATGGTAGTACAATTCATGCGCAAATTTTGACGTTCAACGTTTGTGCGCATAATTTTAACGTTTCTGAAAAGCTGATGTTAATGTCAAATCCGAACGCCCTGGTCGAAACGAAATATACCAGCACAAAAAAAAATACAGCTCAGTATAGTTACACATTCTACACATACCCAAACAATAAAATTGAGAATTAAGTATACTCAGATTTACTTTGACAGGCGCAAAAACTTAAGTGAGTCAATTAAGGATAACTAAGGTAAATTGATTTCAATTAAGGTTCTTAATTCTGATTGGCTGAATCCCGCGAAAAAAACAGTTCGCACACTGATTTACGTGCGCTACGTTACTGCGCGCGTATTTCTCTCTGTTTTGTGCGTCGGTTTTACGAACGTTATTTTTTGACGGATGAAAAAATGTGCAAGGATTGTAATACCACCGTTAATTTTTGCGCGATAACGCTTGACGCTGCGCGCAAAAAAGTTGCGCTGTGCGTCCGAATTTGCACGGAGAATATAATAGAGCCCATAATCTTTAATCTTAAAGTATGCAAATTGACCTTTTTTACACAAATTTTCATTTTTCATTGTATTTAAATGCTAGGTTGTTATACACATTTTTAGTATTGAAAGGTTAAACTACCACCATAACAAATTTCAAGAAACTCCAAGTCTGAGGTTTGAGCTCTAAATCCATTTATATTTAGCAATGTTTATTTTAATGGAATTTTTCAGCACTCACAGGTTTTTAAAAATAACTTTCTCTAAAATGTCTCGCCCTAAGTAACTGGAATTGGATACTACAACTTAAAGCAATGCTTTGTAAGCTACGGGATGTGCGTGTGTGTTATATTTTATTATTCTTTAATTACATATTCAAATAATACTCCCTTCTCATGAGGAATTGTTAAATTAATGTTACAATGGTGGGTTGACATTTGTAATAAATGCTTTTCTTTTTCTTTCTGTGACTATGACCTTCAATTTTTTTTTAATTCAAATAAAACAGCAACTACGTCTCATCTATCAATACTGTCATTTTAAGTATTTGGTGGATAGCTTTATTTTGCAAGTGTACATCTGCTAAGTACAGTCCACGAATGACCTTTATAGTGTTCATTCCTATGAAACTTCAGGGGATTATGTGTATTCATGAGCTTGTATTATATTTTTACTATTCATTTGGAACAATCAGGCAAAATAACTCTATCATGACCTTAATTCTATTATTTTATAATAAGTGTTATTATTTTTTTCATAGAAGAGCTGACATGCATCATAAGTATGAAAACACGTAATGCACACGTGTGTTACAATACTTTTAATGAAAAATGCAAGTAATGGTTCAGTGAGAAGGTATTTAAAATCCTAAAGCATTCTTATTCCACCACGTATATACATAAAAGATCTTCGGCTTGGTAGTGTAGAGTGTGGTACAGAAGGCAATAGCTTCGCCTTTCAACTGAAATACATCAGAGATAAAAAGGAAAACAAGAATGCAAAGATTTCAAAATACATGACAAGAAAAGCAGAAAGAGGGGATAAGAGACAAAAGTGGGAAATGGGGGACAAAGAGTGAATAAAGCGGTAGGAAGGGATAGAGGGGGAAAAGGTAAGGAATGAGGGAAGGGTGGCAGGGTTGAAGATGGATTGGATGGGGAGGAGAGAGGAAGGTACTGGGAAAGAATGTGAAGGAATGGAGATGGGAGGATTGGAAGGGATGGAAGATGTGTTTAATTAGCATTAAAGCCAAAAAGCATATATTTCTGTTAATCTTTTTATTGGACAACCTAGCTAGCTGACCTCATTCAACTGTTACTGAGCTTCTACTTATTCCTTCCTCTAATGCCTTCCCACCTCCTGGCTTCTCTTTCATGGTTGATGGTATCATTATCTTCCCATCAAGCCCGGTTCGCTGTCTTGGAGTCACACTTGACTCTGCTCTTTCCATTATCCCCACATCCAGCCTCTTTCCTCCTCCTGCCGCTACCAGGTGTGTAATATCTCCAGAATTCAGCCATTTCTTACCGCTGACACCATAAAGCAACTCATGCACACCCTTGTAATTTCCCGACTTGATTATTGTAGTAATCTTCTAGTTGGCCTCCCTCTCCTGCCGCGCCCCCCTACAATCCATTCTGAATGCCTCTGCCAGACTCATCCACCTCACCCGCCTCTCTGTCTCTGCTGCTCCCCCCTGCGAGTCCCTTCACTGGCTCCCCATCCACTGCAGAATTAAATTCAAAATCCTCACCCTGACTTACAAAGCTCTAATCACCAGATACACCCTAGCCCGCTCCCTAAAATCAGTGACCTGCGCCTAGCTTCTCCCCACATCACCTTTTCCCATGAAAGACTGCAGGATTTCTCACGTGCAGCCCCCATCCTCTGAAACGCTCTCCCTCGTACTGTCAGACTTTCCCCTAGTTTCCCTTCCTTCAAACGCTCCCTCAAGACATTCCTATTTAGGGAAGCCTACCCCCCCCCACTCACTAATACACCTCACTGCCCCAACCTTTCCATCACTCTCACCTTGTAGTCCTCTCCTCCTGTTTCCAACCAGTCCATCACTCTCACCTTGCAGTCCTCTCCTCCTGTTTCCACCCCAAACCTTTCTAGATTGTGAGTTCCCACGTGAATAGGGCCCTCGTTTCCTCCTGTACTGGTTTATCAAAATGTTGGTCAGTCTCAGTGTATTGTAACCCTGTCTATATCGTGCCCATTGTTCAACGCTGCGGAATATGCTGGTGCTATATAAAGTATATTAATAATTTTAGTACCATCAACCAAATATGTGAAAATTATTTTGGTATTTAAATTGTATTCCATTTATTTCATCTTCTTCCTTAGTTATTACCATCCTTTATTATTTCAGTCTATTACCATTTATTTTCTATATGTTTACATCATGCTCTGATCGTCATACACCATCATACGCCATGCTGGACGTGGTAGCTCCTGTTAGCTGAACTTGATGGACCGGAGCTTGCAGCTCCTTTGCTGAAGTCATGTTCTCCATGAAGTTTGCTAGAAGATGTTCTTTCATTCTGCCCTCATCCTGTTCATAGACCTGTTACTTTTGCAGTTCTACCAGCAGAAAGTGTCAAATTAGTGACAGCAATTGCCAATCCATATTGTCATGGAACTGACGTAACGCTCCATGCTTCAAACCCCAAGAGACTTTATGTTCAATTGTATCATGTGATATTAAATATATTTTACAGTGTTTGGTTTTAGTTTAAATTGGTTTAGTGTAAAATGGCGTAACTTTAGTTTTAAATATACTTATATTCCTGTAGGTAAATGTGTTTCTGTATAGCCAGTAAACAAGCTTTACTGCTGTGTAATTTATGCAACAGGGATTTTACCCTTATCTGGCTGCATGTTTAATTCAAGAAATCTGTGATAGTGTTTGTTTTTAATCTGATGTGTTAGAACAATAGGTTATGCAAATGTTGTGTGAGCTAAAGGCTAAAGAATGTAAAGAATGTTTATTGTAAATACCTATCTGCCATAATTATTATTATTATTATTCTTTATTTATAAAGCACCAGCATATTCCGCAGCGCTGTACAATAAGCACAGTATAGACAGGGTTACAATACATTGAACAACATTTGACAAACAGTACAGGAGGAGATGAGGGCCCTATTCCCGTAGGAACTCACAATCTGGGAGGGTTGGGGTTGGAAACAGGAGGAGAGGACTGTAAGGTGAGAGTGATTGATGGTTGCGTCAGTGAGTTGGGTGGTAGGCTTCCCTAAATAGGAACGTTTTAAGGGAGCGTTTGAAGGAAGAGAAGTTAGGGGAAAGTCTGACAGTACGAGGGAGAGCGTTCCAGAGTGTGGGGGCTGCGCGTGAGAAATCCTGCAGTCTATCATGGGAAGAGGTGATGCGGGGAGAAGCTAGTCGCAGGTCACTGTTAGACCTTAGGGAGCGGGCTGGGGTGTATTGGTGATTAGTGAGGACAGGTAGTGGGGAGCTGAGTTAGTGAGGGTTTTGTAGGTAAGGATAAGGATTTTGAACTTAATTCTGCAGTGGATGGGGAGCCAGTGAAGGGACTCGCAGAGGGGAGCGGCAGAGACAGAGCGGCGGGTGAGGTGAATTAGCCTGGCGGAGGCGTTCAGGATGGATTGTAGGGGGGAGAGGCGGGACAGAGGGAGGCCAGATAAGAGATTATTGCAATAGTCGAGTCGGGAGATTACCAGGGCGTGTATGAGTTGTTTTGTGGTGACAGCGGTAAGAAATGGCCGAATTCTGGAAATATTACGCAGTTGGTATCGGCAGGAGGAGGAAAGAGACTTGATGTGGGGGATGAAGGAAAGAGCAGAGTCCAGTGTAACTCCAAGACAGCGAACTTGGTTTGATGGGGAAATGGTGATACCCTCCACCGTGATAGAGAAGTCAGGAGGTGGGAGGCATTGGAGGGAGGAATAAGTAGGAGTTCAGTCTTTGACATGTTGATCTTTAGGTGGTGGGAGGCCATCCAGGAGGAGATGCCAGATAAACAGTCACTGACTTCTGAAAGGACAGGGGGAGAGAGATCAGGGGTAGAGAGGTAGATCTGAGTGTCATCAGCGTAGAGGTGGTAATTGAAGCCAAAGCTGTTGATGATTTTGCCCAGGGAGGAGGTGTAGATGGAAAAGAGCAGAGGACCAAGGACAGAGCCTTGAGGTACACCAACAGATAGAGGCAATGAGGAGGAGGAGTTTCCAGCAAAGGACACACAGAAGGACCTGTTGGATAAATAGGATTCGACCCAAGCGAGTGCAGTGTCACCGAGACCCAGAGAGTTGAGGGTCTGTAGAAGGAGGGGGTGGTCAACCGTGTCAAAAGCAGCCGAGAGGTCGAGCAGGATGAGAATAGAATAGTGGCCGTGTTTTTTAGCAGTTAGGAGGTCGTTGGTGACTTTGGTGAGGGCAGTTTCAGTTGAGTGTAGGGGACGGAAGCCAGATTGCAGGGGGTCAAGTAGGGAATTGGAGGACAGGAAGAGGGAGAGGCGGTTGAAGACTAGTTTTTCTAAGAGCTTTGATGTGAAGGGAAGCAGGGATACAGGGCGGTAGTTGGATGGAGAGTTGGGATCGAGGGATGGTTTCTTTAGTAAAGGGGTAACTAGCGCGTGTTTGAAGGCGGATGGAATGGAGCCAGTGGAGAGAGATAGGTTGAAGATGTGTGTGAGAGCAGGGGTGAGGGAGGAGGAGAGGGGAGGAATTAGATGTGAGGGAATGGGGTCGAGCGGGCATGTGGTGAGATGTGAGGAGGACAATAAGGAATTGACTTCCTCCTCAGTGGCTGGGAGGAAGCGACAGAGGGTGGCAGAGGGGACCTCTGGGAGTGGAGGTGGCAGATAACTATCTTGTGTTGGGATGTTGCTTCTGATATTTAGAGTTTTACTGAGGAAGTAGTCTGCCAGGTCTTGAGCGCTGAAGGCAGCTGTGGGGGGAGGTGCAGGTGGGTAGAGGAGGGTGTTGAAGGTGGACCAGAGCCATTTAGGGTTGGAGGACAGCGTAGATATAAGAGATGAGAAGAAGGATTGTTTGGCCAAGTGGAGGGCAGAGGTGTATGACCGGAGAATAAACTTGAAGTGAACAAAATCAGCTTCAGAGCGGGATTTCCTCCAGGTACGCTCTGCAGTGCGGGAGCATCTTTGCAGGTAGCGTGTCTGGAGGGTGTGCCAGGGCTGAAGCTGGCGGCGTGGGGCCTTACAGAGTCGAAGAGGAGCAAGAGTGTCTAGAGCAGAGATAAGAGTAGTGTTGTAGTGATTAGTGGCAGCATCAGGGCAGGTGAAGGATGAGGTATGAGGGAGGTGGTGAAGTAGGTTGGAGAATTGATGGGGGTCCACAGCATGTAGATTTCTGCGAGTGTGTGTGCGGGGTGGGGGAGCAGGGTGTTTAGGAAGTCCAGATAGGTTGAAAGAGAGAAGGTGGTGGTCAGAGATGGGGAAAGGGTGACATTTGAACTCAGAAATGGAGCAGAGGTTGGAAAAGACAAGATCAATAGCGTGACCATCGCGGTGGGTAGGGAGGAGGGAGGATTGTGTGATTCCAAGGGAGGACGTGAGTGAAAGAAGTTTGGAGGCAGCAGGGGCGGAAGGATCATCAATGGGAATGTTGAAGTCCCCGAGAATTAGGCATGGAAGATTAGAAGACAGGAAGTGAGAAAGCCAGGTAGCAAAGTGGTCAAAGAACTGGGAGGTTGGTCCCGGTGGGCGGTAGATGACTGCCACCCTGAGAGCCAGAGGAGAGAACAGGCGGATGCAGTGTGTCTCGAAGGAGGAGAAGGAGAGGGATGGGGGTGGAGGGAGATGCTGGTAGGTGCAGGTGGGAGAGAGCAGGATTCCGACCCCGCCACCATTTCTCTCACCCGGTCTTGGGGGTATGGCTCAAGTGTAGACCACCATGTGAGAGAGCAGCAACGGAGGCCGTGTCAGAGGGAGTTAGCCAGGTTTCAGTTAAAGCTAGGAGGTTGAAGGAGTTTGAAAGGAAGAGGTCATGGACGGCTGTGAGTTTGTTGCACACAGAGAGCGAGCGTTCCAGAGGGCGCAGGAGAAAGAGGACAGGCGCTGAGGGATTATGGGAATGAGGTTGCTGGGCTTGAAGGGAGGTGATTTATGTGCGATGGAGATAGGATGAGAGTGAAGTATTGGATGTGTTGTGGGGCCAGGGTTAGGGGATATGTCACCTGAATAGAGTAACAGCAGGAGGGTGAGAAAGAGAAGGTGGGAATGGGATTTGTGGGAGTGATTGGCAGCACGAGAGTTAGAGGGAGACCATGTTCTGAGGAAACAAAGGAGCTCATTTGAGGCCATCATGTGGGACGAGAGGAGGGAGGGAGAGATGCAGATAGTGTAGGGGTCGGTGGTAGAGGGGCAGGAGTTCCATTTAAGGAGAAAGGTAGAAGTAAAGAGCAGAAGAGTGAGAGAAAGCATGATATAGACGTGCGTTTACCCAGAGTAAAATTGGGCCTTGCAGTTCCTTCCTCCAGTCCCGCAACTCCAGGAATCAACTCTAAGCGTCCACTTAAGAATGTCACTTAACTCCAGGAATCAACTCTGAGCGTCCACTTAAGAATGCCACTTAACTCCAGGAATCAACTCTGAGCGTCCACTTAAGAATGCCACTTAACTCCAGGAATCAACTCTGAGCGTCCACTTAAGAATGCCACTTAACTCCAGGAATCAACTCTGAGCGTCCACTTAAGAATGCCACTTAACTCCAGGAATCAACTCTGAGCGTCCACTTAAGAATGCCACTTGGGGATGTCACAAGAGCCAAGGCTCAATGGAGCTGGTCTTAAATGTTATAAAGGGCGGACTGATTACTTTTTAACTGCCTAAATGCAAACACCTGAAGCTGGATGGGCTGTGTCAATAGGGCAGGAGATTCACATGCTAATTAGCAAAGCAAATGGTGGAGAAAAACAAAAATAAATAAAAAAACCAAGGAAACGTTATAATGTGGGTGCCTGCGAATACTGGGTGATGGGGGTCCTACCAGCAAAAGTATGCAGGGGATCAGTTGAGATGTGGGTGTCTGTGGATGATGGGTGATAATGCCTGCCAGCAAAAGTATGCAGGGGATCAGTTGAGATGTGGGTGTCTGTGGATGATGGGTGATAATGCCTACCAGCAAAAGTATGCAGGGGATCAGTTGAGATGTGGGTGTCTGTGGATGATGGGTGATAATGCCTACCTGTGGAGAGAGGAGACACAGGAATTAGGGATCGTGATGGCGTAGGGGATCTTGGATAAAACTCCAGGAATCAACTCTGAGCGTCCACTTAAGAATGCCACTTGGGGATGTCACAAGAGCCATAATGTAATTAGCATATTGGTAGGACGAGGTGCATCATTTATGCAAATTATGACTGTTGGATTTCAGCATAAATGGTGGCGTTTTTGTTCATTAAAAGTCAGAGAATCCTGTGGGAACATACAGCTCGTCTGGTGTCTCATTCAGGGTACCCACTATCACCCCCCAGAAGGCACAGAGCAGCCCTCTGGAAATTGCTAATGGCTCCAGGGCAGAGAATCAGAAGCAGGCGGGTCAAGCTGCTCCAGGCGCTGAGGACAGCGCTCCCAGTTGCCGGGCTGACGGCAACGAAGGGGTGTCTGGAGAGCCAGGACAGACGGAAGAGAACGGTTCCGTCACACATATAAACCAGCCTCTCAAGACTCCAGCACTTTGTCAAGTGTTTTTCATTGTGGCGTATTGTTGTTTTTGGATTGCTATTCTGAACTTGATTACCCATTCATGAACCTAATCTTCTGACATTGAACTCTGGAATTGTCTGACCATATCCTTCTTTTGCCTATTTGTACTGTATATCTGGATTTGTCCATGTCCTCACTCCTGCTACTCATAGAAACCAGACAGTGAGTTCAACCTCAGGGATTATGTTATCCATCATATATTGTTTTACACTGATTAATTTCATACACTGTAAGGACAAGTATTACTATTAGATTCAGTAGGCAGGGTCCCATCCGCTGGTAACAGCTAAAGACGTCTCCCCCCTCACACACTGCCTTCTTCAGCTGTATCACCTGCAGATGTATCGTGCTTCCATGAAGATCCAGGATTGGGTTTTCTGAGCCTGAATCCAACACTTCTCAGGCCCGGCCAGAGGGAACGCGGCTTTATCCACCCTCTACCAAGCTGTGTCAGGTACTGTACCGGGGTGGTACAGAAAATGCAGGATTCTGAGCCCGGGATGCGGTGATGCCAAAACAAGGGGTCTGCGGTGAGGGGCGAGGTTGCTGCTGGAGGCAGCAAAAACAAATAAACTTGATGTAGGGGAAATCAGGAAACAGACTGGCACAGCAGGGTCTTGCATACACAGGATACCGGAGGGTCTGGAAACACACACGGAAGGGTTGGTAGCATGGCAGGGTTTGGTTTTCAGGAAACCACAGGAAAGCCACAACATAGGTTCTCTCTTGCTGAGAGCAGATACAACTAATGTTTAAGCAGGGAACAGAAGGGGTGTGGCACTTTTATTAACAGAGAGGTCAGATGACCTGGAGTGTGTGAGTGTGTGTTTTGGTGCATTAACTATTTAGCTGCTGGAACACAGCACTGGAAACAGGAATGACACGAAGTGCAGGATTTGGAAGGGTGCTGCCCTGCATGAATCAGGATCCTTACATAATCCCCCTTTTAAGGAGTGACCTCTGGGCGCTCAAGAATTGGCACTGCCAGCTTGGGCACGGGTCTTCCTTTGCCGTCTCCTTGATTTAGTTTTGGTGGTTTTCTGGTTCTGTGCCAGGTATACCAGCGAACTTGATCTTTCTTCCCTAGATGATTCTTGATTGCTTAGGACAGTCTGTGACTCAGTATCACCAGGAACATGGGTAAGACACAGCCTTTGAAACTCCGGAATGGAGTCCACATCAGAAAACGAACATCTGGGAGAAGTGACAACTGGAGCCGGATGGGGTGCCAAGGAACATGAGGTCTTAATCCAGGGGCTGTGGGGGATAGGAGAGTCCATCTTGGTCACTCCTGGGGTCCTCCTGAAAGCAATGGATTCATACTGGTAAGTGTTTGGACTGGCAGCCGGTACAGAGGTAAAGGTGCACAGGTATATCCTTTTTGACCAGGTGAGTTTCACTTTCTATATTCACCGCGTCCTTGTCCATTACCGGTTTGGGGTTCACCCACCAAGGGCTGAGGATTGGGGATACCAGTGGTGTTCTCTGGCAACGGTACTTGGGCGGAGGTCTGGATCTCCTGCAACTGTGACTGCAAGATTTCATGGTTGCACCGGAGTTTCCGCATAACTTCAGTATAAGTACCAACCTGGGCTACAAGGTCTGTAACAGTTGAAACAAGTGCTGGAAATCCTGTGGATGAATCAACAGCACCATAAGCTGGCTCCATGCTGGTTAGAGGTGGCTGAAAGTCCATGGGATCAGGTTCTGCTGGCACAGTATTTTCAGTCTCCATGGGAACATATTCATGCACCAGGGTTTTTCTAGGAGCCGGCTTGGGTAGGGGTGACAGCCTTGCTACCAGGGTTCTCCTGGGGGCAGGTGTGGGTACCGCAGGCTTTCTAGGAGCCAGTTTAGGCAGAGGTGACAGCTTTGGTACCGGGGTTCTTCTGGGTGCCGGCTTGGGAGCAGCGGCTTTTCCAGGAGCCGGTTTGGGAGCTGCGGGTTTTCCAGGACCCGGTTTGGGAGCAGCAGGTGCTGGTCTTGGTACCGGAGGTCTCACCAGGGCAGACTTGGACACCGGTGCAGGTTTGTGTACCGGGGCTGGGTGCTTGGTTGGCCTTATGGGACAGCTGGTCAGCCAGTGGGTTGGAGCGGCACAGTACAGGCACAAACCTTCAGCTTGTCTCCTGGCACGTTCCTGTGGTGATAGCGGTCCATAGGCTTTTCTTGCAGGAGTGCACACCTTGTCTGATGAGCCCCACATAGACTGTAGCAGCTCCTTCATGAATTCAGTCAGGTGTGCAAACATTTCTTGCAGGGTTTTCTTTACCAGCTCCACCACGAAATGAATCACCGCGGTTTCAGCATTAGGCTTAAACATTCTGTCAGGTACTGTACCGGGGTGGTACAGAAAATGCAGGATTCTGAGCCCGGGATGCGGTGATGCCAAAACAAGGGGTCTGCGGTGAGGGGCGAGGTTGCTGCTGGAGGCAGCAAAAACAAATAAACTTGATGTAGGGGAAATCAGGAAACAGACTGGCACAGCAGGGTCTTGCATACACAGGATACCGGAGGGTCTGGAAACACACACGGAAGGGTTGGTAGCACGGCAGGGTTTGGTTTTCAGGAAAGCCACAACATAGGTTCTCTCTTGCTGAGAGCAGATACAACTAATGTTTAAGCAGGGAACAGAAGGGGTGTGGCACTTTTATTAACAGAGAGGTCAGATGACCTGGAGTGTGTGAGTGTGTGTTTTGGTGCATTAACTATTTAGCTGCTGGAACACAGCACTGGAAACAGGAATGACACGAAGTGCAGGATTTGGAAGGGTGCTGCCCTGCATGAATCAGGATCCTTACAAGCTGTTTCCTGTGTGATGGTAGTTGCACACTGGGAAAGGGACAATGCAATGAAGTTGAACTTAACATTGGGGAGAGGGGATGGGTAATAGGTCATCTCTCTTTGGGGGAATGGAGGAGGAAAAAAAATGGGCCACCCATACAGGATAGAGAAGCAGTGAGAATAGTGTCACTCATTCTGGGGACCCTATATTGGGGTTTGGGTAGACATGGGGTCCCGTAACTTGTAGGGGGCATGGGGGAAGCTTTTTTTAAGGTCATGTCTCTGTGAGTGCCTGACTGTTTGCAAGTGTGTGTGTGTCTATCTGTGTATCTGCAACGATGTTTAGGAGGGTGATTTCTACATTGGCGCAGTTGGGGGGATATTCTGGAAGGGTTTGTTGGCTGTGAAGAGTGGTGAAGAGCTGTGAAGATTTCTGATGGCAGTTCTGCCAGTCTAAAGTAATCATCTTGCTGAGAATGAGGAGTTATTCTGTCAGTTCTCAATCATCCAGCACACACAAAGTTAATTTACCTTGAAGCTTCAGTTCCCTCATTTCTATTTGGTTTAACCTAAACTGTTCCAGTTATTGGATTACATTAATTGGGTCTGTGATCAAAGCTTTACACACTAATCTCTTCTCTACTGTGAACGTGTATACACAATCAGCGATATCAGACACAGCCGCCCAAAATTTATTAGGTTGCAAACACATTTCATTTGCTTTTTGGCTAAAGAAGGTGCCCCCAAAGGTGTAGCCCTGGGGCATAATGACAGAGGTGCTACATTTGTTTAAAATCAGCTATAGTATGTCCATATCGGTCGTTCCTCAGTCAATCCACAGAGCCTTGTATTGCAGTTCTAACTGCAGTAACCTCATTTGGGCAGTAGATGGTGACATTTGCCTGTCAAATAGGTCCTTACAGTAAGAAATACATTGAAAATATTCCCAAATATGTCTTACTGTTTAATCAATTAAAATTATTTTCCAAAAACCACTGGTTCCTGACAAAATCCCTTGGTAGACAAGGGGTTAAAAGTTATACTTTCCAGGACTGCACTTACTCCTCGGTCTTTCACAAAAGCAAACTCACTGTTTAAAACGTATCTAACAGTCATGAAGGGTACAAATGTTTTTCCATTTTAAAGAGGAAATAATTAAAAGTCTAAAGAGAATAAATCTTTTTGGGGCAGCCCTTCTTACCTGTACCAATAGAAAGTGAATAGGTGACATCACAAATTCCTTATAAAACCATATGTAGCTTGCCTAAATCGTCTATACTTCTATAGTTTTATGATAACTTGCAACTTTAATGGTCATGCATCTGTACTATGGATGAGCCTCCACTAACTTGACAGATTGCTAAAATTATTTTCTCATGTGTAATATACTGTATATTTCACTATTTATCACTGTCAGCATCTTGATAAATTATCATGTTGAGCCAAAACATTGGTCATTTTATGATTTGCACAATATGATTTAATTTGATTAAGCTGGTTTGTATCTCTATTCCTAAAACGGTCTGAAGACATTTTTATTACATTTACGGTGCTATATAAATGGGACATCCTATACACCTTGATCACTTTAGTATTTTGAGTGGCCAGTCTTTGTGGAGAGCCTCCCTCTCCTCCAACCCCACCTCCTTGGCAGAAAATGCCGTTTGAAGCAGAAGGGTGTCCTCCACCCGGGTGCCGGACAAAATCCCTACAGCCAGATTCCCTAATGCCAACATCCCGACGGACAACTTCCAGGCAGAACAAGTGCTGGACATCCCAAATTTCCAACACGGTCAACTTCCAGACATCCGTAATCCCAGCGGCTAACCCTAATACTAACACCCTAAACCTAGGTTTAAGGGTGTTAGGGCTAGGTTTAGGGGTTAGGGTTAGGGCTAGGTTTACGGGGTTAGGGTTAGTGCTAGGTTTAGGGGGGGTTAGGGTTAGGGCTAGGTTTAGGGGGTTAAGGTCAGTGCTAGGTTTAGGGGGTTAGGGCTAGGTTTAGGGGGGTTAGGGCTAGGTTTAGGGGTTAGGGGGTAGGGTTAGTGTTAGCCGCTGGGATTTTGGATGTCTGGAAGTTGGCCGTCAGGGAGATGTCTGTGTAGGGAAGTTGGCCGTTTAGGGATGTTGGCTGTCAGGGAGTTGTCTGTGTAGGGAAGTTGGCCATCGGGATTTTGGCATTAGGGAACCTGGTTGTAGGGATTTCGACACATACCCCCTCCACCCACATGCATTTCACCATGCAGCCGGGAATTAAAAATTTTACACCTGCCGATCACCAGATTGGTCACTGATAATGTCAGCATGCAGCATTCTCTCTCAGACCACCCACAGTAACGAGCGTCCTGAGAGAAGGCATGCGATGGATTGGTTCTATGCTCACATGTAGAGCTTCAATCCATCATTCTGCGCAGGAGGTGTTCCTAACAATGCACAATTTTCGTATGCTATTCAACGCAAGTTGCGTAAGTGTGGAAATACTGTAATAAAGCTGCAGGGGTGTCTTTTTTTTAAGTATTTTACCAGGAAGGATACATTGAGATTTCTCTCATTTTCAAGTATGTACTGGGTGGCGAGTATGTACCGTTAGGTGTCTTGCCCAAGGACACTTACTGGAGAGGTGCTTTTGCCGGGATTCAAACCTGTGTCTCCGCGGTCTCCACGGTTATAGAGCAGTTATGACTTCTGCTGTCCAGAACACACAAGGAGGAGCATTGTGTGCCCATGGAGAAAAGGTGAGTATTTTAACCTAAATTTTAAAAAAAAATATATAGAAAAAAAAATTGTTAGGCAGATGCTGTCCGCAGTATCTGTCCAATCATTTAAGGGCAAAAAAGGGGGATGGATTACATTGATTAGAGTGCCACGTCAAAAGCAAAAAAGCAAACAAACAACACTGATTGGAATTTGACACAAGATGCTCCGTCTGCATTCAGCCATGGCTATGTGAAAGAAAGCAACTTGCCATCAGCAGTTAACACTACGTAAATATGGCCTTGCATGGCACTGCCCTATTAATCAAAATGATTGGACAGATCTGCTTTTGAGGAGCTTTAAGACATTTAATTTTCACGAAATCAGAAATGATTATAGAACTACAGCTCAGCATAATTATTTTCAAGACAGGACGTTAATAATCATAATTCCATGTGTTTCAGACACTTTCTAACCACAAATTGCCACCATTCTTATAAAAATGAATTGTTTAAAGTGTCCATACTAAAGTAACCTTTGAAAATTTACAGCAAAGAACTATGTTGTTAGCTATCCAGCATAGCGGCAGCGATTTAAGACAAAGGTTACATCAAGAAATAGGTAGATTTCTGTCTAAAAATCTGCCGGAAGCAAGCAAAAAATGGCAATGTGATATTTTGAAAAGCGCATCAAGCTTTCTTTCTTTACATAAATAGTTGTCAAAATTCGAAACCACTTCTCTAAATGCTTAATATTACACATTTAAATCCACGTTTATATAGAATCTCTGGAATTTATTGTAAAGGAATATAATTTTGAGAATAGAGACAGAATATAAAAGAACAAACACACGTAAACAACAAATAAGATGAATCTTATGATACTGATGCTACGAGGGCTCGAAATTTATCATCTTAGCCAACTAGCCAGACTTAAAATCTAATCACATCAAACGCATATAAAAAGAATATTTTCCTATATTTAAATTAAATATTAATTAATAGTTCTCGTGTAGAGGTAACTCAATTTCGAGGAAGCCTGCATAAAGCTAGGTAGCTGTCTCTGACGATAATGGGTATTGCCAGCACTCAAACCTAACCGGTTAATCCCTACCAAAGCCGGTCCTTGCCATTGCCGGGTAAATCTAGGTTAGTCTAATAAACAAGTTGAAGTCTAGGACAGGAGAGGTACACATGAACGAAGAAACAAGCCTAGGTCGGTAATACATATAGGGTTATTCAGAAAGCACCGAAATGTCGCCGACACTTTGGTGCGCTCTCGTTTCCCACGCTTCCTTGCAATTCGGGGGATCACAGTTCGCCACCCTGCAGCGTATTCAGTATGCACCACAGGGTCCCTGTAGTGCAGGGAAAACTCGCCGCAAACACTCACCGAAAATCCACAGAAACCGCCGCAGAAACCACGCCATACACGCCAGAAAAAGCCGACGAGCCGCGGATCACAGCGCAGAGCAGCCGCCGGAAAAAGCGGACAAGCTGACGAACGGGGTAAAAAAGAAATAAAAACAGTATGCTTGCAAGTTTGAAAATTTAAATGCTGTTTGCAAAAAAACCAAAAAAGTCTGGAATTTACATATAAGATCCAATAAAGGATAATAAAAAGGTATGTTAAAGAAAAAAGAAAAAACTATTTAAAAAAATGCCTAAAAGATCCTAAAAAAATCTATAAAGAGACCATTTACTGCAGAATAAAATAATAAACAGTTTATTAGATATTGAATTAAAACGGAAATATTTATAATATTGAAGCCTATGGGATTCGCCTGAATAAACCTGCTGAATGAAACTACCGAACAGCAGGGCATTTCGGCAACTTTTCCCTGCTGTTCGGTGTTCTCTGAATAGATTAAGCATTGCTTCTCCATAGGGGATTTCACTGCCATCGAACAGCACCGTACGTGCAGGCACTTCGCCGACATTTGGCAAACTGTCTGCTCTCTGAATAATCAAATGGCCCCGAAATGTCACCGTACGCTGAATTTCAGTGTCTGGTTACATTTCGGCGACATTTCGGACCTCTAAATAACCCCTGTAGAGTATAATGGGAGAAACAAACATACCTGCATATAGTGAGAGGACCAGACAGACCTGTATACAGTGTATAGGGAAAGGAACAGACAGATCTGTATATGGTGTATAATGCGAGAAACAGACGGGCCTGTAAATAGCATATTATTTTGAAGCAGAGACCTGCTCAAAGCAGGAACTTTAGGCTATCATCAGTTAACCCCACAAGTCAGTCATGCAGGTGTAGACAAGCAGCCAAATGGAAAGGCCCGAACCAACCCGGATGAGTAACAAGACCAGTAAACAGTGTTCCTAGAGGTTGGGGAATGCCACTGTGGTGTCCCAGGCCGGAGTGCAGTGCTGGAGACAACTCTGGACACTGATAGTCACCCATGCCAGACCAGTGGAGTGGCAACTTGTCCAAGCTGGGAGAGCAGAGGACTGCAGCAAAAACAATGGGTCAGGCCTTCCGCCATGCTGGAGGCACAGCCGAGCAAGAGCAGGAAAACATGGAATGTTGGTAATGACCCCAATGGTTGTTCAACGCGCCAGGCAGCAACATAGGCCCCATGATGCCACTGGTGTTATTTGTGGTACTAAAGCCTCCTGGATCACTGTGCTCCACATTGACCCATTATAGAGCCAAGCCAGTTGGTCCCCATATTATGCCAAGGGCCCTAGACAGGCAACTAGGGCACCTTGTTGATAATCCAGCACTAACGGAGAAAAATGTAGCCAAAAGAAGTTCAGAAAGCACCGATTAAAAAAAGTTAAAACGACATCCTAGGAACGTTGGAACCAAGGTGTTAGGTAGCAGAGTAAACAATGAATATCAACATAAAAAAATATTTTATTAATGAATATTCACGATGTAAAAGTATTTAAAGCCACCCTGCTATCTATTCACTACACCATAAAACAACAATCTGTTACTTGTGTGCTATGGTATTGCAAATGCATTCATTTTCTTAAAATGCAATTACACCTGAACCGAGAAGAAATTATTTAGGTCTGTCTTGCAAATAGTTTTTATTGACATTACATGGATCGCCTAAACATGTGCAAAAATGATCAAAGGCAGATGAACAGAACAAAGTGAAATAGAGTATAATTGATATTAACACGATAACAGTGAACTATAGGATTCCAGATAATTATCGAAGCAATACGTGAAGAAACTATTTCATCTTCACCTTCTTCTTCTAAATTCAATGAACTTGGGTTAAATAGTTTGAAAAGTCAAAGCAATTCAGACAGAAGTACTGAAGAGATGCTTTCTAAAGTCTGTTCAAAAATACTGTGGCATTGAATTCTAATTTATTTTTTTATTCCTCTTATCTAAAGCCGTCGCAGATGGTCTTCTGAAGAATCAATATTAGACTCCAAAGATCTATTTCCAAAAGCCTTTTATACCAGAGAGAACAAGTTTAAGAGATACCAGGGACACAGGGAGAAGTCAGCACAAAGAAAGGAACATATTTTCAAATAAACATAAATCTAATTTTGAAATTACACGGGTATTCTCGAGATATGTCAGTAGAGCAATAAGTACTGAGACTGCTTTTCAGCCACCTTTTGCTATCTAGAATTTGTGAATCCTTTCTTGTATAAATTCTGTGTGACTTGGGCTGGAAATGCCTGTTATAAATCAACAGGTTTTACTACATCTTACAATACTGACATTCCGTATCATACTATATTTGAAGACACTGCTTGTAATAACTATAGGATATTGGATGAGGGCCACATACATAATTTCTGGATAGAATCCCCCGTATATTTAACCCTTTCACTGCTGAGGCGTTTCACTCCTCTGTGCTGAGCTCATTTTTTACCTGTTTCGCTCATCTTGTTTAAACGTGTTTTGAAGGCTTATTTTAGTATATGACCCAGTCATATTATATATCGTTCTTTCTGTCAGACTCGGCAGATTCATAATATGTCATTATTATATGTATACGTCATGTCCTGTCTGTATATTATAACAAAAAAAGCAATAAAATATGAATTTTTAATAATTTACAACGTGTAAAGTTTTTTTTTTCATATTTTAATATGCGAGCAATTGCGGTTATATTTTGTATGGGTGCGCTTGTTAAAAAAATTAGAAATGGGGTCTCGTTACATTTTTTTTGGGGGAAAATTACGCGATTTGTAACAAACGCACCACATACAAAAATCGTTAGTGCAGCATCATTGTTCACATTATAATTGAAATGGGAACAATATTGCTGCATTAACAAACCAAAAAAAAGAAAAAAAACTTGTTTATTTTTTTTTACAATTTTTTAAATATATTTTTTTATTTTTATTTTTAATTTTTATTTTTTTAAAAAAACTTTTTCATCGTCATGTTTGGTATCATTGGAAAGGCCATGCTCTGGCCAATCCAACAGTACCAAACATTAACCCCTAGCTGTCACGGATCGGGAGATAGGGGGTTCATTGGAACCCCCTATCTCCACCATTGGTGGCGGTTAGGGTTAACTCCAGGACTGGCGTCATCATGCTATGCACCTTCTGCATGGAGCGACACCATGTTGCAGAGGGTGATTTTCTGCAAAGGAGCTGATGCCGGAGATCTATGAGGCCTACCGGAGCTGTGGAGCAGGTACCGCGATGTCGAGTTGGTTGGGGCCACGATACCAGGCCTCCCGTCTGGTGAACTGCCTGCGGTGCAAACTCCCCTTTTTCGAGACACGGGTTGATTGGACCCCAGAGACACCTTTTCTTCTTGTTCCCCCTTGATGTTACAGCAGGTTTGCGTTTTTTTCCCCCTTTACCTGATTGAAGGCAATTTGATGTACTCTTAATGTTGTCCCCCCCCTTAATTGTTCTCCGCCCTCCTTAATTCAGAGACGCTTCGGACACTACTTTATTTCATTTTTTCCGCTGACATTCCCCGTTTGGGGATCAATTTGAGACTTTTTTTTTTTCCTCTTTCCTTTTCTTCTGAAGTACTTTTGCTATAATTTTATTTTTATTTTTATTTTTCGTTGAGACCCCCCAATTGGGGATGATTTTATGTTATTCTCTGTGCGCTAGGATGAGACTTTTTGATCCCCGAGATGTTTTAGTTTTTATTGCCATCATTTAGATGACTTGTTGCTGATTTTCAAAGCTATTTTATTTTTATTTTTATTGCTGATGTCTAGATAATTCTCTTTGCATTTTGCTGTGTTACTTTTTGCTGAGTATTCTGGCCCTGTGAGTCCTCATGTGGATGTATATGTGACCTTTACTCAAAACAAAAAAATATTAAATACCGGCTGGGGGGAGTAGAGGTAACATCACTGCTCTGCATGGAGAGAGCCTGTGGAGTCATGGGTTCGATCCCAGCGAGCAACCTCTCCAGTAAGTGTCCTAGGGCAAGACACCCAACGGTACATACTCACCACCCAGGACATACTTGAAAACGAGAAAAATCTCAATGTATCCTTCCTGGTAAAATCCTTATTAAAAAAAAATACAAAAAAAGTAATTATTGTAGCCCCTGTACCGAAATATGTTGCCACAATAGAAACAAATGAATAATAATAATTTCAAGGTGGCTCATTATTCTCTCTTGTAAAAGTTATACTTCAACATTCCCATTGGTGATTCTTCTGCCCCTGCTGCCTCCAATAGAAAGGAATAGGGCTTTTGTTTCACTCCTCTACTGGTTTGTCAAACTGTTGTGCAGTTTCAAGGTATTGGAACCCTGTCCATATCGTGCCCATTGTTCAGTGCTGCAGAATATGCTGGTGCTATATAAGAATAATAATAATAATATATATATATACATATTTATATATAGTGTAGATTTGATAAGCCGTGTTAGTCCAGATGCCAAAATCATAGTATAGCAGTAGTAGCGAAACCATTTTTTTTGGACTAATGACACATTCAAACGACAAGCTTTTGAGAGGGTACCTCTCTTCTTCAGTATAGCTTCAGGACCTGAGGAAGAGAGGAACACTCTCGAAAGCCTGTCTTTTAAATGTTATGTTAGTCCAATATAAAATGTATACACTGGTGAGATATATGGTATATATATGCAGGTATATATATTTGCCAAAAACTCCTGCACTCCTGGACTGCCACAGTTTAAAGTGCCCGGGGCTTAACTTTGACGAAAGATATAAAGGCAATAGAGAGCCAGCACTCTTGTGTCTTTTAGAAAACAACAACAAAATTTATTTAAACATAATAAAAAGTGACCAAGTCGACGTTTCAGTTTCTGCATCTGAATCTCAGGATGAACCTGCACAGACAATCCATCAAGAACCATCAGAAAAATAAATATTGTACCCCGATGGGACATCACTTTAATCTGACAGGCCACTACATCCACAGGATTAAAATCCTCAAAAGAAATTTGAAAGACTGTCATGAACGTAAGGCATTTGAAATTAAAATAATCACATATTTAACACCATAAAGGACGGACTCAATGTAGATTCAGTTTTTTTTAACTCACTATTTTAATGTCACGTAATATTCAGCATTGTACTTGGTTCATATATATTTTTTTCTCTCTTTTTACTTTTTATTTCTTCTGTTTTTTTTTTTAAGATGTGTAATTTACTTTTTCCTCTTAGGCACTATCATCAGATGGTCACCATGATGCTTATGTTTGTTTTATGGGCCTATGATCTGTCCTCTCTGTTTACCTTTCTTGACCATACCATATCACAACGTATTTACGACACACATCCTAATCCCACACCCCTTCTGCTTGGCTCTTTATTGTTCAATTCTATGATTTTGTTCAGTATAGCTTCCAGACCTGAAGAAGAGAAATACACGCTCGAAAACTTGTCTTTTAAATGTAATGTTAGTCCAATAAAAAAGGTAGCACTACGTACTGCTATACTCTGGTGATTTTGGCGTCTGGACTAACACGGCCTATCCAATCTATATATCTATATATCTATTTATCTATATATATTACACAACAGCAGAAGGTTGCATTCAACCTCAAAACTAAGCGGGTGCAACTAAGACATTAAATACAAAACACCAAGAAAGAACACTCCATATTATTGACCATCTTCTTCCATGGAAGAAGGTGGTCAATAATATGGAGTGCTTTTTCTTGGTGTTTTGTATTTAATGTCTTAGATGCATCCCGCTTAGTTTTGAGGTTGAGTGCAACCTTCTGCTGTTTTGTATTTTATATATATATAGAGAGCTGACAACTCCCATTTGGTATGCACCCCTCCCTGTTCATAGGTGCTCCATCATGGCAGTCTATAAAAGCCTAGAGCTGCCGGGGAGCTCCAGGGTGAGTTTATCCTGTAATTGCAGACACGGTCAAGTTAGATAGGACCTGTCAAACATGGGGTACATTGACGGCTGTGACAGACTTAAGCAAATTATGATCATAACTTTGTGAACTGAATCCCCCATGATTTTACCTCAGTCAGGTTTTTTTGAACATTTTTAAAACTGTGCTTTTTTTGCCACAGAAAATGATGGAAGAAGGTGGTCAATAATACGGAGTGCTCTTTTTTGGTGTTTTGTATTTAATGTCTTAGATGCACCCACTTAGTTTTGAGGTTGAGTGCAACCTTCTGCTGTTTTGTATTATATATATATATCGCTAAAGCTAATAAAGCAAATGTTAATTGATTTTGCATCTTCAAAATAACTTTATACAGAAAAATGCTTGTGCTAGTGTAACTGATGTAAATATGTGTGTGTCTCTTTAAGAGCACAGTATGTGTTAATTCCCCTAATATCCCCCATTTTAGAGAAACTCCTGTATTATTGTGAATGTCTCACCCAAAGAAAGCTTTTGGTTTGTTTTTGTTTTAATTTTGTGCAGCGGTTGAGGAGTTAATGCTATTATGCTAATGAGGCATGACCTCATCCCCTGTGAGCCCGGGCTTTTCCCTCAGCCTGCAGATCACGAGGCAGCTGCGTGCGAGGTAGGAGGTGTATTGAACAGCTCTCACATTCTCTTCCCTTTAGAGCTTTAAACCCATGCATAAGTTCTCCCAAAACGTTTTTTTGTGTTTAGATTTAACCCTTATGTATGTGTAGTTATGTTAGTTCCTCTAGGAGGTTCATGTGTGCAGAATAAAACCGCTCTATTGTTTAGAATAGGGCTTTGAGTGTAAATATCAGCACAACAAGTGATAACCTGTGCTAATCCTATGCTTGGTGTCTATAGCTGGAAGTCACTGAGGATATTCTCATTGCCGTGTTTTATATATGTTTTATTCAGGTATGATTTGTTTTATTCCCATTTTTATGTTTTATTTGTATTTTCCTGTTGAATTTATGTATTTTCTTTTTGTATATATGTATATATTTATTGTATTGTAATGTGACTATATACTCAGCTCTGCAGATCACGAGGCAGCTGCGTGTGAGGTGGAAGTTACTGAGGATATTCTCATTGCCGTGTTTTATATATGTTTTATTCAGATTAAAATCGCTTGTTCCCAGCGATCCACTTGCCGGTCTCATCTTTAATGCTTAACAACACCGCTTACCGGTTACACTAGCCTCTACAGTATTGTGTCGTATGAATTCCAGGAGAGGATACAAGCAGTGGCGCAAGGCATGTAGTAGAGCTGGTAATAGGGAGATGCAAATAGTTAATGACTTTTGCAGCTTGCTATTACTGGCTCGGTTGGAATATGGGCCAGTCTGTTCAGAATATCATTCCATATATAAGTGATCTGCTAGCCCATTTTTTTTTATCTAATTCTTCATTCTTTAAAAAATATTTCCAGATCTATCTTTGATAGATTTATAGTAATATTGTTGCCTAAATTTAGAGTTAGTCAAGATTTGACACATGGTTCTGTCATATTGACTTGTCTTCTTGGAAACCTTTTGCTAGCATTATGTGATTTTTTTTTTTACATTACCAGTTTTTAACCAAACAATGGCATACTATAATAAAATGGGCAACATGGTCAATAAACCCTTTCATTATTATAAATTTTATGACACTTTTTTATTCAAAATCTATAAAAAAAAACAGCTTTCCTAAATTGAACTAATTTAATTGCAATTGCAATTGTCGACACATACAGTACCATATTACTATTATTTTTAACATGATGCTCATAAAACCCATTATCTGGGAACTATGTTGATTTTGGTCACAGATTTTGAGAATCATGAAAAATATCCTTGTTTTATTACGTTAATTGAGATTTATTCACCGCACGCCAGTCTGCTATGTGGATTGTATGCAAATATTCTGACATTTCGTTGTCTTAAAATGCTGTTTTTAATTGCTTTGCTTTTTAACGATTTTGCTTTTATTGCACATTTAATCTATATATATAAACGCGAAAGTCCTGACTGACTGACTCATCAACGACCATCTGAAACTGTTTAACCTAGGAACATGACATTTTGAAGGTGCACTGTTTTTATGACGTAGGCACCCACTAAGGAAGGATTTTTGGAAGCTCCACCCCTAAGGGGGGTGAAAAAGGGGGTTGAATATTTTAAACAGGATACCTATAGCTCAAAAACAGAAGATGCTACAGACGTGAAAATCGGTATTTAGAGTCGCCTTGAAAAATAAAAAAACACGTATTTTACCATTTTTCAAAAATCAAAGTGGGGGGGCAAAAAAGGGGGTTGAATATTTTAAATATTTTAAACAGGATACCTATATCTCCAAAACAGAAGATGTTACAGGCCTGAAAATTGGTATTTAGATTCGTCTTGAAAAATAAAACAACACGTATTTTACCATGTTCTGAAAATTCCTTGGGGCAAAATATTTTCAAAAACTGAAGGCGGGTGTGAAATTTGGTATTTACAATCTTCGTGGAAAAAAACATACATGTGTTTTGCCCTTTTCCACAAATCCAATTGGGGGAGGGGTCGGGGGAAAGGGGTCTGAATATTTTTATCAGTACACCTATATTTCAAAAACCAAAGATGTTACAGACGTGAACTTTGGTATTTACAATCTTCTTTAAAAATAAAAACACGTGTTTTACCATTTTCCAAAAATACCAAGGGGGGGGGGGGTTCTAACAAAAAACAAAAAAAACCTCATGTTTCTTTTAAAAACAATTTTAACAAATCCTAAAATCCATGCGAGCCAAGCCGCGGGCAAATGCTAGTCTGTATTATATTAAAATTTAACCAGGGGCACTATCAGCTGCCCTGAGCTAAAACTGGGATGCTAAGGGGAAAAGTTAGCTTTCATTCAACAAGTGATAGCAGGCTATTTCCATAGGTTTCAATGTAAAAAAAAATCCCCATTTTTCCTTAAATATCTATTCAACCGTTTATTGTTTTTATTTGCAGCAAAAAAATCTCTATTTATTTTTAGAATTTTTTTAAGACATTTCTCTTTTTTCAGCAAAGTTTTGATTCCGAATTTTATTTTCTGCTTTTAAATTATACTAGGAGATGTTTTTTAATTTTATTTTTAAAAAGTCTTGCATATTTACTGGACATTTCATGTATATTTTTAGAAATTAACGATCGTTTCGTAATGTGCAAAGTAGTGAATGTGATTGGCTGATTTCGTAAATTGCCTCACAGGCACAGCTCGCAGCTCTGAAGCATGTCTCGTGTTGATTGTCTCTGGCTTCTCCAGATCTCAAAAGATAAGACATTGATCGACCAAGCTGAACACTGAAGGGTTAAAGACCACCGCGGTGGCAAGGCCAGTTAAAATATGACAAGAGTGAAAAATATCATCCACCTTCCACATGGGGAAGCTAATTTTGTTGTCTGAATTAATTCATCAGAGCATTCTGTTTATAGTCTAATACTTTGCCATCTTAACCCCTTAAGGACGGGAGTAATTTTACAACTTCGGCGCTGTTTCGAAGTAGAAGTTTGCTGAGCTCATTTTGACCGTTTTTAAGCGTGGTTTAAAGTCACGTATTATTATACCACCCAGACAAATTATATATCGTTCTTTCCGGCAGACTCGGAAGATTAATAATATATCATTATTATATGTATATGTCATGCCCTGCCAAAATGCTATAACAAAAAATTTAAAAATAAATTAAAAAATGTGAATTTTCAATAAAATTTCAATCATCCACAGTGTGTAAAGTGTTTTTTTATTTTATTATCCAAGCCTTTGCGGTTATATGCTATGGGATATACTTGTTAACAAAAATTAAAAGGGGAACCCATTTTTGTTCTGGGGAGAAATTGCGTGATTTTAGCATTTTTAGAAATGTGAACAATAGCGCTGCATTAAAAAAACAAAAAACACGTTTTTATTTTTTTATTAATTAATTTTTTTATTTTTAGTTTGACATTTTTCACACTTTTACATTACTTTTAACATGGTCATGTTTGATATCATTGGAAATCATGCTCTGGCCTTTCCAGCAATATCAGACATAACCCCCTAGCTGCCACCGATCAGGAGATAAAGGGGTTCAAAGAACCCCCCTATCTCCTCTATTTCCTTAGGAAATCCCTTTACAGCTAGGGGGTTCAGGTGACGCGGGGGGGACCCAGAGGTGGGGGCTGTCGGGGGGGACCCAGAGGTGCGGCCCCCACCGGAAAAAGGCCACGGTCTTGCACCGATTGGCAACTAAGGGGTTAACCCCCTACATCACTGGAAAGGTCAGGCTGTGACCCTTCCAGTGATGCTGGCCATAGAGGGAACCAAAGGATCCCCCCTCCCCTTCAGGCGCTTCCCCAGCTCCGGCGGGGGGACGCCTGAAACTGACGTCATCGCGACCCCGGCGTGATGACATCAGTGCACCGGGAGGAGTGATAGAGCAGCGTGGGAGCGACCGGAGGAGGTGAGTATGGCTGCCGGGGGGCTGCAAAGTCGCCGAGGACGTACCATTACGTCCTGCTGCATTAAAGCCCGCCTAATGCAGGACGTAATGGTGTGTTCTGCGGCGTTAAGGACTTGAATAATTACATACATATTGTTTCAACAATCAAGCATCATGAATGGTTGATTACTGGGAAAACATGTCCGTTAGCAAGCCAACAAAACAATTTATTATACCATTATTTATTTATTTATAAAGTATTTTACCAGGAAGGATACATTGAGATTTCCTTGGTTTTCAAGTATGTCCTGGGTTCAAGAACATTGTATTTCTGTAACAATTCAAAGTAATAAATGCAAGATATTAAAAAAAAACCACAAATATACAGATTAACAGAAAATAAATATGTAGGAAATATACAGGGTTATCCAAAGAGATTCGAAAAGTCACCGCACGTTCGGTGACTTTTCATTCTCTTCAATTCGGTTCCTTTTGCCGATTGCATTTCGGTGACCCTGCGGTGTATTCAGCAAGCAACACAGGGTCCCCGAATTGCAGGGAAAAGCTGCCGCAAACCCGACGAAAACTAACCGAATGCACGCTGAAAACAAGCAAAAACATCTGGATTAACCTTCGAAGAAGCCGAACAGGAGCCGAATCACACAGAGCCGAAGCAGCTGTGACGTAGAGGAGGCAGTGAATAAATTAGAAAAACCATTTGTATGAATCTCGGAAAAAGAAACGCTGTTTGCAAAGAAACTACTGAGCGAAAATGTCTGAAATTTTCACAGGAGGTCCAGGGAATGATAATAAAGAGGGCTGTTACAAAAAAAATAAGTAAACTGAAAAAAAAAAAAAAAAAAATCGGACTTTTAAAAAAAAAAAAAAAAAAAAATCAGAAAAATGCTTAAAGTATCCTAAAAAATCTATAAATAAAGAGACTTTTTGCTGCAGAATTTTATAATGAACGGTTTATTAGATATTGAATTAAAACGGGAATATTTTTAACATTGAAGCCTATGGGATTCTCCTGAATAAATTTGCCGAATTAAACCACCGAATGGCAGGGCATTAGGGGAACCTTTCACTGCTGGTTTGGGTTCTCTGAATAGCCGAAGCAGTGCTTTTTCATGGGGATTTCACTGCCCTCGAACAGGGACCGAACAGGCACCGTATGTGCAGGCAATTCGCCAGGATTTAGCGAATTGCCTGCTCTCTGGATAGCCGGATGGCCAGGAAAGGTAACCGAACGCTGATTTTCAGCATTCGGTTACCTTTCTCAAGCAATTCGGATCTCTTTGGATAACCCTGACTGTCAGTATCAGGGTTATTCAAAGAGATCCGAATTGCTTGAGAAAGGTTACCGAACGCTGAAAATCAGCGTTCGGTTACCTTTCTTGGCCATTCGGCTATCCAGAGAGCAGGCAATTCGCCAAATCCTGGCGAATTGCCTGCACATACGGTGCCTGTTCGAGGGCAGTGAAATCCCCATAGAGAAGCAATGCTTCGGTTATTCAGAGAACAAAACCAGCAGTGAAAGGTTCCCAAAATGCCCTGCCATTCGGTGGTTTAATTCGGCAAATTTATTCAGGAGAATCCCATAGGCTTCAATGTTAAAAATATTCCCGTTTTAATTCAATATCTAATAAACCGTTCATTATAAGATTCTGCAGTAAAGAGTCTCTTTATTTATAGATTTTTTTAGGATATTTTAAGCATTTTTCTTAATTTTTTTTATTTTTAAAAGTCCGATTTTTTTTTTTTTTTTTTTCTTTTTTCAGTTTACTTATTTTTTCTGTAACAGCCCTTTTTATTATCATTCCCTGGACCTCATGTGTAAATTTCAGACATTTTCGCTCAGTAGTTTCTTTGCAAACAGTGTTTCACTTTTCAATCATTCATGCAAACTGTTTTTCTAATTTATTCACTTCACTCTGCGATCTCGGCTTTTTCCGGCGGCTTCGCTGCGGGTGATCGGCTCCTGCTCGGGTTTTTCCGTGGTTTTCGGCAGGTTAATCCAGATGTTTTTGTGGGTTTTTGGCGTGCATTCACTGGGTTTTGCAGTTAGTTTTCGTCAGGTTCGCGGTAGCTTTTCCCTGCAATTCGGGGCCCTGTGGTGTTTGCTGAATACACCGCAGGGTCACCGAAATGGGATTGGCAAAAGGAACCGAATTGAAGAGAACGAAAAGTCACTGAACGTGCGGTGACTTTTTGAATCTCTTTGAATAACCTTGTATGTTACATGTTTACAGGTGAATTCTGCATTGAGGTATGTTAATAGGGATCTCTTGAGTGACTTAAGACTGGGGGGGGATTTGATGGTGTCTTGGGGGGTTATTCCATAATTGCGATGCTCTATAGGAAAATGAGGATCGAGCCACTTTTTGTATTGTGGTATTGCAAGTAAGGCGCTGGTCCTGGATTGGAGGTTATAGGAGGAGGGAACTGCTGGGGGAAGCAGCCTATTCAGGTAGGGTGGTAGCTTCCCAGAAAAGCTCTTAAACACCAGGTTGGAAAGGTGAAGGGTGCGTCTAGATTCCAGCGATGGCCAGTTTAGCGCTTTTAACATGTCACAATGGAGGGTCATGTAGTTACATTGTAGCACAAAGTGGCAGAATGAGTTATACAATGTAGTAAGTTTATGAAGGTGCATTTGCGGGGCAGCTGCATACACTGCATCTCAGTATTCAATAGCCGACATAAGCATTTGTTGTACAATCTGTTTTCTTACTGCGGGGCTCAGGCAGGATTTGCTTCTGTACAGGGCACCTAGTTTGGGGTAAAGTTTAGATGAGAGTTTTTCGATGTGGGCGCCAAATATAGATTTGGGTCTAACCAAATACCTAGATATTTGAGAGAAGTGACTGTGGTCAGTGTGCCATTTAATTTTGTCTTGACATGTAGATGGGGAGATTGCCTCCAACTACAGGAGAGTTGGTTTGCTGGTATAGATTACGGTGACGTCTGCGTAAATGTGTACAGTTGAGGCTTTGCAGATGTTAGACAGATAATTTATGAATATCGTGAATAGCAGGGGGCCGTGTATCGAGCCTTGGTGTACACCGTACGTGACTGGGAGGGGGAGGGAAGCGCTGTCAGAAATGGACACATATTGTGACCAGTCGGATACATACTATTGAAACCAGGTTAGAGTGCGATCACCAATACCAGAGTTTTTAAGTTTTTGTAACAAGATGCCATGGTCTACTGGATCAAAGGCCTTGGCAAAATCAAGGAAGATGGCTCCAGTCAGGTTTCCTTGTTCCAGCTTGGATATCATTGCAAACTTTTAAAGGACGGTTGTAGTTGAATGATTGACAAAAGCCTGATTGATCTGGGGCTAAATAGTTTGAATATAGATAATATTCACGTAATTGCGTGTAGACAAATTTTTCATTTTTTTTTTTACATTACAGGGAGCAATGATATCGGACGGTAGTTGGATACCAAAATATTGTCGCCACGCTTGTGGATAGGTACCACTCTTGCAGTCCTCCATGGAATGTGGATTGCATGGAATAAAATGTCAAGGCATGGCCTGGGAGGTTTGCCATATTCAGTAATATTAGGGTGTGTGGAGTGTGATGCTCACTGCATCAATCCTGCAAACATCGAATAAGTATAACATGGAATTTAGTCAATTTACACATTTTTCCACTATACCGTGTAGACTGAATTAACACCTTTTCTTCCATCTAAAATAGGTTTTAGCATATATGCCTTTAGAAGATGACACTTCCACTTGAATTAAAATGTACAAATGCCTGAGAGGCACTTGATTTGGTTCGTAATAATATTTTCTTCATTCTATATTATTAAGTACCTTAGAATACACTTTAAATCAGACATTTACAGGTTTGAACTGCATTAATTCATATCTCCTTCCTGGCTGGAGGGATTAATATCTAAAACTGTATCATAATGAAAAACCACTCATTAGACTGATAAAAATGTTCTTCAGGTCTCAAGTTAAAATGACACGTACGTGAAATAACATGGTATCGTAAATGTCATTAATTAGCGGTAAAAGGTACTGTAAAATTATGATTTATAATTACAGTAAAAATGTCAGGAAGAAGATCGATCACTTACACAGGAAAAGGCCGAAATGCTAACAAGGTGGAAGGAAGAGACATAGGTGTAATAGTACTTTGATCCCAAAGTGGATTTTGTTTCTGGAGGAGCATAAATAAAGGGCCACCAGTCTACCTCATGTTTGACAAGCAGCGTGAGCAGTTATGGTTTGCTATGTAGCAGCCTGTGGTTTCATTTTGGTTAGGACTCGCCCTTATAGAGGTGCCTTGACGTTGGCGGGCGAGCTAGTCTTATAATGGCCATTGATAAGAAGCCAAATCTCTAATTGTGTTTAGTTTCACACGGTATAATTGGAGTAAGCGCAGATGACATTTTTTTCTTTGTTATGTTCTACACATGTTGTTGGGCTGGATGCATTTGGTGGTTGCAGCCAACCCTTCGGGGAATAGGCGCGACCCCTCCCCTCCTGCATAGGTGTAATAGTAGCCCAGCCATTACTAGTACAGTCAGGATTAACAGGAATACACTCGGGGACATGTAACAAAATGCTGAAGTATGAAAGCAAACCAGCCTAAGAACATGAGGCTTGATTTCTAAACATGTGCACCGCGGTATTTTCGTTTTAGATCTTTTCGGATCGATTCAGATCCTTTTGAATTGATTTCCCTTTCATTTTGGATCATTTCGGATCGCTAGCGATTCGTTCTTTCTGACCGATTCAAAATTTCAGATTGATTTGTTTCCATTTTATAATGAATAAAAACAAAAGGTAACTAAAAAAAAAAAAAAGTACAGGGGACCCCGTGAGATGTCCTCCTTAACCCTTTGCTGGGACATACGCTGTACCCTGTGAGATGCCCATTGCCCATTAACCCTTTGCTTGGGACATACTCTGTGCCCTATGAGATGCCCAATGCCCATTAACCCATTGCTTTCTCTTGAATTGCATAGATTTTTTTTCATTTTTCGGATCATTTTGATTAGTTCTTTCTGACAGATATGAAATTTCAGATGGCTGAATATAGTTTTCGGAAATGCTTCTGAAAACGAAAAATGGTGGATTTTCGGACAAATTCGAATTCGGGCGAAAAGAAACGCACATGTCTATCGATTTCATCTAGCTCAGCCACTGAAATCTACTTAGGCCAGATCACAACCCAGACAATAAAGTCAATATGTAAATGTAAAACATTTACGTCTGCCATTTCCATACATGGAACGCCTTTAACGTTTGTAATAATATATTACGAACGATTCTCTTTGCCAGCAGCTCGAGCCGTACTACTTAATGCCACAAGTTGATTACACCTCAGCGTTAAGTGCCGCTGGTGTTATGAGCTCCATAGGACTCCATGCAGACTGTGGCGAGTGAAAGGTGGAAGAACACTGGGAACAATTTGATTCCTGTGTTCCTTTACCCATAGAGCAAGGAAGCGGCAGATCATGCCACTCACTGCAACAACGGATCTGAGGTGAGTATGAGATTTTTAGGTGGGTTTATATTTCTGTATTAAGTGATTGTGCAGAAGTGCAATAACTTAACACCAGGGTCTGAGAGGTGTTATTCTTTTCAGAATTAGGCCAGGCACCAATGAAGAACGAGCAGGCTGAATTAGCTCCTTCTAAATCTGCTATGGGCAAATTAACGTCTCCCATACATAGTATAGGAGACTTTAACCCCTTCACTGCTGAGCCATTTCACCTCTGTAAGCTGAGCTCATTTTTTCTGTTTTTGCGCATCATGTTTAAATGTGATTTGAAGTCATGTTTTATTATACGACCCAGACAAATTATGTATCCTTTTTTTTCGGCATACTCGGCATATTCATAATATATCATTATTATATGTATACATCATGTCCTGCCAGAATGCTATAACAAAAAAAAAAAAAAAAAAAATTGTAAAAAAAAATGTGAATTTCTATTCCGATTTCAATCATTTTCAGAGTGTAACATTAATTTTTCACATTTTATCATACCTTCGTGGTGATATTCTATGGGGTACTCTTGTTTAAAAAAAAAATAGAAATGGGAAATTTCATCTTGGGAAATGAGAAGGTGAGTTAGTCCAGCCTCATTTTTCTTTTCAGTTATAACGTGAACAGAGGGTTCTTTTTAAAATTAATTTTTCTTTTAAGAAATGAATACAGTGCAGCGCTCCCAAGGTAATGACCCACAACCTTAGTGCAAATCCCTCACTCGCTTTATACCATGTAGCGGTCTTCTCAAGATCCAAATAAATTCAAGATATTACAGATTTGGTACAGTGGCCAATCACCAAGTGTAACGGTTGGCCCCTGCTTGGGCCATTGTGGTGGATAGGAACAAGGAATGAAGCCCTTAAGGCAGGTGAGTTATTGACTGGACACAAGAATAGACTGATTTCTCCAAAACCAAGGAGCACCAGAAAACAGAACTGAATTGCCACTAAGCTCCGAAGGCTTCAAGACCGACAGACCACTTAGGACACACTCAGAAACACAAAGATACGTCTCACAATCCGTGAATTGAGCAGGCTGTAGGGCAGTCAGACATAAGGACCTCTTTAGTGTAGTCTAAGCGGCCTCTGAATATATGCTAGACTAAGACAGACAAGGTACATAAAACATGAAACATTCAAGAATAGTCATACAGGCAGAGGTTGGCAACAGATCAGCATATACAGTACCAGGAGTGGGCAGAAGGGATAGTCAGGAAAACACAGCCGAGGTCAAAACCAGAATATAATGAGACAGAAATGAGACCAGGAGATGACCTCAGAACCCCAGAACAGCTCCAAACAGCACGGCCAAACACACCACAAGGGAAAAACAAACATGAAGGCCCTTCACCACCAGGGGGCACAGCCAAAAGCAGGGAAAATGTAACATAACCTCCTCCTTTACGGGTGACCCTCCGGGCACCCAAAACAGAAGCATGGCAGCCGGAATCAGGAAACCATATCCTGAACACCAATCACCAAAATCCATTGGGGTCCCACTCAGAGTCGTCACCCTCCTCCCCGAGACGCCTCCGTCTATGAGGGTTCTTTTGAATGGCAGCCCAGTGTTCCTTCCTGAACACCAGTCCAAAGGGCGACTGCACATAGCCCTCAGGGACATGACGGGCTGTGGGATCTTGGCGTCAGTCAGACTGGACATGGAACCAGTTTGACTAGGGTTAGTCACCTTTTTACGTCTTCTCCTGGAACGAGATCCAGAACTGATGACCACCCCACACGACACAGCAATAGTAGAGGCAGACTTGTTTATCTGCTTAACACCAGAAGATTGAGACTTCGACCCCACAAGTGGGTTTGACAGCAATGGGCCCACTGCGAGACGTGGTCACGTGACTTGACTTGGACACGACTGCCTCGCAGCTCGACTTGGACAGACTTGACAACTCACCTGTATCTGGCATGACTGACCCACCGTTGGAACAGAGGACATTGCCAGGACATGGTACAACTGGCACCTCACCAGTGGTACACATTTCACCTGGAGGAGTATATTGCGGACCTTCCGAGTCATCGTAATCCTCCTCAAAACACCTCAAAGCATTAGGGTCTTTCCTGATAATGGCCCAGTGTGCCTCACGGAACAACATCCCACATGGGGATCATATATAACCCTCGGGTACAGGGCTAGAATCTGAGATGGTCGTACCGGTTAAATTGGATGTAGCTCCATCATTGTGCCAGGCTTCCTTAGCCTGGTATTACTAGATTCACCATGGGACTTGGGCACAGTGACTACAGCCCTTGACAGAAACACGGTTGATTCTTTGCCTGTATCATATTTGATTGGATCATCTCCAGTAACTGGCAGGACTGGCAAATAACCAGAAACAGACACAACTGGCAGCTCGCCATCAGAGGCTGACATGAGAGGCTTGTTGCCCACATGGGACTGGGTTGGCATATCGCCAGCCTTGTCTGTATCAGACATAAAGGGCACTTGGCCCCAAACAGGCGTGAACACGGCTTCCTCGAAGCACAGCGTGAACACGGCTTCCTCGAAGCACAGCGTGAACACGGCTTCCTCGAAGCACAGCGTGAACACGGCTTCCTCGAAGCACAGCGTGAACACGGCTTCCTCGAAGCTCAGCAACAGCGCCACCCTGGGCCCTTGTGGCATCAGCACCACCCTATACCCTTGTGGCAACAGCGCCACCCTGGACCCTTGTGGCAACAGCGCCACCCTGGACCCTTGTGGCAACAGCGCCACCCTGGACCCTTGTGGCAACAGCGCCACCCTGGACCCTTGTGGCAACAGCGCCACCCTGGACCCTTGTGGCAACAGCGCCACACTGGACCCTAGACCCATTACATGGACTGAGAAACAGTGATCCACTGTATAACATGGAAGCAGGTTGTGTGCCTTGAGGTGGAAGAACTTTGGCTTTATTGCCACACATGGAATTTGCAACACCCCTGCATTGCACAAAAACAGAGGTCCCAGCATTAGGGTCAGCGCTATGGCTGCATGACGTGGATACAACCAGGATCAGTGGAGCGCCAGACCAGAATGTCCCCGTCACACCTTGCGATGTCAGTCGCCAAGTACCCCAATGGTGGTTTCCCCAAAAAAACAGTTTTGACAAAGTAAAAAAAAAATCACAATACAAGATAAGGGTACAGCGCACTCAAGATTTTTGGGTAAATACCACATACTACTATAACAAGAATTTAAGTGTATCTTCATCTCCACATATCATATATGGGAATAGCCAAGCCAAACGTGGATACCAGGGTCTCACCCGGAGAACAGGACATACTTTGTCTGGGCCTTACTGGACAGCAAAATATTTTATGCTGGGGGGAACTGCAGTAATAACAGAGCTTAAATAACCTACTTCTTTCTTTTTCAGACATGGGAGGTTCCCCAGAGACTCTGCTGGGAGGAACCGCATAATTAAGCACACTGAGAGACAGCATTAACCTCTTCAGCTCCGTCAGCAAATCAAAAATCATCTGAAGCACAGAATTTAATACAGTAAGCTCACCTGCAGGCGTGACTGGATGGTTTGTATTGTAACGGTTGGCCCTGCTTGGGCCATCGTGGTGGTTAGGAACAAGGAATGAAGCCCATAAGGCAGGTGAGTTACTGACTGGACACAAGGATAGACTGATTTCTCCAAAACCAAGGAGCACCAAAAAACAGAACTGAATTGTCACTAAGCTCCGAAGGCTTCAAGACTGACAGACCACTTAGGACACGCTCAGAAACACAAAGATACGCCTGACAATCCGTGAATTGAGCAGGCTGTAGGGCAGTCAGCAAAACAGACAAACTACACTAAAGAGGTCCTTATAAGCGGCCTCTGAATATATACTAAACTAAGACAGACAAGGTACATAAAACATGCATGAATAGTCATACAGGCAGAGGTTGGCAACAGATCAGCATATACAGTACCAGGAGTGGGCAGAAGGGATAGTCAGGAAAACACAACCGAGGTCAAAACCAGAATACAATGAGACAGGAATGCTTTGCAGCAACACAGGGAACATAAACTAAACAGAACCACCATGAAACTCCACAAACCATCAATGAGGCTCTGTGCTGCTGGGATATTTATAGGGAGTGGGTCTGTGTGATTGGGCCATGTGACCCCAGACAAGGAGATGACCTCAGAACCCCAGAACAGCCCCAAACAGCACGGCCAAACACACCACAAGGGAAAAACAGACATGAAGGCCCTTCACCACCAGGGGCACAGCCAAAACCAGGGAAAATGTAACACCAAGTGATCGTAGGGAGGGTGAATGAGAATTTATACATACACTTTGATAGGATTGTGTGCCAATATATGTATGCTTAAAGACAAAATAGACATATCATAGTGCAGTATATCAATACAGAAATATGAAAGATGCTGTTCTATAAGTACCACTATCTAGAGCCCAAGACCGGCTCTAGGTGTATAAGGCCCCTGGGTATTTTCTTTGTTTTGCTCAGGCACCCAAGAACCTTTAGAACACGAGATCTGTACATGATCTCGTAACTTCTGTCTCCTTCAAAAGGCAAGAAAATATCAGGGCAAACCCCTAGCACAATACCGATGCACTACTATATGTAATACATGAAATGGTTACTCTGTACAGCATATCCACAGCAAAGTGCTGCACAGCATCTCCCAGCATATATACATGTTGGTACTGCAGCAGCAAGTGTATAGTGGCTCCCCTGTAACGTTCCCCCCACACCCCGTTTTTGGATTCTTCTGGATTCCAAAATTCCTGAGTATTCCATGTATGGGGTGTTCAATCAATACTCTGCTCTGGTCCCATCGTGTAGAAGACAGTACAATCTGCCACCTCCTCTCAGTGTTAGCTCTGCCAGCCTTCCAAGATCAAGTTCATGCGATCCTGTAGAGAAGTGATTCCCAACCGCGGTCCTCAAGTCCCCCGTAACAGGCCAGGTTTTGAGGATTCCCTTGGGGAAATGCAAACTGAATCCTGCAAGCACTTAGCAGCAAATCATATCACCTGAGCTGTGCTTGAGCTATCCTGAAACCTGACCTGTTGGGGGTACTTGAGGACCACGGTTGGGAACCACTGCTGTAGAGGGCTCTCTGGTTTGAAGCTCTATGGAATTGTTATACCAAAACTACTTAACCAGTGTGTTGCTGGATATGTGTGTCATGGAGAGAAGACAATTAGCTTCATCAACAATTTTCGAAATTACCTTGGTGGAGACCTGAAACGTTTGATTCATATTGCTCCTCAACTGAATGGGTGGAAGAAGTGCCCCCACATATAAGGCTAGGGTCAAACGAACGCATTATTCGCTGCGACCGTCAAAGAGTGCGTCCGAACGCATTGATGTATTTTATCACGGGATGCGTGAAAACGGTCATACGATGCGCATTTTCGTGCATGATTTGTTACGGATCCAAACCAGGAAACTTTGGGTGTCTGGACGTTATGTTGGCCGGACATGAGCAGCGTCTGACGTCTCCTAATCACGCACACACGCCGCTAGTTGGACGCAACGGACGCAGCGCGCTCTGTACGTCAGTATTAGGGGTTCTGCTTTCTCGAAAAAATGCGTTCGATTGCCGCTTGCGTTGCGTGGCCACACTTTCGTGTGGCTGTACTTCGTATATTGGCTGTCATTGCCCATCATTTGTGGCTACTGCGGCCGTGATTAAGTGTGCCTAAACACACGTTAAAAATGCGTTAGAAGAGTTTTGGTTAGGCTGGGGTCAGACTATCAGGATAATTCGAAGATGATCCGAATTGCTTGAGAAAGGTAATCGAACGCTGAAAATCAGCGTTCGGTTACCTTTCTTGGCCATTCGGCTATCCAGAGAGCAGGCAATTCGCCAAATCCTGGCGAATTGCCTGCACATACGGTGCCTGTTTGGTGCCTGTTCGAGGGCAGTGAAAACCCCATGAAAAAGCACTGCTTCGGCTATTCAGAGAACACAAACCAGCAGTGAAAGGTTCCCGAAATGCCCTGCCATTCGGTGGTTTAATTCGGCAAGTTTATTGAGGAGAATCCCATAGGCTTCAATGTTAAAAATATTCCTGTTTTAATTCAATATCTAATAAACCGTTCATTATAAAATTCTGCAGTAAAGAGTCTCTTTATTTATAGATTTTTTAGGATATTTTAAGCATTTTTCTGATTTTTATTTTTTCAAAAGTCCGCTTTTTTTTTTTAAGTTTACTTATTTTTTCTGTAACAGCCCTCTTTATTATCATTCCCTGGACCTCATATGTAAATTTCAGACATTTTCGCTCAGTAGTTTCTTTGCAAACAGTGTTTCACTTTTCAAACATTCATGCAAACTGTTTTCATAATTTATTCATTTCACTCTGTCTGCTGTGTCGGCTTTTTCCGGTGGCTTCACTGCGTGTGATCGGCTCCTGCTCGGGTTTTTCCGCGGTTTTCGGCAGGTTAATCCAGATGTTTTTGTGGGTTTTCGGCGTGCATTCGCTGGGTTTGCGGTTAGTTTTCGTTGGGTTTGCGGCGGTTTTTCCCTGCAATTCGGGGACCCTGTGGTGCTTGCTGAATGCACCGCAGGGTCACCGAAATGGGATCCTCAAAAGGAACCGAATTGAAGAGAACGAAGTCACCGAACGTGCGGTGACTTTTCGAATCTCTTTGAATTACCCTGTATGTTTTTTTGTTTGGTGCCAGTTAGTGTTAGCAGCTCCCAATTAATATGAGCTGAACCACTAATGGCTAACAGCTATCTCTGCTTGTTTCCATTGACGACTCCCTTTTATAGGCTCAGCTTATAGAAATAGGACCCACTGTGTTTATAGACAGATGATTAAGCAATTCTGTATTAGGCTCAGTAGCATTTATACTAGAAAGTTACTTTGTATAACTCAGGTGGAAAAAGCAATCAGTGCTTTAATCTTCTTTGAAACAGCTTGCTGACGACAAATCAAACATATATCTATCTCTGATATTTTTATGAAGTACACTAAATCAAATATGATGCAGCCCCTCGAATAAGTTTATTCAGCAAGCAATTACACCCTTATATTTCAACTCTTTTTACGATTAACGTTTTTGGAATGCAATGAAGTGGATTGCCTATATCGATTCCTTATGCGACATCTGAGATACAGTATCTCCCTGTTTTGACAAGTGTACATGGAAAATAAGATGAACACCAGAGTTTTGTGTCTCATGTTACCTTAAATGACTTTTACATAGTGGAACAGACTGTTTTGTAAAAAAAATTATATACAGGTGCAGTTTGATAAATAAATAAATTATATACAGGTGCAGTTCTATAAATTAGAATGTCGCGGAAAAGGGTTTGTTAAGGCTAGGGTCAAACAAAAGTATTTTTACACGCGAACGTAAAAAAGTGCGTCCGAACGCATTGATGTATTTTTTCATGGATTATGCGAAAACGGTCAGACGATGCGCATTTTCGTGCGTGATGTTTTACGAATCCAAACCAGGAAACTTTTTGCGTCTGGACGTTATGTTGGCCGGACACGAGCAGGGTCTGACGTCTCCAAATCACACACACACACCGCTAGCGGGCGCAGCGCACTCTGTACGTCCGTACTAGCGGTTCTGCGTTCTCAAAAAAATGCGTTCATTTTCCACTTGCATTGCGCGGCCGGACTTTCGTGCGACCGTACTTCGTATATTGGCTGTCATTGCCCGTCATTTGCTGCTAGTGCGGCCGTGATTAAGTGCGCCAGAACGCACGTTAAAAGTGCGCTGGTCTGACCCCAGCCTAAATGGAGACAAATCATCAGAATTAAAAGAAACAAAGACTTAAACTACTTCAGTCTGTGTGCATTGAATTTATTTAATACAGAAGATTCACAATTTGAGTTGAATTAATGAAATAAATGAACTTTTCCACGACATTCTAATTTATTGAGATGCACCTGTATATATATATATATAAGGGGCTATTCAGAGAGCACTGAAATGTCAGCAATATTTCGGTGCTATCTAGTTCCCCGCACTTCCCTGCACTTTGAGGAATCAAAGTTTCCCATCCTGCAGTGAATTCAGCAAAAAGTCGATGAGCCATCAAACACAGCACAAACGAGCTGCCGGGAAAAGCCAACAAGATGGCGAAGAGGGCAAAAGAAAAAAAAAGGATTTGAAAGTGTCAAAATTTATTCGCTGTTTGCAAAAAAACTACTCAACTAAAAGGCCTGGAATTTACATACAAGGTCATATGAATGATAATAAAATGGTCTGTTACAGAAAAAAGAAAAAAAAAATGCTTTTAAAACAAAATGGAAAAAATAGTGACGAAAAAATCCCAAAAAATGCTTACAACAAATCAATAAATAAAGAGACTTTTTTTTACTGCAGATTAAAATAATAAACGGTTTATTAGATATTGGGTTAAGACGGGAATATTTTTAACATTGAAGCCTATGGGGTTCACCTGAATAAACCTGCCGAATGAAAGCACCGAACAGCAGGACACTTCGGCAACTTTTCACTGTTGTTCGGTGTTCTCTGAATAGATTAACCATTGCTTCTCTATGGGGAATTTCACTGCCTTCGAACAGGCACCTTACTTGCTGGCAGTTTGCCAAAATTAGGTGAACTGCCTGCTCTCTGAATAGCCGAATGGCCCCGAAATGTCCCCATACGGTGAAATTCACTGTTCAGTGACATTTAGGGGCCAGATCGGCTCTCTCTGAATAACCCTGATATTCTATCTTACACTTTGCCAAAATTACATTATTGACTTGGTAATCAGGAGCTGAAGCGAATGAGAAATTCATACAAAAAAGCCACTGAATGGAAATTGGACAATGTTAGCAAACAACCAAAATCTCAGGTTCTAGTAATATTTTTGGCATTTATTCTTTCTCCAGTTTGATTTGCAAATTCCTACTAGAAAAATACCACCATTTCTGAACCACTAGAACTAGTGATCCTCACAACCAATAAAACTCCTCTTGTCTTCCTGCACCCCAATCACTCTAAAAACTTGTAACTCACTGTAAGCTCATCCGGCAGGTCCCTCTACACCTCTTGTTTCTGGTCCTATCTTTTATTATTTGTATCTCGTTCCCTTTGGTTATTGTCAGTGGCGTCACTAGGGTTGCTGTCATCCGGTGCGGTAACTTATGGTGTCACCCCCCCCGAGTTTTAAGGATTTTTTTAACTACTCTTACTCGTAAATCAGTACTCCCATATAACACTGAATGATCATACACAGCGCACATTACTGTGAGGTTTATTGCTGTGGAGCTCTCTCCTATGCTCACAAATTTTTTTTGGCCAACTGCCAGCAAGTGCGGTGCCTGTTCGAAGGCAGTGAAAGTGAAAGCACACATGGATATATATTGCCCCCAAAAGCTCACCCATGGAGATATATTGCCCCCACAGATCACATATGGACATATTGCCCTAGCTAACAATTATATATTACCCCCAGCAGCTCACCCATGGATATATATTGCCCCAACTCACATATGGATATATTGCCCCAATATGGATATATTGCCCCAGACCAGCTTGCATGGATATGCCACAGCAGCTCTCATGGATATCCCCCAGCTCTCATGAATATTGCCCCAGCTCTCATGGATATGCCCCAACTCTCATGGATATTGCCCCAACAGCTCTCATGGATATTGCCCCAACAGCTCTCATGGATATGCCCCAGCTCTCATGAATATGCCCCAGCTCTCATGGATATTGCCCTCAGCTCTCATAGATATGCCCCAGCTCACATGGATATGCCCCCCAGCTCTCATGGATATGCCCCAACAGCTCTCATAGATATGACCCAGCACACATGGATATTGCCCTCAGCTCTCATGGATATTGCCCCCAGCTCTCACGGATATTGCCCCAGCTCTCATGGATATGCCCCAGCTCTCATGGATATTCCCGCCAGTTTTCATGGATATGCCCAGCTCACATGGATATGCCCCATCAGCTCTCATGGATATGCCCCCCAGCTCTCATGGATATGTCCCAACGGCTCTCATGGATATGCCCCAGCACACATGGATATTGCCCCCAGCTCTCATGGATATGCCCCAGCTCTCATGGATATTGCCCCCAGCTCTCATGGATATGCCCCAGCTCTCATGGATATTGCCCCAGCTCTCATGGATATGCCCCAGCTCTCACGGATATGCCCCCAGCTCTCAGGGATATGCCCCCCAGCTCTCATGGATATGCCCCCCAGTTCTCATGGATATGCCCCAGCTCTCATGGATATACCCCCCAGTTCTCATGGATATGCCCCAGCAGCTCTCATGGATATGCCCCCAGCTCTCATGGATATGCCCCCCAGCTCTCATGGATATTGCCCCCAGCTCTCATGGATATTGCCCCAGCTCTCATGGATATGCCCCAGCTCTCATGGATATGCCCCAGCAGCTCTCATGGATATTGCCCCAGCTCTCATGGATATGCCCCAGCTCTCATGGGTATGCCCCAGCAGCTCTCATGGATATGCCCCCCAGCTCTCATGGATATGCCCCCCAGTTCTCATGGATATGCCCCAACAGCTCTCATGGATATGCCCCCCAGCTCTCATGGATTTGACCCCTAGTTCTCATGGATATGCACCAGCTCACATGGATATGCCCCAACAGCTCTCATGGATATGCCCCAGCGCACATGGATATTGCCCCCAGCTCTCATGGATATTGCCCCCAGCTCTCATGGATATGCCCCAACAGCTCTCATGGATATTCCCCAACAGCTCTCATGGATATGCCCCAGCGCACATGGATATTGCCCCCAGCTCACATATGGATATATTGCCCCAGTTCACATATGGATATATTGCCCCAGACCAGTTCGCATGGATATGCCCCAGCAACTCTCATGGATATCCCCCAGCTCTCATGGATATTGCCCCCAGCTCTCATGAATATTGCCCCAGCTCTCATGGATATGCCCCAGCTCTCATGGATATTGCCCCAACAGCTCTCATGGATATGCCCCAGCTCTCATGGATATGCCCCAGCTCTCATGGATATTGCCCCCAGCTCTCATGGATATGACCCAGCGCACATGGATATTGCCCTCAGCTCTCATGGATATTGCCCCCAGCTCTCATGGATTTGACCCCTAGTTCTCATGGATATGCACCAGCTCACATGGATATGCCCCAACAGCTCTCATGGATATGCCCCAGCGCACATGGATATTGCCCCCAGCTCACATGGATATGCCCCAACAGCTCTCATGGATATGCCCCAGCGCACATGGATATTGCCCCCAGATCACCTCCTGGCTCCTGCCTCCTGGCTCCCTCTGAGCGTCCGGCGGCGTGGAGCTTGGGCGCTCGCCTGGGGGAGCCACGTGACCAGCCGTGATCTTGCGAGAACTCGTCTGATCACATGGTTCCCCCAGGCGAGCGCCGAAGCTCCATGGCTTCGGACGCTAGCAGGGAGCCGAACGCGCGGCGCCGGAGCCGACGCCGCTTGGTCGCAGGGTGACACGACCCGCCGATAGGGTTACAACGTCACCAAAGACTTTGATTATTGAACCGGCCGCTGGCCAGTTCAAAAATCATAGTCTTGGTGACGGTGTCACCCTAAGGGCGGGTGTCACCTGGTGCGGGGTGCACTCCCCGCCCCCACCTAGCGACGCTAGTGGTTATTGTTAACGCTGCGGAAACTGTTGGCGCTATATAAATGATGATCATAATAATAATAAAATAAATATTAATAATAAATAATTTTGTTGAGTGAATGTGAACATTTTACTGCGACAATTCCAAAGCAATGCGTTTTAGAAGAGGACAAATGACAGACTTGTTCTATATTGTGCTGCTGTCTGTACATAATTAGCCATTACAACTGGAAAATGTCAACGGGAGAAAGAAATTTCAATGTAAGACTTCACAGAACTGCCATTTAATCTTATTATGTAGTACAATTCCTTCTCAGTTAGTTATAACTTAAAACGAAGCCAACATATCAAAGTTGAAGAATAAATCTCAATTCTAGTACATCACTGGTTCCCTGCCGTGGTCCTCTGGTCTCCTTTGCGGGCCAGGTTTGCAGTATATCTGAAGCACAGCACAGGTGATATGATTTGCTGCTCAGTGATTGCAGGATTTAGTCTGCATTTCCCCCCAAGGTGATCCTTAAAATCTGTCCTGTTAAGGGGACTTGAGGATCAGGGTTGGGAACAACTGTAATACATGCCTTATCATTCTAATGATTAATAAAAAATTATAAATTACAAACTATAAATCATTACTGTGTATTTCACATGTCCTCACATGAGTGCCACTTTACTGAATGATCTCAATCCCAGAATATTTTACTCTCTCAGTAACCACATATTCCACATATTAGTACACACAATATATATATCTATACAGTATATATTTATTATTATTATCTTTTTCCTTAATTTTTTTTTCCTTTATCTTTTTTTCCAGATGTTGTGTGCTGGTTTAAAGTTTAGATCATGGAACAATGGCAAAAAAAAAAAAGAACTGTAACGGAAAGAAAAAAAAAAAGAACTGTAACGGAAAGAAAAAAAAAAAGATGAACAAATCATGGTGTATAATTTAAGTCTAATATCATTGGCTTTTCCATAAAAGTAATTTGAAATGTCCTTCATGCTTTGTTTCACACAATCTCTGATAGAAGAGCCACCATTGTAACTCCGTGATGATTGCCACTTTCATTTTGGATCGCTCATTATCATTAGGCTTTATCTCTGTCATTTGGAATTTCAACTTAGCTCTTGAGTGTGAGAAAACGAAACTTATGATTCACCTATTATACTATAATAAATGTAGCTTTTTATAATTTAATAATAAGTGGCAGATAAAAAAGTTTGATTATAAAAGGTAGTTCTTGTGTGTCTGTCTGTGTGAATGCATTTACATTCATTAATGTGAAATATATACGTATATTTTCATGAATTTTTCATGTATATAAGGCTTAGTTAGTATTATTGCATATGTTTTAATATGTAAAAGTGGAATTGCATATTGTGGAACATTTTATTTGACAATAAAAAAAATTAAATGTAATTTGTCCTTATACAAATGGTAATTTCAACTTATTCTGTCATTTTAACTGCTGAGAGGCACATTAGAAAACCAAGTAAATGCCCAATTTAAAATCAGGACAGTATGCCTGCTGCTCACTTATAGCCCTGGATTGACACATTCCTTTTCTAAAAATGCTTTAAAGTAATAACCAGCAACAACATACATGTCAATAGATAAAGAAATATATTTCAAATTCAAGTGAAAGCTATATTAGATGGACAATCTAATTCACCATTATTAGGAAACAATATAACTCCATAGATACCAAGGGTGTACAGGGTAAGTTCTGCAAAACCATTTGCTGAACGATCAAGGACGTACCCTGTACGTCCTTTCGTTAGGGGGCTCTCATTCCCTATAATCACCTCTCTGGCTGGGGTCCCACGGTGGTCTGACTTCAAGGAAGCCTTTGGACCCCTCTTCCTCCCAATTGGTAGTGTATTAAAAAAAGAGAGAGGCATCGCTGGAAAGATCATAGTGTAACCTTTCTTTTCTCTCTTTAACCCAGGGGTCGGCAACCTACGGCCCGCGGGCCGTATGCAGCCCGCTGCCCCTGTTGTTAAGGCCCGCGGGTGTCCGTGATAAAATCACAGAAACCCGGCCCGCGATAAAAATCACGTGGCAGGGCTCCTGGGCTGGTGCCCCCCGCGCCGGCGCAGCAGCGCTGCCGCTTATGTGGGTTCCACTAGCCAACCGCGAGATCGCAGAGTTCATGTGAACTCTGCGATTGGCTGGTGGCACCCACGTGAGCCGCAGAGCTTCTTGCAGGCAGAGGAGAGGTGAGTTGGGGGTGATATATATCCATGTGTGAGCTGCTGGGGCAATATATCCATGTGTGAGCTGCTGGGACAATATATATATCCATGAATGAGCTGCTGGGGGGCAATATATATCCATGTGTGAGGTGCTGGGGGCAATATATATCCATGTGTGAGCTTCTGGGGGCAATATATATCCCTGTGTGAGCTGCTGGGGGCTATATATATCCATGTGTGAGCTGCTGTGGGCAATATATCTGTTTGAGCTGCTGGGGACGATATATATCCACGTGTGAGCTGTTGGGGCAATATATATGTTTGAGCTGTAGGGGGCAATATATATCCATTTGTGTACTGCTGGGGGCAATATATCTGTTTGAGCTGCTGGGGCAATATATATCCATGTGTGTGCTGCTGGAGGCAATATATATCCATGTGTGAGCTGCTGGGGCGGGCAATATATATCCCTGTCTGAGCTGCTGGGGGCAATATATATCCATGTGTGAGCTGCTGGGGGCAATATATATCCCTGTGTGAGCTGCTGGGGGCAACAGGGACATTAATGTGTGAGCTGCTGGGGGCACCAGGGACATTAATGTCCTTGTTATTCTTTTGTTAAAATTTAAGCTTAAAAAAGCAAACATTACTTAGTTTTTCTGTGTTTGATGTTTATTACTGACTAGCTTTTGCCCACGGCTTCGCTCGCGTGGATTTTAGGATTTGTTCAAATAGTTTTTTAAAAGAAACATGACTTTTTTTGGTAGAACCCCCCCTTTCCCCCCCACTTGGGATTTTTGGAAAATTGTAAAACACGTGTTTTTTTTATTTTTCAAGAAGAATGTAAGTGCCAAATTTCACACCTGTAACATCTTTGGTTTTTGGAAATATAGGTATACTGATAAAAGTACTCAACCCCCCTTTTTCCCCCCTCCCACTGGATTTTTGGAAAATGGTAAAATAGGTGTTTTCTTGTTTCTCAAGACAAATCTAAATACCAATTTTCACGTCTGTAACATCTTCTGTTTTTGAGATGTAGGTATCCTGTTTAAAAGTATTCACCCCCCTTTTTTTTACCCCCCCACTTGGATTTTTGGAAAATGGTAAAACACGTGTTTCTTTATTTTCAAAAGATTGTAATTACCAAACTTCACACCTGTAACATCTTGGTTTTTGAAATATAGATATACTGATAAAAGTATTCAGACCCCATTCCCTTGACTCCCCCCTTATTTGGATTTGTGGAAAATGGTAAAACACTTGTTTGTTTTTTTTCACGAAGACTGTAAATACCAAATTTCACACCTGTAACATCTTTGGTTTTTGAAATATAGGTATACTGATAAAAGTATTTAACCCCGTTTTTGCCCCCTCCCACTGAATTTTTTGAAAATGGTAAAATAGGTGTTTTTTGTTTCTCAAGATGAATCTAAATACCAATTTTAACGTATGTAAGATCTTATGTTTTTGAGATATAGGTATACTGTTTAAAAGTATTCTGCACCCCTTTTTTTACCCCCCCAATTGGGATTTTTGGAAAATGGTAAAACACCTGTTTTTATTTTTCAAGAAGATTATAAATACCAAATTTCACGTCTGTAACATCTTTGGTTTTTGAAATATAGGTATAATGATAAAAATATTCAGACCCCTTTCCCCCGACCCCCCCCCCCCAAATTGAATTTGTGGAAAATGGCAAAAAACATGTTTGGTTTTTTCACGAAGATTGTAAATACCAAATTTCACACCCGTAACATCTTCAGTTTTTGAAATATAGGTATACTGATAAAAGTATTCAACCCCCTTTTTGCCCCCCCAAGGAATTTTCAGAACGTAGTAAAATATGTGTGGTTTTATTTTTCAAGACGAATCTAAATACCAATTTTCAGGACTGTTGGAGAAACAGGTATCCTATTCAAAATATTTAAAATATTCAACCCCCTTTTTTCGCCCCCCCACTTGTATTTTTGAAAAACTGTAAAATAGGTATCCTGTTTAAAATATTCAACCCCCTTTTTCATCCCCTTACGGGTGGATTTTCCAAAAATCCTTCCTTAGTGGGCGCCTACATCATAAAAACAGTGCACCTTCAAAATTTCACGTTCCTAGGTTAAACGGTTTCAGCTGGGCGTTGATGAGACAGTCAGGATTTTCACATTTATATATATAGATGTATTTAATCCCCCATTTTGGCCCCCCATGGAATTTTCAGAAAATGGTAAAATACGTGTTTTTTTATTTTTCAAGACGAATCTAAATACCGATTTTCACATCTGTAACATCTTCTGTTTTTGAGCTACAGGTATCCTGTTTAAAATATTTAAAATATTCAACTCCCTTTTTTTGCCCCCAGTCGAATTTTTGAAAAACGGTAAAATACGTGTTTTTTTATTTTTTCAAGAAGAATCTAAATACCGATTTTCACGTAACATCTGCTGTTTTTAAGATATAGGTATCCTGTTTAAAATATTTAAAATATTCAACCCCCTTTTTTCGCCCCCCCAGTCGAATTTTTGAAAAACGGTAAATTATGTGTTTTTTTATTTTTCAACAAAAATCTAAATAACGATTTTCACGTCTGTAACATCTTCTGTTTTTGAGATATAGGTATCGTGTTTAAAATATTCAACCCCTTTTTCACCCCTTAGGGGCGGAGTTTCCAAAAATCCTTCCTTAGTGGGTGCTCTCATCATAAAAACAGTGCACCTTCAAAATTTCACGTTCCTAGTTTAAACGGTTTCAGCTGGGCGTTGATGAGTCAATCAGCCAGTCAATCAGGACTTTCGCGTTTATGATAAAAGTATTCAATGCCCCTTTTTGCCCCCCAAGGAATTTTCAGAAAATGTTAAAATACGTTTTTTTTTATTTGTCAAGATGAATCTAAATACCGATTTTCACGTCTGTACCATCTTCTGTTTTTAGGATATAGGTATCCTGTATAAAATATTTAAAATATTAAACCCCTTTTTTTGCCCCCAGTTGAATTTTTGAAAAACGGTAAAATACGTGTTTTTTTATTTTTCAAGACGAATCTAAATACCGATTTTCACATCTGTGACATCTTCTGTTTTTGAGCTATAGGTATCCTGTCTAGGCACCCCGAGCAAGGGGTCCACGTCTGGATTACCCTGTATACTTGTAGCGCAAAAAAAGAGGTTTGTGAGGGTCCTGGGGATGAGCAATGGCACTAGTGGCCTGCTCTACGGTGGGGCCCGCTCAGGTCTCACAGAGTTTTTGCCCTCGCATACCCCCCTTTTTGCTCACTGTAAGTATACAGGGCAATCCAGACGTGGACCCCTTGCTCGAGGTGCCTAGAGGGGTGTCAGCTATACCTTACTGACCAGGCCTAACAAGGCCAAAACGATCATCGTGGGTTGCTGCACCTCTCGTGCAGGGATGATGTCCTTGGCAATCAGTACTGGCCATCCTTTCTGGTTGATAGCAGGCTGATTTGCATATAGAGCAGTTGTCCCTGTAATGGCACAAGCAAGCTAAAACCCTCAGGACCCTCGCAAACCCCCCTTTTTGCTTCCTTCATTTTTAGACAACAAATTTTGCCCCTTCTTTTAATGTCAGTGCAGAGAGCCTAACTTTAATTTCTAACCCTTATTTATAACCCTAGCTATGGAAAATGGCAGGCATCTAATACAGCCATGTCCAAACTGCAAACCTTTGCAATAAAAGAAATCCCTTTTCCATTGCTCCAAAAGTAGAGTATCCACATGGAGAATACTCCATATCAGTGCACCAGCAATGGTTTTTAGAAGATCGAGTATACTCGATCTTGGTAATGGAGAAGTTAGGCTATGGCTTCTAGATCTATCCAACAGTCCTGTTAACTGCCTTTGCTCCATAACTCATGTCATGCTTCTTTTAATTTGGAAAGAATGATTCGTTGTAAGAAGAATTTGCTTGGTGGATGTGCTGTATCGCTTTATTTCCACCTATGAATATTTTCTGTATATCTTCTCTGGACAAAAAGCAGTCAACTATATTCTGTAGCTTTGTACGTGGGATGAAAGAAAGAGGCTGAAAAAATAGGGGAACAAGAGGGTTAATTTTTAATTTTCTACATTTTAACTGCAAGTCAGCAATTGGTAAGCCACAAATGGTAAAAGTTGGCATACACTGATTTTGCAGAGAACGTCACTTTTAAGTAACCGGGAATGTTACAAACTATACAATATATTGTTTGCTGTACTTGGTTTAAAATCATTAGGAATGTATTTTCTGTTATCTGGGTTCTGTAACTTTTGCATTACTTGGTTAAATTTCATTAAACAGCCAGATTGACTTTTAAACTATTAACAGGACAACATATATCATCATTCTTGAGGGCTAACTCTTTGGGGCTTTACATGCAGTTTGTGTTGTGTTTTATGACTTATTCTTCATAATAGACTATATGGCTGAAAGGCACACTTGTCAAAACATAACAAATTGTTGTATCAAGTGGCTATTTCTCAATTTCGGTTTCTCATTTTTCATTTCTTTTCCCTCACCAGTATTCCAGCTATTGAAAACCATTTCTAACACATCGGAGAAAAAGGCTGAAATCTTATTTTTCTAAAATGAATGAAATTGCTCAGTTAAAAAGAGAAAACTAAGAACAATATGCATTTTAGCGTGTACAAATATTAATACATAAAATATTAGGTAAGGCATGGAGACCTACTCTGACTCACCAATGATTGATGTTTAGAAAATGCAACAGTGACCAAAGTCCTTCACTTACTGACCAAGTTCTGTTGTGTCATTTGAGGAGGTCACGATGTATACTTTGATGAAATAAGTGTCCTTAAATGGTCAAGTCTTTAGGACTTTGTTTTCCAGACAATACTTATGGAATTCTGATTTACACTATTAAAATACAATGTTATAAAGCAGCATTTATTTATTCCATATCTATAGCCTATATATTCTCTGAAAGAACAAGAACTAAACTGTATAAAACGATAACATGTAAGTGAAATTTACATACTGAAGGCAGAGAGATTAATGTATGTGATGAGAGTCACTTTGAACTTGGGTTACTTGGACCTAGATATGCATTTGGGAAGTGCAGGCCTGATGCTCTATATTGTTTCACTGCCCTCTCTGTGCTGAAGTCACCCTGTACCTAAAATTCTAGTTGCAGGGTATTTGTTTCGTCTGTGCTGCGCATGAATACTGTTATTGTTATTATTGTTATTGGTTATGTTTATTTGTTACTACAGTTGTGTTCAAAATTATTCAACCCCCAATGCTGTAAAGGGTTTTCGGAAATTTAGTGTACATTTGTAATTGTATTCAGAATGAAATCCTACAAGGACTTTTTAAAGAACCATATGCAACTAAAATGACATCAATTGGTTTTGTAATACAGTAGTAAATGTTTCTTTTGTGAATTCTTCATTTACACAATTATTCAACCTCTTAAAGACTACCACTCTGAAGAACAGAGGTTCATTCAAGTGTTTTCAATCAGGTATTGAAAACACCTGTGGATGTCACGGAGAAGCAATAAAGCATAATAAGCACCAATTAGGCAGCTTTAAAATGACTGTGATACTCAGCTCCTTCTAGACATTTACTGGTGTGGTTACAAACATGGTGAAGTCAAGAGAATGGTCCAGGAAGACAAGAGAAGAGGTGATTACTCTTCACAGGAAGGGCAATGGCTATAAGAAGATTGCAAAGATGTTAAACATACCAAGAGAGACCATAGGAAGCATCATTCGCAAATTCAAGGCAAAGGGCACTGTTGAAACGCTACCTGGTCTTGGCAGAAAGAAGATGCTGACTTCGACTGCTGTGTGCTACCTGAAGCGTAGAGTGGAGAAAAGTCCCCGAGTGACTGCTGAGGAACTGAGAAAAGATTTGTCAGATGTGGGTACTGAAGTTTCAGCTCAGACAATACGGCGCACACTGCGTAATGAAGGCCTCCATGCCAGAACTCCCAGGCGCACCCCCTTGCTGTCTCCAAAGAATAAGAAGAGTCGACTGCAGTATGCCAAAAGTCATGTGGACAAACCACAGAAGTTTTGGGATAGTGTTATGTGGACTGATGAAACAAAATTAGAACTGTTTGGGCCCATGGATCAACACTATGTTTGGAGGAGGAAGAACAAGGCCTATGAAGAAAAGAACACCTTGCCTACTGTCAGTGGTGTATTTAGGTTTTGTGCCGCCCTAGGCCTGACTAAACTCGGGCACCCCCTAATTTAAATTTGAGGCACCCCTTCCTGTCAAGGGCACACCTCTTCCTGGTTAATCCCCACCCTTCCTCTTTAAGCTCCACCTTTTCCTCTTAGAGCTCTGCCTTTTCCTCTCTTTATATTAAAAGTGGATACCAAGTGCCTACTTGTATATTTTGTATACCATTTCAAATGTATCTATTGAGATAAATAAAATTATGAAACGTTTAAATTCAAGCATTTTTACAAAGAACAGCCACGCATGTCTAGTATACTGGATCACAGCCGCTCTAATTGGTTGAACACTAAAATCCACAGAAACGTGCACTGCATATGAGCGTATCACAGAGCTGCACAGCAATAAACCCACAGAAATGTGCACTGTGTATGAGCATATCACAGAACTGCACAGCAATAAAACTCACAGTAATGTGCAGTGTGTATGAGTGTATCCCAGAGCTCCAGGGCAATAAAACTCACAGTACTATGCAGTGTGTATCACAGAATCCACAGCAATAAAACTCCCAGCAATGCAATGTTTGGTGTGTGTCAGCGTATCAGAATCCACAGCAATAAAACTCCCAGCAATGCAATGTGCGGTGTGTATGAGTGCATCAGAATCCACAGCAATAAAACTCCCAGCAATGCAATGTTTGGTGTGTGTCAGCGTATCAGAATCCACAGCAATAAAACTCTCAGCAATGCAATGTGTGGTGTGTATGAGTGCATCAGAATCCACTGCAATAAAACTCCCAGCAAACTGAGTGTATATGAGCACACAGCAATTATTTATTCTACATTTACCGGCCTCCGTCCACGGTAGGGCTGTGTGCAGAGTCAACAGGGACTGTGTACAGACTCAGCAGGAGGTCCCTCCAGGCCACGTTAGGATCGCGGCTGTGCTTGTGCGTGGAGCCATCTTGTCAGCAGTGGGGTGCCAGAGGGTGCACCATGGCTTTGATTCCCTTCCCGGTGGGTGTTCAGTCCAGAATAGAGTGACAGTCCATGTTAACGAAAGGGCGGGCAGCTGCGTGTGTGCGTGTGTGTCACATGGTTCAGCCAGTCAGGTGGTACTGAGACTCAGTACCACCTGACTGGCCGGACCGAGTGTGACCTGCACGCACGCAGCCTCACCAGGAGCCTGGCAGCTCAATGACAAATTTCTATCACTGCAGTGCTGGTTAAGGAAAGGTCCACTTTAAACAGCAGTAAGCAGACAGGGCTTCATATTCTGCTGATACCCCCCCTTTACCTGCCATTTACTGTCATCGTCTCTCTCTGGACACAAATCACATCCCCCTCCCCTCTCCTAGAGCTGCTGCGGGGCAGGGGAGGAGCTATGGAGGGAGGAGAGGAGGATTTTTATTCTATTCGATTTTATTCCGTATGCAAACACCATGCTCCGCTGCTCGTTGTTTGAGAACACAGCTCAAAGCTGACACACAGTGACAGTGGCACCTCCTAGTACCCCCTAATGACACCCCAATAATCACTGGTACCTGGGGTGGCCCGCTTTCCGCCACTCCTCTAAGTACACCACTGCTCTGTTATATGCTCACACACAAGTTTGGCGAACTGCCAGCAAGTACGGTGCTGTTTGAAGGCAGTGCAAATCCCCATAGAGAATTAATGGTTAATCTATACAGAGAACACCAAACAGCAGAGAAATGTCAGTGAAATGTCCTGATGTTCGGTGGTTTCAATCAGCAGGTTTATTCAGGCGAACCCCATAGGTTTCAATGTTAAAAATATTCCCGTTTTTATGCAATATCTAATAAACCATTTGTTATTTTAATCTGCAGTAAAAAGTCTTTATTTATTGATTTTTTTTTAGTACCTTTTAGTAATATTTCAGAATTGTTTTGGCAAAATTCCCCCCTTTTTTTTTAATAGCGGTTCTTTTTTTTCTGTAACAGAACTTGTTATTATCAATCATAGGATCTTATATGTAAATTCCAGACATTTCCGTTCAGCAGTTCTTTTGAAAACAGCAGGCCATGGGTTTGCGGTGGCAGCATACAGCGGCCGACTCCATGCACTTTGGGGACCCTGCGGTGAATGGTGAATTCACTGCAGGGTCAGGAAATTTTATTCCCCGAAGTGCAGGGAACTACAGAACACCAGAATGTTGGCGTCATTTCGGTGCTCTGTGAGTAACCCAATTAGTGGTGAGGTTTTTTGTTGCCCCCTGGAAAGCGAAAGCCTAGGCCTTGCCTACCCAGGACATACTTGAAAATTAGTGACATCTCAAGGTTTCCTTCCTGGTAAAATAGTTTGCAAAAGTAAAAAAAAAACATTTTTTTTTAGGGGTGGGGCCACCCGGCGGGCCGCCGCCCCCTGGAAAGTGCCGCCCTAGGCCTAGGCCTTGTTGGCCTAGGCCGAAATACACCAGTGCCTACTGTGAAGCATGGCTGGGGTCAATCATGCTTTGGGGCTGTTTTGCTTCTGCAGGTACAGGGAAGCTTCAGCGTGTGCAAGGTACCATGAATTCTCTTCAGTACCAGGAGATATTGGATGACAATGTGATGCAGTCCGTCACAAACCTGAGGCTTGGGAGACGTTGGACCTTTCAACAGGACAATGATCCCAAGCATACCTCCAAGTCCACTAGAGCATGGTTTCAGATTAAAGGCTGGAACATTTTGGAGTGCCCATCGCAGTCACCTGACTTAAATCCCATTGAGAACCTCTGGTGGGACTTAAAGAAAGCAGTTGCAGTGCGCAAGCCTAAGAATGTGACTGAACTGGAGGCTTTTGCCCATGACGAATGGGCGAAGATACCCGTAGATCGCTGCAAGACACTTGTGTCAAGCTATGCTTCACGTTTAAAAGCTGTTATAACTGTAAAAGGATGTTGTTCTAAGTACTAAGATTAAATGTCACTTGGGGGTTGAATAAAACTGATAATGATGTGAGCACAGAAAAGACATTTGTGGTTATTTCATTATAAATGTTATGTTATATTTGTCTGACCTACACGTGCCTCTTTGATTTAATTGTAAGCAAGATGACTGAATGATCAAAATCAATGTCAAACTGGCCAAAACACTCAATTTCAGTGGGGGTTGAATAATTTTGAACACAACTGTATGTGCTAATAGGATTTCTGTGTGGGTCACTGTAGCCCTTTCCAGTCTCACGGCCAATGCAATGTTCGTAAAGAAGTGTCACTGAAAATAAGTCACTCAACCAGCCGACCCCAGCATCTCCAGCCTCTTGGGGAGAAATGCCACTAAACCATCTCTTGGTACTCCTATCAGCTGCTAGAGAGAAAATTTGGTGGCCGGTGTCTCCTCGGAAAAGGGTTGGGGATCTGGGTCAACTACACAGCATCCCATGAGCCCATGGGTTGAAACCACAGTCTCATCCATGGCTGCAGTTGTAAATTTTGGCCAGTTTGGGGCCAGAGAACATTGGCGCTTTGCTCTGCTTCACTGCTTGCTTATCACCTGCGGCTGTGGTGAGCTCCTTTGGCAATGTGAGGCTGTTCCCCACTCTCCAGAGATCCAGCACTTTTCCTAAATCAAGCAAAATTAACTTTATGGCCTCCATGACTGCTGTCTTCTCAAGCTGGCGATCTGGGCCAGCTGCCTCACATCTTACACGTGCAGTGGGGAGGACAGCAGCCTCTTCCACTGCGGGCCAGAACAATTTCACTTCTTCTAGCTCCTCCACCCATCCTTGGGTGGGACTTTTTTGCTGGGGTTTTGGTCCGACTGCCATGCATACCAGCAAATTGCCAGTGGGGACCTCAGTCTAGCCCACCTTCGCCAGTCAATCCTCCTTCCACAATACATTACTGTCCCCAAGTGTCACATTGGTGGAGACCCAGTCCCACCCACTACTATAGGACAAAGATACTCAGCTGTATGGTGATGGAAGTCAGAGATGCCCAGTCTTCAGCTCAGGGTGTGGGGAGTTTTTGCCATCCAATACCTTTGATAAGAACTGATGAGGAGAGTGCCTGTTGATCGGTCCTGCACAATCCGCAACTGCAGCTGTAGAGCTGTCACACCCTCGGCACCTTGCCCCGGAACCATGTGCTACCCTAGAGCAGGCCTCAAAATTTCTACTCGCCTGCTAGCATTTGGCGAGTGGAAATTAAGTGAGGGCGAGTGGGAATGCAGATGCAGGCAGCATAATAAACGATTTTGTGCTGCCTGAGCTGCATATTCTGGCGGTGGCTATGCTTTTTTGTTTTTAGGCCCTCCTGCCAGCCAGGGGAATCCAAGACGGATGCCAGCCCCCTCTGATGTCAGAGAGGGTGTGCCGGACGTCTGCCGCCTATGCCTGCCCTGTCCTGGCGGTTCTCATCTGGTCCCTCGCTCTGCTCACACTGGGGTCTGATATCTGGGTATACATGTATCTGGGGTCTGATGTGTCTAGGTATGCCTGTATCTGGGGTCTGATTTCTGGGCATGGATGTGTCTGGGTATACATGTATCTGGAGTGATTGTGAAGATGACAAAATGCACTAAGTTTATTAAAAGCTGAGCGGTTACACTTAATTTTATGTTTGCATCCCCATTGATGTAAAACACTTATATTCCTTTAAGTTTACATTGGTTTATGTTAATATTGTTATTTATTTTTGTAACTTTATTCTGAATAAAACATTTAACAGTGTAATTTCATAAGATAATTTAAGGGTGTGTTTGGGGCTGAGTTAAGGGTAGGGTAGGAGTTAGGTGTGGCAACTGGTGTTGAGTAACTTTTAAGGCCTGGCTAGTAGCTCGGGACTTGAAATTTTGAGCCATGCCCTAGAGGATATTCACGGTAGCGCTGCCGCAAGTATCACCTACTGGAGCCCATAGGACTCCATGGAGAGATGGATTGCTGGGCCACAAGCCTGGGGGACACTGGGAATAAGAGTTACTTGCCACCAGTTGCACCAACTAACCCCTACCCAGCCCTTAACTCTGCCCCTAAACACACCCTTAACTGATCTTATGAAATTACACTGTTAAAGGTTTTATTTAGAATAAAGATTCCAAAAATAACATTACTACCCAGACATCGGACCCCAGATACATGTACACCCAGTCATCAGACCCCAATGTGAGCACAGCGAGGAGCCAGGGAAGATCCTCTCCACCCCCTGCCAGTGACAGTGACAAGCTTGGTCGGGTTAGGCAGTTGATCCCTGCCACCATGCAGCCTGGGGAAGGGGGGTCTACACAGTGGCACCGCCGGAATATGCAGCACTAAATAATTTATTGTGCTGCCTGCGTGTGCATTTCCACTCACCCTCACTTAATTTCCACTCGCCAAATGTGAGAAGGCGAGTCGAAATTTTGAGCCCTGAAGCTCCCCATGGTAAGTATAGGATGCGCAAAGTAAAGTAAGCTCGTGCAAGCTAGGTCAATCACCGATGCGCTAATAGATTTTTCACTGGTATAGCATTAGGGATGTAATATGGGGGGCATGCGTTAAAGGCACTTATTCTGGTGTTAACACTTATATATCCTAACGCTACAGTTAAAGTTTGGTATGTAATCTAACCCATATGTTTAAAAAACGAAATTTCAGTCTGATTTTCTCTGTTTTCCTTCCTTAAAATACATGTATCAACTGCTTTCAGTACTATATTTTTTTTTTCCGAAAGTGGTTCACAAATAGGAGTTCTGCTATACTACAACAGAATAAGTATTTTTACGTTTCGGTTTTTTGAGTTCACTCACCTCTAATACTTATTCCCAACCATGCATATATAAGTTGCTTGTCCATGCATTGTTATTCATTCACCAAATTCCTTATTTTTTTTTAATCCATTAATTATTTGGTTGGATATTATTTTTTTAAAAAAAAAGAATATGCAAAAATAAAAGAAATGTAAGATAAAAATCTTCCTCTCATCACCCGTTTGTGTAAAATGCCGTATATAGAGAGGATGTGCTAACAGTTATAATTAAGAGTATTGAAAAAATAGCAAATATCTTTCAACAGCCATCTGGTATTGCGTTATTTGCTATTCTGAAGCTTCTAATTCTGGTGTAGGTAACACTCCCACCGGTAGTACAAAAATGGAACGTCTACAGGCATTTTAAATGGAAATTTCACAAATCAGCAAGTTGTGGTGCACATTAAACTTAGATTTGTTTAACAAGTTAAACAAATCACCACAAATAAAGACTTACAAATTGGTGGTTTTAAACCTTTTTTAAATTATTTATTGAAATAATATTTTTAACTGTTTAGTTAATACAACATGATTATAAATGTTTTGCTTTACTCAGAAAGTCGACCTCCTTTTTGTCGTTGTATTTTATCTTGTTCTTTAGCAAACTCATTTTTATTAAATCTAGTAATGGCCTGTTGGCTGTGTTTAATTGCACCATCTTTTTCCATCTGCTGTAGGTCCATCTAGCTATCAAGTTCTCTGTATCTGTTTTTTGTCCTTTAGAAATACTCTCCAATCGTTTTATAAGCTGAATTCTTTATTTAGTTTCTGTTCAATTGATGATTGCCTTTCTACAAATGTGAAAAAATATTTAATACAAACCATTTTCCGGTTTATATTTTGTAAAGACCGTAACAAATAAAAAATAGAAATCAAACACAGACAGGTATTGAATGATGGCCATCTAATTTTGTCTGTCAATGACATTTTATTTTCTGAACATACAATTGGACCTCATTTATCACCGTGAAGCCACTAAAGGAAATATTTATTGATTGTCATTTCGAAAAACATGAATGATAATTATGTGCTTGTTGTTTTTCTTTCTTGTTGTCAATTCTAACTCTAAATCAGTATTGCTGACATTTCATAGGAATCAATGCTTACTTACAATATGCACATCCCAGTGGAAATAATTATATATATCAAGTATGACACACACACACACACAATCTCCAACAAATGGAACTTATAGGTCTTCTTACATAAATCCCATACTTTGGGCCGTATTACAAACATCACTCATAAACAGGGTCGCTAAGGACAAAAACCTGCACCTGCAGATAATACCTTAGTGTTCCTGTTTTAGTGTGATATTACAGGGCAGGCGCTAAACCAGCAGCCTGCACTGTAAGGCTAGGGTCAAACGAAAGCATTTTTACACGCGAACGTAAAAAAGTGCGTCCGAACGCATTGATGTATTTTTTCACGGAATACGCGACAACGGTCATACGATGCGCATTTTCGTGCGTGATTTTTTACGTATCCAAACCAGGAAACTTTTTGCGTCTGGACGTTATGTTGGCCGGACATGAGCAGTGTCTGATGTCTCCAAATCACACACACACACCGCTAGCGGGCGCAGCGCACTCTGTACGTCCGTACAAGAGGTTCTGCGTTCTCGAACAAATGCGTTCATTTTCCACTTGCGTTGCGCGGCCGGACTTTCGTGCGACCGTACTTCGTATATTGGCTGTCATTGCCCGTCATTTGCTGCTAGTGCAGCCGTAATTAAGTGCGCTAGAACGCACGTTAAAAGTGCGCTGGTCTGACCCCAGCCTAACACGGCGCTAAGCCACGGGATGCTCGCGGCAGCGTAAGCGCCGCCACGAGCATCCCCTCCATGGAGTCCATAGGACTCCATTGAGGCTGACACTGCTGGTCTCGCCTCGTCAGCATAGTGATCTACAGAGGAAAACTGGGGGACTGGGATGGGAGGTGAGTATGTGATTTTTCAGGGGGGGTTCAGCTGGTGCTGACTGATTCTGCAGAAGCTGGGGTCCTAGCGGTGGTTATTGTACAAGTTAACCGCAGCAGGACAGTAATTAGCATTAGGATATTGTAATCCTAACGCTAATTAAACACTTTGCGCTCCCCATGTTAAGAGTAGGGATCGCAAAGTACAGTAATCCCATGCTGAAAAGCACAAGATTCAAAACGCTGAAAGGTTTTTTAACCCGTTAGCGTTCGGATTGTATTACGGTGCGCCCACGCTAGGGCCTCCAGGGCTAATGTTATCGCTCACTCAGGTGAGCGCTAACGTTAGCGTTATGATTGTAATAGAGCCATTTATTGGCAAAGAACTATAACATTTCCAGCTCCTTCCAAGCATTTTAAAGACCACCATTGATTTGATAGGTCTTTACTGATAAGGCTGAAATGGGGCTGAATTGCAAAATGGTGAAATTAAGAAGCTGAGCGCCTATTTGTGGATGAATATATATATATATATATTTATTACAAAACAGCAGACGGTTGCACTCAACCTCAGAACTAAGTGGGTGCATCTAAGACATTTAACACAAAACACCAAGAAAGAGCACTCCATATTATTGACCACCTTCTTCCATCATTTTGTGTGGCAAAAAAACACAGTTTTAAAAAATGTTCAAAAAAACCTGAGGTAAAATGATGGATTCAGTTCACAAAGTATGATCATAATTTGCTTTAAGCCTGTCACAGTCGCCAATGTACCCCATCTTTGACAGGACCGATCTAACTTGACCGAATCTGCACTTACAGGATCAACTCACCCTGGAGCTCCCCGGTAGGGATGAGCCGAACACCCCCGTGTTTGGTTCGCATTCGAACTCGAACAATTTCAAAAGTTCGAGTTCGAACGTGAACACGAACCGAACTCAATGCAAGTCAATGGGACTCAAAAGTTTGATTTTTAGAGTGCCCTCCACGAGGGCATATATGTAAGATATTTGCCATAAAAGGTATATGGGGGTCCGGGTAGTGCCCTGGGGACAGGAAACAAGGACAAAAAGTTTAAAAAAAGACGTTTTTAAAGGAACAGTGAGTTTCCAAAAAATAAGAGTTAAAAATAAAAACGAAAAATTCCTTCAAATATCGTGCCTAGGAGGTCCCCATAACCTGCCCGTGAAGTGGCGGATTTGTAGGATGTATAGAAATATCGCCATCAGAGACCGACACATGACACCTAGCCACCCTTAAGGGGTTAAAATGCACAGGGACCGGCTACAATCCTGTTAGATGAGGGAATGTATATATGTATAAAGCAAGGTATATATGACAATGGATAGTCAGAGACTCTAGGACTCAGCTTGTACGCTTTATGATAGACATTTTCACGTTGTGTTGTGTTACTAATGCAGAAGCAGCAAGCCCTTCCACCACGCTTGCACCAAAACTATAGATCTAACACAATAATAATTGTATACTCACATAGGCCCTTCGGGAGAGGTACATGACATACAAATACTGGAATATTACGTTTAAATCTAAGGAGTGTGATAAAGATTTTATTAAGCCCTTGATGACAAATGACGTAACATCTACATCATTAATGATTGGCTTTACAGAGCCCTGGTCCTTAAGGGGTTAAACAGCATATCAGAGGAAATGTAGTAGAAATGAACACTTCTTAGAATTCAGAAGCACAGTGTTCATACATGTGCAGGAGCCACACCCAGTCTACAGGCAATGTATCAAACTCATGAGACCAGACTAATTAGAAGTACATGTTATTTCCAAACACTAATTAACACCTGTTGTTCACGCCATTTGAGAGCCCTGCTGATGCTGTAAGCAAGCACATGTCATTTAGAGGTGAGAATCTTTGCACCTAGACAATACATTAGACTGTAAAGCATGCTTTCCTTGTAAACTAGATAATCCACATCACCCATTGCAGCATTTTAAAAATGAAACACACAGGCGGTGCAAAAAATCCTATGCAAGCCTCATGCACAGTATGCCAGGGGTCTCAAACTCACGGCCCCCCAACATGATTTGGACTACAAGTCCCAGGATGATTTCAACGCAATACATGGCGAGGGAATCCTGGGCGATGTAGTTCAAAAACATCATCGGCACCAGAGTTTGAGACTAGAGCCCTGCTGCGAGCACATGTCATTTAGAGGTGAGAATCTTTGCACCTAGACAATACATTAGGCAGACTGTAAAGCATGCTTTCCTTGTAAGCTAGAAAATCCACATCACCCATTGCAGCATTTTAAAGATGAAACACACAGGCGGCGCAAATCCTATACAAGCCTCATGCACTCTAAGCACATGTAATTTTGAGGTGTGAAAGTTTCAGAAAAATGTACACGTGTGCAAATATTTTAAATAAAGCCAGAATAATTTTATGACAGTCACATTTGTCTGACAAACAGATAATACATTACGCTGCAGCATGTGTTGTTGACATATGTTGGTAGATGTATGTAATGTGTGTTATGTGTATGTAACATGTTTATGCTATTATACATACCACTTCTTGATGACGTACACAGTCCGTCCATTGCCAATCATCGCCCACGTGCATGCCTTCTTGCCCTGGGTAGGTTTTTAATTCAATATTTAATAAACCGTTGCTTATAATATGCTGCAGTTAAGAGTCTCTTTATTTCTCGATTGTTTAGTATTTTTTAAGCATTTTTTATACTTTTTTCAAATTTTTATTTTTTTTCGAACTCGAACTGAAAACGCCAAAAAGTTTGAAGTTCGCGAACTTTCGAACTGCCAATGTTCGAGTCGAACTCTGAACTGATCGAACCGAACAGCTCATCCCTACTCCCCGGCAGGCTCCAGGACTTTATAGGCTGTCATGGTGGAACACCTGTAAACAGGGAAAGGTGTATTCCAAATGGGAGTTGTCAACTCCCTGCCGGGGAGCTCCAGGGTGAGTTGATTCTGCAAGTCCTATGGACTCCATCGAGTGGATGCTCACAGCTGCGCTCAGCGCTGCCGCGAGCATCGTGGGGCCGTAGCGTGTGGAAATAATGCAGGTAGCTTTTTAATCGCCTGCTTTGTAATTCCACGCTAAAACGGGGGCAGTAGGGGGAAAACTGCGGGCGCAGTTTTTTCCCCATGCCGCCCCCATTTTAGTGTGGAGATTGTAATGTGGCTCTACATCTCCATATTCAAAAGCCGGCATAAGCATTTGTTGTACAATCTGCTTTGTAACGCGGGGCTCAGGCAGGATTTGTTTCTGTACAGGGCACCTAGTTTGGGGTAAAGTTTAGATGAAAGTTTTTCAATGTGGGGTCCAAAGGATAGATTTGGGTCTAACCACATACCGAAATATTTGAGAGAAGTGACTGTGGTCAGTGTGCCATTTGATTTTGTCATGATGCAAAGGTGGGAAGTTTGTAATTTATGTAGTTTAGGTTTTGTTCCAAAGAGCATCGTTACAGTTTTGTCAGTATTAAAAAAAGTTTATCTTTGATCCACTTTTCTACTTCTGTGAATTGTTCTTGCAGCACGGCCTCCAGCTGCAGGAGATTTGGTTTGCTGGTATAGATTACGGTGTCGTCTGCGTACATGTGTACAGTTGAGGCTTTGCAGACGTTGGGCAGATCATTTATGAATATCGTGAATAAGGATGGGCCGAACACCCCCGTGTTCAGTTCGAATTCGAACGGACAAAAAGTTCGAATTCGAACTAGAACGTAATGCAAGTCAATGGGGGTCGAACTTCCGAAAATGAAAGTGCCCTCCAAGGGGGCATACATGCAATATATTGGCCATAAAAGGTGCATGGGGGTCCGGGTACTGCCCTGGGGATCAGGAAACAATGAAAAAGAAGTAAAGAAAAAAAAACACGTTTTTAACCCTTTCACTGCTGAGTGCTGAGCCATTTCACCGCTGTGTGCTGAGATCATTTTTACCGCTTTTGCTCATGTTTAAATGCGATTTGAAGCCATGGGAAATGTTTTATCACCAACGAGTGGGAAATGTTTGACAACAACGAATGGGAAATGTTTGACCAACAATGAATGGGAAATGTTTGACCAACAACAAGTGGGAAATGTTTGTCCAACACACAGGACAGGGTATACCTGAAATAGGCCAGATGGTATACAAGCATTCTAACACAAGTACAAATCGATCAGTGCTAGAGTGGTCAGGGATAGCCAAAACGGTACACAAGGGGTATCTATCATAGAAGCCAAAAATCGATCAGAGTTAGAGTGGTAAAGAAATAGCCAAGGACTGTACACGGATTGGTTCTCATACAAGCCAGGTAGCAACGGAGACTGAAAAATCAACCAAGTAGTGAATCGCCAGGAGAAACAAACTCCACGACAGGGTGATGAGCCAGATCGCGCTGTCGGTATTTAAACCCAACGGGCGCGCATCATCATGCCGCGCCCTGCCTCCTGACCAGCCCTGCGACCTCCGGAAGCCGGCACAACTCCTGGCACCTGGCTTGTCAATGGCACCGCTGGGTGGCGGGGCCCCCTCTGAGCCTCAGACGTGACAGATACGCTCATACACCCCACAGTTTTATTGCTGTGGAACTGTGTTATGTCCTTTTTTGGTTTTGGAAGGGGGTGAAAAGCTGTTACGGGTTGAGGAAGTTTACGGGGGGCTCCATTTCTGATGGCTGCCCTGTAGGCATCAGGAACACGGGTCAGTGCACCCAAATATTGGGCCTTTGGTGCTAGCTAGTGCCTTCACACCGTAACCCCTCTGAGGTATTGTGGAAGATTGCAGGGTTAGACCCTGCGGTCAAATATTGAAATGATATGCAGCTGTCACATTCAAGTGCAGAAAAATTGTGTCTTAGTCGGTGGTGCACGACACCGAGAATCTAACAGGGTTATTCAAAGAGATCCGAAGTGTGGCCGAAAGGTAACTGAACAGTGAAATTCAGCATACGGTTACCTTTCCTGGCCATTCGGCTATTCAGAGAGCAGGCAGTTCGCCAAATGTTGGCGAATTGCCTGCACATATGGTGCCTGGTCAGTGCCTGTTCGAGGACAGTGAAATCCTCATAGAGAAGCAATGCTTCGCCTATTCAGAGAACAAAAACCAGCAGTGAAAGGTTCCCGAATTGCCCTGCTGTTCGGTGGTTTCATTCGGCAGGTTTATCAGGAGAATCCCATAGGCTTCAATGTTAAAAATATTCCCGTTTTAATTCAATATCTAATAAACCATTTACTATTATATTCTGCAGTATTTTTAGATTTATTAGGATCTTTTAAGCATTTTCTGGAAAAAAAATTAAATCGTCTTTTCATTTTTCTGTAACAGCCCTTTTTATTGTCATTCATTCATTGAATGTTATGTGTAAATTCCAGACATTTTCGTTCAGTAGTTTTTTTGCAAACAGCGTTTCACTAACGGTCGAACTTGTCGTGAACATCGCAAAAATTCGAAGTTCGCCAAACTTTCGAACGGCCGATGTTCGATTGTTCATGTTCATGTTCGAATCGAACCGGCAGCCCATTCCTAATTGTGAATAGCAGGGGGCCGAGTATAGAGCCTTGGGGTACTCCACACGTGACTGGGAGGGGAGTGCTGTCAGAAATGGTCACATATTGCGATCGATCGGATACATACGATCAAAACCGGGTCAGTGTGCGATTACCAATACCGTAGTTTTAATTTTTTGTAATAGACGAGCTTAGTGCACTTTACAGTTTAGAAGAGCTAAGTGTGTTTTCTTTACTCATGTCGTACTGTTTATACTTAGTCTGTTACGTGCTCACTTATTACACCTTTCTATCTAGGACAGCAAATCAACAAGTTTCAGAGAATCCGAAGGGAACACAGCTTAGATCAGGAGTCTGTTTGTTTAATCAGAAGCCTCCCATGCTAATTGTGGCCAAGCATATACTTATAACTCCTATCCAGCAATTCTAATTCAAAAGAATACAGTCATGTTGTGAATTTATAAATGCCCAAAGTCTTATGTATTATGAGCTTCTCAAATGAAAGTTAAGGTTAGATAAAATTTGGCTACTTTTTTTTCAAAGACATTTTTATTAAGAATGTTACATTGGAAAACAATATACATTATGCGTATCATTAAAGTCGGTTTATACAATGGTATGTAGATAGTTGGGTACACAAGTGAAACGGACATCCTGTTTTCAAAATTGAAGAAAATATATATGCCTGTAAAACCTTTTAACATTTATTTGAAGGTAAAAATGGAGAAAAGTAAGAGTCAAGTGGGTAACCCCCCATGTATTGTGAAAAGGTATTGTTGGGGCGATGTGTAATTATTTTACATAAGTACAAATACAGTTTGGAAATTAGTAATAATGGGGTTCCTTGCTGCAAATATTTCTGTGTAATACCAAGAAATTTGGGTAAATTTAAAAATAAAAATGTTTGGTACCTAATAACCAAAACAGAACACTATAAATCATTAAAGATTGCGAGACACATTGTTTCATTCCATTTTTATTGAAGGTTTCATTTCTTTCCTTTTTTTTTTGTCGCTGGGACTGTTACTCTTAATGTGTCAGTGATTTCACACTGAAGCCAATGTATTATATTTAACTGGAATCAATAGCAATGGTTGCTAAACCTGATGTAAAACAATGTACTGTAAAGATGAAAAGAGTTTACTAAATCAAGCAACTTTTCATGCTCTTTATATTGGCATTGTGGCAGGTTATGCTAATTGAAAAGTATGTTTTATCTTGTAGAACGAAGCTATCAACAAGTAGTTTTCTAGTCCAGTGAATGAAAATTGATTTTTTTTCTGTAGGTGAACAAAAGAGCAACACTCTGTGAATACAAATTGCAGAAACCTATCAGAGAACATTACTCAGTGAAGGAATCTGAATGTTTAACCAATTACATCGCATTTTAAAATGTAATGCTGGTACAAAAGTTTCTCGACTAAGGCTTTGAATACTATGGAAGTAAAGCAGAAGATATATCAGGCATGAGAAAAACTGTGCATGTAAAAAAAAAGAGGGAATGCATCCATAATTCTTACAAAGACAAATTACAATTATTTATAAAGCACCCACATATTCTGTAGTGCTGTACAATGGGTAGGATAAAACAAAAATAAAATGAACGCATATTTTAGACATATAGAGAACAATAGGAAAAGTGGTCCCTGCTCAAGAGCTTACAATCTAAGATGAGTGGTTTGACATACTGGGGGTAAATAACTGAGTGTGAGAAGTAGTAGGATGCATGGGGGCTGTGTGTGAGATAGATCATGGAAAGGCACCATGGGGGGATTATGGAGAGAGCTGATAGAGACTTTTTGAAAGAATGGAGATATGGGGAGAGTCAAATGCTGCAAGGAAGGGAGCTCCTTAGGAGCAACTGGGACAGCTCGGGCAAAAGTCCTGAAGATGAGAGTGAGGGGTGCGGGTATGAGGAGATGTGATCATCAGATCATTGGCAAAGCGAAGTGACTGGGAAGGAACATACCTTATAATAAGGGAGAAGATGTAGGGCTCTATTACATTCTTCACGCAAAAATGCACGGTAAACACGTGAATTTTTGCGTGAAACGTCAAACGTCAAATTGTGTAAATCACGCTGGTATTACAATCCTCGTGCATTTTTTCATCTGTCAAAAAATAACGCGTATAAAACGGACGCGCAAAACGCGCGCAGTAACGTTGCGCGTAGAAATCAGTGTGCGGACTGTTTTTTTCACTCGATTCAGCCAATCAGAATTAAGAACCACAATTGTCTCACGTTAAGTTTTTAGCGCCTGTCAAAGTCAATCTGCGCATATATGCTGTATCAAAAAAAAACATGCACAACTTCTCAAATTTATTGGTTTGGGTATGCGTAGAATGTGTAACTATACTTTGCTGTATTTTTTTTTTTGGGGCTGGTGTATTTGGTTTCGGCCAGGATGTTAAGATTTGCCATTACCACCAGCTTTCAGGAGTTGCTAAAATTATGCGCGCAAACACTATGCGTTAAATTTTGCGCATAGATTGTAATACCATCCACCTACCAGCGTACAAACGCACTTGCGCTCACAATGTTAAGTATAGGACACGCACAGTACAGTAAACTCGCACAGCATTCACGCAGGATCACCCGTGGTAGACGTTAATGCGCATTTTTTGCACGGACATTGTAATACGACGTTCAACGCAAAGGGTTTTGCCCCTCGCATTAATGCGGTTTTGCGCATGCGTTAACGTTTGCGTGCGAAGAATGTAATAGAGCCCGTAATCAGAGGCACGGTTATGGAGAGCTTTATGCATGAGCACCATTATTTTGAATTGGTTTCTATAGCTAACAGGGAGTCTTTGTAGAAATTGACAATGAGGTGAGGTGAGAGGCTTGGGATGTGGGGTTGACAAGCCTGGTAGAGGGCTTCATTATAGACTGTAGATGGATGATCTGGTCATTTAAGGCCAATGGGAAGAAGAATACAGTAGTTGAGAAGGAACATAATATGAGCTTGGATGAGCATTTTAGTAGAGTCCTGGATAAGAAAGGGGTGCAATCGTTTCTGGATGAAAGTGACAGAATTTGGTTAGTAAGTGTATGTGAGGAGTGAAGGAGAGATCGGAGTCATAGAGGACACCAAAGCTGAGAGCCTGTTAGGTAAAAGTAAAGATGGCACCCTTCACGTGAAGGGAAATAGATGCAAGACAGAATTAGAAGGAGGGAAGACAAGAAGTTCAGTTTTGCAAAGATTAAGCTTTGAGAAATGAGCAGTCATCCAGTTAGATACAGGAGAGTAGGAGAGGAAAGATAGATCTGAGTGTCATCAACATAAAGGTGATATTGCAAGCCATTTGAAGAAATAAAACAAACCTTTTTCTCCAACTTCTTCTAACACTTATTATAGCACCAGGATTTCTGAATAATGGAGTTGAACTTTTGAGAAAGAACTCCTGAAGACAATTTCACAATAGGACCCATATTCTCCTAGAATGTTTTTATTTATCTTTCAAACAGGTCTAACATTTCCTTCAGTTGCCATAATTTATTTAAACTTTATTTTTTCTTCTTCTACTCCTGTTCACTATTAATTTATTAGATAATTAAAATATGTTTTTCATTAGTTGTAAACAAAAAATTCTTGTAAAATTCCAGTTTATCTATGCTAGAAAATGTTGCACTCTCAATCAATCCTTGCCTTTTTAACATTACTTTCTTTTAAACTTTAGGATTAATCAATCTTGATAGCTTAAAGCAAGGTTGATCACTTCTAATCTTTTTGCTGAGCTTTTGTCAGATAAAAATCATGATGATTAAACTTGTCATTCTTCAGTGTCATGTCTTTGCAATCTGAGCTTTTTGGGGTTGGATGGAGCCTTTGAGAAGAATTTATGTTATTTATTTATGCAAGAGCGAGTAGGCAATATCAGTTCATATCTTCCTTATGTAAAATCTTCCACCTCCGATATACAAAGAGTCGTTGTCGTTATTCATTGGTCTTCTTAGGGCAAGCACGATTGTAGGATCATATTTTGCTTAGATCCTAGGAAATGATTGCAATGAAGAATGTATCCACAAAAGGAGTCCCAATAACATATACAGGGTTATTTCAGCGAGAGCTGATCTGGTCCTGAAATTGCACCAAACAGTGAATTTCCCCTTAACCCTTTCACTGCTGCGGACGTGTGGGGAACGTCCTCATTGACTCCTAAGGAAAGATAGGGGTGGAGATAGGGGTTTGTTTGAACCCCAATATCTCGCGACTGTTTTCAGCTAGCAGGGTCATGTTTGGTATCATTAGACAGGCCAGCGCATGGCCTTTCCAATGATACCAAACAGGACCATGTTTAACCCCTTAAGGATGGGAGTAATTTTACAAGTTCGGCGCTGTTTCGAAGTAGAAGTTTGCTAAGCTCATTTTGACCGTTTTTAAACGCAGTTTTAAGTCAGGTATTATTATCCCACCCAGACAAATTATATATCGCTCTTTCCAGCAGACTCGGAAGATTAATAATATATCATTATTATATGTATATGTCATGCCCTGCCAAAATGCTATAACAAAAAATTTAAAAATAAAAAAATGTGAATTTTCAATAAAATTTCAATCATCCACAGTGTGTAAAGTGTTGTTTTTTTTTTAAAATTTATTATCCGAGCCTTTGCAGTCATATGCTATGGGGTAGATTAGTTAAAAAACTTAGAATGGGGAACCCATTTTTTTTTGGGGAGAAATTGCGTGATTTTAGCTAAACCCCCCCAAAAAAAATCATCAGTGAAGCATCATTGTAGATAGTCAACGGAGCGCCAGCAAACTGGATGTATGGTTAGTCACTATACATGTCGAATAAAATGTCTTCTAATCCATCCAAGGAAAAAAAAACTCCTCCGAATTAAATAAATTTCTGCGGAAGAGAAGAGATATAATAGCGCAGTATGTCGGTCCACCATAAGAGGAAAGTAAAGCGGTCATAGTCCTACTCACATGCTGTTGAGCCTGACCTCGGCTCTAGGATGGATAGCAATTATGGGTCTTCAAAAGATGTTCAGGTGCCCATATACCCGCAATAGGATTCTTCAAACACTTTCCCCTGCAGTGGATCAGAAAAATACCAACGCACTTTATGGTGCAATACCGTTTTAAAAAATAATGATAGAGTTGGTACTCATAAATGGTTACACTCACATGTTAATGAGCCGCATTGGCTCCAAGATGTCGCATAGGAATATTAAGGCAATTCCAAAACCTTCTCTTAATCACGTTTCAGGAAGCAGCAGTAGTTAAAAATAAATTTATTGATACATAAAATATATTACCAGAACGCGTTTCGCTCCTCAGAGCTTCTTCAGCTTGTATCACTGGTCTTATGTCTGCTGCTTCATTATATACTGTTTAAATGCAGGGGTCAAGTCCTGGGAAAAAAAGTGAGGGAACTCACCCACGAATTCCACAACCCCTATTACCTGAAGAAAAAATATATACTGTATGTCACGAGTATAGCAGTACGTGGTGATACCATTTTTATTGGGTTAACATTACATTTAAAAGACAAGCTTTCAAGAGCGTAACCTCTCCTCTTCAGGTCTGGGAACTATACTGATCAGTGAAAGGTATCACTACGTACAGGTATACTCGTGATTTTGGCAACTGGACTAACACGTTATCTATCTATCTATCTATCTATCTATCTATCTATCTATCTATCTATCTATCTATCTATCTAGGCACAGAACCCCCCAAAATTATATACACAGGCACAGACCCCCCCAGAATTATATACACAGGCATTGGACCCCCAAATTAATATACCAAGCACTGGACCCCAAAATAATATACCCAGCACTGGACCCCCAGAACTAATATACCCAGCACTGGACCCCCAGAACTAATATACCCAGCACTGGACCCCCAGAACTAATATACACAGCACTGAGCCTCCAGAATTATATGCACAGCACTGGACCCCCAGAACTATATACACACAGCACTGAGCCTCCAGAATTATATGCACAGCACTGGACCCCCAGAACTATATACACAGCACTGGACCCCCAGAACTATAGACACAGCACTGGACCCCCAGAACTATAGACACAGCACTGGACCCCCAGAACTATATACACAGCACTGAGCCTCCAGAATAATATACACAGCACTGGACCCCCAGAACTATATGCACAGCACTGGACCCCCAGAACTATATGCACAGCACTGGACCCCCAGAACTATATGCACAGCACTGGACCCCCAGAACTATATACACACAGCACTGAGCCTCCAGAATTATGTGCACAGCACTGGACCCCCAGAACTATATACACAGCACTGGACCCCCAGAACTATATACACAGCACTGAGCCTCCAGAATAATATACACAGCACTGGACCCCCAGAACTATATACACAGCACTGGACCCCCAGAACTATATACACAGCACTGAGCCTCCAGAATAATATACACAGCACTGGACCCCCAGAACTATATACACAGCACTGAGCCTCCAGAATAATATACACAGCACTGGACCCCCAGAACTATATGCACAGCACTGGACCCCCAGAACTATATGCACAGCACTGGACCCCCAGAATAATATGCACAGCATTGAGCCCCCAGAATAATATACACAGCACTGAACCCCCAGAACTATATACACAGCACTGGACCCCCAGAACTATATACACAGCACTGAGCCTCCAGAATAATATACACAGCACTGGACCCCCAGAACTATATTCACAGCACTGGACCCCCAGAACTATATGCACAGCACTGGACCCCCATAATAATATGCACAGCATTGAGCCCCCAGAATAATATACACAGCACTGAGCCCCCAGATTAATATACACAGCACTGGACCCCCAGAATAATATACACAGCACTGAGCCCCCAGAATAATATACACAGCACTGGACCTTCAGAATAATATACACAGCACTGAGCCCCCAGAATAATATACACAGCACTGAGCCCCCAGAATAATATACACAGCACTGAGCCCCCAGAATAATATACACAGCACTGGACCTTCAGAATAATATACACAGCACTGAGCCCCCAGAATAATATACACAGCACTGAGCCCCCAGAATAATATACACAGCACTGAGCCCCCAGAATAATATACACAGCACTGGACCCCCAGAATAATATACACAGCACTGTGCCCCAAGAATAATATACACAGCACTGAGCCCCCAGAATAATATACACAGCACTTGTTATATGGATATATTTGCCCCCAGCTCACGTGGATATATTTGCCCCCAGCGCACATGCAGAGGCAGCTCTAGACTTTGTGCGGCCTTAGGCCAAATTGAAACATGAGACCCCCTACTGACACCCAAATGCAAGTGATCAAAAATTAACTGTATGAATTGAGTATTTTAAGTCAGAAAAACTTTCAATCTTATATTTGTCTCATACACATTTCTGTGAGGTTTTTTTCTGTGCAGCTCTGTGATACGATCATACACACCACCATTACTGAGAATGTTATAGGAACATTCTACACAACCTGACCACTTTATATTTTTTAAATGGTGTGACGTGAATGCTGCACGAGGGTACGTGTGACGTGAATGCTGCACGAGGGCATGTGTGACGTGAATGCTGCACGAGGGCACGTGTGACATAGCTGTATGAGGGAATGTGTGACATGAGGGCTGCATGAGGAATATGTGCGTGACATACAGTATGTGTGATGTGAGAGCTGTGAAAATATGAATGCTATGAGGGCTGTGTTATCTGAGGGAGTTGTATGAATTGGAGCGTTTGTGGGTGATGTGAGCGTATGGATGATGTGGGGACTGAAGGGCTGTATGTGAGATGTGTTGCGGCGGCTGTGTCCGCACTGCAGAGTCAGTGTGTATGCATTTGTGCCCGGTTTAAAATGACGAGGAGAGCAACAAAGGAGTTAGCTGAAAAGCAGTGTAGCCGATTAGTTCCCATGCATTCCTCCCTCCCCTGAGCCCCCCCCCCTGCAGTGTCCCCTCACCTGTCGGATATAATCTCTGCACGTGAATACAACACGTTATATATTGGACTCATCAGCCAAGCCTCCAATATGTCTATATTGGATTTACTGGACCTATCTCGGCAGTTGACTCCAATATATCAGGGATTATTATTTCATAAGAAATTTATACGAGACACAAATATCAATCGTTTATATTTCTTAGAAATTATCCTGAATTCTTTTAATTGTCTGTGTTTTGCTTTGAAAAATACAATAATCAATAATCGGATAAAAATATATATATATTTATTACGTATACAAAAAAGTTTCAAATCTCATATCATAAACAAAAATTTATAAACCACAATCCATCAGCATATAAAAACTAGCTTCACAATATATGTATCTCCGGTTAGTAACTGCATATATGATTAATATCATTTACCTTATCAGTTAGTAACTAATACACAAATGGTTAATAAACATTTCTGCTTAATACAACATGCATTTCCCAGCAAACAATGTTTAACCAGCCAGCTCTTATAGATATATATATATATCTCTATGCTACATGGATCAACAAAAGATGAGCTAATTTAATGATAAAAAAAACTTATTTAGTGAATCCTCCCCTAATCTCGAGAATCAAACTTCTAATCTTTTTCTTTTTATTTTGTAGTTATATAATTCCTTGCTTATTAATTTTAATCACAGTAATTACCAAATTCAATATATATGTTGGTATCAATCTTACAACATTTCTTTTAGGAATAAATCCTTATATCCACTTCTTCATATTTCTATCTGCAGAATAGAAAATACTTAGAATTTGGATCGAACCGAATCTGAGAAGTCTCAGTCTACGTTGCAAGAATATCTACAAATATATATTTACATTAATTCCTTATTTCATACATTACCTGTCCAATTTGGATGTTGATAAGTCTGCCTTGGAATTCCTGATGTAGTAATTTTTGGAATGTGTGAAGATTATCGATCAGATAATCAATGCATGTGAGTTAGAGATTTGGTGAGAGCCAGAAATTTAGTGAGAATCTTGATTGCCTCATGTCTTGGGATCTGCCTGCATCGTGGTGTGAGTCTGAGTGTTGGAATCTTGGACTCTCAGAGTGTCATGTCTAATGCATTGCAGTGTGAGTCTGTGAATGCTGGAATCTCCGACTTCAGAGTGTCATGTGTACTGGACGTCTGAATGCATTGCGGTGTGAGTCTGACTGCTGGAATCTCCGACTGCCTTGTAACCAACATTGCCACTTATTATAGTCAATTTGACGTCACTGGCAATATTTTTGGTAATATGAATTATAATATTTACTATCCTCTAGAGGGCAGTATTGCACTTCTTAATTAATTCACCCATTTCTTTTTAATTTTCTTATCTCGGGTCAAAAGGTCAATCTGACTTAACAAAGACCTCTCTCTCAGTCACTAGACACAGTGTCTCCATCTGTCATCTTTGATTTACAGTTGTGTTCAAAATTATTCAACCCCCACTGAAATTGAGTGTTTTGGCCAGTTTGACATTGATTTTGATCATTCAGTTATCTTGCTTACAATTAAATCAAAGAGGCACGTGTAGGTCAGACAAATATAACATAACATTTATAATGAAATAACCACAAATGTCTTTTCTGTGCTCACATCATTATCAGTTTTATTCAACCCCCAAGTGACATTCAATCTTAGTACTTAGTACAACATCCTTTTACAGTTATAACAGCTTTTAAACGTGAAGCATAGCTTGACACAAGTGTCTTGCAGCCATCAACGGGTATCTTCGCCCATTCGTCATGGGCAAAAGCCTCCAGTTCAATCACATTCTTAGGCTTGCGCACTGCAACTGCTTTCTTTAAGTCCCACCAGAGGTTCTCAATCGGATTTAAGTCAGGTGACTGCGATGGCCACTCCAAAATCTTCCAGCCTTTAATCTGCAACCATGCTCTAGTGGACTTGGAGGTATGCTTGGGATCATTGTCGTGTTGAAAGGTCCAACGTCTCCCAAGCCTCAGGTTTGTGACGGACTGCATCATATTGTCATCCAATATCTCTTGGTACTGAAGAGAATTCATGGTACCTTGCACACGCTGAAGCTTCCCTGTACCTGCAGAAGCAAAACAGCCCCAAAGCATGATTGACCCCCCGCCATGCTTCACAGTAGGCAAGGTGTTCTTTTCTTCATAGGCCTTGTTCTTCCTCCTCCAAACCATAGCGTTGATCCATGGGCCCAAACAGTTCTAATTTTGTTTCATCAGTCCACAGAACACTATCCCAAAACGTCTGTGGTTTGTCCACATGACTTTTGGCATACTGCAATCGACTCTTCTTATTCTTTGGAGACAGCAAGGGGGTGCGCCTGGGAGTTCTGGCATGGAGGCCTTCATTACGCAGTGTGTGCCGTATTGTCTGAGCTGAAACTTCAGTACCCACATCTGACAAATCTTTTCTCAGTTCCTCAGCAGTCACACGGGGACTTTTCTCCACTCTACGCTTCAGGTAGCGCACAGCAGTCAAAGTCAGCATCTTCTTTCTGCCACGACCAGGTAGCGTTTCAACAGTGCCCTTTGCCTTGAATTTGCGAATGATGCTTCCTATGGTCTCTCTTGGTATGTTTAACATCTTTGCAATCTTCTTATAGCCATTGCCCTTCCTGTGAAGAGTAATCACCTCTTCTCTTGTCTTCCTGGACCATTCTCTTGACTTCACCATGTTTGTAACCACACCAGTAAATGTCTAGAAGGAGCTGAGTATCACAGTCATTTTAAAGCTGCCTAATTGGTGCTTATTATGCTTTATTGCTGCTCCGTGACATCCACAGGTGTTTTCAATACCTGATTGAAAACACTTGAATGAACCTCTGTTCTTCAGAGTGGTAGTCTTTAAGGGGTTGAATAATTGTGTCAATGAAGAATTCACAAAAGAAACATTTACTACTGTATTACAAAACCAATTGATGTCATTTTAGTTGCATATGGTTCTTTAAAAAGTCCTTGTAGGATTTCATTCTGAATACAATTACAAATGTACACTAAATTCCCTAAAACCCTTTACAGCATTGGGGGTTGAATAATTTTGAACACAACTGTATATCCTTACTCCCTTTTGACTCAGAGTCCTATCAGCTAAATTCTTTTCTGGTTAACTCAACAAAATCTATTCTTTAGTAAATTTTATTATTTACCAATTATATACTTTCTACAATATTTATTGGAATATATATTTCCTACTGTAAATATAATAAAATATACCTTGATTATAAACATATATTTAGTAAATATAAATCTATATTAGAAATATTAACTCTTATTCCTATACCCAAAAGACAAAATATCTTTTGTTTTAAAACTTAAGACAGACCAATAAATTTAATTATGACACGTCTTAGCACTTAACTCTAACATTATCACACAAAAGAAAGATTCTAGGTTCCTTCATGTCTGGCACTTCTAAAAAAATATATAAAAGACTTCACCCAGGAATGAACTCTGTAAAAAAAAATCTCGTTCATTTCTAAACCTAGAGAAATTTTGGAGAAAAACTGTCTTTCAAAACAATAAAACTATTATTTGTGTTGTGTGCGTACAAAACGCATTGTGCGACTGCTTTTATTTATTTTATAGAAGGCCTCAGCCTCAGTTTCACTTTCAGTTTCTGCGAATAAAACTGTGGATATAGCAGAAACAACAGAAATCCGCCATTTTGTTTTGAAATTTGCATCTAAAGCGTTCAATAATGACACTGCTGCAGCAAACTGAATTGCTGCGCTGCAACAATTCAGCAGCTGCTGAGGATGTATTGAAGGCGGCTCTGTTTGGATGCACTTTCAGAACAACTACATGTCCCATCCTACCACTTAGCAGAGACGCAGAGATTTTTGTTGATGCGCAGGTGGGAGCCAATATTGGGCCAGCTGCGGGTCTTCTCGTATGCATCACTCAATCACAACAACCTCCCCACCAACACACTACAGTACACAGTGCCAAAAGAAATCCAGCATTGTAACTTCATCTACATACATCAAATGTCACAATTTTCACGAATACGTAAAATCACAAAAAGGAAGAGCTATGGCAAAAATGCATGTATGACGAGTTGTGAAAACGCAAAGCTATACACAATCACATTGCATGAAAAAAGGACTAGATAAATCAACATATTTCTGTGCACATTAGCACATGCAAGCACATTATTATTATTATACAGGATTTATATAGCGCCAACAGTTTGCGCAGCGCTTTATAATATAACATGACACTTACGTTTGGCTATGACGCGCCGGATGTGCCTCAGCTGCTCCTGCTCGCGCACCTTGAGGTCGGACCAGCGTTTTCGGAGCTGGTCCTTCGTCCGGTCTTTCCCAAATAATTCCGCGATGGTGGTGCGTAGCTTATCTAGGATACGGTCCTTGCGCGCGTTATTCTTTCTGCCGTAAGGGCCCTTACGGCAGTCATAATCTTTAAGATCAAAGATGCGGACCAGCTCCAGCATCTCGTCAAATGCCATGTTGCTGGCCCGCTTCTTCCTGGGTGTCTCTGGGGTGGAAGCAGATGAGGAGGTGTCCGAATGGGACTCTCTGTCTCTTCCTTCAGCCATGATAAATAATTTCTATATTTTTTGGCAATTGTCAAAACTCTCTACAAAACAATTGCCAAAAAATATAGAAATTATTTATCATGGCTGAAGGAAGAGACAGAGAGTCCCATTCGGACACCTCCTCATCTGCTTCCACCCCAGAGACACCCAGGAAGAAGCGGGCCAGCAACATGGCATTTGACGAGATGCTGGAGCTGGTCCGCATCTTTGATCTTAAAGATTATGACTGCCGTAAGGGCCCTTACGGCAGAAAGAATAACGCGCGCAAGGACCGTATCCTAGATAAGCTACGCACCACCATCGCGGAATTATTTGGGAAAGACCGGATGAAGGACCAGCTCCGAAAACGCTGGTCCGACCTCAAGGTGCGCGAGCAGGAGCAGCTGAGGCACATCCGGCGCGTCATAGCCAAACGTAAGTGTCATGTTATATTATAAAGCGCTGCGCAAACTGTTGGCGCTATATAAATCCTGTATAATAATAATAATGTGCTTGCATGTGCTAATGTGCACAGAAATATGTTGATTTATCTAGTCCTTTTTTCATGCAATGTGATTGTGTATAGCTTTGCGTCATACATGCATTTTTGCCATAGCTCCTTTTTGTGATGTTACGTATTCGTGAAAATTGTGACATTTGATGTATGTAGATGAAGTTAAAATGCTGGATTTCTTTTGGCACTGTGTACTGTAGTGTGTTGGTGGGGAGGTTGTTGTGATTGAGTGATGCATACGAGAAGACCCGCAGCTGGCCCAATATTGGCTCCCACCTGCGCATCAACAAAAATATCTGCGTCTCTGCTAAGTGGTAGGATGGGACATGTAGTTGTTCTGAAAGTGCATCCAAACAGAGCCGCCTTCAATACATCCTCAGCAGCTGCTGAATTGTTGCAGCGCAGCAATTCAGTTTGCTGCAGCAGTGTCATTATTGAACGCTTTAGATGCAAATTTCAAAACAAAATGGCGGATTTCTGTTGTTTCTGCTATATCCACAGTTTTATTCGCAGAAACTGAAAGTGAAACTGAGGCTGAGGCCTTCTATAAAATAAATAAAAGCAGTCGCACAATGCGTTTTGTACGCACACAACACAAATAATAGTTTTATTGAATAAACGTAATGTTTACTTCTGAAAAAAATATATAATTGAACGGTAATATATGTCTATGTGCAGAGGAAATAAATAAATATTTTGTGACTTTAGAACTATGAGATGGTAGTAGTGGTGTGTCAAGCTGGTAGTGCTAGTGGGTAGTGGAGGGGTGTCGCAATACTTTCGGCAATATATTGTATAGATATACCATTTTTTCCAGTCTGCATTATTTACGTGTTATTTTTTGGATTTGGCAGAAGACAGGAAGAAGGCAGCATCTGCCCCGGCGGGCACCAGTGCCCCAGTGGAGGAGGAGCCATGGGCGACCACCAGCGCTGGTATATACTGTTTTATTTTGCAACGACTTTTGGTCAAAAACAGAAACATTTTTTGTTTACTGTATTTTAATTTAAATTTTTTATGTATAGCACAAGAGGAGCAGGAGGAGGAAGAGGAGGAGCCGGAGGAGGAGTCAGAGCCTCAGGGGGCCGCCAGCACTGGTATATACTACTGTTATATTTTTTCAAGACTTTCAGTCAAAAATAGAAACCTGCTTTACTTACTGTATTTTCCTTCTTTCATTTATTGGATATATAGAAGGAGAAGCCAGACTGGACACATCATCCAGCATTAGGCAAATTAACTGGATGGCGATCGGCGAGCTACGCCTGGCTGTAACAACTATAGATTCCATCCAGGAACTGCTCCAGGACCTGCGGGAGCACATAAGCAATGCCGCTGACATCCTGGAGCGGCAGTGAGACCAGTGGCAGCCTCCTCCCGAAATGTAATCGGAATGTGCCTCAGCTGCTCCTGCTCACGTGCCTTGAGGTCGGACCAGCGTTTTCGGAGCTGGTCCTTCGTCCGGTCCTTCCCGAACAGCTCCAGGATGGTGGTGCGTAGCTTGTCAAGGATACGATCCTTGCGGGTGTTATTCTTCCTGCCGTAAGGGCCCTTACGGCAGTCATAATCTTTGTAATCAAAGATGCGGACCAGCTCCAACATCTCCTCAAATGCCAGTAATTATCTCAAGTGAACCAATATTTTGAACAAGATGTTTGCCTGGCTTACAATGGCGGCGATCTTCCAGTCTATTTCCACTACACTATGTTTGTTTGTGCCCCTGTTGGGCAGTTTGCCATCCTTGGCATGTTCCCTTCCCCATGTTGTAAATAATTTTTCTTTTTTTTCTATATTTTCCTGTTTGTGTGCGTTGCTTTCCCTTACTTAATAAGTTAATATGTATTGCTTGGTTTCCACACTGTTAAAATTATATGTACAAAATTTATTGACATTTCTATGGACCCTTTGTCATAAATTTGTCAACATATTTGTGGCCATGAATGTGACTGTGCACATTCTACACTTCCTGCCTGGCCAAAAAATGTCACACACTAACACAACCTTGTTCTACTGCCTTGAGATTTGATTACCGACGTGGCTTGGTTTTGTTAAGCTTAGGCGATGTCACAACAACACGGATTTTTGTCCACAGTCACATTCATTGTATAACCAAGAATTTATCAAAAAATATTGATGGCAGCACTGCGTGAAGTCTTCTCCGACACAACCCAAAGATCCTCAGTGCGGCTCAGGTCTAGTTTATTTGTCCCTGTTTGCAGCTTCACGCAACACCTCCTCCCAGCTATGAGCTCTCTCTCTCTCCCACCGCTGCCCGCTAAGACGCTGCCCGCCAACATGGTCACGTCTTTGCAGGAAGACAACAGCGTGGGGGAACGGCAGCTGCCGACAGTCCCAAGACCTCGTCACAATGATGTCAGTTCTGGAGTTAACCCCTAACTGCGACCAATGGTGGAGATAGGGGGTTCATTGGAACCCCCTATCTCCCGATCCGCGGCAGCTATCGGTTGGTTAATGTTTGGTATCTTTGGATCGACCAGAGCATGGCCTTTCCAACAATACCAAACATGACAATGTTAAAAATTATAAAAAATTAAAATATAAAAAAAAATTAACAGGTTTTTTGTTTTGTTTTGTTAATGCAACAATATTGTTCCCATTTCAATTATAATGTGAACAATGATGCTGCACTAAGGATTTTTGTATGGGGTGCGTTTTTTAAAAATTTTGTAATTTTCACCCAAAAAAATATAACAAGTCCCCTTTTCAATTTTTTTTAACAAATTTCCGAAATCACGAAAAGTCGATACAAAAAACGAGCAAAGTGACACGAAAATACGAAAAATGGTCGAGGAGAACAGACGTTCCAAAAAAACGAAAAGTCCCGAAATCACGAAAAGTCGATACAAAAAACGAGCAAAGTGACACGAAAATACGAAAAATGGTCGATATTCGGAAAAAAAATGTACACGAAAAACGAGTCGAGCCGAACCGAATCGAAACAGAAATCGGCCGAAACGAGCCGAATCGAAAAGTTTAAACATCCGAACAAATCGAACCGAATCGAACCGAAAAAAAAATCGGTGCACAAGCCTAGAACACATCAGGAATATTAGGAATGGACTTGAGATCCACAGCGTCCATCTACATTTCAAACTCAAACATGCCCAGAACCCAGAAGGCCTAAAATTTGTCGGGATAAAGAAGGTAGAAGCACCCTGGAGAGGCGACAATTTTGAGAAAATAATTGGACAAGCAGAAATGAGCATGATCTTTAAAATGGATACCATGCAGCCTCAGGGCTTAAACGCTGATTTCGAACTTTGCCATTTTCTCGATTAACCTATTATTCCACCTCCATTAGTATAGACGACCCTCTGGACCATCTGTTTTAGAAGTGAGCACATCGACCGAACCATGTAGCTTCTATCATTCCCTACCATAACCCGCAAGCTCCCCCTTTTTTCTCATCATATTTTATACTAATTAATGTATTTATAATTTTATAAACCTATTAGACTATCTTGTCCTTTCTATTACCCATTTTTTATAAGCATCTTATAAACAATTTATGATTTTTTTAATTTTTTAATTTTTTAATCATTTTTTTAATTAATTTTTTTAATCATTTATGAGTTCCTTTAATAAGCCAGCATATTTATCACTTTTATTATTATCATTTTTATTTTGGTCCATTGAATGCCAAACCGCTGGGATCCTTTAATTTAAACTGCTGGGATTTCTCAATTCAATTTAGGGACCTCTGTAATATTCAATCATTTTATGAGTTCTTTTAAATAAGCCATTAATTTTTGGTCCATTGTATGCCAAACCGCTGGGATCCTTTTAATGCGTATTATCCCAAATCGGGACTCATGTATTTATTACCAATTCTATTTTTAACCCTGTTTTTATCATTTCATCCCTTGCATGTGTCTTCAGGTTATAGCCTGTTGTCCAATCGCCAGTTTATTATGACCCTCCATTACTGTATAATATCCTCTAAGAGGGACTATCTGTCCCCCCTACAGTATATCCGTTATATTGTGCCACCAAGACCTTATGGGACTTCTGATCGTTCCATGTATGCATCCAGCGCCGACCAGTATGCAATGGAACGCAAACATAGCAGTGGAACGCAAATCCAAGATGGCCGCGGCACTGAACGATGACGTCATCGGCAGCACGTGACCACGGCACCGCACATACCCGGAAGTCAATCGCAAATGGTCTCCACACACCACCTACGCTCCCTAGTTAAAAAGGGGACCCTGAGAAGGCCTCAGATCCCCCCACTTCTCACACATAATGACTGAGGAAGGTGCTTGCTGCACCCCAACGCGTCTCGACCCCCCCCAATTTCTAATTTTACTTAATTTTTAACCCATTTGTTTGCACTTTGTATTATTTGCACCACCAATAAATATATTTTCCAACTCATATATGAGAGTATTTTGAACTCTTTTCACACCCTTACCAGTATCTATCTTGGTATAACTATCTTAAGTACCACAGATACTCCACCAACGACCTGGACGCAGAGCAAGCAGTGTAAGCAGCCAAAGAGGTTCAGGAGCTCACCGCTAAGGAGCACCACATGCGTAAACAGTTGAGCCTGGACCATTAAGGCTCCTGAATTGGTGAGTGTGACTCTTATCTCTCTCAAACACACAAATTTACGGCTGATGTCATGCTATGAGAGCGTTGTCTCTCCTTCTTCTGTTTTCATGTTCCCCCATCTGAGGTAGAATAAGAAGACCGTGTAAAGAAGGGCAGTGACCACCCTAATTTTAGGCACAAGGTGCTCCACTCCAGAGCCTGGATTCAAAAGGCTCTGAATTTTGTAAGTGTGCATTTTTCTAAACTTATTGCACTTTAAATTATAGAAGGTATCACACTATTACCTCTCTTCTCTCATTATATTCCCCATATTCAATGTGTAGCGTGTACGTTTAATCACTTTTTCTGAAGGCGCTTCACTGTTTTCCTCTTTTAGTGAAGCATCAATGTTCACATTATAATTGAAATGTGAGCAATAGTGCTGCATTAAAAAAAATATATTTTTTTTTATTAATTAATTTTTTTATTATTTTTATTTTTACATTTGTTTTACTTTTATTTTAATTTTAACATGGTCATGTTTGATATCACTGGAAAGGCCATGCTCTGGCCTTTCCAGCAATATCAGACATAACCGCCTAGCTGCCACCAATCAGGAGATAAAGGGGTTCAAAGAGCCCCCCTATCTCCTCTAGGGGGCAGCTAGGGGGTTCCCCGGTTAACTGACATCATCGCGCATGGCGCGATGAGTCACTTGACGCGGGGGGGACCCAGAGGTGGGGGCTGCCATCCAAGATGGCAGCCCCTACCAGAAAAAAGGCCACGGTCTTGCTAAGGGGTTAACCCCCTACATCGCTGGAAAGGTCAGGCTGTGACCCTTCCAGTGATGCTGGCCACAGCCGCCTGGTCCCCGGCGATGGGGAGATAGAGGGATCCATAGGATCCCCCCCTCCCCTTCAGGCACTTCCCCTGCACCGGCGGGGGGGGACTCCTGAAACTGACGTCAGTGCGTCGGAGGAGGGATTCACGCTGATCTGACTCCGCGGGAGTCAGAGCAGAGTGGGAGTGACCGGAGGAGGTGAGTATTGCCGGAGGGGGGCTGTAAACGCCGAGGACGTACAATTACGTCCTGCGGCGTTAAAGCCCGCCTAATGCAGGACGTAATTGTACGTCCTGCGGCGTTAAGGGGTTAAAGTAAAGAAAAAATAATAACAATAATAATAAAAAAAAGAAAATGTGTTTTTTTAAGACGTGAAATGGCTCAGCAGTGAAGGGGTTAAAGGGCAATTTCGTGGCCATTCGGCTATTCAGAAAGTAGGCAATTTCCAAATTTTGGCGAATTGTCAGCAAAATACAGTGCCTGTTCGACAGCAGTGAAATCCCCCATAGAGAAGCAATGGTTAATCTATTCAGAGAACAGCAAACAGCAGTGAAATGTCAGTGAAATGCCCTGATGTTCGGTGGTTTCATTCGGCAGGTTTAATCAGGCGAATACCATAGGTTTCAATGTAAAAAATATTTTCGTTTTTATTAAATATTTATTAAATTGTTTATTATTTTAATCTGCAGCAAAAAGTCTCTTTATTTTTTTTTATAAGATTTTCTAGGCATTTTTCTGGATTTTTTCTAAAAACAACTTCCATTTTTTTTGATTTTTTTAATAGTGTTATTTTTATTTCTGGAACAGATATTTTTATTATTCTTCATAAGACATTATATGTTAATTCCAGACATTTTTGTCGTTGTTTTGCAAACAGCGCTTCAAATTTGACACTTTCAATTTTTTTTTTGTTTTTACTCTTTTCTTCGGCTTGTCGGCTTTTCCCTTTCCTGTTTGGCACTGTGTCTGGTGGATCATCAGCTTTTTCCAGATTCATCCGGTGGGTTTGCGGTGGTTTATTGGATCGGATCCAATAATTTCTGTAGATTTAAAAAAAAAAAAATACTCGGCAAAACCGCCGAAATTATCGGATCTGATAATTTTGCCAGTTTTGCGTGGTTTTTTTTTTTTAAATCGGCGGTGTTGCTGCGGTTTTTCCCTGCATTTTGAGGGACCCTCCAGTGACTGCAGTGAATTCACTGCAGGGTTGGGGAATTTGAGTTCCTGAAGTACAGGGCACGAGAGAGCACTGAAATCTTGGTGAGATTTTGTCGCTCTCTGAATAATCCCTCAAGTAATGTCAATTTCTGAAAAGAAAAAAAAAAGTTGATATGAGTCCTACGGGACCGGAAAGCATGTGACAAATGCTATAGTTTGTTAACCTTTTCACTACCAAGACTTTTTGAGAATATATTATCATAATGCTTTCTCAACAAGTGATGTACATTTACACACAAAGCAATAAGATGTCAACAGAAACAAAGAAAAATAAATACATGTAATAAAAGAAAGGTTTGGATTCTGTGACTTTGAGATTGTTGGGAAATGCACATTTAACTTTCCATTAGCTCCCTTAAATGGGGGTTAATTAGAAATGATTGGCTTACTTAGCAAACAAATACTCATTAAAATTCTGTTACATGTTTCAAATGAATTAAAGTTTTATGGTTGAGTTCAGTAACTTAATTAAAAGCTATTGAATAACAATTGCATCAATTAGTGACCTTACATATAAAAATGAAAAATATTGTAACGTTTAGCAAGGCTTAACCGTGTATGATTGATGCACCAGATTTTACCAGTCAGTGTCAATATTAGTGTCAAATTAATTCTATCAAACAGATTTTGGAGTTGATATGGGATCGGGGATATTAAGCATTCATTTAATTAAACCTTAGAAGTGTTCATGCTATGAAACGTATGTGTAACTTTCTGTTGGACATCTGAGTCATGGGATTCAGGGATGATATGAGTAATACCAGGATCGGAAGCATGTGATATATGTTATAGTTTGTTGACCTTTTCTCCACCAAGACTTGTTTTGAGAAAATATTATCATAATGGTTTCCCAACAAGTGATGTACATTTGACACATAACCCCTTCCCGACCGCTGACGTCCTGCTCACTGGTCTCCCTTAGACCCGCGGACGTACATAGTATGTCATCGGGCTTCTAACCTCCCTCCCGTCGATACTCACCTTCCTCGCTCGTTCCCTCGGCGGTTATGGCAAGCTGGAAGCTTGCCTCGCCATTTCCTGGGGGCCGGCAGATCTGATGATGTCATCGCTCTGCGTGATGATGTTATTGGCAAGCACCGGTAGTAAAAATTCAGGAAGGAGAGGGGGGGTGATTCGAACCTGGAGGGATCATTTGGATCCCCTTATCTCTCGATCCAGATCATGGCCTTTCCAATGACACCAAGCACGACCAGGTTTGGTTTAAAAATAAAAAAAGTAATTAAATAAATAAATAAATTAAATAAAATAAAAAAATGTTTTTTTTTAACGTTTTTTTGTCTGGGGGGGTTTAGTTAAATAGGACCTAGGCTGTCGTCTAAAAATAATTAGCACAAAATGGTCAGAATGAGCGCAGCGCACATAGGTGAACTGGCCTCAGCAGTGAAGGGGTTAAAAGCAAAAACATGTAAAAATTGGGTATTTCTAGTCTCGGGGCAAAATTTTGAAACTATTTAGCCGGGGTCTTTTTTGGTGGTTGTAGATTTTGGGGATTACATTACGAAAAAGTGTGTTTTTACAATTTTTTCATCATATTTCATATTTTTTTTTATAGTAAATTATTCGATATGATGGAAATAATGGTATTTTTAGAAAGTCCGTTTAATGGCGGAAAAAACAGTGTATAATATGTGTGGGTTGAATAAACGAGTAAGAGGAAAATTTGACCTAAACATGAACAGCGCAGAAACGTAAAAACAACAGTGGTCACTAAAGGACGGATTTGTGTAAAACCGCCCGGTCACTAAGGGGTTAAATGTAGGGTAAACAAAAATTGTGCTCATATATTGTTCTTCTGAAACATTTAAAAGATTATAATATGTAAATTGAGCATTTTTAATGTTTCCTAACCTTGGTCCTCAGATACCCCTAACCAGCCGGGTGTGTCAGATATGTGAAGCACAGCATAGGTGATATGATTTGCTGCTCAGTGATTGCAGGATTCAGTCTGCATTTCCCCAAGGTAATCCTTCAGATCTAGCCTGTTAGGGGGACCTGAAGGTTGGAAAACACTGTTTTACAGGAATGTTGCTGGGATTAAAGATTCTAAACCCTAGATGGCGTCCCTTACCTTATACAATTTCAAACAGAGTTTGCAAGATAGATAATAAGAATGGTGAGATCTCCTGCTTATGGGTTTATGTAGTGAACAAAATGAGATTATTATCAATGCAGCTTAAAAAAAACACTAACAGAACATAAAAAGAGCCTATGTAGGCATAATGCCTTAAAATAGAAATTACAATAACCGCATGGAGAATAATTTCCCCAGTGTGTTTCTCTGTAATGTTTACACTGCGTTGTTAAAGTCTCACAGGAGCAAGCTACAGGGTTTGAACACTAACTGTAAACCACACAGAAAATGCAAGGATAATTAAGAACAGCCAGGCTACTTACAGTGCGCAAGGTGATCGTAGACTTGTGCGATTTGGTTCTGAGCCAATTAATATGTTGCTGAATAATGGCTATAAAACATATCAGAACCATCCGAAAATCCGAAATCCCTGATTCACCAATCCAAAATGCAGCTGAAAAAAATAATACCAAACAACGGCCTCGACTTGTAGTTCCTTTTTTCCCCAAAAATAATTGAGCAGATGCTGCTGACAGCCTCTTTCCGATTGTTAGTATTTCCTCTTCAACTCAGGGGCTCCTGACCTGAACCCAGACGTCCCTGTGGCTATTCTACGCAATTTACGCTCCTATGCAACTTACGAAGAAGTATGGGAACTGCTAATTGTGCACTGTTACAGAATTCTGCACTTTATGTACGCAACTTGCATAGCACCAGTGGAGAACGATGGAGAGATCCAATCCATTGGCTGCATTTCTGAGAACGCTTGTTACAGTGGTTGATGTCAGAGACGGTGACGTTGGCATGCTCTCTGCGTATTGAAGTCACTAGTGACCGATCTGGCAGCCATGAAATTCAAAATCCCAGCTACTGGTAACACTGGGTCTGGTGGAGTAAAACTCCTCCACTTCACTCCGTGTTTTCACCCTATCGGGAGCAGCAGAGAGGCAGAGGGAGGAGGAGTGAGACTCACTAAAGTCCTATAGACTTTAATGGTGATTTCTGTAGATAAATGATTTGAAATATTTCTGATTGTAATCATTTGACAATACCTATCCAAAGGAATTAAATCTAGGACCAATTGGGATCTGAACATAATTGGGTCGATTTGCATTACTGGACAAACTAAATGTATTTTAAAGCTTTTCGAGTGTGAAGTTTTAAAAACGTTTTGTGCATGACATGAAACGTGCCTTTTTCTGTCTTTCGTATGCTGAATGCAAGTTTACAATGTTCAATGCATGAAAAGTGCTGGCTTTTTCTATATTTGATATGCTGAGTGTAAAACTGCAATGTGCATTGCATGAAAAGAGATGTCATGTTGAATGAGTGTGGCGTTTTTTTAAACATGACATGTGTCTGAAATTAAAAGGGCTGCCCTACAGTCTATTGCAATGATACATTATATTGCCAAAATTATTCGCTCACCTGCCTTGATTCGCATATGGATGGGTGAGCGAATACTTTTGACAATATAGTGTATATTGTAAACATCAAACCCACTTAAATGTATCAACTGCTTCAAATATTTTCAAAATGTTCCAGTTCCATAATATCTGAAAGGCAAATAGTCTGAAATGTCTATGTCCAAAACATTTCCAAATCCAAAATTCCCATAAATCGAACTCAACCAAGTTTTTTTGACCATGGAACTGTAAAACACCTAAGGTCCCTATTCCAAGTCAGGTAATAATGTTTGTGAGCTACAATAATTCACCCCATTCTTCAAGTAATTGTTACTTTCTTCACTTGCTACTCAAAGTCAAGCATTAATATATGCTAGTCCTCGCTGTTGTAGTTTCTTTTAACCCCTTCACGATGAAAATCACCATAACTTGGGACTTCAAACACACCATCAGGTCCCGATATCGAGATATCAATATATCGAGATCTGCAGTTCTGGATGACAAAAGCAAATGAAATTCGCTTGCTGCAAACTAATTTTGTTTGCCTTTAAGCTGCAGAAGGTGCCCCAAAAGTTTTAGCCCTGTGGGCATAATGCCTGAAGTACTAAAACTGTTTAAAATCGGCTGAAGAATGTCCTGACATATCAGGCATTCAGCAGCTGATGCGGGGAACCACAAGCGGCAGCTTAAAGCTCTGTCTCTCTTTGGCCAGTAGATGGTGTCATCTCCCTGCCAAATAAGTTATTACAGTAAGAAATACACTGGGGATATGCCCAAATATGTATTACTGTATAATTAATTTAAAATGCTAAATCAATAAACCACTGATTCCTGACAAAGTTTGCTTGGTAGTGAATTGGTTAATATACATCATGTAATTGTGCCTCGTACAGTTATTAGTTTCCAGCACATCTTGGAACATGCCCAAATTTTGATCTAAATAAAAAAGTTTATTTTTTCAAGACTTACAGGGCTATTCAGAGAGAGGTGAAAACCTTGAGAATTGACAGGAGAATGAACAATCTAGACGAAATAGCCAATTTGGAAAGTGAGATAAATGGGAGAATTTTTCTGGTTTGATTATTTTGACCTAGAATTTTCAATTCTCCAGTCTTTCTCTTTCTGAACAGCCCTGTTTGTCTTGATTTTAGTTGTTTTATTTTTACTAGTCAAATGTTCTCCTTTGCCTGGTTTCATTCATATAGCTAAATAATCTGAAATTGAAACTCATTTTTATCAGCAATCAACTGTATAAAACATGTCAACAATCATTCACGCCATTTACTATTTCATTATAAGCTGGGTGTCAGACATTGAGTATTTATGTGTTCTTTATATACTCTCATATTTACCCTTTCTCTACATACATATAAATATAGATCTCAACTCATGTGATTTCCATCTGACATTAAATTCTTCTGAAACCACAATATAATCATGAGTCATAATTGCATATTAGTCAATTCATTAAAGTCATGTATTGATTCATTTTCAATTATAATCAAGTTCTCTTTTCACAATGATATTCCGCAATTATAAGCTAAAGTTCATGGTTACTTTTACCCTGCATTATACCACATTCATATCTGCCTTTTGCGCAGGAAAAAAAAATCCAAAATAAAAAAAAACACACGAATCAAACAAAAGTATAGAATGGTGAAACACTACATACAAGGTTATTCAGAGACAGGGGAAAACCAGGAGAACTGGCAGGAGAAGAGAACAATCTAGACCAAATAGTCGATTTGGAAAGGGAGATAATGGGAGAATTTTCCTGGTTTGGCTATTTTGAACTGGAATTTTCATTTCTCCAGTCATTCTCCTGAGTTTCACCTTTCTTTGAATAGACCTGTTTGTACAGATGTGATAAAAATGTGTTCACACTTAATTTCACACGTGCCTATTAAATGAATGATCATCCCCATGAAAGAAAAAACATTTTCTTTTTTTATGTAGGTCATTGTTCATTTAATAATCCTGTGTAAACACTTATTTTACTTATTTGATTTGTATCACAAGACCTTTAATTAGGGCATTTGCTTTTTATACGTGGAATATAAACAGCGGAAAAGAACATGACCTCTTTATATAAGAATAAAAGAAGGGAAAGAGATTGAACCATTTCTGAAAATGAAATATTTCTGCCACGTTATATTAGAGCTACTATAGATATTATTATCTGATTAAAATGACATTGTGATAAATGATTGCTGTATGCATGCTGTTAATAATTTTCCTCCAGAAATTAATCGCACCAGTGAGGAGCACAGCAGTTGTACCATATGGTCTAACAGGAATTGCATTGTAAATAGATGAATATGTTTTCATTACGGATCATTTCAACGCAACAGTTCAGAAGAAAATAAAAATAAATCTAATTCATTAAGTAAACAAAAACAACACAACAGAAAAAAACTAGCTAATGGTTTGCTTCCTCTCTGAAAGTTTAGGTATAGTTTATTATTATAGTTAATGTTTATTATGGGATTATTTACTTAGAGTTGACGTTTGCTGTTTATGCAACTGCGACAAAACTGAACATTTCAAAAAGAGAGATTCAACCTGGGGCAGAAGAAGCTTCATCATTTAAATGTAAGATGTGTATACCCTTTATATCACAAAATAGAATGTGTTGACATTAACCCTTTGGCTGTGAAAGATGTGTGGGAGACATCCTACCGTTTCCCCACAACATGCATGTTATGTCTTCTCCACAGCCACAGGGGAGAGCGCGGCCATTTTGGTCAGTGAGTGTCCCATGGTGGTCTGACTTCCTCGAAGTCAGACCTTGCAGTGGGACCACCTCAGAGCAGAAACGGCATGCGCCATTGCTCGATGACATAATTTTCAGGCGCTGGGCAAATGCCTATAGTAGAGAGGAGTTTTTTGGATCCCTCTATCCCCTCATTGGTAGGGGCTACAAGCATAAATGAGGCATTGTGGAAAGGTCAAAGTCTGACCTTTCCAACGATGTGCCTCTTAAAGGTGTAAACCATCCCAATGAAAAAAAGTTAAAAGTATAAAACAAAACCATAACATCGTACACAGGGAGTCTCTAATGACAGATAAGAAAATCTAAACTGTCTAGAGACTCCCAGACCCCCAATTTAATAAATAATGATGGACCCGAAAAAGTTTGACCGCGAACTCGAACACAATGTGAACACCATGCAAGTCAATGGGGCTCGAATGTTTGAAAATTAAGGTCCCCTTCAAGAGGGCATATATGCAAGATATTGGCCATAAAAGGTGTATGGGGGTCCGGGTACTGCCCTGGGGGTCAGGAAACAATGAAAAAAAAGTAAAAAAAAACATTTTTTAACTCTTTCACTGCTGAGTACTGAGCCATTTCACCGCTGTGCTCTGAGCTAATTTTTACCACTTTTTCTCATGTTTGAGTGGGAAATGTTTGACCACCTATGAGTGGGAAATGTTTGACCAACAACGAGTGGGAAATAATACAGGAGGGGTGGGGTCGCGTCTATTCCCAGATGGGGCGGCTGCAACCACCAAATATATCAAGCCCAGCAACATGTATAAAAAATGGTCGGAGCTGTGGCAATTGAGTTTTAATGTGGAAAAGTGCAAGATATAGAATATTTGATACAATCCTAACCTCAACATCTGAGGGTTGGGATTTAGGGGTTATTATTGCAGAGGATCTAAGGGTAAGTAGTCAATGTAATAGAGCAGCAGGAAATGCTAGCAGAATGCTTGGTTGTGTAGGAAGAGGTATTAGCAGTAGGAAAAGGGAAGTGCTCATGCCACTGTACAGAGCACTGGTGAGACCTCACTTGGAGTACTGTGTGCAGTACTGGAGACCGTATCTCCAGAAGGATACGGATTTCCTGTCCGTAGTCTGGGTACATTTGTCCTCAAATGGGGATAGAAGTGGTGTGAGCAATGTGATCCTCCCCCCATGCCCCAAATCGTAAGGTAGGATTTCAGTCGTTTATAGGAAAACCAAAGGGTGAGTGGGAGCGAGAACTTAGTGGTCAATTGGGGGAAGCTAAGCAGTCCATCCTGTGAGAACAATTGATATACCCGGGACACATTGCATTTTATCCAAGGGGTTGGATTAAAGTCTGTCAATAAGAGTTTAAATGCCGAAATCGGAGTCGGCATCAGTAGTGGATGGAATGTGGTCAGTTTAGACATGTTATTGTCCCACTGTTTAATTAGCAGATTAGCAAGGGGGGGGGTGATCGGTAGTCTCGGTCGCAAACTCTTGTTGAGCCACAGTGTTACTCCCGGGTCAAATGGAAGAAAGGTATTTGAGATTAATCTGGCCCATTGTGGTCCTATTTTGCCCTGTAAAATTTGGTGAGTGTGTGTCAGCAGTGATGCCGTGTAGTAGAGGTTGAGATCTGGTACTCCCATTCCTCCTCGATTCCTGGGTTGATGCAACGGGGCTAAACTCACTCTCAGCCTTTTTCCTCTCCATATGAATCTCGTGAGCACCCTCTGAAGGGACTGGAGGTAGCCCCTCGGTAGCCGCACTGGCACAGCCCTGAAAAGGTAAAGAATTTTCGGGAGCAATGACATCTTCACCGTTGCCATGAGTCCCACCCAGGACACCTCCATTCCTGACCATTTATGGCATAGTCGGCCTATTTCCATGGTTAGTGGTCTGTAATTATATTGAAATATTTCCATGTGGGAAAAGGATATCTGTACCCCTAAATATTTAAAGTGAGAGGATCTCCATTCGTAGGGGAACAGAGTGCGCAGGGGCGTTAAGACTTTCCTCGGGATCATATATGGCAACGCTTGTGATTTTTTAACATTTATCTTGTGAAAAGATGCTCTGCTATATTCCTCTAAGACTGAGTGTAGGGCGGGGAGGGACGTGGCCGGGTCCGTCAGCATTAGCAGGATGTCATCTGCGAAGAGGCTTAGTTTGCATTGTGTGGGACCTATATCCACCCCCCGAATCTCCGGAGACTGGCGGATGGCCTGAGCCAAAGGCTCTAGCGCCAATGCGTAGAGCAAGGGTGACAGGGGACACCCCTGTCTTGTCCCATTGGATATGGCGATTTCCCTGGGGGCAAAGCTGGCCTGTAGTATCTTGGCTTGGGGATGAGTGTATAGGGAGAAAATTGCTGTTATGAACGGGGTGGGAAAGTTAAATTTGAGGAGTACGTGTCTGAGGAAGAGCCAATTGACCCGGTCAAAAGCCTTCTCGGCGTCTAAGGACAACACGTCTAAGGACAACAGTAGCATCGGTTGTCGTTGGCTAGTGACTTGTTCTATGAGCGTTTATGTCTTCATGGTGTTGTCTGGCCCCTGTCTACCCTTTATGAATCCCACCTGATCATCACCAGCGATCAGAAGAAGCAAGACCTCCGACAGTCTGTTTGCAAGTATTTTGGCATATAGTTTGGTATCCACATTCAATAGCGATATCGGTCTATATTGGGAGCACAACTGGGATAGGGATGTAGTCTTGGGTAGCGTTATTACGTGTGCATTAAGCCACACACCCGGTGGGTGGTCGTTCGTAAAGATGTCCTGGTAAACCGTGTGCAGGTGGGGATTCAATATATCCGCAAAGCTTTTATAATATTTAGCGGTAAAACCATCGGGTCCTGGGGCCTTCCCCTCTGGGAGAGACCTCAGTACTGTTAACAATTCCGTTGGTGTAATTGGGGTTGTTAGTCTATTGCCTAATTCTGCAGTTATTGAGGGGAGTTGAAGATTTTGAAGGTATGGTACAATGTTAGGTAAGGTTGGGGAATGTGTTCCCACGTTCCCCCCTAGATTATATAGCGCCTCATAGTAGTCAGCAAAACATCCTGCTATATGCCATGGCTGATAGTGTGGGTTACCCTGCGCATCTATTATCTGTGGGATTCTGGAGTGACTGGCCCTTGCTCTTAGTTTATTAGCCAACATTTTGCTTGCTTTATTACTGTATACATAGCATTTAGCCTTTAGTCGCCTAATGGCCCAGGAGTAATCCCTTTTGTCCATGTCAATTAGCTGTTTACACAAATCCGTCACCTTGGTCAATGAGTCTCTGGTCTGCAGTCGCTTGTGGGAAACGTCTGCCTTATCGATGTCCTTCAGTAATGTCAGTCTCTGCTCAGTGTATTACCTCTTCAATCTAGACCCCCATTTAATCAACATTCCCCGTATCACAGCCTTGTGTGCTTGCCACACCGTTCCCACCGGCACCTCTGGGGACCCGTTTTCTTTAAAATAATTAGCTAAGGCCTGACTTATTTCATCCCGCACCTCCACCTGTGCCAGAAGTGACTCATTTAGCCTCCATGGGGCCTTCCCGAGAGTATCATAACAATCAGATATTTCAATGGTGATAGGGGTGTGGTCCGACCACGATATAGTACCTATCGTACATTCCTGGATTCGGCTTAATGTTTCACCTTTCACCAATATGTAGTCGATCCTGGAGTATACTCTGTGCGCCATGGAAAAAAAGGTGTGGTCCACCTCTCCCGGATGAAGCAGTCTCCAAACGTCAAAAAGATGGTGTCCAGCTAGTACCGCTGCATTCTGCAATCCTTCCGTTCTCTGTCTCTTAGATGCTTGTGTAGGTATGTCCATGGATAAGTTAAGGTATCCGCAAACAATTTTTGTGCCCGAGGAGATACGTGCCAGCCGGGTCAATACCTTTCCCAGGAATGGTCGCTGTGAGTCATTAGGGCAATAAATGTTCGTGATAGTGTATACATTGTGATTTAAAGAACAGACCAGTAAGAGGAATCTGCCATTCGGATCCACCACCTTGTGAAGTAGTTGAAACGCCACTCTCTTGTGGATCAGGATCGACACCTCACTGGATTTTGTTGGCGACAGAGCATGTAGTTGGGTGGTATATTGTGCTAAGTACAGACGAGGATGTGCTTGGCTCTTGAAGTGTGTCTCCTACAAGCAGACAACGTCAGGGGGGGCCGATTGAGATCTGCGTATAGCGAATGTCTCTTATGTGGGATGTTTAATCCCTTAGCGTTCATTGAGAACACTTTCAGATTGGAATGTACCGCCATGTGTTTGCCTTTCGATCTTTAAGCTGCAATGTCTCGATTCTCGCCAACCGGGCGATGTCAGAAAAACAATAAAAAAAGGAACTTATTTTCCAGAAAAAAAGAGAAAACAGAAGAAAAAGAGATAGAAAAAAAGTGAAAAAAGGAAGAAGGGGAGCGATCGTCACTCCCTCCATACACAGCATGGTCTGCCTCTTTGAGCTGAGTTCTCCTAACAGCTCGCCCCAAAACCTTGGGGGAAGGATGGGAGGTCGAGTCATGACCTAGGGCAGTTACCAGAGGCTTCAGGGAGATGCCGTCTCCACCTCGATTTATGCATGCGTCACGTCCTCGGGCCCAAGGCTATAGCCCCATCATAGGGAGTGGCTTTGCCTAGCGTGGTCCTCAAATCTCTCGACCGCTTATCATTTCATGGTGTTGACTCTGTGTCACTCAGGGGAGACTTTCGATGGTGATGGTGGGGCCTGTCTTGGTGGTGTGAATTCGTCCAATAGAGCCCACTCCTTCAGGGTTTGAAGGCCTGTCAAGGGATCCATAATAACGTGTATTTCCCCCTGTCGCTACACCAGAATTTTGGTTGGGTATCCCCATCGGTATTGAATCTCATGATTCCTGAGAATCTTAGTGATTGGGTTAAATTCACGCCGCTTAGCCATTGTGGCTGCGGACAGGATGCGTTTCGTCTATCTCTAGACTTTTTCAAGGGCAGCAATAACACAGATTCAATAAAATATCATATCATATGATATTTTATTGACTCTGTGTTATTACTGCCCTTGAAAAAGTCAAGATATAGACGAAACACGTCGTCTTTTATATTGTAATGAATAAAATCTATATTGGATTTATTACATTTTAGTCTATTCATTCCTAAATGCGAAAGAATATCAGCGCTCTGTATCGATTGGTTCCTCCTGCATTTCCGGTGCACGTACAGATACTGAAGCCTCCATATCCTCTAACCTACACATTTTATAGCAGACATTATATAAATAGAATGGCAAAGCAGCGTAACATAATTTCAAACTCTTTAGGAGTTTATTAAGACCTCTTGTTATTGTGCAGGAAACAATAAACATGAATGGTTTTGTATTCAACCTATTTCTTGCAAAGCTATTATTAAATCCCGGTAACAGTAATTTTATAAAGACAATTCCTACTTTCTTTCATATGATTACCAAAGGGAACATAATTTTACAAATTACCTGTGAGACCTGGAAATATTTTAATTAACCTGGAAATGGATTTCAAGCTAAATCAGTCCCAAAACCTGATTAAATTGAATTAGGAAGAACATTGTTAGACAGAGAAGATGAACTGCTCAAACTTCAGAGAGAGCGGCCAGCCTAAAAAAAACGCTTGCTGATAGATAATGTGTCAAATCAGTTCACAAATAGATAAAGGTGCATTTAGAACATTAAAAAATTGCTACAGTAAAAGGTGAAACAAAAACCTTTTATGACCTTAAATTTAGAATTAAGTAACAAGTTTGAATTAAAACTACAAAACTGATGTGATGGTAAATAACTGCACTTTTTGGCACTTATTGTTTCAGAATGGTGATAGAAGGGGTTATTTGCTAATTTTCATTTTTACAAATATGATAAACATTTGCAATCCATAGAGGGAAATGCAAACAACAGCATAAGAAGCTTTCATCAATGAAACATTGGCTGCTGTTGCTTGAATTGTTGTATCTGGATCTACAGAGTTTATTCTAGTTGCAGCAACACTAGACTTTGACTTGAAGATAACCATCAAATATTAAAACTAAAAAGTCAATAAAAATCCTCTAATTGATTAAAGTCTGGTCTGGCTGTACAAATTGTTCTATTTGACAGGTGACTATACTAGATGGAATTGTCAAAGAAATTTCAGACATGGGCATGAACAAAAGAGCTACATTCTGGAAACTTGGCGCCATATTACAGTCGTAAACTGTAGACAGTGCCCCTTATTTTGCACCATTTCACATGGGGTCTGCATTATTAACATACAGACAGAAATAATCTTAAATATACAGTAAATGTGAAAAAGACAGATAATAAAAATGGTCAGGTATTCTGCTTATGTGAATTTGTAGGGATCATAATGAGATTATTAGCATTTCAGCTTCCAAAAACACCAATAGAATATAAAAATAATATCTGTATGTGGTATAATACCTGTATATGGACATTACAGTAACACCTTGTATCTCTACTAGACATGTGTGATTCATTTCGTAATGAATTGCAATTTATCCAAAATTTCATTGATTCATAGTTCGGAAGTAGTTCCTAAAGACGAATCAATATTGTATGCATCCGAAACGACACAATATTTAAGAAACCGATTCGGATTGATTCCTTATAACAAATTAATCTCGTTATGATGTTTCATAGAGGTGGAATGATTGACAGTAGCTTCGGCCATCCACTGCTAACCCTACCTTCTAACCCTAATCGCTAGCCCTAATTCCTAACGCTAGCTACTAACCCTAGTTTCTAACCCTAATTTCTGAACCAACTCTAACCCCAATTTCTAACCCTGATTCTTAACCCTAAGCTAACCCTTATTTCTAACCCTAGTTTATAACCAAACTTCGTAACCCTATTTCCTAACCATAGCATCTAACCTGAGCTTCTAACCCTAATTTCTAACCATAATCTTACAATAATTGCTAACCCTAATTTATAACCCTCATCTAACATTAACTGAGCAGCATTTATGGATTTATTTAGTATCTGAATCGATCAAAAACTACTAAGCAAAACTAACAGGGTTATTCAAAGAGAATCAAAAAGTCACCGTATGTTCGCTTCAATTCGGTGCGATTTAGCGATCCTATTTTGGCGACCCTGCGGTGTATTCAGCTAGCACCACAGGGTCCCCCGAAGTGCAAGGAAAACCTGCCGCAAACCCGCCGAACACTTACCACCAACCAGCCGAACACTCACCATAAAATCCGCCGAATACTCACTAAAACCCTCAAAACTGCTGGATTAACCCCGCCAAACACGTCGGAGAAACCCGAGCAGCCGCCGATCACAGCACAGCCGCTGGAAAAAAACCCACAGGCGAATGGAGTGGGAAAAAAACCCAGTTTGTTTGAATTTTTGAAAAGTGAAACGCTGTTTGCAAAGAAACTACAGAACAAAAATGTCTGAAATATACATATGAGGTCCAATGAATGATAATAAAAAGGGCTGTTACAAAAAAGAAAAAAAGATTTATAAAAACAAACGGATAAAAAAATTTTGCAAAAAAATCCTGAAAAATGCCAAAAAGATCCTAAAAAATCTATAAATAAAGAGACTTTTTACTGCAGAATATTATAATCAATGGTTTATTAGATATTGGATTAAAACGGGAATATTTTTAACATTGAAGCCTATGGGATTCGCCTGAATAAATCTGCCACATGAAACCACCGAACAGCAGGGCAATTCGGCACCTTTTCACTGCTGGTTTTTGTTCTCTGAATAGATGAAGTATTGCTTCTCTGTGGGGATTTCACTGCCCTTGAACAGGCAACGAACAGACACCCTATGTGCAGGCAATTCGCCAACATTTGGCGAAATGCCTGCTCTCTGGATAGCCAAATGGCCAGGAAAGGTAACCGTACACTGAATTTCAGCGTTCGATTACCTTTCGGCCACAATTCAGATCTCTTTGAATAACCCTGTAAGGGATAGTTTCAAGGAATTTCGTTTCAAATGTTTTTTATCCCCAGTAATTATAACTCCCTGAGTCTTATCCCTGTACAATAGTGGGTGACCCTCACAAGCTTTCCCTGTATTCTGCCCTCTTCATGACTGTTGTAATGCATGTGCGTTTCGGGTTTCGGAATTTTCACAAAATTTCCCTATTCGTGTCTTCGGATTCGGCCGAATTTCCGAATCGGGTCGGACCCGAAAACCGATAGATCCGAAAAGTTTTCCGAGCCGAAACGAAAATTTTTCGGATTTTTCGAATGGACTTGAAATGTGTCAAATCGAAATTTATTTTTGCTCTATTCATGATTTCGGTTCCATTCGTGATTTCGGTTCCATTTCGGTAATTCTGGAAATCGTATATTTAACTATTATCAGTTATATCGCTGATTCTGTAAATTTTGTATTTGTAAATGCGTATCACTTGTTTCTTGTGGCATTCGGGTCAGTTTAGCGTTTTTTAAATCATTTTGTTAATTTTTTTTGTTCCTTGGCTTTCATACCATTTTAATATGATTAAATAAAGTTGTGAAATGTATATTCAATTATTCATAAGAAAAAAAGGATCTTTATTTAATAAAAAAAACCACGATAGAATCGCCAGAATTATCGTAGACACTTAGAAACGAGGAGAACAGAAGTTCCGAAAAAACGAAAATTTCCGAAATTTCCGAAAAGTCGATACAAAAAACGAGCAAAGTGACCCGAAAACACGAAAAATGGTCGATATTCTGAAAAAAAAATGTACACGAAAAACGAGCCGAACCGAACCGAATCGAAACAGAAATCGGTCGAAACGAGCCGAATCGAAAATTTTAAACATCCGAACAAATCGAACCGAATCGAACAGAAAAAAAAATCGGTGCACAAGCCTATTTGCAGAAGCCATATTTGTTACAGTGAGGGTGGAGACTGCTCTTTGTAGCTTCCTTACACTCATAGGATTGGAATTTTACTTCAGATTTCATTTCTAAACTGGAGGGACACCAATCTTGCATTAAAAAAGGAATAGGTATGCAAAAAGAGTTTTATAAGCTAATTTTTGGTATTTATTGTGTTACAATGCAAAATTTAGTTCACTCCTTTTTGGCAGGGAAATGAATTATAACTGTAGAATCTAAAGTGTCGTCTGTATTATCTGAATCTACTAATTCCTTACTCTGACTTTTTGAAAGAAATCACAGGATAGATCACTTGAACAAATCAATTTACTGTGCAGAATCGCTGTGCATTCATTATAGTAGTCATGACTTTGAGACTTGTTGATAGCGCTTGTTGATAAACATGTTATATGGTCTTTTCTGATTGTGCTACATCATTTTCTAAATGTGTAAAGTTAATTGATTAGATTCGCTTATACATGCTGCAAAGCAGCTTCCCACTTGAAAAGATTCATTAATTTTAGGAAACAGAACTCAGTGGTGAAGTAATGTTTTCAGCTTTTATAAAGAGACACTGGTTTAAAATGAAAGTAAAAAAGAAAGCAGTTTGCACTTAAACCACAAGACATTTTCACATAATAATACAACTTCCAAATATAGTCAAAATTTTTGAATACATATGAAACTTGTAATAGAAAATCAGAAGTATAAAATCAATAATTCTTTGAAATATCTGTGCTGGGCAGGCTCACCCACAGGCCGAGTCACATTGCAAACACATGGAAAGTCTTCATAGCATTGTAACCAATTGCAATTCTTTCAAAGAGAACCTGACACAGTGACTGTCAAGCTGGTGGGACACCAGACTGGAAACATGAATGTTTTTAATCAGGAATAGGAATAATTGGGCAGACTAGATGGGCCGAAAGGTTCTTATCTGCCGACATTTTTCTATGTTTCTATGTCTATAAGGCCCTTCTACCAAAATATGTGGTCGATCCCGTGTATAGGGAATAAACCTTATAGGCATATTCCTATTAATGAGGCAAATAAAATGGCCATGAATTCAGTAATGACAAGTATAATCCAGAAATGAGCCACAAGATGTATACATAAAACATTATTCAGTATTAAAAAAATCGAAAAAAAGTGGAAAAAGTGATTTTATTATTATTTACTAAAAAAACTGAACCCTGTTCCTACCCATTGTATTTTAAATATCTTTGAGTATACAATACTTCCTTGTTTGAAATAAAAAAATCCTGTTTACTATTGCTATTTAGCACATTAAGGCAAACGTGGTGTGTATTTTCTGTCTTTAAGGTGTTAAGGCAGGCCCCCAGTGTGTTAAGCTGTTAAAATAGACATTCAAGCATTTGTTTGATGCTCATCAGCGCTCAATCAGCCAGCAGCAGGGGGCATGCTAACAACCTTGATTGCCAAAAGTTCCCATAGAGCCCTTATCAGATTTCAGGAAGTCAAAGACAAATAATCACGTTATCTTCCTTTTTTTTCTCTGATTAGCAACAGTTAAGGAGATAATGACACTGCTTAAAGGGACATAACACATTTTATCAATCAGGCACATGCTAAGTGACAAAAAACAACACCAGAGAAACATTTTATAGTTTACTATTATTTATTCTTTTCATTGCAAAAAAATAAATAAATAAATAGATATTTGCACCAAGGTGTAATCCAGTTAGGGTAGTCAAGTAGTGGTTCTGAGGTCTATGCGACCGTCAGACGTGAGGTAGTGGAGTAGTAATTCCAGGGTCGATTCAAGTGACAGACAAGAGGTGGTCAAGTAACAGTTCAGAGGTCGAGGAGGGTGGCAGATAAGATGTGGTCAGCCACAGTCAGGAGCCTTAGAAAACCTATAAGGAAGCACACTGAAACTGGCTTACTAGAAAGGAAGAGAAGTCTGTCCTCCATGGCAAGTGGGACAGGGACAAGGAGGTATGGCCCCCGAGTACTCTCCCTTCCACCAATAGCATGAAGGGGGAAGACCCATACATTCTGCGCAGTTATGTCCTAGGTTACGAATGCAGAGGCCCTGCCCCAAGCGCTCCACACCTTCATCATTGCACCCCAGGGCCGGGATGTGGCAACAGCCCTTGGCCTGCAAACAGGATGGTCCCTTGACACCAATGCCGAAGACCATCAGCGGAGATGCCATGCAGCACAGGATGATGAGTACTGCATACTTCCAGCTGAGACCTGTCATCCAGATTGCAGTGAGCTCTGCGGTGCTGGACCAGGACATGATGGCGGCTGAGACAAGAGCTACTGACTTGTTAACCTACTCTCTTGACAAATAGCTTTAAGTATAACACCATCAAAAATAGAATAAATATAAAATATAAAATTGATTTAAAAAATATGAAAAAACATTACTTATTTTAAAAACCCATAGGGCCCTATTACATAGCTAGTGCTAAAATGAAGATGATAAGCAGGATAATGTGCACTTGCAGATTTTCCCTTACCATCTCCATTTTAACGTCATATTCCGGGGTGGGTACTAACTTAGCACCTTGCATTGGAAAGCAGCACTAACCTCCTTGATACCTGTAGAAGCGCTTCTGCAAAGCCGCTAATATCGGCTCAGGGGCTCCATAGGACCCCATGAAGCTTTGCGCATCCAGGCCTCAAGATCATGCAACTCCACTGAGTGATCAGAAATGGAGACTAGGAACCTATTTGTTCCCAGTCTCCCTCTGCTCCTGGCGAGAAGAAGTGGCGGATCAGGCCGCCCTTTTTACTGCGTGTTGAGAAGTGAGTATGGAATTTCTAGGTGGGTTTTGGAGCATGTTAAATGATTTTGCATTTCCAGAATCATTTAACACCAGCCTTTAGAGGTTGGTGAAGATTCAGAACCAAAGACAGCACCCTCGCAGGGCTCCAGAACTATCTATGGTGCTGAAACATAAGGGATTATTCAGAGAGAACCGATCTGGCCCCGAACTGTTACCGAACAGGGAATTTTACTGTATGGTGCAATTTCGGGGCCATTCGACTATTCAGAGAACAGGCAATTCGCCAAACTTTAGCGAACTGCCAGCAAGAATGGTGCCTGTTCGAAGGCAGTGAAATCCCCCATAGAGAAGCAATAGTTAATCTATTCAGAGAACACCGAGCAGCAGAGAAATGTCAGAGAAATGTCCTGTTGTTCTGTGGTTTCATTCGTCAGGTTTATTCAGGCGAATCTCATAGGCTTCAATGTTAAAAATATTCCTGTTTTTTATTAAATATCTAATAAACCATTTATTATTTTAATCTGCAGGAAAAGTCTATTTATAGATTTTTTTTAGGATCTTTTAGGCATTTTCCGGGTTTTTTTGGCAAATTTTTTCTGTTTTTTTTTTAAAGCGTTTTTTTTCTTTTTCTGGGACAAACCTTTTTATTATCATTCATAGGACCTTATATGTTAATTTCAGACATTTTCATTCAGTAGTTCTTTGCAAACAGCTTTTCAATCTTGACACTTTCAAGCGTATTGATTTTTTTTCTTTTTTTACTCTGTTCGTCAACATGTTGGCTTTTTTCCGGCTGCTGGTCTGCGCTGAGATCAGCGGAACATCGACTTTTTCTGGTGTGTTCAGCGAGTTTTTTGCAGCGTATGTCCGGCAGGTTTTCGGTGTGTTTTCACTGAGTGTTCAGGGGGATTGCGGCGGGTTTGCGGCAGGTTTTCCCTGCACTCCGGAGACCATGCTGTGAACTCAGAATTCACAGAGAGGTGGGGAACTATGATTCCCCGAAGTGCAGGGAAGTGCGGGGAACGAGAGAGTGCCAAATGACAGCGACATTTCGGTGCTCTCTGAATAACCACCATAGTATTAACTGCAGAACACAGTCAGACTGAAAAAATGTAAAACAGCTGCGTTCAGCAAAGAAAAAAGCCTTGTTCATTTAAAATAAATTAGGAAACATAAAATTTCACCCAAAAAAATCCCGAAAAATGCCTAAACAAATACTAAAAAAATAAAAAATAACTGAATAAAGAGACTTTTTGGTACAAGTGAAAAAAATAAACGCTTGAATAAATATTTAATAAAAACAGGGAACATTTTTTACATTGAAACCTATGGGAGTATTTTGGTACCGACTGTTATTTATTTTTATTTCATAACTGGCTGTTATTTTTATTTTTATAACTGGCCGGTATTTTTATTCTAGTACCAGCTGTAATTTATTTAGGTACCGGCTGGTATTTTATTTTAGCACCGACGGGTATTTTCATTTTATTGTAGTACCAGCTGATGCAAATACTCTCTGTTGACCTGTTCATTAACAGGACTTTACAAAGGATGCAATGTCATCGAAAAGAAGATTTTTGCCTTGTGCAAAGAAACGTGGTTTCTACATTTACAATACAATGATGCAATTCTCTTCCTAAAGATGTTGTTTTATGCAGTTCAATTTATGCCCTTAATTAAGGACTGGATGCTTTCTTTGGTAAAATATGGTATAGACAGATACAAGAAATACAATTATAATACATTGACTGTCGATCCAAGGAAAAGTCAGAAAAATCTTGCCATTAAGGAATCAAGAAGGATTATTTTTTTCCTTTTGGGCTAAATTGTAAAATGTTACTAAAGGGATTTTTATGCTTTCTTTTGGATCAACAGTAGCTACAGGGATGGGTTGAAATTTAAAGTTGATGGACAATGGTCTTTTTTCAACCCGCATTACCATATAGAACAACATTTTTTGTGCACGTTTATTGAAAATTAGGCAGAATGTTTGCAGCTGACCCTCCGATCCCTGGTCATGTGACCTGACGATAGATAGATAGATAGATAGATAGATAGATAGATAGATAGATAGATAGATAGATAGATAGATAGAATTTAACAAGGACGCTAACAGTGAAGCATTTTTAAATGTATATTTTTCTCAAAATGGTTTGATAATTAATCAGAACTGGTGATATACCCTACAGCCAAGATAAATATTACTGGTTCCAAGAACTTCATATTAATAGACTCGTTCCATTTTTGAATAAAGTGAGCAGTGTAACATTAACATATTTCAGTGGTGAAGACAAGTTGCAAAGTTGTGAATAAGAAACCAGTGAAATATAACATCCCACATGGTATTTTATAGTTCGTAAGCAGTATGTGAAAATATACATGGTGAATTTATTTGAAACATGCTACTTTGGCAGTTTTTAAAGTTTTCATTTTGATATTTATAATTAATTAGAAAAACACGTTTCTGTGCCCTGATTAAGCGCGGCGGAAACTGTTGGCGCTATGTAAATGATGACAATAACAATAATAATAATTTACTGTTTGACACTTAAATCCAAAATAGCTGCAAAAACAGTACATAAGTGTCTGATGTCCCTCTGTATATACATACGTTTTAGGAACAAGAACTAAGTTTTACTTGAAAAGGTGCGACCTGTTGAGCAATATTTCTGACACGCTCTATATATTCTAATATACAAAAGATTTGATAGAATGTTTTAGTTACAATTTGCTAAACATTTGTGACATTGTTCTATTCATTCAGGGTTATTCAAAGAGATTCGAAAAGTCACCGCACGTTCGGTGACTTTTCGTTCTCTTCAATTCGGTTCCTTTTGCCGATCCCATTTCGGTGACCCTGCGGTGTATTCAGCAAACACCACAGGGTCCCCGAATTGCAGGGAAAAGCTGACGCAAACCCGACGAAAACTCACCGCAAAACCCACCGAATGCACGCCGAAAACCCCCAAAAACATCTGGATTAACCTGTGAAAACCACGGAAAAAGCCCGAGCAGGAGCCGATCGCACACAGCCGAAGCAGCTGAGACCGCAGAGTGAAGTGAATAAATTAGCAAAACCGTTTGTATAAATCTGTGAAAATGAGACGCTGTTTGCAAAGAAACTACTGAGCGAAAATGTCTGAAATTTGCACAGAAGGTCCAGGGAATGATAATAAAGAGGGCTGTTACAGGAAAAATAAGTAAACTTAAAAAAAAAAAAAAAAATCGGACTTTTCAAAAAAAAAAAAAATCAGAAAAATTCTTAAAGTATCCTAAAAAATCTATAAATAAAGAGACTTTTTGCTGCAGAATTTTATAATGAACGGTTTATTAGATATTGAATTAAAACGGGAATATTTTTAACATTGAAGCCTATGGGATTCTCCTGAATTAACTTGCCGAATTAAACCACCGAATGGCAGGGCATTAGGGGAACCTTTCACTGCTGGTTTGTGTTCTCTGAATAGCCGAAGCAGTGCTTTTTCATGGGGATTTCACTGCCCTCGAACAGGCACTAAAAAGGCACCGGATGTTCAGGCAATTCACCAGAATTTGGCAAATTGCCTGCTCTCTGGATAGCCGAATGGCCAGGAAAGGTAACCGAACGTTGATTTTCAGCGTTCGGTTACCTTTCTCAAGCAATTCGGATCCCTGTATGTCTTTGTAAAAATGAATGCTACATATTTTGAAAAATATTTTTCAACTGACTTCTGGTTATTGCATAAACACACTCTTAATGCCTTCACTACCAATATTTATATACACTATATTGCCAAAAGTATTCACTCACAAGTTCATATGTGAGTTAAGGCAGGTGAGCGAATACTTTTGGCAATATAGTGTATCTCGGGCTTCAAAGGCACCTTCTGGTGCCCCAATATCAAGATACCGAGGTATGCTGATCTGCAGCCCAAAAGCAAATTAAATTTCTTTGCTGCAAACTAATTTTGCTTGCTTTTGGGCTGCAGAAGGTCCCCCCAAAGTTTTAGCCTTGTGGGCATAATGCCCAAAGAGCTAAAACTGTAAAATCAGCTGCTCAAAGCTCTGAAATATCAGGCTTTCAGCAGCCAATGCAGGGAGAAATAGGAAAAAATAGACCAGCCGCTCAAACCTCAAACACAATTTGGCAGTAGATGGCGCCATCTACTGGCAAAAATAGGTTTTTAACACTAAGAAATACAATGGGTACCGTATAATTAATTAAAAATGATTTTACAAAAAAACACTCGTTCCTGACAATGTTTTTTTGGAAAATCACTTGGTAGTGAAGGGGTCAAAATACATGATTCTGATATTATTCTGGCCTGCATTGGGCTTCTCATACTCTCTACTGAAATGTACTTATTAAAGTTTATTCCAACTGTCATTAATCTATGACAGAGGGCTATGCTCTCCCATATTCTAGGTGTGCTGCCAAATTGCCAAATATATTATTGCCATTTATTGCCACACATTGCAAAGTGTGTATATACAGTGTATATATACAGTCAGGTCCAAAAATATTGGGACATCGACACAATTCTAACATCTTTGACTCTATACACCACCACAATGGAGTTGGAATGAAACAAACACAATGTGCTTTAACTGCAGACTGTCAGCTTTAATTTGAGGATACGTACATCCAACTCAGGTGAACGGTGTAGGACTTACAGCAGTTTGCAGATGTGCCTCCCACTTGTTAAGGGACCAAAAGTAATGGGACAATTGGCTTCTCAGCTGTTCCATGGCCAGGTGTGTGATATTCCCTCATTACCCCAATTACAATGTGCAGATAAAAGGCCCAGAGTTCATTTCAAGTGTGCTATTTGCATTTGGAATCTGTTGCTGTCAACTCTCAAGATGAGATCCAAAGAGCTGTCACTATCAGTGAAGCAAGCCATCATTAGGCTGAAGAAACCCATCAGAGAGATAGCAAGAACATTAGGTTTGGCCAAAACAACTGTTTGGAACATTCTCAAAAAGAAGGAACGCACCAGTGAGCTCAGCAACACCAAAAGACCCGGGAGACCATGGAAAACAAATGTGGTGGGTGAATGAAGAATTCTTTCCCTGTTGAAGAAAACACCCTTCACAACAGTTGGCCAGATCAAGATCACTCTCCAGGATGTAGGTGTATGTGTGTCAAAGTCAACAATCAAGAGAAGACTTCACCAGAGTAAATACAGAGGGTTCACCACAAGATGTAAACCATTGGTGAGCCTCAAAAACAGGAAGGCCAGATTAGAGTTTGCCAAACAACACCTAACAAAGCCTTCACAGTTCTGGAACAAGATCCTATGGACAGATGAGACCAAGATCAACTTGTACCAGAGTGATGGGAAGAGAAAAGTATGGAGAAGGAAAGGAACTGCTCATGATCCGAAGCATACCACCTCATTAGTGAAGCATGGTGGTGGTAGTGTCATGCGTGGGCATGTATGGCTGCCAATGGAACTGGTTCTCTTGTATTTATTGATGATGTAACTGCTGACAAAAGCAGCAGGATGAATTCTGAAGTGTTTCGGGCAATATTATCTGCTCACATTCAGCCAAATGCTGCAGAACTCATTGGACGTCGCTTCACAGTGGAGATGGACAATGACCCAAAACATACTGCAAAAGCAACCAAAGAGTTTTTGAAGGGACCGAAGTGGAATGTTATGCAATGGCCAAGTCAATCACCTGACCTGAATCCCATTGAGCATGCATTTCACTGGCTGAAGACAAAACTGAAGGGAAAATGCCCCAAGAACAAGCAGGAACTGAAGACAGTTGCAGTAGAGGCCTGGCAGAGCATCTCCAGGGATGAAACCCAGCATCTGGTGATGTCTATGCATTTCAGACTTAAGGCTCTGATTGACTGCAAAGGATTTGCAACCAAGTATTAAGAAGTCTCCGAAACGAGGCATTGACCATGCGATCAGGGCGTGCGAGGACAAAGTGCTGGATGTGACGGCCCCGTTAGTCCATCTCTTTGACGTGACCGAGGAAGCCCGCCTCCAGGGCGCTACCATGGATTCGGACATGGTTGTAGAATGGGTGCAAAGATCTTTATGTCTGCTGGGAGCTGCTAATTCGGCGCTAGCTGCTGAACGCAGGAAATCGATCCTGTTGAAAATAGATCCCCAACTGACCGCTATGGCCAGCAAGGATATGGCGGTCCCAAGCGTGTTTTTGGGAGAGCCGGCAACTACTGGGTCGAGCTGCCGGCAGAGCGGGCCCTTCCCGCAATCAGAAAGGCCCCGCCCAACCCTCCGCAGCAGGGACACAGGAGTCTGGTCCCGCCGGGCCGCCATACCAGTCCTGAGCAGGCTGTTGGCGTGGTCGCGGCTACCGCGGTAGAGGATCCGGCTATCCACGACGACCGTCAGGTAAGCCTTCCACTTCTGATTCCAGATCACGCGTTCCCAGTAGGGGGTCGTCTGGGACTCTTTCCCGAGGCATGGGCTCGTATATCCACGGATCCATGGGTGCTCCAAGCGATAAAAGGGTATTTAATAGAGTTTGCTGTGCCCCCCCATGCGCATCCATCCGCCTCCGCAGTTGCGCTTCTCGTTAGACCAGACACTTCTGGTCCGAGCCGAGGTTCACAACCTGCCACAGAAGGCCGCGATAGAACGGATTTCGGAGTCATCCCCAAAGTTCATCAGCAACCTCTTCCTGGTCGCCAAGAAGGGCGGCAGGTGTCGACCGGTCATAAACCTAAGGGACCTCAATGATTGGGTCACGTATCAACACTTTCAAATGGAAGGGGTGCACACCATGAGAGACTTGCTGCGTCCGGGGGGACTGGCTAGCGAAACTGAATCTCAGGGATGTGTATCTGTCCATCCCGATGGCGGTAGAAAGTCGCGACTACCTGTGCTTCCCATAGGACGGAGAGCTCTGGCGCTTCAGATGCCTCCCTTTTGGCCATTCATCGGCTCCGTGGTGCTTCACGAAGCTGATGAAACCGGTTATGGCCCACCTTCGATCCCGGGGGGTCTGACTGGTCATATATCTAGACGATATACTGATTATGTCGACTTCGCGATACCTGACGTCCCTCCATGTGTCGTGGACGGTGTCCCTTCTGCAGAATCTGGGTTTCCTCGTCAATGGGGACAAATCTTCGCTGATCCCTTCCCAACGTCTGGAATTCCTGGGGTTTACTCTGGATTCACAATCCATGACCCTCAGTATTCCAGACTCCAAGGCGAAGTCCATCCGGAAGGAGATCAGCTCCTTGCTGAGGGTCCAGTCGACGACTCTTCGGTCTCTGGCTCGAGTGGTGGGTCTTCTGGCAGCCATTCGCCTGGCAGTCCTCCCGGCTCCTCTCCATTATCGAGCCCTCCAACGATTGATGGCCCGTTGTCTCTGGTCAGGCATGGCCTATCGGGACCTGGTTCCGCTCTCGGACGACGCGATCCTAGACCTGCACTGGTGGTCAGCCGGCTGGTCGGAGTGGAACTCCTGCCCGGTGGTGGACCCGGTGCACACGTTGGTGATCGAGTCAGATGCCAGTCGCCTGGGCTGGGGGGCTCGGTGCGGTCCGTTGGAGACGGGGGGTCATTGGTCGATGGAGGAAACGGAGCTGCACATAAATTCACTGGAACTTCTGGCGGCCTTGTTTGCCCTTCGCTGCTTCATACGCAACACCACACACCGATCGGTCCTCTTACGCCTCGACAATTTTCCGGCGGTGCGATACATTAATGCCCTGGGGGGCCCCAGATCACTTGCTCTGACGGCTATGGCTACACGCCTATGGGAATTTTGCCTTCCCCGAGCCTGTATGTGAGAGCCCAATTCTTACCGGGACTTCACAACACGGTAGCGGACTGGAACTCCCGCAACTTCAAAGAATCAGGGGATTGGAAGCTTCTTCCATCGGTCTTCGATGCTCTCAACGACTTATGGGGTCCGCTGTTGGTGGACTTGTTCACGTCTCGACTGAACTGTCAGTTGCTGAGGTTTTTCAGCTGGAGACCGGACCCGGAGGCAGAGGCGATGGACGCGCTCCTATAGGATTGGCTGATGGCTCGCCTCTACGCCTTTCCACTGTTCCGAATTCTCGGATCCGTGCTGGGCAAACCTCGCCTGTTGTCGTCGAAACTGGTTCTCATTAAGCCATGGTGGCCGATGCAACCGTGGTTTCCAACGCTTTTGGAATTGTCCGTAGACGTACCGTGGCTCCTGCCCTGGTCTCGGGACCTCCTCCTGGACCCATGCGGCCTCCCTCACCCACTGCTTCAGGATGGACGACTGCCCCTGATGGCTTGGCTTGTTTTAGGTTCACCTGGCAACGCACTGAACTTTCGGAATCAGCTGCGGGGCTGCTCCAACTTGCTTGTGCCCCGGGTACCAGGACTGCCTATCGTTCCGCCTGGGATGGATGGCAACGTTGGTGTGTGGGACGGAGTCAGGATGCCGTTTCGGCTCCTCTAGGATCCGTTTTGGATTTCCAGGCCTCACAATTCGATGGGGGTTTAGTCTTTAGAACCGTTAATGTTTACCGGTCAGCTATCTCGGCCAGTCATGTCGGATTTGACGGTGTCCCGGTCGGACGTCATCCCTTAGTCTGCCGTTTATTGAAAGGGGTCAAACTTTCCCGTCCTCCCATGCCGAGATACACCTCCACCTGGGATGTGTCGGTGGTCCTGCTGTTTCTTACCTCTTGGCCGGATAATGAAGGTCTATCATTACATCAATTATCCGCCAAACTGTAGGTTCTTTTGTGTTTGATTTCGTGCAAACCGCTGTTCAGATGGCTTCTTGTTTTCCTACCTTCCCTGAGGACCCTCTTGAATTGAGCATGTTCTGTTGAGATGTTCGGAACGCAAAAAAGAGGAAATGATGCTCCGGACACGCCCCCCTTTGGACGGAAAGGAGGGGGTGGCTAGGGTCTGAGGGAAGGGATACTCCCATGTTGGGAGGTTAGGTGTTTTTCTGTTGAATTCTTTTGCTGCTGTGAGTTTAATAAAGAAGAGATAAGCAAATACTCGCTTCCGAGTCTTTATTAAAATCCAAACTTTCCATTACCGGATAGGAAAATTTGGTAATTATAATTCTATCCCATTACGTTTGGTCCCTTAACAAGTGGTAGGCACATCTGCAAACTGCTGTAAGTCCTACACCGTTCACCTGAGTTGGATGTACATACCCTCGAATTAAAGCTGGCAGTCTGCAGTTACAGCACATTGTGTTTGTTTCATTCCAACTCCATTGTGGTGGTGTATAGAGCCAAAGATGGAAGAATTGTGTCCATGTCCCAATATTTCTGGACCTGACTGTATATACACACATATGTACAACTAGGAGATGCTGCATTCAGTTTAGCATGTATTTCATATAAGGGTGCCATCTGCTGGTCATAAAGCACTACTGCAGTTGTGACTAACTGCAGATTTAGCTGGAGCTTTATGTTTTATGCAGCGTCTCAGCTGTTCAAACTATTTTAGCACATCGGCTGTCATGGCTGAGGTGCTAAAACTTTAGGTGCACATTCTGGAGCTCAATTGCAAATTAATTTTGTTTTCAATGAATAAAATTCCTTTGCATGCCTCCAGAAACAGACCACGTCAAATATACCGGATGACAGAGGCACCAGCAGGTGCTTTAAAAAGCGAGTATACTAGATCCTGGTACTGAAGGGGTTAACACCGAATGACATTTTATTTTTTATTCCTATCAAAGGATAAGATTACAGAATGTTTATGTTGCTTACAAATCTACCAATGAGTGGTTTTTTTATCATAGTTATTTACTAATAATAATCAGCTGAACAAATGAAACATGTACATAATTTACTTAATAGGGTATATGAAAAAAACAGTTTTCCTTATGATAATAAAACTAACTAGTCAGACCAAATACAAGTCTCACTATTTAAAAAGTAATAATAATAACTCAGATATTCAGGGGCGTTCATCTGAAGCCAAACATTTTAGTACTCAGGTTGTCATATCTCTTTACTTTAAATTACATTTTCTTTATTTTCATGATCTAGTCTTAAGAAATTTTGTGTCATTTAGGATGATGGATTAAGCAGACTTGAGGCTTTTTTTTTCTTTTCAACACTAGACAAACAAGGCAGAACCTAAACCAATATAAGTTTCATTCTCTGCTCTATCAATCTTGATTGAAACTACGGAATGTTTAAAGTTCAGGAATGCCTCCCTGGGTATAAATTGCATCAATGTATTACGGCGAAAAAGTAGTTAATATTCTTAGTATTTCGAATTGTTTTATATTTCTTGATTATGTTATTGATATATTTGAATTATTCTGATTTTTGTAATGCATTAAAAACACTTGTATTAAAAATGAAGTACTAAATCTTTCAAAGTGCCACACATTAAAATAAATGACACAGATCATATGATTGTGTCAATCTCTGGAAGGAATTTCAATAAGGATAACATGTTTTGTTGCTTTTTAGGAGTTTTATTAGGAAAATGTCATAAAGGGTAACAAATGTTGCCTTCTCCTATATTAAAAATGATGCCAAATGTATTTATAAGTGTCTTGAGCAAATTTTTTTTCTGTTAAAAATTTTTAATAAATCATTTAGAAATGGACAGCTTACTATTGTGTTAGAATGAACAAAGAGATATGAATGCTTATCTAAAATTACCATAGGAAATGATATTGTGACCAATGACCATTACCCTTTCTATGAGCTTCACAGCTTATGGTTGTTAAGTTGAGCTGTATATCTAAATATACTGTAGATAGAGTCGAATATCTATTTAAAACCCAGACATACACAATAGGACATGGTTTTATTAGTTTTGGTCTAATATTTTGTTTACTTAAATATTACTATTTGTATATTATGATTAAATGCTTATTTATATATTTTTTGAAAGCTTATGGTTCAGAGAATTTCCTGCCTTTCATTTTATACCATAAACTAATGAGAACTTGAGATTTTGCTTTATTTATTTAATATTAATATTTTAATAAATGCAGTAAAAATTCTCTTTATAGATTTAAGATCTTTTAGGCATTTTTAGGATTTTTGGGCAATTTATTTTAAAGCGTTTTTTCTTTTTTCTGTAACAGATGTTTTTATTATCATTCATTGGATCTTATATGTAAATTCCAGGCATTTTTGTTCAGCAGTTTTTTGCAAACAGCATTTCGATTTTGACACTTTCAAGCATATTGTTTTGTTTTTTTACCCCCTTCGTCAGCTTGTCGGCTTTTTCCGGCGTCTGGTCTGCGCTGGCTCGTCTGTATTTTCTGATGTGTTCATCATGTTATTTGCGCCTTGTTCTGGTGGGTCTTCGGCGGGTTTGCGGCGGGTTTTCCCTGCACTCTGTGGAACCTACGGTGAATGCTGAATTCACCACATGGTGGGAAATTTGATTGACCGAAGTGAAGGGAAGTGCAGCGACATTTCGGTGCTCTCTGAATAACACCCTGTTTCTCAACTTTTCCAGGTACTAGAAGGCCAAGTGAGGTGTCATAATTACATTCGAGTTTGGCATTCCATTTATACCAAACATAACCATATACATTCTACACAAAAAAATGTAAATGGAGTTCTGTTTAAAAAATAAATGTATGAGTGTTTATATATACTGATTGTATTGATGAAACACAATGCACCAAAATACAAAATAATTTCTGATTGTTTTAAAAAATCTACATTTCTCTGAGGCCCAACAGGGCTGAAACGATCGTCGGTGGTTGCTGCACCTCTCGTACAGGGATGATGTCCTTGGCAATTCTTAAAGAAAGGGAAAGTCTGTACTTATGGCGCCACCTGGTGGCTATTTATGAGAGAGGCAATGCTATTTCTGACAGCAGTGATAAAACACCGCAGTATCAAGCAGCAAACATAGTTGCATAAAGTGCAATATATAGCAATGGAAAAACAACACATGTCATAAACAATCCCTGTAAAGTTAGTTATAACAGCAGGCAGTGTTAACTAGCAGCAGTACTTAACATCAAGTGTATCCACTTGCAATCTTATATGTGCAAATGTGCAAAACTTGCAAGCTGATGTGCAAACTTAGCAAAATATGTGCAGCATAAACAGGTTAGTTTAAAACAAAGTTTCCCAAACCTGTCCTCAGGACCCTCAACCAGGCCAGATTTTGCAGATTACCTTGGGGAAATGCAGATTGAATCCTGCAATCATTGAGCAGCAAATCATATCACCTGTGCTGTGCTTCAGATATCTGGAAAACCTGGCAAGGTGGAGGGTCCTGAGGACAGGTTTGGGAAACACTGGTTTAAAAGTACATCTGTGCAGTGTTTAGCAAGTGATAGCACAACTAGAGTAGTTGATTCTATGGATAATGACAAACACTGTTAAAATTCACTGTGCAAAACTCACAAAACACATGAGATTGTCCGCATAAAATAGTAGTTAAAATCAGTCCATTTATATCGTAAAAAGTGCATAAGTGCAGAGCTGCGATGTGGATTGTGTAATTCAATAGGGTGAGCAGAATACAGCAGCTGGTAATGCTCACAACTAGTGGTATATCCCAAACCACTCAAAGTCTCATGTAGGGGAGGGGGGTTATGAGCAAAGTCAGTGCTTTCTTCTGTTATTCCAGATGGTTTTCCATCTAATGAAGGAATATCCAGAAGGAAGCACTGACTTAGCTCATAGCCCCCCTCTCCTACATGACTCCTTGGCAATTCAGCACTGGTTACCTTTTTGGGTGATAGCAGTCTAATTTGCTTATGGAATAGTCTTCTCTGTAATGGCCCCACCGTAAAGCAAGATACTAGCGCTGCTGCTCGTTCTCAGGACCCTCACAAACCTCTTTTTTTGCTCACTAAAAATCTACATAGAATGCATATCCACAAAGGACTTGATGATAAAATGAATAATGAAAAAATTAATTTGCATGCTGTAAATTATTGAAATCCAAATAATAATGTACACATTTTAAAAGCTTTTTAAACAAAAAAAATTACATATACACATAATAATATATTTTAAATCTTCTGGGAAAAAATAATTTGTCTGGCTTCTACAGTAAAACAAGGCTTCAAATAGCAGTTAAAAATAGAATAAGCCGGCACATGTCTGGTCTTTTTATTCATGCTCAATGTCAAAAGCAGCAATGTTTTAACTTTTATCAAGTTTCAAATAGCAGTTAAACACAATGAGCAAAAAATGGTCAAATTGAGCTCAGCACCCAGGGTAATATCGCTTTGCAGTGGAGGGGCTAGACATTATAACTATATTTGTGATACTCATATGTTAATTATATTTTTGTGAATACAATTTTATTTTTTTAATAAGGCAGACAGAGGTGGCGTGAGAGTTTTTGAGGCCGTAGACTAGTCTCAAATGTGAGACTTCTATTGTACAAATGCAGAAATTAACCCAGTTAATGAAGGATCCCCATAAGGGATTGTGTGAGTTCAGGATACTGTGTATTTGGGTGGAATATCAGTAAGGCTCTGAATAGTGTTTGCATTGATATTCCACATAAAATCCATTGTCAGAGGCCCCTGGCTGAGTAAGGCCTTAGGCGGTCGCTTATTGTGCCTAATTATAGAGCCTATGAAGGCAGAGGTATAAGATAAGATCTAATTGTAAGTGAGTTTTTATATCCAATATGAAAGGGGATGTGTTATGTAAAAGCATTGTTGTTGGGTGACAGTCATGGGTGGGGTTTTTCAGTTTAGTAAGTAAGGCGCCAACCTTGGACCAAGACGGTCGAATCAGCATGCAGTCTCACCATAGATTGTTATCATTCTTTATTTATATAGCGCCAGCATATTCCGCAGCGCTGAACAATGGGCACAATATAGACAGGGTTACAATACATTGAGACCGAACAACATTTTGATAAACTAATACAGGAGGAAACAAGGGCCCTATTCCCCAATCTAGAAGAATTGGAGGTGGAAACAGAAGGAGAGGACTGCAACTTGAGAGTGATGGACTGGTTGGGGCACTATTAGTGAGTCTGGTGGTAGGCTTGCCTGAATAGGAATGTCTTAAGGGAGCGTTTGAGGGAAGGGAAACTAGAAGAAAGTCTGACCTTACGAGGGAGAGCGTTCCAGAGGATGGGGTCTGCATGTGAGATATCCTGCAGTCTATCATAGGAGGAAGTGATGCAGGGAGAAGCTAGGCGTAGCACCACCACATCTCCAACACAGGCCGTCCGCCAGGGGTCTCGTTAAGCGAGTCAAGTATGATGTTAATTCTTTTCCTATCCTCACTACTATATGTATTATTTATGGTACTTTACTTTTGAAAACAAATTTTGGATAGTATGTAAATCGTATTTATCCTTTTTTTTCACATACATAACTTCCAATCAAATGACTTGTCACAGTTCATTTATAAAATTAAATATTCGTAAGAGTGGCAGCTGCAAAGGGAATGTAATAACCCTCTGCATTATCTCACTCAACTGTAGCAGAATCCAAAGTACAAATGAGCTAAATGTAATCTTTTCCGTTCTGATAAGATTCTTACTGATTCTCATCATGCTGCTGTGTGCCAAGAAAGAGATCAGTCTGAAATATAATAACAGCATTGAAATGAATCTGTGAAGAGCTAATAAACACTGCTAACAGAAACATGCTGTAATAGTAATTGCATTTAATCTGATGGGGCTCTTTATTCTGGCAGTTACTTGTTTGTGGATATTGAGATGTTGCATGAAATATTAGGTAGATCATTCGTGTTGAAAAAGGACTGTCACAGCTCTATAAAAAAAAGACTTTCACACTAGAGATGTGCACGCATTTTATTTTTTGTTTCGTTCCGGCTCGTTCGGTTTTTTAAAATTTTCGTTTCAGCTCATTTCGGCCGATTTTCATTCCGGCTCGTTTCGTTTCGGCTCGTTGTTTCGTATCGACTTTCATTTCGTGATATCGGAAATTTTCAGTCTTGTAGATCGTCTGTTCTCGTTGTTTCAAAGGGTCTATTTCGTTTTGACTTAGACGAATGGTATTTCGGATGCTCCAATATTTTGGTCGATACGGTAATTCTGCCGATTCGTTCTTTCGAACGTATCGTTTTTTTATGAAAGATCCTTTTTTTCTTATGAATATGCATTGCACAACTTTATTTAATCATATTAAAATGGTATTAAAGGAAAAAAAATTAACAAAATGATTTACCTCTACAGAATAATGCAGCATATGAATCTGCACACTGCCGGGCAGCACCTCTACAGTATAATTAATGCAGCATATGATTCCGCACACTGCCGGGCAGCACCTCTACAGTATAATTAATGCAGCATATGATTCTGCACACTGCCGGGCAGCACCTCTACAGTATAATTAATTGTGACTGTTCACTGTTTCGGCACCTCCTCCCTGCAGGTGGAGGGGGCAGGTCGTGGCTGCCTGGAGTGGACATTGCAGATCCTGGGGAGCACTGAGAGCAACCAGTTCCTGGGGAGCACTGAGAGCAGCTAGTCCCTGGTGAGCACTGAAAGCCACCAATTCCTGGGGAGCACTGAAAGCAGCCAGTTCCTGTAGAGAACTGAGAGCAGTCAGTTCCTGGGGAGCACTGAGAGCAGCCAGTTCCTGGGGAGCACTGAAAGCCACCAGTTCCTGGGGAGCACTGAAAGCAGCCAGTTCCTGGGGAGCACTGAGAGCAGCCAGTTCCTGGGGAGCACTGAGAGCAGCCAGATCCTGGAAGCACTGAACCTATGTAACCTGTGTATATCTGTCTCTAATACTAGATAGTGCCTCACCAGCCACTGACCTCACTGCTTATCCCTGGTATGCAGGGAGGCCGAGATCTGAAGCAGTGTGTGATTCTGCTGAGAATGCTCAGTGTACATTCTAGTTTTCTGCAGGGATTGTCACATCAGGAGGAAGGCAGCAAAGGAAGAGGAGTGAGAGATTTATAGAGTAAAAGGGAGCGAGCGATAGAGGGAGAAAGGAGAGAAATGAGGAGAAATAAAGAAATGGAGAGGAAGACATAGATACAAGGACAGATGGAAAAATACACAGAAGGACACACAGATATAGATGGACAGACAGAATAACAGATATTCAGAAAGAAGACTGCATAAATAGGTAAAAGGACAGAGTAACAAAAGGCCAGAGACTCAGTACTCACAACACCATGAGCCACTGTGCAAAATGTACATCTCAGGGAAGCAAAAGGCTGTTAGGTAAGGGGGGCTCCCTATGTATATTTGACACTATCAAATATACATAGGGAGCCCCCTTACCCAACAGCTTTTTTGCTTCACTGAGATGTGTATTGTGCAGCTGCTGCCAGTCACTGAGTCCAACCCCCACACCTTTACATTACAGATTCTCTCCCCTCCCACCTTGTAATTACAGAGTATCTTACCCGATGCGGGCCCCAGATGGCACCTGGGAACATTCAGAGGTAGCCATGCCGCCTGGGACCCGCTGCTGCAGGTAAGATGTATCAGCGGGTCCCAGGCATTAGAGAGGCCTGGTGGCACTTACCCAGTCCGGCCCTGGTCATCACGACCCACTTTTGGTCGCGACCCACCACTTGAGAAATACTGCTATAAAGTATACATTTTTATTTGTGGTTGTGCAGTCATTATCTTGTATTTTAGTGGACTATTTATTTGGGGGTATTGGGTAAAACCTAATTTTTCAGTGCTCAAAGTATTTAATTTTTTTTGCATGCTTCAAAGCTTTTCAAAAATTTTTCAAGACATTGGCTGTCGTGTCTGAAGTGTTGAAATGTTAGGGGTACATTCTGGAGTCTGTTCGCAAACAGCTTTCATTTACAATAAACAAAATTCCTTTGCATTGCCCCGGAATAAGACTAGATCGAGTATACTCGACCTTGGGGCACCAAAAGGGTCTTTTGAAGAACGAATATACTAGATCATGTTAGCGAAGGGGTTGAACAACATTATTCATGTCGTAGAAATATAGGATTGTAGTCCAATAAATTGTGCTCCGCAAAAACAAAATCAACAGGTACATAAAGCAATTCGGTGTCATGCTTTAAATTTTGCTGTTTTATGTATTTTGATATTATTCGGGAATTCACCAAACGGTCAAAATTTATTAGTCTTGGAAGTGTCACATTTATAAATAAGTAAAAAAAATAAATCATCAAATACAACAGTGTAAATTTACATTTTATATAAATTTTATATAAATTTCACACCCCGTGGTTTGGTTGTGCAAAAGAAGAGGAAGCTAAAACATAAAGATTTATCTTTTTCAAACTAAAAATGATTGTCTGTCAGCAACAGAAAAGCTAAAGAGAGAGGCTTGGCTCTAATGCCTCTGCGAAATTACCATGTAATGAATTCACACTAGTTCATTAAAAGCGAAAATCACCGTAGAGACCTTTTAAGACTAATCATCCGTGCAGTAATGAAAGTTGGTGATGCAAGTACAGGAACTTGAGTAGCCAAATATATTTCTAGATATTGCACTTTTTAAATCAAGAAAGGTATTTTGCAAAAATCGACATTGCTGCCTTGCTCAACTGAGGGTTATAATATTCCAACATTCCAATAATATGCACAACACATGAGTGTATATATGTGTAAATGTAGAAGTGGGTGTTGCATGCTCAAGTATATCTGTCATGTGTTTGGAGTGTGTCTGTGTGTATTCAGGACTATGTGGCAGTGATTTCAAAAGACCACATATGAATATGCTTGAAAATGGGTGCAAAGTAAATAAGAAAACAAACATATCCAATGAACACTGACAGGGCTGTTTTAGCTGGAAGGCACATCTCCCTATTTTTTTTTCAATTTAGAATTTTTTATTTTGAAAGCACAGCAGCAATACAAGTGACATTAACCTCCCTGGCGGTCTAATTTTTTAAAAATTTTGTGTCTAAAAGCGTCTCAATTTATTTTTAAAGGAAACGTGTTTTTGTACATAGTTAGCCTGTAATAATTAGGAATCACGCACTGAAATCCGTGCAATCAAGAGTCCTTACTGGTAAAATCTTTTATAAATAAATAAATAAATAAATAAAAAAATAGTAAATACACTGAGTCCGATAAAGTTTGAAACACGAAATAATAATTTATTATCCCAAAAATAATTATCCAAAATAATGCAAATAAATGATATTCAATAAAATAGAAAAACAAAAAACACTGAAATCGGTCTGAAAACAAGAGTAAGAGGATGTATGGTCTATTTCTTATCCTGTCCTGCCACCCAGTGGCCGTTGATAAACATTGCACTTTGGATTACAGTATTTTATGAATGGTTTATAAGTTTGCTGATGTTCCCGCACACCCTGCACCATGTGACTCGCAGGGAGCCTTCCAGGAAGCAGCTCGCCGCGATCACACTGCGGCGGACAGCGAGGGAGTGCAGGAGGCGGTGAGTAAACATCTAGCCCGAGTGTAGCTCGGGGTTACCGTTAACGGTAGCAAAATTTAACCCCGAGTCACACTCGGGAATACCGGCAGGGAGGTTAAAACAAGAAAAAAAATATCATTGAACAAACAGCAAAATAGGTAATATAAAGGAGGGGAAGGGGAAAATACAGACAGGGGACATCAGGGCAAGAGAACCGGCTGAGTTTGCAGGCAATCAGCATGTGGGGCATAGGGACAAAGAAAGTAAAGTTAAAAAAATAATATATATATATATATAAAATAAACATAATAAGGGGGGGCAGGTATCGTCCATATACGCGGCATTCCTGGCCATCTCCCTAATGATCCAGCATGTACAATATTAAGGAGCAATAGCAAAAAAAACAACATTTTTATTTCATTTCATGTTTAAGTATGTATCATTTTCTTGGTGACCTATTTTTTTCCTCTTTCTGTCGCTATCATACCATATCCAACACATTATTCTGGACTCGTGAACAAATATTCCTTGTAATACTGTGAGTTTAAAGTGCCCTTGCCGTCTGCTATAGAGATTTTTATACGTGATTTGTTGTAACTTAATTTAAGCAGGAAACCTTTTTATTTTACAACTTCCAATAGTGTTTATAGTTTGTGTAGTTGTTTTTTGTTTCCTCTTTTTCATGAGAGGGATTAAACATCTGGGGCCCTATTACAATCTTCGTGCATACGTTTGCACGCGTGCAAAAATGCATTAACGCGAGGGGCAAAACCCTTTGCTCTCAACGTCGTATTACAATGTCAGTGCAACAAACGCGCAAATACGTCTACCGCGGGTGAAACTGCGCGAACGCTGCGCGAGCTTCCTGTGCTTCGCGCGCCTTATACTTAACATTGTGAGCGCAAATGCGTTTGTGCGCTGGTACGCGTTTGGTATTACAATCTATGCGCAGTTTGTAACACATAGCCTTTGCGCGCATAATTTTAGCAACTCCTGAAAGCTGGTGTTAATGGCAAATTCGATCAACCTGGCCGAAACCAAATACACCAGCCCAAAAAAAAATACGCAGCAAAGTATAGTTACACATTCTACTCATACCAAACCAATAAAATTGAGAAGTTGTGCGTGCATTTATTATTGCTGCAGCATATATGCACAGATTGACTTTGGCAGGAGCAAAAACTTTAACGTGAGACAATTGTGGTTCTTAATTCCGATTGGTTGAATCGCGTGAAAAAAACAGTCCGCACACTGATTTCTGCGCGCAACATTACTGCGCGCGTGTTTTTGTGCATCCGTTTTCCGCGCGTTATTTTTTGATGGATGAAAAAATGTGCGAGGATTGTAATACCAGGGTTGATTTACATGCGTTGACGTTTGATGCTTCGTGCAAAAATTCACGCATTGCGTGTGCGTTTTTGCGTGAAGAATGTAATAGGTCCCCTAAACTGTGTTCATGGACAGCTCAGCCTGTGATGGCTTGGAGAGGATGGAGGTTCCAATAGCAAGGATGCTTGCAATATTAACTCTGAAAGGCTCAAGATTTTTATTTTTTTGCCATTGCTAAACCTATATATTTATATACACCCCACTCCAAAAAATATATATTTTTTTAGCTGACACTTGCAGGGGAATCAAAGCACTGTAGGGAAGGGTTAACAGCTTAAAGCTCCTGAGCATCCCTATATGTTTATTAGATCTGTGAGCAATTTGCACATGATCTGAGTTTGTAGGGATTTTTGGTTCAGCAAGCAGCTCTAGGAGACTGTCTCCTGCTGTGCAGAGCCATAAATCACTCCCTATAGGGAAACATATAATGCGGCATGCCACAGCACTGAGAGCAAATAGGAGGCTCAGGGAGATCTTACAATTCTTTACTTTAAAAAAAACTACCAGTTTGGCTAACATAAACTATAGGCATAGTCGGGACATCTGTCAAATGAGTTAAAGTTTTTTTTTGTGCACTCTAACTCTTTCCTGCAGCAATGCATATATTGTGTATAATGCTGGGAAACTGTTTTTATGAAGTTCAGTGACAAGAAGAAAACATCTGCCAAACGCGTAACCATTTAAGGCTGGGGTCAGACGAGCGTAGTGTTCACGTCCGTGATTGCGCCTAAAAGTACGTCCGTGATAGCATGAAAGAAAGTCCATTGGAGCCTGACACATGAAGTACGTCCGCACTGAACTGCGAACTCACCACGGCCGCGGCAAACGGACGCAAGGCAGGCAAGAACGTACAACCCCTAGAACGGCCGCACAAAGTGCGCTGCGTCCGCAACGTCTGCATAGCTTTGTGTGTGAGTGATGGAACGTGGTCAGACGGACTGCATTTATACGTCCAGCATTTTTCACGGACAAAATGGTTTTGCTTTTTAATTTATTTTCCCTGCTACATCCGTCAAAATATTTGTCAGTGAAAAAAACGGACTGTGTGACCACTACTGTGTCTTCCGTACTGACGTACGTCCGTGTGCACGGACGTACAGTCCGTAGAAATCACGCTCGTCTGACCCTAGGCTTACAGTAAGAAGCTGTGCAAAATATTGCAGCTACATCGCTGCAACACAATTGTCAAGTTCACTAAGCAGCAAAAGAAAATATAAAAGCGGAGCAGAAAGCTTGTTTTTTTGAGAAACAGAAGATAGAAGAAACACCAATTATGCTGCTTACGAGGCAAAACAAACAGGGTTATTCAAAGAGATTCGAAAAGTCACCGCACGTTCGGTGACTTTTCGGTCTCTTCAATTCGGTTTGTTTTGCCGATCCCATTTCGGTGACCCTGCGGTGTATTCAGCAAACACCACAGGGTCCCCGAATTGCAGGGAAAAGCTGCCGCAAACCTGACGAAAACTAACCGCAAAACCCAGCGAATGCACGCTGAAAACCCTCAAAAACATCTGGATTAACCTGCCGAAAACCACAGAAAAACCCAAACAGGAGCCGATTGCAGCCTTGGACACAGCAGAAGAGGCAGAGAATAAATTAGCAAAACAGTTTGTATGAATGTGTGAAAGTGAAACACTGTTTGCAAAGAAACTACTGAGCGAAAATGTCTGAAATTTACATATAAGGTCCAGGGAATGATAATAAAGACGGCTGTTACAGAAAAAAGAAGAAAACTTTAAGAAAAAAAAAAACTGACTTTTTAAAAAAAAATAAAAAAATCAGAAAAATGCTTAAAATATCCTAAAAAATCTATAAATAAAGAGACTCTTTACTGCAGAATTTTATAATGAACGGTTTATTAGATACTGAATTAAAATGGGAATATTTTTAACATTGAAGCCTATGGGATTCTCCTGAATAAATTTGCCGAATTAAACCACCGAATGACAGGGCATTAGGGGAACCTTTCACTGCTGGTTTGTGTTCTCTGAATAGCCGAAGCAGTGCTTTTTTATGGGGATTTAACTGCCCTCGAACAGGCACCGAACAGGCACCGTATGTTCAGGCAATTCGCTAGGATTTGACGAATTGCCTGCTCTCTGGATAGCCGAATGGTCAGGAAAGTAACCGAACGCTGAATTTCAGCGTTCAGTTACCTTTCTCAAGCAATTCGGAGCTCTTTGAATAACCCTGAAAGTGTCGCCCTACTCAACAGTCCACATAAATCAAAATCACATGACAATGTTTAGGTCAGTGCCTCTCAATCCATGCTCAAGTAGAATAAATTAGAATCACATCATGGAGGATCTCAAAAATACAGAAAAAAAACAAAGCATCTCATATTGCAGAATATACAATAAATAGGAGGTGGATATACAGTAGTAGATGTCAATTGGTCACGCACACAGGATTGAGCCAAGACTGTGCTCATAGGTGGAAAATCCTGTGGGTTATTTAAGGCACCAATCAGTTTGTGTTAGGATCTGAGGTGCTTGCTCTTTGTTCTTCTCTGTTTTGGTTCCCTCGCCACATAATAAACTGTCAGTGCATGATGACAGACGTGTTGTATGTTTGGGTGTGTCATTATCAGGGGTCAAGTTGTGCAGGAATGTGTCGGTTTGCAGCTCCTCCACTATTTTCTCACTAAAAATTGAGTTCCATTTTGAGCCACACACTAAGAAGCTTTCATTAGGTTCCAAACATATGTTTCTTTATTAAATCACCTAAAATATAAGATATGTATTACAATTATCATAATTATTCACTGCAGGGTTCTCGAGGTGCGCCAAAGGGATCCATCAAACGCCACTGATAAACCCATCAAACACAGCCAACGGTCTGACGAGCGCCTCCGAACACAGCCGAAAAATGCCGCTCAGCCGACGATCGCCGCCGTAAAAAAGCCAATCAACTACGTTCAGGGGTTAAAAAGAAAAATAAACACAAGTTTTAAAAGGCATTTAAAACAAAAAAAAATGCATGGAAATAATAAATAAGTTCCCGTGAATAATAATAAAAAGGTCTGTTAAAGAATAAAAAAAAGCCATTAAAAAAAAATTGGAATCATAAATTTCACCGAACAAATCCAGAAAAATGACTAAAGAATTAATATAAAAGACTTTTTGCTGCAAATGAAAAGTCTAAACGGTTGAATAAAAAATTTATAAAAAACAGATTTTTTTTTTACATTGAAACCTATGGGATTCGCCTGTTCAAGCCTGTTGTACTAAACCACTGAAAATATGGACATTTTGCCAACTTTTCGGTGTTCTCTGAATAGATTAACCATTGCTTCTCTATGGGGATTTTCACTGCCGCCAAAGGTCACCTTATTTCGCTGACAATATTTGGCAAATTGAAAAAACACAAAGGTTGGGGAGCTTCTATGACCCTACGACTGAGGGGGATGTCTATTTTATAATTGAAAATTCACTTCATATCCTGTAGATCACTCACGATATGGAATCATGTACCGTAGCGTCTTGGTGATGAATGATCTCCGGTATTCGTCTGGAATGCACACCACACGATGGAGTCGGGAAGGTAATGATTCAATAAAACAAATGTATTAATGCTTATAAAATTGCCCAACGCGTTTCGTCGTTAATAGCAGAGAAATTGTGGTGACAGTCTGCGCTTCCCTCTTTAGTAACAGATGTTCTCAGATGGGAGATCTTCTTATTAAATAGATCTTCTTATTAAATAGATCACCTTTTCTCATGCAGTCATCAACCCTCGGAACAGAAAGGGATAGGTGGCAAACATAGTGTGATTTGTATAACTCATCTGAGCCCCCCAAAAAAGTATGCAATAGTTCAACTCACATGTGGAGGTGTCATAAATCAGACACTGGATATACTGCACCACCGATATTTTAAGGAGATATCGGACTCCCCTTTTTCACCTCCGTTTGACGATATTCCTCCAAGGAAAAATAAGGTTGCAGGATCTTTGATGAAAGTATTAAAAATTTGTTTATTTCATAAAATAATTAAAACAATTAATTAAAATAAACGCGTTGGGCAATTTTATGAGCATTAATAAATTAGTTTTATTGAATCAGTACCTTCCTGACTCCATCGTGTGGTGTGCATTCCAGACGAATACTGGAGATCATTCATCACCAAGACGCTACGGTACATGATTCCATATCGTGAGTGATCTACAGGATATGAAGTGAATCTTCAATTATAAAATAGACTGTGGTTCATCCCCCTCAATCGTAGGGTCATAGAAGCTCCCCAACCTTTGTGTTTTTATGTTTGTTCATGGAGATCGGGAATACCTCCAAGGGGAGTTGATCCATTACCAAGTTAAGTACCCTGTATTTATATATATTTTTTTGTATTCTAATATTTGGCAAATTACCAGCTTTCTGAACAGCTGAATTGCCACGAGATTGCACCGTACGTGGAAACTCATAGTTCAATGCAATTCGGCTGTCTTGGAATAACCCCCTACAGTGCTATTTTTTTCTTGTTTTTGTGAGGTAAAACTCCATTTATTTCTATTTCATCACACTTTAAAAAACAGCTAAAGGAAGCATTATTAAGGAATTGTGTGTGTATCGCTCATATTATTTATTGCTCAGAGTAGCTTGGTCTCCTATCCGTATATTTATTAGTTATAACAATGATCATTTACACTTCACTCAGTGGGAAGGTAGGGAACGCTTTGTGTACATGGCTGTGCTCTGCGCAGCTGGTACAACAGAAGATTAAGTTACCCATATACTAAACTGAGTGATTGATGGCAGAGCTTTTCATCTAGCAAAGTGCAGTTTTGTTACATAATTACAAACATTATATGCAGTGCTAAATCCATTTCCTGACAATAAATTGAAGGGTTGTTCTGACTGAGTTATGAAAGAAATTATGAACTAATTTGTGGAAACAACATCTGCTGTATGCATGAGAAAAGCTTCTCTAAGAAAAGGGTAATTTATTTCCCTCTATGACAAAGCTATTTATTTAAATATAAAAAAGGAACCGAATTATGCTCTGTATCACTTTTGGAAGGAAATGTAATGCTCCCTTAGGTTTACTGGCGTGTGCAGCACGTTGCATCAGGATGTGGACCCATGGAACATTTATTAAGTGAAACTTTATGTTTATAAGATTTTGCAAAAAATGCTAATTTTTCATTAGAAATATCAAGGCTGTAAACAGAAATCAGAGATATACAGGTCTATTCACTAAAAGGTGTAACTCTGTTGAACTGCTGGAGAAGTGAAAATACTAGGTCAAAATAGCCGATTTGGAAAGCTAGATAAATGGGAAAAAAATTTTGATTTGGCTATTTTCACCTAGAATTTCACTTCTCCTACAGTTCTCCAGAGTTTCACCTTTAGTGAATAGACCTGTTAGTCAGTTTTTTTTTGTTATTCATCATGAACCTGATAAGGGAGTAAGGGACATCTAAAATGCCAATTTAGGAGGTAAAAGAAGACCTCTTCACCCAACATTAGGGTGTGCCTGGGCACACCAGGCAAACTCCCTGCACACGCCTATGCTTAGCTTGGTTCCTAAATAAATTTGTGCATTCTAGGAGTACCACACAACCTACCAAACAATATTGGCTGTGGAATCCAGTGGTAACATCTCTGCCTTCGACCGTGGAGAATCAAGTCAAAATCCCGTTCAGCACATCCCTCCAATACAACTGTGGAGAAGCAAGTCCCGACTTTACGAGAAGTGGGTTCACCCTACCACCAGGTCACTGCTCTACAATCATGGAAAGACGACCCGATCCCACTCAGAAGACACCACCAGCGAGTGTCCTTGGGCAAGACACCTAATGATATGGATGCGCCTACCTCACAAAATACTTGTACATCTCATAGATTGTAAATTCCCTTGGGAACAGGGTCCCCCTGAATCAGGATGTATCATCCATGTGTGGTATTCTAATGTATCAACTCCCTCCTTGTACACTGATCTTGTAAAGCGCTGCATAATTTGTGGTGCTATATAAATAAAGGATAATAATGATAATACTAATAAGGAGGAAAATAGCCCTGTTGCCTTTATGCTATGCTTTATTGTTTAACAAGAACAGTTTAAGAAATAATTATGCAGATTTATGTATTTTAGGGAAATACATGTAAACATGAATATCAGTATAATGTGTGTGTGTGTGTGTGTATATATATACTGTATATCTCAATGAAATATATAGTAGATATAAATACAGATAGATATATATAACTATTGCATTCAGAAAAGAAGGGTTGTGCCACCCATTGCTTGGCCAGTGGCGTGTTACCTAAATTATTATGGCTCTATGACATGTGAATGTCTTTTTACTCAAGAGCACTACCATTCATGGGCGACATGTTCAGGGGCCCATTTGCTCCAGGGGCCTTGCCTATGTGCCACAGATGTAATTGCACTTCCATGCCACCCATGCCTGGCTTATAATGTACCAACAATTTACATGCTGGGCAGAACCATCAGGGCTGGTAAGAACATCACTGAGGGAGTGATTAGTATCATCTGCAGGTTGAGGTGCAGATCGAGTGATGTCACACAAGGGAAAACTTTTTTATCTGCTGCTGGACCACCAGGGACTTAGGCCACTACCTGTAGAATAAGATAAGCAGAAGAGGTGTCAAAAATGTTTTAATATTAAATAGTGTAATGGGCAACTGAGGGAATGGCGAGCTCCGACCAGTGGTTTAGTAAGGGGCCCCAATAACTGTCATGGCAGCCCTGGGCACCACTGATAGAGTTCAGTACCAACATGCGAGCAGTTAATTCCTAACACTTCTCATTTTAGCGGCTTCCCATTGGCAGCGCAGCCAGAATAGCGCTTGGATATGTTAAGGCTTACTTCAAAACCAGCTAGACTGCTCCCGTTAATAACCCCAATGTTAAGTTCTATTTGAACAACCTCTATCTCACGCTTCCGATCACAGGCCTTAATGCACATATGGTTTGCTGATGAAATAATCTCAAGCAGGTCTGCATGTTTCAGATAAGCAGTGCCTATTCACTCAGTGCTGTGTCTAAGGCAAAATATTAAGTGGCATCTGCTTGTGTGCATAAATGCATATAATTGTGCATGCTCCAGAGGGCTCATGCAAAGAGAAGGTGCCTAAAATGCAAACTACCATCTGTCATGAAGAGGTAACAATGCAATACATGTAAGAGGGTTTAGTTTCAGTCAAATATTTCCAGGTCTATTCAAAGAAAGGTGAAACCCAGGAGAATGAAGAAGTGAAAATTCTAGGTCAAAATAGCCAAACCAGAAAAATTCTCCCATTTATCTCACTTTCCAAATTGGCTACTTGGTCTAGATTGTTCTTTTCTCCTGCCAATTCTCCTGATTTTCACCTTTCTTTGAATAGACCTGTTAGTCTCAAGGGCAGAGACACTTACGCCTATGAGTAACTATCTCAGGAATATTTTCATTTACAGCCTTGACAAAGAGCTCAGACACAACCAAAACCTAAGTCAGATAATTCTTTGTTTATCAAACTTTCAGATAGCTATAATACAGATTGTATATAGCATCAGTAAATTAAAATGAAAGCAATATGTAACTAAATTTTGCTAAGATGTTAAAACAAAACAAGAGCTAGAATGATATGAATGTAAGGTCACGTTCATTCTTAACATGTTCCCGCTATGTAAAAAAAATTGACTTTATTGGACAATAAAGTTATATTCTAGAAACCTTGCACCCTTTATACTTTATATTGTAACTACTGACAGACTGTATTACGACTCACTTTGTTGCTTTCACTACCAAGTTCTTTTTGTATTGAAAAAAATATTATCTTAACACGTATTTCAAACATGGGACGGATAACTAAAAATTAAATGAGGGGTAAAATGACAATTTGGATGAGATATTAATGTGCCAAAATAACTAAAATATTAAAATAATGTAAATCTGCTCATTTTTATTTTTTCATTAGTATTAGTTTATCCTTTAGAGAAATATTGCTGGGGTGAAAGGTTCTAAACTCTAGATGGCATCCCTAACCATTGATAGGGTACAGGCAGAAAAGGCTTTTGTGTCACATACCGCAAATGTGATAGAGATAGATAATAGAAATATTCAGATATACAAGTTATGGGGATTTGTAGTGATCACAGTGAGATTATTAGAAATGCAGCTTCCAAAAACTACCAATAGGATATAAAAGTAATATAGTTTTTCATGTTGATCTCTGAAGGAGCAGTGTTTGACTTGCTTGAAATAATACAGTCAACCGCCCCATTTCTGCTCAAAAATGTGGATGATTTATCAAGTCATCCTTAACAATTTTTTTGAGAAAGTGTTTTACCAGGAAGGATATATTGAGATTTCTCTCATTTTCAAGTATGTCCTGGGTGGCAAGTATGTACCGTTAGGTGTCTTGCCCAAGGACACTTACTGGAGAGGTGCTCTTGGCAGGATTACGAACATGTGTCTCCGCGGTCTCCAGGGTTATAGAGCAGTGATGTTACCTCTCCTCAACCCAGCAGGTGGACTGTACAGGTTAATTCATTGTTGACTTTATTTTTTTTAAGTTTTTATGATGGCTTGTATCTACAAATGGAATCTTCAGAATGTGTTAGTGATAACAGACTCATCTGATCTGTTAGGCTACCCTTTGTTGATATCGAGGGAACACCACCTCCTGTTCGCATCTGAAAAGGACAGAATAAAAATTATGCCAAATAAAAAAAAGACAGAGTTATATTTAGGGTTATTATTAACCCTAACCCTAAAAGTAACCCTAACCCTAAAACTAAGGTAACTATCATGACAAAAGTTAAAAAAGTAAAAGGAATTTTTGCTTCTAGTCCTGAAACTTTTCGATTGCTCCCAAATTAATACACGCTTCTGAAAGCAAAAGGCGGAGATAAATTTGAAAGCATCCGAACTGTAGTGGCTTTTTATATTCCACATTATTTATATTGAGTCCTTTTTGTAAGCGACCAGGATATGGCAGTTTTAGGCTAGACTTGGTAATGTGTGGACATGTGTCAAGGAAGTTGTTTCACTATATACTACAGAATCACCTGTACCATAACTAATGTTGTACACAAGATGCCGAAATGAGCAAAACATCAGTTTGTTGTTCAAATGGCCCTGAGAAAACGTAAACTGAATACGGCATTCATTCAAAATGCTGCATTTCATCGCAATTGACCACATTCTGTTTTCGCCTTAAGGTGGAAAACGTAGTTTGCAATTACCATGCTGAGATGCTGTTTGGAATCACACAATGGACACAATTGCTCCAAGGGTTTTAAATGTGTAAAACTCTTTGAATTGTTTTTCCCTGACAGATGATGGCACATTATGAAGTCTACAAAGTATCTTTTGGAGGATTGGAAACATTTACTTTTGTCGTTCAGTTTAATTAGCTTTGTTTGATTTTTGTACATGTTTACTGCACAATTCTTACCTTTTGTTAAGAACATTACATAGATTTTTTTTTTACTTGTCATGGTTTTCTTTACTTGTCATGGTTTTCTTTACTTTTCATGGTCTTTGGATGCTCAGAAATTTTAGGTTTGATTGATTCAATCACAGTTTTTACAGTATATTTAAAGGGATTACTTACTACCCTTTTTGGTATGTTTTTTATTTATGATATGCATAACACACACACACACTTGTCAGCATCCTAATGTCACCAGTGTCTACTTTGTATCATTGTAGATAGAGAGACAGACAAAGGGGCTTTGTGAATCGTTTAAAGGAACACCCTACTCATCCTGACCATTTTAGCTTTTAAAGTGGTCAGAATGTGAGGAGTGCCCCCCCCCCAGCTACCCTGATCTGGCAGAAACACTGAGTGAAGTGAAGGAGTTTCCTTCACCCCACCCAGTGTCACCAATCTGGAATTTTTGAATTTCCCAGCTGCTGGTTATCAGATCAGTCACTTTTGACAGCAGCATACATAGAACGTGCTGACATCATGCTCTCTGAGGCTGACTTAGATAAATAGAGTTGTCAAAGAGGCAGCTATGGATGAGATCTGTGCATGTGCGTGCAGCTCTGATCCATCGTACTGCGCAAGCGCTGCAGACCTCACTTAAGTAAAGTTCACAAGTCCCTAGTGGTGTGCAATTTTCTGGTTTCTACGCTATGCAAGGAGCGCAAAATATATAGTAAAGCTTCAGGAACTTTAAGATTTGTAAGTTCCTGAGCTGAGGAGGAGGAGCTGTGTGCGGCGAGGGACAAAAGATAAGTACAATCCACAAAGATAAAAATAATTGAGCAGACGCTGTCAAACGCATCTGCCCAATTATTTAAGGGCGGAATAAAGGAATTCTATTTTTAATAGAGTATCCCTCTAATCATTTCCTGCTGTGGAGTGTGCTATTGTACCATGCCAGCCTTGAGGTGGGTGGGCCTAAATGCTGTGGGCCAGCATAGGACACCCCACTTACTCCCTATGGAAGCCTTCACACCGCCTCCCCTGCATACGTAAGGGTGCACTGCCTGAACTCATGCAGTTCCGCAGCAGCCAATGATGCTCTCAACTAGACATGTGCATTCGTTTTAGTACTAAAACGATTTAGTCCGAATTTTGGGATAATTTAGTTTTCGTATGACTCAAGAGATACGAAACTGCTCAGTACAAAAAATGAAAGAAATTAAAATAAAATGCATTACATTTTAGTTTCAGTCCTTTTTGTGATATTACATTGATGAGTGAAGGAGAGCAACAATGAAGAGCGCAACATCCGAAGTTCTGCACCCTCCACATGCCAATGCAGTAGGATGTTCTATGCAGAGAGGGGTATTAATGCAGGAGGATTTTATATACATTATACAGAGAAAGGTATAAATTGAGGAGGATGCTCTATACAGAGAGGGACATTAATTAATTCAGGAGGATGTTCTAAACATGATACAGAGAGGAGCCTTTTTTTTAGCCCTTTAAATCCAGTGGCTGTGAGCGCTGAGATCGGCTGCTTGTTATATTATCTCTCAGTACAATGTATCAGTCTCGGCTGTTACAGTAACTGACTGTAAAAGCGCTCAGAGTTTCAGTAAAACAAGGAAATAATATTGCTATAACCTCTTATATATAAAAATATTATTTACTAGTTTTGCTGTGATGAGCAGCAGTCAGTTACTGTAACAGCTTTGACTAGAGTCTAAGATCTAAAAATGCCGCCAGGAACCTTCAGGTCCCGAGAGACGTACAATTAAAAATGAGAAGTGTAAATTACAATTGATACATAAATGCAGTAGCAAAGCCGAGAGACATGCAAGGATTATATACAACAATAAAGTGCATGTGCTTATGAAACCATTCTTAAGTAAAGTGCATACACAGGTGGTGCGCTAAAAGCACAAATCGCTGATAGTTCTTTGGAGGGTTGTACTGTCAATAAGTCCCAAGCCACAGTAAAGTGCACGTGCAAAAGTGCAAATAACATGAAATAGAACCGGAAAATTTTGTGGCCACTAGTGGTTGCACAGCGTATGAGCCGTGTTGTAGAGATAAACGGTCCACTGCCACAGCTTCTCTCCTCAATGGGTGGTTTATATAAGGGGAGAGAGAAGAAAAAAATAATAATAGTGCGGACTGCTTCAGGTATTTATGGTGAGGATAGAATAAGAATCTCACTCACGGATTACAGAGCCTAGTGTGTCCCTGGCTCTGGGTTGAAGCGCCTCACACCAGATATAGGGTGGCGTATCCCTTCTTTGTCCTACGGTTGGCCTCAGATGAAATACAAGCAGAGAGACAATGCTCCCATAGCGTAACACATTCGGTAAAAGTGGCAGCAAGTTAAAAAGCTGATCAATCTCACTCACCAATGGTGGAGCCTCGGTTTTCTCAGGCTCGACTTGTAAGCATATGGTACCATTTAAATCGGTGTGTACCTCACCTCTCTCGCCTGGAACGTCTGTTTCTTTCCTTCTTCTATGCTGGTACTCCACCTCCAGAAAAGTTAGGGAGGAAAGAGGGGGGAAAGACCAGGGTAATAAACTAGACGTGGCTCTTGTGGAGCAGCTTCGACAGTCTAGATGGTCTTAAATGAATAAAAAATCAAAATAAAATTAAAAAGCTGAGACCCAAGAATAAAAACTTCAAAGGGTTTATTAGCATTACATAAAATAAGTCAGGAGGAGGGGGATTACACTGAAAGCGTTTCGGCACTTAACCTGTGCCTTCCTCTAGCAGTGTGGTGTATGGGGGTAAAAGGGAGAGTGCATTGGCTAATCACTTTTTATAAAAGGGGCATTATTGAATACACCTGATTTAAGTTTCTTCCTTTTGGTGCATACTTCCGGGTTTGAGGTCATGTGACCTCTATTGTGTCTTTTTTATTTATTTATTTATTTTTTTCCTCTGGCACCGCGGCCATCTTGTTTTTGCGTACCAGCATGGAAGTTCCGCATTTTTGCTATGTTTACATCTACAATCATATGCTACAGTAAAAAGGAGGCATAGCGGCGGTCTGCAGGGGGATAATGCCCCTTATCTCATGCTGCCTGCTCTGTCTTGGTCCCTGGAGGACCTAATGCCAGTACATAGTGAAAAATAACATCTTAAAATACTTATCCTTAAATGTGTTTGGTGCCGCAGATATACTTATTCTGCTAATATAAACAAAGAGTTGCCTATCTCAATAATGGAGTTGGGTAATACGTGTATTTAAGAAACCTGTTGGGCAATCTTCAAATGGGTATTAGCTATTACAGCTTGGTGGATGGTTTACATAATGATCAAAACAATTATGGCCTTTATGATAAAAATGGAAGGATATTTTACATACAATGTATACATGCTTCTAAATTACAGTTATACAAAAATTAAAATTAAAAATTAAAAAAGACATAAAATTTCATGGACCCTAAAAAGGCTAAAAAGGCACTTTATTGTTGTACATAATCCTTGCATGTCTCTCGGCTTTGCTACTGCATTTATGTATCAATTGTAATTTGCACTTCTCATTTTTAATTGTACGTCTCTCGGGACCTGAAGGTTCCTGGCATCATTTTTAGATCTTAGACTCTAGTACGAGCACCTGTAGGGCCTAATATGAGGCTAGGGTTTATACGATTTATAGTACACCACTGCGCCACCAGGACCATCTACTGTTTTCTTTATTACATTTGCACATTTTGTTGAGATTATGTGCAACACCCTCGTAGGCTGCAAACCCAAAACTTATATCTATAAATCAGCGCCTCCACAGAAAACCCCCCAACACTGTAACAGCTTTGCCTGACATGGGGCAGTATTACAATGTTGGTGCTAACTTAACTAGAGCTGTTGTAAACTGAAAACCTCCATAGGCTATAATGGCTCTGGGATGTTTACAACAGCTCTGGTTAAGTTAGCACCAACAATGTAATATGGCCCACATTGTGCTGAGAGTGAGAGATACTGTAAAAAGCAGCGATCTCGGCTCTCTGAGGAGCCACTACAATAGTAATTGTAACCGCTGGTTTTCGGGTGAATGAAATTAGTTTTCATACTAACGAACTGAAAACGAACTTCTTTAGCAACTAAATAAACTGCATTTTAGGACTAATCCATTAGTTCAAAACGAAATTTTGTGCTGTGCACATGTCTACTCTCGACCCATCAGAACAGGAGGTGTACCGTAGTAGGGCTTCCTAGCCTGTGGGGCATGCTATGCCACGCCTTGGTGTTTAGACTTCCCTTGAAGCCGAGAGATCCCAGGTGGTAAGGGGTTAACTTGCTTCCATCAAACTACTGTAAACAATGTGCAAGCATGTTTACAACCTATATTTCATTTCAGTATTATATACACACATTAGTAGTAACGACCTTTAAACACCTGCAATGACAACGTATTACCCGACAGGCATTGATAAATATGGATCTCATTAGCATCACTGCGCTTCTTTGACAATTAGCACATTTCAATAGTGATCGTTCCATTTATTGACCCTTCTCTGCTCTTATCTTATATCGAAATCTTTGTAGGTCAAATGTTATAGCTGCATTCTTGTATCTAGGGAACGAAGGTTGGGATGAATAGTTTTGACGGTTATTTTTAGTCTGCTTCTCTAATATATAGCACTTTATATCCAAGTATGTCAGTAAAAGTAGAATAAGCTAATTAAAATGTTACTATGTTAGATTACAGTGTTCACTAATTCATCATAAAGGTGTCTCTCGGTGGCGGTCCAGGTAGGAAATATCAGTTTTATAACTTAATGTGGGTTAGACATTAAAAACCCCTCTTTACTCGTTTACAGTTGTTTTGAATTTGAGGTCAAGAGATCTTCTTTGGTTACCATGATCACTAAATACAGTATAGTAGAAAATTCACTGCTTAGCATTTGTATAATTGTCTCTAAACTGCATTTGCTGCCTCAAATTCCTTAAGCACGAAGGCGATCGAAATAAGAAAGGAAGTTATAATGTGCAATTACTGTTTGTAAGTCAAGTAATAAAAGGAAAAAGGTCAAAAACAATCAAGGACAACACTGGTATTAGCAGTAGAAACGTTTTGATTTTTAAACACAGGTTTAGCAATGAAAACATGTGCAGCGAATCAGACGGGCTATGCAAGGGTAATTAGATTATTCACTGTTCCTATGTGCTCACTATAAAGATGAACATAATGGCACAAACGGAAATAAAACAAGGAGCGTTTGAAAAGGAACAACACATTTTGTTTGTTTTAAGAAAAGCGAACATGCCTTGTAAAATACAGTCAGGCCCGAAGGTGCCTGCGCCATAGTTTCAGCGCTGGATCCAGCGCTGCCATTACTTCCCTCTACGTGCAGGGATCTCCATAGCATTCGGCTGCAGACTCAGTGGCACATACAGGTGATATGGTGACCTAATTTTGAGACATTAGACGGTGCCGGATCATGGTGCGAAATGCAGTACCTGATGTGCTCAGATCACCACAGAAGTAGTCCATAAAAAGGGGTTGTCTTGGTGAGTGCATTGCTCAATTATTGTCACACATACATTGAGTGTTATTGTACCTTCTCAAGCCCTTGATTACCTGCTGTGGCCGCTGCATGAAAACCCAACTATTCTACTCCCTGATGCCTGACCCTGACTACGGCTTCTGTTTGTAACACTAACCTTTCTATTGCCTGCGGCCCCTCTTTGTGACCCAAAATATTCTATTACCTGGCTATGACTTCTGGCTGAAACCCTTACTATTCTATTACCTGCTGTCTGCCTATGGCCCCTTTTTGTGAACCCAACTATTCTATTACCTGCCTATGGCATCTGCCTGTGACTCTTACTATTCTATTAGCTGCCTTTGACCTCTGCCTGTGACCCTTACTATTCTATTACCTGCTGCCTGTCTCCAGCCACTGTTTGTGACCCCAATTATTCTACTGCCTGATGTCTGAATACAGCCTCTGTTTGTGACACTAACTTTTCTACAACCTGTCGACTGCCTATGACCTCTGCCTGTGAGCCTTGCTATTCTATTAGGTGCTGCCTACCTATGGCCCCTGTTTGTGACCCCAACTATTCTATTACCTGCCTTTTGCCTATGACTTCGGCCTGTGACCCCAAATGTTCCATTGCCTACTTACTACTTCGACCACAGGTCACCATGTTGCCTGTCCACGATCCCTGGATATATACAATGTAATTCTGTCCGGCAGTCCAGTCACTATCACGATAGGGCTGTGCTCTTATAATCCAGTCTGGTGTATAGTGGACAGCACATACAGGCGTATTACCCTGCATACTGGACGTGTCACCTATCTGGGCCGAACAGTATTTGTATATTACATGAAACAAATGGTAAGCGCCACACAACACGCCGTAACCACCTCAACTCCAACGCTACACCAGTAAATAGTGGTTTCCCCCACACCATGCAAAAGAACAAAATTGTAAGGTATCTGGTGAGCGCAAAATGAATTGCTATGGAGTTGGGATGTCTCATATGGGTCCGTAGCACAACATGTGATATATAAAAGAAGCAAATACAAAGATCATGGTGCAATATTGCAATGTATATAATTAGCAATGTGCTAAGTATCAGTTCCACTCACAAGAGTAACAAACTCACAGCCATCGATGACCTCTTCCTTTCAAACTCCTTCAACCTCCTAGCTTTAACTGAAACCTGGCTAACTCCCTCTGACACGGCCTCCGTTGCTGCTCTCTCACATGGCGGTCTACACTTGAGCCATACCCCCAGACCGGGTGAGAGAAATGGTGGCAGGGTCGGAATCCTGCTCTCTCCCACCTGCACCTATCAGCATCTCCCTCCATCCCCATCCCTCTCCTTCTCCTCCTTCGAGACACACTGCATCTGCCTGTTCTCTCCTCTGGCCCTCAGGGTGGCAGTCATCTACCGCCCACCGGGACCAACCTCCCAGTTCTTTGACCACTTTGCTACCTAGCTTTCTCACTTCCTGTCTTCTAATCTTCCATGCCTAATTCTCGGGGACTTCAACATTCCCATTGATGATCCTTCCGCCCCTGCTGCCTCCAAACTTCTTTCACTCACGTCCTCCCTTGGACTCACACAATCCTCCCTCCTCTCTACCCACCGCGATGGTCACGCTATTGACCTTGTCTTTTCCAACCTCTGCTCCATTTCTGAGTTCAACTGTCGCCCTTTCCCCATCTCTGACCACCACCTTCTCTCTTTCAACCTATCTGGACTTCCTAAACACCCTGCTCCCCCACCCCGCACACACACTCACAGAAATCTACATGCTGTGGATCCCCATCAATTCTCCAACCTACTTCACCACCTCCCTCACACCTCATCCTTCACCTGCCCTGATGCTGCCACTAATCACTACAACACTACGATTATCACTGCTCTAGACACTCTTGCTCCTCTTCGACTCTGTAAGGCCCCACGCCGCCAGCTTCAGCCCTGGCACACCCTCCAGACTCGCTACCTGCAAAGATGCTCCTGCACTGCAGAGCGTGCCTGGAGGAAATCCCACTCTGAAGCTGATTTTGTTCACTTCAAGTTTATTCTCCGGTCATACACCTCTGCCCTCCACTTGGCCAAACAATCCTTCTTCTCATCTCTTATATCTACGCTGTCCTCCAACCCTAAATGGCTCTGGTCCACCTTCAACACCCTCCTCTACCCACCTGCACCTCCCCCCACAGCTGCCTTCAGCGCTCAAGACCTGGCAGACTACTTCCTCAGTAAAACTCTAACTATCAGAAGCAATATCCCAACACAAGATAGTTATCTGCCACCTCCACTCCCACAGGTCCCCTCTGCCCCCCTCTGCCGCTTCCTCCCAGCCACTGAGGAGGAAGTCAATTCCTTATTGTCCTCCTCACATCTCACCACGTGCCCACTCGACCCCATTCCCTCACATCTAATTCCTCCCCTCTCCTCCTCCCTCACCCCTGTTCTCACACACATCTTCAACCTATCTCTCTCCACTGGTTCCTTTCCATCCGCCTTCAAACACGTGCTAGTTACCCCTTTACTAAAGAAACCATCCCTCGATCCCAACTCTCCATCCAACTACTGCCCTGTATCCCTGCTTCCCTTTACCTCTAAGCTCTTAGAAAAACTAGTCTTCAACCACCTCTCCCTCTTCCTGTCCTCCAATTCCCTACTTGACCCCCTGCAATCTGGCTTCCGTCCCCTACACTCAACTGAAACTGCCCTCACCAAAGTCACCACCGACCTCCTAACTGCTAAAAAACACGGCCACTATTCTATTCTCATCCTGCTTGACCTCTCGGCTGCTTTTGACACTGTTGACCACCCCCTCCTTCTACAGACCCTCAACTCTCTGGGTCTCGGTGACACTGCACTTGCTTGGGTTGACTCCTATTTATCAAACAGGTCCTTCTGTGTGTCCTTTGCTGGTAACTCCTCCTCTTCATTGCCTCTATCTGTTGGTGTACCTCAAGGCTCTGTCCTTGGTCCTCTGCTCTTTTCCATCTACACCTCCTCCCTGGGCAAAATCATCAACAGCTTTGGCTTTAATTACCACCTCTACGCTGATGACACTCAGATCTACCTCTCTACCCCTGATCTCTCTCCCTCTGTCCTTTCAAAAGTCAGTGACTGTTTATCTGGCATCTCCTCCTGGATGGCCTCCCACCACCTAAAGATCAACAAGTCAAAGACTGAACTCCTACTTATTCCTCCCTCCAATGCCTCCCCACCTCCTGACTTCTCTATCACGGTGGAGGGTATCACCATCTCCCCATCAAACCAAGTTCGCTGTCTTGGAGTTACACTTGACTCTGCTCTTTCCTTCATCCCCCACATCAAGTCTCTTTCCTCCTCCTGCCGATACCAATTGCGTAATATTTCCAGAATTTGGCCATTTCTTACCGCTGTCACCACAAAACAACTCATACACGCCCTGGTAATCTCCCGACTCGACTATTGCAATAATCTCTTATCTGGCCTCCCTCTGTCCCGCCTCTCCCCCCTACAATCCATCCTAAACGCCTCCGCCAGGCTAATACACCTCACCGCCGCTCTGTCTCTGCCGCTCCCCTCTGCGAGTCCCTTCACTGGCTCCCCATCCACTGCAGAATTAAGTTCAAAATCCTTATCCTTACCTACAAAACCCTCACTAACTCAGCTCCCCACTACATGTCCTCACTAATCACCAAATACACCCCAGCCCGCTCCCTAAGGTCAAACAGTGACCTGCGCCTAGCCTCTCCCCGCATCATCTCTTCCCATGATAGACTGCAGTATTTCTCACGCGCAGCCCCCACTCTCTGGAACGCTCTCCCTCGTACTGTCAGACTTTCCCCTAAATTCTCTTCCTTCAAATGCTCCCTTAAAACGTTCCTATTTAGGGAAGCCTACCACCCAACTCACTGACGCAACCATCAATGACTCTCACTTTACAGTCCTCTCCTCCTGTTTCCAACCCCAACCCTCCCAGATTGTGAGTTCCTACGGGAATAGGGCCCTCATCTCCTCCTGTACTGTTTGTCAAATGTTGTTCAATGTATTGTAACCCTGTCTATACTGTGCCTATTGTACAGCGCTGCGGAATATGCTGGCGCTTTATAAATAAAGAATAATAATAATAATAATAAAAGAGTAGAGCCCTATCACCGGCTCAGAGTGGGACCTCGCCTTTGGGTGATTTTTCTTCCTCCTTGTTTGCAGGTGACCCCCACCTTGCGCATGAAACGATCTTCAATATCTCATTATAAGTGAAATCATGGAGGGAAAGATAGAGAAATACATACTCTCCTAGTGTGAATCTTTCAAGAAAATTTTACAAATCTTTTTTCTGCTGATTGGAAACTTACATGAGTTGGAGCTTCCAAAGCTCAGGATGAAGTGCCCATGGATTTTTTGTGGAAGAAAAATCCAAAGAAAAAAACAATCTGGAACTGAATTGTGGACTGTATAAAAGGTTTAATAAAGAGGGCAAGCGAGCGAGGTGAATGATTGGCTTAAACCGATCACTTGCCCTCTGGCCATGATGGAGTCCACCTCTCAATAATCACAAGTAAATCATTATTCTTAACACTAACCAAAAGGTACTTAAAAAACATATAATAATATGAATAGACTACATACTCAACTATAATGTCTTTATGAAGAAAGAGCAAAGTCAGCAGCTTCATGGTTTAACTTTCAGAAGAGCAATGCCTTCAAATTCTCCTTTCTGTGTCCTACTTCTAAAACCTTGTGTTAGCAAGAGAATAGGCATTCCACAATCTCATGGGTACACAGTGGAGTCTTATTGGACTCACTTGATTAGTTAAGTAATGCCCAGTTACGTCGCAGCTAGCAACTTTAGAAATGCTTATGGAGCATATGTTAAACTTCTCAGTCATTACCATTATCAATTATAGTTGACCTTCACGAGCATTGATAAGGGCCCTATATAGAGTATGTTTGATCTGGTTTTATTCTGCAGCAATGCAAAGCAAAATTAATTAGCAAACAGAGTCTAGAACATGCCACTAAAGTTACAATACATCGGACATGACAGCTGATGTGTTGAAATTGTTTGGAAGCTTGCACATCCATTTTTCTCTCATGGAAACACGAAGCCCATGCTATAATGTAAATGTAGTATCACTTTTCGGTCAGCAGAGGGAGCCCTCTGCCTGTCAAATTAGAGCTTATTTACAGTGCCCTTATACACAAAAACATGTCTAGATAGTGAAAATTAATTTTCCATAAAACTACTGGGTCCTACCCATGGTTGTTTCAGGTATCGCTTTGCGCATGGAATGGGTGAGGCCGATTTGCAGTAATAACAGGCAAAACCACACACAGGTTACGGGGCACAAGGTGGGTTTAATAAACAATACAATACAGGGAAATACAGAAAACAGAACTGATACTGAATGCAAGGGAGAAGACTAGAAGGAAACTAGGAAGAGGGGCGAGATATGAAAGGAGCTAGGCACAGGTGCACCGTGCAAGACATGAAAGGAGCTGACAAGGAAACTAGACACAAGGAAGAGACAGGAAAGGAGCTGAGAAGGACAGAACATATAACTAGACTAGGAGTAAACTGAATGAACTAAACATAGGGGCATGACATGAAAAAATAGCTACTCTTAGAGCTCTTGCTAGAGACTTGCAAAAGCAAATTTGCTACAAATTGAAAAAGTGTCAGCTAGAATTTGTGCTGCAATTTGTCGAGATATATATTCAATTAAGAAACTTATACGAGATATAAATATCAATCGTCTATATTTCCTAGAAATTCTCCTAAATTCTTTTAATTGTATGTGTTTTGCTTTGAAAAATATAATAATCAATAACCGGATAAAACCATATATATTTTTTATTACGTATACAAAAAAGTTTCAAATCTCATATCATAAACAAAGATTTATAAACAACAACATCCATCCATCAGCACACAGACTACTAGCTTCCCAATATATGTATCTCCTGTTAGTAACTGCTTATATGATTAATATCATTTACTTTATTAGTTAGTAACTGTACACAAATGGTTAATAAACATTTCTGCTTAACGAAAACAATTAAAATGTATTTCCCAGCAAGCCAATGTTTAACAAGTTAGATCTCGTAGAGATATATGTATCTCTCTATGCTACGTGGATCAACAAAAGATGAGCTATCACTTATTCTATTTCTAGAATGATAAGTAATAAAAACTTATTTAGTGAATCCTCCCCTAATAATGAGAATTAAGCTTCTAATCTTCTGCTTTTTATTTTGTAGTTATATAATTCATTGCTTATTAATTTCAATCACAGTAACTTCCAAATTCACTATATATATTTATGTATATATTATATACCGATTCTTCTTCATATCTCTATCTGCAGATTTAGAAATATTTTGAAGACTCTGGTTTTAACAGTACTTGAGATATCTCAATCTATTTCATTGCAGAGTACACCCTCATATACATATATTTCTTACATTAATCCCTTAATTTTGCTTTCTCATACATTACCTGTCCAGATCTGGATTTAAGATTTCTGTAGTTACAGCAGCAATATTCTTTAGATATAATGTAATGTTTTGGAATATGTGAAAATTATCAATGTCAGATATTCAATACATGTGAGTTAGAATTGTGCATTCCCATGAGGAAAATTTAGGTGTGGTCTTAATTAAGTGAGCTGTAATATCCTGAATGTGTGTCTTGTCCTGGAATGATAAGCCTCACTGGGACAAACAGTATATCCAGTTATAGTAAATTTGACGTCACTTAAAATCTACCCCTTCATTTAAATATTACTTTATCTCTATAGATCCCTATTATTTACTCTTAAAACATAATATTTACTATGCCTCAAGAGGGCAGTGTTACTCTTCAAATATAATTTCACAAATTAATTTTAATTCCCTTATCTTGGGTCAGGGGTCAATTCACTATTTTAGTTTTGAACAAAGAACAACTATGGTTATTCCAGACAGTGCGTCTCGTTGCTGTCAAATTTTGATTTAATATCTCTCGTTATTTTGCTCATTTCAAAATTTTAAAGTACTTCTTTATCAGCTAGATTCCTTTCTAGTTAAATCAGCAACTTACATTTAAAACAACTAATTTCTATTCTTCAACTAGTTATATTGTTTGCCAGCTATACTCTACAAATATTTGGAGCATCTATTATTTACTGTAAGTATAATAGAATATATATTGATTATAAAAATATATTTCGTGAATATTTTTATACACTTGCATAGATATTTTATATATATTTCTTTACCCAAAAAGAAAAATATCTTTAATTCAAGGACTTGTTAAAACAAACCAATAAATTTAAATATGACATGTCTGGCACTTAGCTCAGCATTATATCAAATAAAGACATTTTATCGTCTATAGCGATTAAAAAACACCCATAACTCTTATGGTTCACCTAACCATGAACTATTAAAAAAAAATCTCTGTCCATTTCTAAAACAAGACAAAAATTGAGAAAGAAAAGACTTTACATTAAACCAAGATGACTACAGGCATCCATTTTAATTTTCCATTATAATATACCCGACAAGGACTTGCCAGTGAAAATATGCAACAAGTTTGAAAGACTTACAACTCAAATGAGTGTCAGGATCCGTGCCTGCATGTGTTAAAGAACTTTAACTGCATGTGGGCAGGTACTTGTACAGTGCTGCCCATGCTCAGCACTGAAACAGTTAATCACAGAAAACAAACACCACAACCCTACCTGCTGGCTGGAATAAAGGTCCACTCCCCTATCCAATATGACTCTGCATTGCACAAAAACCCTGTTACTGCTGAAACCTACTACTATATCACTCCTGATCTACCATGTACCAGACCATCCGCTTGCCTACCAATTGCCACCCTGTACCAGTTCCTTGACCACGGATTGCCTTCTGATATTCTTCCTGGATAACCCTCTCGTACTGTGCCTTGGCTCTCCCAGTCTCTGTCTACCCAAAGGTACCATCAGTGTGTCCCTGCTTACTGGGCTCAGACCCCCTTAACTTGGGTCCCACCATGGTACACGCCAGGTGCCACCCTGAAAGAAAGTCTTTGAATGTAGCAAAAGTACAGGTAAGGAAGGCAAGGGGTCTGGTATACAAAGTCCAAATTAACAAGGCTGGCATCCAGGAATTCAGGAACTGTCAGAAGTCCACAAAGCACGAGACTTCAATGCTGAAGTGCAGGGCAAGGGGGTCTAATCTCCATATGTGGAGACCTGGGCAGGTGAGGGATGATTAACCTGAGGCTTTAACAGATACTCAGAAAACTCTGGGCTTGAGGATAGTGGACTGGATGAGGGAGAGGGCTCAATGGGAAACTTGGCCTGGAACAGGGATGGTGTTGCCGGTCTTATAGTGGCACAGACCCAGTTCTGAACTTCTTATGTCGTCGGCAGTGAAGGACTTGACAGGTTTTAAGGAAAATCAAGTTGTTGTCACAGTGAAAACTTGCACTTCAAGTGGTAACTTTCTAGAAAACACAAACTGAATTAGACATGTGCACAGCACAAAATTTCGTTTTGAACGAATGGATTAGTCCTAAAATGCAATTTATTTAGTTGCTAAAGAAATTCGTTTTCAGTTCTTTAGTATGAAAACTAATTTCATTCATCCGAAAACCAGTGGATACAATTACTATTGTAGTGGCTCCTCAGAGGGCTGAGATCGCTGCTTGTTACAGTATCTCTCACTCTTAGCACAATGTGTCAGGCAAAGCTGTTACAGTAACTGACTGCTGCTCATCACAGCGCTCAGAGTTTCAGTAAAACTAGTAAATAATATTTTTATATATAACAGGTTAGAACAATATTATTTCCTTGTTTTACTGAAACTCTGAGCGCTGTTACAGTCAGTTAATGTAACAGCTGAGCCTGATACATTGTACTGAGAGATAATATAACAAGCAGCCGATCTCAGTGCTCACAGCCACTGGATTTAAAGGGCTAAAAATCCTCTCTGTATAATGTATAGAACATCCTCCTGCATTAATTAATACCCCTCTGTATAATGTAGATAACATCCTCCTGCATTAATTAATACCCCTCTCTGTATACTGTATACAACATCCACCTGCATTAATTAATACCCCTCTCTGTATAATGTATAGAACTCCTCCTGAATTAATTAATGTCCCTCTCTGTATAGAACATCCTCCTCAATTTATACCTTTATCTGTATAATGTATATAACATCCTCCTGCATTAATACTCCTCTCTGTATAATGTATAGAACATCCTCCTGCATTAATTAATGCCCATCTCTGTATAGAACATCCTACTGCATTGGCATGTGGAGGGTGCAGAACTTCGGAATGCAATTCTTATCCAGCACAGGAGAGGGAACTTATACTTAAACTTTGTATCTCTGTTGGGGAGACAGACAGGAATATAAAAGCAGAGGCGAGGGAAAATATTAACTTAAATTGGTCTGAAAGCTCAGAGAAGAGATGACTGGTGCAAAGTTATTTTTATAATAAAATAAAGCACTTTAAATCCAGGGAAAACATTCAAATAAATCACACTGAAGGCTCACAATGACAGAGTAACTGTGAGAGCTGGATACTAAATATATCAGACGTAAAAAAAAACTTTATAACAAGCAGCACTGGGAGAGGAGACGGACTTTATATAAAACGTGTATTATAGATGAGGAGAGGGGGATAGTGCTCCTGGATAATATAAAATGTATCAGACCTAAGCCCCTATTATGCAGAGCAGGAGGGGAGATATACACGTTTTATAATGTCCCTCTCTTCTCCCAGCGCTGCTTGTTATAAAGGGGTTTTTACTATCCAGCGCTCCTCTGTCATTAGCTTTCAGGGTGATTTATTTGAATGTTTTCCTTCTCCAGCTCCTTTTATCATCTTGTCTGTCTCATAGACATGCAAGGGTTAAGTAAAGGTTTCATCTCCTGTGCTGGCTGTCTGTGCTGCGAGTGAGTATTCTGGAGCTCTTTCACTGTCAGATTTTCATGTAGGGGTCGGGAAGGATTACGCATACAAACCTTTTCTGTAGTGTTGCGATGTTGCGCTCTTCATTGCTGGGCTCCTTCACTCATCAATGTAATATTACAAAAAGGACTGAAACTAAAATGTAGTGCATTTTATTTTAGTTTCTTTCGTTTTTGTACTGAGCAGTTTCGTATCTCTTGAGCCATATGAAAACTAAATTATCTCAAAATTCGGACTAAATCATTTCAGTACTAAAACGAATGCACATGTCTAACAGGGACGGTGTTGCCGGTTTTATAGTGGCACAGACCCAGTTCTGAACTTATGTCGTCGGCGGTGAAGGACTTGACAGGTTTTAAGGAAAATCAAGTTGTTGTCACAGTTAAAACTTGCAATTCAAGTGGTAACTTACTAGGAAACACAAACTGAATATTACTAGCACTATTTATGCAAGCTAATGCTCACAGGACACCATTCAGCATGTAATAGTTACTTGTAATAAGGCCCATATCTTCCACAGCTTTCTAAATACTAGATACATGAAGGCAGCAGGGTTTGTTTAGTAAAAAAAAGCCATTGTGCATGTGAAAAATCCAAAAATGGTGCCTCGCAACGTGTCTCAAGTCCATCTGATAGTAATTTTTTAAATATGACCTAATGAACATTTCACCTGTCACTTACGTCTGGTCACAAGGAAATTTATGAATCCAATAAATGTTTTATAAATTTAAATTATCTTAATCAAAGTGCTAAAGTTGAATATTGGCTTCTTCTTTGAAATTCTATCACCTACTTTTCATACTTTTTTAATATGACAGCCATAGATCAGATAGGAACTCATTCAACGTTTAATAGGTGATACGTGGTTCCTTAAATTAAACTTCATTACCGGATAACACATTACTGAAAGCTATAATTAGATTTTAAATTAATTTGCAAAAGTTTTACAGGGCGGGTATTATATTAACATTCTGGAGACGTTTAGCAGATTCCTTTTAGTGAAATAAAATATGTGGGAGAAACATCTGCCTTAACATTTAATTCAGAAGGAGCGTTATCCTGCTCGTGGAATATTTGGAGAAACCAAGATCTTATAAATCTAAACGTCTCTGATTTTTATAAAAGAGCCATGGGAAAGCGAAACATGTTTAAATATCTCAGGATTTTTATGCAAGCTCTCAATGTTTTTTATATTATTTATAATTTTTTTTAAAAAGTATCAATTATCTCTTTGACACGCCCAAATTACGAACCTTTTTCCGACCAACTCGTTATGGTCAACAAATGAGACGTTAAGTATAATGGCCCCAATTTTACCTGTAACAGCTCCCATCCTATTCTAGCTGAGGCACAAAATTTGACTTTCATCTTGGCTGTTGTGTTAGTATGCTGTACTTTGCATAGGGTACACTCATTGTCAGGCTTCCAGAGAATAAGTAGCGATTCCAAAGTTGCTCATAATTCTAGGGTTGAACGTATATGTATGAAAAAAAAATGCTGTCTCTTAAAACCTGTGTTATGGGCGTTTGGGTATAAACAGGTTCAATTGAGATCGAATTGTTAGTTTTTCTGTAAGTTGAACACTTTCACATACTTGTAAAGTTGTAAATAAATATTTGCAATTTGTGTAGTGAATATAAAGGTGGTCATATCATCTCTGAGAATCACGTTTCCATTCCATTAACCCAATTGAATTGACAAAATCACTTAACACTATAGGGTCTATTTACTAACCCTTGGAATTTTGGTGCTTTTCAGTTCAGCTCGGTTCGGTGCACTTTGACGATTCCATTTTGCCTACATTTCGGTGAATTCACAATTCAATGAATGGTCTCCTTAGTGCACCGAAGATGGAGTCTCTGAAGCCCCACGAAAAAGTTGGAGAACGCCACCCAAGAGCACCGAAAAGCACCGAAGAGTGCCAATGTGGACTTGGTGAATTCCACCGAATTGTAAAACCCCCCCTCAACCCCTCCAAAAAAACGAAGTCTCCTATTTCCCTCATAGGTGTTTAAACCAATAAAAATATATTAAAAGGTGTATATCTAATAAAAAGTCTGTTGCAGAATTTTAAAAAAAACTGCCGTTTTAAAATTTTTTGGAAAACACAAATTTTAAAAATATAAAAAAAACAGAAAAAGTCGTCTAAAAAATAAAAAGGCTTTTTGATGAAAATTAAAAAAAAATAAAGTCTTACATTTTTTTAAAACAGATATTTTTTTACATTGAATCTGAAGGGATTCAATCTACCGGTCAATTCCTACCTGGCGAACTGAAACCCTTGAATACCGGTCATTCCACTGACATTTCAGTGCAGACCGTTGTGCTGTGAATAGATGAACCATTACTTCACTATAGGACAATTTCTTCGAACTGCAGCAAAAAGCACAGTATTTCGCCATCAATTCACCTGTATTTGGCAAATTGACAGGTTAGTGAATAGACGAACTGACCCAAAATGGCAACAAACAAGGAAATGTATTGTTCAGTTTAATTCAATGGCAAGTTCGAAGTTTAATGAATAGACCCTAAAATAAAAAGTACATGAACAAGCAAAAACTTACCTCTGGTCCCGGAGTGCAGAGGACCCCGCAGTTCACTCTTTAGCAGAAGACTGGAGGGGTCCCTTTGTTCTTCATTTAATTCATATGACTTGAGCCACCAATGCAGTGACTCACTCATAATGAAGCCCTGAATGTTCAATAATGCTTCTGTCACAGTTTGTAATGACTTGACACACAGACTACAGGACAAACAGTAAAGCCTAACACCGGTCCTTGTAGTTTCTGGAAACACAGCCACAGAAACTAGGGATGTGCGTTTCGGAATTTCAGAATTTTCACGAAATTTCCCGATTTGTGCATTCGGATTCGACCGATTTTCATTGTAGTAAACTAGGGTATAAATATAAACCCACCATTCTGTCTCTTAGCGGAGAAGCTGCAGTAGGACATGTGGTTTCTTGTAAAGCAACTTTTGGTTTCATTAGGTTAGGACCCACCTTTAGGGATGTGCGTTTCGGGTTTCGGAATTTCAGAATTTTCACGAAATTTCCCGATTCGTGCATTCGGATTCGGATGATTTTCCGAAAATTTTCAGATCCGAAAACGGCAGATCCGAACAAATTTCCGAGCCGAAACGAAAACTTTTCAGAATTTTCGAATGGACTAGAAATGAGTAAAATCGAAAATCATTTTCGTTCCATTTGTGATTTCGGCTCCATTCCTGATTTCAGTTCCATTTCAGTAATTTCAGACAACGTATTTTTCTGTTATATCGCTGATTCTGTAATTTTGTATCATTCCCATCTCAATGTATTGTTCCTAGAAAACCAGAAAAATCTCAATGTATCCTTCCCGGGAACCCAGAGAAATCTCAATGTATCCTTCTTGTAAAAGCAGAGAAATCTCAATGTATCCTTCCCGGGAAACCAGAGAAATCTCAATGAACCTTCTTGTAAAACATGAGAAATCTCAATGTATCCTTCTTGTAAAACCAGAGAAATCTCAATGTATCCTTCCTGGAAAACCAGAGAAATCTCAATGTATCCTTCCGGGAAACCAGAGAAATCTCAATGTATCCTTCTTGTAAAACCAGAGAAATCTCAATGTATCCTTCCCGGAAACCAGAGAAATCTCAATGTATCCTTCCCGGAAACCAGAGAAATCTCAATGTATCCTTCTTGTAAAACATGAGAAATCTCAATGTATCCTTCCTGGAAAACCAGAGAAATCTCAATGTATCCTTCCCGGGAAACCAGAGAAATCTCAATGTATCCTTCTTGTAAAACATGAGAAATCTCAATGTATCCTTCTTGTAAAACATGAGAAATCTCAATGGCAGAATTATCGTATCGACAGAATAATCGTATCGACAGAAATATCGGATCCGAAAAACCATTAGTTTACGTCAAAACGAATAGACACTTTGAAACGAGGAGAACAGACGTTCCGAAAAACACAAAAATTTCCGAAATCACGAAAAAAAAGTTGATACGAAAAACAAACCAAACCGAAACGGAAATCGGCCGAAACTAAAATTTTGAAAATCCGAGCGAACCGAAACGAACCGGAAAAAAAATCGGTGCACAAGTCTAACAGAAACACAGAGGAAAACAAAGCAAAAACAGAAAACATAAAGAGAAAGTCAAGAGCAGAAGAAAATAGATACTGGTTCTTGAAATAGCTGGACTGGAAAGACAAAAAGAGTAGTCAGGAAAACCCGAGCAGAGAGTACCAGAGGTCAAGAAAGGCCAATAAACAAGCTGAGGTCAATATACCAGAAAGACAAAGATGATATGAGAACATGCTTAGGGCTTAGAAACAGAAGCACAATAAATTGCAATGTACCATGAAAGACTGATGGGTGGTTGGAATCATGGATAGAGATGTCACAGGTGAGGCGGATGTCAGCAATATTTATTAATGGTAGGAAACATAAACAAAATTTGGTCAAAGAGACAGTGGATTGGCAAAATAGGATTTGCCGAGGCTGCAGAAATCCTTGCACTGTCCCTGTCTGTTCATAAAAGCAGAATACCAACATCATGTAAACACCCATGGAGACTAATAGTGCAAGATCCAACTCTTTAAATAAATAACGAGAACATCCGCTCATTTCTTTTGCTCAAAGTTAGTATTTTTTTTCCAGAATTAAAAATAGCTGCCGCTTACAGCAATAAATTGCTTTAGGGACAAAAAACAGAAGCACAGACCCGTGCTATTTCACAGTAACGTAAGCGCAAGTAATATGATTGTTACATTTGGCTTTTTCTGTTCGTGGCCAGATTGTTATACGGAAGCTACAGGTCATTCAGTGGTCATGAAGATAGTTATTATTTTTTTTCCCAAATACAATGTATTATCTCTTGAAGCAGTATGTTGATAAGGTAAGGATTAAACTCTTATGAGTGGGGAAAAAAAACTCATATGGATTTGGTTCTGTTAGGATCCTGTATCTTCCGACCTTGAGAAATAACACATGATTGTATTTTTTTTCTTCCACATCCGTTTTACTCTTATTATTCAGGTTTCTGAACGCTTAATAACCTGCTGTTAAATTTTTTTTTCAAGGTTTTGCACATTTTTATTCTGTGTTTTAATTACTTTCTTGGATGTTTTTAATTACAAGATCAGATCTGCTTATAATAGTTAGTCTATTTTTGTAGATATTATTTTTTTATTATGTGGCATTAAAAAATATTCAAAAATTCAATCCCCTTCACTACCAAGTGATTTTCCATAAAACCAATGGCAAAATATAGTAGTTTCATGGATAATCACTTTCCATTAACCACACAATGAAAATATGCAGTAGCGCATCCACTGTATACATTTGACTAGCAGAGGGCTCCCTCTACTGACCGAAAAGTGTTACTACACTTATATTACAGCTTAAATCTCTTTTTCCTTGAAGGAAACACAGTCCTGAAAGTTTTTCAAACAATTTAAATGTATTAGCTGTTGTATCTGATGTGTTGACTCTGTAGGGGCACATTCTGGAGCCCATTTGCAAATTTATTTCATTGTAGTAAACAAAATTCCTTTGCATTGCTCCAGAAAAAGAACTCGATCACTTGGCAGGAGCGGGTGCTTTTAAAGATTGTGTATACTCAATCATGGTTGAAAAGGCATTATTGATGTAAAAAATATTTGTTGATTTAGCCCCTTAATATCAGGGCAGCATGGGAGGCACACAGGATTTATTGCCGTAGGAAGGCAGAGCACACCTTGCGGCTCTCCAGCAATTCTCCCAGCCACCTCCCTTGCCTGCTGCCGATCATCACAATTGGCCGATGGTGAGGAAGGTGAGGCAGGGGAGTAGCTGGACAGCTGAGGGGCATGCTATGCCATCCCTTGGTGTTCAGGCCCCGCGACTCTCCAGCAACTCTCCTGGCCACCTTCCCTGCTGCTGGTCATCACAATTGGCTGCAAGCAGGACTGCCTGAACATGAGCAGCCTGTCTGCAGCCAATTGCGGTGATCAGCCACCGGCAAGAAAGGTAAGGCAAGGGAGTAGCCGGAGAGCTGCCGGGCATGCTATTCCATCCCTCGGTGTTCAGGCCTACCCTCCTCCGGGCATGCTATGACATCCCTAAGTGTTCAGGCTCCCCCACCACCGGGACGGCATGGCACCCCGGTGGCGTTAAGGGGTTAATTAGCAAATAGAAATTGTAAGTGTCTATAAATACTTCATGTAATTAATGATGCAAGGACATGAGGTGAGGTAGCAACATTTTGAAATAGTAGTGTAAAACCAAGAAATACAAAATCTAAAGGAGAAGTTGAGTATTTGCATTCGGATTCGACTGATTTTCGGAAAATTTCGGATCCGAAAACGGCAGATCCGAACAAATTTCCAAGCCGGAACGAAAACTTTTCGGAATTTTCGAATGGACTAGAAATGAGTAAAATCGAAAATCATTTTCGTTCCATTCGTGATTTCGGCTCCATTCCTGATTTCGGTTCCTTTTCAGTAATTTCGGACATCGTATTTTTCGGCTATATCGCTGATTCTGTAATTTTGTATCATTCCCATCTCAATGTATCCTTCCCGGGAAACCAGAGAAATCTCAATGTTCTTCTTGTAAAACATGAGAAATCTCAATGAATCCTTCCCGGGAAACCAGAGAAATCTCAATGTACCCTTCTTGTAAACCATGAGAAATCTCAATGGCAGAATTATCGTATCTGCAGAATTATCGTATCGACAGAAATATCGGATCCGAAAAACCATTAGTTTATGTCAAAACGAATAGACACTTTGAAACGAGGAGAACAGATGTTCCCGAAAAACACGAAAATTTCTGAAATTACGAAAAAAAGTTGATACGAAAAACGAACCGAAACGAACCGAACCAAAACGGAAATCGGCCGAAACGAGCCAAAACTAAAATTTACAAAATCCGAACGAACCGAACCGAATCGAACGGAAAAAAAAAATCGGTGCACAAGTCTACCCACCTTGGAAGAGTCTACCGTGATGTGACAGGTGGGCTTAACACTTTAATGGCCATTCAAGTAAAGTAAAATCTCTGTTTTGTTTAACATGAAGCCACAGGAATGAGCGCAAATGACAACCTTGTTTCTTGTTAGGTTTTATACATGAAGTGGGCTGGATACTCCTGGTTTACGCAGCCGCCCAGGTAGGGAAAAGTGCATGAATCCGCTTTTTGTGTATATACACATATAACTAAAGCTATAAAATGTTTGTAAATAATTGTTTTTATATTTTGCATTTATCCAGTTAATTTGGATCAATTTATTTGATACATTTCTGATTATTACTCCAAAATAATTTGTATATCTAGGGATGTGCCTACAAATGTACTTTGCAATGCATAATAGCACTTATGAAACAATTTCTTGGATTTTTCAGAACATATTAGTGCTGAAAGTCTCTTTGAGGTCAAGTGAATAGCTACAGGGTTTCATAATGCACACCATAAGAGTTCCAGACTCTTACCAGCTGTCTGGCGGTAAAACGATTTTATTTTATTCCCCAGGTATGTAATTTGCTTTGTATGAATCATCAATTATTAATCGTGTGTATGCATACTTTTATTAGGAAAATACTTGCTGATAATATTAAAGATAAATAATTCCATTGTCAAATACATATCTTAGTGGAATAATATATATTCCATTAATATTTTAGTTCTTAAGTTATCAAACATATCCTTATAATCACAGAGGTGGAGGTAGGGTTGAATTGGTTTTCCAAGAGAATGAAAATGCATAGAGTAAATTATCCCAATTCATAGTTTTCTGTTTCCTCTACTCAAATAAAACAACAGTAATTTAAAAAATAATAATAATAATACACATTCTTGGAAAATATACTGAGAAAAAAAACCAACAAATTGCTTTAACCAATCTGGTTTACACATGTAATACTGTTCCAATGTTTGACTTGATGTTGAGGAAATGAGGAAAAAGAGAGATTACTAAACATAAGGATGCAGTTCTGCAGTGAAACTGCATAAATAGAAGAAAACAATAGGAAGCAAGAAGAAATTCAAATTTTCGGCTCACATTGTCTAATTGTTGGGAAGGGAAGAAGTCTGTGCATCATTTTGCTCCGTAGCAGAGCTGGATTTTTTTTCTGCAGTTGGAAATTTTCCACTCTAGTATATCCAACTTTGGCACCTGCTTAACCCCTTCACTATCAAGTGATTTTTGTTGAAAAATATGTTATTACATTTATTTGAAACATAGGATGGGAAGTTAATTAAATATAGGGTAAAATAGACGTTTTCCACAGAATTTTTATTTTAAGATAATTAAAAAATCATATGAAAGAGAAATGGAATCAGCGCCTACACAATGTCCCCCATCCGTGGAAGGCAAAATACCTGAACAGAGCACCCAAAAGAGAACTCGTGGGTAGACAAAGTTGGATATAGATAAAAAATATATATTACCCTGTGTGCTCTGGTACCCAATAGGGTGAATGATGATCACAGGACATAAAAAATAAAGAAACACATATATGGCGCAGTATATCAGCACAAGGTGTAAAGATAATCACACGAGGAGGAAGAAAACTCACATATGATGGAGCCTGTGCAATATAGGCTCAATGTGAAGGCAGTGGGTCCCTTCAGGGATGACCCCGTCCCGTCCTTGTGTGGTTCCTAGGTTTACTTGCGTGGACCATATATGGAGTAGAGCAGAAACAGACCATAGTATAGCATTGTATACCACAACAGGTGTAAATCAGATAATTGTAACACTCACGTGGTAAGGAACCTGTGTAAAACACTGGCTCCGTATATGCGCCTGGATGCAATAGAGGATGCACCAGTCCCCTTTGGATGAATAAAAAGCTGGCACGATCTCCACCGTAAAAGCAATTGCATTTAATATACAAATCAGAAAAAATTCAATGAATAAAAGATAATTTATTATCTTTTATTCATTGAATTTTTTCTGATTTGTATATTAAATGCAATTGCTTTTACGGTGGAGATCGTGCCAGCTTTTTATTCATCCAAAGGGGACTGGTGCATCCTCTATTGCATCCAGGCGCATATACGGAGCCAGTGTTTTACACAGGTTCCTTACCACGTGAGTGTTACAATTATCTGATTTACACCTGTTGTGGTATACAATGCTGTACTATGGTCTGTTTCTGCTCTACTCCATATATGGTCCACGCAAGTAAACCTAGGAACCACACGAGGACGGGACGGGGTCATCCCTGAAGGGACCCACTGCCTTCATATTGAGCCTATATTGCACAGGCTCCATCATTTGTGAGTTTTCTTCCTCCTCGTGTGATTATCTTTACACCTTGTGCTGATATACTGCGCCATATATGTGTTTCTTTATTTTTTATGTCCTGTGATCATCATTCACCCTATTGGGTACCAGAGCACACAGGGTAATATATATTTTTTATCTATATCCAACTTTGTCTACCCACGAGTTCTCTTTTGGGTGCTCTGTTCAGGTATTTTGCCTTCCACGGATGGGGGACATTGTGTAGGCGCTGATTCCATTTCTCTTTCATATCTTTACTTCTTTTTGGGTTTTTGGGAAGACCCACGGGGAACATAGCTGCCGGACTGTTCCACTACCGTGTTACTATTCCCTCCACCACTTGCCTGTCCAGCGCCTCCAGGTTGTTGTTGATTTCAGAATTAAAAAATCATGTTCATTTGAACATTTTACATTTTTCATTTATTAGTTTATTGTTTACAGAAATATTGGTGAAATGTAAGATTCTGAGCTCTAGATGGTGGCCCTTATCTTACACAATTTCAAATGGGATCTGCATTATTATTATACAGGCAGAAAAACCTTTGTGTTAGAAACAGTAACTGTGATTAAGATAAATAAAAAAACGGCCAGATCTCCTACTTTTGGGGATTTGTAGTGATTGTAATGAGAGTATGCAATGCAGCTTCCACAAAAATACTAACAGAATATAAAAGTAATATCTGTATGTGACATAATGCCTCTGCATGGAAATTACAGTAGCACCTTGTATCTGTACTTTACAGGGATTTTCACTCATTATAATTCCCTGAATCTTATCACTGTACAACAGTGAGTGACCCCAGAGCTCTCCCTGTATTCAGCCCTCTCCCTGGCAGCTATATTGCAGCACAAAACTATTTGAACTTTTTGCTACAGTGAGGATCAGGACTGCTTTTTGCAGATGGTTTTATGTCTCTCCAAGTGCTGCCGATAAAAAGGGATATATAATACTGGGAACAATTTGGAACATATTTTCTGCTGCGTCTGATATTTCAGCTGTTTCAGACTAAATTAGGCATGCTGATTTCAAAACTGTGGTTAGTTTTCTTCAATAACATCAGATTTTTTTCTCTACAGCTTATCTGAATGCGATTACTCCAGCCTGGATGTATGGGAGCACGAGTGCTCTCCTATTGGCTGAGAGTGAACCTCTCTCGAGTGGGAATGGGTGGGGGACAACCTTGACGACCGGCGACCGGATGTTACTTGTCTCTGCATTTCAGTTACACGTGAGACAGTGTGGTGAGAGGGTGTGTACAACTGTATTTAGTGAATAGTATTCCGAAAGTCTGCATACAAGGAGTAAGCAGAATTAATTTTTTTATTTGCATACTTATTTCCTTTCCTTCACATCATGTTTGCCTCTGCTATTTCTCATCATAAGTGCCAAAACAGCCCTGATTCCTTTTGTTTTATCTGTGGCAGTTTCACCATTTCCAGTCAAAGGGCGAACATCAGCGCATTTGTCAGGTAAGGCTATGTTGAATATTTCAAAGTAAAACTTGGTGATCAAGATAAGTCTTGGGCCCCTCACAAGGTGTGCAAGCAGTGTGTCGAGAGTTTACGGATGTGGACGAAGGGAACATGTGATAAGTTGCCATTTGGTACACCTATGGTTTTGCGAGAGCCCACAGATCATTCCAGTGACAGTTACTTTTGTACAGTGAACATTTCCGGATATAACAAAAAAATAAAAATAAAACAGCGTATCCTAGTCTATCATCAGCTATACGTCCAGTGCCTCATTCAGCTGAAATCCCAGTGCCAGTCTTCGTTAGACTACCCACTTTTGAAGAACAGGAGTATGGCGAAGAACCAAGTGACAGCAATGATGAAGATTTTGAAATTGAAGATGACTTTTCATAAGGGATTTGATCAGCATGAGTTGAATGATTTGGCACAAGATTTGGGACTACCCAAAAAGGCTTCAGAACTCCTAGCATCAAGACTGCATGAGAAAAACGTGCTTGAAAAAGGAGCGAAGGTATTCTACTTTCGAACCCGAGAAAGTGCATTTCTGCAATACTTTCGAAGTTACAGAGGCTTTGTCTATTGCCATAACACACATGGTTTAATGGAGGAATTGGGACATCCGATCTATAACTGAACTGAATGGCGACTGTTCATCGATAGCTCAAAGCGGAGCTTTAAGTGTGTCCTCCACAATGGGAATTTATTTGGTGCAGTCCCAATTGGCCATTCAGTTTGTGTTCGTGATCGTGAAGAATATGGAGACATAAAGAGAGTCATTGTGTTGGTGCAATATCACACAACAATTGGATCATCTGTGTTGACCTTAAAATGGTATGCTTCCTTCTTCGTTAGCAATGCGGATATAACAAGTATCCCTGTTTTCTATGTAAGTGGGACAGCAGAGTTCGTGAAAAGCATTGGGTGGAGAGGAATTGGCCTCCAAGATCTGACCTCATGCCTGGTGAGCCAAACATTCTACATGAGACAGAAAGAACATTATATTCCTACCTCTGCACATAAAACTGGGTCTCATGAAGCAATTAGTTAAAGCTTTGTCAACTGATGAAGGCTGTTTCAAGTACCTCATTTTGGCATTTCCCAGACTGTCATTTGAAAAAATAAAGGCCAGTGTATTTGATGGTCCACAGATTAGGCAGCTCATCAAAGACGAACATTTCAACGGGACAATGTCAGAACGCCAAAAGAATGCTTGGCTATCATTCAAATTTCTTGGCAATACACGAGCGCAGGATTACATTGAAATTGTCCAGAAACTATTAGAGACCTACAAAACGCTTGGTTGCAACATGAGCATCAAACTGCATTTTCTGCATAGCCATCTTGCTGACTTCCCGGAGAATTTAGGTGCTGTCAGTGATGAACAAGGTGGACGATTCCATCAAGATTTGAAGGTCATAAAGGAACGTATCAGGAAGGATAGATGGGATGAACATATGATGGCTGACTATTGTTGGAGTATCAGGCGAGATTGTCCAGATTGAACACTCCAGGAAAAGCTATAAGAGTAAATTTGTACCTTAAATGCTACCTAACTTGACTACTTGCACCCAATTGGACTTTTAGTTTAAATTTGAATTTGACATTCAGGTAATTTTTTCATTATTTTCCATTGTGTGCACATTTTGTATGTTTTTTGAGACAAAGGGAGTGTATCCTGTACCTTAAAAAATTGACATGATAAAGAAATATTGGGGTCATTTTTGAATCTACTGAGTCTGCTGAAAATAAGGATATATAATTTGTCTGGGTCGTATAATAAAACATGATGATCGCGTTTAAACATTATGAGCAAAACCGGTGTGGGAAAAAAAAAAAAACACAGGTGGTTATTCAGAGAGCACCAAATGTAGCTGACATTTCAGTGCTCTCTTGTTCCCCGCGCTTTCCTGCACTTCAGGGAATCAAAGTTCCCCTCCCTGTGGTGTATTCAGCTTTCTCCAAAGGGTCCCCGGAGTGCAGGAAAACCTGCCACAAACATGTCGAACACTCACCGCAAACTCAACAAAAACCTGCAGAAACAGCCTCAAAACCAACACCAAACATGCCGGAAAAAGCTGACAAGCAGCTGATCACAGCGCAGACCAGCTGCCGGAAAAAGCCAACGAGCTGACGAACGGGGAAAAAAAACCCTGTTTGAAAATGTCAAAATTGAAAATCCTGTTTTTATTTTGAGAAAGGATTTTACCAGGAAGGATACATTGAGATTTCTCTTGTTTTCAAGTATGTCCTGGGTGGCGAGTGTGTGCCGTTGGGTGTCTTGCCCAAGGGCACTTGCTGGGGAGGTGCTCGCCGGGATCGAGCTCATGGCTCCACGGGCTCTCTCCATGCAGAGCAGTGATGTTACCTCTACTCCACCCAGCCGGTACCAATATATGCTTTTTTTGGAAATCCAGAAGTGATGGCATCTTTAGGAATAAGTGCCCTACTGTTCGGTGTTTTCATTCGTCAGGTTTATTCAAGCAAACTCAAGAAATTCAAATTCAAGAAAACTTTTGCACTAAAATGTCTAGAATTTAAATGTAAGATCCTATGAATGATAATACAAAAGTGTGTTAAAGAAAAATGAAAAAACGCTTTAAAAAAACAGAAAACAAAATTGCCAAAAAAAGCCTGAAAAATGCCTAAAAGATCCTAAAAAAAAATCAATAAATAACTTTGTATTGCAGATTAAAATAATAAATGGTCTGTTCGATATTGTATTAAAACGGGAATATTTTTAACATTGAAGCCTATGGAGTTTGCCTGAATAAACCTGACGAATGAAAACACCGAACAGTAGGGCACTTATTCCTAAAGATGCCATCGCTTCTGGATTTCCAAAAAAAGCATATATATATATATATTCACCACTGGTTCCTGCACTCTGAATACTGCCACCAGTGCCCGGTGCAACGCCACCCCTAGGTATTAACGTACACCTTAGCAGACATCTATATGTTCCTTTGTCTTTACACACATTTTGTCAGGTATTTTTTTCATTGGTTTTAATTAACATGCGGACGAGGTGTACAGGTTAATTTTTTCTCCCCCACATAGGTATAACATAATGGAGTGTGTATAATTAGATGAGAATAGAGAGGGGCATTGTAATTTGTGGGATATTCTGACTGTTATGAATTTTCTCCGGTATAGAAATCTGTGGGAATAGCATTGAGTTGCTATGGTGATGGGTTTTCTCACGGGGTATTTGCCGGCGCACTGACATCATTCCTTGGGGACGGCATTCGATCGGCGAGGAAGAGAGATGGGACGGCACAGAATGCGGTGGTTAGAATGATCTACACTATATAAATGTTTGTATTATTATATTGTGCCTATCCTGATGAAGGTCCGCGGATAGCAGACTGAAACATTGATTTTTACATTGCAATAAATTAATTTTGAGATCCCCGAGTGCCGCCACCACTGGTTTGCGTAACGAGACTATATATACATATATATATTGTTATATACTGGCAAATGTCAGATATGCTTAAGTTTTTATTTATCAATAAGTCACTTACAGTTTTTGGGGTTTATTACAAGACAGTTTCATGGCTGCTTTTTGTTACCTCAGAAACTCCTATCACACACAGAGATAGGGCGGGGCTTTCTTCCACTGACAGCATCCTCTCATCTCTCTCATGTGCACAGGTGGGGGCAGGGCTTCAGCACAGGCAGCATCATATGTTCCCACTTACATAGCAGCTCCACCACATATATATATACATCACAAGTTTCAGTTGCACACATGGGGGCCACATTACAATCTTGTTGATAACCGTAGCGCTGGCATGGTTAAGTGTTAAAAAATAATTGCGCTCAATTCCATATTACATTCTCAAAGCTAAAACCGCGCGGAATCGTATACCGCCTGGATACCTGCGAGAACCATGCGCGAGTTTACTGTACTTCACGCGTCCTATACTTAACATTATGAGCGCAAACACCAATGTTCGCTACGATTAACGTGGTATCACAATCTGTTAGCGCAAATTACCGCATGGGCGTTAAAAGGAAAATCTTTGCGATTTTAAAAAGCTGTTGCTAACGGCATATATAAAAAAGCCCATAAAAAGCTCATAGACGCAGAACCTTCTCCGATGCCTCTGGCAGACGCGTTTGATAGGTGTGTTTCTTCATTTTGATTGGCTGAATGGGTACAAAAAACTGCGAGCGTGAAGATTTTTGCGTGAGACGGTACTGCGCGTGCATTTGGCCACGTCCTGTTTGCGCGTGCTATTGATCGGCGGATGAAAACATGCGCGAAGATTGTAATTCCAACGGTAATTTGCACGTGCAAGACTTCAACGCTTAGCGCAAAGATTTTCACTTTGCGGAAGGATTTTAGCGTTAAGAATGTAATGTGGCCCTGAGACTTTCGAAGGTGAATAAACAAAATATTTATTTATAAATACATAGATTGATGTTTCGGTTCTCGAAGGAACTTTCCTCAGGATAGCAAACATGGGAAATGGACACATACATTTTATATACATACACAAATTGATTAGGACTCCGCAGGTGCACGCACTCTCGCTGGAATGCAAGGCATGGCTGGTGCCTCCTCTGTTATGTAATCATACCAACCAAACTACACGTGTCGCACGTTAAATGTAGCTATAGCAACTGCTGTTTCTATTCAAAGGATCACATGGCTTAGTGTATACAAAGCAGAGGAGACACATACCGATATATTCCAAAAAATTTTGTTTATATATTTTTTTGATTTTGTTTCGTTTTGTCACTTGTTGTCTGCCCTAGGGTTAAATGCAATATTGGATTGCTATAGTATGTAATACTTAATTCATTTTTGGAATATAATGGTATGTGTCTCCTCTTCTTTGTATTCTTTGAGTGCGGCCAACCTTTGGATATTCTGTATTGTTTGCAGGCCGAGCATCTACTTTCTGATCCCTTTATTTTTGAAAGTTGTTGCTGGAACTCTGAATAGAATATACTGTATAAATATATATATATATATATAATATTTCTATAGTCATATCTGCTTGACAATGCACACTCTGTGCTACCAGCCACCACTCATTTTCAGGAGTCTATTGGCACCCTGCATATTTTTCCTATTTTTTTATTTCCACAGTGCCACGCGGCACTTTTAATGTCTATTTATACACCTAAGTGCGATTTTCTGTGTACAGCAGATGATTGTTGATTTAGATAGCTAATAATTGAGAAATGGCCTGGCATCATAAAAGTTTCTCCCGTATCAGCTGGAACCGAGGACATGAATCAAAATATTATGTGCGAGTTAAATGTAGGAGCTATCACACTGGGTTGGGTAAATACATTTGGCAGCCACAAGGTACTGACAGCTCGGTATCTTTGACTTTTCAAAAAGAAAAAAATTATATATCTGCTGAAAAAATAACTCCACGGCTCGTCAAATTTTATTTCAAAAAGCCTGGAGCCTAAGCTCACACACTGTAGCACATTAACTTATCACTGTTACCTAATTTGGAAGTTTGAAAATAAATTTTGCTTTGTCGGTACCTGCTGCCATCATCAGTGGGTTTTTTTTTTTTTTACTTTTATAGTACATCTGACAAATCGCCAGCTCTCCCGTTCTAAATTACATTTTATTTCTACTTTTAACTTTTTAGAACCTACCCAAAAGTAATTTTCCTTTCCGTTCATAAAGTTTTATTTCAAGGTTGAAGTGTAAAATTATCTGTCTGCCATACTCTCCAGTACTACTTGGATGAGGTTAAAAAGGTGGTGAAAAAGAAGCTTGTCAGTTTGTGTCCGTTAAATTGCCTGTAATGTGTAGTGCGTTTTTTGTTTTAAAATTTACCAAGTAAAGGAATCAATTGAAATAAAGGTTATTGTTTGGAATTGATAGAGGTGACCACCTTGGACAGTTGAAGAGATTAATATCTCGGGTCATAGTTGGAATAGAGGCTGAATACAGTTATTTGAAACTCCCATGTTCTCACAAAAAAAACATAATTGAAATGTGCCAGAGTGATAGCAAAAAGAATTAAATAAGGGGAAATCAGCAGAACTAAAGATTGCCAGAAAGTTCAACTATTTAATGAAAAAAAAACTAACAGGGTTATTCAGAGAGCGGTGAAAATCAGGAGAATGACTGGAGAATGGAAAATTCTAGGTCAAAATAGCCAAACCAGAACAATTCTCTCATTTATCTCACTTTCCAAATCGGCTATTTTGATCTACAGGGTTATTCAGAGAGCGTGAAAAGCAGGAGAATGACTGGAGAATGACTGGAGAATGAAAAATTCTAGGTCAAAATAGCCAAACCAGAAAAATTCTCCCTTTCATCTCACTTTCCAAATTGGCTATTTTGACCTAGAATTTTTCATTCTCCAGTCATTCTCCTGCTTTTCACACTCTCTGAATAACCCCGCTAGAATTTTCCATTCTCCAGTCATTCTCCTGCTTTTCAACGCTCTCTGAATAACCCTGTAAATAAAAATAACCCTTTCACTATGAAGGGTGTTTTGTTTGAAATATTTTTTCAAATATTTTTTTGTATTAGTTTGTCCTTTACAGAAATATTGCTGGAATGAAATGTTGTAAACTCTAGATGGTGTTCCCATAATTTCAAATAGGGTCTGCATTATCAGCATTCAGGCAGAAGTGGCCTCTGTCTCACATCCAGAAATTGTGATTATGGGGGGGGGGGATTCCTAGTGATTATAATGAGATTATTAGCAATGCAGCTTCTAAAAATTCCAATATAATATAAAAAATAATATCTGTATATGGCAATTCCTGTATTTGAACTACAACTCCTTGCATCTGTACTGTACAGGGATTTTCAGAAATTCTACCCCCCTGAATTTTATCCCTGTACAGTAGTGAGTCAACCTAGAGTTCTCCCTGTATTCTGTCTTCTCCATGACTGTTGTAATGCTGCAGTAAAGTTTGTAGAATGTTTTGTTACAGTGGGAATGGGAGCTACTCCTTATATCTTCTTTACATTAATACACAGGGTGACAGGGGTGAAATTTCACTGATAATTTAATTTCTCACTGAGGAGCAAACTAATCATGCAGTAAACCCTTCGCAGCCAAAATCGAGTTATCTCGATCTTGCATTGTAATGCATTGAAAAGCACTCATTAGCATATCAAAAGACCATTTTCACACCTTTTTAAAGCAAAATTAGCGTGTCCCCTATGGAGAAACAAAATCCTTTTGTTTTATGCCTCTCCAAGCACCCTGGCGAGATATAAAACCATCTGCAAATAGCAACCTTGATCCTCACTGTAGCAAAAGGTTCAAATAGATTATTGCTGCATTACAGCTGTTAGGAAGAGGGCAGAATACAGGGAGAGCTCTGGGGTATTTTGTGAAAGCCGCATTACTAAAAATCTCATTATGATCCCCATAAGCAGGAGATCTGACCATTTTTATTGTTTATCTTCTTTATCATAGTTACTGTATCTAACAAAAAGGCCATTCTGCCTGTATGATAATAATGCAGACCCAGTTTGAAATTGTGTAAGATAAAGGACACCATCTAGAGCTCAGAATCTTACATTTAACCATATTTCTTAAATGGATAAAGAAATACATGAAAAATTAAAAATGACCAAATGAATATTATTTAAATTTTTTAACTATCTTGGAATAACAATTTCTGTGCAAAACTTCTATTTTTATACTTCCTATATTTAATTATTAACTTCACATCCCATATTTCAAATAAATGTTATGATAGCATTTTTTTTTCAACAAAAATCGCTTGGTAGTGATGGGGTTAAAAGAGTGTGTAAATGGAGTTTTATAGGCTAAATTTAAATTTTCATCGCATTACAATGCAAAATCAAGTTTATGCATTTCTGGTAGTGAAAGAACATGTATGTGCAAGTATAATTACAACTATTCCATATATGATCATTAAGCCAGTGATAGTGTAGGATCGATGGAAAGGACATATGGCCCATACATTAGTGAAATCAATAACTGAAACATTTCATACGCACCCTCTCTTTGCATGTAAAATAGTCTCTAAAGAAAAAGAAAAAAGTAAAAGGTATAAATAAATAAATACTGTATATATAAATATCTAGGAATGGCCAAGACCCGACACCGGTTAACCCGAGCATTCTTCTGGCCTCGCCTTAGTGAGGATGTCCGGGAGTACTGCCGCACCTGCCCGACCTGCCAGAAAACGGGGAAAACTGGGGACCACCCGAAAGCCCCGCTTCACCCCATGCCCATCATTCAAGAACCCTTTAGTCGGGTGGCGGTAGACATAATTGGTCCCTTACCCTGCCCCAGCGCCACCGGGAAGAGATATATTCTCACGTGGTGGACTACGCCACCCGATACCCCGAGGCGGTGGCCCTGTCTAACATTCAGGCAGACACCGTCGCCGATGGCTTCCTACAGGTGTTCTCTAGGGTAGGATTTCCTCAGGAAATCTTGTCTGATCAGGGCTCCCAATTCACCACTGAGCTAACCCAACAGCTCTGGCGTCTGTGCGGGGTTAAAGTGCTTCACAGCGCCCCATACCACCCACAGACGAACGGGCTTTGCGAGCGGTTTAATGGGACCCTGAAACAGCTCATCCGCGCTTACACCCAAGAGAGGAAAGACTGGGAGAAATACCTACCCCACCGTTATTTGCCTACAGGGAGGTCCCCCAAGAGTCGACCGGGTTCTCCCCCTTCGAACTCCTGTACGGGCGACGGGTGCGAGGCCCCCTAGACTTAGTCCGGGCGCAGTGGGAGGGGGGACAGGAAGCCGTAGGACTCCCCGCCATGAGTTACATCCTGGAGCTCCAAGAGCGCTTGACCGAACTCACGGCGATGGTTCAGGGGAACATGCAGGCAGCCCAGGCCCAGCAGAAGGCATGGTACGACCGCTCTGCCCGCAGCCGCTCGTTTCTCGTGGGGCAGAAGGTCCTGGTGTTGAAACCACAGCGGCAGAACAAGCTGCAGCCGTCCTGGCAGAGCCCCTATCGGGTGGTCACCCAAGTGGGAGAGACCACCTACGTGGTTGTCAGCTGTACCGACACCAGGATCCAGCGGACGTTCCATGTCAATATGCTGAAGGCATACCACGAGCGCCCCGAGACGGTATCTGCCATCTGCGCTCCTGCGACTGAGGAGGCAGAACAGTTCCCCCTGGTAGACCTCCCCGGGATAGACGGTCGGCCCTCAGGGGTGGAACAAGTGCAGCTAGGGGAAGGGTTGGGTCCCCATAAGCAGGAGCAGGCCAGGCAGCTGCTCCAAGAGCACCAGGAGCTCTTCTCCGCACTCCCTGGCTACACCAGCCGGGCCGTGCACCAGGTGGAAACCCCCGGCCAGCGTCCCCTTCGGCAACCGGCATACAGACTCCCGGAGGCAGTACGCGAATCCATGCGGGCTGAAATCTGGGAGATGCTGGAGCTGGGAGTTATCGAGCCCTCTGCCAGTCCATGGACCTTGCCCGTAGTCCTGGTCCCCAAAAAGGATGGTACCACCCGGTTTTGTGTCGACTACCGGAGGCTCAATGACTGCACTGTCACGGATGCTTAACCCATGCCCCGAGTCGACGAGCTGTTGGATCAGATCTCCCAGGGCCATTTCTTGACCACGGTAGATCTGTGCAAGGGGTACTGGCAGATTCCCCTTGCAGAGGAGGCGACCCCGAAGTCGGCCTTCATCACCCCGTTCGGCCTGTACCAGTTTCGGGTCATGCCGTTTGGGATGAAGAACGCCCCGGCCACTTTTCAGCGGTTGATCGATCGCCTCCTCGATGGCCTCCAGGAATTCGCTTGCGCGTACCTGGACGACATCGCCATCTTCAGCCAGACTTGGAAGGAACACCTTCACCATCTGGGGGTGGTATTCACTCGGATAAGGGACGCCAACCTGACCCTTAAACCCGCGAAGTGTAGGATAGGGATGTCCGAGGTACAGTACCTCGGCCACCGGGTGGGTCGGGGAACCCAGCGTCCAGAACCGGCCAAGATAGAAGCCATTCTGGAGTGGCCCACCCCCATCACCAAGACTCAGGTCCTTGCTTTCTTGGGCACGGCAGGGTACTACCGGAAATTTGTTCCCAACTATAGCATCCTCGCCAAACCCCTGACCAACCTGTCTAAGAAAACCCTGCCCCGCCAAGTCCTGTGATCCCCGGAGTGCGAAACCGCCTTCCAACAACTGAAGACCGCCCTAACCCAAGCACCCCTCTTGGCAGCTCCCAATTATAACAAACGCTTCATTGTCCATACAGACACATCGATGTTCGGACTGGGAGCCGTACTAAGCCAAATGGGGGATGACGGGGGGATCATCCGGTGGCTTACATCAGCCGCAAACTCCTACCCCGGGAGGTGGGATACGCAGCGGTCGAGAAAGAATGTCTGGCCTTGGTTTGGGCCCTGCGAAAGTTCCAGCCGTATGTGTACGGGCGGTCCTTCACCGTAATGACGGATCACAACCCCCTGGTGTGGCTCAACCAGGTGGCGGGGGAGAACGGCCGCCTGTTGCGGTGGAGCCTGGCCCTCCAACCTTTTAACTTTTCTATCCAATACCGGCCCGGGCCACAGAACGGGAATGCCGACGGTCTATCCCAGCAATCGGCCCGGGAACCCGGAGATCCAAGCTCCCTGACTTCCCCTAGTTGACCCGTGTGGGTCCAACCGGGTCCGTCGGACTCGTTTGAAGGGGGGAGGAATGTCATGGAATGGACATAGGGGCTCTGACCAGCGAGCCCCAGAACTAACAGCCTGGGACATTTCAAAGACCTTTTTCTTTATTTGAGACTCTTTCGGTTTTGCGTGTTGAAATGAACAGTTATACCTTTTCTAGATGTGGTTTTATTGGTGTGATGTATTACCATGTATCCTGTATTGTATGAGTGTGGATTCAGATGTGTAATTGTGTGATGCATTTAAAGGTATTATATTTCCCCTTGGTTGCTAGGAGTGAAAGGCTGTGTTGAAATTCAATTGTATGCTAATTTCTGTGTACATTCGCTCTGTGTGTGTGTGTAATCTGATGATGCAAGCATGCCATTGTATGCAAATTGAGTTCCCATTCAAGCCTGGGCATGTCTCCTTTGTGTGTGAGATGTTTAAATGCGTGTCCCATTTGAGTAAAGAGTCAGTTCAACTGCGTTTGACTTGAAGCATACAGCCCCGTTTGGTGTCGTCATTTCATAGGTAAAATCACAGTGCAGGAGACACTCTGCAGTCTCCTAGCTTCCCACTACGCAGAACGGGTCAACTGAATCCGGCAGCACCATCTCGCCAAGTAACGCCAGGGTCATCTCAGGCCGCTCGAGACGCCGAGTGCCGTGACACTCGTTAGTCGGGCCTGACGCCATCAAGAGGGGGTGAGATTGGAGCACACCCGCAGACGGATAACACCTCATTCCGTCACAGTCATGTCCTGCCTGAATATTATAACAAAAAATGCAATAAAATTAGAATTTTCAATCATCTACAGCGCGTAAAGTGGTTTTTTTTTTCATATTTTATCATCTGAGCCTTTGCGTTTATATTTTCTATGGGATGTTAAAAAAAATTTGAAATGGGGACTCGTTACATTTTTTTGGGTGGGAAATTACATGATTTTTAGCAAACCCCCCATAGAAAAAACCCCGTTAGTGCAGCATCATTGTTCACATTATAATTGAAATGGGAACAATATTGATGCATTAATGAAAACAAAAAAAAACACTTTTCTATTTTTTATTTTTGCACTTTTTTTTTTCATTTAACACGACCATGTTTGGTATCATTGGAAAGGTCATGCTCTGGCCATTCCAACGATACCAAACATTAACCCCTAGCTGCCATTGGAACGCCCTATCGCCACCATAGGTGGAAGCTAGGGGTTAACTCACGAACTGGCGTCATCGCGTCCATGCACGATGACACCAGTAGGCGGGGGGAGATCCCAGAGGCTTGGCCGATATCCAAGATGTCGGCCAGCTTTGGGAGAGGATCATGATCCAATGCCGATTGACACCGAATCGCGATCCAGCCCCCAAGGGGTTAGAGGCAGACACCGCTTTGAAGGGCAGGCTATGTCCTTCAAAGGGGTGCCTGCCTTTCACTTGTGGCCCATATGGATGGGGAGGGAGAGAGGTCCGAAGGACCTTCCCCCCTCCCCTTCAGGCACCTTCCTTGCACAGGCGGTGGGGTGCCTGGAATAGACGTCATCGCGCCTGGCGTGATGACGCTATTCCTGCCGGCATGGGTCCCAGAGGCTGGGCTGACATCAAAGATATCAAACCGCACCAGGGGGCCGCAGCAATCTGCCAAAATACTGGTCGATCGCTGCCTCATATGCTAGGACGCGCTCAGCACGTCCATAGCACAGGAGAACTGCATGGCTGGACATGCTGAGTACTTCCACCACAGCCAAGTGGTTAACATAAACATTGCTTCCCTGTATAGCAATCTATTGCTTAACCCCTTAAGGACCACTGACGTACTATGTACGTCCTGCCCCCATGGGTCTCCCTTAGACCCGCGGACGTACATAGTACGTCAGCGGCGCCTAACCCCCCTCCCGCCCGATACTTACCTCCGTCGCTGGATCCCTCGCAGATCTGGCAGGGAGGAAGCCTGCCCATGTGATTTACATGGGCCGGCGAGCTCGCTGCGTGGTGACATCATCAGCAGGCGCCCCCATTGAAATCAATGGAGGGATGGGGGGCTCATTCGGAGCCCTCTATCTCCCCAACCATTGAAGTTAGAGAGATGTAAGTTGCACCGCTGGAAAGGGGAGGGAGATTAATCGGTGCTAATCGGCGCCAAAACGCGATTCGAACCTGGAGGGGTGCTGACATCTTGGATGTCAGCCAAGCCTCCAGGTCCCCCCCACCCACTGACAACCTCACCACATGTGTAAGGATGTCAGTGGGCCAGTTAACCCTCTAGCTGCCATGTAGAGATAGGGGGATCCTTTGGATCCTGATCATGGCCTTTCCAATGATACCAAACAAGACCAGGTTTGGTTTAAAAATTAATTTTTAATTATTTTTTTTAAAAAAAAATAATAAAAAAGTAAAATAAATAAAAAATGTGTTTTTTTTAAAGTTTTTTTTGTCTAGGGGGTTTAGTTTAATAGGACCTAGGCTGTCATCTAAAAATAATTAGCATAAAATGGTCAGAATAAGCGCAGCGCACATAGGTGAACTGGCTCTGCAGTGAAGGGGTTAAAAATTAAAAACATGTAAAAATTGGGTATTTCTAGTCTCGGGACAATATTTTTAAACTATTTAGCCAGGGTCTTTTTTGGTGGTTGTAGATTTTGGGGATTAAATTATGAAAAAGTGTGTTTTTACCATTTTTTCATCATATTTCACATTTTTTTTGTCGTAAATTATTCGATATGATGGAAATAACGGTATTTCTATAAAGTCCATTTAATGGCGGAAAAAACGGTGTATAATATGTGTGAGTTGAATAAACGAGTAAGAGGAAAATTTGACCTAAACATGAACAGCGCAGAAACGTAAAAACAGCAGCGGTCACTAAAGGACGAATTTGTGTAAAACCGCCCAGTCACTAAGGGGTTAATGTTTCACGGTAAAAAATGGATATTCACATTTTTTATTGTATTGAAACACAAACCTCTGACTATCTGAGACTACATCCCATTGTAAGCTCCCAATACTCCATCTCCACCACCAGCCAGCCCCACTGCCACTCTCCGCCTCTTTTCCCCAGCCTCTGAAGCCTCTGAAGATGACACTGTGTGAGGAGACTGTACTGTCTTCTTTCATCTATCAAATAAACGTACTATTATTTTTTACAACAACAAAAAATGATTGCTGGTAGTAAGGGGTTAAGTTTGCTATTGCCTCATTTTATGTTTAAATGAAATGCTGTATTTTTAAATTACTGCATAATAAAAGTAATAATATTGGTTAAAGCAAACATTGAATGAGTTTTCTCTATTCATCCCAAGTGCTGATGCACAGTCTAAACTATCTTAAATTTCCTTCTGTTTAATATATTCATTGGGAAATAGAAATGTGCCAGGTAGAAGTTATAAATAAAAATTATTTAGCAGCTGTGCGTATCACTTTCAAATGTCCCCCGACTTCATTATTAAAATTTCACAGGTTCTCATGCTTGGAGTGCAAGAAACAAAGTATAAAAATCTCAAAGCTCATTTAAATGGACTAATTTCACCTACAACCAAATATTATACAATTTTCAATTCCCTCAACTTTCTATATTGACGCAGATATATATTTTACAAGTATAATTTTAAAATAACTATCAAACTATCTCAATGTAAGTAACTTAAAGACCAGATAAACACACGCTGTGAACAACAGCTAGTCTGTTTCTAAAAATTCTGCTGCATTTATTCTATTATTCATTCTCTTTTAACACTTTTCCAATCAACCTCATTAATACAGAGATTTGGTCTTTTTGAAGTTAATTAATTTCAAATATGGGTCCCTATTAGTATCAAGCTAATCAAGATAATGGCTTCCATCCTATTCCAGCCGAGCCGCATATTACTCTTGCTGTTTGTCCATTGCGGCTCCTTACTGTAAAAGAATGTTTTCTATACTTACGATTAGGCAGTCAGAGAATAACAAGTGTTTTCAACTTTGCTGTGTAGAGGTTTGGCATTTCGATAGCTGGATGAAAGACCACGTTGTTGAAAATTCAGACAAATTACATAGCATAATGCATAAGACCTATTACATTGATAACGCTAACGTTAGCGCTCACCTGTGTGAGTGTTAACATTAGCAATGGTTGCCCTAGCGTGGGTGCACCATATTACAATCTGAATGTTAATGGGTTAAAAAACTCATTAGCGATTCGGATCTTGCGCTTTTCAGCGCGAGCTTACTGTACTTTGCACTTCCTATGCTTAACATGCAGAGAGCAAAGAGTTAATTAGTGTTAACACTAATTACCGTTCCGCTGTGGTTAACTCAAAAGTTAAACACAGCTAGAACCTTGTGCTAATTGATTCTTCTTCTGCAGAATCAGTCAGCCGCAGCTGAAACCCCCCCAAAAAAATCATATACTCCCCTCCCATCCTGCGTCAAAAACTGCGGCTCCATCCGCTTCTTCTTGCCGCCGGGAGCAGTGAGAGACTGGGGGGAAAAAGTCCCTCAGTCTCCCTCTGAGAATCACTACGCCGACCTGCCGGATCTCGCAAGGCGAGATCCAGTAGGTCTTGTGACCGGCACGTTAGCCTTAATGGAGTCCTATGGACTCCATGGAGGGGACATTCGAGCCGGCACTTAGCGCTGCCGTGAGCATCCTGAGGCTTAGCGCCAGGTTACGGTGCAGGCTGCTGGATTAGCGCCTGCACCGTAATATCACGTTAAAACGGGGACTCTAAGGAGAAACCTGCAGGCACAGGTTTTCCTTCTTAGCCAGGGCTGGATTTGCACCTCAGGAGCCATTAGGCACAGCAATGTGGAGCGCCCCTACCTCCCTCCAACAAAAAAAAAGAAACATGCCAAAATTACTATTTAAATTTTCGTTTTGAGGCTAAGAAAACTAAACGAAAACTACATTTTAAAAAACAGTTTTTCTCCATGCTCAAATCAAAAGAAGAGATAGAATCTGTTGCCTTAGTTTAATTAGTTACAGTTACAAGTATTTATAAAGCGCCAACAAATTCCTTAGCGCTGTACAATGGGAGAAACAGAATAACAAATATACATATATGTTACACACACTGAACAGAAGGAGGGAGGACCCTGCTCGAGAGCTTACAATCTAAGAGGAGAGGGGACCCTGCTCCAGAGCTTACAATCTAAGAGGAGAGGGATGACACATTAGGTGAGGGTGAATAGGGTATTTGATGGGAAGTTCAGTTTTCGAGAGGTTGAGATTTAGGAAATGGAAGTCATCCAGTCGGAGACAGCCGATAGGCAGGCTGTAAAACGGTCTAACACCGGAGGAGAGAGATCGAGAGAGGGAAGGTAGATTTGGGTGTCATCGGCATACAGGTGATATTGGAATCCATAGGAAGAGAAGAGGTTGTCCAAAGAGGCGGTATAGAGCATGAAGAGTAGGGGACCCAGAACAGAGCCTTGAGGTACCCCAAATGAAAGAGGAACTGGTGGTTAAGAGACAATATCGAAGGAGACACTGAAGGAGCGAAAAGAGATAGGAAGAGTACCAGGAGTGCGAGGTGTCACTGAGGCCATGTTGACGCAGCGTAAGGAGTAGGAGAGGGTGATCAACAGTGTCGAATGCAGCAAAAAGGTCAAGAAGGATAAGGAGGGAGAATGACTTTTGATTTCAGCGGCTACTAAATCATTGGTCACCTTGGTCAGAGCAGTCTCAGTAGATTATTGGGACCGAAAGCTAGACTTGTGCAGATCGAGTAGATATAGACCAGATGTTCTAGGATTTTGGAGGCAAAGCAGAGCAGAGAGAAGGGTTCAAGAGGGAGGTAGGATCATGAGATGGCTTTTTTAGAATGGGGGTGATCAAAGCACGTTTGAATACAGAGGGGAAAATTCCAGAGGAGAGGGTGAGGTTAAAAAAATGAGTCAAAGCAGGGACAGTAACTGGTAGGAAAGGCCAAATAAGGTGTGAGGGAATGGGATCAGGTGGTCAGGCAGGAAGACATGAGAAGTTCTGAGACCTCCTCCAAGAGCGGAGAAAAGGAAGACTTTCAGGGTTATTCAGAGAGCAGTGAAAAGCAGGAGACTGGAGAAGTGAAAATTCTAGGTCAAAATAGCCAAACCAGAAAAATTCTCAAATTCATCTTGCTTTCCAAATCGGCTATTTTGACTTAGAATTTTCCATTTGCCAGTCATTCTCCTGCTTTTCACCGCTCTCTGAATAACCCTGATAGTAGAAGAGGGGGCAGGGAGTGAGGGAGTCAGTGGGGTAAAATGGTTAAAGGAGGAGGGCAGTGAATGCAGCAGCATTGTTTGTTTTATATGTAAAAGCATATATTGCCTCTGCTGTAGAACAGAAAAAAATTATCATTTCCTTTTTTCAATTTTTTTATTTTTACACACTAAATGGTCAAGTTTGGTATCCTTGTAAAGAGCAGACTCTGACCTTCCCAATGACGCCTCACTTAACCTTGTGCGGTGTACAATTCAGGGATGCAGGTTCCAAAGTCTCCCTGTCTGTCCTCACTGCAGCGCCACTGTCTAGATTGTGAATTAATCAATGCATTGCTTCACAAGATACACACTTGCTGGCAGTATGGTAAAAAGAGAAAAATATTATTTTAATAGATATTTTACTTTTACATAAATCTAACATGGTTATATATGGTATCAGTGGAAAGGTTATAAGCTGACCTTTCCAATGATACCTCATATGTCCCTCTAGCCCTTAGGGCTCCAGAGATACAGGGGTATAAATTATTGCAAATTTCTAAAGAGATTTTACACACAGAGCAAGGCGCCCCCTTGTGGCAGGCGCCTGTAGGCACATGCCTACTCTGCCTAATTCGAAATCCGGCCCTGTCCTTAGCGTCCCCATTTTAGCATGAAGATTGTAATAGTGCCCAATAAATATGTTTCAATACATGTAATTATTCATATTCAATGTATATCTGTATCGACATGTTTGTTTCTTTCGCAGTTTAGATCATTTTTTTCATATTTCCAACCTCACGTGATTTTACATTTCCTTTATAATACAATACGTCCATTCCCATGACATAATTTAAAGTGTGTCATCAGATGATAGGATATACTGTATTAGGATAGTCAATCTGTCTTATGGAGAATCGTATATGTATTAACATTGGAAATACAAGGAACTGGTTTTCATATGATTATCTTACAAAACAAAGGAAATTTGCTAATGTAATGTATAAACACAGAGTGAGTGGTAATGAAATAAAATACCTGACCTCACCCCAACGTCTCCTCCTATTGACGTCAATATATTGCAATTGAATGAAAGAGTGGTTTGGATCTATAAAACAAATAAGACCATGATTGTGCAATATTTATGGCACTGATAAAATAGATTGGCCCCCTAGACCCTAACTCACAGAATATAGGAGTATAGTAGGCACATCACAATTCGCTCCATGTAACCACCGGTCTCTCTGGATGCAGGGTGTAGGCTCCAAATGGACAATGAGAATGCCGTGAAGATAAAAAGTGGATTTATTGGCTTTAAAAGCAATTATTCCAATGTGTTTTGTCTTTCATATAATATGGACTTCATCAGGGATTAACATATTGAATTAAACAAAGAATAATTATACAGCTCATTTTTGCGGGCTTTTTCAGTGTCCTGTCGGCATGTAGGTGACGTCATCCGAAGGTGCTTTTCCTCTGCACGTCCTTTCCATGTATGGTACGCAATTCTTCCATCACGAACACCTCTACTGCCATCACAGACGCCACGCCCCCTACACAGAGACATTCACATATCGGCACACATCCTCACAGTATTTTAACGGCTGAAAAGATTCGCCATCTTGGTGGGGGAACAGTTCGCCATGTTGATGAAAGATTTGAGCCTGTTCAATGTCCTTAAACAGTGCATAGGAAAGTTTCTCATCGCTCATATAAAAATGTGAAGAAAAAAGATGCACGAAAGCACATAACATCTTGCTATATAAGATCTCAATAGACAGACCCTAAATTTTTTATATGGGCGATGAAAAACTTTCCTATGATTCACTAACCCTGTCACTACCAAGTAGTTTCCCATAAAGCCACTGGCATGACCCAGTGGCTTAATAGAAAATGACTTTCCATTACCAACACAGTAAAAATATACAGAAGCGTCTCTGCTGTATATTTTAACTGTAGGTAAGCCATATTTGACAGACACAACACAAGGCTGGCCAAAATGTGCTCCTACGTGTTTCCTTGAAGGAAAAATGGAACTTCATGACTTTCAAACAATTTCAAAACACCTGCTGTCGTTTCTGAAGTGTTGAAACTTTAGGGTCACATTGTGTAGCCAAATGGCAAGTGAATTTCATGTGCAATGAACAAAATTCCTTTGCCTTGCTCCGGGAATCAGACCGGATCGTGTATACTCGATATCGGGGCACCGGCAGTTACTTTTGAAGATCTAATATACTCCATCATTGTAGTGAGCGGGTTAAGTCTGAATCCATAAAGGTTGCATAGACTTATTGAGTTATACTTTCTCTAAAATAAATAGTTCATAGAGTACTTTATTGGAAATGGAACGAAATACCTAAGGAGACAGTTCAGGGAACAATTTCGAACACAACATTTATATATTTATCTTTTTATAAATGCAGCATGTACTAGTATATCAAATAAGAAATGATTTTCCTTTTCTGTACTGATCATTGTCAGTTAGTTAAAAAACCCAGACATATAAAATATTTCAAATCAGTATCTCAGCAAAACAATATTTCATTATATCAAGTTATCGCCTGAAATTGATGTTTAATATTGTAGCATCTTTCCAAACCTAAGCTATTTTGCATACAGTTATGCATGTCTGTGATATTATTTAAAGTGCTACATATTTTATGATGCGCTGTACACAACAATATATAGGAAACGTAGAAACGCGGCATGGCAAGGATTGAAATACCAATTTAGGGCCCGTCAGAAAAAACGCTAATTTGACTAGGCAAAGTGACAATCTGACAGACAGTGCATCAGTGCTGCTGTTTTACACGACTTTGAAGTTGATCTTCCCTAATGATACAAAAGAAGCAAGATAATTATAAGCTGCTGACGGCTGCTCCGGATAGCTGACTGCTTTTATTTGTAAAGTTTAGAAGATTTTTAGATGATAGGCGAGGGAATAAACACTGATTCAAGTGACCCAGTAAAAAAAAAAAAAATAATAGAAAAAGTTTGAAAAGAAGGGAAGTGACCCTCGGTATCCCTATTACAATGCATGAATTATTTATAGAATTAAATAGCTCTGCTGTATCGCCACTTACATAATTCTATTTACCGGCTTCAGTTGGTGGGGTGCAATTACTTTGACAGTGTGTGACTGAAGCTGTCTTTGTGATTTATTTAAGTTTAAAGAATACTCGTAACCAGAGCTTTTTTTTTTTCCCCGAGTTATACAATTATTTCTATTCACAGTGCCTAGAGTACCTGCACAGCGCTTCGGTTCCCTTTCTGACTTCCAATGACATTTCTCACATGACATGCTAGCTTAACACAGTAGTTCACGGGGTGAGAAAAAAAAATGCTTGCATTCTGAAAATGAACACTTTCGATGGCATAATGATACCTAAAATATGCACACTTCATGCCTGCCAAATCTGTTTGTCTTTGGAGAAAATGAAAGCGTGTGAAAAGATTGCATATTATTTTATATGTAAATATTGTATTTTCGTTTTCCTAGTCCCCATGGGTCAAGGAATAGTTAGGATGTTGCAGTATGGCTACACAGGGAATATGTTGATTTCTGCTACAAAGTGTATTTACTTTTAAACGGACACGATCACTTACATAAGATGTAACTAGATTGCTTGCACTTTACAAATAAAACCACTTTATAAAACACATGCTGCTGTTTTTTTCCCTTTGTTTGAAGTAAATGCATGTAAAAAGGAAAAATTAAGATACGTTTTATATCCCCTGTTGTCATTTTGTGGATTTTTCCCGTAATGCAACATTTTCCAAAGGATGTGCAAACTTTTTACTTTGCAGCTGTTGCATTGTTTCTACATATTTAACAGTCAGTGGGGTGGAGGAGGGATGTTTAGATAATACTGCGGTGGGTATTGAGTGGTGTGTGCGATAAGATATGGCAACTGAATGAAATAAGACAGGGATCTTAAAATACTTCTAATCTACCTCCTGGTAATGTCCTTTGAATACATCTCATACAATACAATGATGTGAGTCGGCTGCCCGACCCATAGACTCTATTCTATGGCCATTGTCACACAGTGAGGAGCAAGTGATGTCAAGATACTGGGGGGGGGGGCATTTTACAACACAAAAGATCACACAATAAATGCACCCAGGGGCACAAATAGAGTAAAATATTTTCTTAACTAAACATACAAGAGAAAACAAAGCACATGTAAGACGTCAGCAACATAAATTAAACACAATAAGAACATTTCATTTTTTGGTGGTAGTGGCCCTTTAATGTACATAAGGATACATTGTATTCTGATTTTAAACAATACATTGTTTGAAGCCAAACAATAAGTTGTTACTGTTTAGAAGTATCACTGCTTAATGCTGCAAGGCTTTATTTAATATTTGACTTTTTGACTGAATAATCCAATAACATCATAAATGACCCCAAACATCATAACTTGCCAGGAGATGCCTATAGCAAGTGTATGGTAAGCTAAAATCCCCTGGCATTTGCAGGTTAAACAATACAGTAATATTAACATGTTTTAAAATGCTTTTACAGCTCAGATTATCACAGTATTATTAACCCTACAAATGCTGAAAGATGCAAACCTACTCTATACTAGTCTAAAAGAGCCTCAATGCCCCTGAAACACTCTCCTAAACTAAACCCCAGCATATTACCAGTTTATTATCTATTACTTCTACTCCTCCTCTAATTAACCCCTACTCTACCTCCCTCACAACCTATACAACTAGGGCCATATTACTTACTTGGTGCTAACGTTAGCGCTCACCTGCGTGAGTGTTAATGTTAGCCCAAGTAGTTAACGCATATTTCAATCCAAACGCTAATGGGTTAAGTAACCTGTTAGCGTTTGGTATCTTGCACTTCTCTGCGCAAGGTTACTGTACTTTGTGCTCCCTATACTTAACATGGGGAGCCAGGGCCGGCCCAAGCCACTGTGCTGCCTGGAGCGATGGATGAAATGCTGCCCCCCTCAAAAAGATAAAACCACGTGACATGTATGATCGTATTACAGAGCTCCACGGCAATAAAACTCAATGTGCGGTGTGTATTAGTGTATCACAGAGCTCCACAGCAATAAAACTCACAGTAATTTGCAGTGTGTATGAGGGTATCACAGAGCTCCACAGCAATATAACTCACAGTAATGTGCAGTGTGTATGAGCGTGAGTCATATTGCTGTGGAGCGCTGTTATACCCTCATACACACCGCACATTACTGTGAGTTTTATTGCTGTGGAGCTCTATGATACAGTAATGTGCAGTGTGTATGAGCGTATCACAGAGCTCCACAGCTATAAAACTCACAGTAATGTGCAGTGTGTATGAGGGTATCACAGAGCTCCACAGCAATATGACTCACGCTCATACACACTGCACATTACTGTGAGTTATATTGCTGTGGAGCTCTGTGATACCCTCATACACACTGCACATTACTGTGAGTTTTATTGCTGTGGAGCTCTGTGATACCCTCATACACACCGCACATTACTGTGAGTTTTATTGCTGTGGAGCTCTATGATACAGTAATGTGCAGTGTGTATGAGCGTATCACAGAGCTCCACAGCAATAAAACTCACAGTAATGTGCAGTGTGTATGAGTTTATCACAGAGCTCCACAGCAATATGACTCACGCTCATACACACTGCACATTACTGTGAGTTATATTGCTGTGGAGCTCTGTGATACAGTAATGTGCAGTGTGTATGAGCATATCACAGAGTTCCACAGCAATAAAACTCACAGTAATGTGCAGTGTGTATGAGGGTATCACAGAGCTCCACAGCAATATGACTCACGCTCATACACACTGCACATTACTGTGAGTTTTATTGCTGTGAAGCTCTCTGATACCCTCATACACACTGCACATTACTGTGAGTTTTATTGCTGTGGAGCTCTGTGATACCCTCATACACACTGCACATTACTGTGAGTTTTATTGCTTTGGAGCTCTGTGATACCCTCATACACACTGCACATTACTGTATCACAGAGCTCCACAGCAATAAAACTCACAGTAATGTGCGGTGTGTATGAGCGTATCACAGAGCTCTAACAATTTGTGCATTGATCTTTATACCCCATTGCTTGATGTGAAATCACAGGGAAGTTGTTAGGCTTAAATCTGGACTTATTTTCCCTCCTGTGCCTTAATGCCTGGATAAACAATAAAATAACAAGGAAAGAAGGACTAGAGGGCCCAAGGCTTGTAATCAGCGCACAAAGCACGTAGATAGTCTAATGCCTGAGACAATGGTGAACCTGTCAATGACAGGTTCATTTTAATAACTAAAGTCTGATAAAAGATACCTCTTATACCCCATAAAGGTACAAAATTGGAGGGGGAAAACAGGGGGTTAAAATTGGAGGGGAAAAACAGTGGGGCTATATGCAATTAAAATATTATGCAACCAACGCTGACTTTCCTAGTTAGAATATTAATGTAGGAATAGTTGTAAGCCCATGTCATGTGTCTCAAGGAAAGAGCGCCATATCTTCCAGGTATATTTGCTTTAAACACTCCTCAACAGACACACTGTTGTAAAAAAATAAAAACACATGGAAATGACCTTGAGTGGAACAAAGCTACAGCATAAAAGAAGAGTGGAGTAGTGTCAGTTATCTTTTAAAACACATATATTGGCTGGTTACAGCCTGTTTGCAAAGAAAAGAGAAAAAACTTGTACAAATTCTAGTCTTTTCATACTGACTTTACATGTCCATGACAATGGTACTGTATTAGCCTGGCAAGGCTCTGGTGATCAAGGCTCTGGTGATCTGTGCTCTGGTGCTCTGGTGATCTGGGCTCTGCTTCAGTCTGCCCCCTCTCTGTAATGGGTTTCCTGGCTGGTGGCTGGCCCGGCAGTGGTGCGTGCCAGTGGGAGGCAGAAGAGAGACCTCCGGTCCTGCATACGCACTAACAGCAGGAGGATGTGGATCCGGCCCACACGCACCTTAATCCCAGGCTGCGTGTGTGTGGGCGCTGCTAGCCGGCGGCACTACTCAAAGATGCTGCCGCCAGCGCTGGTATAAAAAAAAGTGCAGCGGTGCGCCGGACGACAAAGGCTTCAAAAATGTGCCGCCCTACAAAACCAAAATAAATCCGCCGCCTGGAGCCCTTGCTCCATACTAGGGATGAGCCAAACACCCCCGTGTTCGGTTTGCATTCGAACTCGAACAATTTCAAAAGTTCGAGTTCGAACTTGAACTCGAACCGAACTCAATGCAAGTCAATGGGACTCAAAAGTTCGATTTTTAGAGTGCCCTCCAAGAGGGCATATATGCAAGATATTTGCCATAAAAGGTGTATGGGGGTCCGGGTAGTGCCCTGGGGGACAGGAAACAGGGACAAAAAGTTTTAAAAATAACGTTTTTAAAGGAACAGTGAGTTTTCCATGAAATAAGGGTTAAAATAAAAATGAAAAATTCCTTCAAATATCGTGCCTAGGAGGTACCATAACCTGCCCGTGAAGTGGCGGATTTGTAGGATGTATAGAAACATTTAAAAACAAAAAAATGACGTTTCAAATGACGGTAAACGGTTTTCCTTTAATCTATTCATAAACAACGGCTTGGGGCGGCAGTCTGTATGAAAAGAGGAGACATTTTAGGACATTCAGAACAAGTTTAGTGATTTTTTGGCTAAATTATGGTGAAACTTATGCAGGCTTTGGATGAAAGTAACAATAGGTGCTTTAAAATTGGGCCTTTAGTGTCGGCAACAGTGCCGTCACACCGTAACCCCTCTGTGGTATTGTGGAAGAGGGCAGGGTTGGACCCTGCAGTCCAATATTAAAATGATATAAATCTGGTAATATAGGCGTCAGTGGCAGTGCACCCAAATATTGTGCCTTTGGTGGCAGCAAGTGCCTTCACACCGTAACCCCTTTGTAGTATTGTGGAAGAGTGCAGGGTTGAACCCTGCGGTCCAATATTAAAATGATATAAATCTGGTAATATAGGCGTCAGTGGCAGTGCACCCAAATATTACTGCGCTATAGTGTATGGCAGGATGGAAGCGCACCAGCAGTAACAAGCAGCGGAATATACCAGACAGTGGCACAGAGTGAGAGTAGTTGTTATAACAAAACCAGCTCAACAACGTTTAGGCACTAGTACTGCGCTACTGTATATGGTGAGAATTGGCTCACACCAGTCCCGGTGGCTCTGCGTCATCACGCTGCGCCCTGACCCCCTGATCACTCAAAGCTGCCCCGGGTGCTGCCGAAGCTCCTGGCATTCGGCCAGCTGGCGGCACCATGCGTCCGGGGCCCACCCGATCGCCACCCGGGGCCCTGGATGTCACAATATTACAATCCAAACGCAAACAGGTTAAGTAACCAAATTTGTAAGAAGAATAATTAATGCAGCATATGAATACTCACACTGCCGGGCAGCACCTTAAGGCCCGGTTCACACCTAAGCGTTTTACAGCGAGTTCCTGCAAGCTGTAAAACGCATAAACAGGGAAATCCCATTATTTGCTATGGGACCCGTTCATACCTGGGCGTTTTACAGCGCGCAGGAACGCGCTGTAAAACGTCCTACGCCCAAAGAAGTACAGGAGCTTCTTTGGGGTGTATTGCAGCGTGTTCACTCTGCAGTCTATGGCCGTGAACGCGCTGCAATGCGCGTTTGTATGTTTTTTATGTATTGCGCGCGTAAAAAAAACGCAGGTGTGAACCCAGCCTTACAGTATAATTAATGCAGCATATGATTCCGCACATGCCGGGCAGCACCTCTACAGTTTGTGGATCCAGGAATCAGGTGAGCATTAGAAAGAAAAAAAAGTTTTATTTTATGTTGCTGGGGACATGTAAAAATGTCCACGGATTTTATTTTTTTTAAAAATGTGTCGCCTTACCTTAGCCTGGTGGTCAGTGGGGGCTCCTCCCTGAATCCTGGTTGTGGGGAAGTAGGGTGGGAAGGGGGGTCTGCCGTGGCTCCCTCCCTGGAGTCCCTGTGCCACCTCGCTGCCACATGCACCCGGCTGGCCAGCCCGCACAGTAGCCCGCACAGTCGCAGCTTTGTCATCCTGCCGCCGCCACATGCTCCTCAAGTCAAGGGGTCCTTGGGAGGGAGGCTCCGGCGGGCTGCCCTCTACAGTGCCTGATTAGATGGCCTCGTCTGCCTGATGTTTTAGCAACAAGAATGTTTTATCCCATAGGCATCAATGTTAAAAATATTCCCGTTGTAATTCAATATCTAATAAACCATTGCTTATAATATTCTGCAGTAAAGAGTCTCTTTATTTCTGGATTTTTTTTAGGATTTTTTAAGCATTTTTTAAAAAAATTTGAACTTTTGGCGAACAGCCATTGTTCGAATCGAACTCCGAACCGATCGAACCTAACAGCTCATCCCTACTCCATACTGCACCATGGTCGGGCCGGCCCTGTGGGGAGTGCAAAATGATAATTTTTTTAAAATCTTGTTTTTCTTGCAAGCTCCAGTTGATTAGCAGATTATTATAAAATAATGTATTTGTTAATTACATTCTAAAGCCACTAGTAGAAGGCAACATGTGCTTTAATCCATTATTCTTATTGACTCCTTTATTTATTGTGCACATAACAAAAAACAAAATATAATGGAAAGTAAATTGAACTTGTTTATTCTTTCAATTTTATACATGTAACATAGTTGCAGATTAGAAAACTGAACTCGCATTATCTGTGCTGACTGTTGCTTCCTTTATGTTGTGTGGACGTGTTTAGTTTAACAATAGCTAACTTGAAAAAATGGTGGTAATGAACATTCAGAGACACTTAATTGTACACGATTTAACTTCTTCATTGACCCAAGCACAATTTCAATGTCTGCACTATTTGAAAGGGAAATGGTGCCATCTACTGGCCAAATAGTGCTACTACATCTCCATAGTACAGCTTGCGCTATGTATATCTTGAGGTAAAGCTTTACAACAGCCAGGGAGCTGCCAGAAAACAAGGAGAGCTCTGGGGTCACTCACTGCTGTATATGGAGAGGATTCGGGGGGGTTATAACGACTGAAAATCCCTGTACAGTACAGATATAAGGCGTGCAGGAGATCTGACCATGTTTATTATCTATCTTTATCACATTTACTATATTTGACACAATTTCTGCTTGTATGCTAATAATGCAGTCCCATGTGAAATTTGAAAGCTAATGGACACCATCTAGAGTTACGATCCTTTCATCCTAGCAACATTTCTGTAACACTATAAAAGAATACTTGAAAACTAAACAATTATCAAGTCTGCATTGTTTTATTATTTGAGCAATTTTGAAGTAAAGCTCTCTATGCAGAATTATTCTTTTATCCTATGTTTAACAGTGTTAACTGTCCTTTAACCCATCACAATGAAAGTTGAGTTATCTTGATTTTGCATTGTAATACATTAAAAGTCACTCATTAGAATATCAAAACCCAATTTTCACACCTTAAAGCAGGTTAGTGTGCCCCATGTGGAGAAAAAAAATCCACTGTCTTATCTCTCTCTAGGCGCCCTGCAGAGAGATAAAACAAGCTGTATAAAGCAGCCCCAAACCTCAATGTAACAAAAAGTCCAAAACACATTACTGTTGCATTACAACAAGCAGGAAGAGGGCAGAACACAGGGAGAGTTCTGGGGGTCACTCACTGCTGTGCAGGTATACAATTTGGTGTGTTATAATGACTGAAAATCCCTGTACAGTACAGACACAAGGTGTTACTGTAATTTCCATACACAGACATTATGTGACATCCAGATATTATTTTTATATTCTATTGGTATTTTTTGGAAGCTGCATTGCTAATAATCACATTATAATCACTACAAATCCCCATAAGTAGGAGAGCAGAACATTTTTATTATATATCTTCATCGCAGATAATGCAGATCCGTGTGACATTGTGCAAGATACGGGATACCATCTTGAGTTCAGAATATTTCATTCAGACAATATTTCTGTAATGGACAAATGAATACATGAAAATAAAAAAATAGCAAATTTACATTAATTTAATATTTGTTAACTATCTCAGAACAACAATTTATGTGCAAAATTTCTATTTCACCCTATGTTGCATCCTGTGTTTCAAATAAATATGCTATGATAAAATTTTCCAACAAACATCACTTGGTAGTGAAGGGGTTAAGTTTCAAATCAATGTTATGATGACGTGTTTTTAAACTAAAAGTGCTTGGCAGTGAATGGGTTAATGAAAACAAAACAAAATAACAACATAGCCTAACATGACCCAATTAATGCATATGGTTAGGGATGTCGGGGTTGAAATCTATTCACATAGTAGAAAGTTTGTCTTGGGCTTTCAGTAATTTCCACAAATGGGTTTCTATGGCAGAACCATACAGCTTAGGTTGGAATTTATTCTGTAATATGTATGGATACTGAATGCCCTCCAAACGCAATATTGGAACTCCAAAATCTTCTTATTCTTTGTTTTGAGATTTTGGTCACAATTGTATGCAAGAAGAATACAAGGAACGTATCAAGTGTTGGTGTTACAGAGAATAATGAGGTCACAGGCATATGTTGGGGTGGTGAGGTTGAGTGTAGACATGTGGCAGAGCAAGTTACATCTCTATGAAAGTTGTTGCTAGAGATTAATTCCTACTCTGAGTGATGCTGAGGTCAGCAAGCAATGTATTCTTCTAATGAATTTTGCAAAACAGGGCATATTTGCATTAACTCCTTCACTACCAAGTGATTTTCCAAAAAAAGTCAGAAACCAGTGTTTTTTCATAAAATAATTTTTAATGAATTAAACAGTATTAGTTATTAGGCTAGGGTCAGATGAACGCATTTTTAACGTGCGTTTAGCCGCACGAAATCACGGCCGTGCTAGCAGCAAATGACGTCCAATGCCGGGGAACACACGAAGTACGGCGCACGAAAGTTCGTCCGCGCAACACAAGTGGCAAACGAACGCATTTTTTCTAGAACGTCAAACCGCTACTACTGACATACAGAGTGCGCTGCGTCCGCATAGCGGCGTGTGTGTGTGATTAGGAGACGTCAGACGCTGCTAATGTCCGGCTAACATAACGTCCAGACACAAAAAGTGTTTTATTGATGATCCGTACAAAATCATGGACGAAAAGGCGCATCGTATGACCACTATCGCGTATTCCGGGAAAAAATACGTACGTTCGAATCGAACGCACTTTTTCACGGACAACGTGAAAAATGCGTTCGTCTGACCCTAGCCTTACTGTAAATAACCTATTTGTCCAGTAGATGGCGTCATCAACTGCCAAAATGAGTTACAGAGGTTTGAGCGGCAGATCTATTTTTTTTCCGCCTGCATCGGCTGCTGAAAGCCCGATATTTCAGAGCTTTGAGCAGCTGATTTTCACAGTTTTAGCTCTTTGAGCATTATGCCCACAGGGCTAAATCTTTAGGGGCACCTTCTGCAGCTCAAAAGCAAATTAAATTCGTTTGCAGCAAACACATTTCATTTGCTTTTGGGCTGCAGATCAGAAGATAGAGATATCTTGATATCGGAGCACTGGATGGTGCCTTTGAAGCCCGAGATATCTTGATCTCGGCAGTGAAGGGGTTAAATATTAAGCTGTGTTGAAATGACAAAAAAAGTACATTACGATTATTCTTTACAATTAACTGATTTCGAATTCTTCTCCCCATATAGACCAATGTACATTAAAAATGTTGGAATATTCTATGCATTTTAACTGAAAAACAAAGAGACCGTATCAGCTAATCATAATAGAAATCCTTTCCTTTTCATGGAAGTTCTAATTTTAACCTGCGAATAGAGAAATATGAAAAATCTATTTGAGTTCGCTTTTCGAATTATGCATTGCACCGTTTGCATACAATTGATTTAGCACTGCTTTATAAAAAAAAGGAGAACCATGTTTGTACTCTTATGATGCTTTTGAACTTTTGAGTTTTATTTTGTGTTGTTATTTCTTTGTGCCAGGATTCTTTAACTGGTAAATTGTATATGGGAAAAAAAAAAGGTCTTTCTTCCCCATGAGAAATATGTTTCTTTATTATCTTGTGCTATCTCAGAGAGTTCACTGAACCATATGTTCTCTTAAACTTCTTATTATGTTTGAAGAGCTGAGGTTTATTGAGATAAGACGTTCCAACTATGACCAGTAAGTTAAAGTTAAAGGTTGATTAATTGTATTTCATCCATCAAAGCGTAGAAAAGGATCTTTTATTGATTTTAAATAAAACACATATGTAGGCAAAGTAAAAATAATTTCTTTCTCCAATATCTAACACTTTCAATACTTTTAATTCATTATTTCATTTTTTACAGTATTAACCATTCACTGTAGAGCAGTGGTTTCCAGCCGCGGTCCTCAAGTAGGTCAGGTTTTAAGGATCACCTTGGGGAAATGCAGACTGAATCCTGCAATCACTGAGCAGCAAATCATATCACCTGTGCTGAGCTTCAGATATCCTGCAAACCTGGCCTGTTGGGGGGGTACTTGAGGACCGCGGTTGGGAATACCTGCTGTAGACTATATGCTGGATGCATCTTTGGGTTTCACCCTGACTGCAGGGGATGTGTCTAGTGCAGGGGTCAGTAACCTTGGCTTCCTTATGTTTTGGGAACTACATTTCCCTAATGGATGACTGAGCATCGTGGGAGATGTAGTTCCCAAAACATCAGGGAGCCAAGGTTGCTGACCCCTGGTCTAGCGCATCACCTATTTGCTGCAGTTTGAAGCCAATCTGGTGCTTATCTGAAAGTGATCCAGTACTTCAACCAAAGTGAGTTGACATATAGAATGTTGGCCATCGCTGTATGTTTGCCTCCCCCATCATGATCCGAGTGCACTGAGAATAAGGCAAGATGTTACACTTTGGTATTTGGCACCTAGCACCCATATTATTTATTTAGTTTTAAAGTATTTTACCAGGAAATATACCTATGAGATTTCTCTCATTTTCAAGTATGTCTTTGTGAATCCTGCCCTAAAATTAAGTTGATATAAACAGTATTTAATTGGATTAACAAGTGCCAGCAAATCACATTAGAACAAATCAGCAATTTAATAATCTGATGTGTAGCTTAGTTTTTATAGAGAACTGAAACCCTCAAAAATGTTGTATATTGATTAAAAGTTTGTATTTTCATTTATATGTTAAACCTTCGCAGCAATAGAGTTAGAAAGATATAAACTGTTATAGATTGTAGCCTATTTGTACCCTAATCTCATAATCCATCCAACAGGTTCTGAGAATTTACAGAGGGAGAAATAATTACTTTAGTTGCATAATTAGACAAACATATATCAAAAAATCTACATATTATGCAAAATCTGGTATCAACATTTCAATATGCAACTGTTGTATTTTATCTCTTTATTTTATTTATTCTTTAGCCTTTATTATTAGTATGAAACATGACATTTAATACTTTAACATCGATTTTACAAATTGCCTACAGTTTTTAGTACGTTTGTAATTGTGATGGTTTTTTAGAATTTTGTTGTATATCATTATATGTCACTTTTATAATATTTTTATGGATACTATGGATTCCTGACAAGTTACATTTATTTTAAACAATCTCACTTATAATTTACACCCATGAGTACCTGATTCTTTTATTCTGTCTTCTACCTGTGCTTTTCACAATGTGTGCTTTCATATACGTTTTCCTTTTTGCTGACGTATAATTGTTTCATGATACTCCATCCTTTCAAGAATCTCATATAAAGCTTTTCCAGAGTCGTTATTGATCGAGAGGAAATCTTTCCTTAAGATGACACATGCTGATTTCCCATTAGCTTTCTGAGCAAGATTCAAAGCACTTTAGACCCCACGTTGGTTGCAATCTATAGTCTGCTATTAATATTCACAAATTCTTAACACTGCCGTTAACCAAGAATACAGCATTTACACAACCGTGAGAATCATTCACTGTATTTTAGATGCAGTCTTGTTTATGTTTTTTTGCCTGTTTGTTTCTGCTTAGGTAATTTAGACCATCAAAACGGCATAAAAAAAATATAATATATATATAGTCAATCATTAACCACTGAACCATTGCTCACACATCATACAGATAGTACTGATTTCAAACACAAATGGTCAATTTTCTTGATGTGACCTTGTTCGTTTTAATATTGATTTGTATTAAATCTGTCTAATACAAAATATCCTCATTTATCCTTCTTGGTATTCAAGAGGGACCTGTTGTTTCTGAATAATTAGAGTTTTGAAAAATTCCAATATTTCTACTGTAGAAAATCAAGGATAAATATTCTTTGATCTCATTTATATGATTTTATATATAAAAAAAAAGACGAGGATTATTAAATTTTTTAGTATTTCGTACTACTTACATGATGTCTGCTCAGATTAGTATTGAGGTTCCTTAAATATATTTACAGGGTTATTCAGAGAGAGTGAAAAGCAGGAGAATGACTGGAGAATGAAAAATTCTAGGTCAAAATAGCCAAACCAGAAAAAATTTTGACCTAGGATTTTTCATTCTCCAGTCATTTTCCTGCTTTTTACACTCTCTGAATAACCCTGTAAATATTTAATTAAATATATTTTCAATCACTTTTTACCATGGTAATATTTTACTAAATAGTTAATGGTCAGTAAATAACATATTATTCAATCAAGTCTTGGTAATAGTTAGATTTAAACAATACACTGAATGTGGATTTCTTACCACATTTCATATATTCAATATATTGTATATATGATAACAATTTGATTTATTAGTGTCCAAATTTATCACAAGGCATTGAAAATAATAAGAAAAAAAATGTATTGTTCTCAGTTTGAAGACAACATAATATAATGGAACTTGCTCTTTTAACGTCCAGTATTTCATTCTCCTGTAAACATTTCACTCTGCATCTAGAATTTGAGAAGAGAATGTTGAAGCTTTAACTGTTGAATCTCGATCACATGAAGCCATGGTCATTTCTTAGTGAAGTAAATTGTTTGTAGCTACGTGATGTTTTCTTCATTTACTGTGGATTTTCTCTTGTTTCTTGTTACTCTTTGGATCTTAGTTTTGTGAAATGGCAGCATTTATCCGTGCTGCAATACCGGCGCTTTGTGAAAAAACCCTTTTGTCACTCCAATTTATTAATGCATTTTTAAGCCTCTAATTGTGTTTTGTTTCACACCGTATAATGGGAATAAGCACAGATAACATATTTTGTCTTATGTTTTGTACATGTTGCTGGGCTGGATGCATCTGGTGGTTGCAGCCGCTCCATCAGGTAATGGGCGCGACCCCACCGGCATGTACGCTCCTGTACTGTGTATCATTTGAAACAACACACAAACGTGAGTACACTAGGGAATCAATATGACCAGTGTCTGGTGGGCATAAACCTTGATAGCAACCAAACAGATCGACGCATCGAGATGAGAGGCTTTTAACAGTTTGTCCTGTCTTTATTTTTACCTGCCGGTTTAGCATGGATTAGCCCCTAATCAATGAGGGCGGTATTAGGTATTTCTTGTTGCATGGCCGTTGGCTTGCCTTGATATTGTACCGTCTTTGGGCTTTGCCTGTGTTGAACTGTGATCTCTTTGGGTCCTTCATTCTTGTGAATGACTTATTTGAGCAGCCCAAAAAGTCACCCTCTACTATATTAGTTTTGTGGGGGCATGGGAGATGTATAACGCTTGAAAAATCGTTTCCTGTCACTAATGTTTCTGCCTTTCTTTTTATCACATACCCTCTTAGAGGTTGTGCAATTTGTGGAATCAATGGGAAACTTTTTTTTGACTATCAAGTGTTAACAATTGCCCTTCCCTACTGCGGCTAGGGAGGTTTTCACTTTCATTATATGTTTTTTTTTATATATGTTTGCGTTTAGAATGTACTTGTCTATTAAAGTTTAAATTTTGGTAGCCGGTGTCTACCTCAATCTATTTGATTCACCCTTAAGGACCGCTGACGTACCCTGTACGTCCTGCCCATGGGTCTCCCTTAGACCCGTGGACGTACAGTGTACGTCAGCGGCGCCTAACCCCCCTCCCGCCTGATACTTACCTCCCTCGCTGGATCCCATGCAGATCTGTCAGGGAGGAAGCCTTCCCTCCTCATTTGCATGGGCCGGCGAGCTTGATGACGTCACCACGCTGTGTGGTGACATCATCAACAGGCGCCCCCATTGAAATCAATGGAGGGGAGGGGGGCTCCTTCTGAGTTGCCAGATCGCGTTTTGGGGCTAATTGGTGCCAAAACGCGATTTGAACCTGGAGGGGGGCTGACATCTTGTATGTCAGCCAAGCCTCCAGGTCCCCCCCCACCCATATTTGTGAGGATGTCAGTGGGCCAGTTAACCCTCTAGCTGCCATGTAGAGATAAGGGGATCCTAAGGATCCCCCTATCTCCCGATCTGTGGCAGCTAGATAGTCATTTTTGACATCATTAGAAAGGCCTGATCATGGCCTTTCCAATCATACCAAACATGACCAGGTTTGGTTTAAAAATACAATTTTAAAAAACAAATAAAAATAATAATAATAAAAAAAAGTGTTTTTTTTAAAAGTTTTTTTGTCTGGGGGGATTTAGTTAAATAGGACCTAGGCTGTCATCTCAAAATAATTAGCACAAAAAGGTCAGAATGAACGCAGCGCACATAGGTGAACTGGCTCAGCAGTGAAGGGGTTAAAAAGCAAAAACATGTAAAAATTGGGTATTTCTAGTCTCGGGACAAAATTTTGAAACTATTTAGCCGGGGTCTTTTTTGGTGGTTGTAGATTTTGGGGATTAAATTACGAAAAAGTGTGTTTTTACCATTTTTTTCATCATATTTCATATTTTTTTTTATAGTAAATTATTCGATATGATGGAAATAATGGTATTTCTAGAAGGTCCATTTAATGGCGGGAAAAACGGTGTATAATATGTGTGGGTTGAATAAACGAATAAGAGGAAAATTTGACCTAAACACTAACAGCGCAGAAACGTAAAACAGCAGCGGTCACTAAAGGACGGATTTGTGTAAATCCGCCCAGTCACTAAGGGGTTAAAATTCTTACCAACCGTAATAATACTTGGCTAAATTTTGGTCCCCCTCTAAGGCTAGGGTCAGACTGGTGCAGTTCGAACGCGCGTGCAGGCGCACTAAATCACGGCCGAAGTAGCAGCACATGACGGCCAATGACGGCCAATATACGCAGTACGTGCGTACAAAAGTGCGCCCACGCCACGCAACCGGCAAATGAACGCATTTTTCGCACAACGTGATACCACTAGTACTGACGTACAGAGTGCGCTGTGGCCGCATAGCAGCGTGTGTGCGTGATTAGGAGACGTCAGACGCTGCTATTGTGCGGCGTACATCACGTCCAAACAGCCAAAGTTTCCTGCAGTTTGTTGGAGCGTACCTGCGACCGTTGAACATGGCTGCTGGACCAGAGATGGACGTGGAGAGGCTGATAAGCGCTGTGGGTGAGCATCCCGAGATCTGGGACACGGCCTGCGACCGGTACAAGGATAAAGTGAAGAAGGCCAGCGCATGGGTCGTGGTGTCCCGTGTGGTGTACCCGGAGTACGATACGTGGTCCGAGAAAGAACAGCACATCCAGAGTGAGTATAAGATTATTTAATTCATAATCCCATACCTGTAAATCCCAATAATAACAATAAATAAAAATATGTAATCCTAGAGGTGAAATCTCAAATGCTCCCCAGCTGCCAGGGCACCTGACCTGCATCACTGGTCAAATAATTAGATAGAGCATCGCGATACCTGTTGCTGTATCTATTCACCGCTATGATGTCATCGTTCACATCATCCTCAAGACCGACAACTGTGAGGGTATCGACAAAATTAAAACCATCCCTGGCCCGCACATAGTTATGTAGAATGCAACAGCATTTCACAATGTTCACACAGAAATCAACCTGTACATCCAGTGGTCTATGTAAAATCCTCCACTTGTTGGTCAGTATGCCAAAGGTACACTCGACATACCGTCTCGCCCGCGACAGCCTATAATTAAACACCCGCTTCTTCACATTCAGGTGTGTCCCTGAGTAGGGCCTTAGGAGGTGTGTGGATAGGCCGAATGCTTCATCACCCACGAAGGCATAGGGGACTGTCACGTCACTGCCAGGCAATGGTGCGGCTCTGGGGATGTTCAGGGTCCCACTCTCAATTTCATTCCACAGTGTGGAGTTCCTGAACAGTGTGGAGTCAGAGTCTTTGCCGTATGAACCGACATCCACATAGACGAAACTATAGTTGGCATCTGCCACCGCCAGTAGGCCAATGGAAAAGTAATGTTTATAATTCTGATACAGTGAGCCACTGTGCGGTGGCTTCACTATGCGGACATGTTTGCCATCCACGGCTCCCAGGCAGTTTGGAAAGTTGGCTCTCTCCCAGAATCCTGCTGCAATTTCTAGACATGCCTTGTGTGTCGGTTTTGGCAAACATTGGTCCTTCATGGTCTCCCATATGGTTTGGCACACCTTGTGGACGATCTCACCAGCTGTTGATCTGCCAACGCGGAAGTTATAATGCAGATCCTTCAAACTGCATCCACTAGCGAGATACCTAGAAGACAAAACAAGAATGTTTGAATATGATCACATACCATGAACACAAGCTAATGTCACACTCATCATGTTTTGCAGCACAAGAGGCGATGAACAAATGGCGCACAGTACGCGACAACTTTATACGTGTGCAGAAGAAGCAAGCCATGGCTGCGCGCTCTGGAGCTGGTGGGAAAAAGGTCCGTGGATACATCTATGCTGAGCAACTGGCGTTCCTCCGAAGGACCCAGGAGCCGCGCAGTACCGTCAGCAGCATGGACCAGCCATCGACCTCCGGCACACAGGTACAACACATGGTGCCAGGAGGTTCTGCCAGCTGCCAGGAGGAGGAGAACCAGGGTGTTGCAGAGTCCCAACTAGAGGAGGATTCCGAGACACAACAGGTGGCAGGTACTGCAACAACGGTCAGCACCAGACCTGCACAGAGGCGAAGGGCACCAGCTACAGACCTGGAGCAGGCCATGGTTACCTTCATGGAGGCTCAAACCAACCATCCACACCAACGCTGCATGCTTGCGGACTCCGTGGACATGTCGTTCTTTAATGCCTGTATGCTCCTCCTCAACAAGATGAGCGAGGTTGAGAAGATGGAGTACCGGCACAGATCTCTGGCAATATTGGACGACATCCTTTCCCGTCCCCATCACGCAGCCGCTTACCATGCTGTGCCACAATCCACCAATGCCAGTGGATCTTCCCTCCCCAGTCAGGTGCTGTCCACCCACCCAGCCATGCCCCCTGGAGCCAGGCCACACACAGAGTCGGGGTCCAGCTCTAGCCACACCACCGGCCCTCATGACCCAGATGCTCGGCGGTATCATGATCTATGATACAGGTCATGAATATGTTTTATTTTTGTTTGTCATGTATTATTTGGTTTAACGTTTTATATATCCTGACCTTCAGTTTACAACTTTTAATATATGTCCCGAATATATTACTGTTATTTTATTTCATGTTTCATATTATATTATTATTTTGGTCTACATTGTTGTCGGAGTCATTTATGATTATGTACGTGTGATGTGATGCCTGTGTGTGTGTGTATGCATGTGACAGTGGGCATGTGACTACAGACATGATGCACTCATGTCAGGTGACTGGCAGCGATGTCATGTATACAGGTGTTTGACAGTACGTACCGCAAAGTGATGACCAGCATCTCCTCCGGTGGTATGGCGGCCCGCATTTTGGTGTCCCTCTTGGTCAGTGGCTCGCGTACCCGCAACAACAGTTCATCAAAGGAGGGGATGCACATCCGCATGTAGTTGAAAAACTTCACGGGGTCCCTCTCTAGCAGTGGCCTGTACAGCGTCACAAAGTGTCCATGCGTGGGTCTGGCAGCGTTGATTTCATGAACCCAGGTTCGCCGCTTTCTCTTCCTCTTGAGGTACAGGTACCCCATCGCAGCAAACACAAAGACATGTGCAGGATCCATCTTTGGAAAACGCCTCCATCTCAAAAATGGCTTTTTATACCCTTACCCTTATTTTTACATTTATCAATTGATTAGATTCATCGGATTTTTCTCTTTTTTTTACAGCTCCGTCATGAAATACGTCCAGAATTGCGCATCATCTGCCCGCTTAAGCGTATTCCGTGAAAAAATGCGTTCGCACGCAACGACGTACGTTTTGACGCTGGCCGTCAGAAATGCGTTCGTCTGACCCTGGCCTTAGATTTCGCACTCGTTGATCGTCATTGTTAGTACACGTTTTTTCAATGTATTTATTTTTCTTTAATATTAAAAAGCAGCGTTTCATAAAATGATTCCAGATTACTCGTCAGGAGAGCGAGGCAGTTTATTGATCAGCTACATTATTAGATTATCTGAAGTTTTCAGAAGGAATGGAACAACATTTTATTTACAAATATAGTTGTACCTCTGCTTTTCTTTCTTCAAAAGCCAGAAACTCTAACTTTTTAAATGTAGTACGCTAATCGTGTATTTTTGTCAGGATTGTAATAAAAGGCACAGTTCCAAATCGCTCAGTAACTGTTACAATGTTTTGGCAATAGTGAAATGTTTCAATCTTGGCAAAGAGCAGAGGCAAATGGATGCAAACACATTCTATCTTTTATTAGATAACAAATCCTTTTAGATATTTTGATCAATTCTTCTCAGGTTCTCAAGGATGGACTCACTTTGAGATCAATGAGATAACAATATTATGCAGTACAGCAAGAAAGGGAACAGGACGAGCATCATGAAATATAGAAACAAAAGTTACAAATTGCTCTTAATGAAATCTTATACGCCTAGTGTGAATAATCTGTTACTGTCCTCTATAGGTCTCTGAGGAAGTGGAAAGAGAGCTAAGTACTAATACAAATATATATATATATATATACTGTATATATATATACTGTATATATATATTTTTTTTTTTGTGAAAGGATTTTACCAGGAAGGATACATTGAGATTTCTCTCGTTTTCAAGTATGTCCTGGGTGGCGAGTATGTACCGTTAGGTGTCTTGCCAAGGACACTTACTGGAGAGGTTGCTCACTGGGATTGAGCCCATGACTCCACAGGCTCTCTCCATGCAGAGCAGTGACATTACCTCTACTCCACCCAGCCGGTACTATACAGCAATTCAAAGAACTGCATCCCAGAGCTCCTGTGCTACATTCCCCATATGCAGCAAGGAATTCTGGGTAGGACATGCAAATGACATCTGTCTCACTTTTATGCATCCTGGGTCTGTTATTACACAGAACCCTAAAATCAATGCTATGCCACACTGTGGCTTTGTAGCAGAGCTAAGGTTTATGCAACTGGTCAAAGTCACTCCTAGGACAGCGCTGTTTCGGGTTTATTGGACCCTCATCAGCTAGGAGCTAGGCATGATGACCAGTTGCAGTGGATGCTTGGAACCCCCCTGTAAGTATATATATATATATATATATAAATAGTCATAGATTGATATACAGGTAGATAGATAGATGTACAAATAGATAGGAGCAGTCCCCTGCACCCTTTGTCTCTGCTTCTTAGGGTGTTTGTAATTTTGTTAGTTTGATTCTTCATTGTTTGCTGTAAAGTACTGCAAAAACTGTTGGCACGATATATAATTATTAGTACTATTAATATTATACGTTGACACATAAAACCAGAATGACTACAATCAGCTTGAATATTATATATACATAGCCAAAGGAGAGTGGACGCAGGACACTTAAGGGGTTATTCAGAGAGCACCGAAATGTCACCAACATTTCGGTGCTCTCCCGTTCGCTGCATTTGGCGAGTTAAATTCACTGACCCGGTGGTGAATTCAGCATTCACCGCAGAGTCCCCGAAGTGGGGTGAATCGACCCGGCAAAAGGCATCTGAAAAACCGCTGCAAAACCGCTGGATAGAAAAACAGCCACAAAACCGCCGAACGATTCGAAAAACCGGTGAAAAACACCTAATCAATCTGAAAAAAACAAGTGCATGAAAATCCCTTGGAATAATTTATAAGGTCATGTGAATAACAATAAAAAGGTCTGTTACAGAAAAAAATAAAAACGCCATGTAAAAAAAAAAATCTGAATTAAAAGTTTTGCCGAAAAAATCCCAACAAAATCATAAAAAAAAATCAATAAATAAAGAGACTTTTCGCTGGAAATGAAGAGAATAAACTGTTGAATAAATATTTAAGAAAAACGGGGAATTTTATTTAACATTGAAACCTATGGGATTCGCCTGCTTAAACCTGTTGAATGAAACTGCCTAAAATCAGGGCATTTCACTGCCATGTCACTGCTGTTCGGTGTTCTCTCAATAGACTAACCATTGCTTCTCTATGGGGGATTTCAAAGGTCAAAGGTCACCATATTACGCTGACAATTCACCAATATTTGACAAGTTGCCAGCTTTTTGAACAGGCGGATGACCACAAAATTGTGCGGTACAGGGAAATTCACCATTCAGTGCGATTTCGTGGCTAATTCGGTGTTTTTTGAATAACCCCTCTAATCTTTAGCAAACACTGTGATATATAGATATTACAGTGATCAACGTTTCAGTCTTTTAAGGATGTTTATGAAGGAGTCCTTAAGCATTGAAATGCCCATCAATGTAAATAAAGACCACTGTGTTTGCTGTTCGACATCTCCTGAATGTGTGTTCCATTGGGTATATGTTAATGTGGCTCCAGTTTGCACTAGAGCACTAAACATTTGTTTTCGCTAGAGTGTGGGTGACCTTGGTTGATGTGCATACTGTATATATGTATTTGGAAGACAAAGTGGATTGCAAAATAAACGTATAGAAGTTAAGGGTAGCTTGGAAATGGAGGACAGGTCACAGTTCAAGATATAAATCACGGTGTGTTATCAGAGCATTAGTGTTGGTAATAATATACATAACAGGAAATAACAATGTCTCTCTGAATTTATGTTGGTGCTGCAAAGAGAAACATTAAACAAGCAGCTGAGCAATTGTTTTAGTCACAGGCATATGAACCCCTTCCTCAGGCATGCATTGTGGAGACAGGATCCTCAGGTTAGTGAATCATCAAGAGAAGAAAACATTTATTCTTATATGTTGGTGGTTTAAAATATAAATGTAAGTTCATTTCTGCTCAACGGTTTTCATATGGAATGGTGAACAATAAAATATGAAAGGAGAAATATAAGGCTGGGGTTAGACGAGCGTACTTTGTACGCCGGTACAGACGTGTCTCCCGGTGCCCGTTGCAGCATTGTGACGCTTCGACGGGCCAGCCACATGCTGTAGTGCGTGCACGAATTGCGTGTGCTACAAGTGGACTTGCTTAAAGCCTCCCCGTCGAAACATTAAAAGCGTGTTCGGCGGGGCTCCATAGGGGGATCGAGCCTTGCAGCGCTGAGCGCATTAACTGCGCTCAGCAAGGTGGCCAGACGGGCGTCAGAGTGGAAGGAACGTCCACTCTCACACACGTTCCTTCCACTCTCAAAAACGCTCGTCTGACCCAGGCCTTAGACAGTTTTTTACAATTGATTCACTGATCAGTTGGTTATTTTGTTTCAATAATGCTCGCATACAGGTTTGCTTTAAGTAGTGGTGTCTGATGACATTTTGGGATTGTGGGATATTGAAATTAAACTCTAAATAGCAAGTGCTTTATAAACTAGAACACAATAAGCTGTAATGTTTATGTAATCCAGCACATAATGGGTTACATTGCTTCATAAAGAATGAAGCAGCATTTTAAACTGTTTCAATACACCTGACAAATGTATGTTGTTATCATCAACATTATCTTAATATTTCACACAATAAAAATCGGATTGCAACAGCACTCAGAAAATAATTAAAAAGTGGGTGCTATTATTTGAGGATTATAGTCAAATGATAGTCTGTCGTACTAACAAAGAAACATAAGAAGTACAAGTAAAAGAGGACAGCACTCCCAATGAAAAAAAGAAAAAAGAAAAAAGGTGAGAAAACCTTGTGGGAAAGACTTCTTGTCTATCCACAATGATTTTCAATGTCTATTGAAGTACCTCCCAACACGTCCATCAATATACGGATTCCCACTTTCAAATATAGGGCTCCTCCAATGGTGTATGACCCTCACTTAGAATTCCTCGGACGGAGATAACCTCTTTTTTCAACTGGGGATCTTCACATCAATAAGCCCTCCGAGGAAAGAGGAAACACAATAGCACAGCCGGTTTTGAACGGGCACTCGAATGGACTTTTCACAATTGTGCCACTTACCCTTGCCAGAGCCAAACCTTGCTCAAGGGACACTCGCTCCAGGGTTGTATGGGGTCGTACAGCCCTTAAAAAAACATTTCAAATGAAGTCCACTCCGTGCAGCCAGCAGGTAAATGTGGGAAAGTGCCCACTGCTGTTTTTACATTTCTGCACTGTTTGTGGTTAGTTCTAATTTTCCTCTTACATGTTTATGGAACCCACACATATTATATACTGCTTTTCTCACCATTAAATGGACTTTCTAAATATACCACTATTTCCATTATATGGTAGAATTTACTATAAAAAAATTATGAAATATGATGAAAAAATTGAAAAAACACACTTTTTCGAAATGTAAATCTACAACCACCAAAAAAGACCCAGGTTAAATAGTTTTGAAATTTCATCCTGAGATTAGAAATACCCCCCTAGAGGTTCATCTTTGATATCATTGGAATGGCCTGATCATTTATTTATTTATAAAGGATTTTACCAGGAAGGATACATTGAGATTTCTCTCGTTTTCAAGTATGTCCTGGGTTCAATAACATTGAGTTGTTACAGAACTACAAAGTAGTAAAATGGCCTTTCCAATGATACCGAACATGACTAGGTTTGGTGTAAAAGTAAAAAAATAAAATAATAAACAAAATAAAAAAGGTTTTTTTTTAAAAAAAAACAAACAAACAAATTGGGGGTATAATAAAATAGGACTTCAATTGACGTTTTAATGTGATCAGCATAAAGCGGTCACAATGAGCTCAGCGCACAGAGCAGCGAAGGAATTAAAAAGCAAAAACATGTAAAAATTGGGTATTTCTAATCTCAGGACAAAATTTCGAAACTATTTAGCAGGGGTCTTTTTTGGCGGTTTTAGATTTTGGGGATTGAATTTAGAAAAAGTGAGTTTTTTCCATATTTTCATAATATTTTTTATAGTAAATTATACGATATGATGGAAATAATAGTATATTTAGAAAGTCCATTTAATGGCGAGAAAAACGGTATATAATATGTGTGGGATCCATAAACGAGTAAGAGGAAAATTAGACCTAAACACAAACAATGCAGAAACGTAAAAACAGTAGTGGGCACTTTCCTATTGCCAATCGCAAAACCGCCTGGACACTAAGGGGTTTAATATTATGCATACACAGTGCTCACGCAGGTATTAATTTATATGTACCAGCAATACACATTTCCTTACATGATCTCTTCTACGTGTAACATGTTTATGTGATGAATACATGGCAAGTGAATGGAAGTGGGGAAAACCAAAACAATCCAGCATTCAAACAGGCGATACAGACAGTGATCTATCTTCTGAAGGAAAACAATCTTACCATGAGATCACCGGGGACTTAATACAAATCCTGAAAAAGAACACGAGATTGAACATGAATATTGCTCCATTCATTGAGCGCACACAAGGACACACGATACGGATTGCATTTCGGTTTTCTTGATCACACATTATTGTGAGTCTTCAAGTATCCTTATAACCACAGCTCTTTGTATTGTAGAATACCGCGTATATAACTCACTTGAAATCTCAAGCCGGCACAAGAAATGCCATTACCTCATAAAGACAAAGATTGCAGCATTTCTGCGGAGAGATTATCTTACATCACTCGCAGGAAAATGTAATTTAGTCCTCATGGAGCTAGATCTTCCTGTGATATCTCTGACAGACATAAAGGATCATCTTATAATACTTGTTAAAGTGAAAGATGAAATGGCAATATATTGGGTTTGCAAGGTGAAATTGTATTGTATTTAATGCCTAACTGAAAAAGATCAATGGGTTTCTAAGCTGCTATACAAAATGCTTGAGGAAAAGTTTCCCTTTGGGTAAATGTTGTCACGCCAGGGAAGACACGTAGATTAATAATCATTGTTTAGCTCCTTTGCATTAAACATATTTTTGAGAGGTGTAATTCTATACTATTTTCCTCATCCTGTAACTTTTAAGGGACAGTCTGCTCATCCTGGTCAGGATGTGAGGAGTATCCCCCACCCTGCTGCCCCGATCTGGCTAAAACTCTGGGGGAAGCGAAGGAGTTTCCTGCACCCCACCCAGTGTCACCAGCAGCCAGAATTTAGAATTTCCCGGTTGCTGGGCACTTGTTCAGTCACTAGTGACATCAGCATTCAGAGAGTGAGCTGGCGTCACCCTCTCTGAGACCACCCGCTGTAGTGAGCATTCTCAGGCAGCTGATGAATCGGATCTTCGCATGCGTGCACAGCTCCCATCCATCGTTTTGTGCAGGGTAGTTAGTTGAGAAAAAGGGTCTCCCCTGACTACCTGGATTTTGACTGAGGAAGGCACAGGAAGTGCAGAAACGCGTCTAAACACTCTGTATTGTTGTTTTTATTACTCCTAAGATATTTGTGTTTTTTCCTCTGTATTTCTTATGTGTAATTCAATAAATTAGACTTTTTAATATTTTAAGGCCTACCCTATTATTATTCTAATTTACACTAGTATTTTTAGATGTACCCTGTCATATTTTAGTGCGGCATATAGGCCCAACCAGCCTTTTTGAGCATACTACCAAATACTGTCTGAAATACTCTCGATTTACTGATTGTATTTCACCAATTGCCTTGCCTTGCGCCACTAGGACTTCCTTTGTTTTCTCTGTATCTATAAGCACATTTTGTCGAAGTTTTGTGCACTTCCTAGTGGAAAGAATAACCCATCAATACCACATTTCAATTCATTAGCGCACACTTTGCTTTTTAGGCTCTGTAGCCTGGTGTTAATCTTGGGGTGTGTTGGCTCTAAGTCGGTAGTGCTCCCAGCATTGATTTTGGGCCTCAACCTTTCCTTTATCTATTGCAATTTCACTTGCCACTCATCCCATTTGGAACTCTCTCTATAGCAGCTTCTCTCTGTCCTATTATGCAGACCCACGAAGGCCCGTTTCTTTACTTTAATGGGAGTTGACAAAATTTAGGTTGTTTGCTTGTATCCTCTAGGAGAGACTTATCTAGGTGCACCTAGTACCCTATGTGGCATTTATCCTGCTGACTGGAGCCACAGAGAGTTTTTATCCTTTCCTTGGTTCATCTTTATGTTGTTCTGGTTTCTTTAGTTTCCAATAAAAGTTAAGTTTTACTTTCAAGATCCTGTCTCAGTCAATCAATATCCTTTGTTCTATCCATGTTCCAGGGTTACCCCCATTTCTGTTGCTGGATATTAACTGTCACTATTCCTGCAGGGGTTTCCTTTTGTGCTTCTACTTATTTGCCTGCTTGAGTATAGACCATATATTTCCAATTAAAATTGAAATATGTTTACCCATGCATCACTAAATTAAAATTAAATTGTCAAACTAATCAATACTGGTCGTATGATGCACAGATTGTGATCCACTGCCTACTGTCAGTGCAAGCTGGATGAAACTGGGAACAAATAAATCCCACTTTCTTTACACAGGCCATGCAAGATTGCGTGCACTCTAGGGCTAGGGTTCTCGCTAGTGTCCATGGAGTCCTATGGACTCCAGGAGATGCTGCAAGTGCTGGCAAATGGTGCCACTGTCCATAGCTGTTAGCGACTCTATTATTTCAAGTTGCTGACATAGCTGCTCAACTGTAATAGACATTCACTAAGGGTTAACATCTCCTGCCGCCTATACCCATTGACGTCTCCTTATTACTGGCTCAGCCCTGCGATGTCAAATTGCTAGCGAAGAAAAAAAATTGGCAATTGCTGACTTTCTTTGTGCCAGATAGCATGGGACCCATGAAGAGAGCTTCATGCATTCCAATTCTAAAAATCATTAGCACATTCTGAGATATAGTAAGATATCGCTCTGCTTCATCCCTGAAGATCATTCTACAGCGCACGATACAGAATAAAAAAATATCAGTATACTATAGGTAATGCTGGCTGTGATCGATTTAGTACAAATTCATTTTTACAGGCTCCACACAATTGACCCTTAAGTAACCTTAACAACATCCACAGTATAGGAAATCATATTTACCAATAAAATATTTATAAGCGTCACAGGCAATATGTTAGATTAAGGAGAGAGGTAATATATATTCAACGCAAACACAAGCTGGGAGAAGAATATAATTGACATATTTATATGTGCTATGTGTATGCGCTACGTTAAACCTTGTTTTAGGGGTTTGCATTTTGTTGTTTGGGTTTTATTTGCTATTTGGAGAAAAGAATACAAAACACGGAAGCATATTCAGATTTCACCTCTTACTGGTTATTTGGAGACTATGCTCTCCTGCTGCTACTGAAATATACAATGTTTCACTAATTGATTATTTGATTAGAGGAGACCTGATACAGTATCTAATGTGAGTTATTACTGTAATTCTGAACCATGTCGTGTCATACATTTACATTCGCTTCTTTTGACTTAACTTGTCTTCTGACCTTGAACGCATTTCGCATTCGCGACCTGTATTATTCCTTCACTGTTTTAGATTTTGTTGCTATTCAGAATATTTGCTCCATAACATACTATGGATGTACTAATAATCCTAAATCAGGTGTCCGCAAGCTTGGTCCTCCAGGTGTTTTGTAACTTTCGTCAGGCTCACTCAACCTAATGAGTAACTGAACATCATGAGAGATATAGTTCCAAAACAACCAGAGGCCTGAGGTTGCTGAACTCTTTTTCAAAGGGACAATCTACTCATTTTGACCACTTTATAGTCAGTTGTCAGGATGTGAGGAGTGCTCCCTCAGCTCCCTTGAACTGGGGAAATTTGAGGGTGAAGAGGAGGACTTTCCACCACTCCACCCAACATCACCAGCAGCCGTGATTTTTGAATTTCCCAGTTGCTGGTCACCAGATTGGTCACTGGTGATGTCGAAAACAAATGCGCAGCCTACCACAGTGGGAGCCTCGTCTCGCCGTGATGTACGCTAGAAGAGGGATGCTGATATCTCCATAAACATCCAGAGAAAAAGAAACATCAGGACCTCAAGCAATGAGCAGTGCAGGTAGGAGTATATTCAATTTATTTGGGGGAAGCAATCCCATAATACAAGGTATGACGTTTTGGCCCAGTGGCCTTAATCATTCCCCCAAATAAATTGAAAATACTCCTACCTGCACTGCTCTCCACTTGAGGTCCTGCTGTCTCTTTTTCTCTGGTCACTGTTGATGTCAGCATGTAGACACTGTGCCAACATCATCCTCTCTGAAACCAATAGCGATAGCAAGCAGAGAGGCAGCCGGTGGACCATATCTACACATGCACACAGCTCTGATCCATCATTCTGTGCAGGCACTGTGGAATTTACGTATGTAAAGTGTGCAAGTCCAATAGTGGTGCACAATTTTCAGTTCCTACGCCACACAGGTTGCATAGGTGTGCAAATTATGCAGAAATGGTGCAGGGACTTCCGGGGTTCGGGAGTCCCTGACCTGAAGAGGAGGAACTGCACACAGCGTGGGACAAAAGATGAGAAAAATCACAGAAAATATATAAAAAAAACATAAAAAAATAATTAAGATAGATCTGCCCAATTATTATGGGCAAAAAAAAGGGAAATCTATTTTTCAATAGACAATCCCTGGAAATGGATACAAAGGATGGTGTCCACATTTCTGCAATCTATGATTTCTCAGCATCAGAAAAAGAGCATCGGGCATTCCTAGAATGTCATTGAAAATGAGCACGACCACTTGGTGACAAATCTAATTAAGTATTTAGATGAACAGTATGTTCAACATTACAGCTTCTTGCTCTTTTTTTGGGAGGGGATGATAGGGATTTGGAACACTTTAGAAGCATAATCAAATTTCAGGTTTTTGAGAGTACTCAGAGATTGTGCTCTCCTGTTACGAGGGATAGGCTTACTGCCTGTCCTGATTGATTCTTTAATTAGATGGCACCTGATACATCATCCTAAAGAGAGTTATTGCTATAACTCTAAATACCATGCTACATCCTGTGCAATCTTCAACTTTTAAAGGTACTACTAATGAATACAATTCTTAATCACGATCTTTACTTCTTCTAAAGGACTTTAAGAACTAAGGGAATGGTATATTTGATATTGTATAATTTGTTTTTGCATATGCAGTTAACGATGTCTCTTTAAATATTGAAGAAATCAGGACGAAGTCTTCCTTTTTTGTCTTTCAATTTTCTGTTTTGGATGTAACATTGTAAATAATTCCGTTTCAATCTTCAAAGAGAACGACAAGCTTTGGCTCATAATCACCTATCATAAACTACATTGTTTAAAATTTTAGGAAGGTTCTTGCAAGGAAGGTGCACAACAATTTAATAATTTATAATGAATGAATTTCATGCAGATTTTATTTACTAAAATGCATGATTTATCTCCTATAGATAAGTAGGTTTTTGTGCGATTTGCATATTTAAGCTAAGCTTAGAATATTGATATGTTGTGCTTTAACCTCTTTACTAGCATGACCGCGTGTACATGATCATCAGTTGCATGCACAGCAGCCCAAGATTGTGTTAACACGATCTGGGGCTATGATGTATCATTGCACTAAATTATTGCAAATAAAATTCTTTCACATTTGAGCTCCAGAACATGCCCTTAAAGCTTTGGCATCTTAGGCAATATATCCAAGGTGGTAACATTTTTTAACCAGCCAGGAATGTGTCTAATGATATCTCACCAGCTGATCCTGCATGGTGCCCTGAACTGCAGTAACTCATTTTGGCCAGCAGATGGCATCAACAGCCTGCCAAATAGGTTATTATAGTAGGGAATACATTGAGAATATTCCCAAACTTTTCTTATTGTACAAATAATTCAAAATGATTTTTAAAAAGAAACACACTTGTCTCTGACAGTTTTTATTTTTTTGTAAAATTACTTGACACTGAAGGGGTTAAAGGAAAAGAAAGCCTAAATACTTAAATAAAATAAATCATAGTTTTTCATATTTTATGTTACTAGAAACAACGTTCTGATCTATTGCGTATCCAATGATATGAGACAGACCATAGGGCTGACTGATGGGTAAGAGGTGAAGCATGAGATAAATGGTTTGCTATAGAAAGACTTGATTTACATTTAAATTGAGGTCATTGCATACAAAGCTACTGTTAACTGAAACATAAGCCACATAATGAAAATACATTTAGCGATACTGTGTCTACTAAGACTTGAGTTACTAAAATACATTATTGGTCTCCAGCAATCATTTGTAAGGTGTTAAGCAAATGTGTAAATACTGGATGCTTTGCCATTCCCTTAGCCTTGTTATAGGCTTTTAAGGCATGGAAATAAAACTAGATTTTTAATTTATCGAGTGTAGCATTTGGGCAGTGGGGGTGCATTGCACACCATTTTACAATTTTTATGGCGTATCATTTGTAGGCTGTCAGGTGGACACCTGTTCTAGGTCTTCAGTTAATAGTGAAGAAGAGTGATAGAACTGGTAAAACAAAGAAATATTCCAGTTTTGTCATTTCATTATCCATGTGAAAATATATGGGTTATTCAGAGAGCACCAAATTGGCCACAGAATTGCACCGAATGGTGAATGTAACCGTACCGTGCGATTTCCTGGCCTTTTGGCTATTCAAAAAGTTGGCAATTCACCAAGTATTTTGTGAATTTCCAGTGAAGTACTGTGACCATCGTTGACAGTGTAATCCCCATAGATAAGCAACACTGAACAGCAGAGAAATGTCAGTGAAATGCTCTGATGTTCAGTGGTTTCATTCGACAGGTTTAATCAGGCGAATCTCATAGGTCCCATTTTTAAGAAAATCCCCGTTTTTCTTAAATACTTATTTAACTGTTTATTCTTTTCATTTGCAGCAAAAAGTCTCTTTACTTATTAGGATTTTTTAGGCATTTTTTTGGATTTATTTGGCAAAATTTTTAATTTAAACTTTTTTTTTTTACATGCCATTGTTTTTTTTTGTAACAGACCTTTTTATTGTTATTGATAGGACCTTATATATTATTTCATGCACCTTTTTTTTATTTAAAACGCCTTTTCAAAGATTTTATTTTTGTATGCTTGGAAGGTTAGTTATCTTCGAAATCAATATTAATGATAATATAGGGACATAACGGTGTAAACTGATCTGATATTATCCTCTCCTTGTACCCACAACCCCCACTCGTCTTCGGGACTTTTCCTGAGCTGCCCCCTATCTATGGAACTCCCTTGCAACATTCAACTCTCTCCACACATCCAGTCTGTCAAAACATCTCTCAAAATGCTTTAGAGGGGCCTATCAGTTCACTCCATAGTCCTCCCCATTGTAACTCCCCTGATCTATTTCCCATACAGCGACCGTTGCTTCTCATACTGAGCTGAAATAGCCTCACTACTGCATGTCACGCTTAGATTGTAAACTCACTTGAGCATGGTCCTCTTTCCTATCATGTGTCAACCTTACTTGTTAATCTTCTGTTTGCTTCATCCTACCCATTGTGCAGCGCTGTGGAATATGTTGGCGCTTTATAAATAATTGCAATTGTAAGTGCAGCATTTTTTTCACCCTCAAATTGTTACAGTATGCTCGAGTAATCTCTTGTTACAGCCTGGATTCTTGGAGAGGTGCAGTCCTCAGTAATAAGGGACCAACAGGCTTTTCTTGGTTTGTAAAAATAAAGTCTACGTTGGTGTGATTCCGTATCTCAGATAGCGTTTTGCACCCTACCTGCTCCATTAGGAGCACTTCAGTTGCTGAGAAACTTTCTATAGCATTTATCTAAAGCACATCTCTGCAGAGGGCTGAAATGCTTTCCACGAAAGGAAGTAATATAATTTAAACTAAATAAAGGGGAAAAATAGAGATGGACTCCATGGTGTGCTTTCTCGATAAAAAGTCAGTAACCAAATTGACTTTTTAGGAAAGAAAAATGTGACAGAAGAAATGGCAAAGATGACATATTTCCCAACTCCCATTTTAGGGAGAAGAAACATTTTAGATGTATTTTCATAAAACAATTATAATTATTATAAATTGATGTTAGTAATGGATAACATAGAGGTTATATATATATATATGCATATTTCCATTAACTGTGATTAACCCCTTCAGTACCGAGATCAAGATATCTTGGTCTTCAAAGGCACCATCTGGTGCCCCAATATCGAGATATCTCGATCTGCAGCCCAAAAAGCTAATTAAATTTGTTTGCTGCAAACAAATTTATTTGCTTTTGGGCATGCAGAAGGTGCCCCCAAAGTTTTAGCCCTGTGGGCCCAATGCTCAAAGAGCTAAAGCTGTGTAAAATTCACTGATGATGCACTGACATCTGACTTTCAGCAGCCCATGCAGGGAAAAAAGAAAATCGAGCTGCAGCTGTAAAGACTATAACTCAATTTGGCAGTAGATGGCACCATCTACTGGCCAAAATATGTTATTTACAGTGAAGAAATGTACTGGGAATATGCCCAAATATTTCTTACTGTATAAGTAATTAAATTGATTTTACAAAAAAAAACACTGGTTTCTGACAATGTTTGTTTTTTTATAAAATCCATTAGTAGTGAAGGGGTTAATTATTTTATTTGCTTCCAATCACAATTATCAGGCATGCTCCATTTATATGCTTTTATTATAAATATATTTATATCCTTTTTTTTCCCTTGTTGTACAGTTGTTTTAACCAATTGACCATTCATATCACAATTGCACAATTTGAAGACATGTTTAATGTTCTTATAGAATGTTTACAGGTGATTTGCGCCATCACACTTTGCATTTTTGCATATTTCTCATATGAGAGGTGTCAGACAATTGGATGCTTTGGGTGAAAGACACTTTTCATTTATTGCATTTGAATCATATCCCAATGAAACGATTCTCATGTTAAAACTTAATCTGTCAATAAATGTTTTCTCAAAACTTATATGGGGTTAGTAAGAAAAAAACGAAATTCGGAGCACTTCGGCCAAAGACTGACTAGGTGACTGCCGAAGACTGCCAAACTGACAGCCAAACCTCCGAACTGCAAAAAAAAAAGAAACTCTACTATTCTTCTAATAAGTGTTTAAACCAATAAAAATGCATTGAAATGTGTATAAATAAAAAAAGATCCTATAAAAATAAAAAAAAAGCCTTTTAAAAAAAATTGTGAATCAAAAATTTTGTCAAAAAAATATAAAAATACATAAAGGTGTTTATAAAAATAAATAAATTAAAGGACGGTTTGCTGAAAATTAAAAAAAAATATATATTTTTTTACATTGAATCATATGGGATTCGCCTGTTTAAACTTCTCAAACTGAATCACCGAAAATCGTGGCATTTCACTTACACTTCGTGCAGTTCAGCGTTCTCTGAATAGATTAACCAACTTCTCTATGGGACAATTTCACTGCTGCCAAAGATCGTGGAATTGTGGTGAACTGTACCGTTATTTGGCAAATTCTCAGCCTAGTGAATATACAAACTGACACGAAATTGCACTACTTGCGCTACTCGCTGGCAAGTTCTTCGCTTTCGGAATAACCCTTATATAATAAGAAAACAATGTTGTTTTTCATTTTTCAATAAGAAGTGTTAAAACTGAGGGCTAGATTCCAATCATTGGTGCAAGCTTAAAAAGAGCCATTGAGTTCTATGGTCTTGCTAAGTATACCAAAGGTTTGCTTATGTTTGCAGCAGGCATGGAATTCAACTTGGAGTTATTACACCTTTCACACAAAACGCAGTAATGAATAACTGACAGGGTTATTCAGAGAGAGGTGAAACCAGGAGAATGACTGGAGAATTGAAAATTCTAGGTCAAAATAGCCAAACCATAAAAATTCCTCCATTTATCTCACCTTCCAAAATTGGCTATTTGGTCTAGATTGTTCATTCTCCTGGCAATTCTCCTGCTTTTCACCTCTCTCCGAATAACCCTGTGAATGTGCTGCATTCTACAAATGTAGATGTAGATTTCTAAATTTGTTGCACTCAATCCCCTCTACAAAGAAAACAACAGTTACGTCACAGAGCAAAATTAGAGATCAAAGGTATTCTGTCCGAAGATCAGATTTATAAGTTCCACCATTATGGTAGCATTTTTTAATTGAAACCTAACCCTTTGACTTTTTGCTTCTTCACTACCAAGCTAAATCTGTCAGAAACCAGTGTTTTTCTTAAAAATTGTTTTAATTAATTATACAGTAAGATGTATTTGGGAATATGATAGAAAAAGAGCCTTTGTCTCTGGCGCCACCTAGAGGTGGTTTCAATAACCAGTATCAGCTGTTAAAAAATAAATGTATAAATGATATACGAAACCTCCACAGTAAATTTGAATAGGTGGAAAGGACAATATCTATATCGAATCAGCAGCTGTCTCTTTCAATTGGTGGTATATCCAAACCCACCAGAGGTATAGGAGAGTAGAAATAGTTGATAGAATCAACGTTTCCTCCGACAGCAGTGATTCCCTTCCCTCTGCTTACTTCTATGGTATACCTCAAATAAAGCAAATTATTTCCATAGCGTAGTAGGATGGACAACATGAATAAGGTGTAGATAAGGGGAAGGGAAATACACTCACATTTTGTTGTGTCTAAATCAGACACCAGATGTATTCAGCAGCCGGCGACATTAGAGGGAGCACCGGATCTCCCGTATAGCCTGTAAAGCCTGTAAACGCTTTTTGCTCCGATAAATTCAGGAAGCCAGGAAATAATTTAAGACTAATTTATTAAATAAAAAGTGAAATATAAAAACGAACGAAACACCTAAACGCGTTTTGCGACCGTTATCGCTTCATCAGTAGGCGTGACACCTACAGGGGGTTGTCACCATCTGCTGGCCAAAAGGAGTTACTACAGCTCTGGTTGTGTGCAGGATCAGTAGGGGTGATGCCATTCAGACACATTCCTAGCTGGTTGTAAAAAAGTGTTAGCAGCTCGTGCATCATGCCCACAGCGCTAAACGTTTATGTGCATGTTCTGGAGCCAAATGAAAATGTTGCTCCAGTGGAACACAATATAGACTATACTCAGTATTGGGGCGCCAGGAGGTGTCTTGCAGATTGAGTATAGCTGATCTTGGCAGTAAAGAGGTTAAGGCAGCAATGTACTAAAATAGTCTTTTTCAGTGTAAATGATAAGGTTTCATTTACCCCACTAATTGATTTGTAATGAAAATGTCCTGTTTGTTGCATGTCTTTCTCCTCCAGGGTGTGCTTAATGAATACCATTTCCATATCAACTTATACTACTTTCATTGAAAAGCAATTCCAGATCAGCTATTCTTTCCCTACTTTATTTAATTACATGATCGTTTTGACTTCCACCCATTAACTTTGAATTATATTAATTGTGTTCTTTAATTCTTATTTTGTACCTTTTTATGTATTTACATAGATTAAATGAGAACTTTTATTTATGTGCATTCAACATGTAATCATTGAGAAAATTATATATGTAATATTTATAAATATATATAGATATATATAATTTATTTTGCTGTTCTTCCATAAAAGACCTTTTTCATGTCACATAAACTTTTCTTTTAGAGTGCCATCTGTTTCAGAAAATTTCCAGTACCATTACGCAATCTTTACTTTTTATAATGATTAGAAGAATGATAGAACTCAAAGGTTTAGTGTTACACCTTTTATAGGTCTTTGTGACAGAGAATACACTTTAGATTTTCTCTGATGTCATTAAATAGAAGTGTCTCGCTTTTCATGCTTGCTTTTTTTATTTTAAAGGAATGAGCTTCAATGCCTCTTATTCTATTCTTCCCTGTGTCTTTTTCATTTTTACGAAGGCAACAATCTGAAATCACGGGCTTTCTTCAGCCTCTCATTACCAGTTTCACGTTTTTTTCTCTTTTACTGTATAGAAAATTAAATGCATTATTATAATAATTACAAGCAAGACACTGATAACATTATAGATTAATGTTTATTTTTTTGTGTCCCTGAAATCTAGTTTTAGTTTTGCTGTTAACCCTTTCACTAACAAGTATTTTTGATGAATAAAATATTCTCAGAATATCTGTTGGAAACAGTGAATGCATAGTTAACCCCTTCACTCCCAAGCTATTTACCAGAAAAAAACATTGTCAGAAACCAGTGTTTTTTTGTAAAATAATTTTTAATTAATAATTATAAAGTAAGAAATATTTGAGTTTATACCCATTGTATGTCTTACTGTAAATACCGTATTTTTCGCTCCATAAGACGCACTTTTCTCCCCCCAAAAAGTGGGGGGAAAAGTGGGGGCGTCTTATGGAGCGAATACTGAGCGGTGCAGTGTTCGCTCCCTGCGAGCGTACAAAGCTATGGAGCTTCGGGGCTCGCCTGGGGGTACCACGTCACCAGCCGAGTTCTCGCGAGATCGCGGCTGGTCACGTGGCTCCCCCAGGCGAGTGCCCAAGCTCCATGGCGCCGGAGGCTCGGAGGGAGCCGAACACAAGGCGGCTGCGGCAGGAGGTGAGCTGGGGACATTATCCATGAGCTGCTGGGGCATATCCATGAGCTGGGGCATATCCATAAACTGGGGGGCATATCCATGAGCTGCTGGGGCATATCCATGAGCTGGGGCAAATCCATGAGCTGGGGCATTATCCATGAGCTGGGGCATATCCATGAGCTGGGGCATATCCATGTGCTGGGGCATTATCCATGAGCTGGGGCATATCCATGAGCTGGGGCATTATCCATGAGCTGGGGCATTATCCATGAGCTGGGGTATATCCATGAGCTGGGGGCATTATCCATGAGCTGGGGCATATCCATGTGTGAGCTGGGGCATATCCATGTGCTGGGGCATTATCCATGAGCTGGGGCATTATCCATGAGCTGGAGCATATCCATAAGCTGGGGGGGCATATCCATGAGCTGCTGGGGCATATCCATGAGCTGGGGCATATCCATGTGCTGGGGCATTATCCATGAGCTGGGGAAAATCCATGAGCTGGGGCATTATCCATGAGCTGGGGTATATCCATAAGTTGGGGGGCATATCCATGAGCCACTGGGGCATATCCATGAGCTGGGGCATATCCATGTGCTGGGGCATTATCCATGAGCTGGGGCATATCCATGTGTGAGCTGGGGCATATCCATGTGCTGGGGCATTATCCATGAGCTGGGGCATATCCATGAGCTGGGGGCAGTATCCATGAGCTGGGGGCAGTATCCATGTGCTGGGGCATATCCATGAGCTGGGGCATTATCCATGAGCTGGGGCATATCCATGAGCTGGGGCATTATCCATGAGCTGGGGCATTATCCATGAGCTGGGGCATTATCCATGAGCTGGGGCAGTATCCATGAGCTGGGGCATTATCCATGTGCTGGGGCATTATCCATGTGCTGGGGCATTATCCATGAGCTGGGACATATCCATGAGCTGGGGCATTATTCATGAGCTGGGGCATTATCCATGAGCTGGGGGCATAGCCATGAGCTGGGGGTATATCCATGAGAGGAGCTGGGTCAAAATCCATGAGAGGAGCTGGGGCAATATCCATGAGAGGAGCTGGGGCAGTATATCCATGAGAGGAGCTGGGGCAGTATATCCATGAGGGCATTATCCATTATTACACTATTTTGATTCAGAATATTTTTTTTCCTGTTTTCCTCTTCTAAAAACTAGGTGCGTCTTATGGTCAGGTGCGTCTTATGGAGCGAAAAATACGGTAACCTATTTTGGCCAATAGATGGTGCCATCTACTGCCAAACTGAGTTACAGCCGTTTGAGCGGCTGGTCTATTTTCTTCTTTCTCCCTGCATCTGCTGCTGAAAGCCCAATATTTCAGAGCTTTCAGCAGCTGAATTTACAGTTTTGGCTCATTGGACATTATGTCCACAGGGCTAAAATTTTGGGGGCACTTTCTGCAGTCCAAAAGCAAATTAAATTTGTTTGCAGCAAACTAATTTTATTTGCTTTTGGGCTGCAGATCAGTATATCGAGATATCCCCATATCTGGGCACCAGCTGGTCCTTTTGAAGCCCGAGAGATCTCAATTAGGGATGAGCCGAACACCCCCCGAGTTCGGTTCGAGCCCGAACCCGAACTTCCCATTTGTTCGGGTCTGAACCTGAACCCGAACCCGAACTCCCATGCAAGTCAATCGGTCTGAAAATTCGGTGTTTTAGAGTGCCCTCCAAGAGGGCATATATGCTACATATTTGCCATAAAAGGTGTATGGGGGTCCTGGTAGTGCCCTGGGGGACAGGAAACAAGGACAAAAAGTAAAAAAAAAAATGTTTTTGAAGGGACAGTGAGTTTTCCATGAAATAAGGGTTAAAAATAAAAACCAAAAATTCCTTCAAATATCGTGCCTAGGAGGTTCCCATAACCTGCCTGTGAAGTGGCGGATTTCTAGGATGTATAGAAACACTTAAAAACAAAAAAATGACGTTTCATATGACGGTAAATGCTTTTCCTTTAATCTATTCATAAACAACTGCTTGGGGCGGCAGCCTGTATGAAAAGACATTTAAGGCTAGGGACAGATGAGCGCATTTTCTGCGGCCACCGTCAAAATGTACGTCGATGCGTGCGCACGCATTTTTTCACGGAATACGCTTAAGTGGTCAGACGATGCGCAATTCTGGACGTATTTCATGACGATGGGGTGAAAAGTTTGAACGTTATGTTGGCCGCACACTAGCAGCGTCTGACATCTCCTAATCACGCACACACGCTGCTATGCGGCCGCAGCGCACTCTGTACGTCAGTACCAGCGGTTTAACGTTCTCGAAAAAATGCGTTCATTTTCCACTTGCGTTGCGCGGCCGGACTTTTGTGCGACCGTACTTCGTATATTGGCTGTCATTGCCTGTCATCTGCTGCTAGTGCGGCCGTGATTATGTGCGCCAGAACGCGCGTTCGCACTGCCTCAGTCTGACCCTAGCCTTAGGATGCGCAGAAAAAGTTTACAGGGTTATCCAAAGAGATCCGAATTGCTTGAGAAAGGTAACCGAACGCTGAAAATCAGCGTTCGGTTACCTTTCCTGATCATTCGGCTATCCAGAGAGCAGGCAATTCGCCAAATCCTGGCGAATTGCCTGAACATACGGTGCCTGTTCGGTGCCTGTTCGAGGGCAGTGAAATCCCCATAAAAAAGCACTGCTTCGGCTATTCAGAGAACACAAACCAGCAGTGAAAGGTTCCCGAAATGTCCTGTCATTTGGTGGTTTAATTCGGCAAATTTATTCAGGAGAATCCCATAGACTTCAATGTTAAAAATATTCCCGTTTTAATTCAATATCTAATAAACCGTTCATTATAAAATTCTGCAGCAAAAAGTCTCTTTATTTATAGATTTTTTAGGATACTTTAAGCATTTTTCTGTTTTTCTTTTTTTTTTAAAAAGTCCGATTTTTTTTTTTTTTCAGTTTACTTATTTTTTTTGTAACAGCCCTCTTTATTATCATTCCCTGGACCTCCTGTGAAAATTTCAGACATTTTCGCTCAGTAGTTTCTTTGCAAACAGCGTTTCATTTTCCCAGATTCATACAAATGGTTTTGCTAATTTATTCACCTCCCTCTGTCTGTGTCACAGCTGCTTCAGCTCTGTGTGATTCGGCTCCTGTTCGGCTCCTGCTCGGGTTTTTCGAAGGTTAATCCAGATGTTTTTGCTTGTTTTCTGCGTGCATTCGGTGGGTTTTGCGGTTAGTTTTCGTCAGGTTTGCGGCAGCTTTTCCCTGCAATTCGGGGGCCCTGTGCTGTTTGCTGAATACACCGCAGGGTCACCGAAATGCAATCGGCAAAAGGAACCGAATTGAAGAGAACGAAAAGTCACCGAACGTGCGGTGACTTTTCGAATCTCTTTGGATAACCCTGTTAGTGGTTTTTTTTGGCTAAATTATTGTGAAACTTATGCAGGCTTTGGATGAAAGTAACAATAGGTGCTTTAAAATTGGGCTTTTAGCATCCCCAACAGTGCCGTCACACCGTAACCCCTCTGAGGATATGAATCTGATACAGGCGTCAATGGCAGTGCACCCATATATTGTGCCTTTAGTGCCAGGCAAAGGCTGGAAAGGCAGCAGCTGCAATGCGAGTAATTTTGCTAAACTGGCATTTAGACGCTGTGCTTGGGGATGGTTGGGACTATATTTTTTCTTTCGTTGCAGCAGCTGCGGCAACGTAATCTGACTGTGTAAATCTTCAGCTACTGGGATGATGTCACATTGTGAGTAAGGACCTGCTGGCACATCCATTACTGTAGCATCATCCCTGTCGGTGGAGATTGTAGGCAATTGCATGGCAGGACATACAGTGTGGGTAGAGACAGATGAGGAGGAGGACCTACGCAAAGTTTTGCCCCAACGGGATGTGTGGCACTTGTTCATATGTCGCCTCAAGCACGTGGTACCCAAGCGTCCGGTGTTTATCCCACGCTTCAGCCTCTGACATAGATTACAAATAGCAACGGTGTGGTCTGCTGCACATTTCTTAAAGAACTCCCAGACAGCACAGTTCCTGCATGTGTTCTTTGAGACAACAGTGCTCTGCACCGGAGCAGCTCTGACATGTGATGCCTTGGACTGGCTAGTGCTACGATTGGTCACAGAGGATGTTGTGCCTCGTGTTTGCTGTGCCTCCTCCTCCTCCTCCTCCCCCTCCTCCTCACTTGATTCCTCAGTTCGATCTGGCACCCAGATGGAGTCAGTGACCTCATCATCATCAATGTCATCTTCACCCCCTATCTCCTCGTCACTGGAGCCAACTTGGAAGTATGCTGCAGCTGCTGGGGCAACATGAGTGCCAGTTATTTGTGCGTCATCACTGGCACCCCCTTCCTCTAGGTTGATTATACTCCCTTGCTCAACCTCAGAGATTGAATCAAAGCACTGTACTTGCTGCGCATCCTCAAGCAGCATGTCACTCTCATTGTAGTCAAACAATTCAGCTGACTCCTCCGTGTGTGATAGCGAGGCTACGGCAAGAGTACCTGTGGACATGGAGGCTGCATTAGATGCTTTGGCAGCTGAGGTGGACTGTAAAGCACTAGAAGCCTGGCTGGCAGAGGACTCGGAGGATGAGGATGGCCTGGTTAGCCAATCCACCAAATCCTCTGTATGTTGCTGCTGCTGCTTAAGACGGCCAGCACCAGTTAGAAAGGACAAGCGTGCCCCTAGAGAGGATGCACCACGTCCACCACGACTAGAGATACAGCCTCCCGACACAGGGGCTGCTTGCCCTCTTATCTGTGGCTGGGAGCGTCTGCCTGTCCTTTTTGTTCTTTCAGACATGGTGAGTGATATATAGATTAATATATACAGAACTCTGATTCAACTCTGGTATAAAGATTTAAATAACTCTGGTATAACTCAGTGAGACACACTGATAGCTGGCAGCCAGTGACAAGAGACAGATCACCTTAATTCACAAATGTTTTAAAGAAATTAGTGAGCCCCAAAATACAGCGTGGTACTGTATGTATGACGAGACACAGATCACCTTAATTCCCAAGTGTTTTAAAGAAATTAGGGAGCCCCAAAATACAGCGTGGTACTTTTTGTATGACGAAACACAGATCACCTTAATTCCCAAGTGTTTTAAAGAAATTAGTGAGCCCCAAAAAAAATTGCTGGCTGTGTGACGAGACACAGAAGATCACCTTAATTCCCAAGTGTTTTAAAGAAATTAGTGAGCCCCAAAAAAAATTGCTGGCTGTGTGACGAGACACAGAAGATCACCTTAATTCCCAAGTGTTTTAAAGAAATTAGTGAGCCCCAAAATACAGCGTGGTACTTTTTGTATGACGAGACACAGATCACCTTAATTCCCAAGTGTTTTAAAGAAATTAATGAGCCCCAAAAAAAATTGCTGGCTGTGTGACGAGACACAGAAGATCACCTTAATTCCCAAGTGTTTTAAAGAAATTAGTGAGCCCCAAAAAAACTTGCTGGCTGTGTGACGAGACACAGAAGATCACCTTAATTCCCAAGTGTTCTAAAGAAATTAGTGAGCCCCAAAATACAGCGTGGTACTTTTTGTATGACGAGACACAGATCACCTTAATTCCCAAGTGTTTTAAAGAAATTAGTGAGCCCCAAAATACAGCGTGGTACTTTTTCTATGGCGAGACACAGATCACCTTAATTCCCAAGTATTTTAAAGAAATTAGTGAGCCCCAAAATACAGCGTGGTACTTTTTGTATGACGAGACACAGATCACCTTAATTCACAAGTGTTTTAAAGAAATTAGTGAGCCCCAAAAAGATTTGCTGGCACAGTGTGACAAGACCCAGAAAATCACCTCAATTCACAAATGTTTTAAATAAAGTTGTAAACCCCAAAAAAACTTGCTGGCACAGTGACAAGACACACATCACCTAAATTCCCTGATATTAGGTCGAAATGAGACCCCCCAGTAGCGTGGCAGACCGGCAGTAACAACACACACAACTATCTTCTTTGAAATCTCCTCTGAAATGCGTGCAGAATCGGCGCGTTGAAACCTTATATAGTGTGCTGTGGGACTTAGCTCTGTGAGCCCATGATTGGGCAAAATTTGCCCAATCAGGACTCTGAGCGGTGATTGGCATAGTGTTCAACCAGTCTTGCACCAGACCTGTGGTCAGGTGCAAGGCTGTAGCCAATTACGAGCTTCAGGCAGTGGGAAAATGCATTGTGGTCCATTGTGGTCGAACATGCGACGAACACCCGGAAATGTTCGGGGTACGCGATCTGCTCGAACAGGCTAAGTTCGGGTCGAACCCTGAACCGTCCGAACCCGAACAGCTCATCCCTAATCTCAATATCAGTAGTGAAAGGGTTAACAATGAAATGTGCGTTTTGTATAGCTTGTTATTCTGAAATAGTTAAAAGGCTGAAAATATTTCATCATTTTTGATCATTTTTAATTTGTGTTATATTAGCTTATCCTTTACAGGAGGTATTGCTGGGATGAAAGGTTCTAAACTCCATTTGGTGTCTTTTAGCTTACACAATATCACACAGGGTCTGCAGTATCATCATAGAGGCAGAAATTACATTTCTGTCAAATACATTTACAGGGTTATTCAGAGAGAGGTGAAAACCAAGAGAATGATTGGATAAGTTAAAATTCTAGGTCAAAACAGCCAAACCAGAAATTTTTTCCCATTTATCTCACTTTCCAAATCGGCTATTTGGTCTAGATGGTTCATTCTCCTGGCAATTCTCCTGGTTTTCACCTCTCTCTGAATACCCCAGTTTATGTTCTGAAGATAGGTAATAAAAATGGTCAGATCTCCTGCTTTTTGGGATTTGTAGTGATCATAATGGGATTATTATCAATGCAATGTCAATAAAATACTAAGAAAATACAAAATAATATCTGTATGTGGCATAATGCCTGTATATGGAAATTACAGCAACTCCTTGTATCTGTACTGTACAGGGGTTTTCGGTAATTATAGCCTTTCTATCTTATCCCTGTAAAGCATTGAGTGACCCCAGTGCTCTCCCTGTATTTTGCCCTATCCCTGACTGTTTTAATGCTGTAGTTATTTTTGTTGCATTTTTTGTTACAGTGAGTGTGGGGGCTACTCCTTGTACCTTCTTTACAGTAATACTGGGTGGCAGGAGTGAAATCTCACAGAGAATCTACTTTTAATCCAATGAGATCACTAATCTTTCATTTAAAGGGGGTATTATATGGTAATTTAAATGTTTCATTATATTTCAATGCAAGATCGCATATACACGCTTTTGGTAATGGACGTATTAATAATGGCTATAGAGAAATTGCAAGTTGGATTCAACTCTATTGCTCAGGATGGAAGAAATGCAAACAAAATAGGTAGACTTAATGACATTTTTGTAATCTGCCTCTGGCAAAGTAAGGGTCCGCGCGGGCCCCCAGGAAATCAATATCCCACCACACTATTGGAAATAGCAAACAATGGAATTGTTTGTATGTGTGTATGCATTGAGAAGAGAAAATGAGAAGCGATCTATAACATTTTTACTAGTCTAAAAAAATTTCCAGGCATAAAAATAAAAACAAGTTCACGGGAAAGCCCACGCAGCGCTGGAACACTGACAAAGGTTAGCATGCTAGACCATATTCTATGAAATGTCATTTAGAATTCCTACAAGGAACACCCGGTAATATGACATCTATGTGAAGAGGGTTAAGGTTTGACCTGTGTAACCTCAGGGCTGAGTGGACTGAACAGATTGTTTATTTTTACAGAGATAAATCCCCATGTGGAAGGTGTCATTTACTGCATTTTTGTTTGTCAGAACCTGGGAGAAAAAGCCAATCTGTGGCACTCAGCCAGCATGTAGGACCAACTCCAGCCATCATGATTTAAAATTCTCTGTGTTTGCTTTTTAAACTAGTATAACCATGGAGTTTTAGTACAAACACAAAATAATCAAGGTCCATCATAGAACTGAGATACATTCCATAAGTTGATCATTAATTTCTCTCTTTCATAGAAATAAGCGCGGTGACTGCTTTGTCCAATGGACTGAAACTTTAGGGACATATTCCGGAGCCAATTTGCAACGAATGTCAATTGCAATAAATGAAATTTGGCTGTATTCCTCCAGAATACGTACATATTGAGATCTCAATGAGGATAGAGTTAACATAATCAGTACAGTAAAGGGGGTTAACGTTTTGGTGTTAACAGTTACTTTTGAGACATTGGACTACTTTTGGTGTTGAGGCAATCCAAAGTGCAAAATGTGGATTTGATTAAGAGACATGAGATACATCTATAATCCATTCATATTTTGAGTGTTTTTCCTCTTTTGCGGTTTATACGGAATTTTATTTGCGGTGCGTGTAAGTAACCAGGTTGGATTGCCTGTGGATGCACTACAGTCAGGTCATTGGGCCGGTCATGTAAGTCCTGGGGCTTCATGTTCATGATGTACTCTGGAGCATATATCAATTTCTGAGCGCACAGGGGATTGGTGAGTGTGTTTTCCTTTGTATATATAGGAACTACAGGTATATATTTATTTTACCTTGGAAAAAGCTCAGGACAAACCAAAATGTTGATGGTAATATAAGGTGTAAATATATAATATACATAAATAGACATTTTTTCTTTTAAAAAGAGGGAACTTAGCATGCTTTCTTCAATCAACTTTAACTTTTATTATGCAGAAGAAACGGTCTCGTGCCTATTCCCTAAGAAGGCGGCTGCGAGTGCGTAGACCAAAAGTATCCAACCTGCTTCATGTATAAAACATAACAAGAAAAAAAGGTTGTCATTTGCGCTCACCACTGTAGCTCCATGCGAAAAAACACACAGAGGTTTTGGTTTACTTGAATGGACATTGAAGTGTAAGTCCACCCGCCACGTCACGGCACCTCTGGGTCAGGTGTTTACTTGAATGGCCATTGAAGTGTAAGCCCACCCGACAAGTCATGTCACCTCTAGGTCAGGTGGATACTTCTGGTCTAAGCAGCCTCCCTGATAGTTAGCGAATAGCCGCAAAACCGTTCCTTCTGCATAGTTGTATATTTTGTTGTATCCCCAGCCAGGTCATTATTGCTGCTGCCCCTTTTCGTGTTTTCTTTTTAATCCCAAAGTGGAATTGTTCATTGTGAGGGTATAAATATAAGCCCATCAATTTGCCTCTTAGCTGATAACCAGCATGGGGAAATGTGGTTGCTTAGAAAGACAGCTCTTGGTTCATTAGGTTAGGACCCACCTGACCTAGAGGTTGCCGTGAAGGGTGGGCTTACACTTTATTGGCCATTCAAGTAAACCACAATCTGTTTTATTTCGCATGGAGTTACAGTGGTGAGTGCAGATGACAACCTTTTTTCTTGTTATGTTTTATTTTAGGCTTAGGCTAGCGTCAGACGAACGCAGTCATCATGTCTTTGTCGCCGCACAGTTTATCGTCCATCATAGCATTGATTTGTGATCAATAGAGACCAACACACGAAGTATGTGCGCACCGAAGTGAGCCCGCACCACGTAGGTGGCAACGGACGCCATTTGGGCCTCGACATAAAAGGGCTACGACGGACGCCCAGAGTGCACCGCTTCCGCGTACAGCCTGTGTGTGTGATGAGGCGACATCAGACACAGCGCATTTGTGAAGTCCATCACGTTGACGCTCAGAAGTTTTTATGGTCTGGCTGACTGTACCTGTCATTTAATTTTAATTAATTTTGATTCCCATATTTCCCTTTTTTTTCTACATCCGTTGAAAAAAAAAAGGACCGTGTGGTGTCTACAGTATCTTTTGTCAGTATGTCCGTCCGTTATGCACGCACACAGAGTGCGCTCAGACTGTGTTCGTCTGACAGTAGCCTTATCTAAATATCCCCTCCTTCACCTCATTAACTATTAAATACTGTAGATTAAATAAACAAGAATCACAACGCAAAACTTTTGGTAAATGTTATATCATGGGGAAAATATAAAGAGATAAACATCTTACTTTATTTCTCCTTTTTTCCGTGCAATATCTTCAAGCAAAGGAATAAAAACAGCAGCATGTTGTTTATAATGTGCTTTTATTTGTATTCTAGTTACAGGTTATGTAAGTGGGAGTGTTCCTTTAAATGTAACCTTAGTCCAATAAAAAAAAGATATCACTACATTAGCTAGTGCTAAATAAATAAACTTTTAATTCCTAAGAGAACAGATTTCATATTTCAGCAGTATTTTAAAAAGTTTCTGCATCAACTTTGATTTTAGGAAGAAAAAATCTGGAACTTGCATGCGCTAGATTGAACATGGAGGCAAATTATGAAAGATTATCTCTTTTTCTATTTGTCTGATGGATCATTGTGAATTCTTATTGATAAGCTTAATCTATCTTTACTCGCAATAATTTTCCTCTTTCAAATCCTCACAATTCTACGAAGAAAACACAGTTTTTAATATATTAACTCGTAATAAAGGAAGAAGAACTATCGATTCTGCTCTGTTCCATAAAGCAGCGAAAGAAAGTAATTTTGCCATAAATCGGTGCTATTTTGTTAGCATAAAAAAGAACATAATTCATTCAATTTATTCCAAAATATTATATTTCACAAGTCGCATAGAATATGATTTTTTTCTTTGAGGAGTGTAATAAAAGATCATTGATGAAATAGGGCTCATTCAATTATTACAAGCGTGAAAGCCTAAACTTTCCTGAGATATACACTGGAATGATATAAAATGACACTTCCCGGACACATCAGTAGCACAAAATGCCCTTTATTGATTTTCATATCATGTTCTTCATTGTAGAAGGATTCTCTTGAGAACTATACTTCCCAGCAGGAAAAAAATTGACTTTCCTTTTGGATGAATTTAGGTCTATTAACGTTGCCTCAGTCAGAGACAGTGTCATCTTCATTCTATTGCTTTGCCGTTGAAGTGTCTATACCCTTCTACTCCAGTGTCCTATTGGAAGCTTGAGCAGGTCATAGGAATTACTGTGTTTTTCCTTTGAAAACTCTGTTTACATCAGAATGTGGTTTATTAATAATGGAAGAACAAAAAAAATCTGTTATAAAGAATTAAAAATCATCCGTATCATAAAAAAATATGTATTGTACGTTCAGTTTACAAAAGCAAGTAATGGAGGCTAGTCTACAGGCACAGAAAAGATATAAAACACAATGGGCCCTATTACATTCTTCACGCAAAAACACGCGCGCAAAGCGTGAATTTTTGCGCGAAGCGTTAAACGTTACTGCGCGTAAATCAACGCTGGTATTACAATCCTCGTGCATTTTTTCATCCGTCAAAAAATAACACGCGTAAAACGGACGCGCAAAAACGCGCGCTCAGCAACGTTGCGTGCAGAAATCGGTGTGCGGACTGTTTTTTTCACGCGATTTAGCCAATCAGAATTAAGAACCACAATTGTCTCACGTTAAGATTTTGCGCCTATCAAAGTCAATCTGCACAAAAAACACACAACTTCTCAAATTTATTGCTTTGGTATGTGTAGAATGTGTAACTATACTTTGCTGCGTATTTTTTTTTTGGGCGGGTGTATTTGGTTTCGGCCAGGTTGATAGAATTTGCCGTTAACACCAGCTTTTAGGAGTTGCTAAAATTATGCGCGCAAAGGCTGTGCGTTACAAACTGCGCATATATTGTAATACCATCCGTGTACCAGCGCACAAACGCATTTGCGCTCACAATGTTAAGTATAGGACGCGCAAAGTACAGTAAGCTCGCGTAGCATTCGCGCAGGTTCACCCGCGGTAGACGATTACGTGCGATTGTTGCGCTGACATTGTAATACGACATTCAGCGCAAAGGGTTTTGCCCCTCGCGTTAATGCGTTTTTGTGCAGGAGCAAACGTATGCGCGAAGATTGTAATAGGGCCCAATATATATTTATTTATATGGTATGATATATGCAAGGATTATAAATGATAAATGGATCGGAATTTTCAGCTTTTCCAGACTGAAACATTGATTTTACATTGAAGATGTTGATTTGGGTCGTTCATTCTATGTAATGGGGTAAAAGCAATACACTATTTTCAAATTGTAGTCCTGTGATTGTGTTCATTCTCTGGATTTTGTATTTCTTTATATCTAGATTATATATTTTGCCATAGAAATAGACCTCTATGCAGGTCCGGCCTGTCCATGGGTCCAGATGGGGCCCTTGCTCCAGGCGGCATTTTGGCAGAGGTGGCATTTTGTGATTTGTTCATACACACAGCGCACGATACTGTGAGTTTTATTGCCGTGGTATGCGTGGGTATGTTTCGATGGGTGTGTTTTTTGGAGTTTCAGCATTTCATCCTTAAACCAGGCAGCAGTGTCTTGGGTCGGCCCTGCCTCTATGTCATGGATAACTCTAGCAGATGACTTTAAACGTGATTCTTTTAAGGCAATATTTCTAGAATATTCTAAAGTTGTGATGATCTTACCTGCACACACCTGTCTTAGTCTTTCCTGGGTTCTGGTGGTAAGTATCTTTACATTTACCAGCACATTGAAACCTTAATTCACATTGATCTAGGACAGTGGTTCCCAGCCGCGGTCCTCAAGTACCCCTAACAGGCCAGGTTTTAAGGATTCTCTTGGAGAAATGCAGACTGAATCCTGCAATCACTGAGCAGCAAATCATATCACCTGTACTGTGCTTCACATATCTGGAAAGTCTGACCTGTTAGGGGTATTTGAGGACCGCGGTTGTGAACCACTGATCTAGGATTAGTCATCCTTAGACAGACTTCATTCATCTAGTACTTTTTTCTTATTATTTCTCTTCCAAAAATAAAATTTGTTCTTTTTTTGTTTCCTTTCACGTGTTCATCAGTACTGTGTTCCTTGATTTCTCATTATTATTTTTTGTTGTCGGATTTGCTATAGATTGTATTATATTTTGCTTTTGTTGTACTTTTACAAATGTTAAAGGAACAAGGGAGCCAGCTTGACCAAATCATTTCAGTTAATTGCTTATTGTGCATATATTGAAAAATAATGAGCACGGCCAAGAAGTATCAAACGAGGCAAGGTTCAGGATGGCTTACTACAGCGATCATACCAAAGAAGAAGCACAGCAGCAAACAGAAGGACTGGACAGCAATCATTTTACTGAGGTCCAGAGTTATGTTTCAGATAGGGATGAGCTGTTCGGTTCGATCAGTTCGGAGTTCGATTCGAACTTTGGCCGTTCGCAAGTTAGCAAACTTCAAACTTTTTGGCGTGTTCGGTTCGAGTTTGAAAAAAAAATTGTGAAAAAAGTATAAAAAATGCTTAAAAAATACCAAAAAAATCTAGAAATAAAGACACTCTTTACTGCAGAATACTATAAGCAACGGTTTATAAGATATTGAATTAAAAAATAATGTCTACGTGCAAAGATTCTCAAATGACCTGTGCTCTCAAACGGCGTAAACAACAGGTGTTTAATTAGTGTTTGGAAATAACATGTGCTTTTAATTAGTCCATCTCATGAATTTGATACATTGTATGCAGACTGAAGGTGCCAGGTGTCGTGTGTGGGTCTGTGCTGTGATGGCGATGTTTCCATACATCCTACAAATCCACCACTTCACGGGCAGGTTATGGGGACCTCCTAGGCACGATATTTGAAGGAATTTTTCGTTTTTATTTTTAACCCTTATTTTATGGAAAACTCACTGTTCCTTTAACCCTTTCACTGCTGAGGCATTTCACTGCTGTGTGCTGAGCTCATTTATACCGCTTTAGCTCATCATGTTTAAACGCGATTTGAAGCCACATTTAATTATACGACCCAGACATATTATATATCGTTCTTTCCGGCAGACTCGGCAGATTCATAATATATCATTGTTATATGTATATGTCATGTTCTGCCTGTATATTATAACAAAAAATTCAATAAAACTTGAATTTTTAATCATCTGCAGCGTGAAAAGTGTTTTTTTTTCACCTTTTATCACATGAACACTTGCGGTTATATTTTCTATGTGGTGCGCTTGTACAAAAATTAGAAATGGGGACTGATTAAATTTTTTGGGGGGAATTATGTGATTTTTGGCAAACGCACACCATAGAAAAAAATCATTAGTGCAGCATCATTGTTCACATTATAATTGAAATGTGAACAACATTGCTGCATTAATAAAAATAACACACAAAAATAATACATGTTTTTTTATTTTTTTATTTTTCTACTTTATACCTGGTCATGTTGGGTCATGCTCAGGCCTTTCGATTGACACCCTCCATGACCCCCTAGCTGCCACGGTTCTGGAGATATCGGGGTTCAAATGAACCCCCTATCTCCACCAGGGGATTCCAGGCAGCTAGGGGTTCCCTGGCTATCTGACGACCTCACGGTAGGCGTGAGGATGTCAGGCAGTGAGGGGGGACCCGGGGGTGGAGCCGCCATCCAAGATGGCGGCCCCCACTGGAGCTAGGCTGCACTTTGGCGCCACAAGGCGCCGAAGTGCGACCCGGTGCCTAAGAGGTTAAAGCCAGGCACCGCTTAAAAGGGGAGACTGGCTTTTTTTTGTGGGACCTCCCGATCGGGAGGGAGAGGGATCCGAACGGACCCCCCCTCCCTTCCAGGCGATCTCCCGGCATTGCCAGGGCAGGGCCGGCGCTAGCGTAAGGCGGTACAGGCGGCCGCCTTACTATCTGGCTTCCTCCCAGTTTGTGGGGGTGGAATTCCCCGGCCCTGAGCGCCACCATCTTGGTCGGCCGGGGAGACCCGGCACAGCGCTAGGGGCCGAACCACCTGACCAGCGCCGTGCGTGATCTCTCGAGAACGCGGCTGCGCTGGTCATGTGGTTCCCGCCCGGCGAGTGGCAAAGCTGCATCATGTCAGCGGCCGCTCGCCACCATGAGGAATGCTGGTGGAGCCTGGGGGGCCTGGCAGCAGGTGAGAGCTGGGGGCAGATATATCCATATGTGAGTAGGGGGCAAATATCTCCATATCAGCTGGGGCAATATATACCCATGTAATCTGGGGGAAAATATATCCATGAGTTGGGGGCAAATATATATATATCCATGAGTTGGGGCAAATATATCCATGAGCTGGGGGCAAATATATCCATGAGTTGGGGGCAAATATATCCTCATGTGATCTGGGGGCAAATATATCCATGAGTTGGGGGCAAATATATCCATGAGTTGGGGGCAAATATATATATATCCATGAGCTGGGGCAAATATATCCATGAGCTGGGGCAAATATATCCATGAGTTGGGGGCAAATATATCCACATGTGATCTGGGGGCAAATATATCCATGAGTTGGGGGCAAATATATATATATATATCCATGTGCTGGGGCAAATATATCCATGAGCTGGGGGCAAATATATCCATGAGTTGGGGGCAAATATATCCACATGTGATCTGGGGCAAATATATCCACATGTGATCGGGGGGCAAATATACCCATGTGAGCTGAGGGCAAATATTTCCATATGAACTGGGGCAAATATCTCTATATGAGCTGGGGCAATATATACCCATGTAATCTGGGGGCAAATATATCTACATGTGATCTGGGGCAAATATATCCACATGTGATCTGGGGGCAAATATACCCATATGAGCTGGGGGCAAATATACTTATATGAGCTGGGGGCAAATATACTTATATGAGCAACCCTAGTGTGTGTATATATACAGTGGCAAGAAAAAGTATGTGAACCCTTTGGGATTACGTGGAGTTTTGCATGAATTGGCCATAAAACGTGCTCTGATCTTCATCTAAGTCACAACAATTTGAAAAACACAGTCTGCTTAAAATAATACAACACAAACACTATATGTTTTCATGTTTTTATTGAACATAACATGTAAACATTCACAGTGCAGGGTGGAAAAAGTATGTGAACCCCTAGCCTAATGATTTCTCCAAGAGCTAATTGGAGCCAGGAGTGAGCCAACCTTGAGTCCAATCAGTGTGATATTATTGGATGTGTTGCTGACAACTGTCCTGTCCTTTAAAAACACACACCAGTTTTGGGTTTACTGGTTTCAAGAAGCACTGCCGGATGTGAACCATGCCTCGCAGAAAAGAGCTCTCAGAAGACCTACGATCAAGAATTGTTGACTTGCATGAAGCTGGAAAGGGTTACAAAAGTATCTCCAAAAGCTTTGATGTTCATGTGTCCACAGTAAGACAGACTGTCTACAAATGGAGAAAGTTCAGCACTGTTGCTACTCTCCTTAGGCGTGGTCGTCTTGTAAAGATGACTGCAAGACCACAGCGCAGAATGCTTAATGAGGTAAAGAAGAATCCTAGAGTGTCAGCTAAAGACTTACAGAAATCTCTGGCACATGCTAACATTTTTGTTGACACATCTACAATAAGGAAAAGATTAAACAAGAATGGAGTACATGGGAGGACACCACGGAGGAAGCCATTGCTGTCCAAAAAGAATATTGCAGCACGTTTGAAGTTTGCAAAAGAGCACCTGAATGTTCCACAGCACTACTGGCAAAATATTCTGTGGACAGATGAAACCAAAATTGAGTTGTTTGGAAAAAACACACAACACTATGTGTGGAGAAAAAAAGGCACAGCACACCAACATCAAAACCTTATCCCCCACTGTAAAACATGGCGAAGGGAGCATCATGGTTTGGGGCTGCTTTGCTGCCTCAGGGCCTGGACGGATTGTTGTCATTGATGGAAAAATGAATTCCAGAGTTTATCAAGACATTGTGCAGGAAAACGTAAGACCATCTGTCCACCAACTGAAGCTCCTCAGAGGATGGGTGATGCAACAGGACAATAACCCAAAGCATACAAGTAATTCAACAAAAGAATGGCTTCAACAAAACAAAATATGCCTTCTGGAGTGGCCCAGTCAGAGTCCTGACCTCAACCCGATTGAAATGCTGCGGCATGACCTTAAGAGAGCGATTCACACCAGACATCCCAAGAATATTGCTGCACCGAAACAGTTTTGTGAAGAGGAGTGGTCCAAATTACTCCAGATCGTTGTGCAGGTCTGATTTGCAACTACAGGAAATGTTTGGTTGAGGTTATTGCTGCCAAAGGAGGGTCAACCAGTTATTAAGTCCAAAGGTTCACATACTTTTTCCACCCTGTACTGTGAATGTTTACATGTTATGTTCAATAAACACATAAAAAACATATAACGTTTGTGTTGTATTATTTTAAGCAGACTGTGTTTTTCAAATTGTTGTGGCTTAGATGAAGATCAGAGCACATTTTATGACCAATTCATGCAAAACTCCACATAATCCCAAAGGGTTCACATACTTTTTCTTGCCACTGTATGTGTATATATAGAGATTATCATGGCACCTCTATCCTGATTGGCTTGACATGACACGGATGGGGGGGCACCAAAATGCACCTTCGCCTGACTAGATAAAAATGCTTGCACCGGCCCTGGCCGGGGGTCGCCTGGAAATGACGTCATTGCGCATGGTGCGATGACATCATTTACGTCGGGAGGAGCTTGACTTCAGCGTCTGAGGATGCTGAAGTCAGAACGCCGTGGGACCCCGGACAGAGAGGTGAGTATCTCCGCCGGGGGTCCTGCAAAGCTGATGATGTGTGGGACACGTCCTCCTCAGCATAAAGCGGGAGTAACTGAGGATGTGTCCCACACGTCGTCAGCAGTGAAGGGGTTAAAAACTTATTTTTTTAAACTTTTTGTCCTTGTTTCCTGTCCCCCATGGCACTACCCGGACCCGGACATTGTTTTTAAATGTTTCTATACATCCTAGAAATCCGCCACTTCACGAGCAGGTTATGGGGACCTCCTAGGCACGATATTTGAAGGAATTTTTCGTTTTTATTTTTAACCCTTATTTCATGGAAAACTCACTGTCCCTTTAAAAACGTTTTTTTTTAAAACTTTTTGTCCTTGTTTCCTGTACCCCAAGGCACTACCCGGACCCCCATACACCTTTTATGGCAAATATGTAGCATATACGTTCTCTTGGAGGGCACTCTAAAAATCAAACTTTGAGTCCCATTGACTTGTATTGAGTTTGTGTTCGAGTTCGAGTTCGAATTCGAACTTTTGAAAAGTTCGAGTTCGAATGCGAACCAAACTTGGGGGTGTTCGGCTCATCCCTAGTTTCAGTCTTTCCACTGGGCTTATACCAATGTTAAGGAATTTCACATCTTGAAAACAGGCTCCAGTGCAGACCACTAAAATCCCAAGACATGGTACATGACAGCCAATGCGTTGAAACTATTTGAAAAGCTTTGAGATCTGTTTTAACTGTAGAGAAACACGGAGCCCAAGCTGTAAAGTACATGCAGTAGCATTTTTTGGCCAGCATGGGGAGCTCTCTGTCTGTCAAATAGGGCTTAACTACAGTGAACATATACACAGGGACACCATTGAATATAATTTACTGTGTTGTTGATAGAAAGTCCACAAAACCACCGCGTCCTGACGGTCGTGTTATGGTCAAATGACTTGATATGTTTTTTTTTTTTTTGAGAAAGTATTTTATCAGGAAGGATACATTGAGATTTCTCTCATTTTCAAGTATGTCCTGGGTGGGGAGTATGTACCGTTAGGTGTCTTGCCCAAGGACACTTGCTGGAGAGGTGCTCTTGCTGGGATTGAACCCATGTCTCCACAGGCTCTCTCCATACAGAGCAGTGATGTTACCTCTACTCCACTCAGCCTGTACTTTTGAAGAGTTTCATAAAAATTGGTGATAACTGAAATAAAACTACTATCCAATACGGCGGTGTTTGGATTTTTGGCTCAAAAACGCAGCGCTAGTATTTTACAGACATCTACAGTCCAATCAATTTAGTGAATAAACAGATTTTTTAAATAGGTGCATTTCATCTAAAAAATACTTTTTAACCCCTACCTCAAACAATTAGCCATTGTAGCTATATCGTTAAGCTATACCTGTCACTCTCACGTTCACAACCACCATGGATAACAAAAAAAAAAAAAAAACTGTTAATGTTAAAGCATAAATGTTTGATTTCTTAGTCTGGGCATGGAGCTCTTTAATGCTCAGCAGTTAAAAGCAAATTGATGACTGCACAGAAACGAGTTAAAAATTAAGCATAAAAATAAGGGGAAAAAACTATTTTTTCGAAGCAAGCAAAAATAGATTGGTGTAGCTGCAGCCGAGGAAGCGGCGAACTTGTTTATTGTGCTTTCAAGTTCAACCCCTCTTGCCTGAGGAATTCTCCTGGCTCACGGGTTTGATGTCAGTTCTTGATTGTGTTTTGATGTTTCTGCAGATCTACGATTCAGTTCAATTCTCGGCAGCCAAAACAGACATTTGTCATCTAGTATGCATCAAATTTCTTGTGGCACATTGCCCACTTAATCATGCAGGAAAGGAGAGCATTGACAATTCAATGGGGTTGACTTTAAGCCATTTTGACCCAGTAAAAGTGGTGCCAAATGTAATTATCATTATTTATAAGGATCACTCAGAGCTTAATAGTGTTGCTACACATCAGTCGGACCGCACCAGAGTGTTTAAGTAAATATTTGCACGCAACATGAAGCTGTAGATAATGTTCTGTCTCTGTCCACGGAGCTCATCCCATGAAATATTCAGAACATGAAATGTCTCCAATGATGCAGTGTGGTAGGTTTCTGTTCTGATTTGATTAGCAGTGATAATTCTTTTATGAGCCTCAACTGTCTGTCTAGATTAGCATCAGCCCAGATTCCACTGCTGTTGTCACGAAAGAGGTGAACTGGGACAAAGAAACGCTAGCAAGCGCACAGGAGTATCCTACATAACAAGCCGCATCATGCCACGATTCAAAATGTGAAAAATTAGCATGGACAACATAAATATGCAGTTTGTGTGAGTGGGAGGGGGGACCTATTACATATTAATAGATAACAAACGAAGAATGCGAGTGATTGATTAATTAATTACTCCATAACTAAATTCCGTCGTCAAAATGGAATGTTCAGACTCGATGCTAAATTCATTATTTAATGTGCGTTTGCAAATAGTAACAAATAAGCAGCAATATTATATCGCTTTCAGCAAGGTGAAACCAAACGCACAGCAATTATTTCAATTAACACTTAGTATTTTAACCGTAATCGACTTCTACAAAATATTATATAAGACCACGGAAGAGTGTTTTAAAATTGCTCCAAAACTTTATACCTTAAAGGTCATAACCCAGGTTGGAAGAGCATAGTAATAATACAGGTCGAGCGTCCATTAAAGGGAATGCTCAGGACCTTGTTCATTCCGGATTTCAGAGTTTAAGTGTTCGGAATCCAGACAGGATTGTGAAACCAGAGGGGAGTGGGGGAAGCAGCAGGGGTACCGCAAGGTTCATACTGCAGCAGCACCAGCCAGATACGTGCTTGGAGCACATGCGCAGCACTTTGTAAAGAACCTGCTCTGCAGAGCCAGTTTGTCTATTGTTGGCTCTGTGCTGTATGTCACACACTGCAGCTGCTCAGCGTGTCTCTCGATGGTGGTGCAGCCTACAGAGGTATGGAGGGAAAGAGGAACCATCAGGAATAGTAGGGAGGTTTGTAAATATGGTATTTGTAAAACTGGGAAAACTCCAGTATTCAGAGTCTTCCAGATTTTAGTATCAAGTATAAAGGGTCCTCCTTGTTAAAAAAATAATGCTTTTTTTAGATAGAGTGGCAGAAGTGGGTCGTAAGGTAAATCCATTTTAGCACACTGGATACATCCCTATCCTCCATGTATTTCTGAGGTAAACTCTTGTATAATGGGAATATTCTATAATGTATCAATGTTAATAAGAACATACATGTTACAAACTTTTTTGACAAATATGCTCCACTTGTCCCTCACCTTCTGAGATCTCGTCGTACTGCCCTTCACTTCCCGTTTCAATTTACATCAAAGCTTATGGAAAGTCAAAATAGAGTCGTTGACTCATCCCTGTAGGTGTGACCTGTTCAGTATTATCCCTTTTTTGGAAGACCCAGAGCACCCAGAGTATTGATACTTTTTTAAAGCTGATTTAATTTGGATTTTGGTTGTTTAATGAATGATTGGATGAATGATCCCTGTAGAGCAGTGTTTCCCAAACCCGTTTGTCACGGTGGCAGTACCACCAGGCACGCACCACCCAATACTTGCCCTCCGATCCTTGGAAGTGGTCGGTCTGTATATATATCCCTATGAATATAACTCGCAGGAAGGTGAGGTCAAGGTTCCTGAGAGAAGCCCCTATATGCAGAGATGCACTGTAAACTGCAAGGGCAGGTGAAAGCAACACAGGGTTAACTAAAGACCTCTGTACGGCAATACCAAAGTTTCCCTGCACTGAAAGACCGGTCTTTAGGATAGCCTGATCTAATCTAAAGGAAAGTATTACCTTGAAGCTGTACAGAGTCTTTTGTTGTATACAGATGACAAGGTTACCTGAAAACGGTATAGGCAAGGAAAATACTATAGAGTAGTCATAAAGAGGAAAGCCAAAGGTCATAACCAGAGAGAGTACGTCATATAGGATACAGGAATCAGAACCAGAAGGGAAGTCAGCCAAGCCAAAATCAGTAACCGGGGAATCTGAATGGAACATAAACAGCAAAACAAAATACAGCAATAGACAGAACAAAATACACAGAAGGAACTAACATAAACTGGAACAGAAATAATAGAGGCAAAAACTGAACAAGGATGAACAAACGGAGGATATCAGGAACACAGCAAGGAGCTCTCAGGACACAAGTGGCAAGGAGACCAGGCAAAGAAAAATGACCCAGCAATGTACTATAGGTACATTGCTCTAATATAGGCAGGGGAATCAAGGCAAGGGTCAACAGGTGAGCAGCACACAGAACACCAATTAACCCCTGGGAGGCCTCCCAGGAATTGGCAGCAACAGAAACACAATGGAAAAAACACAATATACAAATACAGAGGGCAGGAAGACAGGGTTGGAACGTGGGAACGTGACACCGTTCTCGGGACCCTCAAGCAGGCCAGAATTTGCAGATCACCTTGGGGAAATGCAGACTGAATCCTGCAATCACTGAGCAGCAAATCATATCACCTGTGCTGTGCTTCAGCTATCTGGCAAACCTGGCCTGTCAGCAGGTCCCAAGGACAGGTTTGGGAAACACTGCTGTAGAGCATTAGTCGCCAACCCTGGTCCTCTAGACCAGTGGTTCCCAACCGCGGTCCTCAAGTACTCCCAACAGGCCAGGTTTGCAGGATATGTGAAGCACAGCACGGGTGATATGATTTGCTACTCAGTGATTGCAGGATTCAGTCTGCTTTTCCTCAAGGTGATCTGCAAATTCTGTCCTGTTAGGGGTACTTGAGGACGGCGGTTGGGAACCACTGCTCTAGACCACAAACAGGCCATATTTTAAGGGTTACCTTGAGGAAATGCAGACTGAATCCTACAATCACTGAGCAGCAAATCATATCACCCGTGCTGTGCTTCACATATCCTGCAAACCTGACCTGTTGAGGGGATTTGAAGACTAGGGTTTGGGAACTACTGTTGTAGAGCATATTCTTGCACATTTGCTATGCCTGCGTAAAATTAAAAAATATATAACCTCTAATAAATAAATACAATTTTTAATTCTGACTGCACTGCCAGAGAATGTGTATTTGTGTTTGTATGTCGCTAGAATTATTTAACCCTTTCGCTGCAGAGGACGCGCTGAGCGCGTCCACCTGCAGGTAGGGTTCCATGCGGAGGACACGCTGAGCGCGTCCTCCCTTTGGGGCCAGCGATCGGCCGGATTCCGGCCGATCGCTGTGCCCCCCGGTGCGGGCTGACATCCTCGATGTCAGCCTAGCACCCGGAACCACCGCCAGCACAATTAGATGTCATTGCGGCGGCGCGATGACATCTAATTCAGGCGCCCCCCCGCGTGTGTCCTTCGGACCTCTCTCCCTCCCGATCACCGGGGTGCAGAGGGTTAATCCAGGCAACGTTTGGAAGGGCACAGCCTGCCCTTCCTAACGGTACCTGGCATTAACCCCATGGGGGCCGGATCACGAATCGGCGCCGAAAAGCGCCGGTTCGTGATCCTTTCCCGGAGCTGGCCGACATCTTGGATGTTGGCCAAGCTTCTGGGAATGCCCCCTGAGGACTGGCGTCATCGTGCATAGCATGATGACGCCAGTCCTGGAGTTAACCCCTAACTGCCACCAATGGTGGAGATAGGGGGTTTCAATGAACCCCCTATCTCCCGATCCGTGGCAGCTAGGGGTTAATGTTTGGTACTGTTGGATCGGCCAGAGCATGGCCGTTCCAACGATACCAAACATGACCATGAAAAAAGTTTTTTTTTTTAAAAAATAATTAAAAATAAAAATAAAAAAATATTTTAAAAAAATTATAAAAAAAAAATGAACACGTTTTTTTTCTTTTTTTTGGTTTGTTAATGCAGCAATATTGTTCCCATTTCAATTATAATGTGAACAATGATGCTGCATTAACGATTTTTGTATGCGGTGCGTTTGTTAAAAATCGTGTAATTTTCCCCAAAAAAAAATGTAGCAAGACCCCATTTCTAATTTTTTTAACAAGCGCACCCCATACAAAATAGAACCGCAATTGCTTGCATGTTAAAATGTTAAAAAAAAAGACTTTACACATTGTAAATTATTAAAAATTTATATTTTATTGCATTTTTTGTTATAATATACAGACAGGACATGACGTATACATATAATAATGACATATTATGAATCTGCCGAGTCTGACGGAAAGAACGATATATAATATGTCTGAGTCATATACTAAAATAAGGCTACAAAACACGTTTAAACAAGATGAGCGAAACAGGTAAAAATGAGCTCAGCACAGAGGCGTGAAACGCCTCAGCAGCGAAAGGGTTAATGATTTATTTGTTCATAAATGGTGAATTACCAATCAAAACATCATCCAATTCAGTATAAATTATATTTTTTAAGCAGACCTGTCCTGCACATCAGAAGTCGGGCTCATTTGATGCATGTATAATTACATTTAAATTATTTCCCACCACAAAACCTCTCTCACTCACTTCTGGTGGCATGCCACAAGGGGGTGTGGCAGCTGCGAGTAGGAGAGTGATCCTGCAGTGCAGCTCTTTGCTCAGTCCTCCAGCCTGCAAGCTGGCTAATATGTCTTTATGATCCCTGCCTTATCAGTTGCCTTGTGGGACATCGCTGGGAAAGTGAGCTTGCCTAGCACAGGTCCACTCTAAACCTATTTTTTGAATAAACCACTTTCTCACTCTCTATATAGAGAAATAGTCATATTTACCAGCATCCCATGGCTGTAAGAATTTTAAAACCTTAGCATTTAAAAGAATCCTGAAACTAATATATGTGCACTGAAATAGTAAAAAGCTCAGTTTAAACTATTAATCAATACCTTTCAGTGTGAAGGAGTGTATCTGTGAGCTTACATGTGCCTCCATGTGAGTATGGATTGGCTATTGCTCTTGTTCCTAGGGGAGTTAATTAAATGGGTTTTTTTTACACTTGGGTTTTGTTTTATTTCCAGTAAAAATGCTAAAAGCAAAATGCATACAGATTTTCACTCCTGATGACAGCCAATGTTTATAGTATATTGTTACATTTACAGAAAGCACGACATATGTCTCGTCTGTGTGTAATATATATCTATATAATGTTATACTGCGTCAATGATATGTACAGAGTTAATCAGTAAGCAATTCTATGAAAATCCCTCATCAGATCATGTAACACAGAGACTAATAAGAAGTTCTTAGGCTAAATTCCAAATAGGATGTTAAACTATTAGTAGTATCTTGCAGAACACACACACGCTGGTAGTAAATTATTAGATATTCATCCAAGTATTTTTTTTTTGTGGGGTGGGGGGGTTGAGGTAAATTCTAATAAATTCTGTCTGGTAAAATGAGAGTTTTAGCAATTTAATTTAATTTGTACCGGCTGGATGGAGTACAGGTAACATCACTGCTCTATAACCGTGGAGACCCCCCAGGTCCCAGCCAGAGCACCTCTCCAGTAGGTGTCCTTGGGCAAGACATCTAATGGTACATACTTGCCTACCACACAGTATCGGCTGTGGAGTCCAATGGTAACTCATCGACTGTGGAGAAGCAAGTCAAAATCCCATTCAGGACATCCCTCCAACACAACTGTTTGAAAAGTCTTGACTTTACGAGAAACGGGTTCAACCTAACTAGGGATGAGCTGTTCGGGTTTGGACGGTTCAGAGTTCGACCCGAACTTTGGCAGTTCGAAAGTTCGTGAATTTCGAACTTTTTGGGCGTGTCGGTTTGGGTTCGAAAAAAAGAAATTTTGAAAAAAGTATAGAAAATGCTTAAAACAATACTAAAAAATCTAGTAATAAAGAGACTCTTTACTGCAGAATATTATAAGCAACGGTTTATTAGATATTGAATTAAAAACTAATGTGTACGAGGAAAGATTATCTACTCTAAATAATCTCTGTTCACAAACGGGCATAACACCAGGTGTTTTTAGTCTGGTAATCAATTTGATACAATGTACAATATAGTGAGGGGGTGGTGTCTGCTTCTGATTGAGATTTGAGAATTAATTTCCCTAAAACATCCTAATATGCTGCATTTAACCCTTCGCTGCTGAGGCTTTTCACACCTCTGTGCTGAGGTCATTTTTACCGCTTTCGCTCATCATGTTTAACCGCGGTTTGTAGCCATATTTTGATATATGACCCAGGCATATTATATATCGTTCTTTCCGGCAGACTTGGCAGATTCATAATATGTCATTATTATATGTATACGTTATGTCATGTCTGTATATTAAAACAAAAAATGCAATAAAATTAGAATTTTCAATAATTTATTATGTGTAAAGTGTTTTTTTTCACATTTTAACATGCGATCGTTTGCGGTTATATTTTGCATGGGGTGCGCTTGTTAAAAAAATTAGAAATGGGGTCTCGTTATATTTTTTTTTTGGGGAAAATTTCGCTTTTTTTTAACAAACGCACCGCATACAAAAATCGTTAGTGCAGCATTATTGTTCACATTATAATTGAAATGGGAACAATATTGCTGCATTAACAAAACAAAAACAAACAAAAAAACTTGTTTATTTTTTTTTAATTTTTTTTAAAAATATTTTAATTTTTTTTTTAAATATTTTAATTTTTTTATTTTTATTTTTTATTAAAAACATTTTTCATGCTCATGTTTAGTATCCTTGGAAAGTCCATGCTCTGGCCGATCCAACGATATCAAACATTACCCCCTAGCTGCCATGGATCGGGAGATAGGGGGTTCATTGCAACCCCCTATCTCCACCATTGGTGGCAGCTAGGGGTTAACTCCAGGACTGGCGTCATCGTGCTATGCATGATGACGCCAGTTCTCAGGGGGAATTCCTGGAGGCTTGGCCGACATCCAAGATGTCGGCCAGCTCCAGGAGAGGATCACGATCCGGCGCTTTTCAGCGCCGATTCGTGATCCGGCTCCCCAGGGGTCAATCACAGCCACAGTTTGGAAGGGCAGGCTGTGCCCTTCCAAACGGTGACTGGATTAACCCTCTGCCCCCCGGCGATCGGGAGGGAGAGAGGTCTGAAGGACCTCACCCCCTCCCTTTAAGGCGCTTCCTCCGCACATGCGGGGGGAGGGGGCCTGAATTAGATGTCATTGCGCCGCCACGATGACATCTAATTGCTCCGCTGGGGTCCCGGAGTGCTGGGCTGACATCCAAGATGTCACCGCATCCATAGCACAGGAGAACTGCTTGGCTGGACGCGCTGAGCGCGTCCATAGCAGCCAAGTGGTTAACTGGTGTTTGAAAAAAATCTAAAGCAATGTTATTTTTCACCTCGGGATTAAACATTCACAGGGTTATTCAGAGAGCGGTGAAAAGCAGGAGAATAACTGGAGAAGTGAAAATTCTGACAGGGTTATTCAGAGAAAGGTGAAACTCAGGAGAATGACTGGAGAATGGAAAATTCTAGGTCAAAATAGCCAAACCAGAAAAATTCTCCCATTTATCTCACTTTCCAAATCGGCTTTTTGGTCTAGAAGTTTCCATTCTCCTGCTTTTCACCGCCAAAAAATCAGTAAAACTTTTTCTGCGTGTCCGAAAATGTCTCCTCTTTTCATACAGACTGCCGCCCCAAGCAGTTGCTTATGGATAGATTAAAGGAAAAGCATTTAGGCTAGGGTCAGACGAAAGCATTTTTCCCCGCGAACGTGAAAAGTGCGTCCGAACGCATTAACGTATTTTTTCACGGAATGCGCAAAAACGGTCAGACGACGCGCATTTTCGGGTGTGATTTTGTACGGATCGTCAATAAAACTCTTTTTGCATCTGGACGTTATGTAGGCTGGACATTAGCAGCGTCTGACATCTCCTAATCATGCACACACGCCGCTATGCCGCAGCTGCGCACTCAGTACATCAGTACTAGCGGTTCAGCGTTCTCAAAAAAATGCGTTCAAATTCCACTTGCGTTGCACGGCCGGACTTTTGTGCGGCCGTACATCGTATATTGGCCATCATTGCCCGTCATCTGCTGCTAGTGCGGCCGTAATTATGTGTGCCAGAACGCACGTTAAAAGTGCGCTGGTCTGACCCCAGCCTTACCGTCATTTGAAATGTCATTTTTTGTTTTTTACATATTTCTATACATCCTAGAAATCCGCCACTTCACGGGCAGTTTATGGGGACCTCCTAGGCACGATATTTGAAGGAATTTTTCATTTTTATTTTTAACCCTTATTTCATGGAAAACTCACTGTCCCTTTAAAAACTTTTTTTTTAAAACTTTTTGTCCTTGTTTCCTGTCCCCCAGGGCACTACCCGGACCCCCATACACCTTTTATGGCAAATATGTAGCATATATGCCCTCTTGGAGGGCACTCTAAAAAAACGAATTTTCAGCCCCATTGATTTGCATGGGGGTTTGGGTTAGGGTTCGGGTTCGGTCCCGAACAAATGGGAAGTTCGGATTCGGGCTCGAACCGAACTCGGGGGGTGTTCGGCTCATCCCTAAACCTAACCACAAGGTCGCTGCGCTACACTCATGGAAAGATGACCCAATCCCACTCAGAAGATGCTACCAGTGAGTGTCCTTGGGAAAGACACCTAACGATATGGATGGATGCACCTACCTCACAAAATACTTGTATATCTCATAGATTGTAAGTTCCCTTGGGAACAGGGTCCCCCTGAATCCGGTCATATCATCCATGTGTGGTATTCCAATGTATCAACTCCTTGTACACTGATCTTGTAAAGCGCTGCGGAATTTGAGGCGCTATATAAATAAAGGATAATAATTTATGTATTTTCTGCCTTTGTGGAGTTAACTATCAGACCTCAGCTGTGATTTTTATCATTCTTCATCACAGCAGAGGAGTTGGGCGATTCCTTCCCCTGCTGTCAGTGCAAGTGGACAGAGGACTGAGATCGTCTTACTGAGTGATAGAGGAAGAGAGATGGTAATAAGATTCAAGGAATTCAACTTAAATGATGGAAGAAACATATTTTGACAACCGTTTTTAAAGATTTACTTATTATTATATTTTGAGTACAATCTAACCGTAAGAATATTATTTTTTAAATGTTCTTCTCTCAAACATTAATACAATTAACAATAAGTATTTGTGGTTCCTAGTGAAAATAATTGATGTTAAAATGTAAAAGCTTTGTTGTAAGTCTGGCTTTATCCACTTCATTAGGCTGAAGGACACTGGTGACTCTTTGAATACGTTTTTAGTTTACTCAGTCAGAGCTAAGCATGAATGGTTTTGTACATTTCAATGGTTCCCAGCAGATATGCCCACAACATTTTAGCACCTCAGACAGTACAGCTTAGATGCTAAATCAATTTGATCAGATTGGAGGTCTTTTTTTTCGCTTGCGCAAAAAAGCAGGGACGTAGCAGCACTTTGTGGTCAGCAGATGGCACAATCTACCTGTGCATAGTGCCTAGAATTTGAAAATGTGCTTTTGAGATTTTAAATAGGGATGTGCGTTTCGGGTTTCGGAATTTCGGATTTTTCACGAAATTTCCCGATTCGTGTTTTTCGGATGTGGCCGATTTTTCGAAAATTTTTAGATCCGAAAATGGCAGATCCGAAAAGTTTTCCGAGCCGAAACTAAATATTTTCGGAATTTTCGAATGTACTTGAAATGTGTCAAATTGAAATTTATTGCTTTGAAACGAGGAGAACAGACGTTTCGAAAAAACTAAAATTTCGGAAAATACGAAAAGTCGATACAAAAAACGAGCTAAGTGACACGAAAATACGAAAAATGGTCGATATTCCGAAACCATTTACAATTCCGAAAAACGAAAATTTCCGAAAATACGAAAAGTCGATACAAAAAACGAGCTAAGTGACACGAAAATACGAAAAATGGTTGAAATTCCGAGAAAAAAATGTACACGAAAAACGAGTCGAGCCAAACCGAATCGAAACAGAAATCGGTCGAAACGAGACGAATCGAAAAGTTTAAAAATCCGAAAAATCGAATCGAATCGAACCGAAAAAAAATCGGTGCACAAGCCTAATTTTAAAGCACATTTCTACTGTGTGACTGCTGCAAGTTTGTCTTCTGTAAATCCACTGGGTCCTGGCAGTGGTTTTATGGAAGGCAACATGGTAGTGAACGAGAGGAGCATTAGTAATGTTTTAAAATTGAAGGAGTATCCTTTACTGACAGAAAAATAAAAACACAACTCAATGTTTGAACTCCAGTGTGCTCATTCCACTTATTTTGTTCACAAGTACCTAATTGGGACAGGTCGACCCTTGACTATGCTGGTACCTGGGGAAAAAAATTATATATATATATATATTTATATATATATATATATATATTATATATATATATATAACACTCTCTTTGGATTCCACAGTTTTATGTATCAGGACATGATAAAAAAAATCATATGGTCTTTAGCAGGTCTTAAAATTAGGTAAAAACAACCTCAAATGAACAACAACATATGACATATTACACACAGTGTCATTGTTTATTTACCAGAAATAAAGCCAAAATGGAGAACCTTTGTATGAAAAAGTACACAATGACTGCTATATCACATAAAGGTTACATGCACTGCTCTATTCCTTTTGTACAGCACTTGTATTTTAAAAAAACCTACACAGAATTTTCAGATCAAAATTATATGCTTGTAAAATAGAATAATATAAACTATAAAGAACATTGTAAACTTTAATGTGAGGATAAAACTAGAACTTATAAGTCAAAGCTAAAATTGATGGATAACATTAGAGTGTCAGACAAAATAGGTAATGTATATACCTTAATACGGCAGCTAATCAGTCTGTATGATCCATGTATACCAGTGACAGGGTAGACAGTATATCGGACAACAAGTGATTTATCTCATCAGGCTTTCTCAAGATAATAGATGGAGGAAAATAATAATAGCATAAAAAGATAAATAGCATCACATGTTTTACATTGTATTTATGCCGCTGTCTGGCAGGCTACTATATCAGAAGAATGACCAGACAGGAGATTCTGCATCGATCAACCTGAAACAATGTATTTTGTTTGGAAAAAAAACAACGTTAACGGTAATACATTTTTTTCCTAACAATATTATCATTTAGTGAAAAGGAATTGTACAGTAATACAGAACCGCACTGTGTGTATGGAGATATTGTGAACAAGTGTGAGTTTGATGGTGTGGAGACACTGAGGAAAAAGTGAGACCTGGTCTTGCAATATACCCTATGGGGGTTATTCAGAGAGCACCGAAATGTCGGCGAGTGAAGTTTGCAACTTGAGTGGAATAGCGCCTTGAGACATTATCAGGGTTATTCAAAGAGCTCTGAATTGTGGCCGAAAGGTAACCGAACAGTGAAATTCAGCATACAGTTACGTTTCTGGGCCATTCGGCTATTCAGAGAGCAGGCAGTTCACCAAATGTTGGCGAATTGCCTGCACATACGGTGCCTGTTCGGTGCCTGTTCGAGGGCAGTAAATTCCCCATAGAGAAGCAATGCTTTGTCTATTCAGAGAACACAAAACAGCTGAGAAAAGTTTCCGAAATGCCCTGCCATTCGGTGATTTAATTCGACAGGTTTATTCAGGCGAATCCCATAGGCTTCAATGTTAAAAATATTCCCGTTTTAATTCAATATCTAATAAATCGTTTATTATTTTATTCTGCAGTAAAAAGTCTCTTTACTTTTAGATTTTTCAGGATATTTTAGGCATTTTTCGGGATTTCTTTGTTAAATTTTTTTTAAATCGTTTTTTCTTTTTTCTGTAACAGTCCTTTTTATTATCATTCATTGGATCTTATATATAAATTCCAGACATTTTCCTTCTGTAGTTTCTTTGCAAACAGCGTTTCACTTTTCAAACACTCAAGCGTACTGTTTCAGGGTTATTCAAAGAGATTCGAAAAGTCACCGTACGTTCGGTGACTTTTCGTTCTCTTCAATCTGGTTCCTTTTGCCGATCCCATTTCGGTGACCTTGCGGTGTATGCAGCAAGCACCACAGGGACCCCGAATTGCAGGGAAAAGCTGCCGCAAACCCGATGAAAACGAACCGCAAAACCCGGCGAATACATGCCGAAAACCCTCAAAAACATCTGAATTAACCTGCCGAAAACCGCGGAAGAACCCGAGCAGGAGCTGATCACACGCAGCGAAGCCGCCGGAAAAAGCCGAGACCGCAGACAGAGTGAAGTGAATAAATTAGGAAAACAGTTTGTATGAATGATTGAAAAGTGAAACACTGTTTGCAAAGAAACTACTGAGCAAAAATGTCTGAAATTTACACAGGAGGTCCAATGAATGATAATAAAAAGGGCTGTTATAGAAAAAATAAGTAAACTTAAAAAAAAAAAAGAAGATCGGACTTTTAAAAAAAAAAAAAAATCAGAAAAATGCTTAAAAAATCTATAAATAAAGAGACTCTTTACTGCAGAATATTATAATGAACGCTTTATTAGATATTGAATTAAAACGGGAATATTTTTAACATTGAAGCCTATGGGATTCTCCTGAATAAATCTGCAGAATTAAACCACTGAATGGCAGGGCATTAGGGGAACCTTTCACTGCTGGTTTGTGTTCTCTGAATAGCCGAAGCAGTGCTTTTTCATGGGGATTTCACTGCCCTCGAACAGGCACCGAACAGGCACCGTATGTTCAGGCAATTCGCCAGGATTTGGCGAATTGCCTGCTCTCTGGATAGCCGAATGGCCAAGAAAGGTAACCGAACCCTGATTTTCAGCATTCGGCTATCTTTCTCAAGCAATTCGGATCTCTTTGAATAACCCTGTTTGTTTTTTTTTCACTCCATTCGTCTGCGGTGTCAGGTTCTTCCGGCGGCTGCTCTGCGCTCTGATCGGTGGCTGCTCGGGTTTCTCCGGCGTTTTCGGCAGGGTTAATTCACATATTTTTGCGGGTTTCGGTGTGCGTTCGCCGGGTTTTGCGGTGAGTGTACGGCGGGTTTGCGGCGGCTTTTCCCTGTACTACGACAGCCCTGTGGTGCTTGCTGAATACACCGCAGGGTCGCCGAAATGGGATCGCCAAATCGCACCGAATTGAAGAGAACTAAAAGTCACCGAACTTGCAGTGACTTTTCGATTCTCTTTGAATAACCCTGTATATTTACGAGTGAGGCCATTAAACTTAACAAAGCACTCATTAACTATAATGGCTCATTTAGAATAGGGTCCCGGTTAGTTTAGATGTCATTGCAATACGACACAACTAAGATATAATGTTAGTAGGCGGCAGGGGTCAAGTCCTAAAAATGATTGTGGTAACTCACCAAGATTTCTGACACCAAATTATTTTGGTTTTAGATCCATTCTGTTTCATAGTTAGCATTCTTGATTCTATTTTACAATTTCGTTTTACTGCTGCTTGTACATCAAGGAACAATATCAACAAGGTCACCCATTTAGACGGGAAATTCAGCCTAAAGCATAGGAAGGTTATTTTGCGATGAGAACAATAAAGCTGTGGAATTCTCTGCCTGTTGAGGTGGTTCAAGGAGATCCAAGGAGAAATCTGACTGCCATTCTGGGGTCAAGAAGGAATTTTTTCCCAATATATTGCATATTAGCTAGGCTTGTGCACCGATTTTTTTTTCGGTTCGATTTGTTCGGATGTTTAAACTTTTCGATTCGGCTCGTTTCGACCGATTTCTGTTTAGATTCAGTTCGGATCGTTTTTCGTGTACATTTTTTTTCGGAATATCGACCATTTTTCGTATTTTCGTGTCACTTTGCTCGTTTTTTGTATCGACTTTTCGGAAATTTCGGAAATTTTTGTTTTTTCGGAACGTCTGTTCTCCTCGTTTCAAAGTGTCTACGATAATTCTGGCGATTCTATCATGTTTTTTTTTATTAAATAAAGATCCTTTTTTTCTTATGAATAATTGAATATACATTTCACAACTTTATTTAATCATATTAAAATGGTATGAAAGCCAAGGAACAAAAAAAATGAACAAAACGATTTAAAAAACGCTAAACTGACCCGAATGCCACAAGAAACAAGTGATACGCATTTACAAATACAAAATTTACAGAATCAGCGATATAACCGATAATAGTTAAATATACGATGTCCAGAATTACCGAAATGGAACCGAAATCACGAATGGAACCGAAATCATGAATAGAGCGAAAATAAATTTCGATTTGACACATTTCAAGTCCATTCGAAAATTCCGAAAATTTTTCGTTTCGGCTCGGAAAACTTTTCAGATCTGCCATTTTCGGAGCTAAAAATTTTCGGAAAATCGGCCGCATCCGAAAACATGAATCGGGAAATTTCGTGAAAATTCCGAAATTCCGAAACCCGAAACGCACATCCCTAATATTGCGAGCGCTTCAGATTGGATTTTTTGCCTTCTTTTGAATAAACAGCAGTAGGTGATGTGTCAAAGGCTGAACCTGATGGACGCATGTCTTTTTTCAGTCTATGTAACTATGTAACAATTTTTAAATATTAACTTTTAATATCTTATACCTCCCAAAATTTCAGTGGATATAATTGACATATAGCGGTAAAGAGAAGCTTGTGACTCCAGGTGGCTGCCGAAGACAATGTTGTTGGTATATATAAATAATAACCAGTATATACATTTTGATTGTATCAAAGGAACACAGAGAGAAATTTGAATCCTTCAATATCAGGCTTCTCTAGTTTATGGGGTATTAATCATGATTATGGACAGGAAACTGAAGAAAAACAATATAAAACACACAATTTTTAGCAAAGACAAACACACTAATAGTGGAGAACAGAAACATCAAATGTTGTATTATTGTAATTTTGCTTTTCTATTTTCTTACCTTAAAAAAATTGAATGAATTGTTAATTTTTTTATTTTATTACATGATCTTATAGTATATTTTTTTACATTTTCTTAACAAAACTATTTTTATTAAGTGTTAGTATATAAGGCACTAATTTAAAATTTTACTTAAAGCGGTACTTTGGAGCTAAACCGAGAGGAGGGAAACAGACGGTTTAATATTTTCCTCTTACGACTCCTCCACATCCGCTTCCGTTTAACCCCTTACATTATTTTTAAACTCATAAAAAAAAACAATGATAGTCTCCCTCGGACTAGTTTGGACGAGACATGCTGTGACATTTTGTAAACTGCAGATTGTGACGTGACTGCAGCAAGTATACAATCCAATGGCCCTCAATGGCGATCACGATCAGAGCCATTGGATGGAGCTGAATGTTCAGCAGCCGTGAAACTGAGCGCAACACTAAGATTCTGGGCAAAAATAAGCACCCTACACATGGAGGACTGAATTAGGAGAGGGGTGAAAGCACTCAGGGTCCTGTGAAAACTACGAATGCCGTTCCGAAAGTAATGCAAAAGTGGGCAAAACGTTTTTATTAAGTGATGTAGGTCATTCAAATTGCACATGTTGAGTGACTCTTCCTCTATACAGGTGTTTCGGAATAATTTTCTTCCTTGCACATGAACAGTGGATTCCAAGGGAAGCAATGTGCTTTCATTGATTTCTTCATGAAGGAGGGGAGCAGGCTCACCAACATCCACAGAATGCTACAGAATGTGTTACAGGGAAACATATCATGGACAAGAGCAATTTGCACGGGTGGATGAAGAAGTTTACTGAAGGGGAAACCAGCAATGAAGACAAACTGGACAGTGGGAGACCATCAACTGTGACCACCGACACGAATCATCAGCAAGTGGACTAATTGATTCACACTAATAAGAAAAAGGAAGGCAGGATATCCCAGCAGAGCATAGAGCCAAAATAGTTTATTGAGGGGGAAAACAGACCCCACAAAATTGTGATGTTTCGGCCTATATGGCCTTAATCATACAATCATACATTTTGTCATAGTTGATACACATTAGCAAACATGCATAACTTGTAAAGGAGACAATGTTGAGTAGTACCTCTGAATAGAGTTAGAGTTACTCTAACAACAAGTGCAAAATTTGAAAGACCTATGGCAGATAATAAAAAAGTTATGCCCACTTTAACATTACTTCAGTACAGCTCGTATATATTGAATGAACAAAAAGTAATGATCACACAACACCAGGCATGTATAGAAGAGCTTTTATTCCACCCAAGTGGACCAGGCAACACTTGATAAAGACTCACTTGGAGTCGACCATTGCCCATTCTACTTGGGTGGAATAAAATCTCTCCTGTACATGCTTGGGGTTGCGTGGTCATTACGTTTTTGTTCATTGTGATGAGATCGAGGAGCTCCGAGACCAAGCACCCAACCTTCAGAAGCTAAACAGAGTGCTGTCTCCTACATTGCTGCCTTTAACAGTCAAGACCTCATTAGTCATAAGACAGTGAACGGCATAGCATCATTAAAGATTGTAAAAGGAGGGGAGAAAAAGAAAGATGAACCTGGAAAGTTTTAACTGAAGAAACCTAACACAACCTTTTCCAACTTTATGAACTTTTCAACTCAATGTGCTTGACGTTTCTAGAGAATTAGCACATGTCAGCAGACAGCATTATCACAGAGGTAGCGCAGGTGCGCTGTAGGAGCGCATAGTATTCGCTAGTCATGTAATTTGGATATAATCTTGTATAATAATACTCCCTTTGTGGTGATGTGTACGAAGTGACATCTAATACAATTAGACATTTTAATATCACTTTTTGAAATAGAATCAAAAGGACATTAATAAAATAATAATCATAATACACTTTTTCAACTTTACCGACACTGTTTTGATTATAAGATGTACAGGCGATATATCGAGCAGCATGGAACATCTTTTTTTGGACAGTCATCAACAGTTGGCATAGGAGAGATACAATTTGCATGCTGTTCATGTAGGCTGTCCCTTGCATTCTCCTCTTTATGAAATTAAGCTCAGTAATTAAAGTCAGTCATAATAACCTGTCTTGGTTGAGGAGTTTTCAAAATCTACTTGCAAGGAGTTAGAAGGCTGTGTAGGTGAAAATTATATATGTATATTAAACCTATATATATATATAACGGTGGTACGGGACTTTTGACTACTTGTTTTAATCGTCTTTCAAGAATTCCAAATTATAATTTAAGAAAAGCATCTCACATATATTTGTTGCATTAAAAAAAATCATTCTTGCTGTAAATGTAATATATAATAATTCTGATTTATAGTGCCTCTTTTTAATTATGCCAGAACTTTTTATATATGTGTGCATTTGTCATTTAGAATAACAACTGCACAAAAGAGTTTAGTGCCCGACCCACACGCACATCTCAATAATTTATTACACTGGGACGTTTAGTAAAGGGAATGGTGAGGGCGAAAATACCCCATAAAAGCCCATATCAAATTCCTGAAAATTTCATATTTTAAATTAATTGAATTGGAAAACTAGCATTTAAATAAAATCATTTGAAATTTTTCATTTATTGCATAATAGGCTTATGACTGCTTGGAACACACATTTTAATGTAAAGTTGACACATGCCAACTAAAATAAATATGTATACTTTCTATGGTTACTTGTGCAAGCTAAATTACTTAATTAACCCCTTAAGGACAATTGTAGCAATCTAGTCCTGATGGATTGCATACCGGTGTAGTTTGTCTATCTTGGTTAGGGATAGCGTTGAATAAAGCTATAGTTGGCAAATGATTAGTGCATTAGAAGCAGACACAGATCTGAACGGACTCCATTGCGATGGCAACGTGAGTCTTATATTGGGCTTTTAAAGGTTTCTGTGGTTTAGAAACTATTGTAATTGAAGGTCTATGCTGTCATGGCATGTCAGAAAACTGGTGCTCTATAGACCCATTAACTATTATGATTCTTGCCAAGTCTACTTGATATAATATTTAGCAAAAGCAAGTTTTACGATTAAATTGAAATCAATTAATCCTATCTGGAGACTAATGATACCCCAAATTTGACAGCAGTATCCAGCTATTATTTCACATTATGACAAAAGTGATTGAGTTATTAAAACAGCAAACAATTTGACAGACCCTGCTGTCTTCATCAAGGGATTTTCTTTATCAAGAGATATGCAAAAATTATTATTATTTTATTATTATTATTTATTTATGTGGCGCAAACATATTCCGCAGTGCTGAACAATGGGCACATTATAGACAGCGTTACAGAGGATGGGCCGGAGACACTTGCTGTCTTTGGAAAGGACAGGAGAGAGATCAGGGGTGGAGAGGTAGATCTGAGTATCATCGGCATAGAGGTGGTGATTAAAGCCAAAGCTGTTAATGATTTTGCCCAGGGAGGAGGTGTAGATAGAGAAGAGCAGAGGACCTAGGACAGAGCCTTGAGGTACACCAACTGATAAAGGCAATGAAGAGGAGGAGTTACCAGAACATAACACAGAGAGGGGCCTATTAGACAGATAAGAGTTAATCCAAGAGAGCACAGTGTCACAGAGACCAAGAGAGATGAGAGTCTGTATAAGGAGGGGTTGATCAATAGTGTCAAAAGCAGCTGAGAGGTCAAGCAGAAGGAGAATAGAATAGTGGCCTTGGTTTTTAGAAATCAGGAGGCCATTGATGACTTTGGTGAAAGCAGTTTCCATTGCGTGTAGGGGACGGAAGCCTGATTGCAGGGGTCAAGTAGGGAGTTGGAGGACAGAAAGAGGGAGAGGCAGTTGAAAACTATCTTTTCAAGAGGTTAGAGGTAATTGGAAGCAGGGATACAGGACAATAAATGGATGGAGAGTTAGGACTGAGGGAGTGTTTCTTTAGTATAGGGGTAACCTGTGCGTGTTTGAAGTAGGATGGGAAGGAACCGGTGGAGATTGATACATTGAAGATGTGTGTGAGAGCAGGGTTGAGGGAACAAAAAAATGCCTTTGAACCACCAAATATTGGTACTGCTCCACAGTGGATGAGAAAAACATTTATGTTACAATAGCATGTGGTCAATGTGAAAGTCAATCACATTAACCTTATGGTTGCGTTTCAGCCATGCTGACATTATAGACAGTCACAACATACAGTTTTCCTATAGGGCTATATTTTGGTGAATGTCATAGAACTGTCACGGTCCACCCGGGGTACCTATATTGCACAGCCTGGTCCTAACAGACGTTGTCCTGGTATGGTTCTTTCTTGGATTCCAGTCCAGGTTTTGCCCAGGCTCAGCACCTTGACCAGGCTCCTGGAGATCCAGCCTGGGTCTTCCTTTTCTAGCCCTGGACTTCCAGCTGAGGCCTATCCGTGTTTAAGCCTCCTTAAAAGGCAGAGAGACTGAACCAGCAGTAGGTCTGCATTGTTCTCCTTGACTGAGGTCACTTGGTTGTGTGCAAACCTGCTCTTCCAGTACCAGCTTATCCTACGTATCCAGTACCCATCTGTCTACCCGTGGATTACAGTTGTTCATCACCCTCTGACCTTTTTGATCCAGGTACCACTGTCCTCTGTCCAGACTTCTTCTTGGTGGGCCCTGACTGCAGTCTAGGACTGCACAACCCACAATCCACTGACTCTCCAAGAACTCTCCCTGGACTTTATTGCAATTCCCTTTGTTCTTTTGCCTGCAGTTAAGGACCATTTATGTTTTATTAAAGAATCTGCATTGCGTGATTCCCGTCTGGCCTCCCCTCTGTGTCGCCGCCTGCTGGGCTCATACCAGAACCGCACACGCCTCGTGACAGGAACGGACCCAGGGAGAAGCGATTAAATCAAAGTCCCTTTTCTCTTACCCTCTGATCCTAATTTTAATTTCCTCTTCTTTCATGTGGTCTCCTGGAGAATATCCTATAAGAGTTACAGATCTTTAATATGGCAAAGTATTTCATGAAAGAGCATTTTAATCCATACGTGTTCATATCTACTGTACCTTGGAATTATAGCACTCATGTGTCTGTTATAGAAGTATGCGTGCCAAGTTAGTAGGAAATTTACTACCATCATTAGCACATAGTAATACAAATCCAGCAACAGTTACTTCTCTTGTCTTCTGCTCAAGCTCCTGTGCCATACCCATTCTTCATGTCCCAGGACATACTTTAAAATGAGAGAAATCTCAATGCATCCTTCCTGGTAAAAATACTTTATAAATAAATAAATCTTTCTTTTTGAGAATGGTGCTTATAAGGGTGTGCTGTCTCCTGCATTTTAGACTCCAGTTCTGTAACTAATTAGTACTTGATGCACAAGTTGTGTGTATCAGTTATAGTCCTTATTGCCTAGGGTTATCCCCATTCTGGACTTCTGCCATTGGTAACATGGATCCCTCATTGCGGGGCACCTAAGTAAGGTTCCCCTTATCTATATAATTAGTACTTGAGTTGTTACCCAGACCAACCTTACAATATAATGTCATGACTGGTTCCGGCAATGCTCTGCGGCCGGCATTGCCATCCTCACAGCTCACTGGCCAGCCGCCTAATGATATTGCTGCTGTTTGCAGCCTCTGGTCAGTGACACCCTCCGGATTTAAAAACCCAGTGGTGAATGAGTCTCATTGCCCTGTCATGATTGGTTTCCTGACTAGTGTGTTCTTGTTAACCTTGTATCATTTCTATATGTACTGACTCTGGCTTTGTTTTCTGACTACTCTTTTGGCATTAACCCCTTGTTCTTCTTGATCTATTTGCGTACCGACCTTGGCTCCATGTTTTGACTATGCCTTTGGCTGCCTTTGTAGTGCAGCTCCTGTGTACTGAATTCTGGCATGTCTGACTCTCCTCTCTGGCTCTGGCTTCTGGCGTTGATGACTTCCCTCGGCTTGCTTTTGACCTTCGCATGTTCAGTGTGTCTGTACTATTAGCAATCTGCCTATTCTAAAGATGGCAGGGTAGGTAAGGCAACGTCTGTGTGTAGGGATCAAGGGAATCCATTACTTATAAATATGGAACTTGAGTAGTAACTAATTTTGCTTTAACTTACATCACACAAATATGATACAGAAACTACATCTTTGAGAAAAAAATTAGAAATTTAGAGATTTAGTTTAGTAAAGCACAGCACATCTAAATTATTACATCTACAAGGTGTTACAAAAGACTGTGATAGTTCTCTTTTCAAACACAGATCATCTGCTAGACGTCATGAATCAGAAGCACAGGTTCGTGAATGAACTATTTAATGTTCTTACGGCATAAAAAACGAATAACAATGATTATTCTAACTAATAGAGAGAGTTTATCTTTTAGGTCCAGGGGTTGAATGGTTCCTGATTTCCCAGGGTTTTCATTTTTCTCAGTAATGGAGAGATTTCACAGCTGCGTACATATATAAAGAATGACCCAGCATGTAAAACACTTAAAAAGAGTTATGATTTTTAGGAGATAACAGACCTTTTCCTTTGATAAATTACCTTATCTGTTGGTCATCACAGGGGATATAGATTAGCTAGTAAGACATTTAAAAAGATAGAACAAAATGAATATCCTTCACCTTGGCAGAATAAAAATCTGTGGAGCACCACAGAGATATTTTTATCTGAAATCCCATATTATTATATACAGTTCCCTATTATCAGAACAGATACATTTGGTAGATACTGGTCTTAACTCCGATAACTACAAATATTAAAGGTCAATATTTCAGGACAAATTCAATTGTAATAAATATCTTGGTAAACATACCTACACCAACTCATGTCAAGTATAGCATTAAGTTGACAATGAAAAGAATACATTTAAAGGGATGCACTTGGGTTAAAATCAGAGGGGGAGGATGGTGGAGAGCTTTAACATTAACTCCCCGCATCACCTCTTCCCATGATAGACTGCAGGATTTCTCACACGCAGCCCCCATCCCTGATGGACTGCAAGGTGGGAGTGATGGGCTGGTTGCGTCAGTGAGTCGGGTGGTAGGCTTCCCTAAATAGGAACTTCTTAAGGGAGCGTTTGAAGGACCTAGTGTTTCCCATTAAAGCAGGTATCTCATACTCTGCTGCCCCCCTAAGATGTTTCTGAGCTGCACCTCTCATGATTCTCTGGCATCTATTGCGTTCAAAGAATTCTGGGAATTGTAGGCAATAAACAACCTGGAGGTCAGAGTTTGGGATCCCAGTTTTAAAGCCGTTACAGTAAGAGCATTAGATTTGCTCTTACATTCACATTTAATAATGATTTTTTTAAAAAAGCATACTATCTTGTTGTTCTTTATTCTGAAAAGTATTTCCAGATGGAAACCATCGCTCCCCACCCCTTCCCTTTTAAATAATGCAGATACAACAGAACGAAAAAACGAAACGACATTAGATTGTCCGGTTTGCATTAGCAGCCGATATGAGAAATGATGTGGCAGATCGATAGACGGATAGCCTAAATTAGAGTTATGTGCTACACACATCATGGCTATGTTTAAATCGTAGGTTGTCATGCTGTGGCTCTCTAGCTTTTAATGTCAGTAAATGCCAAAGCATTGCTGCCATAAATCTGCGGAGACCTGCCAACAAAACCTGTGTCAACTGTATTAAACTTTGTAATCATTTGGCCCAGGCTGTTAAAAACAGATTGGCTAATCAATCTAACATTGCATCCCATTAACAGAGTTTGGCGGTTACGTTGCAGATATTTATTGTGCAGTCTATATGGGTGTGACGTTAATAAATAAAGTCTCGGTTCGGAATAAACAGATTTTGATTCCAGGTGATATATATCTTGTAATGTGCATAAATTACTGCTTTTGTTTATCATTTTTTACAACGTTATCAATAGGTCAGACACAAACAAATTGATTCATATACACTTAATTCAGTTCTATATAGGAATTTCAGGTACTGTAACAAATAACTGAATGTAATATACAGCTGTAATATCACAGCTGGCAATCAATAATCAATAAGTTATTTGGCAGCAGCCTACCATAAACAACAATCTATTAATAGATCACTTTCCCCTTTCTTTATACAGTTTATATAGAGATGTAGAATTTGAAACTTATTGAAATCGAGAGATATGTAGGCACTGGGCAGCTGTATTTGTATTGTGTTCACTGTATCTGTAGAGGAGGAATCAAGCAAACAGTACATAAAAAAGGCAAGGTGAATGTGTGAAATGCATATAACGCAGTCAGAGAGGAAAATAGATGTATGTAAAAATGAAGGGGACAATAAAAAAAGAAAAAAAATAGAAATTTGACAAACATAATGAAAAATTATGGTCTGAATATGATTTTAGTCAATGAATACGTTTTATCATTCTATATCAGAGCCAAACGCTTTCACTACAAATATGTGCAAACTGGATTTTGCATTGTAATACAATAAAAATCAAAAATTTGCATAAAAAACATTTTTACATATCTTTCGAAAGCACAATTGGTCTGCCCGGTGTGGAAAAACAAAATTACTGTAAAGAAGGTACAAGGAGCAGCCCCCATCCTCATTGTAACAAAGGCTTTTAATAGACATGTTTTAACATGTACAGCTTGGAAAAAAGACGAGACAGAGGAGATATGATAGAAACATTTAAATACGTAAAGGGAATCCACAAGGTAGAGGAAGGGAGTATATTTAAAAGGAAACAAAATAGCAAAACAAGAGGACATAGTCTTAGATTAGAGGGGCAAAGGTTTAAAAGTAACATCAGGAAGCATTATTTTACTGAGAGCGTGGTGGATACATGAAACAGTCTTCCAGTAGAAGTGGTAGAGGCCAAAACAGTAATTGAATTTAAGCAAGCATGGGATAGGCATAAGGCTGTCCTAAACAAAAGATAAATCCAGGTTAAGTATCCATGTAATTGGGCAGACTAGATGGGCCGAAAGGTTCTTATCTGCCGACATTTTTCTATGTTTCTATGTTTCTATGACACGAGAGGGCAGAAAACAGAGAGCTCTGGGGTCACTCACTGCTGTACAAGAATACGATTCAGTGGGTTTTTCCTGCAAAAATCCCTGTACAGTACATATACAATGATATAATGCCTTACTGTAAATTCAATTCTCAGGCATTTTGCCACATACAGATATTATTTTTATATTCTGTTGGTATTTTGTTGGTGGAAGCTGCATTGCTAATAATTTCACTATGATCACTACAAATCCCCATAAGCAGGAGATCTGATAATTTGTATAATCTGTCTTTAACACATTTAGGGCCATATTACATAGTTGGTGATAACTTAACCAGAGCTGTTGTAAACTTCCCAGAGCCATTAGAGCCTATGGAGGTTTTAAGTTAACAACAGCTCTGGTAAAGTTAGCACCAACATTGTAATATGGCCCTTACTGTATTTAGCACAAAAGGCGATTCTTATTTGAAACTGTACAAGATAAGAGACACTATCTAAAGTTTAGAACTTTTCATGCCAGCAATATTTTTGTAATGAAAAGACAAATACATTAAAAATTAAAAATGAGCAAATGTACATTATAATAATCTTAAATGTCTAAGAATATCCAATATATAGTTGCAAATTACTCAGCCCGTGTTCGAAATAAATGTTATCATAATAATTATTACAACAAAAAAATTGCTGGACTGGGGGAAGGGGTTAATATGAACCTATCAGAATTACTGAGGATGACTGATCCCATGAATCATAAATGAAAGTTTTTACTTTGATTTTGTGTATTGCATACCATCAGCCAGAACACAAACATTCAAAATGTGACATTCTATTTTATTTGGGTAACAACTTTGATATACTTATAGCAGGGAGTACAGTGACATGTACTATAGGTATCTTTTTGAGTATAGTGATACTTATCCTTAGGATCTGGATGGGAATCAGCCTTACAATATAAGGTTCTGAGATAATGCAAGCCATGAGGGTGTATTCAGAAAGAGCCGATCTGGCCCCGAAATGTCATCGAACAGGGAATTTCCCCATACGGTGACATTTCAGGGCCATTTAGCCATTCAGAGAGCAGGCAAATATATGGTCAAGGATAGGGATAAAACTTAACGTTTATTCAGACACTTAAAAAACCAAAGAACAGACATACATACATATAAATTTCCACGAATCTCAGAAAGGGGGAGATGTGCTCCTTCTGGAGCTACTTTAGCATACTAGAGAAGTGGAAGGTTCGCTGTTCTGACGACTGCTTGCTAAATAGAGTGGCTCGAAGCAGTTGTATGTGGGCCAAAGTAGAGAACCCAAAATCACATATTAGGGAGGAATCAACATAACCGCCAGCAATAAAGACAACAAAAGCTAGTAAGCATCGAGATCCTTGAGATTGGTCTCATAGAAAGCAACAGAGAAAAAAGACTTGCCAGAACTTAGTACCACAGGGATTCGCTAGTCAGCAGCAGCGAACCAAGTAAAAACGCATTAGGTTAAGCCATACTCATATTGCCCTATGCGTTTTGCCACTAGGGCGTCCTCAGGAGCAAACTAAATAGCAGTATGGAGTAAGTCAGGGAGAGACTGTCCTACGCTTACCCTCTTATATAGTGAAACCATGATGAAAATAATTTGCAGGTGCCGAGCGAGCGTTTTTGGTACCGTCTCCAAGAGGAGTGGCCAGAAGATGACGTGACAGTGAAATGGGAGGGGCAAGGCCAGATGACGAGTGAGCGAGAAAGAGATGACAAGAGAGCAGGCAGTTCACAATTCTTTTTTACCCCGTTCTTCAGCTTGTTGGCTTTTTCCGGCGGCTGGTCTGCGCTGGGATAGGTGGCTCATCGACTTTTTCAGACATGTTCAATGTGTTTTTTGCGGTGTTCCGGCAGGTTTTCAGCAGGTGGTTGTCGAGTTTTCCCTGCACTCCGAGGACCCTGTGGTGAATGCTGAATTCACTGCAGGGCGGGAAGCTGTGATTCCCCATAGTGTAGGGAAGTGCGGAAGTGGGAAGTGAACAAAATACACTATCAGGGTTATTCAGAGAAAGGTGAAAACCAGGATAACTGGCAGGAGTAGAGAACAATCTAGTCCAAATAGTCGATTTGGAAAGTGAATTAAATGGGAGAATTTTTCTGGTTTGGCTATTTTGACCAAGAATTTTTACTTCTCCAGTCATTCTCCTGAGTTTCACCTTTCTTTGAATAGAACTGTGAATGCATGTATACAGGAACTTGCGGGAACACTGTTCCTCCGCTATTATTGATGCAGAACTACGCTCCCATTTGGCCCACGTTCGACAAAGTTTTATTTTTCGGATCTTTTCTTGTAGTCACAATAAATATATCTGATATTTATATGATATTTTAGCAAAATAATTCCCTTTAACCTAGTTTGGCTCTGACTACAATTTTATCATTAATAGCATATTTCAGCATAGGTCAAAGGGCGAGATGAAAATTATTACTCGGGGAAACATAGTATCCTTAGTGAGTGTTGATGCTTCTGTGACCCCTGTATTAACTTATAAAATCTGATTTATATGCCTGCTGCCACTGCCTGTCATGCATCCACCTTTGCAGACTATAAACAAAAGTATCCCTTGGGTTCTAAAGATCTGTTTTCTGAACCACCAGGATATTCCTGCAAAGCCAGGAAAGTCCAGAAGATGCTTGAAACTGTTACTACAATCAAATTCTAACAAGGACAGCACCCAGAGACTCTGCCTGACAGCTGGAACTTAATAATGCGCTGTCACAGTTAAAGAATAGCTAAGATAACCTCTAACGGTGAACCAGTCACAGAAGGTTAACATAATTCAAATGGAACAGGATACAAAGTGACAATGACTACTTTCTCTACTGCTAGCTCCTACTTTAAAGGGAACCTACCATTATACCGCTCTACTCCCTTGTGAGGGATAAAGTAATTTTGTTTGGAGTTTTATATGCAGTTTACTATTTTATTATGCAAACGCATTTCACCCTGCGCACGCTACGCATAGCCTTGCAGAACTCTCACGGGCTAAAACGCTATTTAATATGGCAGAATAAAAAGAGGATTATTCTGCGAGTTAAATCAATAAGAAGAATGTGCTTAATCCAGGCAGAAAACCTCTGTAAAACACATTGCAGAGATCTTCACACACACACACACACATTGTAACCCACTAAGAGCTCTATGCCCCACTGGAAGCAAAATGATAAATAAGAAATAAAGGCATTATTGCGTTTACTCCAATTCCGGCTTATAGCTTTTTTTTCTCTTCTTCTTTTTTTTCCCGAAGAAGAAAAATGTCAAAGGAAATAAAGCACAATACACAATTACCAGTGCCTTTACAGGGATCACAGATGCAATATCTAAGTTTTATTTCTGACATGCTCAACCTCTGTAGGCCAAGTGGCATAAGGCTACTAATCTGGATTTAAATTAATAACCCTGTGGGTACAATAAGCAATAGATATAGAAGATCTGGGCTGGAAGCATCCGTTTGTTGGTGTTCATGCAGCCTGACAGCTGGCCTTTAACCATCAATTTATAACCAGGAGATTGTAGGTTTAAAATTGGTGAGCGCAATAACATCTGAACATGTCAAATATTAACCAAAAGAATGCTTTTATCTGTTACTTTATATTTCCTTCAACACACAATTTTAATACATAGTGTAGCCCCCCAGACATAGTATACAATTTCATTAATATATCTCTTAGTGGGAATCAAAACCCACCGTATATATTGTATAAGATTCTGGTGAAAGACTAAAGCTAATTTATTCTAAATAACTGATGTGCAAACAGACATGCACGAAACCTGTATAATGTGATCAATGGTGTGATATAATATAATAGAATTACCCCGAAATATTTAGTTTTCATTTGTTTTTTGTTTTTTATAATGAGTTAAAGCACTTGAGTGTGAGCCATGAAATTCCCCCAATTATAAGCAGATGTGTTATAACCTATTACTTTGGTTTTAAGGTACACTTTTTCCTCCTTATTATTATTATTGTCATCATTTATATAGCGCCAACAGTTTCTGCAGCGCTTTACAATAACCAAAGGGAACGAGATACAGATTAACGGACATATGATGGAAACATGTAGGGTCCTGCTCATAGGAGCTTACAGTCTAGACGGGATTGGGGTTGAGGAAGACAAAGGGAATTTTACTGGATGGCTGGATCATTAGTGCCAGTGGTATGGGAATGGTAGGGCCATAGAAGCGGCTTCAATCATGAGTGAGTAGGTGAGTTGCATCAGTGATGTGGTATGCTAAACTGAAGAGATGGGTTTTGAGGGGTTTCTTGAAGGACTGAAGATCAGAGAAGAGTTTGAAAGGGCGAGACAAGTCATTCCACAGGACCGGAGCTGCCCTTAAGAAGTCTTGGAACCGAGAGCTGGCCGTGTACGTGTAGACAGATGGCAGGTGGAGATCGCCTGCCGACCAAAGTTCTCTAGATATGAACGTCTCTGAAAACGGGATGCTTCATAGGAGTCTTAGAATTGCCACCGTTTTGTTTTTTTTTCCCCCACACTTCACACGATTCGAAGACACACCGCTTTTCAGAGATGTTTATATGAGGAAAAGGTGCGTCTTAGAATCAAAGAAATAGGGAAATTCCCTGACGAGTGCATGGGTTACAGATAATCCGAAATATATTTTCACATGGAAAGATAGCGCACAACCTTAGATATACTGTTACAAATGAATAAATATGAAAGCAAATATGTAAATAGAATAAAACATAAGAAATAAAACCAAATAATGCTGCAATGCTGCAATGTAGGAGATGCTTAGATAATTTGAAAGTTCATTGCAAGTTTTTGTGAAATTCACTCCATTGGGAGAAACAGATTGTTCTTAACCATCACTGTGCAAGCTCAATGCAGGCCTTAAAAAACAATCATAAATAAATTACCTGTAGGTTATTACAACTATACATTTTTCACTTGTGCCTATCAGAATGTTTTCTTATGCATTTCTAAACCATCCAGGATGCAGCAGGCCTTTTGTATTGGAAGTATCAGTGAATTCCACTTAGGCTTTGTGACTCCTGGGACATATGCATGGAACCTTCAGGTCACTCTGACCTATTATTATTATTATTCTGTATTTATAAAGCACCAGCATATTCCGCAGCGCTGTACAATGGGGGAGTGCAGACATGAGACATACTAAAACACATAAGGAACAGATGGCCCTGTCCTTAGGATAATTGTCCTACTGATACAGCACTTTACACAAGTGCTCAGCTAGACATCCCATGAGCTTACAATCTAAAGGACAGGGGTAAGTGAAACAGAAGGGGAGCTGGGGAGTGTGGATCTGGTGGCTAGAGAGAGAACAGCAAGCCACAGGTTGATTAGAATAAAGTGGCTACAGGTGGAGGGGAATGAATGAGTTTGGGCCTAGGACTGGGTGGATGGGGCGGGCGGGTGGCACTGCAGAGTGCAGAGTCTGGAGTGCTGACTGTGTGTGTGTTGAGCTGTAGGGAGGAAAAGGCAGAGCTTTTAGAGGTCTGTATGTGTTCAAGCAGTTAATGACATGCGAGGGGAGGAGGGGGAAAAGGTGGAGGAGGTGGAGGGGGAGGGGGAAGTGGAAGCATGGTGGTAAAACAAAAGTTTTTGGTGCTATCAAAAATGGAGGGAAGGCATTAAAGACATACCATACAAAAGACCTGTCCCCTAGCAAGCCCAGTTAAAATGTGTCATATCATTTTCTTTTAACCGATTAAGGTATTGCATCAGAGTGAATTCTATTTTTGCCGGCAGCATCCCACAGAAGTTGCAAGATGTTTCTGACACAAGATGTATTACTGTATTTTTGTCCTGGTCCACCCCAAGTCCTCCAGACTGCCAAGCATGACCAACACTTCAATAGACCTGGCAGCACTTTCCCAATCAGTCCCAGTTAGGTTCTCTAGCTTGCTATCCACTGGACTCTGAACCTGCTTGCTCTGTTCAGCCATGGCCTGATTTCCCTGTATGGCTGGACTCTGCTTCCCATCGGACAACCTGCATCAATCAACCACACCTGAAGCTACTTAGCAGGATGTAAACCCAGCCTTTGTCTGCATCCAGTATATGGCCAATTGTAATTCATACTAGGTCTGCTGTGAATACTATAAGGGTTATTCAATAACAGCCAAACTTGTTGCCGAATTGCACCGAACTGTGAATTTCACCATACGGTGCAACTTCGTGGCAGTTCGGCTATTCAGAAAGCTGACAATTCTCCAAATATTGACGAATTGATAGCAAAATTCGGTATGGTTCACCTCAGATCACCGCAAATCAGCGACCTTTGGGGAAGTGAAATTGTCCCATAGAAAAGTAATGGTTAATCTATTCAGAGAATGAAGAACTGCACCGAAGAGTTGGTGAAATGCCCAGACTGTCAGTACTTCAGTTCGACAGGAATAAACAGGCGAATTCCATAGGTTTCAATGTAATAAAAATATTGTTTTTTTGTTATTTTTATAATTCAACCATTAAGGCTGGGGTCAGACCAGCGCACTTTTAACGTGCGTTCTGGCACACATAATTACGGCCGCACTAGCAGCAGATGACGGGCAATGACGGCCAATATACGATGTACGGCCGCACAAAAGTCCGGCCGTGCAACGCAAGTGGAATTTGAACGCATTTTTCTGAGAACGCTGAACCGCTAGTACTGACGTACTGAGTGCGCAGCTGCGGCATAGCGGCTTGTGTGCGTGATTAGGAGATGTCAGACGCTGCTAATGTCCAGCCTACATAACGTCCAGACGCAAAAAGAGTTTTATTGACGATCTGTACAAAATCACGCCCGAAAATGCGCGTCGTCTGACCGTTTTTGCGCATTCCGTGAAAAAATACGTCAATGCGTTTGGACGCACTTTTTCACGTTCGCGGGGAAAAATGCTTTCGTCTGACCCTAGCCTTATTCTTTCCATTTGCAACAAAAATCATTTTTATTTATTTATTTTTTAGAATTTTGTAGGCATTTTTCTGGATTTTATTTGGCAAAAGTTTTGACTCTCATTTTTATTTAAGTTTAGTTGTTTTTTATTCTGTAACCGACCTTTTTATTATTTTTTATAGTTTTTTTTTATTGTTTTGTTTTAAACGCCTTTTTAAAAAAATTGCCATTTTTTCATCCTCAATTCGGCGGCTGATCGGCTTTTTTCAGTGGCTGATCAGTGGCTGATCAGCGGCGTTCAGCAATGTGTCCGGCGGGTCCCAGTCAGCACACCTTGGGGACCCTGCGGTGAATGCTGAATTGATGAATTGAAATCGCCGAAGTGCGCGGAATGAAAGAGCACCAACATTTTGATGCTCTCTAAATAACCCCCTTTCTGAATCATTGCAGTTTGACCCTGCTTTATTTCACTGTTTATGAACCTCATAACCTCAACCTTCTGTAATTTTGGGGTTTCCCCTGACCCTTCTACTGGAATAACCTTGTAGCCTAATGTTTTCCCATCTTGCCACTCTGAGCAGTATTATTCTGCAAAGGTGTGCAAGCACCATCTGCCACTCGGCTCCACTTCCCGGTAAGTGCCAACTGCAGCCGTTACAATTTCTTTATTTTTGATGGAAATGTATTGGGAAAACAAATTAAGATTAGATGTAGCTGCAGTGCCCTAACATCCACAAGGTGTCCCTTAATGATGAAATGTAATACAAATGTTTGTGTCTCTAAGTAAGGATACATACATTGAGTCACACATCACCTTTAATTTATTTACCGTGTTATTTTGATCAAAGAAAAGCCATGTCACATCTACAGTAATGAATAAAAGAGAAACCACAAAGCATTAAAAAATCCAATTATCTCGAATTGTTAAAGTCTAACGTGTTAAATTCACCATTGTAAACAAACATTCAGCCCGCTTGTTTTCTATCTATTGTGCTGTGGGACAACATATCTGTCAGGGTAATTTGAAATTTCATACTCGGTCTATACTTTTTCCCTCGGCGTGTCATGTTTTGCGATACCTTCCTGTTCAGATTTGATACAATCCTAATTGCTAAAACTCTGAAATAACGCTTTGTCTGAACCCAATGAAGCAGAAAGATAAATAGTGTATCACCAAATGGAATTAAACTCTATTTATGGATACTTGTTCTATGAAATTACTTGTTTTGCTCTCTAAATAGGTGCTGTATTTTCATTATACTGTGACTTATTGTAAAAAGGGAAGAAGTGCAAGACACATGTTTAAAAAAAACAAATTTACTGATGTTTACAAACAGATGAAATTAGTTTTAATACTGTACAATACTTTAACCCACTCACTACCAAGTGGTTTTCTATAAAACCACTGGCAGGAACCAATGTTTTTATAAAACCACTTTCCATAACCACATCACTCTGTCACCACTTCGCATACTCCTACACAAAACTACACATTTACACACAAACACATCTATACAAACATAGTCTGAATTCACTGTAAAATTCTTAAAATTAATTTAAAGACTCCAAGCAGGTACAGAGTCTGTATCTCTGCACTTCTTTTCTTCTTTTTCCTATTTTTTCTTTGTTTCTTTGTTGCTGTTTGTTTCTTTTTTCTTCTGCACATTTTTTTTGTAACTTATTGAGAGATATTGCTGTTATATGTTGTTTTTTGTATAAATACATGTATAAGGATCTTTAATATATTTCTTTGTTAATTGAAAATAACAAAAGTGTTGCTTTATTTGGCTAATCTTTGGGTGTGCAGGCTTTTCTTTTATGTACAGGTACAGAGCATATGCTGGTCAATCCAGGTACTGCAGCATGTCTCCATGAGAGAAGGATGTGACAGCATATCTGGGAGTTACAATACATACTTGAGTCAACTTGATCTCTTGAGCCCCTGAAAGTACTATTGAAGTTTGAGTTAGCTTGATCGTGCTGATGAAGGGGTTAAAGAGACATTCCAATCAGCATAATTAGCTATGTCTTTTGCAAGGATTATGATGTTAAGAGTTTCTTCTTATCGGTCTTCTGACACCAGGTCAATACTACTTTCGTAGACCATTTTGAATATACACATGCGGGCGACTAGACCTCAATAAATTTTGAGCCTTTGGTATAATTTACTTGAAATCATAATCCTATGATTTATCAACGAGTTAGTCTAATAAGCTTATTTAAAATTTAGAAACCAAACTTAAATTTTAACTTTATAAAATACATATACTTGTCCCATAATTTAGATATAACAAGTGCAACTAAAAACAGAACCCTAGGGGGGGCGTGGCTGGCTCTGCAAGGGAGAAGACGTGCCTGGGGAGAGCTCTGCTCAATTTGCTTGTTACCGGGGGTTTTGAGCTGGTGTCTCTCCCCAAATTACCCACTACTGAGGTCCCTGCACTGCTGGCCACAACGGGACAAGCTCCGGGGCCGTTTTTACCCCCCCTCCGGAGCACAGCTGAGAAGTTGCCGCAACTCCCCGGCAGGTCAGAGTACCCGTCGGCCATCTTGAGGCCTACAAGTCTGCTCCGGGACGATCGCTTCTCCTACTTTCACCTGCAGAGAGCCCAATCTGGACGGTCAGCGGTTGTGGGAATGGAGGGCCCCCATCTTCCGGCTGTACTGGCTGTCCCCTCGGAGATGATTTTGGGGGAAGGAGTGAGGTGGTGCAGTCTGGAGAGGACCCCCCCTGCCAGGGGCATGGAGGCTGCATTCGCGGCCCTCGAGGCCTGCCTGGAGCAGCTGCCAGGGGGAGAAGATAGCCCGATTTCTCGGGCCTCGTGGGGGCGTCTGATGGCCGCGTGGAAGACGGGCCGGGTGGAAGCGGACCTAGCAGAGGACGACGCGTGGGAGTCTACGTCTGTCGCCGACGAGGAGGAAGCTGCCCGCCACTTGCAGAGTGATGGAGACGGGCTGGGGTGTGCTGAGTTGGAGGATGAGCTGACTTTTGTGGACCCTCGTCAGATGCCTGCTGAGGAAGATCTCCCACGGCCGGCAGTAAAAATAAAACGGATGCGTTCCCCGACCCTGCGTATGAACCGGCCCCGAGCGTTTGGCAAAGGAGACCACGGAGCAGCTCGGTTTCCGATGTGGCTCGGAGGTCGCACCTGTGGTCTTGGTCTTATTATGGTTGGATGCCTCAGCCTCTTGTGTGGTATGCTGCCTGCCCAGCGGTTGCGGCCGCATCTTGATACGGGCTGAAAGGGACTATTGAACCATGTTTCCGCTTTTCTGCGGCAACCCCTTGCTGTGCTCTTTCTGAGAGATCCCCATATTCCCCCCCGCTGCTTTCTACTTTTGCTGACATTTTGCCCTCCCCCTTGAATACCTGCCATACTTAGCTGATTTATTTATTTATTTTTTCCCCCTATGCGGCCTACTCGCTGGACACAGGCTGAGGAGTTTGGGGTGCTATGTGTTTTTGCTGACCTGCCTGTTGCTGACCCATGCTTTCCTGAGATGACACCCCCATGCAGAGATTTACCCCATTTTTATGCTGATTTATGCTGGCTACAAGCTGACAATATTATTATTTTTTTTATTTTATTTTTTTAATATTTTTATGACCCTCTCACCTCTAGTATACGCCTTGAGGACTCTTTTTGATTCATGCATGTGTTTTTCCCCTATTGTTCCCCCCCTTATGTTTTCCCTTTTACCCCCACACTCTTTGCGTTGTTGGTTGAGGACTCTTTGAATATTATTTTCTGATGCTTAGTTTTTGCTACCTGACTCTAATATTTCTCTATGTGACTTATCAGAAGTTTTGTTGCTTCTCTATAGATGAGACCCCCCCCATCTGGGGATGTTTTTTGTTGTCCTATTGTTACTCTTCGATGACTTTATAGATGTCCATATATTGTTTTTCTTTATGCTGAGTTATTACAGATGACTATGTGCGGCCCTGCGAGGCCCTAACTTTACGTTTATTTGTATGATGACATATTTCAAAATAAAAAATTTGAATTTAAAAAAAAAAAAAAAAAAACAGAACCCTAGCTGAAAGCAGTCATTTGTCCTAATTTGTGCTGCCTCTCTTACAAATACGATTCCCCCTTTTTTTTCCTAGGTATTTACCCATTGCATCTAATTCTCATCCCTTTCATCTGCACTGGCGTCTATTATCCTAGAAGAATATAACTTTCTGGTTTTAAAGGATCCCAAATTATGCCCAAGGAAGCTATGGAAGCAAGATCTATCACACAGGCATTCCATAACCTAAAGGAACATAAGGCAAAAATGCTCACAGGAATGATAGAAAAAGAGATGTAGTGAATCAATGGCACATTCACAAACTTACTACATTGTATAACTCATTATGTTGCTTTGTGCTACAATGTAACTACATTAGACATGTGCATTCGTTTTAGTACTAAAACAATTTAGTCCGAATTTTGGGATAATTTAGTTTTCGTATGACTCAAGAGAAACGAAACTGCTCAGTACAAAAAACGAAAGAAACTAAAATAAAATGCACTACATTTTAGTTTCAGTCCTTTTTGTGATATTACATTGATGAGTGAAGGAGACCAGCAATGAAGAGCGTAACATCCGAAGTTCTGCACCCTTCACATGCCAATGCAGTAGGATGTTCTATACAGAGAGGGGCATTAATTAATGCAGGAGGATGTTCTATCCATTATACAGAGAGTGGTATTAATGCAGGAGGATGTTATATACATTATACAGAGAAAGGTATAAATTGAGGAGGATGTTCTATACAGAGAGGGACATTAATTAATTCAGGAGGATGTTCTATATATTATACAGAGAGGGCTTATTAATACTGGAGGATGTTATATACATTATACAGAGAGGGGTATTAATTAATGCAGGAAGATGTTCTAAACATTATACAGAGAGGAGCCTTTTTTTTAAGCCCTTTAAATCCAGTGGCTGTGAGCGCTGAGATCGGCTGCTTGTTACATTATCTCTCAGTACAATGTATCAGGCTCAGCTGTTACAGTAACTGACTGTAACAGCGCTCAGAGTTTCAGTAAAACAAGGAAATAATATTGTTCTAACCTATATATAAAAATATTATTTACTAGTTTTACTGAAACTCTGAGTGCTGTGATGAGCAGCAATCAGTTACTGTAACAGCTTTGCCTGACACAGGGCAGTATTACAATGTTGGTGCTAATTTAACCAGAGCTGTTGTAAACTGAAAACCTCCATAGGCTATAATAGCTCTGGGAAGTTTACAACAGCTCTGGTTAAGTTAGCACCAACTATGTAAAATGGCCCACATTGTGCTGAGAGTGAGAGATACTGTAACGAGCAGCGATCTCAGCCCTCTGAGGAGCCACTAAAATAGTAATTGTATCCACTGGTTTTTGGATGAATGAAATTAGTTTTCATACTAAAGAACTGAAAACGAATTTCTTTAGCAACTAAATAAATTGCATTTTAGGACTAATCCATTAGTTCAAAACGAAATTTTGTGCTGTGCACATGTCCAAACTACATGACCCACCATTGTGACATGTTAAAAGAACTAAACTGGCGGTCGTTGGAATCCAGACAGACACACTCTTCACCTTTCCAACCTGGTGTTTAAGAGCTTTTCGGAGAAGCTGTCACCCTACCTGAATAGGCTGCTTCCCCCAGCAGTTCCCTCATCCTATAACCTCCGATCCAGGACCAGCACCTTACTTACAATACCACAATACAAAAAGAAAGTAGCTCGATCCTCATTTTCCTACAGAGCACCGCAATTATGGAATAACCTCCCAGACGCCATCAAATCTTCCCCCAGTCTTAAGTCACTTAAGAGATTTCTATTAACATACCTCAATACAGAATGTAAACTGTAAACATGTAAAATAGTGAATATATTTCTTATATATTTTTCTCTGTGATAATCTGTATATTTGTGTTGTTGATAGCTTGCATTTTATTACTTTGTATTTCTGTAGCGTCTGTAACAATTCAATGTTCTTGAACCCAGGACATACTTGAAAACAAGAGAAATCTCAATGTATCCTTCCAGGTAAAATAATTTATAAATAAATAAATGGCTGTCCAAGGAATCAGGAGAATTTAAACTCCAATGACAATAAAAAAAGAAAGAATATGAAAGGGGACCCACACTCCAAACCTACTGGGGACTCGTTTATTGGGTCAATGCAAAGGAACAATCTGGCTGGCGTAGCAGCCTTTTCAAGCTTGAGAAAGGCTGCTAAACCAGTCAAAACACTGCTTGGAATGCCCGGTCCCCCTTCCTGTTAAGTAAATTCTATTAAAAAACACAAATAAATTGAATCGTCACTCACCAAAATGTTTTCAATAACAATAATAAAAAATATCTAGAAATGTTTTAAAAACTGCACACAAATATAATTTTAAATAGCTTAGTCTGGTCAACACTATAACAATTGGTTATATCACACTGTACTTGGAGAATAGGTTTTCCAATGCTGTCTACAGCCAACACACATTGATTCTTCTAGAATGACAACAGGGGAATTATAGTTTGCTATGTATGGATATTCCTGTTACCATTATTACTGTTATTTAGACAATGTTATCCTTCTGATGGATATTTTTGTACTTGATTTTTCCGCCTGTATCATTAGGAATCTTGCGAATGTATCTACATGCTGACAATTCAGCATTGTGTAGAAATCAACATAACTACAAATTATCTGTTATAATGGCATGGCTGCTTATATTTGAAAAGAGTCTTAAATAAATAATTGTGTCTAACGAAAAAGTGTCTACCAGCACGGCATTGCTTATTCTCGTTTTAACAAAACACTCAGTACTTTAAGGTAGGTTGAATAGGCACTGATTTTCGCAAAACGGCACTCAATGTGATGCCTTCTGGGGAGGAAAGATTTGTTATATTCAAGCATGACTAAGTCAGAAATGAAGTAGCATAAATCCAGCATACAACCTTATTTCACTGAAAACAAGATAACTTTACTTACCAAAGCCTGCGGGGCTTCTATTTATTCTTCTAAATCTCTGACATGAGTCATTTGTATTTCATCAGAATTCATTGTAACAGTCTGCCCTGTAATGGCAGGTTCCAGCTGATCAGAGTGCTGTTCATATTATTGACCGATTGCCTTTTCTTTATAATGGTAGACATTTCTCTAAAACAAATCCCCATGGGTTATGATAAAGGCATAAGGAGGAAACTGGAGATGCATGTATATTTGCATCATTAATTCCGTCTATATAAAGTTAGCACTTAGTGCTTTTTCAGCTTTCGTTATGATATAGGAGAGGTAAAGGATGTTTATCAGCTGTTGAACAGTAGTCATAGAGATTACAATATTATAGAGATGGAGTAGAGACTGTAGAGCAGCGGAGCACAACATTGGCCCTCCAGATTTATTTGGAACTACATTTCCCACAAGGCTCTGCAGAGCTAATGAGTGCCAGAGTACCACGAGAGCTGCAGTTCTGAAACATCTGAAGGGTCAACATTAGTGCTGCAACTAACGATTTTTTTCATAATCGATTAGTTGGCCGAATATTTTTTCGATTAATCGATTCATCGGATAATAAACATACAATTATTTACTTAAAGGAACAATATGTAAAAATCAATCCCTCCTACCTTTTTTCCCCACTTTTTTTCGTAAGCGATTTGCACAGTGTAAGTAACTTTAGTCCGTACATTATGCAAATTGTGTATCTTGTGTAACTTTCTTACTTTTTGCACATAAGGTACACAAGCAACTGGTCAAAGTGATGGATCGATGGGCGTGTAGAGCTCTAGGCCATGTCTGTTTTATCCTCGAATGAATACTGCTAGGAGCGCTCAGACAGGATGAAGGCGCGAAGCAGAGTGACGCACTCCACACAGCCTTACAACTTTAATATGCAAATGTGGTGAGGGTGCCTAGAGTGTCTCTTTAAAATAAATTCATGAACAAACTGAGTGGGGGAGGGACCGAATTGGGAGAGAGGATGTTCAGGCAAGGGACCAAATCAAACTGTGAGAGGGAGTTTTGGGAAATGGACCAGACCATGGACCATGGACCAGACAGACAAAGAGAGAGAGGCAGGAAGTGTGGGATGGTGGCACAGGATTCCAGCTCCAACTAAGGACAACACATCGGTGGTACAGCTCCTCCACCCAAACTGGTTATGTTTGACCTAACCCTAGAACCAAATCATACAGACTAATACAGCGGTATGTCTTCTCCAGTCAACTCCCTTGTAAAGCCTAAGGTTATTAACGTTTAACTCCACCTGATTCTAAGCAGTGTGTGCTGTACACAGACAGACTATTCGATTATGAAAATAGTTGTCAGCTATTCTCATTATCGATTAGTTGTCGATAAATCGATTAGTTGTTTCAGCCCTAGTCAACATATAGCTCCCCTGCTGTAAAGTTTGTTTTCTGAATGATCAGAATGATAAGATTACCAAAACTTATTTTTTTCTTAAGTTAAAACCACAAAAGATATGGAACTTCATGCATTTCAAATCGGAAACAGAGTTGACTTTGTGCCCCCTGTGACCTAGAATTGTCCGCCTTCCCACTTCTCCCCCTATTCCCCTTTTTTCTTCTTCGTTTCCTCTTTTACAGTTTCATGTGTTTAGCTTTCTTTGTCCCATGTGTATTCTTTCTTTCAATTGAGCTGGAATCCCTGATTTCTCGCTGTGTCCCCTTCTGTTGATTTATTTTCTTTTTTATATGTCCTCTAATTGTTACCCTTCATTAATTCCTGTCATGTAACTCCACTGCAAAGTCTAATAAAAATTTTCATGGCAAACAATTCGAAGCAGTGTCAGTCAAAACTGTATCATGAATTGTTCATATGATTAAAAAAAGAAAAACACTAACACATGGACTGCAAACCAAAAATGAAAAATAAAAAAACAGACGTAAGACACACTCTCTCTGGGAGAGACAATGATCGCCCAACCCTTGTCAGGTACATCTCTCCAACCATCACTAAACCTTATACACACTGGAAACTATCAAGCAACAAGAAAAAAAAAATGAGCGGAATAGCAGAAAACTACTACAAATAGGGAGAGTTGGGAGAAAATATAAAAATAAATAACAAATCTTTATTCATGAGACATAAATGCAGAGGAAGTTAAAATTACATAGAACAAAATGACGTGGACATCTACAACATGGGAAGCCAATACTGATAATGAGAAGGACTTAAACAATAGGCTGGAAAGCATATAAGGTATTTGCCAATAAACCACGAAGAGCAACAAAATCTCATTGCACATGCCGAAAATAAACATTCCATGTGGCTAATAAGTTCCCAATGTCCCTCAGGGCTCAAAATCACCATTAATGCCTTATTATAATCATAGGTGATAGCCATAAAAGCTCATGATGTACCAAGGAGCTATACGCAATCAGTTTAAACGCTGTCCTTTGAAACTCCATCAGGGTTATTCAAAGAGAATTGAAAAGTCACCGCACGTTCAGTGACTTTTCGTTCTTTTCAATTCGGTGCGATTTGGCGATCCCATTTCGGTGACCCTGTGGTGTATTCAGCAAGAACCACAGGGCCGTCGTATTGCATTGAAAAGCCGCTGCAAACCCGGCGAACCCTCACCGCAAAACCCGGCAAACGCACACCGAAACCAGCAAAAACATCTGGATTAACCCAGCCGAACACGCCGGAGAAACCCGAGCAGCCGTCGATCACAGCGCAGAGCAACCGCCGGAAAAAGCCGACACCGCAGATGAATGGAGTGAAAAAAAAACCCCAGTACACTTGAATGTTTGAAAAGTGAAACGCTGTTTGCAAAGAAACTACAGAACGAAAATGTCTGGAATTTACATATGAGATCCAATGAATGATAATAAAAAGGGCTGTTACAGAAAAAAGAAAAAAAATGATAAAAAAAATGGAAAAATGCCTAAAAGATCCTAAAAAAATCTATAAATAAAGAGGCTTTTACTGCAGAATATTATAATCAACGGTTTATTAGATATTGTATTAAAACGGGACTATTTTTAACATTGAAGCCTATGGGATTCGCCTGAATAAACCTGTCAAATGAAATCACCGAACAGCAGGGCAATTCGACAACTTTTCCCTGCTGGTGTTTGTTCTCTGAATAGACGAAGCATTGCTTCTCAATGGGGATTTCACTGCCCTCGAACAGGCACCGAACAGCACCGTATATGCAGGCAATTCGCTAGGATTTGGCAAACTGCCTGCTCTCTGAATAGCCGAATGGCCAGGAAACGAAACCGTACGCTGAATTTCACTGTTCGGTTAACTTTCGGCCACAATTCGGATCTCTTTGAATAACCCTGCTTGACATCTAATCTTGTCCTATGGCTGCATTATAGTTACCCACTATATTAATGTTTAATGCCTAGGCAGAGTCATTGTATGCAGCAGGCAGACATTTATCCAACATACAAACGGAGAGTCGGCATCTAAAAACATCAGTTGTAGTACATCTCTAGGGTTTACAGAGAATGGTCCAAAAACACAAAAAATATCCAGTGAGCGGCAGCTGTGTTGATGAAAATGCCTTGTTGATGTAAGAGTTCAGAGGAGAATGAGCAGACTGGTTCGAGATGATAGAAAGGCAACAGTAACTCAAATACCCACTCGTTACAACCAGGGTATGCAGAATACCATCTCTGAATGCACAACACGTCCAACCTTGAAGCAGATGGGCTACAGCAGCAGCAGACCACACCCAGTGCCACTACAGTCAGCTAAGAACAGAGGCTACAATTCACACAGGTTCACCTAAATTGGACAATAGAATATTAGAAAAACGTTGCCTCGACATTAAGATGGTAGGGTCAGAATTTGGCATAAACAACATGAAAGCATGGATTTATTTATTTATAAAGGATTTTATCAGGAAGGATACATTGAGATGCTCTCATTTTCAAGTATGTCCTGGTTCTAGAACATTGAATTGTTACAGTTGTTACAGAAACACAATGTAATAAATGTAAGATATTAAAAAAATAGCACAAATATACAGATTAAGAGAAAATAAATATATTCACTATGTTACATGTTTACAGGTGCATTCTGTATATAGTCACTGTGTTACATGTTTACAGGTGCATTCGGTATTGAGGTATGTTAGTAAGGAGCTCTTAAGTGACTTTAGACTAGGGGAAGATTTGATGGGGTCTGGGAGGTTATTCCATAATTGTGGTGCTCTGTAGGAAATTGAGGATCGAGCCACTTTCGTTTTGTATTGTGGTATTGCAAGTAAGGTGCAGGTCCTGGATCGGAGGTTATAGGATGAGGGAACTGCTGGGGGAAGCAGTCTATTCAGGTAGGGTGGTAGCTTCCCAGAAAAGCTCTCAAACACCAGGGCCCCTATTACATTCTTCGCGCATTTATTTTTGCTCGCGCAAATGCGCATTTGCACGAGGGGCAAAACCCTTTGCGCTGAACGTCGTATTACAACGTTCGCACAAACGATGCGCGTAATCGTTTAATGTGGATGGACCTGCGCGAGCGAGATGAACTGTGCGCGTCCTATACTTAACATTGTGAGTGCAAATTCGTTCGTGCGCTGGTACGCGGATGGTATTACAATCGATGCGCATATTTTTACGAACGACGTTTGCGCTCACAATTTTAACGTCTTTGAAAAGCTGGTGGTAACTGCAAATCGGAACGTTCTGGCCGAAAAGAAAAACACCAATTGTGAATTCGTGCATTTATTATTGCTGCAGCATATATACTCAGATTTACTTTGACAGGCACAAAAACTTAAGTGAGTCAATTAAGGTAAATTGATGTAAATTAAGGTTCTTAATTCTGATTGGCTGAATCCCAAGAAAAAAAACAGTCCGCACACTGATTTGCGTGCGCTACGTTACTGCGCGCGTATTACTCTTCGTTTTGCGTGTAGTTTTTATGAATGTTATTTTCAGACGGATGAGAAAATGCATTCGGATCGTAATACCACCGTTAATTTTCACGCGATAACGCTTAAAGCTGCGTGCAAAAAAATTTGCGATGCGAGGACGAATTTGCGCGAAGAATGTAATAGGGGCCCAGGTTGGAAAGGTGAAGAGTCTAGATTCCAGCGACGGGCAGCTTAGCTCATTTAACATGTCACAATGGTGGGTCATGTAGTTACATTGTAGCACAAAACGGCAGAATGAGTTATACAATGTAGTAGGTTTATGAAGGTTGTGTTTGCAAGGCAGCTGCATACACTACATCTCCATATTCAAAAGCCGGCATAAGCATTTGTTGTACAATTTACATTTCTTACCGCTGGGCTCAGGCAGGATTTGTTTCTGTACAGGGCACCTAGTTTGGGGTAAAGTTTAGATGAGAGTTTATCGATGTGGGGGCCAAAGGATAGATTTTGGACTAACCACATACCTAGATATTTGAGAGAAGTGACTGTGGTCAGCGTGTCATTTGATCTTGTCCTGACACATAGATGGGGCGATTGCAAATTGTGTAGTTTAGATGCTGTACCAAAGAGCATTGTAACAGTTTTGTCAGTATTTAGAAAAAGTTTGTTATCTTTGATCCACTTTTCTACCTCTGTGAATTGTTCTTGCAGCACGGCCTCCAGTTGTGGGAGATTTGGTTTGCTGGTATTGATTACATTGTCGTCTGCGTACATGTGTATATTTGAGGCTTTGCAGACGTTGGGCAGATCATTTATGAATATTGTGAATAGCAGGGGGCCGAGTATTGAGCCTTGGGGTACAGCGCATGTGACTGGGAGGGGGAGGGAAGCGCTGTCAGAAATGGACACATACTGCGACCGATCAGATACATATGACTGAAACCAGGTTAGCGTGCGATCACCAATACCAGAGTTTTTAAGTTTTTGTAATAGGATTCCATGGTCTACTGTGTCAAAAGGTCTTGCCAAAATCAAGGAAGATGGCTCCGGTTAGCTTTTCTTGTTCCATGCCAGCTTAGATTTCATTACAAACTTTTAAAAGGGCAGTTGTAGTTTAATGATTTGGACGAAAGTCGGATTAATCTGGGGTTAAATAGTTCCAATACTGATAATAATAATTGAGTGTAGACATATTTTTTCAGAATTTTTGACATTATAGGGAGCAATGATATTGGGCAGTAGTTGGATACCAAAGTCTTGTCTCCACTTTTATGGATAGGTACCACCCTTGCAGTCTTCCAGAGTTTGGGTATATATCCAGTCGCCAGTGATTCATTGATTATGGTTGCAACAGGTTTTGCAATTGCCGGTGCACTGATTTTCATCAGCATTGCTGGGATTTGATCAGGTCCAGACTGGTATTTAATTTTTTTATTTCGGAGAAGTTTAGTAACTACACTGACAGGCACTGGTCTAAAACTGGATGGATCCATCCTTCCTTGTATCAACGGCTCAGGGTGGTGGTGGTCATGTAATGGTGTGGGTGATATTTTCTTGGCACACTTTGGGCCCTTAGTACCAACTGAGCATCGGTTACATGCCACGGCCTATCTGAGTATTGTTGCTGACCATGTCCATCCCTTTATGGCCACAGTGTACCCATCTTCTGATGGATACTTCCAGCAGGATAATGCACAATGTCACAAGGCTCAAATCATCTCAAACTGGTTTCTTGAACATGACAATGAGTTCCCCATACTCCATGGCCTCCACAGTCACCAGATCTCAATCCAATAGAGCACCTTTGGGATGTGGTGGACAGGAGATTTGCATCATGAATGTGCAGCCGACAAATCTGCAGCAACTGCATGATGCTATCATGTCAATATGGACCAAAATCTCTGAGGAATATTTCCAACTCCTTGTTGAATCTATGTCACCAAGAATTAAGGCAAAAGGGGGTGCAACATGGTACTAGCAAGGTGTACCTAATAAAGTGGCTAGTGAGCATATATTGTAAATGCTATAGATGTTGTCCCCCTATACCTTTTTTGCAGGGAGAGTAACACTGGTTATCCAGTTCCAAATTGGGGGCACACTTGGCATCCCATGATCTTGGTTGTCTTTTGGGACAGCCCCTGGCCCCTTAGCTGGGCTTATGATCCCTGGTGGTCCTGTGGTATGGAAATGTGATCTGTGCTTTCTTTTCTGCACAGATCGCACAGTAATTATACTGTGGGGCTCTGATGCTGCTTGTGAGTCAAGGCGCTGGCGTTCCGATGATGCATCAGAGCTCTGGCGCACTAAATCATTCAGCCAGCACCAGGCTTCCAGAACAGGGGGATATAATCTGCTGTCTGTGCAGGAAGGGAACACAGACCGCAGGGCCACTCATGTGAGATCTTCAAACCGGCCCTTAGTTATGCCGACAGGTGGCAGCTACATGCCGGCGGGTTCGGATGGGGCCCTCTGTAGCCAGGGGAACACAATTATCCCACGGCAGCCTGTCGGCCTCCTCGAGGCCCCTGGCGTCTGGGATAAATGCACTGTCGGCCCCCCGGTTGCTACTCCACTGGATACAAGATACGAAGAAACAACACAGATGGAAATCTAGCAGCAATAATATTGGCACAGTAAAAACATAATAAAATATAGATATGTTCATGGGTCATCAAAAAATACAAATTGAGGGTGCATGAGATAATAATGTGATATATTAAAGATGTGGAAATATTAATATTTCTGATATTGGGATGATTGGCTAACAAATAAAATATCCAAGTCTATACTTCTTGTACTCTGTTTACTTCATGACCAAGCCATTATAATTATGTGTATAATTGGACGAATCATGCAAATTGCTAGAGACAGGTTTATTTAAATATTCTGTTAGGATTTAAAAGGAGTGACAGTATTAATAAAGCAAAATAATCAGAGTAGATCTATTTGACAGAGTTAGTAATTAGAAGCTTGAACACCAATTAATTCAGAGCAGATACATTATACAGCAAACCAACGGTATTAAATATTGGAGTCATTTTTGAATTGCTAGAAATTCGGCTCAAAAAATACAATGAAAAGACAAAAAAGTGAGAGTGACTTGAAAAGAGAATATGATAAGTTCAAAACAGGTTACTTTTTCATTTTTTTCTAAGTATAATTAATTATTTATATTTTGGAAAGTGTTTGCAGTCAGCTTTCGTGGCTATCAGCTGTGCTGGGCCAACAGCAGGAGGGCGCCACTGCAAGCTTTGCCTCAACCCTACACAGGCAGCAAATAACCTCTGCTATTTATTGGCCCTGTATTACACCCCCCTTGTAATGGTGCCCTAGGCAATTGCCTAATTGTCCTAATGGACACACTGGCCTTACCCGTACCTCTGTTTTACTGAAGGACTGTACTGTCTGCAAGTACGTTACATGCCTTCTTCATTTTGTTTCTTATGGCATCTTCTTCTATGGGAGAATCCATAACAAAAAGGTGTAATATGACTTTTCAAAATGGGACACGTTAGAAGATGATAACTATGTCCAGTCAACCATTTCTAATTGGAAATTGCCCTGTTCATTAAACGTTACAGTCCAGAAATCCCCATACCGAAATGTAGGGGGAGGGGTTGAGGAAATCATCCAAGAAATGCAAATAGATTGATGGCGAGATGCCAAAAGACACTTGAATTTGAAGCTGGTCAACAGTTTTAACAGCCATCTAAAGATCAGGCAGAATTAAATGTGAAAAATGACCTTTTGGCGAGGATCCCTGCCTTTTATGATAAGGTCAGGTTTCACTGGATAAAGTCTTTTATAAATCACGCCATAGCTGAAGATTGAATGAAATCTATATGCACACGGAACTGTTTTCATAAACCTCTCTTTTCGTTCTTGTGCATTATAATCTACGCAAAGAGTAGGTCAGATCATTATTTAATATAGAGATAATAACATCATTTAATAACATAATTCTTTTATTTTTGCATGGTGTAGTATATGGTTACTGAGAAATTGTTAAAGAAGCTCTGCGCTCAGCCACCAGTGAGTAACCCATTGAATAATATATGAACCCCACAAATTTGGGTGCAGTCCAAGGAGGCTGAACCCAAAATACAGAGCAAAGAAAGCAAAAAGGATCTGGGCAATCCAGTGATGGCTCAAGACTTTAACGGAGCATGTCAGTGTTTGGGATGCTCCATTAAAGCTTTGAGCTATCACTGGATTACCTAAACCAGTTTACACACACCTGGAATCAAGATTACTACCTTTGAGTGATCATAAAATCATAAATTCAGTTGGTACATTGCTAGACTTTTATTTAGAACCTTTTAATTTATTTTATATCATTTTATTTTAATGAGACAAAGGGGGATTTGTGAGGGTCCTGAGAACGAGCAACAGCTCTAGTGGCCTGCTCTATGGAGGGTGCCCGCTCAGGTCTCAAGGTTTTAGCTTGCTTGTGCCATTACAGGGATGAATACTCCATATGCAAATCAGTCTGCTCTCAACCAATGAGGGTGGCCAGTACTGATTGCCAAGGACGTCATCCCTGCACGAGATGTGCAGCAACCCCCGATGATCATTTCAGCCTTGTTAGGCCTCGTCAGGAGGGTATAGCTGACACCCCTCTAGGCACATCAAGCAAGGGGTCCACGTCTGGATGACCCTGTAAAATTATAGTGAGGGAAAGGGGGGTTTGTGAGGGTCCTGAGGACGAGCAACAGCACTAGTGGCCTTCTCTACGGTGGGGCCCACTCCGGTCTCAGAAGGTTTTAGTTTTCTTGTGCCATTACAGGGATGAATGCTCCATATGCAAATCAGCCTGTTCTCAACCAATGAGGGTAGCCAGTACTGATTGCCAAGGACATTGGCATTTTATTTTAATTCAATTTATTTTAATACTGCCAACATGGTTTACCAATATTATTATTAAAAAAACCAAACAACAAACCATATGCTACTCTACAGCCTCTATCATTTTCTAATGTATACGTAGTTAGCTCTTTTCCAGGGCATTCCAGACTTTTTCTTGAACCATAGTAGTGTGCTTTATGCGCTCTTATAATAGAGTACTACCATCCCATTTTAAATCTATACAGGATATTAACAATTTTTGGGCCTATCCCAGCAGAACCGTTAGCATTAACCCCTTCACTATCAAGTTGCTTTTGCTCAAAACCACCGCCAGGACCCAGTTGGTTTCATGGAAAACAACTTACCATTGCAGGCAGCATAAAAAATTTATTTACTCTTAATAAAATACATTTTAGATCTGTTTTCAGGCCAGTATTCTTATTTGACAGGCTCCCACTGCTGGTCAAAAAGTGCAACTACGCATACGATTAAATAGGTGGAGGTCCATCTTTCTGTAACAGAAACAGGTCTCCAAGTTGTTCAAACAGTTTCAGCACCTTGGATGAAATGTCCAAGGTGCTGAAAATTTGGTGGCACATTATGGAGCCCATTCGCAAATTATTTTTTTTTTTTTTAGGAGATTTTGAAGATTGAGTATATGCAACCATGGCAGTGAACGGGGTAAAAAATGAGGAGTTAAGTATAACAGGCCAGTTTTGGCTCAGATATTATTTTCTTGTAGCTCAGTTGTTGCAGCTGCCCTTTGGTAATTAACCTGTTCTATACTTTGTAAAATGGACTCTAAGAGAGGATATCAGGGGCACCGTACAGCACGTTTGCAAGTACCAATGGTGGCTCCCAAATATTGCAAGCCAAGATTTTAGTATATCAGGCACTCATATTAAAGCCAGTAATAGCAGCCACGAATGGCTCGTGCCTGTCTTTTGCCAACTGTGGGCATTATTTCATAGCTGGTGCCAATGTAGAATCTCGATATGTAATCGTTAGGGCTAGGATAAATAAGTTTAATGTCTGGCATTGATATTATGATCTTGATGCTACAGTCAGGTGAAAACGTTTTGGGCATCGCAGCTTGCGTGAGCTTACTGTATTTAAGCGTCTCCTATATTTAACATGGTGAGCGCAATCTATTTTTATCGACTCAACATTATTATTATTTATTATTATTATCCTTTATTTATATAGTGCCACATATTCTGCAGCCCTTTACAAGATCCGTGTACAAGGAGTTGTTACATTGGAATACCACAAATGGATGATGGCCTGATTCAGGGGGACCCTGTTCCCAAGGGAATTTACAATCTTAGCCCCTCCTCCTCGTGTTGACTGCGTGGGTGGGTCAAACTAGAAGCTCGCGATGACACCTCCCGGCGAGGTGTGCCTCACCAGCGTTAACTCCTGGCCGACGGCGATGCCCACCCTTTGTGAAGGGGTTAAGTAGGTATTTAGACCCTATGTTAAAATGCAGAGTTGTCTTGAGAGATCCCTGGTATAGATCTTATAATGATTCATATTATTTTGTATAATTCATAATTTAAGGAAATAAAAGCCAGTAGACTAATCACTGAAGCATAGCTGGCACCTTAATGTGTGAGGCATCCAATAAAACGACACTTCAGCAGAGCCCATGAGTGCCAGTACCTTTAGGTGTCTTAGACATATTCTAAGTGTGGCTAAAGCCAAATATCAAGTACACTGTGAAGCAGATTTGCCCCCAGTGACTGAATGCTGTCTAGACCCTTTTTACTTAACGGTGCCCTAATGCTACAAGATGGACTTGTAACATGGCAGCTCGCTTGTAATAAAGCATTTAGTAGGGAGCCACTAACGGAGCCACTTGAGCAAACATTTAGGGCCCTATTGCAATCTTCACGCAAATGTCTGAGCCGATGCAAAAACGCATTAACGCGAGGGGCAAAACACTTTGCTCTGAACATCGTATTACAATGTCAGTGCAACAAACGCGCATATACATCTACCACGGGTGAACCTGCACGAACGCTGCGTGAGCTTACTGTGCGTCGCACGTCCTATACTTAACATTGTGAGCGCAAATGTGTTTGTACGCTGGTATGCGGATGGTATTACAATCTATGCGCAGTTTGTAACGCACAGCCTTTGCGCGCATAATTTTAGCAACTCCTAAAAGCTGGTGTTAATGGCAAATTCTATCAACCTGGCCAAAACCAAATACACCAGCCCAAAAAAAATATGCAGCAAAGTATAGTTACACATTCTACACATACCCAACCAATAACTTTGAGAAGTTGTGTGTGCATTTTTTTATTCATGCAGCATATATGCGCAGATTGACTTTGACAGGCGCAAAAACTTAACGTGACACAATTGTGGTTTTAAATTCTGATTGGCTGAATCGCGCGACAAAACAGTCCGCACACTGATTTCTGCGCGCAACGTTGCTGCACGCGCGTTTGTGTGCGTCCGGTTTACGCGTGTTATTGCTTGACGGATGAAGAAATGCGCGAGGATTGTAATACCAGCGTTGATTTACGCATGTTAACGTTCAACGCTTGGCGCACAAATTCGCACGTTGCGCAAGCGTTTTAAAGCGAAGCTTATAATAGGGCCCTTACCCTTTAACAGCACATTAAATCTGGCTGAGTGAGAATAGTGGCCAAAATATCCTTTGTTCATCTAAAGGTATTGATATAAATGTAATTAATATATTCCTTTTCCACATGTATGATAAATGCTATGCACATTTGAAAACCACAAGCGCAATTATTCAGTGATCGTCCACTGTGAACATTTAAAAGACTTGGGGCAATAGACAGATTTAACTGATTTATTATATTAAGTCAGCTACAGTATATGTTGAGTAAAGTGTGCAGAATCACTTGCACCGATATTAATCCTAGTTTGTGTTATGATGAATTATATAATTTTGTTTATCCATTTTGGGATTATTTCCATTCAAGAAGATTGTCTTCTCAATATTTGATAATTAATAAAAGTTGAACAGAAAACAATGTAACGGCCTCTTCTTCAGTATAAATTAGTAAGTACACTAGTTTGGCAAGTTTGGTAATGGTTGGTCATATATTTAACCTCTCTAGATGCCACTTCATGATGCCATGCGGGTGACAATAATTCACATTGACCACATGGCCACAGGGAAGTTGAACTGGCCATGTTGGCATGCCTAAACCAGAGGTAGTCAGCAGTAGCAGTGATCCTGGAGAAGTCTCAGTGAGGTGGGGTAATTATACCCCTCTTCACAACATGAGGTGCCTTGAAGTTATTCTAACATTTTTTGTGACTGTCAATCAGGGTTATTCAGAGAGAGCCAAACTGGCCCTGAAATAGCAAAGAACAGTGAATTCCTCCGTGCAGTAAAATTTCAGAGTCATTCGGCTGTTCAAAAGCTGGCAAGTCGCCAATTATTGGCGAATTGCCAGCGAAATATGGTGATCTTCGGCAGCAGTGAACTCCCCATAGAGAATCAGTGGCTAATCTATTCAGAGAACACCGAACAGCAGAGAAATGTCAGTGAAATGCCCTGATGTTCGGTGGTTTAATTTGGCAGGTTTAATCAGGCGAATCCCATAGGTTTCAATGTGAAAAATATTTTTATTGAATATTTATTAAACCGTTTATTATTTTGATCTGCAGCAAAAAGTCTCTATTTATTTTTTAGTTTTTTTCTAGACTTTATTCAGGATTTTTCCTGATTTTTTTAAAAATAGTGTTTTCTTTTTTTTCTGTAACAGACCATTTTATTATTATTCATAGGACCTTATTTGTAATTTTCAGGCATTTTCGCGCAGTATGAATTTTTTTTTCTACCTCGTTAGTCGGCATGTCGGCTTTTTCTGGCAACTGGTTGGCGCAATGTTTGGTGAATCGTCAGCTTTTTTCAGTGCGTTTAGCAGTTTTGTGGCGGATTGACGTTTGCGTTCGACATGTTTATGGTGGCTTATTGGATCGGATCCAATGTTTTGCGACTGTTTTGCTGCAGCTTATTGGATCGATCCAATGTTTTCAGCAGTTTTTACTTTCATTTCGGCGGTTGTCCGGCGGCTTTTCGCTGCAATTCGGGGACCCTGCTATGAATGCTGAATTCACCGCAGGATTGGAGAATTTGATTCCCCGTAGTGCATCGAAGTGCATCGAAGTTCCGGTGGATTTTTTTTTCCTGATTTTTGGTTTTAGAGGCTCCGTATTAGCAATTCTTCTAGTATAAGACCTACTGGTTACTGTGCTGGAGTATTTTCAGTTCTAAATATTGTACTCAAATTAAAGGGTTTCTATTTAATATATAATTAAAGGTTGATTTAGGACAAGAAAGACATATTTAAAGTGATGAAACTATAGTTATAGCATGACCTGGGAAATCTGTGGCGGAACAACAGAAACTTCAGGGTGTTAAGTGAGTTGTGAAATTAAATAATCTATCTAAGCATATTTGCAGTGCTTTGTATTTATTGGTTCATTTATTTACATAAACATTCTATTTCATTTGCACAGTAATTAACTCCAGGAGCAGATAGCCATACAATTAAAATATATTCCGAGGATGCCTTAGCAGCAACGATGTAATGACAGAATGTCCCCAAGACACTTTTGCTGTCAAGTCTATACCTAAAAGGCACTAAATTAACAATAAAAACCTCTTCATGGTCTACATTAAATATTATTCCATTATTTGTTCAGTAGCAAGCTGTGATCTCTGAGATTTTGTACAAATCGCTCATTGTCATATGCAACTAATTTGGGATTTTGACCATACTACATTTAAAGACTAACCCCTTCGCTGCGGATGACGTCTGGGGAATGTCCTCATTGACTCCCGCAATATGCGGAGGATGTTCCCCACACGTCATCTGCAAGCGGGAGCCCCGGCGGAGATACTCACCTCTCTGTCGGGGGTCCCACGGCGTTCTGGCTTCAGCATCCTCAGCGGCCGAAGTCAAGCCCCTCCCGACGTCAATGACGTCATCGCGCCTTGCCGGGAGATCGCCTGGAAGGGAGGGGGGGTCCTTTTGGATCCCTCTCGATTGGGAGGGTTTAAAGTTAACCCTTTCACTGCTGAGGATGTGTGGGGAACATCCTCATTGACTCCTAAGGAAAGATAGGGGTGGAGATAGGGGTTCCTTTGAACCTCAATATCTCCCAACAGTTTTCAGCTAGCAGGATGGCCTTTCCAATGATACCAAACATGACCAGGTTCAAAGTAAACAAAAAAATAATAACAATAATAATAAAAAAAAGAAAAATGTGTTTTTCTAAGATGTGAAATGGCTCAGCAGTGAAGGGGTTAAAAAAGGCACCTCTTTGAAGGGCAGTGTCTGCTCTTTAAAGAGGTGCTTTTTTTAACCTCTAAGATGCCAGATCGCGATCCAGTGCTGTTCAGCGCCAGATCACGATCTAATTCCGGTAGGGGCCGCCATCTTGGATGGCGGCTCCATCTCCGGGTTCCCCCTCGGCTCCTGACGTATCGTGCATAGCATGGTGACGTCAGATGGCAGGGGAACCCCTAGCTGCCCTGGGATTTCCCAAGGAAATCCCCTGGTGGAGATATCTCCAGAACTGTGGTAGCTAGGGGTTATGGAGTGTATCATTCGAAAGGCCCGAGCACGGCCTTTCGAATGATACCAAACATTACCAGGTTCAAAGTAAAACAAAAATTAGGAAAATAAAATTAAAATAAAATAAAAACATGTTTTTTTTGTGTGTTGTTTCTATTAATGCAGCAATATTGTTCACATTTCAATTATAAAGTGAACAATGATGCTGCACTAATGATTTTTTTTATGGGTTGCGTTTGCTAAAAATCACGTAATTCCCCCCAAAAAATGTAACGAGTCCCCATTTCTAATTTTTGTAAAAGCACACCCCCATATAAAATATAATCGCAAACGCTCATGTGATAAAATGTGAAAAAAAACCACTTTACACGCTGTAAATTATTAAAACTTCTACTTTTATTGCATTTTTTGTTATAATATACAGACAGGACATGACGTATACATATAAAAATGATATATTATGAATCTGCCGAGTCTGCTGGAAAGAACGATATATAATATGTCTGGGTCGTATAATAAAATGTGACTTCAAATCGCGTTTATACATGATGAACGAAACCAGTAAAAATTACACACAGCGGTGAAATGGCTCAGCAGTGAAAGGGCTAAAGTGAGCATCCACAAGCTGTAAAATTAAAAATCAAGGCAATGTTTAGTCCCTAAGCTTATCTAAAGACAGATTTGAGAATAACCATACACTTCAATTATCTCGTACATAGAAAACAGCTCACACATACACTGTCAATTTCTATTCAATTCTCTAGATGGCAGGGATCAAGAGTTAATTTTCCTTAATTATACCCTACCAACATATACCTATGCACAGTAAAAATAAAAAATTAAATAGCATAATACAAGACATGCAATCATCACTTCTGCTGGTGAGAGTTTCTTGGAAATTAGCATATGAAGATGTTTGACAAATGATGTTTTGCAATGCTAATCATGACTAGTCCATATCTCATTCAATCCGTGGAAATAAACCCATTAATTAGAAAAAAATAACACAAGAAGCTGTAAGCGAATATTGCCCAGCATGACTTGTAACTTAAATAAGGAAAGAATATAACAAAGTGTATGTGTATATATAGAACCAAAACACAAAAAGGCATAGAAATCATTTGAAGAAATATTATTATATGAGCATATTATCTTAGCTTTTTATATGGCTTCACTTCTTAACCCTTTCACTGCTGAGGCTTTTCACATCTCAGTGCTGAGGTCATTTTTACTGCTTTCGCTCATCAATGTTTAACCGCGTTTTGAAGCCATATTTTGATATATGACCCAGACATATTAGATATCGTTCTTTCCGACAGACTTGGCAGATTCATAATATGTCATTATCAGGGCTCAAAATTTCAAGTCCCACCTAACCCCTACCCCCAAACACACCCTCTTAAATTATGTTATGAAATGACACTGTTAAATGTTTTATTTAGAATAAAGTTATAAATTTGCAAAAATAAGTAACATTAATTCACAGACATCAGACCCCAGTGTGGGCAGAGCAAGGGACCAGATGAGAACCGCCACGACAGGGTAGGCATGGGCAGCAGGCGTCTGGCTTGGCCTCTCTGACACCAGAGGGGACCGCAAGTCTTGGATTCCCGTTCGGGCCACAAAAAAACACAACAACCACAGCCGCCGCCAGAATATGCAGGGCTAAATCATTTATCGTGCAACCTGCATCTGCATTCCCACTCACCCTCACTAAATTTCCACTCGGCAAATGCGAGCAGGCGAGTGGAAATTTTGAGGCCTGTCATTATTATATGTATACGTCATGTCCTGTCTGTATATTATAACAAAAAATGCAATAAAATATGAATTTTCAATAATTTACTATGTGTAAAGTGTTTGTTTTCAAATTTTAACATGCGAGCAATTGCAGTTATATTTTCTATGGGGTGCGCTTGTTAAAAAAAATAGAAATGGGGACTCGTTACACATTTTTTTGGGGAAAATGTCGCTATTTTTAACAAACGCACCGCATACAAAAACCGTTAGTGCAGCATCATTGTTCACATTATAACTGAAATGGGAACAATATTGCTGCATTAACAAAACAAAAACAAAAAAAATTGTTTATTATTTTTTTTTAGAATTTTTTTAATATATTTTTTTATTTTTATTTTTTTAAAAAAAACTTTTTTCATGGTCATGTTTGGTATCGTTGGAAAGGCCATGCTCTGGCCGATCCAACGATATCAAACATTAACCCTTAGCTGCCACGGATCGGGAGATACGGGGTTCATTGGAACCCCCTATCTCCACCATTGCTGTCAGCTAGGGGATAACGGCAGTACTGGCGTCATCGTGCGATGCCAGTCCTCAGGGGGAGTTCCCGGAGGCTTGGCCAACATCCAAGATGTCGGCCAGCTCCGGGAGAGGATCATGATCCGGTGCTTTTCAGCACCGAATCGTGATCCGGCTCCCCAGGGGTTAATCACAGCCACCGTTTGGAAGGGCAGGCTGTGCCCTTCCAAACGGTGCCTGCCTTAACTCTGTGCCCCCCCGCGATCGGGAGGGAGAGAGGTCTGAAGGACCTCCCCCCTCCCTTTCAGGCACCTCCTCCGCACATGCGGGGGGCGCCTGAATTAGATGGCATCGCGCCGCCGCGTTGACATCTAATGGCCCCGCCGGGTCCTGGAGTGCTGGACTGACATCCAAGATGTCAGCCCGCAGTGGGGGAGTGCAGCAATCTGCCGGAATCCGGCGGATTGCTGCCTCCTGTGCATGGCCGCGCTCAGCGCGTCCATAGCACAGGAGAACCACTTGGCTGGACGCGCTGAGCGCGTCCATAGTAGCCAAGTGATTAAATGGCAAAAAAATGATATCTTCATTAATCAGAATATACAGAGTATTTAAACAGACTTAAAGATATCCATTTCACATCGAATTTGACAAAGAAAAAAAAGTTGCATTTTTTTATACATTAATGTGTTTTGTTCCTTGAGGAAAGAGATGGTCAAGATAGGAAGATTGTGATAAATAAAGCTGGTCTGAAGATGTGAAAATTGACAAACAATATTTTTCAAAATATGTGCTTTCATTGTGGCTTTCCACATCTAAGAGTTGATTGTTATTAGGTATGTGTAAGACTTTTTTTTTTTCGTTTTGTTTCAGGGGTTTTTTGGGCCTTTTTTATTCGTTTCGGGTAATTTCGGACAGTTTTTTGTTTCGTTTCGGTTTGTTTCGGTTCGGTGATTCGGACCGGTTGGATTTTTCATTTTTTTAGGAGTTATTTCGTTTTTTATTGCTTATTTAAGAGTGGGAAGTAGATTACTAGTACCAATAGAATGAAAGTTTTTTTACTTATTCAATTTTTTTAGGATTTTCTAAGCATTTTTTGAAATTGTGAAATTTTAGGTTTCCTAACTTTTTTTAACCCCTTAAGGACCCAGGACGTACCATGTACGTCATTGCAGCGGGTCTCTTTTAGACCCGCTGACGTACATGGTACGTCCTGCGGTTTTTTGAGCGCTGGAAGCGATCGGATCACTTCCAGCAGCTCAAACGCCATTGCAGGCTGCCTGGGAGTCCAGGCATCCGTGCAATGGCGGTGAGAAGTGCCGGGGCACCTTGTGATCGCTCCCCGGGAGCGATCAACATCCGGTTTTACCGGAGAGGTGCCCGGCACTTCTAGAGAGCGCTGGAAGCGATCGGATCGCTTCCAGCTGCTCTGTGTATATTGCAGGGATGCCTCGACATCGAGGCATCCTGCAATATGCTTACCTGCCGCCGGTCCGCTAAGTGATCGCTCCCCCGAGCGATCACTTCCGGTAGCGGCAGGAAGTACTGAGTGCACGAGGTATCGTGGCACTCAGTACAAAAACGATCACATGAGTGATCAGGTGCTCTGCTGGGTGCCTCGAGGGATCAAGGCACCCAGCAGAGTAAAAAAAAGTGTAAAAAAAGTAAAAAAAAGTAAAATAAAAATCAATAAAAATGAATAAAATAAAATAAACTGACAGCCAAGATGGCGCTGCCCTTCTAAGGGCAGGGTCATCTTGGGGCTGAGTGGGATGTTCCTAGCCTGCCTCATCAGAGAGGCAGGCTAGCAACATCCAATCAGAAGTAAAAAAAAATCTAAATAAAATTTCTAATTTGTCAGGTCAGGTCAATATTTTGTAAATATTGGCCGTGACCTCTGTGATTCTCCCTCCCTCTCCTCACTTGTGTTTTGGTGAGCGAGAGAGAGAGATCAGATTTGACAGGTTAGAGATTTTAAGTGAGATTAGAAAAATTTAGGCAGATTTAGAGAGATTTTAGTGAGATTAGAAAAATTGAGGCAGATTTAGAGAGATTTTAGGAGATTTAGAAGAATTGAGGCAGGTTTAGAGTGATTTAGAGAGATTTAGGTGTTTATTTGTATTTTCTTGTGAAACCCAACGGTTCTTCTAAGAACCAACAATCCGCTTATTATATATAATAATTATAAAATTTTATAATCTATTATATATAATGTCTGAGAGGGTGTACAGTGCCGAGGGAGCATATGCCGTCCTGGCGTCAGAATCTGAGGCATCTGCGTCAGACTCAGACCCTCATTTCGACCCCGCTAATGCTCAGAGACGTCGCTAGATACATTATCTACACTGGCTGATGTATCTAGTGATGTTTCTGATGCAGATCCTGGGTCACCACCTGCCAGCAGGAGATGCACAGCTCCAGCTGAGGAGTGGGTAGTGCCTCATCGCCAGAGGCCAGATATCCCTCCTTTCACGGCAAATCCTGGCATCAATATTGATGTTGCAGGATTTACCGCCACACAGTTTTTGCAGGTGTTTATGGGGGATGATTTGTTGGCCACATCGTGGCCCAATCAAATCTGTATGCCCATCAGCATTGTGCTGCGAAGCCAGACTCCTACTTGGCAAGGCAGCAATGGACCCCGCTAGATGTGCCAGAATTTCTGAAATTCTGGCACTTACTATGCTGATGGGCATCAAAAGAAGCCCTCAATTCACTCCTACTGGAGCAGTAGCCCCATCTGCTCTACCCCCATTTACCCCCAATCAATGTCACGTAGAAGGTATGAAAACATTTTGCGTTTCATGCACTTCAGTGACAACAGCCTGTGCCCTCCTAGAGAGCATCCCCAGTTTGACAGGCTGTATAAAATCCGCCCCCTGATTACCCACTTCGCCGCCAGGTTGCAGAGGCTTATACACCTGGAAGGAATATCTGCGTGGATGAATCCTAATGAAATACAAGGGAAGGCTGGGATTCAAGCAGTATATTCCTTCCAAACGCTCCAGGTATGGAGTGAAGGTGTATAAGCTCTGTGACAGCGAGAGTGGGTATACTCAGGCCTTCCGGGTGTACGAGGGAAAGGATAGTAGCCTTGACCCTCCAGGTTGCCCAGAACACATGGGAACCAGTGGCAAGATTGTGTGGGACCTACTTTTTCCCCTGATGAAACAAAGGGTACCACTTGTATGTTGATAATTTTTATACGAGTGTCCCTTTGTTCAAGCTGCTGTATTGTTTTGATACAGCAGCATGCGGTACTGTTCGCATGAACCGCGCAGGTTTCCCAGCACAGCTTGTCCGCACCGGTTAAAAAGGGGGGAGACCTCAGCTCTGCGCCAAGAGGAGCTGTTGGCGGTCAAGTACAGAGACAAGAAGGATGTATACCTTCTATCCACCATCCACACTGAGAGGTCTGTGGAGGTCTCTGTACGTGGCAGAGCTGAGCGCATCAGGAAGCCAGTGTGCATCAAAGCCTATAACCGGCATATGGGTGGGGCTGATCTGGCAGATCAGCTGCTCCAGCCCTACCAGATTATGCGGAAGTCAAGGGCCTGGTACAAAAAGGTTGCAATTTACCTGATGCAAATTGCAACCCACAATGCCTTTTTGCTCTGCAAAAAGGCAAACCCCGGAGTGACGCGCTGTCCTTTTTACAGTTCAGCTCCAGGTCATTTCGGGGCTTTTGTACCAGGATGCACCTGCTCCCCGGGCGGTGATGGGGGACAGAGTTGGGGCTACGCATTTTATTTATAAAATCCCCCTACTGAGGGCAAACAGAAACCCCAAAAAAGGTGCAGGGTGTGTTTCAAGAGGGGGCAGAGGAGAGACACAATCTTTTTACTGCCCAGAATGCCCTGGACAACCCGGTCTGTGTCTTGGGGACTGTTTCAAGATATATCACACTGTGCGTGATCTGTGATTTTTTTTTCCTTTCTTATTTTTCTCACACTCCAGTTAGTTAGTTCAGTTTAGTTCTTTTTTCTTTTAATGCACCAGACTTTTACATTTTATTCGTACATTTTTATGTTCTACAATTGGTGCTGTATTTTGCCAAAATCTTTGCACACCTATGCATGGGGGGCATGGGTGTACTCAGGAGACCTTGCAGAAAACAACCTGGAGAGTTTTCATGCAGTAACAAACAACAGTGTCTCCTAAATCACAGTCCAAATCTAATGTGGGCGTAAAAATAAAAAATTGAAAAATTACCGCCACACACCTTCTCAAATGTTTTGGGCTAAAAACCGTTGCATCCATGGCATCAAAGCACTCCATATGCAATACCTTGGGGTGTCAACATAACGAATATAAACATTTTTCTGGCAATAATTCAAACGGGTATGCGGTTGACCCAAACCAAAAGATAGGCCTAGCTGAAGAAATAATCTCAATTTCAACTCCAATGACAAAGTCATAAAAATTGTATTTGAACCTTCCCAAAATCCTGGCAAACCTATGCATGGGGGGCATGGGTGTACTCAGGAGATCTTGCAGAAAACAACCTGGAGAGTTTTTATGCAGTAACAAACAACAGTGTCTCCTAAATCACAGTCCAAAACTACTGTGGGCGTAAAAATCTGAAAATTGAAAAATTACCGCCACACACCTTCTCAAATGTTTTGGGCTAAAAACCGTTGCATCCATGGCATCAACAGCACTCCATATGCAATACCTTGGGGTGTCAACATAACAAATATAAAAATTTTCTGGCAATAATTCAAACGGGTATGCGGTTGACCCAAAACCAAAGATAGGCCTAGCTGAAGAAATAATCTCAATTTCAACTCCAATGACAAAGTCATAAAAATTGTATTTGAACCTTCTGTCGGATATAATCTCTGCACGTGAATACAACACGTTTGTATATATTGGATTTATCAGCCAAGCCTCCAATTATGTCTATATTGGACTTACTTGGACCTACCTCGGCAGTCGTCTCCAATATATCAGGGATTATTATTTCATAAGAAACTTATACGAGACACAAATATCAATCGTCTATATCTCTTAGAAATTATCCTGAATTCTTTTTTAATTGTCTGTGTTTTGCTTTAAAAAATACAATAATCAATAATCGGATAAAAATATATATTTATTACGTATACAAAAGAATTTCAAATCTCATATCATAAACAACAATTTATAAACCACACTCCATCAGCATATAAAAAACTAGCTTCACAATATATGTATCTCCGGTTAGTAACTGCATATATGATTAATATCATTTACCTTATCAGTTAGTAACTAATACACAAATGGTTAATAAACATTTCTGCTTAATACAACATGCATTTCCAGCAAACAATGTTTAACCAGCCAGCTCTTATAGATATATATATATCTCTCTATGCTACATGGATCAACAAAAGATGAGCTAATTTGATGATAAGTAATAAAAACTTATTTAGTGAATCCTCCCCTAATCTCGAGAATTAAACTTCTAATCTTCTGCTTTTTATTTTGTAGTTATATAATTCCTTGCTTACTAATTTTAATCACAGTAATTTCCAAATTCAATATATATATTGGTATCAATCTTGCAACATGTCTTTAGGAATAAATCCTTATATCCACTTCTTCATATTTCTATCTGCAGAATAGAAAATACTTAGAATTTGGATTTTAAACCGTATCCGAGAAGTCTCCAGTCTGCGTTGCAAAATCTCTACAAATATATTTTTACATTAATTCCTTATTTCATACATTACCTGTCCAATTGGATGTTGATGAGTCTGCCTTGGAATTTCTATGTGATGCTTGTTTTGGAATATGTGAAAATTATCGATATTAGATAATCAATGCATGTGAGTTAGAGATTTGGTGAGAATATTGATTGCCTCATGTCTTGGGATCTGAGTGCATGGCGATGTGAGTCTGATGTGAGTCTCCGTCTGATCTCCGACTTCTCAGAGTGTCATGTATAATGAATGTCTGAGCGCATGGTGATGTGACTCTCTCCGCTGGAATCTCTGACTGACTTACCAAAAACTTTTTCCCGCTTATTATAGCCACACAGTTAATATTAATGATAATATAAATCATTATTTTTACTATCCTGTAGAGGGCAGTGTTGCACTTCTAATTTAATTCCAATTAATTCCCCAATTTCTTTTTCTCGGTCTTTATCTAGGGTCACAAGGTCAGACTGGCTTAACAAAGAACCTTGTCTTCTAACTAGACTCTAGACTGTCTCTTGAGATTTATAGCTTTCTTCCCTTTTGGTTGCTAAGAGCCTTATCAGCTAAATTCTTTTCTGGTTACAGAATATTCTTCAGGTGATTTCTTTTATTTATCAATTATACTTTCTACAATATTTATTGGAGTATATATTTCATACTGTAATTGTAATAAAATATACCTTGATTATAAACATATATTTTGTGAATATAATTCTATATTACAAAACATTTAACTCTTATTCCTATACCCAAAAAACAAAATCTCTTTTGTTTTAAAACTTAGAATAGACCAATAAATTTACTTATGACACGTCTTAACATTATCTCACATTCATTCTAGGTTCCTTCATGTCTGGGACTTCTTAACCCAGGAATGAACTTTGTAAAAAAAATCTGTTCATTTCTAAACCTAGAGAATACTTTGAAAGAAAACTGTCTTTAAAACAAAATGGCTACAGGCATCCATTTTAAATTCGCCTTTTCTGTGTAATATACCCGACACTTCCCAAAATCCTGGCAAACCTATGCATGGGGGGCATGGGTGTACTCAGGAGACCTTGCAGAAAACAACCTGGAGAGTTTTCATGCAGTAACAAACAACAGTGTCTCCTAAATCAGTCCAAAACTACTGTGGGCGTAAAAATCTGAAAATTGAAAAATTACCGCCACACACCTTCTCAAATGTTTTGGGCTAAAACCGTTGCATCCATGGCATCAAAGCACTCCATATGCAATACCTTGGGGTGTCAACATAACAAATATAAACAGTTTTCTGGCAATAATTCAAACTGGGGTATGCGGTAGACCCAAAACCAAAGATAGGCCTAGCTGAAGAAATAATCTCAATTTCAACTCCAATGACAAAGTCATAAAAATTGTATTTGAACCTTCCCAAAATCCTGGCAAACCTATGCATGGGGGGCTTGGGTGTACTCAGGAGACCTTGCAGAAAACAACCTGGAGAGTTTTCATGCAGTAACAAACAACAGTGTCTCCTAAATCACAGTCCAAATCTAATGTGGGCGTAAAAATCGGAAAATTGAAAAATTACACCACACACCTTCTCAAATGTTTTGGGCTAAAACCGTTGCATCCATGGCATCAAAGCACTCCATATGCAATACCTTGGAGTGTCAACATAACAAATATAAACAATTTTCTGGCAATATTTCAAACTGGGGTATGCGGTAGACCCAAAACCAAAGATAGGCCTAGCTGAAGAAATAATCTCAATTTCAACTCCAATGACAAAGTCATAAAAATTGTATTTGAACCTTCCCAAAATCCTGGCAAACCTATGCATGGGGGGCATGGGTGTACTCAGGAGACCTTGCAGAAAACAACCTGGAGAGTTTTCATGCAGTAACAAACAACAGTGTCTCCTAAATCACAGTCCAAATCTAACGTGGGCGTAAAAATCGGAAAATTGAAAAATTACACTACACACCTTCTCAAATGTTTTGGGCTAAAACCGTTGCATCCATGGCATCAAAGCACTCCATATGCAATACCTTGGGGTGTCAACATAACAAATATAAACAATTTTCTGGCAATATTTCAAACTGGGGTATGCGGTAGACCCAAAACCAAAGATAGGCCTAGCTGAAGAAATAATCTCAATTTCAACTCCAATGACAAAGTCATAAAAATTGTATTTGAACCTTCCCAAAATCCTGGCAAACCTATGCATGGGGGGCATGGGTGTACTCAGGAGGCCTTGCAGAAAACAACCTGGAGAGTTTTCATGCAGTAACAAACAACAGTGTCTCCTAAATCACAGTCCAAATCTAACGTGGGCGTAAAAATCGGAAAATTGAAAAATTACACCACACACCTTCTCAAATGTTTTGGGCTAAAACCGTTGCATCCATGGCATCACAGCACTCCATATGCAATACCTTTGGGTGTCAACATAACAAATATAAACAATTTTCTGGCAATAATTCAAACTGGGGTATGCGGTAGACCCAAAACCAAAGATAGGCCTAGCTGAAGAAATAATCTCAATTTCAACTCCAATGACAAAGTCATAAAAATTGTATTTGAACCTTCCCAAAATCCTGGCAAACCTATGCATGGGGGGCATGGGTGTACTCAGGAGATTTGTTTGGAGCAAACGGTTGCATCCATAGCATAAAAACACTCCATTTACAATACTTTGGGGTGTTAGCTTACCAAATATATGCACGTTCATAAAACTGGGGTATGTAAAAAGGCCCCTAAAAAGAAGATAAGCAAAGAAGATACTGTATGTCAAATTCGAAAATTGACAAGCACATGTCAAAGATTGGCGTAGCACCCCAAAAACAACAGAACAAATCTATATATGGGTGGTATCACTTTACTCAGAAGATGTTGCTGAACATATTTTGGGGTGTTTTTTGGCAGTAACCCATAACTGGATTTGACAATTCATGCCTAAAGTACAATGTGTGTGAAAAAATAACGCAAAAAGTGACTACCTGAAAGTTTGACATAGAGCTAGTGCATGGAAAGTGTTAAAATACAACTCTTTGAAGCACCCTAGGGTGTGCCCTTTCTAAAAATATATGGTTTGATGAGGGTAAATTACTTTGGCCGGCTTCAAAAATGTCCCAAATAGGACATGGGTGCATGATGACGAAATGTGAAAATTCCAAGTTGGAAAACTGAAATGCGCACCCCCCAAATAAGGCCTATTAGACCCCAAATGACCCGACATACCTATACATGGGTGGTATCAATTTACTCAGAAGATATTGCTGAACATATTTTGGGGTGTTTTTTGGCAGTAACCCATAACTGGATTTGACAATTCATGCCTAAAGTACAATGTGTGTGAAAAAATAACACAAAAAGTGACTACCTGAAAGTTTGACATAGAGATAGTGCATGAAAAGTGTTAAAATACAACTCTTTGAAGCACTAGGGTGTGTCCTTTCTAAAAATAATATGATTTGATGGGGGTAAATTACTTTGGCCGGCTTCAAAAATGTCCCAAATAGGACATGGGTGCATGATGACGAAATGTGAAAATTCCAAGTTGGAAAACTGAAATGCGCACCCCCCAAATAAGGCCTAATAGCCCCCAAATGACACGACATACCTATACATGGGTGGTATCAATTTACTCAGAAGATGTTGCTGAACATATTTTGGGGTGTTTTTTGGCAGTAACCCATAACTGGATTGACAATTCATGCCTAAAGTACAATGTGTGTGAAAAAATAACCCAAAAAGTGACTACCTGAACGTTTGACATAGAGCTAGTGCATGGAAAGGTGTTAAAATACAACTCTTTGAAGTACCCTAGGGTGTGCCCTTTCTAAAAATATATGATGTGATGGGGGTAAATTACTTTGGCCGGCTTCAAAAATGTCCCAAATAGGACATGGGTGCATGATGACGAAATGTGAAAATTCCAAGTTGGAAAACTGAAATGCGCACCCCCCAAATAAGGCCTATTAGCCCCCAAATGACCCGACATACCTATACATGGGTGGTATCAATTTACTCAGAAGATGTTGCTGAACATATTTTGGGGTGGTTTTTGGCAGTAACCCATAACTGGATTTGACAATTCATGCCTAAAGTACAATGTGTGTGAAAAAATAACCCAAAAGTGACTACCTGAAAGTTTGACATAGAGCTAGTGCATGGAAAGTGTTAAAATACAACTCTTGAAGCACCCTAGGGTGTGCCCTTTCTAAAAATATATGGTTTGATGGGGGTAAATTACTTTGGCCGGCTTCAAAAATGTCCCAATAGGACATGGGTGCATGATGACGAAATGTGAAAATTCCAAGTTGGAAAACTGAAATGCGCACCCCCCAAATAAGGCCTATTAGCCCCCAAATGACCCGACATACCTATACATGGGTGGTATCAATTTACTCAGAAGATGTTGCTGAACATATTTTGGGGTGTTTTTTGGCAGTAACCCATAACTGGATTTGACAATTCATGCCTAAAGTACAATGTGGTGTGAAAAAATAACACAAAAAGTGACTACCTGAAAGTTTGACATAGAGCTAGTGCATGGAAAGTGTTAAAATACAACTCTTTGAAGCACCCTAGGGTGTGCCCTTTCTAAAAATATATGATTTGATGGGGGTAAATTACTTTGGCCGGCTTCAAAAATGTCCCAAATAGGACATGGGTGCATGATGACGAAATGTGAAAATTCCAAGTTGGAAAACTGAAATGCGCACCCCCCAAATAAGGCCTATTAGCCCCCAAATGACCCGACATACCTATACATGGGTGGTATCAATTTACTCAGAAGATGTTTCTGAACATATTTTGGGGTGTTTTTTGGCAGTAACCCATAACTGGATTTGACAATTCATGCCTAAAGTACAATGTGTGTGAAAAAATAACACAAAAAGTGACTACCTGAAAGTTTGACATAGAGCTAGTGCATGGAAAGTGTTAAAATACAACTCTTTGAAGCACCCTAGGGTGTGCCCTTTCTAAAAATATATGATTTGATGGGGGTAAATTACTTTGGCCGGCTTCAAAAATGTCCCAAATAGGACATGGGTGCATGATGACGAAATGTGAAAATTCCAAGTTGGAAAACTGAAATGCGCACCCCCCAAATAAAGCCTAATAGCCCCCAAATGACCCGACATACCTATACATGGGTGGTATCAATTTACTCAGAAGATGTTGCTGAACATATTTTGGGGTGTTTTTTGGCAGTAACCCATAACTGGATTTGACAATTCATGCCTAAAGTACAATGTGTGTGAAAAAATAACCCAAAAAGTGACTACCTGAAAGTTTGACATAGAGCTAGTGCATGGAAAGTGTTAAAATACAACTCTTTGAAGCACCCTAGGGTGTGCCCTTTCTAAAAATATATGGTTTGATGGGGGTAAATTACTTTGGCCGGCTTCAAAAATGTCCCAAATAGGACATGGGTGCATGATGACGAAATGTGAAAATTCCAAGTTGGAAAACTGAAATGCGCACCCCCCAAATAAGGCCTATTAGCCCCCAAATGACCCGACATACCTATACATTGGTTGTATCAATTTACTCAGAAGATGTTGCTGAACATATTTTGGGGTGCTCTTTGGCAGTAAACCTTAAAGTTCACAGTGCATGTATTCTTAAATTGCGTTCAAAAAAAAAAATCACCAAAAAATTTTTTTTTCTCAAACTTTGGCATAGATTTGTGGTAAAATGGTTTGCATGGAAAGAGTCAAAATACCCCAAGTTTAATACCTTGATTTGTGTACTTTAAAAAAATATGTATATGTGGAGGGTTATTTAGGAATTAGTGACAGATATCAGTGTTACAATATCACTATCACTAGTTTTGAAAATAATTCTTTGGAAATGGCAAAGTGCTACTTGCACTTATTGTTGCATAAAATAAGGAAAAAAGAGAGGAATATGTAAACATTGGGTATTGCTAAACTCAGTACTAAATTTAGAAACTACTAAGGAATTAATTTTTTTGACGGTTGTTGATACATAAGAATTTTGGGGTCAAAGTTCGAAAAAGTGGTGTTTTTTCAATTTTTTTGTCATATTTCACAATATTTTTTATAGTAAATTATATGAAATGATGAAAAAAATGGTATCTTTATAAAGTCCATTTAATGACGAGAAAAACAGTGTAAAATATGTGTGGGTTACATAAACGAGTAAGAGGAAAATTTGACATAAACACTAACAGCGCAGAAACGTAAAAACAGCATCGGTCACTAAAGGACGGATTTGTGTAAAACCGCCCGGTCACTAAGGGGTTAAAGAAACCCATAGGTTTCAATGCAGCATATCCCATATCTCCTGCACCGTGGCAACTAGTGTGTCATGTATGGTATCATTTGAAAGGCGCGAGCATGGCCTTTTAAATGATTCCAAACATGACCATGTTTGAAGTAAAGAAATAATAATAAATATAATTTTAAAAAATGTAAAAAAAATATATATTTTTTTTATTTGTGTGTTTGTTTTTATTTATGCAACAATATTGTTCCCATTTCAATTATAATGTGAACAATGATGCTGCACTAATGATTTTTTTCCTATGGGGTGCATTTGCTAAAAATCACGTAATTCCCCCCAAAAAAATGTAGCGGTCCCCATTTCAATTTTTTTTGACAAGCACAGCCCACAGAACACATAAACGCAAAAACTCGCATGATAAAATTTGAAAAAAAAAACACTTCACACGTTGTAGATGATTAAAAAATGTAATTTTATTGCATTTTTTGTTATAATATACAGGCAGGGCATAACATATTCATATAATAATGATGTATTATGAATCTGCGGAGTCGGCCGGAAAGAACGATAATATAATATAATATGGGTTGTATAATAAAACGTGGCTTTAAATCGCGTTTAAACATGATGAGCAAAAGCGGTAAAACTGAGCTCAGCACACAGCAGTGAAATGGCTCAGCAGTGAAGGGGTTAAAGTGGATTCTCCAGACCGCTTAGGACTGCATAGCTCACCATTCTCAGCTTGTTATATATTTTTGACTGTTTGTATTTGGGACTTCCTATGTTCAAAGACTGTTCTCAGTGTGCTGTGCATTTATAATACACTTACTGTATGTTCCTGCATTCAAAGTCTCCTGAGTCTGCCTGTCTAGCTCACCCCCCAGCGCTTGGGAAATAAAACCTAACCAAAAATGTCCCGGCCACGGCTCCATCCTGGCTCGGGCCTGACGCTTCCCTAACTGAAAAAAAGTACTCTCTGCAATACTAACCCTAGCCTTCACCCTAACCCTAATACAAACATAGATAGTTTATAGAACCTAAAGTAATACAAACAGAGCTGGTAAACCTTACAGTGTCCCTAACAATAACTCAACCCTAACTAACATTTGGAGGTAGAGGGGGGGGGGTAGTGGAGGTAGTAAAGACTTGGAAAGGAGGAGGGTTGGAAGGGGTAAAGAGGCGACTTGTGGTATAGGGGAGTTTAGAGGAGGTGCAGGGGTTAAAAATATGCACTCTTGGAAATGTTCAGATATTTTTGGAAATTTCCATATTTGTCGGAAAATATCAGATTGGCAAATTTGAAAAATTCTGAAATCCAAAAATTTTGAATTTTACAATTTTCTGAAATTAAATTTTGTGCTGTACACATTTCTAGTTAACAAACCATATTGGAGTGACAAAAAACGCAAGCAGATGCCTCTCGATGGAGAAGCAATGAAAGGAATCAGACTATTGTTTTGATTGAATAAGCCTAGACTGATTGAAACCCCAGAAGACTGTACAGTGGGAGCTGATTGACAGCGTCCAGAGCAGGGGAGGAAAATTCTGCTTTCATGAGTTATCACTGCCCCCATGGACAGCTGTGATGGTAAGGGGGTACACTCAGCATACCATGAGCAGTTAATTGCGTTAATGTGGTCATGTTTGGTAGCCCATCACTTGGTTTGATTACGGTTACGATTCTACGTCGAAGATAAAGGAGAAATAATTATGCAAAATGTAAAAATGAGAACTGTTCAGGAGGAAAAACTATATGCAACATTAAGCAATATATAGCAATATAAAAATGTTTCACTAGCTTATTTTAGAGATATTCAGTCTTACTTTGCTCATATCAAAGTTTGCATTTGTGTCTTGCGCAATTCTGGCTGAAAAATCATTTCTTTTCCCAATTAAATATCTCTAATTTAAATCATTTTATCTTCCGCATAAAGCTATTGTTTACTTTTTTGGTTTGAAATTACTAGAATAATCTCATCTGCAGCATTTGGTATTTTAACGATCACCTGTTGGGGGATTGAAAATAGATACAAATGTATTTACAAAGTGATTTACATTTGAGTTGCTGCATGTGGTTTATCAGTTCTGCTTCAATCAATTCCAGCAGGATAATGTGCAACACAAGGAGCACATTAACTGTGTTTTATTATGATTTATTAAAATACACAAAAAAACAATAAGATGACTCGAAAGCGATCGAAAGATACTTACAAACTCTGTAGATCACAAATTACAATTAGACAGGTGACTACAACTAAAACCCAAGTCTAATTTAATAAATTATGTTCAACTGAACACATGGCTTTCTGTTTTCAAACGATCCATGCTTGGGACCATCATTTACTTTTGGATTTAATCCAGAGTCTCTTGGTCTCTGAATGTTAAATGCTGTTGTTAATAAAAGACGACATTTTGTTTTTAAAAGAAGTATTATAGAAGAAGAATTATAGAGTCGAAGATCTTGTCAAATATTCAACTGTATGATAACTAGACACTCTAAACTTTACTATAAAAAAACACCTTATAATTGACAAATACATATTACTTCATACTTCTACAACAGTGTTTCTCACCCTGATTCTTAGGGAACCTTATCAGATCAGATTTTAATATAATTACATGGTTACATAGGATGAAAAAAGACATGCGTCCATCGGGTTCAGCTTCTCACACATCACCTACTGTTGTTGATCCAAAAGAAGGCAGAAAACACAGTCTGAAGCGCTCGCCAATATGCAACACACTGGGAAAAAATTCCTTCTTGACCCCAGAATGGCATCAGAATTCCCCTTGGATCAAGAAGCTGTTACCCACATATTAAATATTATAACCCTTAATATTCTGTGTCTGCAGGAAGTCATCCAGTCATTTTTTAAAAGTCTGTACAGTTTCTGACCCAACCACCTCAACAGGCAGAGAATTCCACAGCTTTATTGTTCTCACCGTAAAATAACCCTTCCTATGCTTTAGGCTGAATTTCCTTTCGTCCAGTCTAAATGGGTGACCTTGTGTCCTGTGTATAGTCCTATTAATGAATAGGTCTCCAGACAATGGTTTATAATGGCCCCGTATATATTTATATAAGGTTATCAGATCCCCTCTAAGGTGCAGTTTCTCTAAACTAAACAGGTTTAAGCTTGTTAGTCTTTCCTCGTGACTTAAACCTTCCATTCCCCTTATTAATTTAGTCGCCTGTTTCTGCACTTTTTCTAGCGCTATAATATCCTTTCTTAAGACAGGTGCCCAAAGTTGCACGGCATATTCAAGGTACGGTCTGACCATTGATTTATACAGAGGCAAAATTATGTTTTCATCCCGAGAGTGAACTCCCCTTTCAATGCATGCCAATACCTTGCTGGCCTTGGCGGCTGCTGTTTGACATTGCACATTTTTACTTAGTTTGAAGTCTATGATTATTCCCAAATCCTTCTCCTGCTTGGATTTCCCTAACTCCGTACCATTTAGGGGATAAATTGCTTGTAGCCCAGTGCCCCAATCTATCTAAATCTCTCTACATCCTGCTCACATTGTATTACTTTTCCTAGTTTTGTGTCATCTGCAAACACTGATACATGACTTTCAATGCCTATCTCAAGGTCATTTATAAATAAATTGAATAGAATTTAAGGATTCCCTTGGGAAATGCAGACTGAATCGTGCAATTACTAAGCTGCAAACCATATCACCTGTGCTGTGCTTCAGATATTTGGCAAACCTGGCCTGATATGGATACTTGAGGATAGAGATGTGCATTCGTTTCAGAAAAATTCGGAATTTGGAACAAAATTTGATAATTCGTATTCGGCAGTACTTCCGAATAACGAATCGATACAATATGAATTTGAAACGAAACGATATATAACGAACTTATTTTGTTTTACACTGTGTCATCATCATAAAAGAAAAAATTTGAACAACTGATATTAACTATCGAATTTGAAATGAATTATCAAATTGATATCAACTATCAAATTTGAAATGAACTATCAAATTGATATCAACTATCGAATTTGAAATTAACTATCAAATTGATATCAACTATCGAATTGATCTTAACTTACAATACAAATAATAACAAGCAAAGGACTTTATGAAACAAATTAATTTTGTTTCACTGTTTAATTTGACTCAAATACTAACAGGGTTATCCAAAGAGATTCGAAAAGTCACCGCACGTTCGGTGACTTTTCGTTCTCTTCAATTCGGTTCCTTTTGCCGATTGCATTTCGGTGACCCTGCGGTGTATTCAGCAAAGAGCACAGGGTCCCCGAATTGCAGGGAAAAGCTGCCGAAAACCTGACGAAAACTAACCGAATGCACGCTGAAAACAAGCAAAAACATCTGGATTAACCTTCGAAAAAGCCGAACAGGAGCCGAACAGGAGCCGAAAAGGAGCCGAATCACACAGAGCCGAAGCAGCTGTGACGTAGAGGAGGCAGTGAATAAATTAGAAAAACCATTTGTATGAATCTGGGAAAAAGAAACGCTGTTTGCAAAGAAACTACTGAGCGAAAATGTCTGAAATTTTCACAGGAGGTCCAGGGAATGATAATAAAGAGGGCTGTTACAAAAAAAATAAGCAAACTGAAAAAAAAAAAAAAAAAAAATCGGACTTTTTAAAAAAAAAAAAAAAATCAGAAAAATGCTTAAAGTATCCTAAAAAATCAATGCATAAAGAGACTTTTTGCTGCAGAATTTTATAATGAACGGTTTATTAGATATTGAATTAAAACGGGAATATTTTTAACATTGAAGTCTATGGGATTCTCCTGAATTAATTTGCCGAATTAAACCACCGAATGGCAGGACATTAGGGGAACCTTTCACTGCTGGTTTGTGTTCTCTGAATAGCCGAAGCAGTGCTTTTTCATGGGGATTTCACTGCCCTCGAACAGGGACCGAACAGGCACCGTATGTGCAGGCAATTCGCCAGGATTTGGCGAATTGCCTGCTCTCTGGATAGCCGAATGGCCAGGAAAGGGAACCGAACGCTGATTTTCAGCGTTCGGTTACCTTTCTCAAGCAATTCGAATCTCTTTGGATAACCCTGTAAATCTGTGACACAGCTTAAAATTTAACCCTAGCTTTTCTTTTAACAGCAAAATTTGATTAATTACCTAGTGATTTGAAATTCGAATCGATTCGAAATTTCAAATCAATTCAAAATTTCGAATCGATCCAAAACGAAATGAAATACGAAACGAAAATAGTTACGAAATTCCAAAAACAAAATGATTTAAAAACGTAACGAAACTAAGCTAAACAAAACTATTTTTTCAGCCATGCACATCCCTACTTGAGGACAGGGTTAGGAACCACTGCTCAAGACTAATGTTGACTTTTCTCTGTTGGCTACTTGGGTAACTTCACTTTGAGGGGGTTACATCGAGTGGCCAAGTGCGGACAATGTCTTCTTTTTCGCATACTGGTAATATGACTGGGATGCTAAGAATGTGTTAGATGACTATTTCCTATTTTATAATATCAAATTAGTGGCACAAAGTTAGAAAATACTATCAGGTTTATTCAAAGAAAGGTGAAACTCAGGAGAATGACTGGAGAAGTGAAAATTCTAGGTCAAAATAGCCAAACCAGAATGATTCTTGTATTTATCTCACTTTCCAAATCGGCTATTTGGTCTAGATTGTTCTCTTCTTCTGCCAGTTCTCCAGAGTTTCACCTTTCTCTGATAACGCTGTATCACCCCCTTGAGACTATTTGCCTAATTTCTCTGGACATAAAATTATTCTAAAGAATGAACATATTGCCAGAGATAGTGCTCACTTCTAAAGCATATTTCTTAATATATTGATGGAGCAGGAACATTTTATCCGTATGTAAAGATTGTCCATGTATTTCAGCCACGGTCATTGTCAGTTGCTGTGATTAGTACATTAATTTCGCCTGCATTCTTAAACCTGTCAGCATTCTGTCTATAGTACTGACAGTTAATTCATGCAAAATAAAATCCTCTGAAACACCTTTCAGAGATGCTTGTTAACATTTGGAATGATATGATTTTTCAAGCACTGTTCTATTTCTCTTCAATGACAAATTTGCTTTTATCCAACGATTTGGTTTATATTCGTGTGCCGTCTATCAAAATACACAAGTATCTCTAAAGCACTTACAAGTACCTATAACCTGAAAGATGGACGTATCATGACAAGGTCCTACTTTATCTTCACATATTGCCAGGATAATAGGGAAGGACTTTTTTCTTTGTAATAAACTTTGAAAGAAGCAGTTTAAAAATACTACAGCATGCATTCAATGTGTTCATGGTTTCTGAGGAGAATAACACAGGCATGGTTTAGATGTCAATGTACTAAGCCTTATATTTGATTATCATTTCAGAAGTAAACTCTAAGGAAAAAAAGGGATGTTAGCTAATAGTAATTTTCAGTGTTGGCTGGTGACATTTTTACTGCATAAGTTCCCATTCGTAATTAATATACAGTGTATTTTGTGATACAGCAACCACTCGGATAATTTGTTCAAACCAAACACAGTCCTCTAGGGTCTAAACTGCCGCAGACTTGAAGTTGTGCAAACAAGAAGTGTTTTTATTCAAGCATAAGCAAACAACACACTTGAATCTCTATTGCAGGTGATTAAAAAAACACAAACAAAATCCTAGCTCAATTAGAGCATTTACTAAACATACAACGATCCTGACTATCCAGGTAACATAATCTAATAAACATGAACAAAATCACAGCTTTTCATATGAGTGTTAATACTCCTGCCCTGCTCTCAGCAGTCTGATTAAACACTTCTCTCCAGGAGTCAGCAGCCTGAGAATTTACCTATTGCTTAATTAATTAATTGGCAATAATTTTGCGACAGGATAGAGGCCATTCAGGATTCTGAGGCCTAAATATCTTCCCTCAATTACTCTCCCAGACATTCTGTTACCAAAATCAAACATTATGTCACAATATATACACACGCTGAAGTTAATAGGTGAACAGGAAAAAAAATGGCTAATCTGGTAACCCTAGTTCTGTTTCTTTAGGAGTGTTGTTTGTAAAAATTGCTGCTTTATTAAGCCTTTAAGGTTGCAGGGCGTACTTTGCCATCCCTGCGACTGATGGGCCTAAACGACAACGCACGCTGTGTTCAATTCCCATAGACGCGATCGGCCCACCGACCATGGGCACGTTGATCTTTTCAGTTCCTATGCTACGCCTGTTACGTAGGAGAGCAAATTGCACAGAAAGGCTTCAGGGTCTTCCGGGTTCAGGAGGCCCTGAGCTGAAGAAGAGGAGCAGCGCTCGGCAATGGAGCAAATATGAGTAAATTCTCCTAAATATATAGGAAAAAAAATGGGCAGAGGTTGTTAGCAGCCGCTGCCCAATTATTTATGGGTAAAAAAGGGAACTCTATTTTTCAATAGACAATCCCTTTCAAAGAATCAGTCAATATAATGGACAAATATTTTCATTCCAAAGATTAGAATGAAATTTGTGGTATAGAGCAGTAACTGTATGTGATTTTCCAACTTGTGAGAGATATCTCATATCTTTAAATGTCTATATGACATATTGCGTTGAGGGAGCAAAAGTAATAGCAAGAGGAAATGTACACTCTGGGATACAAGGCTTCTATGGAATGAGGCTAATAAACAGTGAGGTTTATGGGTTTATCGACACTGTCACGAGGTACTTTGTACTAGGGTTGACATATTTTGATGCCCAGCATGTGTCAAGAACATCTCTCCTAAGACGCTTGGCCAGCGTGAAGTGACTCCCTTCAAATTACCTTAATATGCAGTCTCAACACTTGTTTCCACATACTGACCAATATTCATATTATTTCACAAAAAATCATATTACAGTGTGTTATTGTAGGATAAATTTAAATACCTTATTACAGTCAGGTCCAGAAATATTGGGACATCGACACGATTCTAACATATTTGGCTCTATACACCACCACAATGGAGTTAGAATGAAACAAACACAATGTGCTTTAACTGCAGACGGTAAACTTTAATTTGAGGGTATGTACATTCAACTCAGGTGAACAGTGTAGGGTTTGCAGATGTGCCTCCCACTTGTTAAGGGACCAAAGGTAATGGGACAATTGGCTTCTCAGCTGTTCCATGACCAGGTGTGTGATATTCCGACATTACCCCAATTACAATGTGCAGAGAAAAGGCCCAGAGTTCATTTCAAGTGTGCTATTTGCATTTGGAATCTGTTGCTGTCAACTCTCAAGATGAGCTCCAAAGAGCTGTCACTATCAGTGAAGCAAGCCATCTTTAGGCTGAAGAAACAAAACAAACCCATCAGAGAGATAGCAAGAACATTAGGCGTGGCCAAAACAACTGTTTGGAACATTCTCAAAAAGAAGGAACGCACTGGTGAGCTCAGCAACACCAAAAGACCCGGGAGACCATGGAAAACAACTGTGGTGGATGACCGAAGAATTCTTTCCCTGGTGAAGAAAACACCCTTCACAACAGTTGGCCAGATCAAGAACACTCTCCAGGAGGTAGGTGTATGTGTGTCAAAGTCAACAAGCAAGAGAAGACTTCACCAGAGTGAATACAGAGGGTTCACCACAAGATGTAAACCATTGGTGAGCCTCAAAAACAGGAAGGCCAGATTAGAGTTTGCCAAACAACACCTAACAAAGCCTTCACAGTTCTGGAACAAGATTCAATGGGCTGATGAGACCAAGATCAACTTGTACCAGAGTGATGGTAAGAGAAGAGTATGGAAAAGGAAAGGAACTGCTCATGATCCCAAGCATACCACCTCATCAGTGAAGCATGGTTGTGGTAGTGTCATGGCGTGGGTATGTATGACTGCCAATGGAACTGGTTCTCTTGTATTTATTGATGATGTGACTGCTGACAAAAGCAGCAGGATGAATTCTGAAGTGTTTCGGGCAATATTATCTGCTCACATTCAGCCAAATGCTGCAGAACTCATTGGACGGCGCTTCACAGTGCAGATGGACAATGACTCAAAGCATACTGCAAAAGCAACCAAAGAGTTTTTGAAGGGACAGAAGTGGAATGTTATGCAATGGCCAAGTCAATCACCTGACCTGAATCCCATTGAGCATGCATTTCACTTGCTGAAGACAAAACTGAAGGCTAAATGCCCCAAGAACAAGCAGGAACTGAAGACAGTTGCAGTAGAGGCTTGGCAGAGCATCAGCAGGGATGAAACCCAGCGTCTGGTGATGTCTATGCGTTCCAGACTTCAGGCTGTGATTGACTGCAAAGGATTTGCAACCAAGTATTAAGAAGGGAAAGTTTGATTTATGATTATTATTCTGTCCCATTACCTTTGGTCCCTTAAAAAGTGGGAGGCACGTCTGCAAACTGCTGTAAGTCCTACACCGTTCACCTAAGTTGGATGTACATACCCTCCATATTTCTGGACCTGACTGTATATGTAATCACAGCTGTTATGCATTTATTATTCACAGTCTAATTGTTTTATAACCATTACTGTTTCGATATTGTAAAATATTTTACACCTTCACTACCATTACAGTGTTAACTTGAGGTGTTATTCAGTGAGCACTAAAATTTCAGCACTCTCTCCTTCGGCGCCCTTCAGTGACCTTAATTCGCCGACCCTGCAGTAATAATACATGGGGTCCTATGAATAACAACAAAAAGCTTTATTACAGAATTTTAAAAGAGCCATCAAAAAAAATATCGGAATCAAGAATTGCGACAAAAAAATCTAGAACGCCTAAAAAAATCCAAAAAATAAACTAATAAAAATACTTTTTGCTGCAAATGAAAAGAATAAACAGTTGAATAAAAAATGAATAAAAATGGGGAATTTTATTTGTATTGAAACCTATGGGATTCGCCTGTTTGAACCTGTCGAATGAAACCACTGAAAATCTGGGCATATCGACAACTTTTCTCTGCTGTTTGGCGTTCTCTGAATAGCTTAACCGTTACTTCTTTATGGGGAATTTCACCGCCGTTGAATTCCACTGTATTTCGCTGACAATTGCCAGGTATTGAATAGTTGAATGGCACCAGCATTGCACCGTACGGGGAAATTCACCGTTCGGTGCAATTCGGTGGCCAATTTCGGCTCTCTTTGAATAACCCCATTGATCTTTGAAAGCACCTTCTGGTACTGGAGCAGATTGAGTAAACAAAATCTGGACATATTCTGAAGGGAATGAAGATTTATTTTTAATAATTGTCATTGGAAATTATATTTGTTTGCGTGTGGGCTCCAGAATATGTCCCACGATTTAGAGTTGATTGACTATAGCCGCCCATGTACTTTAACTCCCAGAGCAATTCTCAGTGTCCAGAAACAACACTGAATGTCTCTACATTTTCTCACAGAGACATGGGGCAGTACCAGGATTTGACCAACAGAGTCAACCTCCTGCTTTGCAAATACTACAAAGCATATGCAAAGGCACTGTAAAGCTAAAATAGTGCATTTACACTGTGTGTGTGTGTTTGTGTGTAGCTTTGTGTCGGTGTGTGGTGGGGATAGGCTTAAAGAGTAATGTAAATGTGGTCTTCCATGAAACCATGGGTCCCTGTCAAAGGTTTTATGGAAAACCACTTGGTAGTGAAGAGGTTAAAGCTTGCAGATACGACTGTGCCCCAACAATTATTTAATGACAGACAGATTGTGCAGACCTATTGATTGTAAACCAACACATGCCATGGAAGTGCAAGATCTGCACACACCACATTGTGATTGTGGCAAGTAATATAGTGGAATGGAAATGGATAATTTTGTTCTGTTTCCTTAATTTAATGTATTCACCAGTCCAGTTTATAGGAAAAATACCGGAGCGGGTGAAATAGGTCTGCTGAAGAAAGGTTCAAATAATACTAATACCAAAGTTATTCTCTTGGCAGTTCTTCATAAATAGAGAATTATTATTATTTATAGAATAACCATGTGTTTTTATTAATTACGGTAATTGAATATGCAACAATAGCCAAGAAGGGAATCCAGAAGGTTTTTCTCCTTAAGCATTTAAAAACAAAATGCAATAGACCAGGTGTGGGCAATTACGGCCCTCCAGATGTTTTGAAACTACATTTCCCTTGATGCTCTGCTGCTTATGAGGTTTGTAGAGCCTCAAGGGATATGTAGTTTCAAAACATCTGGAGGGCCATAATTTCCCACCCCTGCAATAGACCATTTGTTCCCACTGGTTTCCAATGTCCTCCTGACTTTGCCTAATAAATTACATTGTATGATCAATCAGGACAGAGATGTGAGTGTGCATGCCTCTGTGAGATTGTATAAATAAAATGATTTGACATCTACATCGCGGTAATAATTTTACATCGTGTAGTTAATAGTTTTATTTTTAAAAGTATCCAGCTTTCACAGAGATGGTGACTTCTGAGATATCTCAAGTAACGGAATATTCAGTACAACGTTGCTGGTAATCCACCACCCACTACTTAAATATTCAACCTGGAGGAGCTTCTGTTCTTTGATTACTAAATGTGATCAAGTAAATGAAGATCTATTATTTCACTACTATCAAGGACCTTGATGGTCAAGGACTCTCTGTAATTAAATAAAACCGGGTCACTCAACTGACATAAATTAAACAACTTTCAAGCTGCAACCTAACCAGAGACAAAAAATTTAAAAAAATGAGAAACTGGTATACGAATACCAATCTGTGCTTGACCTTCACAAAGCATATCCTGAACCTTTGCACAATGATTACAAAATATATCCTGTGCTTGAAGGAAAGTTTTCTTCTTACCCATTTTTAAGTGTCTACTTTATGTTGCAATGATATATGATCCATTAGAATGGCAACATCTTTATTTGTGTATTACAATAACTATATTATAAGAAGCATTTTAAGATCATCTTTTTCTTTCAGTTTTATATTATATGCATCAGGGGTGTCTAGACGTTAGGGACTTGTTGTGATCTACTTTTTTGTAAACTATTCTGTGTGACCTACTTAGGCTAGGGTCAGACGAAGGCATTTTGTGAGGACTGTGCGTCCGTGCACAACGGACATACTTTCTGACGGACGACAAGGTATTGGCCACGCGGTCCGTTTTTGTGACTGATGTTTTTTTTGACTGATGTAGATGGGAAATAAAATTAATATTAAAAAAACATTTTGTCCGTCAAAAATGCTGGACGTCAAAAATGCAGTCCGTACTACGTTCCATCCCTCACACACAAAGCTACACGGACGTTGCGGATGTGGCGCACTCCGCACATCCGTTCTAGCAGTTTTGCATTCTTGTCTAACTTGCGTCCGTTTGCCGCATCCGTTGTGTGTCTGCACTTCCGTGCGGACGTACTTCGTGTGTGGGTCTCTATTGATCATAATTGTATGCTACCACAGATGTTAAATGTGCGGCAACACGGACGTGAACACTGCGCTCATCTGACCCGAGCCTTATGTAGCACAAAAGCATTTTATGTTTTGTAAAGTCATGTGCAAACGGGCTTTTAGGCTAAGGTCAGACGAACGCAGTGCAAACGCGCGTGCAGCCGCACTTTATTACGGCCGTAGTAGCAGAAAATGACGGGCAATGACAGGCAATATACGAAGTACGGCCACACGAAAGTGCGGCCACGCAACGCAAGTGGCAGACAAATGCTTTTTTTTGAGAACGTCAAACTGCTAGTACAGACGTACAGAGTGCGTTGCGTCCGCTAGCGGTGTGTGTGATTAGGAGATGTCAGACGCTGCTAATGTCCAGCCAACATAACGTCCAGACGCAAAAAGGGTTTTATTGATGATCCGTACAAAATCACGGACGAAAATGCGCATCGTATGACCGCTATCGCGTATTCTGTGAAAAAATACGTCCATTCGTTCGAACGCACTTTTTCACGGACAAAGTGAAAAATGCGTTCGCCTGACCCTAGCCTTAAAAATCAATTGAGGTTCAGAATAGAGTGTGTTATCCGCTGAGTGAGATGGGAGTATGTGATCATGTGATCGGTTGAGAAGGAGTGAATTCGTGTCTGAGTAAGATGGGAGTGGGTATGTGGTTGGAAGAGCATGATGGGAATAAGCGTGTAGTTGACTGAGTAGAATGTGAGAAATACAGTTGTGTTCAAAATTATTCAACCCCCAATGCTGTAAAGGGTTTTAGGGAATTTAGTGTACATTTGTAATTGTATTCAGAATGAAATCCTACAAGGACTTTTTAAAGAACCATATGCAACTAAAATGACATCAATTGGTTTTGTAATACAGTAGTAAATGTTTCTTTTGTGAATTCTTCATTGACACAATTATTCAACCCCTTAAAGACTACCACTCTGAAGAACAGAGGTTCATTCAAGTGTTTTCAATCAGGTATTGAAAACACCTGTGGATGTCACGGAGCAGCAATAAAGCATAATAAGCACCAATTAGGCAGCTTTAAAATGACTGTGATACTCAGCTCCTTCTAGACATTTACTGGTGTGGTTACAAACATGGTGAAGTCAAGAGAATGGTCCAGGAAGACAAGAGAAGAGGTGATTACTCTTCACAGGAAGGGCAATGGCTATAAGAAGATTGCAAAGATGTTAAACACACCAAGAGAGACCATAGGAAGCATCATTCGCAAATTCAAGGCAAAGGGCATTGTTGAAACGCTACCTGGTCGTGGCAGAAAGAAGATGCTGACTTCGACTGCTGTGCGCTACCTGAAGCGTAGAGTGGAGAAAAGTCCCCGTGTGACTGCTGAGGAACTGAGAAAAGATTTGTCAGATGTGGGTACTGAAGTTTCAGCTCAGACTATATGGCGCACACTGCGTAATGAAGGCCTCCATGCCAGAACTCCCAGGCGCACCCCCTTGCTGTCTCCAAAGAATAAGAAGAGTCGACTGCAGTATGCCAAAAGTCATGTGGACAAACTACAGAAGTTTTGGGATAGTGTTCTGTGGACTGATGAAACAAAATTAGAACTGTTTGGGCCCATGGATCAACGCTATGTTTGGAGGAGGAAGAACAAGGCCTATGAAGAAAAGAACACCTTGCCTACTGTGAAGCATGGCGGGGGGTCAATCATGCTTTGGGGCTGTTTTGCTTCTGCAGGTACAGGGAAGCTTCAGCGTGTGCAAGGTACCATGAATTCTCTTCAGTACCAGGAGATATTGGATGACAATGTGATGCAGTCCGTCACAAACCTGAGGCTTGGGAGACGTTGGACCTTTCAACAGGACAATGATCCCAAGCATACCTCCAAGTCCACTAGAGCATGGTTGCAGATTAAAGGCTGGAACATTTTGGAGTGGCCATCGCAGTCACCTGACTTAAATCCGATTGAGAACCTCTGGTGGGACTTAAAGAAAGCAGTTGCAGTGCGCAAGCCTAAGAATGTGACTGAACTGGAGGCTTTTGCCCATGACGAATGGGCGAACATACCCGTAGATCGCTGCAAGACACTTGTGTTAAGCTATGCTTCACATTTAAAAGCTGTTATAACTGTAAAAGGATGTTGTACTAAGTACTAAGATTGAATGTCACTTGGGGGTTGAATAAAACTGATAATGATGTGAGCACAGAAAAGACATTTGTGGTTATTTCATTATAAATGTTATGTTATATTTGTCTTACCTACACGTGCCTCTTTGATTTAATTGTAAGCAAGATGACTGAATGATCAAAATCAATGTCAAACTGGCCAAAACACTCAATTTCAATGGGGGTTGAATAATTTTGAACACAACTGTATGTTTTGTGAGTGTGCTGTTCACTGAATGCACACACTGTACAACACACACAGTACACACATCATGCACTAGTACATTTTAAATACACACACAGTACACACCACACACAATATACATGGCTGCATATACACACTGCATACACAACACACAGATATACAAACTCTGAACATACTGCATACACCATACACTGTGCACAGACAACAAAATGCATACACAGGTACAAAACAGATTACACATACACCATATTACACTATAGGTGTGCGCATGGGGTGTGCCTGGTTTGCCTAATGATGTATGAGGAGGTCCTCTTTCACATCCTATACTGCCATTTTAGATGTCCCTTATCTGATTCAGAATAAATATCCTAAAAACAGACTGTATATCTTATTACAGGTTTGTTAATTCTGATGAAAAATGTGCATGTTGCGCAAAATCTTCTAAATATAAGTTTTCAATTAATAGATGTTCAATGGGCGCACACCCTAATGTAACAGGCTGTGCATGCCAGTGTATTACACACAGGTACATACAAAAAGCTGAAATGTTTTCTGCAAAATCATCAACAGGACTGGCCAAGCTCTGTTATGGAGATTTGTTGCTCTTTCGCTTGCTCCAATGAGGATAAAAAAAGCTGTGCACTCGAGTGGGAACAGAGACAGACAGACAAGATGCTGTTTCAAAAGATTCTCTTATCCTGAGGTCTGCATGAAAACAGTTTCTTTTTGTTACAGTGGGATGGACATAGAATCTTGGATTACAGACCAATAAACACTTTCAACGTCAGACAGTTCAGCCCATTACATACATCATATATAATTACTTCTGACAAGACAAAATAAATATTTTTTTTAAATATTTGCCTGTTACAAAGTTTTCGCACACTTTTCTACTTTGCCTGCTAACGGTAACTTTAGAACGACACAGGATGTCTGCTTTTAATTAAAATTCCATTGACTTCTAGAGGAAGTGTGACTTGAAATAATTTAAAGCTTAGAAAAAAGGGGACATATTGACTAAGATATGTATTTGAATCACAGTATATTTATATATATATATATATATATATTCATACAGGAAATTAAAAATATCTATCAAAAGCACATAAAGCACATACGTGCAATATATACAGTAGGTATACACGCACTGAACATACTGTAGACAAACAGAATTTGCTGGTGTCCCTTATTTTGCACTGTTTCACACAGGTTCTACATTACGAACATGCAGGCAAAAATATATTTTCACTTGAACAAATTAAATCAGCTAAAACAGGGGTCAAGTCCTAAAAAAAAAGAAGTGTAGGAACCTACCAAGATTTCTGTCCTCCAATTTGCACTTATCATCTCACACATTACACAAACACGCCTTCAAATCTGATATCTTTATGTGTATATACGAATTTAGCAAAATGATATGATAAATCATATATTTATTGTGACTTAATGGGGAAATATATGATTGAACGCCCGAATACAAGCTTTATAGTGTGGGAGACCAGAGGGAACTCAGTCCCATCTGCATAAATAGTGCAGGAACTCCGTTCCCACGTGTTCCCCCAGGACTTGACCCCTGAGATAAAACATATAAAGATGGTCCAACAGCCCCTATGGGTATATGCAGTGATCATGATGAGATTATTAGTACTGCCTTGTTCTCAAAACAGAATGTAAAAATAGCTATATGTGGGCATAAGACCTGCATTTAGAATGCACAGTAACACTATATATCTGTATTATTCAGGAATATTGATCTATTATAACATGATCATAATTAGTTTTTTGACTATGGTCACATATATTCAAATAAATCACCTGATAGTTTTAAAAAAATTATCAGTCAAGACACATCCAAATTTACAAAAGACACACCGATAGTATTAAAGGGATACTCTTTTAACAATAGACTTACCATTTTTTTTTTCACGTAAATAATTGGGAAGATGCTGCTGACAGACACAGCCCGGCCTCTTTGAAGAGCTAAAGTGATCAGGATGAGCCGCAATGAGGGGAAACTGGTTGAAAATAAGTGACTGTTAAAACAAACGGTGCAGCATAGCTCAAAGCGTTTCACCCGCAAGGGCTTAGTCCTGAGCTGTGTACCCATTATGCCTACCTTAAATTTATACACATGGGGTAATTGTGGCACCTGGGGGGTTCCAACATCTATAATGAGCATTAAAGAGCCAGCAAACAAATCATCACCTTGCTCATCAAAACAGGGAACCCACTAGGCGTGATTGCCAGCGTTACTTCCTGGTTACGGCCCCCGTAGAGAATAAACTAATCAAGGCACTGGACCAGGTAAGGCGCATCGCCACCTACAAATGCGTCACAATGTCTATAATGTTGCCATGCTAGTATACTAGCATGTATGTGCCGGCAAATCGCAGATCATATTTGATAATGCCATAAACAACTAGGCAAATCAAATATATTCTAACATATATAAAAACATAGAAAATACTTATGAATTGTACAAAGTTCTTCTTCGACAGAAAAAGATAAAGGTTTAATGTATATAATTTAGCACATAATCCAGGGAAAATCTCTTTTTACCAGTGATATGCTGTGCACGGCTGTTATTTAAATCAATGATGACATTAGGCTCAGCGAAGTGGTAATGTGCTAAAGTGCGTAAAATATAAAAGACATCAAAGACTTAATTATATTGTTGTTGTTAGTGGCATCTTCATATTTTATAGCCAAGATAATGAGTTCTAATGTGAAATAAAAACATAATTATTCAAAATAATAATAGTATAAAATTAGACTTTGTTATGATTAACTGCTGGCTTCATTTACTTTATGAATGGCTTTGACCTCTTGCATTACTCCAAGTAATGACAAAGACCGAGATCAAGCAATGGGATAGTAATACATAAAAAGTAACCAGTCACCAGCTGTTTCGACATAATTAATGGTAAGATGAAACTAGCATCTCCCATTCAGCAAAATGAGATTATCCACATGAGAGTATGTTTAATCTTGCTTGGACAAGGTCACATAATTACAGCAATGAAGTGTAAAATGACTGCAAAACCCCAAAATTACCAAGAGATGAACAGAGAATGCGTACAATGCAACTGTCTCGGTAACCGTAGCCTGATGCAAGTATGATAAATTAGTGTACCAAATTAAGAAAGCTTAATTGTTTTTTTTCCCTAAAGGAACACTCCTATGAAATATTACAAGGCAGACGCAATATTGATAATGTACAGTTAAACGCTATCCCTGGAAGACAGAATATGTATCACTTATGTCGAAGGGGTTCATAATAAGTAATGGGCTAGGTGAAGTTTAATTAAGGTACACCATAAATGTGATTTTAGATGAACTCGGTTATTTGTTATGGGAACTCGGTTATTTGTTATGGTCAGAAAAAAAATCCTTTTTTTTTCTTCATTTTATAAAACATAACGTAATAAAGCGATGTATAATGTATTCTGTTTAAAGAGTGCCTGCAATGCAAATGTTATAAGATGTTCCTCGTTAAAATAAACAGAACTTTGATACGGTGTTGCCTTTTTGCAGAGCCTCATAACCTATTACTTTTGAATTTTGTTTATACTATGTCTTAAAGGGACAAACAAATATGTCCCACTGGCTGAGCATATTTTCGCTTTTACAGCTCTCAGCTGGAGATCCCAAGTTAAACGAAAGATTTTGCAGATGGCAGAATGCACATTAGGACTAGTAAAGAAAAATCGGAAGTACATTTAAATATTACATGGAAAAGCTGGAAGAAATACACACCCAAAAAAAGAAATAAAATGCTTCGTATTTACTCCAGCAAAGGAAGATATAAGGGTCTATTCACAAAGCCACGGACTTGCCATGGACTTGCCACCGAAGGGCACCGAACGGTGAATTTCACCATATGGTGCAATGTCGGAGTGGTTCCACTATTTACAAAGTTGTAAATTCTCGAAATACTGGCGAATTGACGGAAAAATACAGTGCAGTTAGCCACAGATATGAGAAATTTGCGATCTTCGGTGGCAGCTAAATTGTCCCATAGTGAAGTAATGGTTCGTCGATTAACAGAACGCCGAACTGTATCGAAGTGACAACAAAATTACCTGATATTTGGTGATTCAGTTTGACCGGTTTAAACAAGTGAATCCCATAGGATTCAGTGTAAAAAAAGTATTATCATTTTTTAGGTTATTCTTTTCATTTTGAGCAACAAGCCTTTTTATTTTTTAGAACACCTTTTTGTATTTTTTAGACAAAACTTTTGTTTCCTAATTTTTTAAAAGCCATTTAATTCTGTAACAGAATTTTTATTATTTTCTAAACGACTCTTTCTATTATTTAGACAAGTGTTATTGCATTTTTATTAGTTTAAACAGCTATTAGAAGAATAGGAGAGTTCCAGTTGTTTTATCTTTGCAGTTCGGTGGATTTTACCAAGGTCAGATAGTATTCTATTATCTATGTGATACAGGGGGTGTTAACAACATAATGAGGGTTTTTGCAAGCAGTAGAATAGAACAAAATACAAAGTCTACAATGTGAACCCGTAAAAAGCTCTCTATACTGTTATACGGATATGTACTAACACACAAACAATGGGTACTTATAGTTTTAGTTGCACTACATAGGGAGGGATCACCTTCCCTGGGTGTGTAGGGTCCACCATCACAAACTTTAAACTTATAGACTATTAGGTGTTACCACTATTGGGTGTGCACCGTCTGATTGAGTCATGGGGAACTAAAACATCCATGCCAGTCATGCTAAGACCAATGTCCCTGGCATCCTTCTCAGTTCCAAGTACGAAAGGTATGTTGGCATGACTCTGATGGTGTGCTGACATCAAACTTGTGCGACATGTTTCGCCCCATGTAAAGGCTTTTTCAAGCATATCCACCCCTTGCCACTCCTCCATATTGAAAGAAATGTCCACCAATCACAGCAGATATTGATCTCAATTTGCTTTTCATTGCCATTTATCTAGGAGATAGAACATGTTAAGAAATAAACATATAGATTGTATATCTAGCTTTTTATGGGTTTACTCTAGCTGTTGATCTTTGCTCTCTTCTATAGATTGCAAATCTATTATACTCTTTATATCCCAGAGTCCTGTATCGTATAGATAAGTACACAAAATCCATACCTTCATACACAAAACTAGAGGATCATATGCAGAACAGGATTCACTGTTTGGTGCAATTTTGGGCAGTTCGTCTATTCACTAAGCTGTCAATTTGCCAAAAACCAACGAATTCACGGGTGAAATACGGTGCAGTTCGCTGCTGTTTTAGGCGGTTGAAATTGTCTGATAGAGAAGTATTGATTTGTCTAATCACAGAATGCCGAACTGCACCAAAGTGTTGGTAAATTGCCCTGATTTTTAGTGTTTCAGTTCACAGGTTTAAGCAGGGGAATCCCATCGATTCAGTGTATAAACATAATATTTTTTTTAAAATAAAAAAATTAAAAGACCGTTTATGTTTTCATTTTCAGCAAAAACCTTTTTCTTTTTTTATTTTTAGAACACCTTTTTGTAATTTTTTTTTTTTTTTTTATAATTCTTTATTTTGTGTTTTGCAGAGGATCATACATCGAACAGAAAAGTAAGTGGTCACGCAGGACCATAACATGTCATCTATTGAATCGCATAGTGAATAGAGATGTGCATTAGTTTCGGAAAAATTCGGAATTTGTAACAAAATTTGATAATTCGCAGTTCTGAAGTACTTCCGAATAATGAATCGATACGATACGAATTCGAAACGAAACAAAATGATAAATAATGAATTTATTTCGTTTTATACTATGTCATCATAAAAGAAAAATTTTAATAATTGATATCAACTATCGACTTTGAAATGAACTATCAAATACATATCAACTATCAAATTTGAAATGAACTATCAAATACATATCAATTATCGAATTTGAAGTGAACTATCAAATTGATATCAACTATCAAATTTGAAATGAACTATCAAATTGATATAAACTATCGAATTTGAAATGAACTATCAAATACATAACTATCGAATTTGAAATGAACTATCAAATTGATATCAACTATCGAATTTGAAATGAACTATCAAATACATATCAACTGTCAAATTTGAAATGAACTATCAAATACATATCAACTATCGAATTTGAAATGAACTATCAAATACATATCAACTATCGAATTTGAAATGAACTATCAAATTGATATCAACTATTGAATTTGAAATGAACTATCAAATACATATCAACTATCAAATTTGAAATGAACTATCAAATACATATCAACTATCGAATTTGAAATGAACTATCAAATACATATCAACTGTCGAATTTGAAATGAACTATCAAATACATATCAACTATTGAAATTGAAATGAACTATCAAATTGATATCAACTATCGAATTTGAAATAACTATCAAATTGATATCAACTATCGAGTTGATCTTAACTTAAAATACAAGTAATAGTCAGCAAAGGACTTTATGAAACAAATTAATTTAGTTTCACTGTTTAATTTGACTCAAATACAAAATCTGTGACACAGCTTAAAATTTAACCTTAGCTTTTCTTAGCAGGAAAATTTGATTAATTGGGGTTTCTATTTAGTGATCCAAAATTCGAATTGATATCACCTATTGATTTGATATGAAATTCGAAATTTCAAATCGATTCGAAAATTTCAAATCGATCCAAAACGAAACAAAACTAAATGCGAAATGAAATTCGTTACGAAATTTAAAAACGTATCGAAACTAAACTAAACTAATTTTTAAGCCATGCACATCCCTAATAGTGAAATAATAATAGAAGGCAAAAATAAGTCAGCTTGAAATCAGAAAGAAAGGGCCTCACAGGGCCACACAAGGGCAACAACCGCAGCTCAGCGTGAGAGAAAAACCAGTAAACGTACATATAGTTGGCTAAAGACGTCTAGTATAACATGGGGAGGGAGAAAAAGGGGTATTGGCAGAGGCCAGGACTGTGCCATCCCTGGTACATTCCTACTGGTTCGAGGGACCATGGGAGGCCAGGGAGGATGAATGGCACTTGGCCCGGGGACTATGGGGGGCCAGTACAGGCACAAGGCCACGCTGGCACCCCTCGATGAAACCCGTGAACGCCCAAAAAAAGGGATTGGGGGTGTAAGAAAAATGTCCTCAGGGTAGGGCACGTAGAAAGAAAACAGAAAGTCTCTGCTGAGATGTCCCCAGCTGGGGATTTCCATTTCGCATCAGGAAAAAGAAAAGAAAAAGAAGGCAATTGTCCTCAGAGAGCATCTAAGGGGAATAAGCCAAAAATAAGGGGGTCATCAAAAAGGCGGGGTGTCACAGACAAAAAAGAGAAAAATAGTGTCAGCCTGTATCCATAAATGTGAACGGGACCACCGCAGGTAGTGCTCCACAAATCAAACTGGAGTGTTTAGATACACCGGGCATGAAAGTGCCAACAGGGGCACTCGGGGCAGAAGCAACCCGAAATTAGCAGTATCATGTCGCCATTCGGGGGTAAGCAACTCTCATAGGCCTCACTTGCAGCGCCGGGGCCAGGAATCGCAGGCTGGGTAGCTCCATCATCGCAGTCTCCTCTGGGGGACACTCAGGCAGACTAGCGTGCCCCACCATGGCTCCTATGGGCACCACCCCGGTAGGCAATTTATGAACAGTCAGCTGTCCCTGCTCACCCGGTTCAGACAAGACCTCCAGTGGCTGAGTGTCCTGTAGTAGCGCAGAATCCAGGCCCTCGAACTGGTAAGATCTCATACCGTGGCAACGGCGATGCGTCCTCAGGAGAGAGCTCATCCGAGACTCTCCCCCTCCCTCTAGAATGGACCGCAGCCAGCAAGTGTCGCAGGTCACCCCGGGTGACTGGACGGTCGTCTCCCTCCTCCAACGTCTGCAGGTAGGAGATTATTACACCCGTCAAGTCTTCTTCAGGGCGAGGGAGCAGATCACCATGCCATCCAGTCCCACCACTCTCAGCCATCCCCATCGGCCAGAAGACAACAAGACCCAGAGGACATGGGCCCTCTGTCCCCAGAGCTTGCATCGCCACACATGGCACTCTGCAAGGGCCCAGGGAGGCTGAGCAGTGCATGATAGGCTGCAAGATTGCCACTCGTCCAGCAAGGGGTCCTGGAAATTCTCTCCTGTATTTCAGCTGAGCTCTTAAGGGGGAGCAGATCAGGCTCCAGAGCACTCCACCTGATGTCTAGCCTTTCAGGGACTCCCAAGAGGGGTAAAATCGAGGAGGAATCCAGGTAGAAATCCCTCCCCTCAGCAATAACACCCGGAGCTCCGTCTGAGCAAGTCTGCTCCCTTACACAGCCAGACATGCCCCCCCCCTTTTGTATTTTCTTGACGAAATTTTTTGTTCCCAGTTTTTCAAACAGGTGGTTTTTTTGTAGCAGACATTTTAATAATTTTTTAAAGGACCTTCTTTTATTATTTAGACACATTTAATACATTTTTAATTGGCTTAAACTTCAATTATCAGAATAGAAGAGTTCGGGGTTTTGATTTTTTGCAGTTCGGTGGAATTCGCCGGGGCCACTTCGCTACTCTTCGGCGACATTCTCCAACTTGTTCATGGGGTTTTGGCGACTCCATATTTAATGCACTATGGTGACCATTCGCTAAATGGTTAATTCAGCAAAATTGTAGCAAAATAGAATCACCGAAATGCACCGAAGTGAAAAATGTTGTTTGAATAGACCCTTAAATGTTAAGCACAACTACCCCACTTAGATTGTAAGCTCTCGGGCAGGATCCTCTCTCCTACTGTTCTGTGTGTTTAACATGTATGTATATTTGTTGTTCTGTCTCACGCAATGTATAACGCTACGGAACTTGTCAGCACTTTATAAATTCAATATAAACTTATTTTTGTGTGTGTTTTGCTGAACTTTTTTGCATGTGATATTTAGGCACTTTGAGAATTATGCATTGTTGGTTTAAATATTGTGTGTACACAAGGTAAGTGCAGATATTTCGGATATCGTTATTTATTTATATCACGTTTATTATTTCACTAATTTGTTTTCTATTTTTTGTATTAAGACTAGCATATGTCCCACAAGATATTTGTTATCAAATTTTTTGTCTGACCTTGACAACTCTTTACTAAATAATACTGATACCACGGTTCAGGGATTTGAGTTCTTGTTAGCAGAATCCATGAAGGTTAGGCAACACTGACAGTAATGAATAAATGCTTAGACCTACAATATTAAATTGGTTTACCCCTTGCAATGACTCTGGATAATTCTTTCATATATCACAGTGATACCGGTTCAAACACCTTAACCCCTTGACCATTAATAAATTAGTGACCGGTTTCATATATTAAAATAATCCAATCGTCCACAAACCTTTGGATAACAAGGTCACCTTCATGTAGTTCTGTTTAATCTCTATTTTGTTTTGGTGACATGTATAGAGTAAACCACCTATGAAAATCCATACATCTCCTCTGCTGTCATTGGTATGGTTGGATATTGCCACTGTAATAAATGGCTTACTTTGAAGGAGAAACCACCATACAGAAAACAGGCAAAGAAATCAGAGGACCTAACTGAGATCCAGTAACGCTAAACCAGATAATAGTTATAAACAAGCCAAGGTCAGGATCACAGGGATACAGATAAATGGAGAGACAAAACCAGAGGTCTAGGGCCTGAAGAGGACAAGAATAGCCAAGTAACAAGCCAAGGTCAAAACACAGATAAACTCCATGAACAGTATCAGAGAATTGCGACAGAGCAGTGAACATAAGAAGTGGAAGGACTCAAACCCTGAAGTTCCTATTCCATTAGTCAGACACAAAAAAGGGTATAATGTAGTAGGATTAGCAATAAAAACAGAGTGTCAGAACATCCTGGTCTTGCACTATCGGGATCATAGTAAGGAGGCACCATTTGATGCAGTATTGCTATAATGGTGCGTTGGTGGTGGTGGTGTTCCATCAAAACAGGGGCCACCTCATTCAATGGAGGGATGGGAGACCAGCACAAAGAGAAGCATGATATAGGAGACAGGACAGAGCCAAGGTCAGGTTCATAGAGTTACGGATGAATGGAGACACAAAACCTGCAGTCAAGGGACTGGAGAGGACAAGAAACCAAAAATAACAAGCTATGGCCAAAACATAGAAAAATGAGAACAAAGCAGCGCACTGAGGGGTATCAGGAAATCATGACAGGGCATGGAATATAAGAAGTGGAAGGACATATAAACCCTGAAGTTCCTTCAATTGGCCAGACACAAGGAAGTGTGTAATTTAGCATGAATGGCCAAAAAAAGCAGAGGGTCGGAACGTCCTGGTCTTGCAACTATCGGGATCATAGGTAGGACACACAATTGACGCTGTGTTACAATTATGGTGCATTGGTGGTGTTCCATCAAAACAGGAGCCACCTGGAAGGATGGGCACAATCAAAAAGAAGCATGGGATAGAAGAATAGGAAGACCAAAGTGAGCTTCTTTTAACACCAGATGACGTGACAGTCATCAGCTCAGCTTTCCACAAATGTCACACTTCCCATAGCACAACAGATATATGTGGGGTTTTGCATACCGTAAGTGCATTGGCTGGCATAATATACATGAGAAGTTTATTCTTGTTTTTGTCGCCAAGTTAATATTAACCCCTTAAGGACGGGAGTAATTTTACAAGTTTGGAACACTTTTGAACACTTCTAAAAGTAGAATTTCAGCTATTCGCTGTTCAACCATAATTTACCTCTTACATATTAAGTGTACCCACCCTTATTATATATCATTTTGTTCAGGAGAAATAGGGCTTTCATCTTCCATCAAAGATTTATATATAAAATATATTATAGTATGAAAAAAAACCTAAAAACTATGAGAAAAAAGGAAATTTTGCAATTTTCAAAGTTCTCCATTGTATTTTTAGTGTGAATGACATTGTACGCTTAGCATTAAATGAAATAAAATACATATATTTCTGGTCGGCAAGGTCTTACGAGTTCAACGGTACGTTTTGTTTTTTTATAGTAGTCTCTTAGTCGCAAACTTGGTCTTCATGTTTGTGTTTTGCATTTTTCACACAAAAACTGTTCTTTTACCGATGATATCATGCTGCCTCGACATTTTACTGGCCTAAAAAACTCATATTTCTGGTCGGCAAGGTCTTACGAGTTCAACGGTACCCCCCATGTAGAGGTTTTAGGAGGTTTTGGAAAGTTACAGGGTCAAATATAGAGTTTGCCCATTTCACGTTTTACAACTTGAAATTTGCCAGATTGGTTTCCTGGCCCTATGTTGACTTTGAGAGGTTATGGCAGCCCAGGTATGAAAAGTACCCCAACATGTCATAGCATTTTGAAAAGTAGACAACCCAGGCTATTCCAAATGGTGTACGTTTTGTTTTTTTATAGTAGTCTCTTAGTCGCAAACTTGGTCTTCATGTTTGTGTTTTGCATTTTTCACACAAAAACTGTTCTTTTACCGATGATATCATGCTCCCTCGACATTTTACTGGCCTAAAAAACTCATATTTCTGGTCGGCAAGGTCTTACGAGTTCAACGGTACCCCCCATGTAGAGGTTTTAGGAGGTTTTGGAAAGTTACAGGGTCAAATATAGAGTTTGCCCATTTCACGTTTTACAACTTGAAATTTGCCAGATTGGTTTCCTGGCCCTATGTTGACTTTGAGAGGTTATGGCAGCCCAGGTATGAAAAGTACCCCAACATGTCATAGCATTTTGAAAAGTAGACAACCCAGGCTATTCCAAATGGTGTACGTTTTGTTTTTTTATAGTAGTCTCTTAGTCGCAAACTTGGTCTTCATGTTTGTGTTTTGCATTTTTCACACAAAAACTGTTCTTTTACCGATGATATCATGCTCCCTCGACATTTTACTGGCCTAAGAAACTCATATTTCTGGTCGGCAAGGTCTTACGAGTTCAACGGTACCCCCCATGTAGAGGTTTTAGGAGGTTTTGGAAAGTTACAGGGTCAAATATAGAGTTTGCCCATTTCACGTTTTACAACTTGAAATTTGCCAGATTGGTTTCCTGGCCCTATGTTGACTTTGAGAGGTTATGGCAGCCCAGGTATGATAAGTACCCCAACATGTCATACCATTTTGAAAAGTAGACAACCCAGGCTATTCCAAATGGTGTACGTTTTGTTTTTTTATAGTAGTCTCTTAGTCGCAAACTTGGTCTTCATGTTTGTGTTTTGCATTTTTCACACAAAAACTGTTCTTTTACTGATGATATCATGCTCCCTCGACATTTTACTGGCCTAAAAAACTCATATTTCTGGTCGGCAAGGTCTTACGAGTTCAACGGTACCCCCCATGTAGAGGTTTTAGGGTGGTTTGGAAAGTTACAGGGTCAAATATATAGAGTTTGCCCATTTCACGTTTTACAACTTGAAATTTGCCAGATTGGTTTCCTGGCCCTATGTTGACTTTGAGAGGTTATGGCAGCCCAGGTATGATAAGTACCCCAACATGTCATACCATTTTGAAAAGTAGACAACCCAGGCTATTCCAAATGGTGTACGTTTTGTTTTTTTATAGTAGTCTCTTAGTCGCAAACTTGGTCTTCATGTTTGTGTTTTGCATTTTCACACAAAAACTGTTCTTTTACCGATGATATCATGCTCCCTCGACATTTTACTGGCCAAAAACTCATATTTCTGGTCGGCAAGTCTTACGAGTTCAACGGTACCCCCCATGTAGAGGTTTTAGGAGGTTTTGGAAAGTTACAGGGTCAAATATAGAGTTTGCCCATTTCACGTTTTACAACTTGAAATTTGCCAGATTGGTTTCCTGGCCCTATGTTGACTTTGAGAGGTTATGGCAGCCCAGGTATGAAAAGTACCCCACATGTCATAGCATTTTGAAAAGTAGACAACCCAGGCTATTCCAAATGGTGTACGTTTTGTTTTTTTATAGTAGTCTCTTAGTCGCAAACTTGGTCTTCATGTTTGTGTTTTGCATTTTTCACACAAAAACTGTTCTTTTACCGATGATATCATGCTCCCTCGACATTTTACTGGCCTAAAAAACTCATATTTCTGGTCGGCAAGGTCTTACGAGTTCAACGGTACCCCCCATGTAGAGGTTTTAGGAGGTTTTGGAAAGTTACAGGGTCAAATATAGAGTTTGCCCATTTCACGTTTTACAACTTGAAATTTGCCAGATTGGTTTCCTGGCCCTATGTTGACTTTGAGAGGTTATGGCAGCCCAGGTATGAAAAGTACCCCAACATGTCATAGCATTTTGAAAAGTAGACAACCCAGGCTATTCCAAATGGTGTACGTTTTGTTTTTTTATAGTAGTCTCTTAGTCGCAAACTTGGTCTTCATGTTTGTGTTTTGCATTTTTCACACAAAAACTGTTCTTTTACCAATGATATCATGCTCCCTCGACATTTTACTGGCCTAAAAAACTCATATTTCTGGTCGGCAAGGTCTTACGAGTTCAACGGTACCCCCCATGTAGAGGTTTTAGGAGGTTTTGGAAAGTTACAGGGTCAAATATAGAGTTTGCCCATTTCACGTTTTACAACTTGAAATTTGCCAGATTGGTTTCCTGGCCCTATGTTGACTTTGAGAGGTTATGGCAGCCCAGGTATGAAAAGTACCCCAACATGTCATAGCATTTTGAAAAGTAGACAACCAGGCTATTCCAATGGTGTACGTTTTGTTTTTTTATAGTAGTTCTCTTAGTCGCAAACTTGGTCTTCATGTTTGTGTTTTGCATTTTTCACACAAAAACTGTTCTTTTACCGATGATATCATGCTCCCTCGACATTTTACTGGCCTAAAAAACTCATATTTCTGGTCGGCAAGGTCTTACGAGTTCAACGGTACCCCCCATGTAGAGGTTTTAGGAGGTTTTGGAAAGTTACAGGGTCAAATATAGAGTTTGCCCATTTCACGTTTTACAACTTGAAATTTGCCAGATTGGTTTCCTGGCCCTATGTTGACTTTGAGAGGTTATGGCAGCCCAGGTATGAAAAGTACCCCAACATGTCATACCATTTTGAAAAGTAGACAACCCAGGCTATTCCAAATGGTGTACGTTTTGTTTTTTTATAGTAGTCTCTTAGTCGCAAACTTGGTCTTCATGTTTGTGTTTTGCATTTTTCACACAAAAACTGTTATTTTGCTGCTAATATCATGCTCAGTCAACCTTTTCCTGGTCTACAACATTGATATTTGTGGTCGGCAATGTGTTACGAGATCAACGGTACCCTCCATTTAGCATTTTTAATTAGCTTTTTGGAAAGTTACACGATCAAGTGTAGAGTTTGCCAGATTGGTTTTCTGGGCCTAGGTTGAATTTGAGAGGGTATGGCAGCCCAGGTTTGAGAAGTACCCCATCATGGCATATCATTTTGAGAAATAGACAACCCAGAGTGTTGAAAATGGGGTATGTCCAGTTTTGTATAGTAGCCACTTGGTCACAAACCCTGGCCACACTTAGTTTTCAAGATTGTGTTTTGCATTTGTTTTACACGAAAACTGTCATTTTGCTGCTAATATCCTGCTCGGTCAACCTTTTACTGGCCTATAACATTGATATTTGTATTCGGCAATGTGTTACGAGTTCAACAGTACCCCCATGTTGCATTTTTTTTACTTTTTGGAAAGTTACACGATCAAGTGTAGAGTTTGCCAGATTGGTTTTTTGGGCCTAGGTTGAATTTGAGAGGGTATGGCAGCCCAGGTTTGAGAAGTACCCCATCATGGCATATCATTTTGAGAAATAGACAACCCAGAGTGTTGAAAATGGGGTATGTCCAGTTTTGTATAGTAGCCACTTGGTCACAAACCCTGGCCACGCTTAGTTTTCAAGATTGTGTTTTGCATTTGTTTTACACGAAAACTGTTATTTTGCTGCTAATATCCTGCTCGGTCAACATTTTACTGGCCTATAACATTGATATTTGTGTTCGGCAATGTGTTACGAATTCAACGGTACCCCATATGTAGCATTTTTATTTACTTTTTGGAAAGTTACACGGTCAAATGTAGAGTTTGCCCATTTCAGGTTTTACAACTTGAAATTTGCCAGATTGGTTTGCTGGGCCTAGGTTGAATTTGAGAGGGTATGGCAGCCCAGTATGAAAAGTACCCAAACATGGCATATCATTTTGAGAAGTAGACAACCCAGAGTGTTGAAAATGGGGTATGTCCAGTTTTGTATAGTAGCCACTTGGTCACAAACCCTGGCCACACTTAGTTTTCAAGATTGTGTTTTCCATTTGTTTTACACGAAAACTGTCATTCTGCTGCTAATATCCTGCTCGGTCAACCTTTTACTGGCCTATAACATTGATATTTGTATTCGGCAATGTGTTACGAGTTCAACAGTACCCCCATGTTGCATTTTTATTTACTTTTTGGAAAGTTACACGATCAAATGTAGAGTTTGCCAGATTGGTTTTCTGGGCCTAGGTTGAATTTGAGAGGGTATGGCAGCCCAGGTTTGAGAAGTACCCCATCATGGCATATCATTTTGAGAAGTAGACAACCCAGAGTGTTGAAAATGGGGTATGTCCAGTTTTTTATAGTAGACACTTGGTCACAAACCCTGGCCACACTTAGTTTTCATGATTGTGTTTTGCATTTGTTTTACACGAAAACTGTTATTTTGCCGCTAATATCCTGCTCGGTAACCTTTTACTGGCCTATAACATTGATATTTGTGTTCGGCAATGTGTTACGAATTCAACGGTACCCCATATGTAGCATTTTTATTTAGTTTTTTTGGTAATTTGACAAGTGATTTTCAGGATTTATGTCGACTTTGAGAGAACATGGCACGCCAAGAAAGAATACTGCTCCAAAGATGACGCGCCAATGATTCTAAATTAGTATTTTGAGTTGTTTGGTGCAGCCACTTTAGAATAGCTGGGCTTAACGTAAACAGGGACAGGCCAAATTCAGGGTATTCCAGAAGTCAGAGTAGTCGTTATAACAAGCCAATGAGTCGGTACAGGCAGCAAACAAAGAGTAGTCGGTATAACAAGCCAATGAGTCGGTACAGGCAGCAAAGAGTAGTCGGTATAACAAGCCAATGAGTCGGTACAGGCAGCAAACAAAGGGTAGTCGTATATAACAAGCCAATGAGTCGGTACAGGCAGCAAAGGGTAATCGGGACAAAGCAGAAAAGGGGATTTAGTAATTTAGCTCGGTATGATAAATTTTGAAGCACTCGGTTATGCAGAGGCCAGGTAGAGATGGGCAGGTAGGGCAATAATAACTAGAATCCTTTCGGATTCCTTTCTTGCGGCAGACACGACACTTTTTCTGGGGGGACTTTTTACAGCGGGTGGGAGGGACTCGGGAAGGAAAGTGTCGGCCGCTTAATCTTTGGAGATCTCCTGATTCCAAAGCGGATGTAATGGGGGCCGGGGTTAGGATAAGTTGGGATATGATCTCAAGCATGAATTCTAGGAAGGGATATGGCTTTTGTACTGCTGCCTGCTTGTAGAGCACGTACGCATTGAAAATTGCTATCTCGGTCAAATAGATGGCAATCTTCTTGTACCATGCCCTAGTCTTTCGGTTCACCAGATAAGGCTGTATACATTGATCAGCCAAGTCTACTCCCCCCATAAACTTGCTGTAATCTACAATGCACTTCGGCTTTTCCAGTGGCTCAGTCCTCCCTCTCACAGGCACTGGCACTGTACTTTCGTCATGCACTGTAGATAACATGTATACATCCTTCTTATCGGTGAACCGAAGGGCTAGCACTTCTTCCTGACGTAGAGATGAAGAGGAGCCTCTACTTTTTTTGCCTGCTGTCAGGATTTGGGGAAAACCTCTGCGATTCTTCCGCACTGTGCCACACGCAAGGGTCTCAAAACAATATAAATTTTTAAATAGGTCGATACTGGTGTAATAGTTATCGACCCATAAATGATAGCCTTGTTGAATAGGGGATAGACCAGATCCCACACAATTTTTCCACTGGTGCCAATACAATCGGGGCATCCTGGGGGGTCAAGGTGGCTATCTTTCCCTTCGTATATTCTAAACGCCCAGGTGTAGCCTGTTGTGGACTCACACAATTTATAAAATTTGACGCCATACCGGGATCGCTTGCTTGGGATATACTGCTTGAAGAGCAGTCTGCCTTTGAATTTCATAAGGGACTCGTCTACAGATATATTTTTGTCGGGAACATAATTATCGGTGAATTTGGCAGATATAAGACTGATCAGGGGCCGAATTTTATAGAGGCGGTCATGCATTGGGTCGTTTCTTGGTGGGCACAGTGCGTTGTCATTAAAATGGAGGAATCGCATGAGATTTTCGTATCTCTCCTCTTCATAACCCTTGGGAATAGTGGAGTAGCCAGGATGGGGTTTTTGTGCCAGTAAGACCTGATACTTGGCTTCTTCACTATTCCCATTACGAGGGTTAGAGCCCAAATTTTTTTTAACTCTATCACATCCGTTGGGTGCCACTTGTTACGTCTGTGGCGATGTGAATCCGGATGCGCATCAAGATACTGGTTGGCAAACAGGTTGGTTTGCTCAACCACCATCTCGAATACATCGTCCGACATAAACAGGTTAAAAAAGCTCACTGGCTCACAGTCCTCTACCCTTACTGTGATGCCAGGAGTCGCCAGAAATGGGGGTATTTCTGGGGCAGCCATATTTGGGGGTACCAAATGCTCTCGTGCCTCCCAGTAGATGGTGGGGGGTCACCATCACTGGAGGGTTCACTAAGGGGCTCTATATCAGAGGCTGTGAGGGTGTCACTGTCGGCGAGAGCGTCGCTCTCAGAGGCGGCCAGGATCTCATATGCCTCTTCTGGGGAATAAAAGCGGGAGGACATTTTTATGGGAGGTCGGGGAACTGATGGGGTCAAGTACACAAATAAAATATTAGAACACCTAAACTAAGCCCTTCCGGTCCTTGTAGTGGCCGGTACTTCTATCTATCTAGACAAGGGTAGTCAGGAATGCCAAGGGTCGTATGCCAATGCGGGTAGTCAGAAATGCCAGGGGTCGTATGCCAATGTGGGTAGTCAGAAATGCCAGGGGTCGTATACCAATGCGGGTAGTCAGAAATGCCAGGGGTCGTATGCCAATGCGGGTAGTCAGAAATGCCAAAGGGTCGTATGCCAATGCGGGTTCTCAATCAGGGGTACACTGCAGGCCAGGGGGTACAGTGCCTGGGTTTTTTTTCAGGTTTTTTTCAGTTATTTTTTTCAGCCAGGGGGTACTGTGCCAGGAGGGTACAGTGCCAGTCAGGAGGTACTGTACCTGGGGGGTTTTTTTTTTCAGTTTTTTTTTTCAGCCAGGGGGTACTGTGCCTGGGGATTTTTTTTTTCAGCCAGGGAGTACTGTGCCTGGTTTTTTTTTTCAGCCAGGGGGTACTGTGCCAGGAGGGTACAGTGCCAGTAGGTGCCTGGGGGGTACAGTGCCAGGTGGGTACAGTGCCAGTGGGGGTACAGTGCCAGGTGGGATACACTGCCAGGTGGGATACACTGCCAGGTGGGGTACACTGCCAGGTGGGGTACAGTGCCAGGTGGGGTACACTGCCAGGAGGGTACAGTGCCAGTAGGTAGTGCCTGGGGGTACAGTGCCTGGGGGGTACAGTGCCAGTAGGTGCCTGGGGGGTACAGTGCCAGGTGGGTACAGTGCCAGTGGGGGTACAGTGCCAGGTGGGATACACTGCCAGGTGGGATACACTGCCAGGTGGGGTACAGTGCCAGGTGGGGTAAAGCCAGGTGGGGTACACTGCCAGGTGGGGTACACTGCCAGGAGGGTACAGTGCCAGTAGGTAGTGCCTGGGGGGTACAGTGCCTGGGGGGTACAGTGCCAGTAGGTGCCTGGGGGTACAGTGCCAGTGGGGGTACAGTGCCAGGTGGGATACACTGCCAGGTGGGGTACACTGCCAGGTGGGGTACAGCCAGGTGGGGTACAGCCAGGTGGGGTAGTGCCAGGTGGGGTAGTGCCAGGTGGGGTACAGCCAAGTGGGGTACAGCCAGGTGGGGTACAGCCAAGTGGGGTAGTGCCAGGTGGGGTACAGCCAAGTGGGGTACAGCCAGGTGGGGTACAGCCAGGTGGGATAGTGCCAGGTGGGGTAGTGCCAGGTGGGGTACACTGCCTGGGGTGTGGGGTACAGTGCCTGGGGTTTTAGGTAGTGCCTGGTTTTTTTTTTCTCTCTCTGCTTTCTCTGCTCTGCTTTCTCTGTCTCTCTCTCTCTGCTCCTCAGATCGCAATGAGGAGCAGGAGAAAGGGGCAGAGACAATGTCTTAGCCAATGCAACCTCATTGGCTGAGACATTCTGACAGTTGCAGAGGTGACAGCTTGTCACCGCTGCAACTGACAGCTCCAGGCGCCGGATTGGCAGGCTTGCCGCCCCGAGGGGAAACGGCCCGCCTCATTTCCCAGAATGCCGATCGCCAGCTGGGAGGGTCTGCCCGGGTGTCAGGCAGACCCCCAGCCAGCGATCGGCATTGTGGGAAGGGAGGCGGGCCGTTTTTCGGCGCGCAGGGGCTCCAAACGCCGCGGGGCGTACCATGCCGTCCTGCGGCATTAAAGCCCACGTGGTGCAGGACGGCATGGTACGCCCTGCGTCCTTAAGGGGTTAAATAAGAAAAAAGAGCAAAATATAGTGATACGGAAAAAGCTAACCCAAGGTTGTAAATGTCTACTATGGCTCTGGCAAGAACAACCAATCTTTCTCTTGCTGGGAAAAATTAATTATTAAAAACATGTCTTTGTGTTTCGCAAATACAAACAGTTTCAACATTTTAATTTAGGTCTTTTGATACCACTACCTCATAAGCTAATGCAACTGAATCATCCACGACACCTCTCAAAAGCCTGACTGCTTGATCCGCAGTACAAGAAAAGCAATGAAGGTTATGTAGAACAGAATAAGATATAAGGAGTTTTAAATTTGAATATGACATCAAAGATTAGTAGGAGTGATAGGAGATACTCAATGGGCCTAACAGAACAGCGGCAATTCTAGGTCACTTACTGTAAATCCTGACAGCATACATAAAACCTCTTGAACTTCACAACCTGCTATCTAAACAGCCTTGACATATCATTAGTTTCATATACTCAATGGGAAAGCAATCAATAACTGTACTGGAAAAAAAGACTCTTCTATGAAGAAAATAATAAAAAATAGGAAATCCCAATCACTTGTTTAAATGCTTTTCATTATTATTATAGAAATGCAGTATATTAACAAACTGGTGTTTAATAACAGAGTGTTACCATACTGGGAAAATAATTACATGCTATCAATTATATTTTATTCATGGTACCCCACAACATTGAGTAACATGCAAAGGAAAATCTGTTTAGGAGGTTTTTCAAAATATCCTGTGCTTTCTGATTGGGTTCAATTAAGCTTGAATTACTTGAATTATTATTACATTTCCTTAATTCCTACACTCCCAAAAAGGCGAGTTAACTCGAGTTAGCATTCCAATATATCGAAAAGTAATCATTAGCATATGAAGACCCTATTTGCACATGTTTTTACAGTGCGATTAGTGAGCCCCCTGTGGAGAAATGAAATCCACCATCATATCTCTATTCTTTTCACCCAATCTTACTGTAAACAAGATAACAATGAGCAGCTCTCTCACTCATTTTAACCAAAAGTGCAGAAACTTTGCTGCTACATTACAGCAGCCAGAGAGAGGGCAGAATACAGGTAGAACTCAGGATGACTCACTGCGCTACAGGGATAAGATTCAAGAGATTATATTTACTGAAAATCCCAGCATAGTATAGATACAAGGTGTTACTGTAATTTCTATATACAAGAATTATGCCACATACAGATATTATTTTTATATTCATTGGTATTTTTTGGAAGCTGCAGTCTGATTAAACCTGTAAAATGAAATCACAGAAAATCAGGGCATTCCACTGACATGTCGGTGCTGTTCAGTGTTCTCTGAATAGATTACCATTACTTCTCTATGCGGATTACACTGCCGCCGAAGGTCACCTTAATTTCGCTGGCAATTTGCCAATATTTGGCAAATTGCCAGGTTTTTGAATAGCCGAATGGCCAGGAAATTGCACCGTAGGTGAAATTTCACTCTTTCATGAATTGCGCCATGTTTCGTGGCAATTTCATGGCCAATTCGGTGATCTCTGAATAACCCTGTACGACCCATGTCTGCACCAATGTCAAGATTCTCTCAGTATATTATACTAATGATTATTATATACACTATAAAAATTGCTTACTATGCCCTGTATTACCATGATTCCATTAAAGTAATCTCTTTACCACACAAAGGTATCCTTTTACAAAACCGCCTGACTTTTACTACTAGTCAAAATGATGATGATATCCATGTGGACAATCTTAAAACGAAGACTTTGGTTTCTAGGGTTTCATGTGATTATTATTCTCTTTTTTTATTTTTCATTTTCTGCACATAAGTTTCTAGAAAGTGAACATACATTTTATGACTTATCACGCCATCATTCGGTTTGTTTTCTGTCTTGCATGTATTATCTGTACATTCTCATTAAAAACTTTATGTGTATCTAACCGTAATACATATATCTAAACAAGGTTAGAAGAGGGAAAAGTCAAATTATGTGAGCTTGGTCGAAAAATGCCATTAGCTTTGCCCTTATAAAAAAAAAAGACACAAGCATCATTGATTTCAAACACATAACCAAAAATAAAATTTAGTAATTATTAACGCAAATATAAAAATGTGCAAAAATCATGCAAATATTGTAGATTTCTACACATCGTACAATTATTAATTTAAAAAACCCTAAACCCTAGCTCTAACCCTTCACTCTAAAATACAGATTCTGCTCAATCACTACAGTTCTAGAATGCGCACCTCATTTAACGCAACAGATTCTTCTCCCTTTTTTTGACGCATTTTTCAAAACCCAAACTAACGTCATTGGTAGACCACAATTTGTCATCAGTTTTTTGGTAAAAACCAGGTGACATTCTAATATTAAACACTATACATCCATTACCATTTGATAGGATGTGTATTTTACATATGTGCTGCCCCATGTGTGCTTAACTTTTTATTATCAGGATGCCCTTCAGAACCCACCTTTTCATAGGTATGCCCCTATTTTACTCTTATACCTTCTTCCCATTCCCAATGGGTCTTGCTCAAATTAATAGACGCGTTTCGTCTATTAATTAGACTTCCTCAAGGGCAATGTGCTATACAAATAGTCAAAATGTAGTATGCCATACTACATTTTGCTGCTTGTAGAGCACATTGCCCTTGAGGAAGTCTAAATAATATACAAAACGCGTCGTGCACTTATATCTACATTTTATATTGTTTTATTAGCATAAAAGATCCTAGAATCAATTGGATTATTATTATTTTTTCATTCCTGAACAAGTGATTGGTTCCCCCAGATACACAGACCCGTGTATTCATCAAGTACTGAAGCCTCCGTATTTTCTTCAATAGCAGCAATTTTTGCTTTTAATTAATTTAGCAAACATACACAAATGCAGCACAATTTCTTTTGCAAAAACAATGTATATTTTTGTAGATTTTGATTCATAGTGTAGAAAAGCATATCTAAGTTTCACTGAGATTCAGTTACAGAACGAAATACATTCATGAGCAGTTTGCTTTCCAGAATTACATGACTTTGTTTTTAAATTTCTGTCTTTTTTTTTGCCAAATTTGTAATAGCGGGCATTACTGATCCTGAACTCAACTCACCAGGTTTTCAGATGAACAATTAGCGCATTGCTTAGTCATACATTATCTTAATGTGTTCATTATATGTTAATTAGATAAATTATAAAACTGGCGTGTTTATGATCCACGAGGACGGAGTTGGACAGCTCTACTGTAATATATTTGAAAGATTATCTAGTGATGCCTTATAAACTGTGGCTCAGAATATACTTCCTGGCTGTTTTTGTATAAAAATCGAGAAACTAATTTAATATATTTGGTTCGTTAGGACGTATCATCCGCTGCATTTCCAAATGGTATGAATAAATGATATCTAGCTAACCCTGGCACTTCAGATTTTATGGGCGATATTTCTCATTTAATGTAGCCATCAATTATAGGAATTTTTGAATGTAGTGCAACACATATATGTTTTGTGGCATTGCGATGTACGTGTGTATGTATGTTTGAAACTGCTAGCCTAATGCACGATTATTCTCATAAATTATATTATTATTTGACAGAAATCTAAGTTATTGATTGCCAAATAAGGCTGTGTAAGCTACAGTAAGAGTTACAAGATCTATAATCAAGAAGGATCTTTTCATTCAAGGAAGCCAATTATGCCCTATTTATTGACTATGGTATACAGTGGGTAACATATTATGCTTGTTTATTTATTTACTTAATCCTACATTGCTCGCTTGAGGAAGAAATATCCTCACTGTACCAGTGTAGAGCACCGAAAAAGAAATATTAGCCCAAACACCACCTCTCCCCCTTACTTTTTGGGGTTTCTTTTTCTTGACTATATTGTTTTTGCTCTTTTTCCTTTTACCAAATTAGCAAGAAGTGAGCCATGTATTGTTTTTTTTTATTATTTTTAGTTAAGGGATAAAATAACCTCACGTCTCACTAATAATTCTCTGTTTTTAAGGTTAAAATGAAATGGTAAACGTTAAACTGTTTTATTTGGATTTATACTCTTTTCTTTCCTGCTTTTCTTTCCCGCACTTCATCTCTTCTGCAATCTTCTCATTGCTTGTGAAAATCATGATATGCATTTTTTATTTTTTATTATTGCTATTTACTGTTATTATTAGTGTCTCGCTCTCTGTACAGCAATCCGATCACCCTCTGTCTCCCTCACAGCTCCTCCATTTTTCCACTCTGCAGTCCTACCCATCCACTCCAACCACCCTCACACCCAGTCCTTGTCCTATTTCTATAGCTCTCCCATCCAGCTACTTCCACTTTGCACTCTGATTACCCATATGTAGCCCAAGCATCTGGTCCTTCCCCATGGAATCTCTGCTATAATTTTCTATCGGCTCCCCAATGCCATACCTCCCCTTCTCCCTTTTGTTTCACACACCTTTACCCATTAGATTGTAAGCTTATGGGATTTCTGACTGTGCATTTGTATGAAGTGCTGTGCTAGCAAGACAATTGTCCTACTTGCAGAGTTGTCTCTTCTTCATGTATTATTATTTATTATACGGATTATTCAGAAAGCACCGGAATCTTACTGAAATGCTTTCTGGTTCAGCGTACTTTGGCGCGCTTCGGCAATTCCATTCCGTCGACCCTGCGGCAAACTCACTAGTCAATGCAGGGTCCCTGATGTGTTAAAAAAAACTGTATTTGGCAAATTGACAGTTTAGTGAATAGAGGAACTGCCACTTAGGCTGGGGTCAGACCAGCGCACTTTTAACGTGCGTTCTGGCGCACATAATTACGGCCGCACTAGCAGCAAATGACGGGCAATGACGGCCAATATACGAAGTACGGTCGCACGAAAGTCCGGCCGCGCAACGCAAGTGGAAAACGAACGCATTTTTTCGAGAACGCCGAACCGCTAGTACGGACGTACAGAGTGTGCAGCTGCGGCATAGCCGCGTGTTTGCGTGATTAGGAGATGTCAGACGCTGCTAATGTCCAGCCTACATAACGTCCAGACGCAAAAAGAGTTTTATTGACGATCCGAAAAAATCACGCACGAAAAATGCGCATCGTATGACCGTTTTCGCGCACTCCGTGAAAAAATACGTCAATTCGTTCAGACGCACTTTTTTACGTTCGCGTGTAAAAATGCTTTCGTCTGACCCTAGCCTTAATTGCTATGTACAGTGAAATTCAGTGGCAAGTTTGCCCCTTACTGAATAACCCTTATGCCTCATATTTGCACTTCCCCGTTGAAAAGAGCAGCAGAATCTGTTGGTGCTATATAAATGCTAAACTGTTAAAATCTATTTATTTCTATTAATTTTTTATTATTGTTTGCCTTTTGATTTTCTAATCATAAACAAAGAATTATAGGTAAATCTACACTTCAAGTAAGACAGTGCAACAATTTGCAGCGATAAACACTTTGAATGCTATACATGCAATGAAGTTTATATGTGATGAGAGTTGCTAGACACCATGGTGGGTGCATACATGTGAACATGTGTAAAGTCAAAGATAATGCTGTTGCAGTTTACAACGGAGCAAAATATTACTTCTACATATTTCCCAACGTTTGTGTTTGAAGCATTTGTACACTCAGGTTTACTGGTTTCACAGTAAAGCAGACCAACCTGGAGTTTCAGAAATAGATGTCAAAAGGTCCCAGTGAGGATGTAAACCCTGGAACCTCTTAACCCTTTATTGTCAAGCAAAATAATGAAGAGGAACACCACAAACCAAGCAGGTGACAGGTGATGTGTGGAATGTATGAATTTATAACAGTATGTCACGCTTTTTAATTGAGCTGCCAGGCTCTCTGCCAAACCATCAACTTTTAACAGCAGGGGGACAACTGGCTTTACAAATTATTTTTGTTCTTGTACGTATATGAATGTGAAATACAAGGACATTTGGAAAACAGGTTGCATTCAATTACAAAAATATTCCATATTTTAAAGCTTGTGAAAGTACCTTCATCTCTTTTAATGGCATTCTTTCTTGACAATTTGTCAGACACGCCAACTGTTGGTCAATTGAAATTTTATTTGTTGTGCGGGATTAGACATTTAACAAATAGATTGAAGAAGTCGGGCCCCACGGAACAACTAATTATCGCCAGCAGTCATGGGGCACATGTTAAATGTTAAACATTTGCTTATTTTTCTTTTTTTACTTCTCTGTATGTAAATTGCACTTTTTATAAAGGTATTTATTTTCAAGTATTATCTTTTGTTTATTTGTAATTTGCTGACATTTTCCACTGTGCTGGGTGGTACAGGGGTTACAATACTTTAGGGTAATAAATACTTACTGCAGATGAGATACAGAGGGTCCTAAGAGCTTACATTCTAAAAGAAATCGCTGGACAAAAGGGAGATTCTTTGTAGTACGTTGTCAAGTGAGTGCAATATTGTATAAAGGATTGTAACATAAGTAGAGCATGTGGCTTATTGTGGAGACATCATTATTATCATCATTTATATAGCGCCAAGAGTTTCCGCAGTGCTTTACAATAACCAAAGGGAACGAGATACAGATAAACGGACACAGGATGGAAACACTAGGTGTAGAGGGCCCTGCTCATTGGAATTTACAGTCTAGAGGGATTGGGATTTTTATTTTTTTATTTTTGTGAAAGGATTTTACCAGGAAGGATACATTGAGATTTCTCTCGTTTTCAAGTATGTCCTGGGTGGCGAGTATGTACCGTTAGGTGTCTTGACAAGGACACTTACTGGAGAGGTTGCTCGCTGGGATCGAACCCATGACTCCACAGGCTCTCTCCATGCAGAGCGGTGACATTACCTCTACTCCACCCAGCCGGGATTGAGGAAGACTAGGGGAATTTTACTGGACGGCAGGACATTAGTGCCAGTGGGTTGGGAATGGTGGGGCCATAGAGGCAGCTTCAGTCGTGTGTGAGTAGGTGAGTAGAGGGGTGAGTTGTGTCAGTGATGTTGTACGCTGATCTGAAGAGATGGGTTTTGAGGGATTTCTTGAAGGCCTGAAGATCAAAGAGTGGTGAAAAGATATGCAATCAAGACAATACTTATCTTGCAGTAAATATTGGGCTACTTTTTTTTCTTTTCCAGAAAGGATTTTACCAGGAAGGATACATTGAGATTTCTCTCGTTTTCAAGTATGTCCTGGGTGGTGAGTATGTACCGTTGGGTGTCTTGCCAAGGACACTTACTGGAGAGGTGCTCATCGGGATTGAACTCATGACTCCACAGGCTCTCTCCATGCAGAGCAGTGATGTTACCTCTACTCCACCCAGCCCAGGAGGTGGTTCAAGCTCTCCTATCAACAACTATGGAATAAACAAGAAAGTGTCAATCCCAAACCCACATGGAGCTGGTTTATAGTTACCAAATGGTAGTCTCAACGGTGGATATATGTTCTAGTCCATGTCCCTCTTATCGTGATGGATGGAGAAGCTGATGGAGAATTTGCTCTTGATGTACAGAACAATAAGTCAGGATACGGAATGATGGAATAAATATTGATCAAAATGCTAATAAAATTTATTAATAATCAATTAAATCCATTAATATACAAGTATATGTATTTTTTATACTTATATATTGATGGATTTTATCTGTTATTAATAAATTTTATTTTATTAGCATTTTGATCAATATTTATTCCATCATTCTGGAGAGGGAATTTCCCATCATCTTCTCCATCCATCACGATAAAAGGGACATGGACTAGAGCATATATCCACCCTCGAGACTACACCTTGGCAACTATAAACCAGCTCTATGTGGGCTTGGGATAGACACTTCCTTGCTTATTCTAGAGACAGTTGGTAAGTAGGTTTTAAGGGAGGATTTGAAGCTTTATAAAGTAGGTGACAGTGTGATAGATTGGGGGAAAGAGCTTCACAGCATGGTTATAGCCCGGGAGAAATCCTGAAGGTGACCAGGACAGACAGCCGGAGGTCAGAGGCTGGGCACAGTGGTGGCTGGGGGAAATAATTTCAGATGAGATGTAAGCGGGTGGGGAGTCAGAGAGAGCTTTATAAGTGACATTGTTTTTAAATTTTATTCTGTATGATATGGGGAGTCAGTGCAGACTTTGCCTATAGAGGAGAGGTAGACATGAAGCTACTGTTGAGGAGCATGAGCCATGTTGATGCATTTAGTATGGATTGGCGTGGGCACAGTTGGTTGAGGGGAAGGTCTATAAAAGGAGAGAGTTGCATTAGTCCAGTTGGGACATAACTAAAGATGGACTATAATTTCTGTGGCTATTCTGCCACAAAACGTTTGGCTTGAAGGGGAAAGCGGAGTCAGTTATCACTCCACAACAGCTGACATTAGAGGCAGATTGGGTGGTGGAGCTGTCAACCATAACTACAAGTCTGGCAGCTGTTTTTGCGAGGAAGGACACCGTAATGACAAATAAATATTTTGTTTTGCAGAGAATGTGATTTTTGGAAACATACCATAAAACAGAATTTCAAGCAATCTTTTAGATTTAGGGATAGAAACTTTTTTTATAAAAAATGCAAATGTTTATAAGTGTTAAGCAAGAATATGTGAAACACTTGAGAACTTGACTGTAAATATCAGGCACCTTTAACATGATTTTGTTGCTCATATACCAAGTAATGAAAGATAGCTCTTTAGCCAGTCTATATGCAGATTTCCATTCCAGATATGCCGTGGGAATCGCATCAAGTGAGTACAGCTCCAAAACTATTATTTGATATACTTCTACTTTCATTTTCTAGGCTTATAATAAATTGTCCTTCAGGTTTATCCTCCCCAATATTAATGTAGTTCAATATAGAGGATGTGATAGAACAAATGCTTTCTGCTATCACCTACACTTTTGGAAACTAGATCAGATAGAAAATGAGACATACTGGTTAACCTATGCTGTTCTTTAAAAAGGAAAAAGAAGCATGACTTATATGAACACTTTAGCTACGAGAAATTATTCTGGAAATATGGCAGCCCGTCGCATGCATGAGGGTCCATGGCGTACAATGAGGGATCAGATTTTACATAAGAGCAATCACATTTTCATATGGATGAATTATTCTATAATCCTGATCCCTGAGGAAGCTGTGAGAAAAGAAATTGAATGACTTTATGTGAATCAGCAGTTGGTGAATATTTATGAATTTCATTTTTTATGTGTTGAATGGACAGATGCCATGCAAATGCTTAATGCATCCTGTTTGCCATCACGTGTTACTATTGTTGTTCGCAAAGTCTCTCACTTTGACCGTATCCCTAAATAGAAACTGTTTGTAAGTAAATAAGAAGAAGAATATGCAGAGAATGTAGGTTCTATCTAGTATATGAGATAAAAGTGTTTAAAATGTAAAAAGCATTTATAGGATCTCTTACATGGTATTTTATCCAAGTCATACATGGAAGAAAGTAGGTAAAAAACTGTATTTTAGAGGTGTAAATGATGTGATAGACAATCCAACTGTATTTTAACATTGTAAATTATGTGTGACCCATTTCAACTGTCTAAAACATCGTAAACCCCAACCTTAACCCCTAACCACTAACCCCTAACTATAACCCCAACCCCTAACCCTAGTCCAACCCCTTACCCTAAGCCTAACTGTAACCACTAACCCATAACCATAACCCTAACCCTAGCCTAACCCCTTACCCTAACCGTAACCACTAACCATTATCGCCAACCCCTAACCCTATCCCAACCCCTTACCTTAACCCTAACCCCTGACCCTAACCCCAAACCCTATACTGACACTGTCTGACATTTACAACATTATTATGTTTCGGTTTGGTTTCCAACTAATTTACAATGCTAAAATACAGTTTTGCCAGAAAGTATATGGACGCAGGTTGTTTAAGGGGACAATAAAGTGCTGTTTGAGCTTTATGTTTTTGTTTTTCTCCACCATTTGCTTTGCTAATTAGCATGTGAATCTTCTGCCCTATTGACACAGCCCATCCAGCTTCAGGTGTTGACTTTTTCAGGTGTTGACTCTTTAACTGCCTGAATGCAATCAGTCCGCCCTCATATAACAACTATACCAGGCTCCATTGAGTCAGGCTCCAGTGTCATTTCCAAGTGGCATTCTTAAGTGGACGTTCAGAGTTGATTCCTGGAGTTTTATCCAAGATCCCCTACGCCATCACGATCCCTGATTCCTGTGTCTCCTCTCTCCACAGGTAGGCATTATCACCCATCATCCACAGACACCCACATCTCAACTGATCCCCTGAATACTTTTGCTGGTAGGACCCCCATCACCCAGTATTCGCAGGTACCCACATTATAACGTTTCCTTGGTTTTTTTCTGTTTTTTATTTATTTTTGTTTTTCTCCACCATTTGCTTTGCTAATTAGCATGTGAATCTCCTGCCCTATTGACACAGCCCATCCAGCTTCAGGTGTTGACTTTTTCAGGTGTTGACTCTTTAACTGCCTGAATGCAATCAGTCCGCCCTCATATAACAACTATACCAGGCTCCATTGAGTCAGGCTCCAGTGTCATTTCCAAGTGGCATTCTTAAGTGGAAGTTCAGAGTTGATTCCTGGAGTTGCGGGACGGGAGGAAGGAACTGCAAGGCCCACTCTTTACTCTGGTAAACTCACGTCTATATCATGCTTTCTCTCACGCTTCTGCTCTTTACTTCTACCTTTCTCCTTAAATGGAACTCCTGCCCCTCTACCACCGACCCCTACACTATCTGCATCTCTCCCTCCCTCCTCTCGTCCCACATGATGGCCTCGCATGAGCTCCTTTGTTTCCTCAGAACATGGTCTCCCTCTAACTCTCATGCTGCCTCCCACTCCCACAAATCCCATTCCCACCTTCTCTTTCTCACCCTCCTGCTGTTACTCTATTCAGGTGACATATCCCCTAACCCTGGCCCCACAACACATCCAATGCTTCCCTCTCATCCTATCTCCATCGCACATAAATCACCTCCCTGCAAGCCCAGCAACCTCATTCCCATCATCCCTCAGCGCCTGTCCTCTTTCTCCTGCGCCCTCTGGAACGCTCGCTCTGTGTGCAACAAACTCACAGCCGTCCATGACCTCTTCCTTTCAAACTCCTTCAACCTCCTAGCTTTAACTGAAACCTGGCTAACTCCCTCTGACACGGCCTCCGTTGCTGCTCTCTCACATGGTGGTCTACACTTGAGCCATACCCCCAGACCGGGTGAGAGAAATGGTGGTGGGGTCGGAATCCTGCTCTCTCCCACCTGCACCTACCAGCATCTCCCTCCACCCCATCCCTCTCCTTCTCCTCCTTCGAGACACACTGCATCCGCCTGTTCTCTCCTCTGGGCCTCAGGGTGGCAGTCATCTACCGCCCACCGGGACCAACCTCCCAGTTCTTTGACCACTTTGCTACCTGGCTTTCTCACTTCCTGTCTTCTAATCTTCCATGCCTAATTCTCGGGGACTTCAACATTCCCATTGACGATCCTTCCGCTCCTGCTGCCTCCAAACTTCTTTCACTCACGTCCTCCCTTGGACTCACACAATCCTCCCTCCTCCCTACCCACCGTGATGGTCACGTTATTGACCTGGTCTTTTCCAACTTCTGCTCCATTTCTGACTTCAAATGTCGCCCTTTCCCCATCTCTGACCACCACCTTCTCTCTTTCAACCTATCTGGACTTCCTAAACACCCTGCTCCCCCACCCCGCACAAACACTCGCAGAAACCTACATGCTGTGGACCCCCATCAATTCTCCAACCTACTTCACCACCTCCCTCATACCTCATCCTTCACCTGCCCTGATGCTGCCACTAATCACTACAACACTACGCTTATCTCTGTTCTAGACATTCTTGCTCCTCTTCGACTCTGTAAGGCCCCACACCACCAGCTTCAGCCCTGGCACACCCTCCAGACTCGCTACCTGCAAAGATGCTCCCGCACCGCAGAGCGTGCCTGGAGGAAATCCCGCTCTGAAGCTGATTTTGTTCACTTCAAGTTTATTCTCCGGTCATACACCTCTGCCCTCCACTTGGCCAAACAATCCTTCTTCTCATCTCTTATATCTACGCTGTCCTCCAACCCTAAACGGCTCTGGTCCACCTTCAACACCCTCCTCTACCCACCTGCACCTCCCCTCTCAGCTGCCTTCAGCGCTCAAGACCTGGCAGACTACTTCCTCAGTAAAACTTTAACTATCAGAAGCAACATCCCAACACAAGATAGTTATCTGCCACCGCCACTCCCACAGGTCCCCTCTGCCACCCTCTGCCGCTTCCTCCCAGCCACTGAGGAGGAAGTCAATTCCTTATTGTCCTCCTCACATCTCACCACGTGCTCGCTCGACCCAATTCCCTCACATCTAATTCCTTCCCTCTCCTCCTCCCTCACCCCTGCTCTCACACACATCTTCAACCTATCTCTCTCCACTGGCTCCTTTCCATCCGCCTTCAAACACGCGCTAGTTACCCCTTTACTAAAGAAACCATCCCTAGACCCCAAATCTCCATCCAACTACCGCCCTGTATCCCTGCTTCCCTTCACATCAAAGCTCTTAGAAAAACTAGTCTTCAACCGCCTCTCCCTCTTCCTGTCCTCCAATTCCCTACTTGACCCGATGCAATCTGGCTTCCGTCCCCTACACTCAACTGAAACTGCCCTCACCAAAGTCACCAAAGACCTCCTAACTGCTAAAAAACACGGCCACTATTCTATTCTCATCCTGCTTGACCTCTCGGCTGCTTTTGACACGGTTGACCACCCCCTCCTTCTACAGACCCTCAACTCTCTGGGTCTCAGTGACACTGCACTTGCTTGGGTTGACTCCTATTTATCCAACAGGTCCTTCTGTGTGTCCTTTGCTGGTAACTCCTCCTCTTCATTGCCTCTATCTGTTGGTGTACCTCAAGGCTCTGTCCTTGGTCCTCTGCTCTTTTACATCTACACCTCCTCCCTGGGCAAAATCATAAACAGCTTTGGCTTTAATTACCACCTCTATGCTGATGACACTCAGATCTACCTCTCTACCCCTGATCTCTCTCCCCCTGTCCTCTCAAAAGTCAGTGACTGTTTATCTGGCATCTCCTCCTGGATGGCCTCCCACCACCTAAAGATCAACATGTCAAAGACTGAGCTCCTACTTATTCCTCCCTCCAATGCCTCCCCACCTCCTGACTTCTCTATCATGGTGGAGGGTATCACCATCTCCCCATCAAACCAAGTTCGCTGTCTTGGAGTTACACTTGACTCTGCTCTTTCCTTCATCCCCCACATCCAGTCTCTTTCCTCCTCCTGCCGATACCAACTGCGTAATATTTCCAGAATTCGGCCATTTCTTACCGCTGTCACCACAAAACAACTCATACACGCCCTGGTAATCTCCCGACTCGACTATTGCAATAATCTCTTATCTGGCCTCCCTCTGTCCTGCCTCTCCCCCCTACAATCCATCCTGAACGCCTCCTCCAGGCTAATTCACCTCACCCGCCGCTCTGTCTCTGCCGCTCCCCTCTGCGAGTCCCTTCACTGGCTCCCCATCCACTGCAGAATTAAGTTCAAAATCCTTATCCTTACCTACAAAACCCTCACTAACTCAGCGCCCCACTACCTGTCCTCACTAATCACCAAATACACCCCAGCCCGCTCCCTAAGGTCAAACAGTGACCTGCGCCTAGCTTCTCCCCGCATCACCTCTTCCCATGATAGACTGCAGGACTTCACACGCGCAGCCCCCACTCACTGGAATGCTCTCCCTCGTACTGTCAGACTTTCCCCTAACTTCTCTTCCTTCAAACGCTCCCTTAAAACGTTCCTATTTAGGGAAGCCTACCACCCAACTCACTGACTCAACCATCAATCACTCTCACCTTACAGTCCTCTCCTCCTGTTTCCAACCCCAACCCTCCTAGATTGTGAGTTCCTACGGGAATAGGGCCCTCATCTCCTCCTGTACTGTTTGTCAAATGTTGTTCAATGTATTGTAACCCTGTCTATACTGTGCTTATTGTACAGCGCTGCGGAATATGCTGGCGCTTTATAAATAAAGAATAATAATAATAATAATACGTAAATCAATGAAGCAAATTTAAACAAGCAGTTTCCTAACTTACACTCAATATTAGTTATCAAGGTATAGCAAGTTATTCTTTTTTTAAAGGAGAGTTTGCAGACTTCTTTATATGACAGCTACACTATATTGCCTAAAGTATTACCTCACCCATCCATATGCGAGTCAAGGCAAGTGAGCGAATACGTTTGGCAATATAGTGTATGTTCTTCGTCTGCTGAGCACTATCGTGTGATGCACACAGTACACTGCAGAAGCAGCAGTTAGTGGAGGGATTTAGCTGGTGAGTAAAGAGCATGCATGAAGATTAAGTGTGGGAAGTCCACAGCATTTTAAATAGGAACAACCTAATAATACCTAACAACCTAGTAATAATACCCAGTAATAATGAAAAACCTGGAATCCTCAGAGGATGTGGCTGATGCGCCAAAATACTGCATGGATGTTCTTATAGTTGGTAAACAAATTAAAACTGTGTGTCAATCTTTGGATTTTAATTATGCTGCATATATTGGATTCTTATTCCATCTCTAGCATCTTTGCAGAATTAAAGGAGAGCTGCAGACTACCAAATCCACAGGGATTATTTTGCTGTCAATGTGGAACAAAGGTTTCTGTACAGTGTATTTTTTCAAAGTTTATCCTTACCCAAAAGAGGATTAAGCTGTTTTTGGTGACATACAGAAGAGCTGCTACTGCGGTGTTCAGGCTAGGGAAAGGGACTGTGCTTCCTATCAATTATGCTACATTGTATCAGAAGTCTATGGATAGTAGAATTGCTAATCTGTCTGAAAATTACAGGATTGTTTTCTATCCCCTCAACAGCCTTGACATCAGTTGAAATGACCTGCTTGAAATTACTGTCTCTTCTGTGAGATGAATATTGTGAAAGCCAAGAAGCATTTTTGTACTTTGGATTCTGTGGCTGAGATTAAGCAGGCAGCTAAACTCGTCTCTAGGTGACCTCTAGTTTTGGTGTTCACCATAGCTCATAATCTGTGAATGTAGCATTTTTGTGGCTCTCCTCTCCCCCCACCCTTTTAACACCATCTTTTACTGATGAAGATTTTGGATGCAGCAGTCAAAAAGCTGCATGAGTGAAATCTATGTTTGTCCCAAGAAAGGTTGGAAAAGTGTGGGGGGGGGGGTAATCATCTTGTAGTGATAAGGATTCGCTTCTTGACAGCCCAACCTTAATGGACATGGAAAACCAAGGAATAAGCACACATTCCTACAACAAGGCAACATCAAAGGTCCCATGTTTTCAGTGATATGTAACAGGGACACATTGCCAGAATGAGAACCTTCATAACTCACGGACTTCTTCACCCGAGTTCCACCTCTCGGGCTCACCAATACCGCAATACAAAAAATAAATAAAGAAAGGTAGGCTACAGGTGCAAAAAAAACAGATGTAAATATTTGGAGGACCTCTGCCTCTGGGTTACAGAGGTGTAACCCAGGGGTCCTTCAAATAAATGTGTCTGCTTTCTTACACCTTGTAGCCTACTTTTCTTTTTTCTTTTTATGTTTTCAGTGCTAGGTGGGCATTTCTATAGAGCCTCCTGAATTTAGTACTATGCTTAGAATATTGTATAAACTCTAATTGTTCACTTGACACACTTCTTACATAGCTGTATTTGAAAATATTCTGTTCCTGAGTAGGGATGAGCTGTTCGGTTTGGACGGTTCGGAGTTCAACCCGAACTTAGCCTGTTCGATTAGATTGCGAACACCGAACATTTCCGGGTGTTCGCCGCATGTTCGACCACAATGGACCACAATGCATTTTCCCACTGGCCTGAAGCTCGTAATTGGCTACAGCCTTGCACCTGACCACAGGTCTGGTGCAAGAAAGGTTCAACACTATGCCAATCACGGCTCAGAGTCCTGATTGGGCAAATTTTGCCCAATCATGGGCTCACAGAGCTAAGTCCCACAGCACACTATATAACGTTTCCACGCGCCGATTCTGCACGCATTTCAGAGGAGATTTCAAAGGAGATAGTTGTGTGTTGTTACTGCCGGTCTGCCACACTACTGGGGGTCTCATTTCTACCAAATATCAGGGAATTTAGGTGATGTGTGTCTTGTCACTGTGCCAGCAAGTTTTTTTGGGGGTTTACAACTTTCTTTCAAACATTTGTGAATTGAGGTGATCTTCTGGGTCTTGTCACTGTGCCAGCAAGTCTTTTTGGGTCTCATTTCTACCAAATATCAGGGAATTTAGCTGATGTGTGTCTTGTCACTGTGCCAGCAAGTTTTTTGGGGGTTTATAACTTTCTTTAAAACATTTGTGAATTGAGGTGATCTTCTGTGTCTTGTCACTGTGCCAGCAAGTCTTTTTGGGGCTCACTAATTTCTTTAAAACATTTGTGAATTGAGGTGATCTGTGTCTTGTCACACAACCAGTACCACACATTATTTTGGGGCTCACTAATTTCTTTAAAACATTTGTGAATTGAGGTGATCTGTGTTTTGCCACACAACCAGTACCACGCATTATTTTGGGGCTCACTAATTTCTTTAAAACATTTGTGAATTGAGGTGATCTGTGTCTTGTCACACAACCAGTACCACACATTATTTTGGGGCTCACTAATTTCTTTAAAACATTTGTGAATTGAGGTGATCTGTGTTTTGCCACACAACCAGTACCACGCAGTATTTTGGGGCTCACTAATTTCTTTAAAACATTTGTGAATTGAGGTGATCTGTGTCTTGTCACACAACCAGTACCATGCATTATTTTGGGGCTCACTAATTTCTTTAAAACATTTGTGAATTGAGGTGATCTGTGTTTTGTCACACAACCAGTACCACGCAGTATTTTGGGGCTCACTAATTTCTTTAAAACATTTGTGAATTGAGGTGATCTGTGTCTTGTCACACAACCAGTACCATCCATTATTTTGGGGCTCACTAATTTTTTTAAAACATTTGTGAATTGAGGTGATCTGTGTCTTGTCACACAACCAGTACCACGCAGTATTTTGGGGCTCACTAATTTCTTTAAAACATTTGTGAATTGAGGTGATCTGTGTCTTGTCACACAACCAGTACCACGCAGTATTTTGGGGCTCACTAATTCCTTTAAAACATTTGTGAATTGAGGTGATCTGTGTCTTGTCACACAACCAGTACCACGCAGTATTTTGGGGCTCACTAATTCCTTTAAAACATTTGTGAATTGAGGTGATCTGTGTCTTGTCACACAACCAGTACCACGCAGTATTTTGGGGCTCACTAATTTCTTTAAAACATTTGTGAATTGAGGTGATCTGTCTCTTGTCACTGGCTGCCAGCTATCAGTGTGTCTCACTGAGTTATACCAGAGTTCTTTAAATCTTTATACCAGAGTTGAATCAGAGTTCTGTATATATTAGTCTATACATCACTCACCATGTCTGAAAGAACAAAAAGGACTGGCAGACGCTCCCAGACACAGATAAGAGGGCAAGCAGCCCCTGTGACGGGAAGCTGTGCCTCTGGTCGTCGTGGACGTGGTGCATCCTCTGCAGGGGCACGCTTGTCCTTTCTAACTGGTGCTGGCCATCTTAAGCAGCAGCAACATACAGAGGACTTGGTGGATTGGCTAACCAGGCCATCCTCATCCTCCGAGTCCTCTTCCAGCCAGGCTTCTAGTGCTTTACAGTCCACCTCAGCTGCCAAAGCATCTAATGCAGCCTCCATGTCCACAGCTACTCCTGCCATAGCCTCGCTATCACACACAGAGGAGTCAGCTGAATTGTTTGACTACAATGAGAGTGACATGCTGCTTGAGGATGCGCAGCAAGTACAGTGCTCTGATTCAATCTCTGAGGTTGAGGAAGGGAGTATAATCAACCTAGAGGAAGGGGGTGCCAGCGATGACACACAAATAACTGGCACTCATGTTGCCCCAGCAGCTGCAGCATACTGCCAAGTTGGCTCCAATGATGAGGAGATAGGGGGTGATGATGACAATGATGATGAGGTCACTGACTCAGACTGACTGAACAGAGGAATTAAGTGAGGAAGAGGGGGAGGAGGAGGCACAGCAAACACGAGGCACAACATCCTCTGTGACCAACCGTAGCACTAGCCAGTCCAAGGCATCACATGTCAGAGCTGCTCCGGTGCAGAGCGCTGTTGTCTCAAAGAACACACGCAGGAACTCTGTTGTCTGGGAGTTCTTTAAGAAATGTGCAGTAGAGCGCAGCATTGCTATTTGTAATCTATGTCAGATGAGGCTTAAGCGTGGGAAAGATACCGGACACTTGGGTACCACGTGCTTGAGGCGACATATGAACAACTGCCACACATCCCGTTGGCGCAAAATTTTGCGTAGGTCCTCCTCCTTCACCTCATCTGTCTCTACCCCCACTGTATGTCCTGCCATGTCATTGCCTACAATCTCCACCGACAGGGATGATGCTACAGTAATGGATGTACCAGCTCCTTCCTCACAATGTGACATCATCCCAGCAGCAGAAGATTTACGCAGTCAGATTACTTTGCCGCAGCTGCTGCAGAGAAAGAAAAAATATAGTCCCAACCATCCCCAAGCACAGTGTCTAAATGCCAGCTTAGCAAAATTACTCGCATTGCAGCTGCTGCCTTTCCAGCTGGTGGACTCTGCTCCCTTCCGTGAATTTGCTGAATGTGCTGTACCACAGTGGCAGGTTCCAAAACGCCATTACTTTTCATGCAAGGCCATTCCAGCACTATACCAACACCTGGAAGACAATGTTATCCAGTCATTGGGAAAGGCAGTCAGCAACAAGGTGCATGTGACTTTAGACACGTGGTCCAGCAAGCATGGACAGGGTCGTTACATTTCCGTCACGACACACTGGGTAACTCTGATCGCAGCTGGGAGGGATCCAAGACGGGGCTCTGTGCTGGAGCTTGTTCATCCACCACGCCTCCAGAAAGCTGCTTGTATGAGGTCTTTCTGCTCCACCACCTCTCCCTCTTCCTCCTCCTTCTCTGTCTCTGGCGAAGTGGCAGTTAAACCGACGCCTGACAGGGTCTACGCAATGGCTCAAGCAAAAAGATGCTAAACTGTGCTTGAGCTGGTTTGTTTAGGGGACAGGAGCCACACCGGGCCAGAAATTCTGTCAGCTCTGCAGGGGCAGGTGCAGAGATGGTTAACATCATGCCAGCTTGAGCTGGGAATGATCGTCTGCGATAATGGCAGCAACCTTCTCTCCGCCCTACGCAAGGGTAAATTGACGCATGTACCATGCCTAGCACACGTCCTAAATAGGGATGAGCCGAACACTCCCCGAGTTCGGTTCGGAGCCGAACTCGAACTTTCAAAATGTTCGGATCCGAACCCGAACCCGAACTCGAACTCAATACAAGTCAATGGGGCTGAAAATTCGGTTTTTAGAGTGCCCTCCAAGAGGGCATATATGCTAGATATTTGCCATAAAAGGTGTATGGGGGTCCGGGTAGTGCCCTGGGGGACAGGAAACAAGGACAAAAAGTTTTAAAAAAAAAGTTTTTTAAGGGACAGTGAGTTTTCCATGAAATAAGGGTTAAAAATAAAAACGAAAAATTCCTTCAAATATCGTGCCTAGGAGGTCCCCATAACCTGCCCCGTGAAGTGGCGGATTTCTAGGATGTATAGAAATATGTAAAAACCAAAAAATGACATTTCAAATGACGGTAAATGCTTTTCCTTTAATCTAGCCATAAACAACTGCTTGGGGCGGCAGTCTGTATGAAAAGAGGAGACATTTTCGGAGACGCAGAAAAGTTTACTGATTTTTTGGCGCTGAAAAGCAGGAGAATGACTGGAGAATGGAAAATTCTAAACCAAACAGCCGATTTGGAAAGTGAGATAAATGGGAAAAGTTTCACCTTTCTCTGAATAACCCTGTCAGGGTTATTCAGAGAGCGGTGTAGAGCAGGAGAATGACTGGAGAATGGAAAATTCTAGGTCAAAATAGCCAAACCAGAAAAATTCTCCCATTTAGGCTAGGGTCAGACTAGCGAATTTTTAACGTGCGTTTAGGCGCACTTAATCACGGCCGCACTAGCAGCAAATGACGGTCAATGATTGCCAATATACGAAGTACGGTCGCACGAAAGTCCAGTTGCGCAACGCAAGTGGAAAATGAACGCAATTTTTGAGAACGCAGAACCGCTAGTATGGACGTACAGAGTGCGCTGCGTCCACTAGCGGCGTGTGTGCGTGATTTGGAGACGTCAGACCCTGCTTATGTCCGGCCAACATAACGTCCAGACACCCAAAGTTTCCTGGTTTGGATCTGTAAAAAATTACGCACAAAAATGTGCATCGTATGACCGTTTTCGCGCATTCCGTGAAAAAATACGGCAATGCGTTCGGACACACTTTTTGACGGTCGCTGCGAAAAATGCGCTAGTCTGACCCTAGCCTTATCTCACTTTCCAAATCTGCTATTTGGTCCAGATTGTTCTCTTTTCATGCCATTCTCCTGGTTTTCACCTTTCTCTGAACAACCCTGAGAGAGAGGTGAAAGCCAGGAGAACTGGCAGGAGAAGAGAACAATCTAGACCAAATAGCCAATTTGGAAAGTGAGTTAAATGGGAGAATTTTTCTGGTTTGGCTATTTTGACCTAGAATTTTCACTTTTCCAGTTATTCTCCTGCTTTTCACCGCTCTCTGAATAACCCTGTGAATGTTTAATCCCGAGGTGAAAAATAACATTGCTTTAGATGTTATTTTGAATTTTTTTCAAACACCAGTTAAATGCAGCATATTAGGATGTTTTAGGAGGGAAATTAATTCTCAAATCTCAATCAGAAGCAGACACCACCCCACCCCCTCAGTATAGTGTACAATGTATCAAATTGATTACCAGACTAAAAACACCTGGTGTTATGCCCGTTTGTGAACAGAGGTCATTTAGAGTTGATAATCTTTCCACGTACACATTAGTTTTTAATTCAATATCTAATAAACCGTTGCTTATAATATTCTGCAGTAAAGAGTCTCTTTACTTCTAGATTTTTTAGTATTTTTTTTAAGCATTTTCTATACTTTTTTCAAAATTTCTTTTTTTCGAACTCGAACCGAACACACCCAAAAAGTTCGAAGTTCGCGAACTTTCGAACTGCCAAAGTTCGGGCCGCACTCAGAACCGTCCGAACCCGAACAGCTCATCCCTAGTCCTAAATCTGGTGGTACAGCGTTTCCTAACCAAGTACCCAGGACTGCCAGAGCTTTTGATCCAGGCCAGAAAAGTCTGCAGCCACTTCAGACGGTCATTCCCAGCAAGCGTTCGCCTGGCAGAAATTCAAAGAGAATTCCACCTTCCCACAAACCGTCTGATCTGTGACATGCTCACCAGGTGGAACTCGACATTAGCAATGCTGCAGCGTCTGCACAAGCAGCAGAGGGCCATCAATGAGTACCTGTGTGAGTATGGCACAAGGACAGGTTCAGGTCAACTTGTTTTTTTTTCCCCCCGCAGTGGCTGATGATCAAGGATGCATGCACTGTACTGTCACCATTTGAGGAGGCAACGAGGACGGTGAGCAGGGACAGTGCATGCATCAGTGACAAAATTCCTTTAGTGTTCCTGCTGGAGCACACTCTGCAGGGAATTATAGATGTGGCTCTAGAGGCAGAGCAGCGGGAGGAAGAGGAGGCCTTCCCTAGCTCTCAAGGCCCCAGTCTTTCCGCAGACAGCATTCCAGCGGGTCCTACTCAGATCAGACAGGAGGAGGATGAGGAGGAGGAGGAGGCAGAATATTTAAGTAGTGGGGGCATTGAAGGTGGGGATTCCTCAAGGGAGGGTTTCGTGTGCCCAGAAACACAAGGGCTAGTGCGTGGCTGGGAGGAGGAAGTGCACAATACGGTCATCCTCATTGACCAGGAAGACTCGGAAGCTAATGCCACCTCCAACCTACACTGCATGGGCTCCCTAATGATGCAAAGCCTGCTAAAGGACCCCAGGATTCGTGCTATCAAGGAGAGGGATCATTACTGGTTGGCAACCCTTCTTGATCCACGATACAAGGGGAAAGTTGCAGAGCTCATCCTGCCCGCACAGAGGGAGCACAGGATGAAAAAACTTGAGGATGCTCTAAAGCGACACTTGTGTAACACCTTTCCAGGCACTGGTAGATTACCAAGTGCTGACACACGTGCTTCTGAGGCTGCAGGTGATCAGAGGAATAGTGGTGAAGGCCAGGGCCACTTGACTGATGCATTTTTTTATTTTTTTAGTCCTCGACGTCCAGGGACGTCAAATGTAGGCACCCATTGCCAGCGTCTTCACCGTATGGTGCAGGACTACCTAAGGGCAAGGGCAGACCTGGATACCTTTCCAGCAGATGATCCACTGGCTTACTGGGTGTTGAGATTGGATCACTGGCCAGAATTTAGCCAATATGCTATGCAGCTACTAGGTTGCCCTTCATCTAGCGTGCTTTCCGAAAGGAAGTTCAGTGCCGCTGGAGGTTTTGTCACAGACAAAAGAGTGCATCTGTCCACCGACTCTGTAGACCGGCTGACATTTATAAAAATGAATCAGTCCTGGATCAGCAGTTATCAATCCCCTGATGCTGATGTAACGGAATAGATCGGGGATGTCTTCTGCATGCACAAAACCTCCAGCACTGAACTCTTCCACAATACCACAAAAGGGTTACGGTGTGAATGCACTTGCTGCCATGAAAGGCACAATATTTGGCTGCACTGACGCCTGTGCCAGATTTATATCATTTTAATTTTTTGAAAAGCAGGGTCCAACCCTGCACTCTTCCACAATACCACAGAGGGGTTACTGTATGATGATACTTGCTGGCCTGGCACCAAAGGCACACTATCTGGGTGCACTGATGCCCATTACCAGATAAAAAAACTTTTCAATATAGGACCACATGGTCCACCCCTGCACTCTTCCACAATACCACAGAGGGGTTACTGTATGATGATACTTGCTGGCCTGGCACCAAAGGCACAATATCTGGGTGCACTGACGCCTTGACCAGATAAAAAACTTTTCAATATAGGACCACATGGTCCACCCCTGCACTCTTCCACAATACCACAGAGGGGTTACTGTATGATAGTACTTGCAGGCCTGGCACCAAAAGCACAATATTTGGGTGCACTGCCACTGACGCCTGTATCAGATTCATATCCTCAGATGGGTTACGTTGTGACAGCACTGTTGGGGATGCTAAAGGACCAATTTTGAAGCACCTATTGTTACTTTCATCCAAAGCCTGCATAAGTTTCACAATAATTTAGCCAAAAAAATCAGTAAACTTTTTCTGCGTGTACGAAAATGTCTCCTCTTTTCATACAGACTGCCGCCCCAAGCAGTTGTTTATGGATAGATTAAAGGAAAAGCATTTACCGTAATTTGAAACGTCATTTTTTAGTTTTTAAGTGTTTCTATACATCCTAGAAATCCACCACTTCACGGGCAGGTTATGGGGACCTCCTAGGCACGATATTTGAAGGAATTTTTCGTTTTTATTTTTAACCCTTATTTCATGGAAAACGCACTGTCCCTTTAAAACGTTTTTTTTTTTTACTTTTTGACCTTGTTTCCTGTCCCCCAGGGCACTACCTGGACCCCCATACACCTTTTATGGCAAATATCTAGCATATATGCCATCTTGGAGGGCACTCTAAAAACCGAATTTTCAGCCCCATTGACTTGCATTGAGTTCGAGTTCGGGTTCGGAACCGAACATTTGGGAAGTTTGGGTTCGGGCCCGAACCGAACTCATGGAGTGTTCGGCTCATCCCTATTCCTGAGTAGAGATGGGCCGAACGCCCCCATGTTCGGTTCACATTTAAACTCGAACACCTGAAAAAGTTTGACCGCAAACTCTAACACAATTCGAACACAATGCAAGTCAATGGGGCTCAAACGTACGAAAATTAAGGTCCCCTCCAAGAGGGCATATATGCAAGATATTAGCCATAAAAGGTGTATTGGAGTCCGTGTACAGCCCTGGGGGACAGGAAACAATGAATTTTTTTTTAAAAAAAAAAAACGTTTTTAACCCTTTCACTACTGAGTGCTGAGCCATTTCACCGCTTTGCGCTGAGCTAATTTTTACCGCTTTGCTCATGTTTAAACGCAATTTGAACCCCAAAACGCTTTATACAGAAAAAAATGGGGGTAGGGTGAGTTAGGAAACACATAGGTAGACGAAGATGTGCCTGCTGGAAACGGCTGTAAGTGCACAGTTTAAGTATTAACCACGGATGTTAGTATTACTGGCAGCTCTTTTTACTTTTGGTTTTCCACACATTGAAAGTCTATGTTGCTCCTGAGGACGCTGCTAACTATGTGAGCGATTTATTTGGCTCCATCCATACTGACAGCGACGGGTTCCAGGATTACTAACTTCCATGGTTAATACTTGAACCGTGCACGTACAGCCCTTTTGAGCGCTCACTGGCTGTAGTGCACCAACAATTTTGACGCACTGGCTTCCAGTTTCTTAACTCAGTCTATCCCTCCTTTTTTCTGTATAAATGGGGATTCCACATACAGGGTTATTCAGAGAGAGGTGAAAACCAGGAGAACTGTCAGGAGAAGAGAACAATCTAGACCAAATAGCCGATTTGGCAAGTGAGATAAACCTCTCATCCCTGACCTCATGCAGACTTGCCCAGTGTTGGGCTTGGCTCCACGCAATTTTATGGTAGTCAGGAGCCAACACCAGCAGCAGCGTACTACTGGTATCTTGCAGCAAGATTAGAATAGGACTCCAGGAAGCTAGCTCTATCAAGGTTATTCAGAGAAAGGTGAAAACCAGGAGAAGAGAACAATTTAGACCAAATAGCCGATTTGGAAAGTGAGATAAATGGAAGAATTTTTCTGGTTTGGCTATTTTGACCTATAATCTTAACATCTCCAGTCATTCTCCTGAGTTTCACCTTTCTTTGAATAGACTTGATGGTTATTAGTTCCTGTACTAAATAGCTCTATTTTGAATTTTAACCCTTTGGTGATATTGCTATGGATATATCAAGGCAAAAAAACATATTATGTAAATTGACTCATTTCCGAAACCTCATACTTTGTGTGTATTCGCCAACTAGGTGGAACTTTAAAATTAAATTAGAACAATTTCCATTACTTTACCTCACAGTCAAGAAGAGGAACACAATCATATTAAATATCAGTGTTTTTCGGTAGCATCCTTCAGCAAAGTTTAAAATGTATTCAAAAGAGCCAACAGCAGGAACACAGCTATTAGATTAGAGTGACTTATTAGTATGCTGGTTTCATTCATTTACTAAATAATGTCTATACTGGGAAATATAAAAACTGCATGGAATTTTAGGGATGTAGTCAAAAAATACCTTCGACACAGCTAGCAAAGATCTCAAAAGGACACGCTAGCCTGGATGTGAATCTGTTTCTAAATTCAATACCCAGATAATGCATTAAAATGTCTGAAAGAATTAGGAGAAAAGTCAGTCTAACAGGGTTATTCAAAGAGAATTGAAAAGTCACCGCACATTCGGTGACTTTTCGCTCTCTTCAATTCGGTGCGATTTGGCAATCCCATTTCCTGCGGTGTATTCAGCAAGCACCACAGGGCCTTCATAGTGCAGGGAAAAGCAGCCGCAAACCCGACGAACGCTCACCGCAAAACCCGGCGAACGATCACCGAAAGCCGCAAAAACATCTGGATTAACCCTGCCGAACACGCCAGAGAAATCTGAGCAGCCGATCAGGATTTGGCGAACTGTCTGCTCTCTGAATAAACAAATGGCCAGGAAAGGTAACCGTACACTGAATTTCACTGTTAGGTTACCTTTCGGCCACAATTCGGATCTTTTTGAATAACCCTGGAAAAGGGTTCTCCTTACAAACAAATGGCTGTAGTATTAATTTGCAGTGATGTCATGCAACCGTGCACACAATTGATCTTGTAGTTGGTATCGTTTATGTATCTGTTTTCCAAACCAGTCCTCAAGACCCCTAACAGGAACGATTTTAAGGATTACCATGGGGAAATGCAAACTGAATCCTGCAAATCAACTGTGCTGTGCTTCATATATCCTGCAAACCTGGCCTGTTAGGGGTACCTTAGGGCTGGGTTGGGTACCAGTGCTACTCAGGAATTCATATGGCCTTTAGACAACATTAAACATGTCACAGTTACATAATGTTTCCATTTACTTTGCAATCAAACCGCCACACCCCCTAAAACCATTACAATACCTTATAATTAAACATAACGTTATCCATATTCTTTGCATGACCCTTTATAACGTTTGGTCGGAAAGGATCCTGTTAAACTGCAACAATGAATCATTTTATTCACATAGGCAGGAATAGTGCCAAAATGTACCAGGGAAAAATGAAACCACTAGACTGGAAAAATAGTGTTGCTATGGAGATATATTTTAAATTTCTCTTTATTAAATATATATTTTTTTTACGTTAAACTATTAACCCATGGAATTCCATTATAATCAAATAACTCCCAAAGCAAATATTCAGAACTTTACTGCAACACGTCTTGCATTTTCTCAATAGTATAATTTTCTTCTCATTTATGACTTGAGTTCACATCTATAAATTTAATGTCATCCCATTATTATTATTATACTTTATTTATATAGCGCCAACATATTCCACAGCGCTGAACAATGGACACAATATAGACAGGGTTACGATACATTGAGACTGAACAACATTTGATAAACCAGTACAGCAGGAAATGAGGGCTCTATTCCCGTGGGAATTTACAATCTAGCAGGGTTGAGGGTGGAAACAGGAGGAGAGGACTGCAAGGTGAGAGTGATGGACTGGTTGGGGCAGTGAGGTGTATTAGTGAGTCGGCTGGTAGGCTTCCCTAAATAGGAATGTCTTAAGAGAGCATTTGAAGGAAGGGAAGCTAGGAGAAAGTCTGACAGTACGAGGTAGAGCGTTGTAGCAGAGTAATTAGAAAGAGAAGTGGAGACAGCTGGAAAGAATATCTGAAATTAGAGGAAGGTCCTGGGTGGAAGGGGGGTGGATGGGGAGGAAGGTATGGGACTGCAGAGTGTGAAAATACAGCCTGGTCTGTGTGTTCGCTGTGTGAAAAGGAAATTAAATGAGCTCAGGTAAGTCCCATATTGGGAATCCCATATTGTCTCACTTTGTCCAGAAAAAAACATTCAGAGTTATTCAAAGAGATCCGAATTTCTGCCGAAAGGTAACCGAACACTGAAAATCAGCATATGGTTACCGTTCCTAGCCATTCGGCTATTCAGAGAGCAGGCAGTTCGCCAAACGTTGGCGAATTGCCTGCACATACAGTGCCTGTTCGGTGCCTGTTCAAGGGCAGTGAAAACCCCATAGCTTCGTCTATTCAGAGAACAAAAACCAGCAGTGAAAAGTTGCCGAAATGCCCTGCCATTCGATTGCTTCATTCGACAGGTTTATTCAGGCGAATCCCATAGGCTTCAATGTTAAAAATATTCCTGTTTTAATCCAATATCTAATAAACAGTTTATTATAATATTCTTCAGTAAAAAGTCTATTTATAGATTTTTTTTACGATCTTTTAAGCATTTTTTGTGATTTATTTGCAAAAAAAATATCTGTTGGCTTTCAGCAACTTGCCTCTGACATCTAGGGCAATATTCCAAAGTTGGTGCTAACTTTACCAGAGCTGTTGGAAACTTAACAACTCCATAGACTATAATGGCTCTGGTAAGTTTACAACAGCTCTGGTTAAGTTAACATCGACTTTGGAATAGGGCCCCTACTCTTATCCTGGCACCAATCCATAGATATGGCCAATATGTTTACTGCCCTTACTTCAGAAGGAGAGACATCTACAAATTGTTATTGGCGCTTACAAAGGTCCATGCACAATAAAACCAGCAAAACCTCAGCTTGTAATGAAGAGTGAAAACTCTCTGCTCTTTGTGTCCTGTCCTAATTCTTTCTTTCATTAGAATTAAGGCTCCATTTAATTGCGTTGCGATGATACGACTTTTTGAGCAACGTCTTAATGTTTTTTTGGGAAGGCGCTGAGTGCCTGTTGGTGTTTGTAATGCTGTATATGTCAGAGTCTTTTTCATGCAAGTAAACTCAGTAGAGGTCGTGCTTCATGTGTTTTTAAATCAGTTCTTTAAACTCTCTGGGGTGAAGCTGCAAATTGAATTTTGAACAAGCTTTCTAAAAGCTTATAGTCTGTTTTAAGTCTGTATTTGTTGTCTGCAAATGTATCAGTGAGACGTTTAACTTCTAAGGAAAGGGACAAGTGTGTCGTTTTCTACTTCAGCACAACTCAAGAAATTGCTGATTTTGTTTGATTTTATTAGTTGATCTCCTTTCTATTTTAAATGTTTTTTGAGCATGATATCATTATACTGAATTTCTGATATATATATATATATATATATATATTTATATATACTGTGTATATATTTATATATATATTTTAAAAAATTATTGATTTATTTTTTAAATCTATAATTTTGCCCATTCAACTGACCTCTACAAAAAGAAATGAAAAAATAGATTTAACAGAATTGGAATACACTGTAATATATATATTTGTGTTTGTCCTCTTAATCGGAATCATTAGATGGAAAAGAAGCAGGGTCATTTTATTTATTATAGTATATAAAAAGTTGCGGCTTTGAAAAAATGCTACAATACAGAAGCAGCTGAACTGAACGTGGTAAATTTGGACACAGCTGAGTTTTGACTCTCCGATAGTGACCATGTCTTAATTTTGATGCTCCAATGTCATCCGCGTTCGATTTGAACACCCTGGCCCAAGATAGAAACATAGAAACATAGAAACATAGAAAAATGTCGGCAGATAAGAACCTTTTCGGCCCATCTAGTCTGCCCAATTACATGGATACTTTATCTGGATTTATCTTTTGTTTAGGATAGCCTTATGCCTATCCCATGCTTGCTTAAATTCAATTACTGTTTTGGCCTCTACCACTTCAACTGGAAGACTGTTCCATGTATCCACCACCCTCTCAGTAAAATAATGCTTCCTGATGTTACTTTTAAACCTTTGCCCCTCTAATCTAAGACTATGTCCTCTTGTTTTGCTACTTTGTTTCCTTTTAAATATACTCCCTTCCTCTACCTTGTGGATTCCCTTTACGTATTTAAATGTTTCTATCATATCTCCTCTGTCTCGTCTTTTTTCCAAGCTGTACATGTTAAGATCATTAAGCCTTTCCTGGTAACTTTTCTCCTTCAAGCCGTACACCATTTTAGTAGCCCTTCTCTGAACTCTCTCTAAGATGTCTATATCCTTCTGGAGATACGGTCTCCAGTACTGCACACAGTACTCCAAGTGAGGTCTCACCAGTGCTCTGTACAGTGGCATGAGCACTTCCCTTTTCCTACTGCTAATACCTCTCCCTACACAACCAAGCATTCTGCTAGCATTTCCTGCTGCTCTATTACATTGACTACTTACCCTTAGATCCTCTGAAATAATGACCCCTAAATCCCTTTCCTCAGATGTTGAGGTTAGGACTGTATCAAATATTCTATATTCAGCCCTTGGGTTTTTACGTCCCAGGTGCATTATCTTGCACTTATCCACATTAAAACTCAATTGCCACAGCTCCGACCATTTTTTAGTTTACCTAAATCATTTGTCATTTGGCTGATCCCTCCAGGAACGTCAACCCTGTTGCAAATCTTTGTGTCATCAGCAAAAAGACATACTTTTCCATTAATACCTTCTGCAATATCACTAATAAAAATATTAAAGAGAATGGGTCCAAGTACTGACCCCTGAGGTACCCCACTGGTAACAAGACCTTGCGCCGAATAAACTCCATTTACCACAACCTCTGTTGCCGGTCACTCAGCCACTGCCTAATCCATTCAACAATATTGGAATCCAAGCTCAAAGATTGCAATTTATTGATAAGCCTTCTATGCGGAACATAGATGGAGTTTCAATCTCAATTAAATATTAGGGTTACGGTTATATATTAGGATTAGGGTTAGAAATTATATCATTGTGTTTATGTATATGTATATATATATATATATATAGCTAACTCTCGCCTCCAAGTCTTCTCAATTGCAGCTCCAGTCCTGTGGAATGAATTACCTCGCCCTATCAAACTCTCCCCTGACCTTCAGGCCTTCAAGAAATACCTTAAAACACATCTATTCAAATTAGTGTACCACATTACTGATGCAACTCATCCCTCTGCTCACCTACTCATACATGATTGAAGTCGCTTCTATGACCCCCACAGTTACCAAACCACTGGCACTAATGATCCTGCTATCTAGTGAAATTCCCCTTGTCTTCCTCAACCCCAATCCCTCTAGACTGTAAGCTCCTATAACCAGTGCCTTCTACACCTGCAGGGTTATTCAGAGAGATCCGAAAGGTCACCGCACATTCAGTGACTTTTCGTTCCCTGCACTTCGGGGGATTCGGGGATTCCTAGTTCGCCGACCCTGCGGTGTATTCAGCAAGCACTGCAGGGCCCCACCGTAGTGCAAGGAATACTCACCTCAAACCCACAGAACCCTTGCCGAACACTCACCGAATACTCACCGAACACTCACCGAAAACCCACAAAAACCAAGCCAAACACTCCAGAAATATCCGAGCAGCCGCTGATCACAGCGCAGAGCAGCCGCCGGAAAAAGCCAACACGTAGATGAACGGGGTGAAATAAAAAAAAGTTTGCTTGCAAGTTTGAAAATTGAAAAGCTGTTTGCAAAAATATTAGTGAACGAAAATGCCTGGAATTTACATATAAGATCCTATGAATGATAGTAAAAAGTTCTGTTAGAGAAAAAAAGAAAAAAACGATTTAAAAAAAAAGAAACGGAAAAATAAAATTGACAATGAAATCCCAAAAAATGCCTAAAAGATCCTAAAAAAATCTAAAAATAAAGAGACTTTTTACTGCAGATTAAAATGATAAATGGTTTATTAGATATTGAATTAAAACGGGAATATTTTTAACATTGAAGCCTATGGAATTCGCCTGAATAAACCTGTCGAAAGAAACCACCTCGTATCTCGTTCCCCTTGGTTATTGCAACGCGCTGCGGAAACTGTTGGCGCGATTTAAATTATGACAATAATAAAATAAATATATTTATATATATATATATACAGTGTTTTTATAGCAAGTGAACAAGTAAGAATATTTCTGTGAGTAACTTTATCTTCACACACAATTTTATTTGCTGATTTGTCTGGACTTTCGGGTTTGCAAACATTCTCATTGCATTCTACCTTTCAGGTTATACAATGAGGTTACAAGAAATGGACAGAGGATGCAAGATCATCCGATAAAATACAGGCACTTAGAAGACATACATACTTCAGTGCTGAATTTTAGATATTAGAACTCTGCTCTATAGTGTTTTTTTCATGGACGTTACTAAAAAATATCATAACATGGCTTTGTCTGGTAACGTTGCACTGTACTATACACTTCTTTAGTATTTTGTTTTGTAGAGTAAAAAGAATGCTGCTGTTACAATAAATTGTTTTGTCAACTCAGGATTATCTGGACGTCTATGAGCTAAAATTTCTCACATAATAATAATGTTCACAGAAAACCCTCCAGTAACAATTTTTTGCTACCGTTTCTTTAGCCAGCTGATATTTGATGACATTTAGGTACATGATCAGTATCTGTGCCATTGTTTGCACATTTCTCTTTTTATGGAAACACTTCTAATACTTTTTATTTTGTAAACAGTTTGAATAACACCGCTCTCCTCAAAAGAATGTTACACATTGATTGTCAGAAAATCCAGAATAAAGCCACAATTACTTTTTAAAGAAACACAATGGGCTCTATTACATTCTTTGCGCAAAAACGCAGGCGCAACATGTAATTTTTTGCGCGAAGCGTTAAACGTTAATCCGCAAAAAATAACGGTGGTATTACAATCCGAGCGCATTTTTTCATTCGTCAACAAATAACGCGCGTAAAAAAGATGCACAAAAACGCGCGCACATTAACATTACGCAGAAATCTGTGTGCGGACTGTTTTTTCACGCGATTAAGCCAATCAGAATTAAGAACCACAATTGTCTCCCGTTAAGTTTTTGCACCTGCCAAAATCAATCTTAGTATATATGCTGCAGCAATAATAAAAACACGCACAACTTCTCAATTTTATTGTTTGGGTATGTGTAGAATGTGTAACTATACGTTGCTGCGTATTTTTTTTTGGGCTGGTGTATTTGGTTTTGGCCAGGACGTTCAGATTTGCTGTTACTTACCACCAGCTTTTAAAAGACGTTAAAATGATGCACTCAAATGTTTTTTGTTAAATTTTGCGCATAGATTGTAATACCATCCACGTTCCAGCGCACAAACGCATTTGCGCTCACAATGTTAAGTATAGGACACGCAACGTACATTACGCTCGCACAGGTTCACCCGCGGTAGACGTTAACGTGCATTTTTGCGCAGATACTGTAATACGACGTTCAGCGCAAAGGGTTTTGCCCCTCGCGTTAATGCGTTTTTGCGCACGCGTTAACGTTTGCGCGAAGAATGTAATAGAGCCCAATAAGTATAAAAGTATAAAAGATTGGGAAACCATGTGAATACCATGCTTAGTAATTTGATAACAAATACATTATCTTGCCAAAAGTATTCGCTCACCCATCCAAATAATCAGAATGAGGTGTTCCAATCACTTCCATGGTCACAGGTGTATAAAATCAAGCACCTAAGCATGCAGACTGTTTTTACAAACATTTGTGAAAGAATGGGTCGCTCTCAGGAGCTCAGTGAATTCCAGCGTGGAACTGTGATAGGATGCCACCTGTGCAACAAATCCAGTCGTGAAATTTCCTCGCACCTAAATATTCCACAGTCAACTGTCAGCTGTATTATAAGAACGTGGTTGTGTTTTTTTGAACGACAGAAACTCAGCCACGAAGTGGTAGGCCACGTAACCTGACGGAGCGGGGTCAGCGGATGCTGAGGCGCATAGTGCGACGAGGTCACCAACTTTCTGCAGAGTCAATCGCTACAGACCTCCAAACTTCATGTGGCCTTCAGATTAGCTGAAGAACAGTGTGCAGAGAGCTTCATGGAATGGGTTTCCATGGCCGAGCAGCTGCATCCAAGCCATACATCACCAAGTGCAATGCAAAGTGTCGGATGCAGTGGTGTAAAGCACGTTGCCACTGGACTCTAGAGCAGTGGAGACGCGGTCTCTGGAGTGACAAATCGTGCTTCTCCATCTGGCAATCTGATGGACGAGTCTGGGTTTGGCGGTTGCCAGGAGAACGATACTTGTCTGACTGCATTGTGCCAAATGTAAAGTTTGGTGGAGGGGGGGATTATGGTGTGGGGTTGTTTTTCAGGAGCTGGGCTTGGCCCCTTAGTTCCAGTGAAAGGAACTCTGAATGCTTCAGCATACCAAGACATTTTGGACAATTCCATGCTCCCAACTTTGTGGGAACAGTTTGGAGCTGGCCCCTTCCTCTTCCAACATGACTGTGCACCAGTGCACAAAGCAAGGTCCATAAAGACATGGATGACAGAGTCTGGTGTGGATGAACTTGACTGGCCTGCAGAGTCCTGACCTCAACCCGATAGAACACCTTTGGGATGAAATAGAACGGAGACTGAGAGCCAGGCCTTCCCGTCCATCATCAGTGTGGAGACCTCACAAATGCGGTTCTGGAAGAATGATCAAAAATTCCCATAAACTCACTCCTAAACCTTGTGGACAGCCTTCCCAGAAGAGTTGAAGCTGTTATAGCTGCAAAGGGTGGACCAACATCATATTGAACCCTATGGATTAGGAATGAGATGTCACTTAAGTTCATATGCGAGTCAAGGCAGGTGAGCGAATACTTTTGGCAATATAGAGTATGTTGTTTATAAACAAAATGCGGCAAACAATTGCAAAATAGTTCTAAACAGATGATCCTTTGGTTATTCAAAGCTACAATAAGCGCCCAAAAAAATCACTCAATACTAGGGGCCCTATTCCAACAGTAACAGACAGAAGGTAAAGGAAAATAATTGACGTGAGCCAATATCCCTTACTGGTTCTCTGTCACCGAGCCTATTCTAATCCAGTCGTTGAATTAGCATGGGAAGTCAGAATAATTGGGAGCCACAAATATGTACTGAAAATTACACCTCGTGCTACCACTGCCATCAGATCCTGGAGTCCATAGGACACCATGGAGCCAAGCAAGCTCAAGAACAGGGTCATACAAGGAATGGATGGGAGAAGGATATTGGAAATTATTTTTTCCTCGTTTTCCACTGTGTATGACGAGAAGAAGTGGTGAATCTTTCACCATATGACCAGAGGTAACAAGAAAAAACAATAACAATACAGCTGCCCTGTCTAGCCTCCAAAATAGGGACTAAATCCGCTCTTTTCATGTACAAAAAAAAAAGGATAGTGAAAGACCAGTGAGAATTAAAACAATTGTCTCTCAACAATGGAGTGCTACGTACATAAACTTTATTAATAAACATTGAATACGGAAAATAGCAAACAATGATATCCAATGAGTGGCTTCATCCGCATATATTCAGGTCTTGTATAAAAAGTCCCAATGTCAAGGTGGAGAGTTAACACAATATAAGTGAACACCAGGACAGGAGCACGTAATTAGAATGAACCAGAATGCACAATAATCTTTAACCATGTATACCGGAGTCAAAGGAATTTTTTTTTATATTCTCCCCTAAGGACCAGGCCAAACAGGGGTTGTTATTTATGACACTACTGCCAGCAATGCAAACACACAATAAATTAGGGTTATTAAAATGTCATATACGCCCTAAATTCACATATATTGAGCCACAAAAATACATGCAGAGGCAGAAAGTAACTCACCAGGAGCAGATAGAAAATACACACTCCAAACACACAATAAATTAGGGCTATTAAATTATCATATACACCCCATATCCACATATATTGCGCCATACAAATACGTATAAAGGCAGAAAGCAGCTCAGCAGGAGCAGATAGAATTTACACACTCCAAACATGCTGGCCCTAGGTTGTATGCTGTATAATTTCTACACTTCCCCTGAGATCAGGCAAACAAAGGTTGGATAGAAACTGTGTGAAGCAACCAGATACTGCTGTGCTTATAAAAGACAACCATAGACCCCCTGCTGCAAATATACAGAGAGTTAACACCAAGAAAGGGGAAGAATGTGACTTTGGGACTTTTTATACAGGCTCTCTACAAGACCTGAATATATGCGAGTTAAGCCACTCATTGGATTTCATTGTTTGCTATTTTACGCACTCTACGTTTATTGATAAAGTTTATGTTTCTACTTAGCACTCCATTGTTGAGAGACAAGTGTTTTCTCACTGGTCTTTCTCTACCGTTTTTTTTCTTTTGACCAGAGGTAAGTTTGGGATTATTTGGGGGGGTTATTTTAATGTGACACTTAACGCCAGGTTCTGAGAGTTGGTATTTCATTTAAAAATATTGACGTCACACGAGACGAACAAAAACATAGAATGGCACAAAAATAGTGCTTTTTAACCAATGGGGTCACCCAGATACAGTTAAAAAGCACTATTTTTGCGCCATTCTATGTTTTTGTTTGTATCTGTGATTGAGGATATTGGGTGTACCTCGGAGTTGGCTGCAGAGGGCGGAGAACTATACTTAACCATTATTATTTCTGTTTTGTCACACGAGACGAATCAGCTGTTACAATAGCTGGATCTTGTCATTCTGGCTGCAAATGAATGGCTCCAGTACAAAGCATTTCAAGTAATGAAATCATTAATGTACAAAAAGGAGCGACTAATTTTCAACCACTAGCTAAGCTTGCGGCAAGGCCAGAATATCACCCTAGTCATTAACTTAATGGCAAGATTGGAATAAGGCCCTAAAAATGGGAGCCAGGCTGAGTGGAGTAGAGGTAACATCATTGCTCTGCATGGAGAGAGCCTGTGGAGTCATGGGCTCGATCCCAGCGAGCAACCTCTCCAGTAAGTGTCCTTAGGCAAGACACCTAACGGTACATACTCGCCACCCAGGACATACTTGAAAATGAGAGAAATCTCAATGTATCCTTCCTGGTAAAATTCCTTTCTCAAAAAAATAGATCCCTAAACAATTAAGCAATACCACTGACAGAGGGTGCTCATGGTTTCCAGGGGGACCAATCCTTGCATGTAGACAGCAAACAAAAAAGTAGGAATCCAGGCACTCCTAAGGCTGGGATCAGACGAACACACTATGTGGGCCTGTAGCGACGTTCCTCCTAGCGTCCGTCACAGTGTTTTGACACTTCGAAGGGGCCGGCCACACACTGTAGCGCGAGCACGAATTGCACGAAGCACACTGGCTGTGCTCAGTGAGGTGGCCAGTTGGGCGTCAGAGTGGAACGAACGTCCACTCTCACGGATGCTATTTCTGCTCTCAAACCGCTCATCTGACCACGGTCTAAGATATTTTCACGAGGCAGATATTTATTCAGATGAAAATAGGTGGAAGTGTTTGGCCAACAGCTCTGCCTGAAGTGGGAGGACTTGGGGAGGAGAGGCTGTGTTTCTTTAGCGTGCGCACGGATCGGGTAATTTGTGCACACGCTGATGAAGAAAAAAAATTTATGGGAACGATTTAGTAGATTGTCCCTACGACCTGATAAATTGTGGCCACGCTTGAATTTTTTTTTCTTCCTCACACCAGCGGGGCTCCGTATAAAACACTGTGACAAGATTAAATTTACTCTAAATATATTTACACAGCGTTATCAAATATGAACCTTTCTGGGCACAGATGTGAACAAGGAAAACCGTACCTTACCGGCTGCATAGTTTTATTGTACCAATTTGTACATGAACATATCAAACGCGACTTAACACATGACATATGGTTTATAAGGATGATAAGGATGTACACAAAATTAGCTCCAGAAATATGATTTAGCAAGCCGCTGTTCTCCAAATTAATAATAATAAATTGTATATATTTATATGTATATCCTCCTAAAATTCTAATAACCATTGGTTAAACATCAGTTTGGATCAATTTGGAATTCAGCCAAATAAATGGCAATTCACATTGAGCCGTATTCCAAATTGCTGATATCTAAAACGAATCGCTGGCCTAATAAAAATATCCTGAACTGATTCATACAGATCTGATTCTAATTGGCCAGAATTTAATATAAATTGGATACATTGTGATGCATTTGGAATGCACCACAGCTTTATTGATGCCTATGCATCATAATGTGCATCATTTTTTAAGCATTTTTCTTTCTACGAGCATTTTTGAAACACATGTTCCATTCTATATGTCATTTTGGAGCATATGCTTTGTTTTTCGAGTAATTTTTGGAGCATATTCCCCATTCTGTGCATCATTTTTGGAGCATATTCCCCATTTTGTGCATCATTTTTGGAGCATATACTTCATTCTGTGCATCATTTTGATCCATGTGCATCATTTTGATGCATGTGCATCATTCTGTAGGTTTGAATATTTTAATGCGTCTCAGTTCTGTGTATCAGAAATGGCAGATTATATTCGGACGCTTTAGATATTCTGAATTGGCTGCTTCTGTATATTTTGGAATCTGAAATCATCAGATACCAAAATATTTTGGACTGAACTGAACTGTGTTATTTTGCTAGTTCACATTACATTTAGTTAAAGTATAACCCAAAGAATTGTAAAACTTGTAATATTCTCCTAACATTATTTGTTTTGGCTTTAAATAGGTTAGAATTTAATAAAACCTACAACTCTCTCTTCTCTTTAGTATTAGCAAACATGCGCTTTGTGAATTATCTCCTCGATAGAGCAATGATGGGGCATAAGAGCTCAAAACGCTCAGTTAACTCATCGTGGAACTCTATGATGAATTTAAATCTTCAAAATGAATAATAAAACCCATCTTCTGAATTAAACTGTTGGGTTCAGCCTTGCATAAACTGTAATACAGGTAATTAAACCATAATGCACATAATTTAAAATGCAATATAAAAAGAATGTTGTTGCTTCATTAATTGTTTTCAAGACTAAATTCATCATCTAGAATACAGCCTCAGTAATGGATTAGAAACGCTGTCACTTAAAATGTTATAAAAGTGCATTTAAATTAATTTGTCAGTTTAGCAATTAATACAGAAAGAATCAAAATACTTAGGGCACTATTCCTTGCAGTGCCTTAAAATAGGGATGTTAATGGGGAAAACCTGCGCCCGCAGGTTTCTCTGTAGCGTCCCCATTTTAGCACCATATTCCAGGCCAGGGGCTAATTCAGCAGCCTGCCTCTTGAAGCAGCGCTACCCTCAATGATACTCGAGATAGCGCTTCTGTGCCGCTGCACGTATCCCCTCCTGGAGTCCATTGGACTGCATGGAGGGTCGCACTGCTGGGCCTCGAGCCTTGGCAGATCTTTCGCACACGAGATCTTGCAGGGCCGCGGAGTGATCACAGAGGAAAACTGGAGACTCCAAAGTCTCACTCGTCTCCTGGTGGCCAGAAGCAGAGGATCGGGCCACCGTTCTCTCCGTGGGATAATATGTGAGTATCTGATCTATGGGGGGGGGGGTTAGCTGGTGTTAACTGAGTCCACAAAAGCGGAATCAGTTAGCACCAGCTTCTAGCATTGTTCTGTCTCCAGGTTAATATCAGTTAAGCTCTTTTCTTTTGGTAAGTCCACCTAGTGGTCATTTTAAGAAACTGCAGGCAATTTAGAAACCAGGAAGTAAACAGCTCTTAGAAATCCAGGAAGTGCAAGCTAACTCATGGCTGTTATAGGTATGTGGTGAGCAGATGAACAGTCCTGCATGGGCAATCTCCATTAACCCTTGTCGTTAAGCATTCTGAAGAGCAATTGCTGTAAGTTTACTTACCTTATCTGCTTCCATCAACACATATTGCTGTTTCTAATGTGTAGAGTGGATGTGATGTTGCCATTTAAATACATAGCATGTTATCATATGTTTTTCCATGTACAGTATATCCTTAATAGTCTCCTATGATGTCCAGATGTGTGTAATGATCACAGTATTTCTCTATATATTTGGTTGTATTTGAACATGTATAGTTAGAGACTAATTGTACATTATAATTCTTTTATTTTAGTTTCACTATTATCCATCGTAGAGTTTATGATTTCTTCAATAAAGATTGGAATTGAAACTTAAATTCTTCGTGACTCTATGATAGATGAAGTTTAGCTGGCTGTCAAACTTCGCAAAAGTGATACGTGGAGGGAGGACAGTACAGTGAACAGCTATTGCTCTTCAGAATGCCTAAAGACAAGGGTTAATGGAGATTGCCCATGCAGGACTGTTCATCTGCTCACCACATACCTATAACAGCCATGAGTTAGCTTGCACTTCCTGGATTTCTAAGAGCTGTTTACTTCCTGGTTTCTAAATTGCCTGCAGTTTCTTAAAATGACCACTAGGTGGATTTACCAAAACAAAAGAGCTTAACTGATATTAACCTGGAGACAGAACAAGCATGCTGCGGTAATTAGTGTTAGGACTTTGTAATACCTTACTGATTCTAGCGCTAATTACTGATTGCGCTCCCTATACGTAACATGGGGAGCGCTAAGTACAGCAAGCTCTCGCAAGCTACCACAATCACTGATGCACAAACTGATTTCTCATGGGTTCAGTGTTTGGAAGGTAATATGGGGGCATACGTTAAAGTCACTTATCCTGACGTTAACGCTCACTCACCTGAACGCTAGTTGGCATTCACTAGGGAATAGTGTCCTTACTATGTAAGTGAAACTCATCCAAAATTAATTATCTACTCACCTTTGTTACACATGCAATGATGTCAGCATGCAGCCTTTCTTTATGTGCATACTTTAAATTTGTTATTGATTATACCAAAACTGACCAGGTTTGTTTTTGGAACCAAGGCCTTGATTTAGATCTGCCCAATGGCTGAAAGCGAGAATTTTTCGGTCAAATTCAAATCTGAGTTTACCAGCATTTCATTTCCTTGTAAAAATGGGGATTAAATATCGCCTCTCAGCTATACTTTTTAATCGATTTAGTGATTAAATTTGAGCTGATCGGTATGCATATTTCCGAAAAGTATCAAATGCTAAAAGCTGCTGATAAATTGCTCTTCGGATGTTTGTAGCACCGTAGAATGTATTTGTCTGGATCTTACATTTTAAAATGAGACCCAGGACATGCGTCTTGCAAAACTACATCTTGCAAATAAGCATCTTACTGTAAATCCCATACATGAGTCTTACTGCAAATTTGTCACATGCAAGTTTTTACTGTAACAGGAGGAAATATTACAGAACAGCTCAGCTCACCAAATGCCTCTGATCAGCTGCCGAATGCCGTTGAGAAAAGCCAACCAGCTGCCAAACAGGGGTAAAACAAAAAAAAAAAGCAACGCTATTTTTAAAAGGCATTTTCAATCAATAAATTAATGCATTACAATGCATGGAAATAATATGTAAGGCCCTATGAATAACAATAAAAAAAATCTAGAAAAATGCATTAAAAATTCTAACAAATAAGTAAAAAAAAAGACTTTTTGCTGCAAATGAAAAGAAAAAAAGGTTGAATATAAAATTAATAAAAACGGGTATTTTTAAATTTGCATTGAAACCTATGGGATTCGCCTGTTTAAATCTGTCGAACAAACGCCCTGAAAATCTGGGCATGTCACCAACTTTTCTCTGTAGTTTGGCATTCTCTGAATAGATTAACTATTACTTCTCTATGAGGAATTCACTGCCGCCACATTGCACCGTATTTCGCTGGCAATTCCCCAATATTTGGTGACCTACCAGCTTTTGGAATAGCCGAATTGCCATGAAATTACACCGTATGGCGAAATTTACCGTTCGGTGCAATTTGGTGGCAAATTCAGCCCTCTTCGAATAACTCCTCAAGACTTCCACCACCTTATTCTCACATTAACACAATGGGGTTCTATGGACTCTTCGATACACACTACCAACACAGTACTGAGAACATCGCACTTGTTATTGGGTTTTTACTTGCATTATTGTTAGGAGCTGATGCATGTAGGTCATTGCTGAAAATAGAGTAGAGTTTTCAGTCTGGTACCTCCAGGTACTGACATCACAGGAGCGCAACACCCCAAAATTATTTGCATTTCCATTCTTCGATGTAAATAAATGGAAAACCAAAAAATGGGGACTGTTAAACAATCAGGATCTCCGACACATAATTGGAATAGAAAACAATGCATAATTCATCATATGATCATAATAAATACTTTAATTAATTTTGTCTGTCTATTGTAATGAATCAAGACACACGTTTTTAATTTGCTTTACAGTTTGTATTTATTAAAGCTGTTGTCATACAAAATATAATTTGCGGAGAACGTGTTCAACGTATCTTACTACCATTTAGTTTTGTCGTCTTCCAAATATGAATTTGTAAAAATAGTGCTAATTAAAAATGCAGTGCACTAAATGTGAACTATGACAACATTTGTATATATGGCATAAATGTATACTGTCATATTAATATAACAATCCCCTGCTGAAAACTAATTAATCCCTTTTGTTGCGAGGTCTTACTACGACATGTCTCATTAATTAAGCAACATGTCTCATTAGTGGGCATAGTCGCCAACGTAGTTCATTACGTCCAATTAGTAGTTGAAAGGACGACACACAGGACATAAACACATGGAAATAAAATCACAAATCACTGAAAGTAAGGACACACATTTCACAACAAGTGTCATAGGTAAAAACAAAAAAAAACAAAAACAAAAAAATATATATATGTGTGAGGTCTAGACACCAGTATATCATAAATATGTATTTTATAGGTCTCCCGGAGCGTCTCCTCCTTCTTACGCTTGATAATAAACAAAGAATAATGTGATGAATAACCAATGGGAGCAACTAGACGCAAAAAAGTTTCAAGCGTATTATGTATCAGGATGTTACCCTTCCAAATCAGTCAACCTTCATCAGCATCGACAGGTGTCTGGATACACGGGTCTCTGATACTTCACGAACACTTCGGGATCGCTCAGATAGTCCTCCCAACCATTTTGGTTATAAAGGATAACGGAGCGCTTTGTGAAATTAAAACACTGTTTAATAAAACAATTAAACAATAGAATACAAAGTAACATTTAACGCGTTTCGTGGCTAATACCACTTCCTCAGGAATGTTACACTTCAAGTGACAAAAGCTCCTTAAATAATCCTAACTGCAGTCCTCATTCACAATGCACAATTGGGAGTGTAACCAGATTAGGTCGCCGCATGGCTGAGAGGCACACCTCGTTCTATGGAAAAGGTTCATTGACGATATTATCGTCATTTGGAAAGGCAGTATGGAATCATTGAATGCTTTTATTGAATCACTGAGTATAAATGATTTTAATCTCTCTTTTACTTCAAATGTCAATAGGAATAATATTGATTTTTTTTAGATTTAACCATATATATTGAGGATAACAAAATAAAAAACAGAAAGTTTTTTAAAAGAAACAGATTCAAATCTGTTCCCGAAGTGCTCACGAAGTGTCATAGGTGTGCACAGAGGGTGTGCCTGGTGTGCCAGCCACACCCTAATGTTTGGCGAAGAGGTCCTTTTTCACCTCTTACATTGGTATTTTAGATGTCCCTTATCTGGTTCATGATGAAAAGCAAAAAATCTGACTGTATCTCTGATTACAGACTTGTTATTTCTAATGAAAAAGTGTATTTTGAGTAAAATCTTCTAAACATAATTTTTCAATTAATAAATTGTGCACGCCAGTGAAATGTGCATATTATATTGCCGATTGGGTTTGTGACTGCTTTCTGAACTCTGTTTGGCTACACTCCAATAAATGTGTCCTAGACTGGGATTGGCTAAGAATTCTGCAGATTGCGATGAAGCACCAGCTTTCAAATACTGTTAAAGGGAATATTGTCAGAGTGAAAACAGGTTCTTTAATTTCTTGTCTACAATTTATTGAATTACTGAATATCTTTGGCAATATTTGCGTATATATATATATATATATATATCACATGGGGGGGGTAGCACTCAACCTAAACTAAGCATTCAGTGCGGGTCCATCTCAAAAATAAAATACAAAACAAAACCATGGAGAGAGCACTCCAATCAAACACATTTAAAAAATCTGCAACAGCAGCTTCATGCACGGCTGCATAATACCAGCTTTTACCTGATGTTGAAAAATTCTAAATGTAAGTTTTGTTGAATAAAATGGTGGAAATTTGGTTCGCAATGAACAGCCGTGAATTGCTTAAGCCTGCCAACAGCGTCAATGTAATCCACCCTCTGGCAGGTCCTTCTCTGCAAACCTAATGACTGCCCATCATGGGATAAACTCACGGAGGAACAGGTCCTTTCTGGAGCTCCCGCAGATCAAGGTTAAATAGTACCTGGAGGAGTATATATACGCATTTAAGTTGTGGAGGAGGGCAAAAAAAAGAGATTAAGGCTAATGTCAGATGAACGCAGTCAGAACGCACTCTGCGTGCGTGCACAACAGACAGACGTACTGACGGAAGATACTGTAGACACCAGAGGGTCTGTGTTTTCTTGACGGACTTAGAAAAAAAAAAGGGAACTATGGGAAATAAAATTAAAATGAAAAATTATACAAATTGGAAAAGGACATGAAAAGTCATTTTGTGCGTCAAGGTGCTGGACGTTGCAAATGCGCTCCGTCTGACTTCGTGTCACCATACACACACAGAACGCTATGCGGACGTGGCGCACTCTGCACGTCCATCCTAGAGGTTTTACGTTCTTGCCTAAATTGCATCTGTTGCCATCTGCGTGGTGCCTGACACGGGCCTAAAAGCCTCCACACAGCAAATAAAGTTTATAGTTGCAGAAGTCATTTACACATCACAGCAATTCCGAGAACTGCTCACAGAGCTCATGTGCTACATTCCCCATATGCAGAAAAAAACTCTGGGTAGGACATGCAAATGAAATCCACAACTTCTCACTTTTGTTTGCATCTAGGGTCTGTAATAACACCTAATCAGCACCTTGCCAGTGCCATGACATACTAGATGGCTTTTTTTTTGTAGCAAAGGTCAGGTTATCCAACAAGTCACACTCACCTGAGCTCTGTAAGCGGTTGTCTGAATTGCTGGAATGTGTTACGGTCTTCTGCCACTATAAACTTTAATACAGGTGCATCTCAATAAATTGGAATTTGGTGGAAAAGTTCATTTATTTCATTAATTCAACTCAAATTGTGAATCTTCTGTATTAAATAAATTTAATGCACTCAGACTGAAGTAGTTTAAGTCTTTGGTTCTTTTAATTGTGATGATTTGGCTCACATTTAACAAAAACCCACCAATTAGAATATGTTGACATGTTAATCAGCTAATCAACTCAAAACACCTGCAAAGGTTTCCTGAGCCTTCAAAATGGTCTCTCCGTTCGGTTCACTAGGCTACACAATCATGGGGAAGACTGCTGATCTGACCGTTGTCCAGAAGACAATCATTGACGCCCTTCACAAGGAGGGGTAAGCCACAAACATTCATTGCCAAAGAAGCCAGCTGCTCACAGAGTGCTGTATCCAAGCATGTTAACAGAAAGCTGCGTGGAAGAAAAAGATGCACAACCAACCGAGAGAACCGCCGCCTTGAGAGACTTGTCAAGCAAAATCCATTCAAGAATTTGGGGAACTTCACAAGGAATGGACTGAGGCTGAGGTCAAGGCATCAAGAGCCACCACACACAGACGTGTCAAAGAATTTGGCTACAGTTGTCGTATTCCTCTTGTTAAGCCATTCCTGAACCACAGACAATGTCAGAGGAGTCTTACCTGGGCTAAAGAGAAGTAGAACTGGACTGTTGCCCAGTGGACCAAAGTCCTCTTTTCAGATGAGAGCAAGTTTTGTATTTCATTTGGAAACCAAGGTCTTAGAGTCTGGAGAAAGGGTGGAGAAGCTCATAGCCCAAGTTGCTTGAAGTCCAGTCTCAAGTTTCCACAGTCTGTGATGATTTGGGGTGCAATGTCCTCTGCTGGTGTTAGTTCACTGTGTTTTTTGAAAACCAAAGTCACTTCACCCATTTACAAAGAAATTTTAGAGCACTTCATGCTTCTTTCTGCTGACCAGCTTTTTTTATTTTTTTATTTTTATTTATAATTATTTATTATAGTACATAATACAGTTAACAACACAAACAGACTTAAGATCACACAGGACTTACATTTTTCACTGATTCTTTCATTATCTTATGATCTCGAATTTACACCAATAGTAAATTTCTTTTTTTATAGCACAACACGCCTCAAAAACATACACAAAAAAAACCACAAAACAATATTTCTCCAAATCGACTCAATCAGTAGTTAATTAGTTCCAGAGATGTACCCAAGGATCTAAAGGACAACAAACCCAACCACCTGTTTTGGTACATAGTCATTAAATCATGTACTTTTGCAAACATTTCTTCATATTTACAAATCTTATCTACTTTACTTATCACTTCAGATATTGTAAGTGTCAAAGCCGACTTCCAGTGGCTTGCTAAAACAGATTTAGCCACTCCTAATATTATTGATATAAAACCTCTAATAGATAAAGGCAAATTAATAGGAATAATATGTAAAATGTAAACTTCGGGACTGAAGGGAATGGTCACAGATATGCATTCATGAATCAGATGGCTTAAAGCTCTCCAATATGGAGCTAATTTATTACATGACCAAAACACGTGGGAAAGAGATCCATTAACCGAGTGGCATCGCCAACACTCATCTGAGACACCAAAAATATGTGCTAAACGTGCTGGCGTAAGATACCATCTATAGATCAATTTAAGATGAGATTCTCTTACCCCTGTGCTTTTAGAATATCTATACACGATGATGTGGCTTATAAACAGTCTTCGTATGGTATTAAGAGATCCAAATCTTTTTCCCAGTTTAGCATATATGAAAGTTTTTTTGTCATATTTTTAATCGCTAAACCTTGATAACACAATGATAGTGGTTTTTTTAGAACTCTTTTTTCCCAATGTATAAACACAAAAGAAAACAACCAGTATAACAGGCAGCAAAGCCCATCAACTGATGACCAGGGAGTGGCTAGTAAATTAATGTGCTTTATTGAACAAAACACTCTCAGACCTCAAACTTTAAAATACATAAACACACACCGCATCGTAAAGTGAATTGGACAACTAACCAAGCATAAATAGGCTGAGTGATGGGCTGAATGGAAAGCACTAAAAGGTACTAATATTTTGTAATAATACAGTCCACATGGGGAAGATAGAGCAAAAATAACATTGTGCTTACTTAAGTGCACCAAAATGAATTGACCAACCCAAACTTGCCCTAATGCAGATAGAGCTCATGCTCATAAATTCTATCCTGACCCTTGCGATGCTGACACAGCAAAGACAACTTTAAAATAAAAAGTTAGACATTAGCTCAACATATGTTTCGCTGGCTGCACGTTGGCTTCATCTGGAGCAAAAACATATTGGTACTGCTGTATGTGTTTATGTGTTCCCCATTTAAATACCTTATCCCATGCGAGGATTACCCAATCCGGGCTGCCAAGATAGTCACGTGACCTTGTAACACACATACCTTGAGTGATTAAATACACAACAGGGGTTTGAGCCAATCAAGTGAATGAGTTACCACATACCGCCCTCAGTGGACCTAGATAGGTCAATCACCAATCATGTGTTCTAAAGGACCAATCGGCGGACACTATTTACACAAGAGCTAACGTCAATACTATGCAACCCAAGAGTTAATAATGAAAAAGAATACATAGATACAATCAAGATACAATGCCCTAATAAGGCATAATACATAAACATAGTAAAAGGATATTGTGAGCGTTATACCTTTTTCCCCAAGCATTATTTATGGAATGCCGTGGCTTCTGTAATGGAAATAGTTTTTAAATCCTAACTTAAGATAATATGTTTCATACGCAGATAAGTAAAAATGCAATTTAAGGGGATGTCAAATTCCTTAACTAAATCAGGGAAAGGTTTTATTGTAGACTGAGTAATCAGTTGTTGAATTTGAGTCACACCTTGGGTCAGCCAGGGGGTTATATGTAGGTCAGGAGTAAGATGTCGCATAGATCGTAAAGTAGCGAAACTCATCAATGGAAATGGTTTAAGAAGTGGTATACCCCATTGTTGCCAAATTGAAATGGATAGATATGAAGAGGGCAGCATTACCTCCTTTTTCCTCCTAATTGAACCTCCATGCCACATAAAATCATGCAGGGTGTAAGGTGCTATTACCGCATTCTCAAGTTGTAACCACAATGGTATTTCTAAAGAGTGTAATGTAGCCAATAATTTGGCCAATACTGAGGCTCTATAATATCTCTTTAAATACGGAAGTCCCAGTCCCCCCATGGTAGTCGAAGATGTGACCGTTTTTGCTGATAACCTGGGAGGCTTAAGTTTCCAAATATGGACAAACAATAATCTTTGCAAGTGTAAGACAAGATATGGTGGAAGTATCACTGGAATATTACGGAAAAGATATAATATTTGTGGTAAAATAGTCATTTTTAATGATCCAAGATAAATTTACCGTGCGCCATGCCTGCATCTGTCTCTCTAACTGCTGTATTAGAGGGGTGTAGTTGTGTCGGACAGCGGAACTCCTATGTCTCGACAAAACCACACCCAGATATTTGATTGAATCCAATCACCACTCAAATAAATATTGGTTTTGAAGGATACTAGCAGGGTTATTCAAAGAGCTCCGAATTGCTTGAGAAATGACCTTTCCTGGCCATTCGGCTATCCAGAGAGCAGGCAATTCACCAAATCCTAGTGAATTGCCTGAACATACGGTGCCTGTTTGGTCCCTGTTCGAGGGCAGTGAAATCCCCATGAAAAAGCACTGCTTCGGCTATTCAGAGAACACAAACCAGCAGTGAAAGGTTCCCGAAATGCCCTGCCATTCGGTGGTTTCATGCGGCAAATTTATTCAGGAGAATCCCATAGGCTTCAATGTTAAAAATATTCCCGTTTTAATTCAATATCTAATAAACTGTTCATTATAAAAATCTGCAGTAAAGAGTCTCTTTATTTATAGATTTTTTAGGATATTTTAAGCATTTTTCAGATTTTTTTTTTTAAAAGTCCGATTTTTTTTCAAGTTTTCTTCTTTTTTCTGTAACAGCCCTCTTTATTATCATTGCCTGGACCTCATGTGCAAATTTCAGACATTAACACACCACAAATAAAATGATTTAAAAAAAAAATGCAGCATCTGAATCCGCACACTGTAGGGAAGCGCCTCTCTGCGCGGTATAATTAATGCAGGATATGAATACGCACACTGCGGGGAAGCGCCTCTCTGCGCGGTATAATTAATGCAGCATATGAATACACACACTGCAGGGAAGCACCTCTCTGCACGGTATAATTAATGCAGTATATGAATATGCACACTGCGGGGAAGCCCCTTTCTGCACGGTATAATTAATGCACGGTATAATTAATGCAGTATATGAATCCGCACACTACGGGGAACAAGCGCCTCTCTGCGTGGTATAATTAATGCAGGATATGAATACGCACACTGTGGGGAAGCGCCTCTCTGCGTGGTATAATTAATGCAGCATATGAATCCGCACACTGCAGGGAAGCACCTCTCTGCACGGTATAATTAATGCAGTATATGAATATGCACACTGCGGGGAAGCCCCTTTCTGCACGGTATAATTAATGCAGTATATGAATCCGCACACTACGGGGAACAAGCGCCTCTCTGCGTGGTATAATTAATGCAGGATATGAATACGCACACTGCAGGGAAGCGCCTCTCTGCGCGGTATAATTAATGCAGGATATGAATACGCACACTGCGGGGAAGCGCCTCTCTGCGCTGTATAATTAATGCAGCATATGAATCCGCACACTGCAGGGAAGCACCTCTCTGCACGGTATAATTAATGCAGTATATGAGTATGCACACTGCGGGGAAGCACCTCTCTGCACGGTATAATTAATGCAGTATATGAATATGCACACTGCGGGGAAGCCCCTTTCTGCACGGTATAATTAATGCAGTATATGAATCCGCACACTACGGGGAACAAGCGCCTCTCTGCGTGGTATAATTAATGCAGGATATGAATACGCACACTGTGGGGAAGCGCCTCTCTGCGTGGTATAATTAATGCAGGATATGAATACGCACACTGCGGGGAAGCACCTCTCTGCACGGTATAATTAATGCAGTATATGAGTATGCACACTGCAGGGAAGCACCTCTCTGCACGGTATAATTAATGCAGTATATGAGTATGCACACTGCGGGGAAGCCCCTTTCTGCACGGTATAATTAATGCAGTATATGAATCCGCACACTACGGGGAACAAGCGCCTCTCTGCGTGGTATAATTAATGCAGGATATGAATACGCACACTGTGGGGAAGCGCCTCTCTGCGTGGTATAATTAATGCAGGATATGAATACGCACACTGCGGGGAAGCGCCTCTCTGTGCGGTATAATTAATGCAGCATTTGAATACGCACACTGCGGGGAAGCGCCTCTCTGTGCGGTATAATTAATGCAGTATATGAATCCGCACACTGCGGGGAACAAGCGCCTCTCTGCGCGTATAATTAATGCAGCATTTGAATACGCACACTTCGGGGAACAAGCGCCTCTCTGCGCGGTATAATTAATGCAGCATATGAATCCGCACACTGCTGGGAAGCGCCTCTCTGCGCGGTATATTAATGCAGCATATGAATACGCACACTGCGAGGAAGCGCCTCTCTGCGCGGTATATTAATGCAGCATATGAATACACACACTGCGGGGAACAAGCGCCTCTCTGCGCGGTATAATTAATGCAGCATATGAATACACACACTGCGGGGAAGCGCCTCTCTGCGTGGTATAATTAATGCAGCATATGAATACACACACTGCGAGGAAGCGCCTCTCTGCGCGGTATAATTAATGCAGCATATGAATACACACACTGCGGGGAACAAGCACCTCTCTGCGGTATAATTAATGCAGCATATGAATCCGCACACTGCTGGGAAGCGCCTCTCTGCGTGGTATAATTAATGCAGCATATGAATACACACACTGCGAGGAAGCGCCTCTCTGCGCGGTATAATTAATGCAGCATATGAATACACACACTGCGGGGAACAAGCGCCTCTCTGCACGGTATAATTAATGCAGTATATGAATATGCACACTGCGGGGAAGCCCCTTTCTGCACGGTATAATTAATGCACGGTATAATTAATGCACGGTATAATTAATGCAGCATATGAATCCGCACACTACGGGGAACAAGCACCTCTCTGCGTGGTATAATTAATGCAGGATATGAATCCGCACACTGCGGGGAACAAGCGCTCTCTGCGTGGTATAATTAATGCAGCATATGAATCCGCACACTGCAGGGAAGCACCTCTCTGCACGGTATAATTAATGCAGTATATGAATATGCACACTGCGGGGAAGCCCCTTTCTGCACGGTATAATTAATGCAGTATATGAATCCGCACACTACGGGGAACAAGCGCCTCTCTGCGTGGTATAATTAATGCAGGATATGAATACGCACACTGCGGGGAACAAGCGCTCTCTGCGCGGTATAATTAATGCACGGTATAATTAATGCAGGATATGAATACGCACACTGCGGGGAAGCGCCTCTCTGCGCGGTATATATTAATGCAGCATATGAATCCGCACACTGCAGGGAAGCACCTCTCTGCACGGTATAATTAATGCAGTATATGAGTATGCACACTGCGGGGAAGCGCCTCTCTGCGCGTATAATTAATGCAGTATATGAATATGCACACTGCGGGGAAGCCCCTTTCTGCACGGTATAATTAATGCAGTATATGAATCCGCACACTACGGGGAACAAGCGCCTCTCTGCGTGGTATAATTAATGCAGGATATGAATACGCACACTGTGGGGAAGCGCCTCTCTGCGTGGTATAATTAATGCAGGATATGAATACGCACACTGCGGGGAAGCGCCTCTCTGCGCGGTATAATTAATGCAGCATATGAATACGCACACTGCGGGGAAGCGCCTCTCTCTGCGGTATAATTAATGCACGGTATAATTAATGCAGGATATGAATACGCACACTGCGGGGAACAAGCGCTCTCTGCGCGGTATAATTAATGCAGCATTTGAATACGCACACTTCGGGGAACAAGCGCCTCTCTGCGCGGTATAATTAATGCAGCATATGAATACGCACACTGTGGGGAAGCGCCTCTCTGCAGTATAATTAATGCAGCATATGAATACGCACACTGCGGGGAACAAGCGCTCTCTGCGCGGTATAATTAATGCAGCATATGAATACACACACTGCGGGGAACAAGCGCTCTCTGCGCGGTATAATTAATGCAGCATATGAATACACACACTGCGGGGAAGCGCCTCTCTGCGCGGTATAATTAATGCAGCATATGAATACACACACTGCGGGGAAGCACCTCTCTGCGCGGTATAATTAATGCAGCATATGAATACACACACTGCGAGGAAGCGCCTCTCTGCGCGGTATAATTAATGCAGCATATGAATACACACACTGCGGGGAACAAGCGCCTCTCTGCGCGGTATAATTAATGCAGCATATGAATACACACACTGTGGGGAAGCCCCTTTCTGCACGGTATAATTAATGCAGTATATGAATCCGCACACTACGGGGAACAAGCGCCTCTCTGCGTGGTATAATTAATGCAGGATATGAATACGCACACTGCAGGGAAGCGCCTCTCTGCGCGGTATAATTAATGCAGGATATGAATACGCACACTGCGGGGAAGCGCCTCTCTGCGCTGTATAATTAATGCAGCATATGAATCCGCACACTGCAGGGAAGCACCTCTCTGCACGGTATAATTAATGCAGTATATGAGTATGCACACTGCGGGGAAGCACCTCTCTGCACGGTATAATTAATGCAGTATATGAATATGCACACTGCGGGGAAGCCCCTTTCTGCACGGTATAATTAATGCACGGTATAATTAATGCAGTATATGAATCCGCACACTACGGGGAACAAGCGCCTCTCTGCGTGGTATAATTAATGCAGGATATGAATACGCACACTGTGGGGAAGCGCCTCTCTGCGTGGTATAATTAATGCAGGATATGAATACGCACACTGCGGGGAAGCGCCTCTCTGTGCGGTATAATTAATGCAGCATTTGAATACGCACACTGCGGGGAAGCGCCTCTCTGTGCGGTATAATTAATGCAGTATATGAATCCGCACACTGCGGGGAACAAGCGCCTCTCTGCGCGGTATAATTAATGCAGCATTTGAATACGCACACTTCGGGGAACAAGCGCCTCTCTGCGTGGTATAATTAATGCAGCATATGAATCCGCACACTGCTGGGAAGCGCCTCTCTGCAGTATAATTAATGCAGCATATGAATACGCACACTGCGAGGAAGCGCCTCTCTGCGCGGTATAATTAATGCAGCATATGAATACACACACTGCGGGGAACAAGCGCCTCTCTGCGCGGTATAATTAATGCAGCATATGAATACACACACTGCGGGGAAGCGCCTCTCTGCGTGGTATAATTAATGCAGCATATGAATACACACACTGCGAGGAAGCGCCTCTCTGCGCGGTATAATTAATGCAGCATATGAATACACACACTGCGGGGAACAAGCACCTCTCTGCGGTATAATTAATACAGCATATGAATCCGCACACTGCTGGGAAGCGCCTCTCTGCGTGGTATAATTAATGCAGCATATGAATACACACACTGCGAGGAAGCGCCTCTCTGCGCGGTATAATTAATGCAGCATATGAATACACACACTGCGGGGAACAAGCGCCTCTCTGCACGGTATAATTAATGCAGCATAGGAATACACACACTGCGAGGAAGCGCCTCTCTGTGCGGTATAATTAATGCAGCATATGAATACACACACTGCGGGGAACAAGCGCCTCTCTGCGCGTATAATTAATGCAGCATATGAATACACACACTGCAGGAAGCGCCTCTCTGCGCGGTATAATTAATGCAGCATATGAATACACACACTGCGGGGAACAAGCGCCTCTCTGCGTGTATAATTAATGCAGCATATGAATCCGCACACTGCTGGGAAGCGCCTCTCTGCAGTATAATTAATGCAGCATATGAATACGCACACCTGCGAGGAAGCGCCTCTCTGCGCGGTATAATTAATGCAGCATATGAATACACACACTGCGGGGAACAAGCGCCTCTCTGCGGTATAATTAATGCAGCATATGAATCACACACTGCGGGGAAGCGCCTCTCTGCGTGGTATAATTAATGCAGGATATATGAATACGCACACTGTGGGGAAGTGCCTCTCTGCGCTGGTATAATTAATGCAGCATATGAATCCGCACACTGCAGGAAGCACCTCTCTGCACGGTATAATTAATGCAGTATATGAATATGCACACTGCGGGGAAGCCCCTTTCTGCACGGTATAATTAATGCAGTATATGAATCTGCACACTACGGGGAACAAGCGCCTCTCTGCGTGGTATAATTAATGCAGGATATGAATACGCACACTGTGGGGAAGCGCCTCTCTGCGTGGTATAATTAATGCAGGATATGAATCCGCACACTGCAGGGAAGCGCCTCTCTGCGCGGTATAATTAATGCAGGATATGAATACGCACACTGCGGGGAAGCGCCTCTCTGCGCGGTATAATTAATGCAGCATATGAATCCGCACACTGCAGGGAAGCACCTCTCTGCACGGTATAATTAATGCAGTATATGAGTATGCACACTGCGGGGAAGCCCCTTTCTGCACGGTATAATTAATGCAGTATATGAATCCGCACACTACGGGGAACAAGCGCCTCTCTGCGTGGTATAATTAATGCAGGATATGAATACGCACACTTGGGGAAGCGCCTCTCTGCGTGGTATAATTATGCAGGATATGAATACGCACACTGCGGGGAAGCGCCTCTCTGTGCGGTATAATTAATGCAGCATTTGAATACGCACACTGCGGGGAAGCGCCTCTCTGTGCGGTATAATTAATGCAGTATATGAATCCGCACACTGCGGGGAACAAGCGCCTCTCTGCGCGTATAATTAATGCAGCATTTGAATACGCACACTTCGGGGAACAAGCGCCTCTCTGCGTGGTATATAATTAATGCAGCATATGAATCCGCACACTGCTGGGAAGCGCCTCTCTGCAGTATAATTAATGCAGCATATGAATACGCACACTGCGAGGAAGCGCCTCTCTGCGCGGTATAATTAATGCAGCATATGAATACACACACTGCGGGGAACAAGCGCCTCTCTGCGCGGTATAATTAATGCAGCATATGAATACACACACTGCGGGGAAGCGCCTCTCTGCGTGGTATAATTAATGCAGCATATGAATACACACACTGCGAGGAAGCGCCTCTCTGCGCGGTATAATTAATGCAGCATATGAATACACACACGCGGAACAAGCGCCTCTCTGCACGGTATAATTAATGCAGCATAGGAATACACACACTGCGAGGAAGCGCCTCTCTGTGCGGTATAATTAATGCAGCATATGAATACACACACTGCGGGGAACAAGCGCCTCTCTGCGCGGTATAATTAATGCAGCATATGAATACACACACTGCGAGGAAGCGCCTCTCTGCGCGGTATAATTAATGCAGCATATGAATACACACACTGCGGGGAACAAGCGCCTCTCTGCGTGGTATAATTAATGCAGCATATGAATCCGCACACTGCTGGGAAGCGCCTCTCTGCAGTATAATTAATGCAGCATATAATACGCACACTGCGAGGAAGCGCCTCTCTGCGCGGTATATATTAATGCAGCATATGAATACACACACTGCGGGGAACAAGCGCCTCTCTGCGCGGTATAATTAATGCAGCATATGAATACACACACTGCGGGGAAGCGCCTCTCTGCGTGGTATAATTAATGCAGCATATGAATACACACACTGCGAGGAAGCGCCTCTCTGCGCGGTATAATTAATGCAGCATATGAATACACACACTGCGGGGAACAAGCGCCTCTCTGCGCGGTATAATTAATGCAGCATAGGAATACACACACTGCGAGGAGGCGCCTCTCTGCGCGGTATAATTAATGCAGCATATGAATACACACACTGCGGGGAAGCGCCTCTCTGCGGTATAATTAATACAGCATATGAATCCGCACACTGCTGGGAAGCGCCTCTCTGCGTGGTATAATTAATGCAGCATATGAATACACACACTGCGAGGAAGCGCCTCTCTGCGCGGTATAATTAATGCAGCATATGAATACACACACTGCGGGGAACAAGCGCCTCTCTGCACGGTATAATTAATGCAGCATAGGAATACACACACTGCGAGGAAGCGCCTCTCTGTGCGGTATAATTAATGCAGCATATGAATACACACACTGCGGGGAACAAGCGCCTCTCTGCGCGGTATAATTAATGCAGCATATGAATACACACACTGCGAGGAAGCGCCTCTCTGCGCGGTATAATTAATGCAGCATATGAATACACACACTGCGGGGAACAAGCGCCTCTCTGCGCGGTATAATTAATGCAGCATATGAATACACACACTGCGGGGAACAAGCGCCTCTCTGCGCGGTATAATTAATGCAGCATATGAATACACACACTGCGGGGAACAAGCACCTCTCTGCGCGGTATAATTAATGCAGCATAGGAATACACACACTGCTGGGAAGCGCCTCTCTGCGCGGTATAATTAATGCAGCATATGAATCGCACACTGCAGGGAACAAGCGCCTCTCTGCGCAGTATAATTAATGTATACGTCTGTGTTATATGTATATGTATCCTGTCTGTATATTATAACTTAAAATGCAATAAAATTAAAATTTTCAATAATTTACAAGGTGCAGTGTTTTTTTCACATTTTAACATGCGCTTGTTCCCCGCAGTGTGCGTATTCATATGCTGCATTAATTATACCACGCAGAGATGCGCTTGTTCCCCGCAGTGAGCGTATTCATATTCTGCATTAATTATACCGCGCAGAGAGGCGCTTGTTCCCCGCAGTGTGCGTATTCACATGCTGCATTAATTATACCGCGCAGAGAGGTGCTTGTTTTCCGCAGTGTGTGGATTCATATGCTGCATTTTTTTTTGTGAAGGGATTTTACCAGGAAGGATACATTGAGATTTCTCTCGTTTTCAAGTATGTCCTGGGTGGTGAGTATGTACCGCTGGGTGTCTTGCCAAGGACACTTACTGGAGAGGTTGCTCGCTGGGATCGAACCCATGACTCCATAGGCTCTCTCCATGCAGAGCGGTGACATTACCTCTACTCCACCCAGCCGGCATTAATTATACCGCGCAGAGAGGAGCTTGTTCCCCGCAGTGTGCGTATTCATATGCTGTATTAATTATAACGCACAGAGAGGCGCTTGTTTCCCGCAGTGTGTGGATTCATATGCTGCATTGATTTTTTTAATTCATTTTAAATCATTTTATTTTTTCAGAGTTTTTTTTTTTAGTTTCTGATAATTTTGTTCAGCTTTTTTTCGGTTTTAAAACCTTTTATTCTGGTTTTTATTTTTAAAGTTAGACCATTTGGGTCAGTTTTGGGGTTTTTAAATCATTTTGTTCATTTTTGTTCCTTTCATACCCTTTTAAGATGATTAAATAAAGTTGTGCAATGCATATTCATAAGATAAAAAGGATCTTTATTTAATAAAAAAAACGATAGAATCGGCAGAATTATCGTATCGAAAGAATTATCGTATCGACAGAAATATCAGATCCGAAAACCCATTAGTTTCAGTCAAAAGGAATAGACACTTTGAAACGACGAGAACAGACGTTCCGAAAAACACGAAAATTTCCGATATCACGAAAAAAAAGTCGATACGAAAAACGAGCCGATCCTATAACACAAAAATGGCTGAAATCACGGGGAAAAAGTCGATACGAAAAACGAGCCGAAACAAAACGAGCCGAAAAATTGGTTCTCACAAAAAAAGCACCAACATATTCTGTAGCGCTGCACAATGGATAGGACAAACCAAACATACAATTAGCAAATATATTTGACACACTGAGAACATTGAGAAAAGCGGACCCTGCTCAAGTGAGAGTACAATCTAAGATGAGTGGGATGATGCACAAAGGTAAGGGTAAGGCTGGGGTCAGACGAGCCATAGTAAGAGCGGAAGGAACATCCGAGAGAGTGGACACTCTTCCACTCGACGACTGTCTGGCTGCCTCGCTGAGCGCAGTTAGTGCGCTCAACGCTGTAAGGCTCGATCCTCCTATGAAGGATCGCACTTTGTAGCCCCGTCAACGCACGTCCTAGCGTTTCCATGGGGAGGCTTGCTGGACGGACGCAACACGGCCGCTGTCGTATGCACGTGCAAGAGCGTGTGGCCAGCCCCGTCGCAGCATCACAACATTATGCACAAGTTCACAGATAATGTCTTCTTTCATCATTTTATAAATAATCTTACATTTCGTCTATATTTTTTTTAATATCCATTTCCCTCCTGACACAATGTATCTCCATTCCCGACACAAAAGATCAGACAGCTCCCTCTCAGCTTGTTCCATCCCTCAAGGTAATTAAGTCTTCCGTTAAGATCTGGGCCATTGTTGGAATGATTACAGCTCAGCAGAGCTTTTGCTACAGGTATGCATAAACCTAGATGACAAAACACACGGCATTCTATTTTTTTTTGTCTGGAATCACAAAGTCTTAGATTAAAAAAAATCTATGGCTCATTAAGCATAAGAGGAGGAGTGCAGGCTCGCTGAAGAAATATTACATTCTGCCAGGATTGCTTTGTCCCAGTATGAAGCCTTATCTGTAAAACTTGCACACAATTACTTTTTAATGATTTTGCATTGGCTCATTAGGAGCGCAGCCACTAGTGAAACTCTTAAGTGTAATCATGCGGATATACCAAGACCCAGATATTGAGCATTTTGGAATAAAATATTGACACTTGCTGATTTTATATAAAACTGGCTAAGTAAAGAATAAAATAAAATGACACGTACATAATGCAGGTTATCTTCTACTTATTAAAGTTCAGGGGCCTATGGCTCGCAAAAATTAAGATGAATGTGTTTTGCTAGGAATCATTAATATTCTCGCACTGCAGATGCTTAAATTTATATTTTTTACATTTTTTCACAATACTAATGAAACTAACAGGGTTATTCAGAGAGCGCCCTTTCGCTCCCTGCACTTCGGGCCAATTTGGCGATTCTTGTTCGCTGACTCTGCGGTGTATTCAAGTACAACCGCAGGGTCCCCGGAGTGCAGGGAAAACCAGCCGCAAACCCGACGAACAGTCACTGAACACTCATCGAAAACCCGCAGAAACCGCTACAAAAACCACGCCGAACACGATGGAAAAAGCTGCCGATCACAGCGCAGAGCAGCCGCCGAATTTGATAAAAAAAAAAAGAAAAAAATGTATGTTTGAAAGTGTCACAATTGAAACGCTGTTTGCAAAAAAACTACTGAACGAAAATCTCTGGAATTTACATATAAGATCCAATGAATGATAATAAAAAGGGCTGTTATAGAAAAAAGAAAAAACTATATTATTTAAAAAAAAAACTGAAAAAAAAATTGCCAAAAGAAGCCTAAAGGATCCTAAAAAAAACTATAAATCAAGAGACTTTTTGCTGCAAATTAAAATAATAAGCGGTTTATTAGATATTGATTTATAACAAGACTATGTTTAACATTGAAGCCTATGAGATTCGCCTGAATAAACCTGCCGGATGAAACCACTGGACATCAGGGCATTTCTTCAACTTTTCTCTGCTGTTCGGTGTTCTGTAAAGCTTGGAAAAAAGACGAGACAGAGGTGATATGATAGAAACATTTAAATACGTAAAGGGAATCCACAAGGTAGAGGAAGGGAGTATATTTAAACGGAAACAAAGTAGCAAAACAAGAGGACATAGTCTTAGATTAGAGGGGCAAAGGTTTAAAAGTAACATCAGAAAGCATTATTTTACTGAGAGGGTGGTGGATACATGGAACAGCCTTCCAGTTGAAGTGGTAGAGGCCAAAACAGTAATTGAATTTAAGCAGGCATGGGATAGGCATAAGGCTATCCTAAACAAAAGATAAATCCAGGTAAAGTATCCATGTAATTGGGCAGACTAGATGGGCCGAAAGGTTCTTATCTGCCGACATTTTTCTATGTTTCTATGTTTCTTTTGAATAGATTAACCATTGCTTCTCTATGGGAGATTTCACTAGTGTCGAACAGCAATGCCAAATTTTGGCGAGCTGCCTGCTCTCTGAATAGCCGAATGGCCCCGAAATGTCACTGTACGCTGTATTTCAATGTCCGGTTACATTTTGGATCTCTCTGAATAACCCCTTAGGCTAGGATCAGACAAACGCATTTTACACGTCTACCATCAAAAAGTACGTCCATGCGTCCGGACGCACTTTTTCAAGACGCGATAGCGGTCATACGGTGCGCAATTACGGCCGTGATTTTTGACGGAGCTAGGAAAAAAAGAGAAATCTACGTAACCAAAGTTTGCGTCTCTGGATGTTATGTAGGCCGGACATGGTGCTCCGTCTGACGTCTCCTAATCACGCACACAATGCGTTCGTTTGCTGCTTGCGTTGCGCGGCCGAACTTTCGCGCGTCTGTACTTTGTATATTGGCTGTCATTGGACTTTATTTGCTGCTACTACGGCCGTGATTAAGTGTGCCTAAATGCACATTCGTACTGCGTACGTCTGACCCCAGCCTTAAATGTGCGGAAAAAAATAATTGTTACATTTTTTTAATCTCTTGGTTGAGAAAGATTTACATATGTGGATCTTATACAGGGTTATTCAAAGAGAATCGAAAAGTCACCGCAAGTTCGGTGACTTTTCGTTCTCTTCAATTCGGTGCAAATCGGCTTTCCCATTTCGGCCACCCTGCAGTGTATTCAGCAAGCACCACAGGGCTGTCAAAGTGCAGGGAAAACCCGCCGAAAACCTGGCGAAAACCCGGCGAATGCATGCCAAAAACCTGTAAAACATCTGGATTAAACCGTCGAAGATGCCGGAAAAACCCGAGCAGGAGCCGATCACACGCAGCACAGCCTCTGGAAAAAGTCGACACCGCAGAAGAAGGCAGTGAATAAATTAGGAAAACAGTTTGCATGAATGTTTGAAAAGTGAAACGCTGTTTGCAAAGAAACTACTGAGCGAAAATATCTGAAATTTACATATGAGGTCCAGGGAATGATAATAAAAAGGGCTGTTACAGAAAAAATAAGTAAAGTTAAAAAAAAAATCGGACTTTTAAAACAATAAAAAAATCCAGAAAAATGCTTAAAATATCCTAAAAAATCTATAAATAAAGAGACTCTTTACTGCAGAATTCTAGAATGAACGGTTTATTAGATATTTAATTAAAACGGGAATATTTTTAACATTGAAGCCTATGGGATTCTCCTGAATAAACTTGCCGAATTAGGCTAGGGTCAGACGAACGCATTTTTATGTTGTCTGTGAAAAAGTGCGTTCGAACGAATGGACGCATTTTTTCACAGAATACGTGATAGCGGTCATACTATGCGCATTTTCGTCCGTGATTTTGTACGGATCATCAATAAAACTCTTTTTGTGTCTGGACGTTATGTTGGCCGGACATTAGCAGGGTCTGACATCTCCTAATCACGCACACACGCCGCTAGCGGACGCAGCGCACTCTGTACGTCAGTACCTGCGGTTTCACGTTCTCGAAAAAATGCGTTCATTTTCCACTTGCGTTGCGGAGCCGGACTTTTGTGCGACCGTACTTCGTATATTGGCCGTCATTGCCCGGCATCTGCTGCTAGTGCGGCCGTGATTATGTGCGGCTGCACGCGCGTTCGCACTGCCTCAGTCTGACCCTAGCCTTAAACCACCAAATGACAGGACATTTCGGGAACCTTTCACTGCTGGTTTGTGTTCTCTGAATAGCTGAAGCAGTGCTTTTTCATGGGGATTTGACTGTCCTCGAACAGGCACCGAACAGGCACCGTATGTGCAGGCAATTCGCCAGGATTTTGTGAATTGCCTGCTCTCTGGATAGCCGAATGGCCAATAAAGGTAACCGAACGCTGATTTTCAGCGTTCGGTTACCTTTCTCCAGCCATTCGGATCTCTTTGAATAAACCTGATAGTGTACTTAGTTTTTGTTAATTTTATTTTTTATTGTTATTGCTCTCGCTCAATTCACCCTCTCCAGGAAAACCTCCCGCGGTTACTGATCCTAGGGAGATGGTGAGCCCCCACAATCACCTCGACCTTTTCCAGGGAAATTAATACAGTAGAATATTTTCTTTGTTTGGAAAATGCCTCTGGTATGTTGGCTCTTGACACGGAAAGAATGTAATAATAATAGAGGAAAGAACACGTTTACAGAAAAGGATATGAAAGGTTCAGTTTCTGCCGTCTTTCGCTTAACCTCATTTTTGTTTCTCTTGTACCTTAACTGGGTCATACATATCAAAATATATTAAATATCTATTAAAATTGAAGCACAAATTCAGAAATAATACAGTGCTTTAGAGAAAACAATGTTCTGTGAAATACAGCTGAAGCTTGAAGTGGCTCAATCAACTTCATTTTTTCTAACCGCACAGTAGACATTAATCAATCTGTAATTACCACCTGAAGAAGAGCAGTCCATTCCTACAAACGAGGCTTTGATCCATCAGGAGGGTCTTCTAGTTTATATGTCAAAGCTGCTCACTGTGTTTCAGGTGATGATTTCCTGAGACCTCAATTCACCAGTAAATTAACAGACTTCAAGATCTTCCAGGCCACACATTATTGGAAACGCTTGGAAACCCGAGAAGTAGAATTGAAAGGCTTTTAATTATATTGCACATAGAAAGTTATAATATTTAGGAGTGAATTGTTATCTTCCTAGCAGAATTTATTCTCTTTTTTTTCACCAGTCAGTGAATATACATTTAGATATCTAAGTTTTGAAAATGCCTTTAGATTTACAGGGTTATTCAGAAAGAGCTGATCTGGCCCCGAAATTACACCGAACAGTGAATTTCCCCGTACGGTGCAATTTGGTGGCCATTCGGCTATTTAGAAAGGAGGCAGTTCGCCAAATTTTGGTGCACTGCCAGCAAAGTACCATGCCTGTTCGACAGCAGTGAAATCCCCCATAGAGAAGCATTGGCTAATCTATTCAGAGAACACCGTCAGCAGAGAAATGTCAGTGAAATGCCCTGATGTTCAGTGGTTTCATTCGACAGGTTTAATCAGGCGAATCCCATAGGCTTCAATGTTAAAGATATTCCTGCTTTTATCCAATATCTATTAAATCATTTATTCTTTTAATCTGCAACAAAAAGTCTCTATTTTTCTTTTTTAGGACTCTTTAAAGATTTCCTGGATTTTTTCGCCAAATTTTTTTCAGCTTTTTTCTAAATAATGTTTTTTCTGTAACAGACCTTTTTATCATTATTCATAGGACCTTATATGTTAATTTCAGACATTTTCGTCCAGAAGTTTTTTTGCAAGCAGGGTATCAAATTTGACACTTTCAGTCGTTTCGTATTTTAGTTTTTTTTTACCCCGTTAGTCATTTTTTGCCGGCGGCTGGTTGGCGTTGTGTTCGTTGAATCGTCTGCTTTTTTCGGATGTGTTCAGTGGGTTTGTGGTGGATCATCGGGTACATGCTGTGAATTTTTACAGCGTTTCGGATCAATCCTATTTTTTGGATCGTATCAGAACCTTATCGGCATGGTTTTTGGCGTATTTTAGAATCCATTCCCTGGACTTGGGGACACTGTATTCTGCAAATCTCTGGCTGCTGGAATGTAGCAGTAATTTTTAAAACAGTTTTGTTACAGCGTGTTTTAGTGCTACAATTTGTAGCTTGTTTTATGTCTCTCCAGGGTGCTTGGGGAGACATAAAACAAAGGATTTTGTTTCTTCACTTGGGGTACACTAATATTTCTCTGCCGGTCCCTCCATTGACTTCCTGTACATTCCAGGATACAGTGTAAAATACTGATGTTCACGTTCAAGAGCTTTTCTGGGAAGCTGCCATCCTTCCTCAATAAGCTTCTTGCCCAGCAGTTCCCTCATCCTATAACCTCCGATCCAGGACCTGCACCTTACTTGCAATACCACAATACAAAAAGAAAGTGGCTCGATGCTCATTTTCCTACAGAGCACCGCAGTTATGGAATAACCTCCCAGACGCCATCAAATCTTCCCCCAGTCTTAAGTAACTTAAGAGCTCCCTATTAACATACCTCAATACGGAATGCACCTGTAAACATGTAACAAAATGACTATATTACTTACATATTTATTTTCTGTGTTAATTTGTATATTTGTGTTTTGATTCTAATATCTTGCATTTATTACTTTGTATTTCTGTAACGACTGTAACATTTCAATGTTCTTGAACCCACATACTTGAAAACGAGAGAAATCTCAATGTATCCTTCCTGGTAAAATCCTTTATGAATAAATAAATAAATAAATCACTCAATAACTCAACTCCACCCTACATGTCTTCGTTACTCCGCAAGCACGTCCCGTCTAGACAACTCCGATCAGCAGGTGATCTCCACCTTTCATCGGTCTACACGCACACGGCCAACTCTCACCTTCAAGACTTTTCACGGGCAGCACCAGTCCTGTGGAATGACTTGCCTCACCCTATCAAACTCTCCCCTGACCTTCAGGCCTTCAAGAAATCCCTCAAAACCCATCTCTTCAGATTAACATACCACATCACTGATGCAAATCCTCCCTCTGCTCACCTACTCACACATGATTGAAGAAGATTCTATTACCCCACCATTCCCAAACCACTGGCACTAATACAGGGGTCCAAAGAACCCCCGAATATCTACTATAGAGAACTCCCTGCCTGGCTACGGGGGAATCCCCTTTCTGATGTCATCATATCCATGCATGACGATGTCAGTGGAGGAGGGGAGGCCCCGGAGGTGGGGCTGACATCCAAGCTGGATCGCAACTCTGCCTTATGCTGTCCACAGCCCTGGTACTTATTTATTTATAAAGTATTTTATCAGGAAGTATACATTGAGATTTCTCTCGTTTTCAAGTATGTCCTGGGTTACTTGACAACCGGCACATTGCAGAGACAGTGTCCTGAGTCTACTCACGCATGCGAGCAGCGGCTGCCTAGCTTTTTTATCCCCTGTACAATGGAGGTGCACACTGATGACGCGGACATCCGATATAACTTTTGCACGTCGCAATAAATTGGCCACACTATAAATGAAGACATGGGAGGGGAAGACATTACCCCAGTATTGACTATTTGTCATAGAGAGCTATTGTACTTCGTTACTATCGCTATTGTCTCACTTTTCCAGAAATTTGACTCTAACTTAATTTTCTCGACCCTGCATCTTTCCTGCCTGTCTGTCTGACCTGTTGCCTAGCCTGACCAACTATCTCGGAATAACCCCACCAGTACCATGACCTGATAATTAAACCTGACAACACGATCACAGGTTTGACCATTCTGTGTCAATTCAATTCCAGCCGGTCAGCTGTGTTTGCCACCTACAGGCCTTTTCTCAGAGGCTCCCTCGATCCGCCTCCAACGTCACGTCCTAGTAGCAAATATAGCCGACATAAAGTAATAAATATTGAGGGTTTTGCAATAAAAAACTAGGGCTTTGCATTTCCTCTAGCATTTTTTCTCAACTGCAGATTTTTCCAAACTGACTGCTGTTTGACAGAGCAATATTTCACCCTCTAATTTTAAAATATTAGCAGGTAATTACACTTTCGTACAATATGTGATATGTGAAGTAGAGTTTTAATGCTGACAGTTGCCAGGGTAAAGAAATAACTGATGAGGAAATGAGCAGCTATTACGTTAATTACCACAGATTATTAACTCTCTCTGGGATTCTCACTGGGCTTGTAATAATGTATTCATTCCTGGTGTGCGTGGACAGAGAGAGCACATTAACTATCCTTTGTGCACTGAAATAATACTTTAACGTAGGGAAAGACTTTCTAATGGATAAGCTGAACCACGTGAATCAGTAATATACACAATCTGTGTGCCGGAACCCCAGAAACTCCATAAATGTATTGTAATACTACACTTTTTATTTTTTAAAGACATCTTGTATTGAGACTGCGAAATATAATTAAATAGCGTGTCACAATCAATAGAGATATACTATATATTGAGATATATCTCTTTACAATATACACTATATTGCCAAAAGTATTCGCTCACCCATCCATATGCGAGTCAAGGCAGGTGAGCGAATACTTTTGGCAATATAGTGTATATCTACAGTATATAGCAAAGAAAGACTAAAAAAAGGAAAAGGAACGTTATAACAGTCGCCTCTCTTGACGTCTTTTTAACCTCCCTGGCTGTAATCCCGAGTGTGGCTCGAGGTTAAATTTCAGTACCCAAAGCGGTAACCCTGTGCCACACTTGGGAATGTACACACCTTGTCCCTGCATCCCCTCGATGTCCTCCTGCTGTGTCCTCCAGCCGATCGCGGCATCCTGCTTCCGGGTTCTCTTCCCTGCGTGCGCCGTGACGCAGGGGGCGGGACCTGGCAGGGGATGCAGAAAAAATTTAAATAAAAATTAAAAAATCCTATTTAACCCCTTCACTGCTGAGGCATTTCACGCCTGTGTGCTGAGCTAATTTTTACCGGTTTCGCTCATCATGTTTAAACGCGATTTGAAGTCACATTTTATTATATGACCCAGACATTTTATATATCGTTCTTTCCGGCAGACTCGGCAGATTCATAATATATCATTTTTATATGTATACGTCATGTCTTGTTTGTATTTTATAACAAAAAATGCAATAAAATTAGAATTTTTAATCATCTACAGTGTGTAAAGTTTTTTTTTCACATTTTATCACATGAGCGTTTGCGGTTATATTTTCTATGGGGTGTGCCTGTACAAAAATTTAAAATGGGGGCTCGTTACATTTTTTTGGGGGGAATTACGTGATTTTTAGCAAATGCACCCCATAGAAAAAAATCATTAGTGCAGCGTCATTGTTCACATTATAGTTGTAATGTGAACAATATTGCTGCATTAATAAAAACAACACACAAAAAATCCCATGTTTTTATAGTTTTTAAAAAAATGTATTTATTTATTTATTTATTGTTATTTTATTTTTTCTAATTTTTGTTTTATTTTGAACCTGGTCACGACCCCCTAGCTGCCATGGTTCTGGAGATATCGGGGTTCAAAGGAACCCCGTATCTCCACCAGGGGATTTCCTTGGGAAATCCCCAGGCAGCTAGGGGTTCCCCGGCTATCTGACATCATCGTGCTATGCACGATATGTCAGGAGCCGAGGGGGAACCCGGAGGTGGAGCCGCAATTGAAGAAGGCGGCCCCCACCGGAGCAAGATCGTGATCTGGCGCTGAACAGCGCTGGGTCACGATCTGGCATGTCAGGGGTTAAAAATAGGCACCGCTTTAAAGGGCAGACATTGCGGTGCCTTTTTTTACCTTAAACCCTCTTGATCGGGAGGGTGAGGGATCCAAAAGGATCTCCCCCTCCCTTCCAGGCAATCTCCCTGGCATTGCCGGGGGGGTCGCCTGGAAATGACATCATCGTGCATGGCGCAATGACGTCTTTGTCGTCGGGAGGGGCTTGACTTCAGCGTCTGAGGATGCTGAAGCCAGAACGCCGTGGGACCCCGGACAGAGAGGTGAGTATCTCCATGTGGTGAACGTCCTCTGCATATAGCGGGAGTCAATGAGGACGTTCCCCACACATCATCCGCAGCGAAGGGGTTAAAGAATTTACTGATTTGACATAAAAAAATATGTCATAATCAGACTGCCAGGGAGGTTAATAAACATATATGCGGTGGTGTTGAATTTAGCAAGAGAAAATAGGAAGATAGAGAGTAGGGTGGTTATAGTGGGTGCCTGCCGGCCAACTTTTCCAAAGAATATCAGGATGTTAGACATGTGTTATTCAGTTTGGATCTCTTCAAAAATGGTTTGAAAAATTGGCAATTCAGCAATTTGGACCAATTTAAATTCCCAATTGCCGATGTCCAAACAGAATCAGTTTAGGAATAAAAACTTCAAATCAATCTGCATTTATATATTTATAATTACACAAAAAAACAAAAGTTTTAGACTAGAAAAACTAATTTTTCTAAAATCAGAATTTGTGTGACTGAGTCATTATCCGACTCACTTAAATGGAGTCCAGGAGAAATGAGGTTATTTAACCCCTTAGTGACCGGGCGGTTTTACACAAATCCGTCCGTTCGTGACCGCAGCTGTTTTTATGTTTCTGCGCTCTTAGTGTTTACGTCAAATTTTCCTCTTACTCGTTTATGTAACCCACACATATTTTACACTGTTTTTCTCGTCACTAAATGGACTTTATAAAGATACCATTTTTTTCATCATTTCATATAATTTACTTATAAAAATATTGTGAAATATGACACAAAATTGAAAAAAACACCACTTTTTCGAACTTTGACCCCAAAATTTCTTATGTATCAACAACCGTCAAAAAAAATTATTCCTTAGTAGTTTCTAAATTTAGTACTGAGTTTAGCAATACCCAATGTTTACATATTCCTCGCTTTTTTCCTATTTTATGCAACAATAAGTGCAAGTAGCACTTTGCCATTTCCAAAGAGTTTATTTTCAAAACTAGTGATAGTGACATTGTAACACTGATATCTGTCACTAATTCCTGAATAACCCTCCACATATACATATTTTTTTAAAGTACACAAATCAAGGTATTAAACTTGGGGTATTTTGACTCTTTCCATGCAAACCATTTTACCACAAATCTATGCCAAAGTTTGAAAAAAAAAAAATAATTTTGGTGATTTTTTTTTTTTGAGAACGCAATTTAAGAATACATGTACTGTGAACTTTAAGGTTTACTGCCAAAAAGCACCCCAAAATATGTTCAGCAACATCTTCTGAGTAAATTGATACCACCCAAGTATAGGTATGTCGGGTCATTTGGGGGCTAAAAGGCCTTATTTGGGGGGTGCGCATTTCAGTTTTCCAACTTGGAATTTTCACATTTCGTCATCATGCACCCATGTCCTATTTGGGACATTTTTGAAGCCGGCCAAAGTAATTTACCCCCATCAAACCATATATTTTTAGAAAGGGCACACCCTAGGTGCTTCAAAGAGTTGTATTTTAACACTTTCCATGCACTAGCTCTTTGTCAATCTTTCAGGTAGTCACTTTTTGTGTTATTTTTTCACACACATTGTACTTTAGGCATGAATTGTCAAATCCAGTTATGGGTTACTGCCAAAAAACACCCCAAAATGTTTCAGCAACATCTTCTGAGTAAATTGATACCACCCATGTATAGGTATGTCGGGTCATTTGGGGGCTAAAAGGCCTTATTTGGGGGGTGCGCATTTCAGTTTTCCAACTTGGAATTTTCACATTTCGTCATCATGCACCCATGTCCTATTTGGGACATTTTTGAAGGCCGGCCAAAGTAATTTACCCCCATCAAACCATATATTTTTAGAAAGGGCACACCCTAGGGTGCTTCAAAGAGTTGTATTTTAACACTTTCCATGCACTAGCTCTTTGTCAATCTTTCAGGTAGTCACTTTTTGTGTTATTTTTTCACACACATTGTACTTTAGGCATGAATTGTCAAATCCAGTTATGGGTTACTGCCAAAAAACACCCCAAAATATGTTCAGCAACATCTTCTGAGTAAATTGATACCACCCATGTATAGGTATGTCGGGTCATTTGGGGGCTAAAAGGCCTTATTTGGGGGTGCGCATTTCAGTTTTCCAACTTGGAATTTTCACATTTCGTCATCATGCACCCATGTCCTATTTGGGACATTTTTGAAGCCGGCCAAAGTAATTTACCCCCATCAAACCATATATTTTTAGAAAGGGCACACCCTAGGGTGCTTCAAAGAGTTGTATTTTAACACTTTCCATGCACTAGCTCTTTGTCAATCTTTCAGGTAGTCACTTTTTGTGTTATTTTTTCACACACATTGTACTTTAGGCATGAATTGTCAAATCCAGTTATGGGTTACTGCCAAAAAACACCCCAAAATATGTTCAGCAACATCTTCTGAGTAAATTGATACCACCCATGTATAGGTATGTCGGGTCATTGGGGGCTAAAAGGCCTTATTTGGGGGGTGCGCATTTCAGTTTTCCAACTTGGAATTTTCACATTTCGTCATCATGCACCCATGTCCTATTTGGGACATTTTTGAAGCCGGCCAAAGTAATTTACCCCCATCAAACCATATATTTTTAGAAAGGGCACACCCTAGGGTGCTTCAAAGAGTTGTATTTTAACACTTTCCATGCACTAGCTCTTTGTCAATCTTTCAGGTAGTCACTTTTTGTGTTATTTTTTCACACACATTGTACTTTAGGCATGAATTGTCAAATCCAGTTATGGGTTACTGCCAAAAAACACCCCAAAATATGTTCAGCAACATCTTCTGAGTAAATTGATACCACCCATGTATAGGTATGTCGGGTCATTTGGGGGCTAAAAGCCTTATTTGGGGGTGCGCATTTCAGTTTTCCAACTTGGAATTTTCACATTTCGTCATCATGCACCCATGTCCTATTTGGGACATTTTTGAAGCCGGCCAAAGTAATTTACCCCCATCAAACCATATATTTTTAGAAAGGGCACACCCTAGGGTGCTTCAAAGAGTTGTATTTTACACTTTCCATGCACTAGCTCTTTGTCAATCTTTCAGGTAGTCACTTTTTGTTGTTATTTTCACACACATTGTACTTTAGGCATGAATTGTCAAATCCAGTTATGGGTTACTGCCAAAAAACACCCCAAAATATGTTCAGCAACATCTTCTGAGTAAATTGATACCACCCATGTATAGGTTATGTCGGGTCATTTGGGGGCTAAAAGGCCTTATTTGGGGGGTGCGCATTTCAGTTTTCCAACTTGGAATTTTCACATTTCGTCATCATGCACCCATGTCCTATTGGGACATTTTTGAAGCCGGCCAAAGTAATTTACCCCCATCAAACCATATATTTTTAGAAAGGGCACACCCTAGGGTGCTTCAAAGAGTTGTATTTTAACACTTTCCATGCACTAGCTCTTTGTCAAACTTTCAGGTAGTCACTTTTTGTGTTATTTTTTCACACACATTGTACTTTAGGCATGAATTGTCAAATCCAGTTATGGGTTACTGCCAAAAAACACCCCAAAATATGTTCAGCAACATCTTCTGAGTAAATTGATACCACCCATATATAGATTTGTTCTGTTGTTTTTGGGGTGCTACGCCAATCTTTGACATGTGCTTGTCAATTTTCTAATTTGACATACAGTATCTTCTTTGCTTATCTTCTTTTTAGGGGCCTTTTTACATACCCCAGTTTTATGAACGTGCATATATTTGGTAAGCTAACACCCCAAAGTATTGTAAATGGAGTGTTTTTATGCTATGGATGCATCCGTTTGCTCCAAACAAATTAGATACTGTTTGGTGGTCATTTTCATTTTCACACCCACATCAGTTTTGGACTGTGATTTAGGAGACACTGTTGTTTTTTACTGCATGAAAACTCTCCAGTTGTTTTCTGCAAGGTCTCCTGAGTACACCCATGCCCCCCATGCATAGGTTTGCCAGGATTTTGGGAAGGTTCAAATACAATTTTTATGACTTTGTCATTGGAGTTGAAATTGAGATTATTTCTTCAGCTAGGCCTAGCTTTGGTTTTGGGTCTACCGCATACCCCAGTTTGAATTATTGCCAGAAAATTGTTTATATTTGTTATGTTGACACCCAAGGTATTGCATATGGAGTGCTTTGATGCCATGGATGCAACGGTTTTAGCCCAAAACATTTGAGAAGGTGTGTGTGGCGGTAATTTTTCAATTTTCAGATTTTTACGCCCACAGTAGTTTTGGACTGTGATTTAGCAGACACTGTTGTTTGTTACTGCATGAAAACTCTCCAGGTTGTTTTCTGCAAGATCTCCTGAGTACACCCATGCCCCCCATGCCTAGGTTTGCCAGGATTTTGGGAAGGTTCAAATACAATTTTTATGACTTTGTCATTAGAGTTGAAATTGAGATTATTTCTTCAGCTAGGCCTATCTTTGGTTTTGGGTCTACCGCATAACCCAGTTTGAATTATTGCCAGAAAATTGTTTATATTTGTTATGTTGACACCCCCAAGGTATTGCATATGGAGTGCTTTGATGCCATGGATGCAACGGTTTTAGCCCAAAACATTTGGCAACAAGGTGTGTGGCGGTAATTTTTCAAATTTCAGATTTTTACGCCCACAGTAGTTTTGGACTGTGATTTAGGCTAGGGTCAGACGAGCGTAGTGTTCACGTCCGTGATCGCGCCTAAAAGTACGTCCGTGATAGCATGACATAAAGTCCAATGGAGCCCGACACACGAAGTACGTCCGCACTGAACTGCGGACGCACAACGGCCGCGGCCCACGGACGCAAGGCAGGCAAGAACGTAGAACCGCTAGAACGGCCGCACAAAGTGCGCTGCGTCCGCAACGTCTGCATAGCTTTGTGTGTGAGTGATGGAACGTGGTCAGACGGACTGCATTTATACGTCCTGCATTTTTCACGGACAAAATGGTTTTGCAATTGAATTTATTGTCCCTCCTACATCTGTCAAAAAATAAATGTCAGTGAAAAAACGGACTGTGTGACCACTACTGCGTCTTCCGTACTGACGATGTCCGTACTGCACGGACGTACAGTCCGTAGAAATCACGCTCGTCTGACCCTAGCCTTAGCAGACACTGTTGTTTGTTACTGCATGAAAACTCTCCAGGTTGTTTTCTGCAAGATCTCCTGAGTACACCCATGCCCCCCATGCATAGGTGTGCAAAGATTTTGGCAAAATACAGCACCAATTGTAGAACATAAAAATGTACGAATAAAATGTAAAAGTCTGGTGCCTGTCAAACTGGGGATGCTCTCTAGGGGAGCACAGGCTGTTGTCACTGAAGTGCATGAAACGCAAAATGTTTTCATACCTTCTACGTGACATTGATTGGAGGTAAATGGGGGTAGAGCAGATGGGGCTACTGCTCCAGCAGGAGCGAATTGAGGGCTTCTTTATGATGCCCTCAGCATAGTAAGTGCCCAGAATTTCAGAAATTCTGGCACATCTAGCGGGGTCCATTGCTGCCTTGCCAAGTAGGAGTCTGGCTTCGCAGCACAATGCTGATGGGCATACAGATTTGATTGGGCCACGATGTGGCCCAACAAATCATCCCCCATAAACACCTGCAAAAACTGTGTGGCGGTAAATCCTGCAACATCAATATTGATGCCAGGATTTGCCGTGAAAGGAGGGATATCTGGCCTCTGGCGATGAGGCACTACCCACTCCTCAGCTGGAGCTGTGCGTCTCCTGCTGGCAGGTGGTGACCCAGGATCTGCATCAGAAACATCACTAGATACATCAGCCAGCATAGATAATGTATCTAGCGACGCCTCTGAGCAGTTAGCGGGGTCGAAATGAGGGTCTGAGTCTGACGCAGATGCCTCAGATTCTGACGCCAGGATGGCATATGCCTCCTCGGCGCTGTACACCCTCTCAGACATTATATATAATAGATTATAAAATTTTATAATTATTATATATATATAAGCGGATTTTGGTTCTTAGAAGAACCGTTGGGTTTCACAAGAAAATACAAATAAACACCTAAATCTCTCTAAATCCCTCTCTAAACCTGCCTCAATTCTTCTAAATCTCCCTAAAATCTCTCTAAATCTGCCTCAATTTTTCTAATCTCACTAAATCTCACTAAAATCTCTAACCTGTCAAATCTGATCTCTCTCTCTCGCTCACCAAAACACAAGTGAGGAGAGGGAGGGAGAATCACAGAGGTCAGAGCCAATATTTACAAAATATTGGCCTGACCTGACAAATTAGAAATTTTATTTTGATTTTTTCTAACTTCTGATTGGATGTTGCTAGCCTGCCTCTCTGATGAGGCAGGCTAGGAACATCCCACTCAGCCCCAAGATGACCCTGCCCTTAGAACCCTAACCCTACCCCTGACCCTGCCCTTAGAACCCTAACCCTACCTACCCCTACCCCTAACCCTACCCCTAACCCTAACCCTACCCCTAACCCTAACCCTACCCCTAACCCTAACCCTAACCCTAACCCTACCCCTAACCCTACCCCTAACCCTACCCCTACCCCTAACCCTAACCCTAACCCTCAGTTTATTTTATTTATTTTTCTTTTTTTACACTTTTTTTACACACTTTTTTTTACTTTTTTTTTACTTTTTTTTACACTTTTTTTTTCTCTGCTGGGTGCCTTGATCCCTCGAGGCACCCAGCAGAGCACCTGATCACTGAAGTGATCGATTTTGTACTGAGTGCCACGATACCTCGTGGCACTCAGTACTTCCTGCCGCTACCGGAAGTGATCGCTCGGGGGGAGCGATCACGGACGGACCGGCGGCAGGTAAGTATATTACAAGGATGCCTCGATGTCGAGGCATCCTTGTAATATGCTCAGAGCAGCTGGAAGCGATCCGATCGCTTCCAGCGCTCTGTAGAAGTGCCGGGCACCTCTCCGGTGCAACCGGATGTAGATCGCTCCCGGGGAGCGATCACATGGTGCCCCGGCACTTCTAACGGCCATTGCACGGATGCCTGGACTCCCAGGCATCCTGCAATGGCGTTTGAGCTGCTGGAAGCGATCCGATCGCTTCCAGCAGCTCAAAAACGGCAGGACGTACCATGTACGTCAGCGGGTCTAAGAGAGACCCGCTGCAATGACGTACATGGTACGTCCGCAGTCGGGAAGGGGTTAAAGGTTGCATTATTGAAGGCTACAGACAATTGCATTAGGGTTGTTAGCAAAAGCAAAAAAAGGGAAGAAACCTCTGTGGTCTCTATAGAAGGTGCCAAAATAGTAAAGAACGAAAAGATAGCATTCAAAAAATATAAAATAATCCAGAGGGAAAAAGATAGGCAAATCTATAAGATTAGGCAGAAAGAGGCAACGCCACTTAAAGAACTTTCGAAAGCACACGTGTAGGAGAAAATAGCCCAGTCAGTAAAAAAGGGGAACAAAACATTCTTTAGATACATATACAAGAAAAGAAAAGTAAAACAAGGGTTAGTTAGATTAAAACCAAAGGAAGGAAGGTATGTAGAAGAGGATAAAAGTCTAGCTGACCGCCTCGATAAATATTTTTATTCAGTCTTTACAGAAGAAAAGAAAAGAAAAGAAAGGGACCTCAGTTAGGAGAAAACACTAAAGAGACATTTACATATGAGTTTATAGAGGAGGAGGCTCTATTTCAGCTGTCTAAAGTAAAGACAAATAAGTCAATGGGGCCTGATGGGATTCACCCAAAGTTATTAAGAGTTCAGTGGTGTAATAGCAGAAAGAAAGGTTCTGATCTGCCGCCATATATGACGTTTCTATGTTTCTTTAATTGATCAGGTTCAAAGATAATCTGAAAAATTCGGATTTATTTGGAATTTTAAAAAAAAATAGAAAAAAAAGCCTAGCCTAGAATTAACTCTAGTGCTAATCGTATGACACAAAGAAACTGTAACCCTAACTCTATGCCTATCTCTAGCCTTTACTCAGGGGTCAGGGCCTAAAAAAATAAGTTTTGGAACTCACCATGATTCCCATCCCTCAATTATCAATTGCCAACTTACACGCAACAAAAGCATATATATTTTTTTTTTTTGAGAAAGGATTTTACCAGGAAGGATACATTGAAATTTATCTCGTTTTCAAGTATGTCCTGGGTGGTGAGTATGTACCGTTAGGTGTCTTGCCCAAGGACGCTTACTGGAGAGGTGCTCTATTCCTATTGATATTTATATATATATATATATATATAATGTACGTACGTGGAGTTTAGTAAAAATATATGATAAATCCTATATATTTTGTGACAACAAGGAAAAATATGATTGAAAACCTAAATACAAGCTTTATAGTCTGTGAGACCAATGGAAACTCAATTCTCTCTGCAAAAATAGTGCAGGAACTGCGTTCCCAGACATCCCCCCTCGACTTGACCCCTGCCTTAACCTAACTCTAGCCCTGGTCCTAATCATATGACACATAGAAACTGTAACACTAATCTTAGCCCTAACCTAACCCTAGCACCCTAACCATATTTTAAATGTATTATAGGTGAAAGTTCTGAATACCGGACATGGCTGAATATATTGGACTGTCTACAGTTGTAAGATATTGTTGCCATGTAGACATAAAGCTCTTAACCCTGGATGCCTTGTCTAAAAGAGTATTTAGCCAGTCTGTGTAAACTATGTGAGATAATGTGGCATGGAATATGCATAAAGAGATTGGACCTGGTTGGTTCCACTGGTGTCTTACCACCCACCGCTGCCATTATAGATAAAATTTCTAATATTACACAATTTTACATAAAACAAAGTTGCCATTAAATGTATTTTATTACAGAGTTCAGTTTTAAAACGTTACAGTTATAGGTATGAAATTCTTCACTCATAAAAAAATAATGATGCGCAGGGATTGTTATAACACAAAACATTTATGTAACATTGTATTTTTGGTCTGGAAGTAGTTTGGGGCAAGCAGATATTATGATTGTGTTAGTGTTATCAGCAGCAATAATACACCATTAGCAGTGTTAGGGCACAGAAGATCAGTTTTAATAAACCAGAATCTTGGAATTCTGAGATTGTTCTTTCCTTGCTCAAATATTACATACAGTATGTTGCACTTTGATATTACTATAGCCCTCTTCAAATATTTACTCTCACAAACATTTTGCTGCAAACAGTTTCTCCCATGCCAGGATGAGTAAATCGAGAGATCTGATCCACACGGTGTCTGCAACAATTGAGTTTGCCCACTTCTGTGTAATTGCTCATGTTTACAAACCTAATAAAAAGTTATTTTTTCCCCAAAGGATGTTATAAGAAGTAAAATAGCAATGTAACCAGTCCCATCCCTTTTTGCTTATGATTTCAGTTCTTCAAAAAGCTGGCATTGTGTAAGACATCTCTGCCGTGGCACAAACACTGCTATCACTTAACCCTGTCTTCTTTGATCTGAGCAGTAAAAGGATCTGAAAGGGCGAGTAGTTAACATTGTGTTGCTCTCGCAATCTCGTGTTATGTTAATATCATGTAGCGTCTGATAAACTATTGCTTAAAAAGGGACTTTGACAGCATAGTCTAATTTACATTTTTGTCAGAATTAAATTATTCAGGAAGGCATGTATAACTTGCTTAAATTATTTATCGCTTGGATACAATGCATTGGGCAAGCTCTTAATGGGAAAACATAAAATACGAGAGCAAACTGAATACTTAATCATCCTGAGTTAAACAAATCATTGTTCATTATTTAAAACTGACTGTTAACGTTAGAAAGTAACGTGGCATTATTAGCATTCAGCCGTAAAAAGAAAAAAAACTAAAAAAAAACTGTTATTTAAAGTGACTGTCAATATAAACTTTGCATTTGGATTTTTTAGACCAGTTTTTAAAGAACACATTTTACAACTGGATGGGATTACATTTTTTTTCATAACTTCCCATTCAGTGTTTAACATAGTTCTGGAAATAGTTACTCTCCTGCATAATAAGATGTTTGAAACTTTTAAAGGGTTAAAAAGGGATAGGGGAGTAATAGAGGGGTCGAACATTACCCTTTCTGAACCCTTAAACCTCCGCCTCCCATTTGAACCTTTTAGTCCAGGGGTCAACAACCTTGGCTCCCTGATGTTTTGGGAACTACATCTCCCAAGATGCTCAGTCACCCATTAGGCTGCCTGAGCCTGATGGCAAATGTAGTACCCAAAACATCAGGGAGCCAAGGTTGCTGACCCCTGCTTTAGTCCATGCATCTGAAACTCTGGCCCCTGCAGATGTTTCTGAACAACTCCCGTGATTCCCTGGCTATCTATTGCATTCAAAGCATTTTGGGTATTGTAGGCAATCAACATCTGGGGGGCAAGAGTTTTAGACCCCTGCTTTAATATTTTATAATATTACCTTAAAGCCAGTGCTGAGCAGCCTCAGCGCTCCTCTAGATGTAACATGCTGTGGCTTGCTGTAAGCTGCAACATGTCACGTGACTGCGGGTGGCGAGATGGACTCTCAAGTGGGTATTTTTTACTTTGGCTAAAAATGTATTTTTATTTCTAAGGCACTTAAAGGGTTATTGAAAGAGCACCGAAATTTGAGGGAAATCCGACGATTCCAATTCACTATTCACGGCAGGGTCCCTGAAGTACACCGAACGTGGAGCTCTTGAAGACCGCCGAAAAAACAGCTGAAAGCCACTGAAGACCGCTGAACACTGTCGAAGAGCGCCGAACTACAGAAAAAAAACCTCTGCTATTCTTTAAAAGGTGTTCACAACAATAAAAATCCATGAAAATGTGTGGAAATAATAAAAAAAAGGCCTTTAAGAAAAAAAAAAAGGTGAGGTACAGAATAAAATTTTTTTTTTTTAAAAAAAGAAATAAAAAATGTCACCTAAAACATAAAAAAAGCACCAAAAATTCTGAACTATAAATAAATAAAATAGATTTTTGTTGAAACTGAAAAGAATACACGGTTGAATAAAAAAAATAAATGAAAATGATACAATTATTTTACCTTGAATATGGGATTCTCCTATTTAAACCTCGAACTGAAACACCGAAAATCAGAGCATTTCACTGACACTTCGGTGCAGCTCGACGTTCTATGACTGGATTAACCATTACTCCTCTGTGGGAGGCAACAATGGAGTGGGACAATTTCACTGCCACCGAAGAGCGACAAATTGCGGCGAACTGCACCGTATTTCACTGTCATTTTGACAGTATTTGGTGAGTTGACAGTTTTCTAAATAGACGAATTGCCACGAAATTGCACCGTATGTCGAAATTCACCGTGCGGTGCAATTCGGTGGCAAGTTCGGCGCTTATTGAATAACCCTTTAAAAGTGTATAGCAGACCTGGGCATTGTGCGGCCCGCGGGCCGCATCCGGCCCTTTGGCTGCCTCAGTCCGGCCCGCATCCCTCTACACCTCTAATACTTGCTTTTGAAGGTGTTGTTCACTCGCACGCTGGCTGCGTGCGAGTGAGAGATGGATGCTCCGGCTCCGCTGACAAGTGGGGGTGGTCACATCACGTGGTGTGGTCGGTGACGTCATTTCAGTTCCTCCCCACTCTGCCGGGTCCGCCTCCTCCTACCATCAGCGTGTTGCAGGCTTGCTCCGGCTCAGGCAGGCACTGGCACACGTGACTAGGTTCGGGGACCTCACCACCACCACGTGCTTTTCTTCGTTGGGAGAGGCTGGCAGACAAGTGAGTGCAGCAGCCAGGTGCTCTGTGCTGTGCCTGGACTGGAGGCTGGTGGAATCATTCTGGAGAATCTGGATTCATTTTCCTCAGGCTCCAAGAATAAGGTGACAAGTCAGTAATAATTGAATCTGATCTCAATGAAAAGTAACCCCCCTCTCACCAGCAGTGTGCCATATACATAGGAGTGTGTCATAATACCAGTCTGCTAGCAGTGTGCCATATACATAGGAGTGTGTCATAATACAGTCTGCCAGCAGTGTGCCATATACATAGGAGTGTGTCATAATACCAGTCTGCTAGCAGTGTGCCATATACATAGGAGTGTGTCATAATACCAGTCTGCTAGCAGTGTGCCATATACATAGGAGTGTGTCATAATACCAGTCTGCTAGCAGTGTGCCATATACATAGGAGTGTGTCATAATACCAGTCTGCCAGCAGTGTGCCATATACATAGGAGTGTCATAATACCAGTCTGCCAGCAGTGTGCCATATACATAGGAGTGTGTCATAATACCAGTCTGCAGCAGTGTGCCATATACATAGGAGTGTCATAATACCAGTCTGCCAGCAGTGTGCATATACATAGGAGTGTGTCATAATACCAGTCTGCCAGCAGTGTGCCATATACATAGGTGTCATAATACCAGTCTGCCAGCAGTGTGCCATATACATAGAGTGTGTCATATACCAGTCTGCCAGCAGTGTGCCATATACAAAGGAGTGTCATAATACCAGTCTGCCAGCAGTGTGCCATATACATACCAGTGTGGCATGCATAGGAGTGTGCCATAATACCAGGCTGCCATGCATACCTCGTGCCATAATATATACGCATAATGTACTGTATATGCTACAAAAAAAAATATATAATTGCCGCCCAAGCCCAACACTAGAGTGTTCGTGTTTGGCTTGAAGAAAAGGTGGCAACCCTAGGCGTAAGCAGGGCTGGTGCTTCCAAAAGGCAGCCCAAAAGGCTGCCCTAGGGTGCCAGAGCAGGGGCGCAAAAATCACAGTCCCTGGCTTATGGCCGGGGTCTCGCATTTTTTAAATACTTACCTTGTGCCCAGTAAAGTGTTTGCGTTGGTCAGCTCGTTCCGCGCGGGACTCTGCTTTTGGTGCATCATGTTCCTTTACTAAAGATGGCCGTCGTGCATTGCAGGGAAAAGAGGAGATCCTTATTTTGAAGGTGACTTCTATTTGTTTTCAATTTACAGGTGTCAAGAGATTCTGATTTAGCGGTTAGTAGTCCTCAAAAATGTCAGCTCACATTAAAAAAAGAAAGATAGATACAGAATGTAGAGTTTTTAATAAGACATGGACTTTAAAGTATTTTTTTACTGAAGTAAAAGGTAAAGCCGTGTGCTTAGTTTGTGGAGTACAGATCGCCGTGTTTAAGGAATACAATTTGAGTCGCCACTACGTAACTAAACATGCAGAGAAATACAAAAATGTGAGTGATGCAGAGAGGGCGCGGGCATCTAATGCTTTGCTAACTAAGCTGCAAAACCAACAAGAACTTTTTACCAAGCTTCACACTTCCAGGGATGGAGCAGTCAAGACCAGTTATGTGATATCCCACAAAATCGCAAAATACAGCAAGTCATTTTCTGATGGGCAATTTATCAAAGAGTGTTTGGTGGACTCTGCAGCATTAATATGCCCAGAGAAAAAAGCGGTATTTGAGAACGTGCCCCTCTCCAGACGAACTGTAACAAGAAGGATCGAGGACATCGCTGGAAATCTGGAGCTTCAGCTGCAAAACAAAGTGGACAATTTTGATTTCTTCTCCTTGGCTTTGGATGAGAGCTGCGATGTCTGCGACACAGCCCAGTTACTCATCTTTGTACGGGGGATAACAAAGGACTTTAAGGTTATAGAGGAGCTGGCAGCAATGCGGTCAATGAAAGGGACAACAACAGGGAGTGATTTGTTCACAGAGGTAAATGCATGCTTGGACAAGCTGGGACTGAAATGGGACAAGCTGGCAGGTGTTACAACGGATGGTAGTCCAAATCTGACAGGGAAAAATGTCGGACTTTTAAAGCGGATGCAGGATAAAGTGACTGAAATGAACCCTGGACAGAAATTGGTATTTTTACATTGTATTATACATCAGGAGGTGTTGTGTAAGTCAGTGCTAAAAATTAACCATGTTATTGATGTTGTAACTAAAATAGTTAACTTCATCAGAGCAAGAGCATTGAATCACAGACAGTTTGTGGCACTTTTGGAGGAGCAGGAGTCTGAACATCGGGACATAGGCTACCACACTGCTGTCAGATGGCTCAGCCTGGGCAAAGTGCTTAAAAAAGTATGGGATCTGAGAGCAGAGATTCAAGAGTTCTGTGAGAAGAAAGAGAAAGTCATCCCAGAGCTCTCAGATGCAGACTGGATGGTAGATTTCGGATTTGCGGTTGATGTGACTGCGCTAATGAATGAACTAAATACCAAACTGCAATGCAAGGGCCTTTTTGTACATGAAATGTACAGCTTGGTGAAGGCTTTCATGAGAAAGTTGCAGTTTCTTTCAAGCCAAATGGAGGACAACATTCTCACCCACTTGCCAACACTAAAGGAATCCAGACCATCAGCTGTTCACCTACGCAGGTACTCATCCATGTTAGGAGCACTGCATGGTGAGTTTTCAAGGCGATTTCAAGACTTCAAAACCGTTGAGAGTGAAATGCACATGATTTCTTCTCCCTTTTCTTGCAGTGTGGATAATACACCCAGCGATGTTCAGCTCGAACTCATTGACCTGCAGTCTGATGCACTAATGGCAGAGCACTTTAAGTCCGTATCACTGCTGGATTTTTACTCCTCTCTCAAAGAGGAGAACTTTCAACACATGAGGATGCGAGCTCAGAAGATGTTAGTTCTCTTTGGATCTACCTACATATGTGAACAAACATTTTCAGTGATGAAGTTCAACAAATCCAGATACAGATCCTCTCTCACTGATGATCACCTGTCAGCTGTCCTTCGCATATCCACCTCAGATATTCAACCAGACTTCAGAGCACTTGTTCAAGCCCAAGACAGACTGGATTTTTCTCACTGAACAAGAAAAATGCACTGAAAACATCAAAAGCACTTATTGTTTTTTGTATAAAGTTAATTAATTGCTGTTTTTGACCATACTACAAAATAAACATTTTCAGTATTGTTTTTGTGAAGGTTAAATTTATGTTATGTTAAAAATAAAATTAAACAGTGATAATGATTGGTGTTTCTATTTTGTTACTGCTATATTTTACCTATTCCACAATTTCATAGCCCTATAGTTATAATAACATGTATTCAGCTAATTAAAACCATATAATTTACTGCTTTTTAAAAAGCGATAAAATTTATATTGAACAGACTTAAGTTCAGCCTATTGGTTCGGCCCTCCACTACCGTCCCAGTTTCTCATGTGGCCCCTTGGAAAAATTAATTGCCCACCCCTGGTGTATAGTGATCTCTTTGCTGAAGACTTACAGTACACACAGGTATAATGTCGGCTTTATATAACCTGATGGGAAAAATACTTACGTAGAAATTTATGGTAATTAAAATTGTTACGGATACTTTCTTTAGCTACTTAAAAGTAAATTGCACTTTTTATCATGTTTTTGCCCAAAGCTGTTTTAATGGCATTTTAAGTAGTTGTTCCAAAGTTTATGTATTGATAGGATAAGTGTTTTAACTGAATCTATATTTATAATTTAATCAGCAACTCAGTGGTCTAAGTAAAACAATTGAGCGTTATGACTTCATCAATAGGATATTGTGGTCTGCTAGTTCCTGCATTGGCACAACTTGTATTTCTACCGCTCTGATGGATTAAAGAATCCTAAATGAATCTCCATAATTTCACATTGTATTGATTAAAAGGTGCATTTCCAATACGCTTCCCAAAACAAGATTAAAGAGAGACTCAAGGCAAAAAAAATGTTTTTACTGAACTTTATTAAGATAATATTATGAAAAATATCGTTTTTATTGCTGTTTTTCAGGAAACTACAAAATAGTTTTATAACGGATATTTATTTATTCCGCTGACCCCCCCCCCCAGACTGATCCGCCCTGTGTGATCCAACCAACCTAATCTGAGGTTAACGCAAAACTGGAGATGGGAGATAAAAAATCTGTGCCTGCAGATTCTTTTTACCGTCACTGAATTACGATGAGCTGCGCCGAATTGCACCCTATACTGTTGTCAATTTTCCAGTATTTGGTTAACCCATAACTACTGTTTCTTTTTTGTGATAGCACTGCCTCGCTCCTTCTGTACAAAATATAGCCCACGAATGTGGTATCGCACAGGTAACTCAGGTACACCTAGTCACATCGTAGCTGTCAGGGTGGCAACCGGCATACGCAATGGTGAGACCTCCACGGCGAGACATGGCAAACCTTTCAGGCGAGGATACTCTAGAACCAGAGAGGTAAGGGTCAAAACTTTATTGTACAGTACAAAGACAAAGGTGAAGCAGGATCCAGACATGGTTAAGCTTAGCCAATGGTCACGACAGGAAATGGTCACGACAGGAAAGTGGAATCACAGCTGAGTTGATGATAATCTATCATAAGAGGTGTTGAGCTGGAGAGTAGTGGTTTGGTGAGATGTCTTCCTGGGGCTACTGCTCGTAGAGACAAGAGACGTATTCTCAATATTGTCAAACACGCAAAGCAGCAAGGGGAAGTAGACATTCTAGTCCATCTAGGGACAAATGACTTGGCTAGCAATGAGGTTTCTGAGATTAAGGAAGATTTTTGTGTTCTTGGAGGTGAAATACAGCAGATTGCGTCCACTGTGTCATTCTCTGAAGTTTTGCCTGTGCATAACATTCAGGATAGGCAGATGCGCAATAGGGAATTTAATTTGTGGCTTCGGGAGCAAGGATTTGGCTTTGTGTCCCATGATAGCTCTAATTGGAGCAGAAAGGAACTGTATAAAAAAGATGGTTTGCATCTTACTCATAGGGGAACATATGTTCTCAGTGAGAAGTTCAAAGGTTTCACAAAGGAATATTTAAACTAGGAGGGGGGGACAAAAGGGTAAAAAACAATCTGCCTGATTGTCCCCCAAAACTAAATCGGAGGGTGCGAGCAACATGCGGGGAAAAAAATGACAAGCTCAGAGTCGTGTCTATAAATGCTCGCAGTTTAGTCAATAAAATCAATGAACTGGAGGCAATGATGGCAGCTGAAAATGTAGATTTAGTGGCGGCTACTGAGACATGGTTCAGTGAGAAAAATAACTGGGACATAACAATACCGGGGTACTCTCTATATAGAAAAGACAGAGAAGGTAGGAAAGGAGGAGGAGGAGTGGCCCTGTATGTGAAAAATAACATAAAAACGAACCAAATAAAAGTGAGCGAGGTGAACATAGAGTCAGTTTGGGTTACGCTAACATTTGGCAATCATACAGTAGCTCGTGTAGGTGTGATCTATAGACCCCCTGGACAAGTAGAAGAGCTAGATAATCTGCTGTTGGAGGAAATAGCCAAAATGGCAATGAAGGGGGAAGTTATTATCATGGGGGACTTTAATCTTCCTGATGTGAACTGGAAAACCAAAACAGCTGGGTGCACCTGGAGTACAAATATTCTAAACTCCCTACTGGGATTATCTCTAACACAAGTAGTTAAGGATCCGACCCGTAAAGAGGCCATATTGGATTTAATACTCACAAATGGAGGTTTGGTATCGGACGTTGTTGTAGGTGAAAATTTGGGATCTAGTGATCACCAGTCAGTATGGTTTAATATAAGAACAGGGATGGAGCCTCACCGCACAAAAACAAAAGTTTTAGACTTTAAAAAAAAATATTTTTCTAAAATGAGATTTAAAGGGAGTCCAGGAGAAATGGGATTATTTAAAGGAAGCATTATTGAAGGCCACAGGCAATTGCATTCGGCTTGTTAGCAAAAACAAAAAAGGGAAGAAACCACTGTGGTACTCTGCAGAAGTGGCCCAAATAGGGAAGAACAAAAAGATAGCATTCAATAATTATAAAAAAACTCAGAGTGAAGAAGATAGGCAAACATATAAGATTAGGCAGAAAGAGGCAAAGCAATTTATAAGAGCTTCCAAAGCACACACAGAAGAGAAAATAGCTCAGTCAGTAAAAAAGGGGGACAAAATATTTTTTAGATACATAAACGAGAAAAGAAAAGTAAAACAAGGATTAGTTAGATTAAAAACAAAGGAAGGACGGTATGTAGAAGAGGATAAAAGTCTCGCTGACTGCCTCAATGAATATTTTTGTTCAGTCTTTGCAGAAGAAAAGGAAGGAAAGGGACGTCAGTTAGGAGGAAACACTAAAGAGACATTTACATATGAGTTTACAGAGGAGGAGGTTCTACAGCAGCTGTCTAAAGTAAAGACAAATAAGTCAATGGGGCCTGATGGGATCCACCCTAAATTATTAAAAGAGCTCAGTGATGTAATAGCAAAACCGTTAACAAGGATTGGTTAAATAAATCTGTTAACGGGAGTTGTCCCAGAAGACTGGAAATTAGCAAATGTTGTGCCCATTTACAAGAAGGGTAGTAGGGAGGAATCGGGGAACTATAGGCCAGTTAGTCTTACGTCAGTAGTGGGGAAATTAATGGAAACCATGTTAAAGGAAAGGATTGTTGAACATCTAAAAACACATAGATTACAGGATCAGAAACAACATGGGTTTACCTCAGGGAGATCATGCCAAACTAATCTTATTGATTTTTTTGATTGGGTAACAAAAATAATAGACAAAGGTGGTGCAGTAGACATTGCTTATTTAGATTTCAGTAAGGCTTTTGATACTGTTGATAGAAGGCTTATCAATAAATTGCAATCTTTGAGCTTGGATTCCAATATTGTTGAATGGATTAGGCAGTGGCAGAGTGACAGGCAACAGAGGGTTGTGGTAAATGGAGTTTATTCGGCGCAAGGTCTTGTTACCAGTGGGGTACCTCAGGGGTCAGTACTTGGACCCATTCTCTTTAATATTTTTATTAGTGATATTGCAGAAGGTATTAATGGTAAAGTATGTCTTTTTGCTGATGACACAAAGATTTGCAACAGGGTTGACGTTCCTGGAGGGATCAGCCAAATGACAAATGATTTAGGTAAACTAAAAAAATGGTCGGAGCTGTGGCAATTGAGTTTTAATGTGGATAAGTGCAAGATAATGCACCTGGGACGTAAAAACCCAAGGGCTGAATATAGAATATTTAATACAGTCCTAACCTCAACATCTGAGGAAAAGGATTTAGGGGTTATTATTTCAGAGGATCTAAGGGTAAGTAGTCAATGTAATAGAGCAGCAGGAAATGCTAGCAGAATGCTTGTTTGTGTAGGGAGAGGTATTAGCAGTAGGAAAAGGGAAGTGCTCATGCCACTGTACAGAGCACTGGTGAGACCTCACTTGGAGTACTGTGTGCAGTACTGGAGACCGTATCTCCAGAAGGATATAGACATCTTAGAGAGAGTTCAGAGAAGGGCTACTAAAATGGTGTACGGCTTGAAGGAGAAAAGTTACCAGGAAAGGCTTAATGATCTTAACACGTACAGCTTGGAAAAAAGACGAGACAGAGGAGATATGATAGAAACATTTAAATACGTAAAGGGAATCCACAAGGTAGAGGAAGGGAGTATATTTAAAAGGAAACAAAGTAGCAAAACAAGAGGACATAGTCTTAGATTAGAGGGGCAAATGTTTAAAAGTAACATCAGGAAGCATTATTTTACTGAGAGGGTGGTGGATACATGGAACAGTCTTCCAGTTGAAGTGGTAGAGGCCAAAACAGTGATTGAATTTAAGCAGGCATGGGATAGGCATAAGGCTATCCTAAACAAAAGATAAATCCAGGTTAAGTATCCATGTAATTGGGCAGACTAGATGGGCTGAAAGGTTCTTATCTGCCGACATTTTTCTATGTTTCTATGTTTCTATGATGCAGGGAAAACAAGACTGGATGCTTTGCAGGGAATATTAGGCTAGATACTTGCAGTATACAAGGCTAGATACTAGGAGGGCACAAGGCTGGATACTTGCAATGTACAAGGCTGGATAATTGCAGTATACAAGGCGGGATAATTGCAGGGCATAAAGCTGGATACTTGCAGTGTAAAAGGCAGGATACTTGCAGTATACAAGGCTGGATACTTGCAGTATACAAGGCTAGATACTTGCAGTATACAAGGCTAGATACTTGCAGTGTACAAGGCTAGATACTTGCAGTATACAAGGCTAGATACTTGCAGTGTACAAGGCTAGATACTTGCAGTGTACAAGGCTAGATACTTGCAGGGCACAAGGCTAGATACTTGCAGGGCACAAGGCTAGATACTTGCAGGGCACAATGCTAGATACTTGCAGTGTACAAAGCTAGATACTTGCAGTGTACAAGACTAGATACGTGCAGTATACAAAGCTAGATACTTGCAGTATACAAAGCTAGTTACTTGCAGGGCACAAGGCTAGATACTTGCAGGGCACAAGGCTAGATACTTGCAGGGCACAAGGCTAGATACTTGCAGTATACAAAGCTAGATACTTACAGTGTACAAAGCTAGATACTTGCAGTGTACAAAGCTAGATACTTGCAGTGTACAAGGCTGGATGATACTTGCAGGGAAGAAGGCAGGAGGTTTGCAGGGAACAAGGATCAGGAAAAGCAACAGCAGTGCTTACTCCAGACTGGAGACTCAGAACTAAGCCCTGCTAGGAGGGATCACCACCCTTAAATAGGGAATGGGACAGTGCTCAGACAGGTGAATGGAGACAAGGTAGGCTAGAGGGAATTTCTAGGCTGGCTGGATGGGCCAGGAGTGTAAGGGCAGGCCTGGATTGGCTCAAACATGGGGATTCCATGGGTCTCGAGGCTGGGGGCATGAGAGTAGCAAAATGAGCAATTAGCACGATCTTGCAACATATCTACTGTCACACCATCAATGCGTAAGTGGTGGAGTTCTAAGGCCCAGACCCCTACATATTACCTGTACCATTTATACTAGTAGAGGTAATATTAAGAAAATAATGAGATTTTCGAGTATTTTACAGAATTTACAGAATTTCTCCCAAACAGATCAATCAGTCGTTGAACTAGAGATACCCACTAGCGTCTGGTTTGTGACTTTTTTTCATCAATGGGTCAAGATAATCTTACATTCAGTGTGTCACTACAAAAGTAGCCCCAGTAGTAGGCCCCATTCACACTGAGCGACATGAAAATCGCTCGTTTTTCCGCGTGATTTTCATATACGTGACACTGAGCGGTAACATTGCGCAATATTGCCGCTATGCACGATATTGCGCGACACCATTGATGATCAAATCCCATCATTTGGCAAATTGCATGAAATAAGCAGAAAAAAAGGTCATGTACGAGCGACAAGCTACAGTGACGAGCTACAGGCGACATTGAGCTGTGACATGTGAACAGCTCCATTGAAATGCATTGGAGAAGCTACATAGAGCGAAAGATGTGCGACATCGCAGCAAAAACCGCACAATAAATTGCTTAGTGTGAATGGGGCCTTAGGTAACAGCATATAAACATCAGAGAGGTAGTGGGAGGACTTTTTAGTTGGGAACAAAGCTTTAAATAGATATCATGCATAGTGCTCTGATATTCTTTTGGGGTATTCAAACCTATAGAACTATTTTACCTTCTGCTATGCTATACTATGGTAATCTTTACTTCCATCGAGTTACGTTAAATGCTTTATAAATATCCACAAACACAGGCCCCTATTACATTCCTCGCGCATTTGGTTTTGGTGCGCAAATGCGCATTTGCGCGTGGGGCAAAACCCTTTGCGCTGAACGTCGTATTACAACGTTCGCGCAAATGATGCGCGTTATCGTTTAACGCGGATGGACCTGCGCGAGCGTGATGAACTGTGCGCGTCCTATACTTAACATTGTGAGCGCAAATTCATTCGTACCCAAACAATACAATTGTGGATTTGTGCGTGTTTTTTTTATTGCTGCAGCATATATACTCAGATTTACTTTGACAGGCGCAAAAACGTAAGTGAGTCATTTAAGGTAAATTGATGTCAATTAAGGTTCTTAATTCTGATTGGCTGAATCCGGTGAAAAAAACAGTCCACACACTGATTTATGTGCGCTACGTTACTTAGCGTTAAAATACTCTTCGTTTTGCGCGTCGTTTTTACGCACGTTATTTTCGGACGGATGAGAAAATGAGTTCGGATCGGAATACCACCGTTAATTTTTGCGCGATTACGCCGGACGATGCGCACAAAAAAATTTGCGCTATGCGAACGAAATTGCGCGAACAATGTAATAGGGGGCCTCAGTGTTTAACAAAACACATTTATTTACCCCAAACATATCCATTGAATTAGAAATTACAATTGCAAGTATCTATAAACCACCAGCAAATTCTGTAATGTGTACAATGGGTGGGACAAAGCAAGAAAACCATTTATACAAGTTAGGCTCACTGAAAAAAATGGAGAAGAGGACCTGGCTCAAGAGCTTACAGTCTAAGGCTAGGGTCAGATGAGCGCATTTTGTACGGACTGTGCGTCCGTGCAGTACGGACGTACTTACTGACTGACTACAAGGTAGTGGCCACACAGTCCGTTTTTTTCACTGACGTATTTTTTGACGGATGTAGCAGGGAAAATAAATTACAATGTAAAAAACTTTCTTTCCTTCAAAAATGCTGGACGTATAAATGCAGTCCGTCTGACCACGCTCCATCACTCACACACAAAGCTATGTGGACGTTGTGGACGTGGCGCACTCCGCACGTCCGTTCTAGCAGTATTACGTTCTTGCCTAACCTGCGTCCATTTGCAGCGTCCGTCAGCCTCCGCACTTCTGTGCGGACGTACTTCGTGTGTGGGGCTCCATTTAACACAATTGTATGCTATCACGGACGTACTTATGTGCGGCAACACGGACGTTAACACTGCGTTCGTCTGACCCCAGCCTAAGAGATCGGTCATGTATTATCTTGATGTCAGACACATTGAAAGAGAGGGTTAGTGTATGTATGTTCAGCTTTTTTATACCTTTCTTAATAAAAATAAAGGAAAATAACCAGTTTTATGTTTGTTTGGCATATGTTTGCTTGCAATTGTATGGTGGTGCAGGGGTTAAGAATATACCAGTGTGGTGCAAGAAATAGAATTACAGAAAGCAAATGTATTTAAGCTGTTTGTGTTTTACAACATAACTGAACATTTAAGAATACTGGCTGCAAGTTAATTGCCACACTGTTAAACCCTAAATCAATAATGAGAAACATACTGGTAGGTCATAAAAACGAGATCGTTAAAGCAAAGTACAGAGTCAGTAGGAGCCCAACAGAACACTAATTTTCTTTTATTTTAAAATGAATGTATGAAAATAGTTGGGAAACACAAAGGAAATAAACAGCAGTAATTTACAAAGTCAAGATCATCTCAATCTCAAAGGTAAAATATAACAAGGTACAAGCAGTGCTGATTAACCTTCTAGCCAAACTTTTAAAGGCTCATCTCTCTCTGTCATATATATATATATATTTATAATTGTAGAAGCCATTTGCACATCACAGCAATTTAAAGAACTGCATCTCATAGCTCCTGTGCTACATTCCCCATATGCAGCAAGGAACTCTGGGTAGAACATGCAAATTACATCTGTCTCACTTTCTGCATCCTGGGTCTGTTTAAACACAGAACCCTTAAATCAATGCCATACCATACTAGATGACTTTTTTTTTTAGCAGAGATCAGGTTTATGCAACTGCACTAATAGGACAGCGCTGTTTCGGGTTTATTGGACCCTCGTCAGCTAGCAGCTAGGCATGGACTACGTCAACTAGGTCAAGAGATCTTAGGCCCATAAAACAACAGTGATAAGATCATGACAACTTGAAAAGAAAAACAGACAAAAAAATTGTGATGAAAAATGTGGAAGAAGATTTATTTATTTATTATTATTTTTTTAAATATAACTTTTATTAAGTTCTCAGGAAAAAACACAAAATAATTAGGGATATAAAAAAGAAGAAGGGGGAGGGGCAACAAAAAACATATGGAGCAGAAACAATATTTGCAACCATGTCACAAACAATAATTATTGTCAGGGTATAAAGAGTAACAAGGCACAGAAACCAGAGTAACAGGAACCTCAGATCTTCACAGTGTAAATGTCCCATATAGACCAATGACCAATAGACCAATGATCTTTCCCAAACCCAGGCAAACCCATTATGATTTCTTTATTTTAAAATCGAGTTAAATTAATTACCTATCGACTTTAAATTTTAAAGAACAAATAACGGGCGCTTTCACGATAAAACGAGAATCCTTTAGATTGTAAGCTCCTTAGTTAGCAGGGGCTCTCTATGTACTAACCTATTGTAACTTATTGTAAACCTTGCAACACGCTTCGGAATGGGTTGGCAAAATAAAATTCAAGGAGCCCTCTCAAGTTGGGAGTTCAGCATCTTTCACACAAAGACACAAGGACCTACAGTGTTTGTCATGTAGGACAGGACTATACAAAACATTCTGGAAGACACATGTATCAGTAGTTTTCCAGATTGAATAAAATTTTTATTGTTTTCTATAAATATTAATGTAATGTATGAGAATGGATTGTCTAGTATGGGGTTTGCAGTGATAGGGTTTGCCAGATCAGCCACGCTTTCCTAGATGCATACAGTATTATTATTTCATGCAGAGTGGAGGACAGGGAAACGTGCTGCCCTGCAACATGTATAATTCATATGCTGCAAGAAGGAAATCAAGTCAGGTCACCTGGCATTCCCTTTTTTGATTCCTTACCTGCAGCATATGGATTCTCCATGCTGCGGGTGGCATTTTTCATGCACTGCCCATCAGCATGAATACATTATATGTGTCTAGGAAAACATGGCCAGTCCGGCAACCCTAGCCAGTGATGGAAAGCAAGTCATGATAGATGAACACCCTCCACACACTATTTTACAGATGCTATCACAGTATAATTCATGTGTCCAGTGATGTCATAATACATCACTTTTATCAGCTACAGCCATTTCCTTCATGTATAAATTTCTATAAAATCTTTTATCATTTAATTATATAGTGAAAATCCATCAATAACTGCATCATACCTTTATCGCTTATAAAGTCACCATGAAAGTGCTTTTGCTATCATTGATCTTCACACTTATCTACTAACATCCCTCTGTTTACTTCTGAATTCATGAAAATGAAAGATTCTGTAACTGATATCATAGAAATACTGTATGTGTCCAATTATGTCATAATAAATCTTCAATATCAGATACAGATATCAGAATAATGATTGTACAATGATAACTTATGTCATTACCTAATACACTTCACACCAGTAATGGATTGCAATGTGCATGGACATTTACTTTGATTTTAACCACATAGTGACCAGGCAGTTTTACCACTGTCTGTCCGAAAGTGCCCGCTGCTCTTTTTACATTTCTGCGCTGTTTGTGTTTAGGTCTAAGTTTCCTCTTACTCGTTTATGGAACACACACATATTATATACCGTTTATCACACCATTAAAAATACTTTCTAAAGATAGTATTATTTTCATCATATTGTATAATTTACTTTTTTTTAAAAAAGTATGAAATACGATGAAATTTTTTAAAAAAAAAAATCTTTTTTGAACCTTGACCCCCAAATCTATAACCATCAAAAAAGACCCCAGCTAAATAGTTTAGAAATGCTGTCCTGAGTTTAGAAATACCCAATGATTACCTTTTTTTGTCCTTTTTAACTTTTTCACTACTGAGCCATTTCACCTGTGTGCTGAGCTTATTTTGACCATTTTGCGCTCTTCATGTTTAAAAGCAATTTGAAGTCCTTTTTTTATTATACGACCCACGTTTCTTTTTTTTATAATTGTTACATTTTTTACTTTATTTTTTTCACCAAACATGATCATGCTTGGTATCATTTTAAAAGCCATTCTCTAGCTGCCACAGATCCATAGGATCCCCCTATCTATACCACAATGCAACTAGGGTTAATTGCCCAACAGACGTCATCGAGCACATGTGCGGAAATGTCACTGGGTGTGGGAAGGCCCCGGAGGCTTGGTTGACATCCAAGATGTCAGCCACCTCTAGGATAAGTCCGCAGTTCGGCGCCGATTGGGAGTTAAAGAGAGGCATCACTGGAAAGGTCATACTGTGACTTTTCCAGTGATGCCTCGCTTTTTTTAAATTCATTGCTGATCGGGAGGGAAAAGGCTCCAAAGGACTCCCCTCCTTTCAGGCATTTCAGGGGAGGGGGCCTGAAACTGACGTCATAGCGCCCTGCAAAGATGTCAGTGAGACGGCCGGGGTCCATAAAACTGGACATCAAAGAAGTCAGACTACTGCAGGACCCCGGCCGGTGTATGTTTTCCTCCTTAGCGTCCCCATTTTAGCAGGCAGATCGTAATACTGCCCTATATCGGTTTTATGGACTTAAGTACTCAGGCAAGAAACACTCTATGAGACCTATGGAATGAGTCCCGGTTATGCTGAAATTGATATATATATATATATATATATCTCAAGCAGCACTCTCGGGTTTCACCATATATATCAATTTTATTGGATCAACATTTCAGTTTGTTAACCACAAACTTTCATCAGGATCTGTGGATAACAAACTGAAACGTTGATCCAATAAAATTGATATATACGGTGAGACCCGAGAGTGCCGCTTGTTTCCGGATATATCAATAGCCTAGCGCAGCACCGGGCAAGGACTTTGGAGAGATCCTGGAATGCCAGATTTGAACGAAATATATATATATATATATATATATATATATCCCCCACTCAGGGTTTGAAAATGATACTTCAATGCTGCGTCTGCCGAATGTGTACAAGAGACAGGATAGAGTGCACTGACAAAGTCTTCTTAATATAACATAAATATTTATTATAAAATGTCAGCTTTCAAAACCGATATTTAAGTTATATCCAGCAGACTATGTCAGCGTGCTTTATTTTGAAGTATTATTATATATATAGTTTAAAGAAGTATATCTATTTTTAGATCCCAATCTATCCACATTCCATTCCAGGATTTCCTAACATTGAAGAATTTGTATCTAATAGTGATCTCTTAATAATCTTTCCATGCCTATACCTGGGGCCACATTACATTCTTGACGTTAACGTTCACTTGTGTGAGCATTAACGTTAGCTGCAGTGTTTACAGCATATTACGATCCAAACGCAAACGGTTAAGTAACTCGTTTGCGTTTGGTACCTTGCGCTTTCAGCGCGAGTTTACTGTACTTTGTGCTCCCTATGCTTAACATGGGGAGCGCAAAGTGTTAATCAGTATTAGGATTACAATTTACTAGGGCTGATTAACGTCTGGCTGTGGTTAGCAGAAAGTTAACCAGAAACAGGACTTAGTGTTAACGGATTCCGCGTCCGAAGAATCCGTTAACAGCAGCCTAAAAAAACAAAAAACAAGTCAGATACTCACGTCCTGTCCCGTGGCTCCGACCGCGGCTCCGACCGCCTCCTCCATCTGGCGGGAGCAGGCAAAGAGTGGGGGAAAAAGTCGCCCCAGTCTCTCCCTGCATATCACTACGCCGACCGGCTGGATCTCGCGAGTCCTATGGACTCCATCGAGTGGATGCTCGCGGCTGAGCTCAGCACTGCCGCAAGCATCCCATCCCGTAGCGCGCGGTAACAATGCAGGCAGCATTTTTTTCGCCTGCATTGTAATCTAACGTTAAAACGTGGGCGCAAGGGGGAAAACTGCAGGCATAGTATTTCCTCCTTTGCGCCCGCGTTTTAACACTAGGATCGTAATGTAGCCCCTGATCTTTCAAAATATGCCGTTGTGCTATTGATATCATAGTAAAACCTTTGTGTCATTTATCATTCGTTGTTCTCATTACAGAGCATATGTATTTATTGCTCATTTCACAAAAAGCATTTAATTCTTTTAATGATCCAATAACACATCACATTTAACCCTGATTGCGCAATAAAAGTTCTGTTTATATTTTTGAACTCACATTAAACCTCCATTATGTAATTGCAAATTTAATGATCACATAACACACTTCCCAAGTATCACTGATTGCTTAATAAAAGCGATGTTTCTGACTCAAAAAAACCTCCTTATCTATTGTTTTATCAGAAAAAAAGTAATTTAGCTGTCACTCACTATTCATAAATCCTCTAATGTACTGTATACTGATATTGGAAATACTATCTATGCCTAGGGTTTTAAGTTTGTGTTTTGCATTGAACCATTCACTACCAAAAACATGTATACTCAACTCTGAAAATTAGTATTTAATTACCTCATTTGCTCACCTTTCACAATTAGTGTGCTCCCTGTTGAGAAATTACATTTTCCGTGATATCTCACTCTGTCACCCTGCATTACTGTACACAAGCTACAAGGAGCAGCCCCCACCTCCACTGTAACAAAAAAAATCAACAAACGTTACTGCTGCATTACAACATCCAAGGAGAGGGCAGAATACAGGGAGAGCTCTGGGGTCACTCACTATTGTAAGATTCAGGGGGTATTAGAATTATGATCCACATATGTGTATATAATAATCTTTTTAACATTTTTAAAGTAGCAACTGGCTAGCAAGTGCTGATAGCCGTCACGTATTGCTGCAGAATCTAATACATTTGTAATCGTTGCCCCTTATCATGGTCCCATATTCGTTAATTTCTTCCGTGTGGCTGATCAAGTTAGTGTTATTAACCTCCCTGGCGGTCTAATTTTTTCAAACTTTTGTGTCTAAAAGCATCTCAATTTTTGTTTTAAAGGAAACGTGTTTTTGTACATAGTTAGCCTGTAATAATAAGGAATCACGCACTGAAATCCGTGAAATCAAGAGTCCTTACTGGTAAACACTAACACAAGGATTAACCATCCGAAAATGAATGAACAAGTTTAATACTGATACGAGGAATCAGAAAACATATTTAACTTTCGAATAGAACTCCTTGGAATGGCTTTGTCCCCTTATGGGCACCTCACTGGTATTTGTGTAGTATTTAGATCTCGGCTAAATTAAACTTACTGTTGATGGGGCATTGTGTTAACCTCTTCACTACCATTGTGATTTTCCAAAAAAACCATTGTCAGAAACCAGTGTTTTTTTGTAAACTCATCTTTAATTAATTATACAGTAAGAAATATTTGTGCAGATTCCCACAGAATTTCTTAATGTAAATAACCTATTTGGCCAGTAGATGGTGCCATCTGCTGTCAAATTGAGTTACAGCCATTACAGCTGCAGCGTGAATTTTTTCCCCCGTCTCGGCTGCTGAAAACCCGATGTCAGAGCATTCATCAGCTGATATTAAACGGTTTTAGCTCTTTGGCCATTATTCCCACAGGGCTAAAACTTTGGGGGCACCTTCTGCTGCTCAAAAGCAAACAAAATTCATTTGCAGCAAACAAATTTCATTTGCTTTTGGGCTGAAGATCTACAGACCGAGATATCTCGATATCGGAGAAGCGGATGGTGCCTTTGAGCCCGAGATATCTTGATATTGGTAGTGAAGGGGTTAATTAACTCAGGCCTCAAAATTTCCACTCGCCACTAGCATTTGGCGAGTGGAAATTAAGTGAGGGCGAGCACACGCAGGCAGCACAACAAATCATTTTGTGCAGCATATTCCAGCGGTGCCACCGTGCAGTCCCCCCTTCCACGGTGGCAGGGATCAGGTGCCTAACCTGACCCAGCTCGTCTGTCACTGGCAGGGGGGTGGAGAGGAGCTTCCCTGCCTCCTCGCTCTGCTCACACTGGAGTCTGATGACTGGGTATACATGTATCTGGAGTCTGATGTCTGGGTATTAATTTTATTTTTGTAACTTTATTCTACATAAATCATTTAACAGTGTAATTTCATAAGATAATTTAAGGGTGTGTGTTTAGGGGCAGAGTTAAGGGCTGGGTAGGGGTTAAGTGGAGCAACTGGTGGCGAGTAACTTTTATGGCCTGGTTAGTAGCTTGGGACTTGAAATTTTGAGCCGTGCTATAAAGGATGCATTTACAAGGGGAGGCTAAAATGCTCATATCTTTGTTAATTTGAGAGAAGGATGATCTTATTTCATTCCTACACACTACTATCGCTAATATACCCAATCAAAATGCAAGATGCTATTAATACCATTGTGAATGATTTAACTGCATGCCATTTCTGTTTAACCTCTTCACTGCCAAGATCAACTGTACTCAACCTACGAGGCTCCTCCTGGTTTCGCAGTATCGAGTTTAGTTGATATGGTGCTCCACAGTAACAATGCAAAATAATAATAAAAAATTGAAAATGAATGTAATTTGCACTTGGGTTCCAGAACATGCTCCTAAGGTTTTAGCGCTGTGAACATAATGCCCGTGGTGCTAATCCTTTTAAAAATCTGCTGTGCTAAGTGACATCTCCCCAGCTAATCCTGCATGGAGCCGAGAACTGCAGTAACTCCAGTTAGCCAGCAGATGGCCTGCTGCCTGCCAATTAGGTTAGTACAGTAAGGGATACATTGGAAATATCCCCAACTATTTCATACTGTATAATTAATTATAAACGATTTTCAGGAAAAACACTGATTCCTGACAGTGGTTTTTAGGAAAATCCCTTGGTACCGATGGGGTTAATTGGTAAAGAATATTTTAACTTACCTGATGTCCTCAAAAGCTAGGTTTCCATATTTACTAAGTTCTTACCTACGATTATTAAGTATTAAGCCAGATGGAGAGCAATTAACATGTAATCTGGATGATAAATACACAAAGATTTAATTTACAGAGAAAACAAAAATTCATCACAAATTATGTTTTCCATACATCTCCTCAATATCCTTGGTATGAAGAAAAGCTTCATTAATGTTTCCACATTGCGAACGCAACTGTTCTCAGAGAATTAGTCATTTTGTGAATGACAATAATAAGGATACATCATTCTTACAAAAGAATTCTACAGGTTTTCACAGCATATCATTTATTGGCAGTCACAAAAAGCACCTGGTAGGATTAAATAAGACTGACCAGATGGAATACCAAGATGCCTACACAAAACTGGCAAGGAATGTGACAAAACTGGCATGCCGAAGGCAGTATGGTCAGACCCCGGCTTCTGGTTTAATTCCAAACCTGATGAATATGAACATAGCAATCATTTATTTTAACAAAACTCTGTTTAGTGATATTCTTTTTCATTTGAGCCCAGTTTGCACAGATGTCTGAGCCCATTGATTTTTTTGTATTCTGATGATTCTAATGAACAGAACGTTATTTTCTTTAATTATGTGCATGCTGACATTGTATTAGTGGAAGGCCTACAAATGTCTTTGGGCATAGTTAAATTCATCTCATATTTTAGATGTTCTCTCATTCCATCACATAGCGAGCTCACAGTGTTCATTATATTGCAGGTATTAGAGCAGGGAGAGCAAACTCCGACCCCCCCCAGATGTTGATGGCCTACAGTTCCCAGAATTCTTTAAATACAACAGATGGCCAGAGAATCATGGAAGTTATGATTCAGAAACAACTGGGGGCCGAGTTTGAGATCCCTGCTTTTGAGAGATCTCAGGCATGGATTATAATACCGGCTGGGTGGAGTAGAGGTAACATCACTGCTCTGCATGGAGAGAGCCTGTGGAGACATGGGTTTGATCCCAGTGAGCAACCTCTCCAGTAAGTGTCCTTGGCAAGACACCTAACGGTACCTACTCGCCACCCAGGACATACTTGAAAATGAGAGAAATCTCAATGTATCCTTCCTGGTAAAATTCTTTCTAAAAAAAAAATGATAACGGGCTGTTTAAGATAAGAGTGGAAAAGTTTGAGACTCAGTGTGAAATTCAATATTACAAGATTTTGGAAACTTCTTAAAGTCTCCTCTTTCTCACCTCCATTGTGTCTCTGACCCATTCCTCTCAATCACATGGTAAATATCTTTCCTCTATTGCAGGGATGGGCAATTACGGCCCGCCAGATGTTTTGAAACTACATTTCCCTTGAGGCTCTACAAACCTAATGAGCAGCCGAGCATCACAGGAAATGTCGTTTCAAAACATCTGGAGGGCCGTAATTGCCCACCCCTGCTCTATTGTATCTATGCCCCACTCTTTACCCCTATTGTGTCTCTCCACTATTATTCTAACACACCATTTCACCTCCATCCCATTCATCACATCCCAATGTACCGGTTAGAGAAGTCCTAAACGTTAAGGTTGCACAGGACCTATTTTGGGCATCAGCCGGGAGTACAAGCTCTGTGAGCCTCTGTTGCCTACCCTATCCGTGTAATCGACAGAGATTCTCTGGTGGTCCTTATGGTCACAATGAGTCATCTATGTTCAGGGGTGGACTGACTATTTATGTTAAAGTCACTTTTATGTTCTCACAGATAGTTCTTCCTATTCTTGTGGTGTCTTGCATGGCAAGAAGTGACATTTGCAGTGTTTCTAGCTTGTTTGGAAGGTATCTGTCAGTTTTTTTCCCTCATATTCAGTTTTTATTGCTCTAGGGTCCTATTGATTAGCAGCAATGAGCGTTTGGTTTTGCTTTCTCTATAACCCTTCAGGTGGTGTATACCAGAATATTTAAAAAAAAAAATTTTAAGAAAGTATTTTACCAGGAAAGATACATTGATTTCTCTCGTTTTCAAGTATGTCCTGGGTAGCGAGTTTGCACCGTTAGGTGTCTTACCCAAGGACACTGCTCTTGTGTGGGTTATAAGTACTGGTATATGTCACTTTCTCTTCTCTGCTCTGCCTTTGGGGTCTTCTGCCCCTGTACTCAGAGTGCTGTCCTCATTATCCGCTGATGGGTAGAAAGTAGATGTTGCATGGGTGTCCCTCACTTTTCTTGCAGGAGAAAGAACGGTATGAACATTTAGTAAAGTATTCTGTTGCTTTGCTAAGGGGCTGGTGTCGCGGTTGAGCGTCAGCACTTTTGAGTTATCGATTTGGTAATTTTTTTGACTGCATGTTTTTTGTGTACTTTTGACTTTTTTGTGTTTCTTTACAAACATGTTGGAGACCCATTGGTTTCCCCTCTATTTTATTTGCTTTTGGGCCTGCCATACTAGGCGTATTTTATTTGTTGGGGTAAGGCCGTGGTCATACGAGCGCACACGAGCACGGAGGGAACATCTGGGAGAACGGGCATTCTCTCCACTCAGACGCCTATGTGGCCACCACGCTGTGCGAACGTTAGTGCACTCAGCCCTAGAAAGTGCGAGCCTCCTATGGAGGGCCGCGCTTTGTAGGCCCGTTGAGCGCCGTCAGAGCTTTTTGACAAGGAGGGTTTCAGCACATCCGGTGTAACATGCGGAACTATTACACACAATATACCATGTGGCCCTCCCAGTTGAGCCGTTAGAAAGCTGCGACGGACACAGGGAGGAGAGGGTCACACGGATGCACTAAGTGTGCTCATGTGACCGCAGTCTTAACTGTGACTCTGTATTACCGCATGTAGCTATTAGAAACGTCTGACTTATAGTGATGCCTAGAAAATAGAAACAATACAGCATATAACACAATATAGAAAAAACTAATAATTGGAGGTATTTTTTGGAAACTCTGTATTTCATGAAGTTAGGACCCACCTTAGAGACTGACTTGATGTGGCAACTGCAATGGCATTTTAGTAGACCAAAAATCTCTTTTTTTTTTGTAGGTTTATGGGATTTTGAGAGAGGGTGATACTGCAGTCTGTTAAGGCTGGTGTCAGACGAGCGCATTTTGTACAGACTGTGCGCCCGTGCAGTACAGACGCACATTCTGACGGATGTAGCAGGGAAAATAAAATTAAATATGAAAAACATTTTGTACGTCAAAAATGCTGGCCGCACAAATGCAGTCCATCAGACCTCGTTCAACTCTCACACACAAAGCTATGCGGACGTTGCGGACGCAGCGCACTCCACATGTCCGTTCTAGCTTTTTTACGTTCTTGCCTAACTTGCGTCTGTTTGCCGCGTGCTTTGGGCGCCCGCAATTCGGTGCGGACGCACTTCATGTGGGGGGCTCCATTGGTGATTATTCTACGCTGCGACGGATGTTATTATGTGCGCAAAACCAGACGTTCACACTGCGCTCGTCTGACACCAGCCTTATTGGAAACTTTGTCATGATGTTGAGCCACATATTGCGTCAATACGTTGCCTTTAAAAGTGCCTAATCCTTAGAAGCTAAGGGACTTTTTTTAATATGTCACGCCGTTATTTGAAATGATTATCCTGTTGATCTTCAGAAGGACTTTTCCATATTTTTTTTTTGTGGGAGTTTTTTATGTAATTATATCTCCTCTTTAAAGCCGATGTCCATGGCTAAGCGAGTGCAGCTTGTTTATACTTCCTTTTGTTCCTTTTATTGCTTGTCTCTTGCACTTTCTCCAATTCCATAATATACTTCTTTAATAAGGTGAATATTGTGTTACCCAAGACAGTCTAAGTAAGGAATAGCTATTGAAAATGCAGGACAATGGAAAATAAAGACGAGTCCCCAAACAAGTACTTTTTTCAACATACAAAAATTCCTGTTTCTTTACACAGTAATGCACGATGTATGGAAAATGACTCTTGATTGTATAAGTCCCTCTAGTGGCTTCAGACATTTGCACAGCCTTAGCATATACTGTGTGAAAACATCGATGTACATCTCTTTTTCTGGCATTCTGTTAACAAACTTTTTCCTTAAACGTTGCCAATTACTTTATTAAGCTAATGGCATAAATATATATATCTTTATAAAATGCCCATTTGAAATTTTCTCAAACAGTATTTTCTTGTTGATATAAAGTACCTGCACGTACGCTTGAAATATTTATCTTTCCCCATCTTTCCCCTGAACCAAAAGCAATCTCTCCCTCTGTTTCCTGCAAGAAATGTTTTCTTCAATCAACACATTTTTTGCCATATTGCTACTGCTGCTAGTTTATTTTTTATATTTTTTCTTCCCTCTTTTTTGACCGTTTAACCCCTTAGGGACCAGGCGGTTTTACGCAAATCCGTCCTTTAGTGCCCGCTGCTGTTTATACGTTTCTGCGCTGTTAGTGTTTAGGTCAAATTTTCCTCTTACTCGTTTATGCAACCCACACGTATTATACACCGTTTTTCCTGCCATTAAATGGACTTTCTAAAAATACCATTATTTCCATCATATAATTTACTATAAAAAAAATATGAAATATGATGAAAAAAAATGGTAAAAACACACTTTTTCATAATTTAAATTCCCAAAATCTACAACCACCAAAAAAGACCCCGGCTAAATAGTTTCAAAATTTTGTCCCGAGAATAGAAATACCCAATTTTTACATGTTTTTGCTTTTTAACCCCTTCACTGCTGAGCCAGTTCACCTATGTGCGCTGAACTCATTCTGACCGTTTTATGCTCATTATTTTTAGATGACAGCCTATTTAACTAAACCCCCAGACAAAAAAAAATAAATATATTATTTATTATTATTTAAATTATTTTATTTTTGCACCTGGTCGTTTCCAGCGTTGATTTACGCACGTTAACTTTTAACGTTTGGTGCACAAATTCACGCGTTGCGCGAGCGTTTTAATGCAAAGATTGTAATAGGGCCCATAGTCTGATAGCAGAGACCATCTGTGTAAGAACCTCAAAAAATCTGGAGGGAGATATTACGCACATATTCTTACTGCAGAGTCATAAACACTTACAGATTAGCAAGCTCAGTAAAATTATATATATACATAAATATATGTATATATATTTATTACACACACTTACCCTACATGAAATGTGTATTGAGGACATTCAGTAATGTAAGCGTTGTACTAATAGTGATGAGCCGAACACCCCCCCCCCGAGTTCGGTTTGAGCCCGAACACGAACTTCCCATTTGTTCGGGTCCGAACCCGAACCCAAACTCAAACCCAATGCAAGTCAATGGGGCTGAAAATTCGGTTTTTAGAGTGCCCTCCAAGAGGGCATATATGCTACATATTTGCCATAAAAGGTGTATGGGGGTCCAGGTAGTGCCCTGGGGGACAGGAATCGAGGACAAAAAGTAAAAAAAAAACGTTTTAAAAGGGACAGTGAATTTTCCATGAAATAAGGGTTAAAAATAAAAACGAAAAATTCCTTCAAATATCGTGCCTAGGAGGTCCCCATAACCTGCCCGTGAAGTGGCGGATTTCTAGGATGTATAGAAACACTTATGAAACGTCATTTTTTTGTTGTTATGACTGTAAATGCTTTTCCTTTAATCTATCCATAAACAACTGCTTGGGGCGGCAGTCTGTATGAAAAGAGGAGACATTTTCGGACACGCAGAAAACGTTTACTGATTTTTTTGGCTAAATTATTGTGAAATATATGCAGGCTTTGGATGAAAGTAACAATAGGTGCTTTAAAATTGGTCCTTTAGCGTCCCCAACAGTGCCGTCACACCGTAACCCCTCTGAGGATATGAATCTGATACAGGTGTCAGTGGCAGTGCACCCAAATATTGTGCTTTTGGTGCCAGGCCTGCAAGTACTATCATACAGTAACCCCTCTGTGGTATTGTGGAAGAATGCAGGGGTGGACCATGTGGTCCTATATTGAAAAGATATGATTCTGGTCAAGGCGTCAGTGCACCCAGATATTGTGCCTTTAATGCCAGGCCAGCAAGTATCATCATACAGTAACCCCTCTGTGGTATTGTGGAAGAGTGCAGGGTTGGACCCTGCGGTTCAAAAAATTCAATTGATATAAATCTGGCACAGGCGTCAGTGCAGCCAAATATTGTGCCTTTCATGGCAGCAAGTGCATTCACATTGTAACCCTTTTGTGGTATTGTGGAAGAGTTCAGTGCTGGAGGTTTTGTGAATGCAGAAGACATTCCCGATCTATTCCGTTATGTCAGCACGCTAGATGAAGGGCAACCTAGTACCTGCATAGCATATTGGCTTAGTTCTGGCCAGTGATTAAATCTCAACACCCAGTAAGCCAGTGGATCATCTGCTGGAAACGTATCCAGGTCTGCCCTTGCCCCTAGGTAGTCCTGCACCATATGGTGAAGATGCTGGCAATGGGTGCCTACATTTGACGTCCCTGGGCGTCGAGGACTAAAATTTTTTAAAAAAGCACCAATCAAGCGGCCCTGGCCTTCACCGCTATTCCTCTGATCACCCGCAGCCTCAGAAGCACGTGTGTCAGCACTTGGTAATCTACCAGTGCCTGGAAAGGTGTTACACAAGTGTCGCTTTAGAGCATCCTCAAGTTTTTTCATCCTGTGCTCCCTCTGTGCGGGCAGGATGAGCTCTGCAACTTTCCCCTTGTATCGTGGATCAAGAAGGGTTGCCAACCAGTAATGATCCCTCTCCTTGATAGCACGAATCCTGGGGTCCTTTAGCAGGCTTTGCATCATTGCCCATCATTGCTGCATCATTGCCCATGCAGCGTAGGTTGGAGGTGGCATTAGCTTCCGAGTCTTCCTGGTCAATGAGCATGACCGTATCGTGCACTTCCTCCTCCCAGCCACGCACTAGCCCTTCTGTTTCTGGGCACACAAAACCCTCCCTTGAGGAATCCCCACCTTCAATGCCCCCACTACTTAAATACTCCTCCTCATCCTCCTCCTGTCTGATCTGAGTAGGACCCGCTGGAATGCTGTCTGCGGAAAAACTGGGGCCTTGAGAGCTAGGGAAGGCCGCTTCCGCCCGCTGCTCTGCCTCTAGAGCCACATCTATAATTCCCCGCAGAGTGTGCTCCAGCAGGAACACTAAAGGAATTGTGTCACTGATGCATGCACTGTCCCTGCTCACCATCCTCGTTGCCTCCTCAAATGGTGACAGTACAGTGCATGCATCCTTGATCATCAGCCACTGCGGGGGGGGGAAAAACAAGTTGACCTGAACCTGTCCTTGTGCCATACTCACACAGGTACTCGTTGATGGCCCTCTGCTGCTTGTGCAGATGCTGCAGCATTGCTAATGTCGAGGTCCACCTGGTGGGCATGTCACAGATCAGACGGTTTGTGGGAAGGAGGAATTCTCTTTGAATTTCTGCCGGGCGAATGCTTGCTGGGAATGACCGTCTGAAGTGGCTGCAGACTTTTCTGGCCTGGATGAGAAGCTCTGGCAGCCCTGGGTACTTGGTTAGGAAACGCTGTACCACCAGATTTAGGACGTGTGCTAGGCATGGTACATGCGTCAATTTACCCTTGCGTAGGGCGGAGAGAAGGTTGCTGCCATTATCGCAGACGATCATTCCCAACTGAAGCTGGCATGGTGTTAACCATCTCTGCACCTGCCCCTGCAGAGCTGACAATTTCTGACCCGGTGTGGCTCCTGTCCCCTAAACAAACCAGCTCAAGCACAGTATGGCATCTTTTTGCTTGAGCCATTGCGTAAACCCTGTCAGGCGTCGGTTTAACTGCCACTTCGCCAGAGACAGAGAAGGAGGAGGAGGCATGGTGGATGAACAGCTTTCTGGAGGCGTGGTGGATGAACAAGCTCCAGCACAGAGCCCTGTCTTGGATCCCTCCCAGCTGCAATCAGAGTTACCCAGTGTGCCGTGAAGGAAATGTAACGACCCTGTCCATGCTTGCTGGACCACGTGTCTAAAGTCACATGCACCTTGCTGCTGACTGCCTTTCCCAATGACTGGATAACATTGCCTTCCATGTGCTGGTATAGTGCTGGAATGGCGTTTTGGAACCTGCCACTGTGGTACAGCACATTCAGCAAATTCACGGAAGGGAGCAGAGTCCACCAGCTGGAAAGGCAGCAGCTGCAATGCGAGTAATTTTGCTAAGCTGGCATTTAGATGCTGTGCTTGGGGAAGGTTGGGACTAGATTTTTTCTTTCGCTGCAGCAGCTGCGGCAACGTAATCTGACTGCATAAATCTTCAGCTACTGGGATGATGTCACATTGTGAGGAAGGAGCTGGTACATCCATTACTGTAGCATAATCCCTGTTGGTGGAGGTTGTAGGCAATGACATGGCAGGACATACAGTGGGGGTAGAGACAGATGAGGAGGAGGAGGACCTACGCAAAGTTTTGCGCCAACGGGATGTGTGGCACTTGTTCATATGTCGCCTCAAGCACGTGGTACCCAAGTGTCCGGTATCTTTCCCACGCTTAAGCCTCATCTGACATAGATTACAAATAGCAACGCTGCGCTATACTGCACATTTCTTAAAAAACTCCCAGACAACAGAAATCCTGTGTGTGTTCTTTGAGACAACAGCGCTCTGCACCGGAGCAGCTCTGACATGTGATGCCTTGGACTGACTAGTGCTACGGTTGGTCACAGAGGATGTTGTGCCTTGTGTTTGCTGTGCCTCTTCCTCCCCCTCTTCCTCACTTAATTCCTCGGTTTGATCTGGCACCCAGGTGGAGTCAGTGACCTCATCATCATTGTCATCTTCACCCCTATCTGTCACGTTGGCCCCCGCACCCCCCCGGCGCCTGGCAGCAGCTTCCTCGCTGCTCGCTGGCCAGGCGCCGAGTGATATTGCGGTCGCTTCCGCACACGTGGGGACGCCGGGGGGCGGCGGGCCTGGCGGCGCTGGCGCGGACCGCCGCCGGTTTAAAGCCCAGACTTCAGAGAAGAAGCGGTGCCCTGACGTGGTAGTTACTTCCCGCAGAGCTCTTGTATATTGTTACATAATTATTGACTATTCTGTGTATGACACCTGGCATTGGCAAACTAACGATTCTGTGCATGACCCTTGGCATTGGCAAACTGACGATTCTGTGTATGACCCTGGCATTGGCAAACTAACGATTCTGTGCATGACCCTTGGCATTGGCAAACTAACGATTCTGTGCATGACCCTTGGCATTGGCAAACTAACGATTTGTGCATGACCCTTGGCATTGGCAAACTAACGATTCTGTGCATGACCCCTGGTATTGGCAAATCAACGATTCTGTGAATAACTCCTGGTATTGACTTTACTCCTCTATTCTGGTATTGAGGTCAGTCTGTGTGGCACCCCAAGCACACATCAGACCACCCCTTGTATTGTTAGGGTCTTGGGAGGAGTTAACTATTCTAGTTCTTGTGTATCATTCTGTGTCTGTCTAGTCGTGCCGACCACTCTAAGGATCGGAAGGGTAGAGAGTGTCCTGCGTATAGGGACCACTAGCCAGATAGCAGAGGGATCCGTGACGTCTCTCTTGTATGTGTTCTGTACTGCCCTTCTAGTAGTCTGTCTAGTCGTACCGACCACTCTAAGGATCGGAAGGTTAGAGAGTGACCTGCGTACAGGGACCACCACTATAGTAATCAGGGGGATCCGTGACATTACGTCAGGGCCAATGGATCCCGCAGACCTCTCTAATCAGTTGACACGTATTGCAGCCAGACAAGAAGAGCAGGACCATAGGATGGACCAGATTGCTCTTGCTCTGCAAACCCTGCTAAACCGATCCAGTTCTGGAACTGCAAGCCCTCCAGACCCAGTAGTGCCTAGGGTCAGTTCGGCCGCTCTCGAGGGTTGTAGGCTCAGTATGAAGGCACCCGTACGTTATGATGGAACGCCAAACTTATGCCGGGGCTTTCTGACCCAACTCGAGATCTTGTTCGAAAACAATCCAGGGTCCTGTATGTCTGATAAAGCCAAAGTAGGCTATCTGATTAATCACTTGACCGAAAAAGCTTTATTGTGGGCCACGCCCTTGTGGAGAACAAGAAACCCATCATTTATGACTATGAGGGTTTTACCTCCGAGTTAAAGCGTACCTTTGATCCCTCTAGAAGGGCTACCAATGCGGGTAGATCCCTGTTTCACATCAAACAGGGTAATAGGAGGGTCTCCGACTATGCCATTGAGTTTAAGACTTTGTCTTCTGAGGTACACTGGCCGAACGACGTTTTAACACTGGCCTTTACCGAAGGTCTGAACGAGGCGTTTATGTTTGAATTGGCTCCCTTAAAATTACCAGAACATCTGGATCATTTGGTTGATTTCTGCATTGCCATGGACGATCAAATCAGGGAAAGGAGACACCCCAGAGATAGACCCAGAAGGGTCCTGCCTCCTTTACCCTTAGTACCCAGGCATACCACTGCATCAGGTAACCTGGAGACCGTTAAGACCGATGTACCGGCCATTGAACCCATGCAGATAGGTAAAACGGGTATTTCAGAGGCAGAGAGAGCTCACAGGAGAGAAAGGGGGCTCTGTTTTTATTGTGCCGGGGCAGATCATTTCCGCCTTCAATGTCCTCAGAGACCAGGGGTAGCAGGGGTGAGAGTGGCAAATCAGGTCAAAAAACAGTTAATACCCAGGTTATTGGTTCTCTGTATGCCTCCTTTGTGGATGATGAGAAAAAAAAAACTCGGATTCTGTTACCCATCTCCCTCACCTGGGAGGGGGTTCACCTCGAGTCTGAGGCGTTCCTAGACTCTGGAGCCTCAGGTAATTTTATGGATAGATGTTTTGCCGCCAACCACCTCTTACCTCTAGTTCTGAAGGAGAGGCCTCTTATGGTAGAAGCCATAGACGGGAAACCCCTGTCATGTCCCCATATCACTCACGACACTATCGATGTGTGCATGACTACAGGAGTTCTGCACCGTGAAATCATACGATTCCAGGTTATCGACTCTCCCTCCTGTCCTGTCGTTCTAGGGTTCCCATGGTTAACGGAACATAACCCGGTGATTGACTGGGCCCAGCGAGATATAAAGTGTTGGGGTCCTAGTTGCCAGTCAAAGTGCCTGGGCAGGGTTGATGTGATTGGTAGCCTCAATATTGCCACAGCACCTCCTTTGTCCACTGAAGTCCCTGAATGTTATATGGCGCTAAAGGAGGTGTTCTCTAAAACCAGGACTGAGGTCCTACCACCGCATCGTCCTTATGACTGTGCTATAGAGTTACTCCCTGGTACTATGCCTCCTAGAGGACACGTATACCCTTTGTCACAAAAGGAAAACGACATATGGAGGAATATATAAGAGAGAATCTAGAGCGAGGATTCATCAGACGATCCTCCTCTCCAGCAGGAGCAGGTTTCTTTTTCGTTTCCAAAAAAGAGGGTGACCTGCGACCTTGCATCGATTATAGAGGTTTGAATAGGATTACCATAAGAAATGCATATCCAATACCTCTTATAACAGAATTGTTCTACCGTTTAAAAGGGGCCCGTATTTATACTAAACTTGATTTACGCGGAGCATACAACCTGGTCAGGGTTAAGAAGGGGCACGAATGGAAAACGGCTTTTAATACACGTAGCGGGCATTATGAATACCTGGTGATGCCCTTTGGGTTATGCAATGCGCCAGCCGTTTTCCAGGACCTCATAAACGACACCCTAAGGGACTTTCTGCAAACGTTCGTTATAGTATATCTGGACGACATCCTGATATACTCTCCTGATAAGGGAACTCATCACGCCCACGTGAAACAAGTGTTGAAGAGACTATTGAGGGCTGGGTTATACTGTAAGCTAGAGAAATGCTTATTCGACATAGAGACAGTGCACTTTCTTGGGTATATAATAACCCCTGAGGGTTTCCAAATGGATCCTAAAAAACTCTCAGCGATTCTTGACTGGCCTTTACCCCAAGGGCTTAAAGCCATCCAGAGGTTTCTGGGGTTTACTAATTACTACCGGAGGTTCATTAAAAACTTTTCGGCCTTGGTAGCTCCCCTCACGGCTATGACTAAAAAAGGGCTGGTGAATCAGAAATGGACACCCCAGGCCAGTCAAGCCTTTGAGGCACTTAAACAGGCATTCACTACTGCCCCTGTTCTCCGACATCCTGATCCGGCTCTGCCTTTCCAGGTTGAAGTTGACGCCTCCGAGCTAGGTCTTGGTGCAGTCTTGTCCCAAAGGGAGGCACCCGACAAACCCTTGCATCCATGCGGCTTCTATTCCCGAAAGTTGTCCCCGGCAGAAAGGAACTATGATATCGGAAATAGAGAGTTGTTAGCAGTAATCGCAGCCTTGACGGAGTGGAGATACTTATTGGAGGGGTCTAGGGACCCCATTGTCATCATAACCGATCATAAGAATCTCACGTACATTGGAGACGCTAAACGGTTGAATGCCAGACAGGCGAGATGGTCATTGTTTCTTTCCAGCTTTAATTTCGTCCTCACATATAGACCTGGGTCAAGAAACATTAAAGCAGACGCATTGTCAAGACAGTACGAATCCTACGAACATAACATCCAAGATCAGCATCCCATTGTACCCCAGGAAAGAATTATAGCTCTTACCACGATTAGTGTCTCGTCTCCTCTGATGTTGAGATTGCAGACCGCCCAGGGTACAGCTCCTGGGGGGAGACCTCCTGCGAAACTCTTTGTACCTGAGAACGAAAGAGAAGAAGTATTAAAACTGTATCATGATAACAAAACCTCTGGGCACATGGGGATCACCAAAACAGTGTCTAGCATACGTAAACTCCTCTGGTGGCCCACGGTGCGCCGTGATGTTAAAGATTACATAACCGTGTGCGAGGTGTGCACAAGACATAAAAGTCCCCAAACAGCGCCCATTGGTTTACTCCAGCCTCTGCCAATCCCCGAACGACCATGGTCGCATTTAGCTATGGATTTTATAGTAGAGTTACCCGAGTGAAGAGGGAATACTGTAATACTCACGGTCATAGATCGATTCTCCAAAATGGGTCACTATATTCCTCTTCGGAAACTTCCTTCGGCAGCCGAACTGGTGCCCATTTTTATTTCCAATGTGGTCCGCTTACACGGTATTCCTCTTGGGATTGTCTCGGATAGGGGGACCCAATTCGTCTCCAGATTCTGGAAAGGGTTTTGCAAGAGTGTGGGGATAGACCTATCCTTCTCTTCGGCCTATCACCCCCAGACCAACGGGGCAGCGGAACGAGCCAACCAAAATATAGAGAAATATCTCAGGTGCTTTATATCCGAACGACAAGATAACTGGTCAGACCTGATACCGTGGGCAGAGTATGCCTTGAACAGTGCAGTAAGCGAAGCCACAGGACATTCCCCTTTCTTCACTGTTTACGGTTTTGATCCTCCCGTGCTCCCTGCTACGTTTCCTGATACCGCGATTCCTGCTCTGGATGAGCATTTAGTGTCATTAAAAGAAACTTGGGGAAGGGTTAAACGGGCACTGGAGGATAGTAGTGTTACCCAGAAGATCAAGGCCGACAGACACAGGAGGCCGGCACCCGTGTATCAAGTTGGGGACAGGGTTTGGCTTTCTTCACGGAACATCAAGCTTTTAGTACCCTCCATGAAACTGGCACCCAGATACATAGGGCCCTATAAGATTCTGCGGCGAATCAATCCGGTCTCCTATGCTTTGGCACTGCCCTCCCATATCAGGATACACAATGTGTTCCACGTGAGCCTTTTGAAACCACTCTTGTGTAATCGGTACACCAAGGCTCGTGTCCCCCCTCCTCCGGTCTCTGTGGAGGGCGAGGAGGAGTTTGAAGTTGAAGCCATTCTGGACGCCAGGGTTTCTAGGGGGGTCCTTCAGTACTTGGTTGACTGGGTGGGCTACGGTCCGGAGGATCGCTCTTGGCTTCCGGCTACTGAGGTTCATGCTCCTCGGTTGGTGAGGGCTTTTTATTTGGCTCATCCCCGCGCCCCTGGGGGTCGTCCAGTGGCCGCCCGTAGAGGGGGGGGTTCTGTCACGTTGGCCCCCGCACCCCCCCGGCGCCTGGCAGCAGCTTCCTCGCTGCTCGCTGGCCAGGCGCCGAGTGATATTGCGGTCGCTTCCGCACACGTGGGGACGCCGGGGGGCGGGGCCTGGCGGGCTGGCGCGGACCCGCCGGGTTTAAAGCCCAGACTCTCAGAGAAGCCGGTGCCCTGACGTGGTAGTTACTTCCCGCAGAGCTCTTGTATATTGTTACATATTATTGACTATTCTGTGTATGACACCTGGCATTGGCAAACTAACGATTCTGTGCATGACCCTTGGCATTGGCAAACTGACGATTCTGTGTATGACCCTGGCATTGGCAAACTAACGATTCTGTGCATGACCCTTGGCATTGGCAAACTAACGATTCTGTGCATGACCCTTGGCATTGGCAAACTAACGATTCTGTGCATGACCCTTGGCATTGGCAAACTAACGATTCTGTGCATGACCCCTGGTATTGGCAAATCAACGATTCTGTGAATAACTCCTGGTATTGACTTTACTCCTCTATTCTGGTATTGAGGTCAGTCTGTGTGGCACCCCAAGCACACATCAGACCACCCCTTGTATTGTTAGGGTCTTGGGAGGAGTTAACTATTCTAGTTCTTGTGTATCATTCTGTGTCTGTCTAGTCGTGCCGACCACTCTAAGGATCGGAAGGGTAGAGAGTGTCCTGCGTATAGGGACCACTAGCCAGATAGCAGAGGGATCCGTGACGTCTCTCTTGTATGTGTTCTGTACTGCCCTTCTAGTAGTCTGTCTAGTCGTACCGACCACTCTAAGGATCGGAAGGTTAGAGAGTGACCTGCGTACAGGGACCACCACTATAGTAATCAGGGGGATCCGTGACACTATCTCCTCGTCACTGGAGCCAACTTGGCAGTATGCTGCAGCTGCTGGGGCAACATGAGTGCCAGTTATTTGTGTGTCATCACTGGCACCCCCTTCCTCTAGGTTGATTATACTCCCTTCCTCAAACTCAGAGATTGAATCAGAGCACTGTACTTGCTGCGCATCCTCAAGCAGCATGTCACTCTCATTGTAGTTAAACAATTCAGCTGACTCCTCCGTGTGTGATAGCGAGGCTATGGCAGGAGTAGCTGTGGACATGGAGGCTGCATTAGATGCTTTGGCAGCTGAGGTGGACTGTAAAGCACTAGAAGCCTGGCTGGCAGAGAACTCGGAGGATGAGGATGGCCTGGTTAGCCAATCATCCAAGTCCTCTGTATGCTGCTGCTTAAAACGGCCAGCACCAGTTAGAAAGGACAAGCGTGCCCCTGCAGAGGATGCACCACGTCCACCACAACCAGAGGCACAGCCTCCTGACACAGGGGCTGCTTGCCCTCTTATAGGGGTCTGGGAGCGTCTGCCTGTCCTTTTTGTTCTTTCAGACATGGTGAGTGATATATAGATATATACAGAACTCTGATTCAACTCTGGTATAAATATTTAAAGAACTCTGGTATAACTCAGTGAGACACACTGATAGCTGGCAGCCAGTGACGAGACACAGATCACCTCAATTCACAAATGTTTTAAAGAAATTAGTGAGCCCCAAAATAATGCGTGGTACTGGTTGTGCGACGAGACACAGATCACCTCAATTCACAAATGTTTTAAAGAAATTAGTGAGCCCCAAAATAATGCCTGGTACTGGATGTGGGACGAGACACAGATCACCTCAATTCACAAATGTTTTAAAGAAATTAGTGAGCCCCAAAATAATGCGTGGTACTGGATGTGGGACGAGACACAGATAACCTCAATTCACAAATGTTTTAAAGAAATTAGTGAGCCCCAAAATAATGCGTGGTACTGGTTGTTTGACAAGACACAGATCACCTCAATTCACAAATGTTTTGAAGAAATTAGTGAGCCCCAAAAAGATTTACTGGCACAGTGAGTCACAGTGACAAGACACAGAAGATCACCTCAATTCACAAATGTTTTAAAGAAAGTTGTAAACCCCCAAAAAACTTGCTGGCACAGTGACAAGACACACATCACCTAAATTCTCTGATATTTGGTAGAAATGAGACCCAAAAAGACTTGCTGGCACAGTGACAAGACCCAGAAGATCACCTCAATCCACAAATGTTTTAAAGAAAGTTGTAAACCCCAAAAAAACTTGCTGGCACAGTGACAAGACACACCTCACTTAAATTCCCTGATATTTGGTAGAAATGAGACCCGCCAGTAGTGTGGCAGACCGGCAGTAACAACACACAACTATCTCCTTTAAAATCTCCTCTGAAATGCGTGCAGAATCGGCGCGTGGAAACGTTATATAGTGTGCTGCGGGACTTAGCTCTGTGAGCCCATGATTGGGCAAAATTTGCCCAATCAGGACTCTGAGCGGTGATTGGCATAGTGTTGAACCAGTCTTGCACCAGACCTGTGCTCAGGTGCAAGGCTGTAGCCAATTACGAGCTTCAGGCCAGTGGGAAAATGCATTGTGGTCAATTGTGGGCGAACACCCGGAAATGTTCGGTGTTCGTGATCTAGTCGAACAGGCTAAGTTCAGGTCGAACTCCGAGCCGTTCGAACCGAACAGCTCATCCCTAAGAGTAAACTCTATCCAAACAACAAATCCTTTACCCTAGAAATCTGGGTATATCTATAGCAGATACCCACTAACCACAACTATAACGCTACTCAATATCATTAGCATTTTTATCATAGCTTTTTCAGAATGTCAGACAAAATTTAAAAGCTTTTATTTCCATGGTAACTTTCTCAATGTTCCAGACCCTTAATGCAGTGCAGTCATCTGAAATATTCTCTCGAAGACATATTTCTATTCTAAAAAAGAAAGTGCAGATAAGTAGATTGCATTTCTAAAGATTATTTTTTTATAGTGTGTGTGTCTAATATATATATATATATATATATATTTAGCGTTGTGCAAAGGTTTCTAGGGAGGTGTGGATATATGCTGTAAAGTAAGTACACTTTAAAAAATAGAAGTGTTAATAACACTGATCTGCAATTTTTCAACCTTTTTCTGTTGTTTTCAAATGAATAGGTGTATCTGAATGGATTTTCTGCGCAGATTCCGAAAATCACCTTCAAAATTCCGTATCACGTCACGTTTTTTCACAAATGACGGAAATGTGAAAATTTTAAAAAATGTTATTTTTTTAACGACATTGCTATATGGCAACGTTTGTAACGTGTGAAAATGTTCTCTGGAGGGGCGGAAGGATTGTTTAAGGAATACATAAACAAATACATATTCAAAGCAAACATACCTAACATTTGCCACTGGGCTCCCCTTCAAACTTCCTCTTTTTGGATTGTCTTTGGTGTGCGTCCGTACAGTCTCTGGTCAACATCCAACAATAGTTGGCCATCATATGCACAGTCCACTTTCCTTGGTATCTCTTTTCCATCACTTTAATATCCTGATGGAAGCGCTCGCCATGTTCTTCTGAAAAATCACCAAGATTGTTAGGAAAGTAATTTAGATGAGCATGAAGAAAGTGAACTTTGACGCTCATGTTGTAACCAAGCAGTTCATAGGATTCCAGCATATCCTCGACCAAAGTGGTGTAATTTGAAGCCTTCGTGTTCCCCAAAAAGTTGTGTACCACATTTCTGAATGCAGTCCGTGCTCGCAATTCGCACTCACTCATGGTTTCCTCGACTATGTTGTCTGCCATTAATTTTCGTATTTAAGGGCCTATGAAAATGCCAGCTTTCATTTTTTCAGACGTGATTGATGGAAACTTACCACCAAGATACTGAAAGCATTTACTGTCCCTGCTTAAAGCTGTCACGAATTGCTTCATTAAGCCAAGTTTGATGTGTAAAGGTGGCAACAGTATTTGAGGGATCAACCAGTGGAAGTGAAACAATGTTTTTTTCGCCAGGTGCGAATGTACTTATGACTGGCCACTGCTGTCGAACCCAATGTTCCGTCCTTGCTCTGGAGTCCCATTCACACAAAAAGCAAGGAAATTTGGTGTAGCCTGCTTGTTGGCCGAGCAATATTCCAATCACCTTGAAATCCCCGTACAAAGACCATTCATGAAACGTTTTTTAAAATTTTCACATTTCCGTCATTTGTGAAAAAACTTGATGTGATCCGGAATTTTGAAGGTCATTTTCGGAATCTGCGCAAGAAATCCATTCAGATACACCTATTCATTTCAAAACAACAAAACCTTGCATATTGGTGTAATTCATATTTTTTAGCAATTAACATATGGAGGGTAAATGAACAGAAGAGAAATCCAAATCAAATCTATACTTGGTATGATCACCCTTTGCCTGCAAAACAGCGCCAATTCTTTTAGGTATACTTGCACACGGTTTTTGAAGGCAGTCAGAAGGTAGGTTGTTCCAAACATCTTGGTGAAGTAACCACAGATCTTGTGTGGATGTAGGCTGCCTCAAATCCTTCTGTCTCTTCATTTAATCCCAGACAAACTCAACAATCAAGGCTCCGTGGGAGCCAAAAACATCACTTCCAGGTTTCATTGTTCTTCTCTACGTGGAAGATAGTTCTTCATGACATTGCCTGTATTTTGGGGTCGTTGTTCTGCTGCAGAATAAAGGCGTTTCCCTGATGGTATTGCATGACGGATAAGCATCTGCCTGTATTTCTCAGCATTCATGACACCATCAATTCTGACCAAATCTCTAACACAGTTTGCAGAAATGCAGCCCCAAATTTGCAAGAAACCTTCACCAGGCTTCACTGTTGGCTGCAGACACTCATTATGGTATTGCTCTCCAGCCATCGGAGAAGAAACTGGCTCTTTTAGCCTCCTATAGTCAAAATTAATTAATATTTGGCTATCGGTTTAGAGCACCTGCTGCCATTTTTCTGCACCCCAGTTCGTATGTTTTTGGGCATAGTTGAGTCACTTGTTTCCATGTCAAAGGTATGGCTTTTTGGCCACATTTTTCCATGAAGACAACTTTTGACCAGACTTAACTGTAGATGTGTGTTCCTGGTTCCCACTGGTTCTGACAGTTCCTTGCTGATGGCACATCTGGACATCTTCCGTTGTTGAAGGGAAATAAGCATGATGCGTCATCTGCTGCATTAAATTTCCTTGGCCGACCACTGTGTCTACAGTCCCCAACATTGCACATTTCTTTCTGCTTCTTCAAAATAGCTTGAACAGCACATCTTGAAACCCGTCTGTTTTAAAATCTTTGCCTGGGAAAGCCCTTGATGATGCAGTATAACTACCTTGTGTCATGTAGCTTTGCTCCATCTTGCCATGGTGTATGACCAGCAGGTATTTTTTTGTGCACGTACGTACCGGTACTGAGTACCGGCACCTCTCTGCATTTTTTATATATATATGTTTTCCCCGACCTGAGTACGTGTGGCGACACGTGGCTTCCGTTTGTCAGGCCGGGGAGACAACTGAGACAGGGTGGCACTCCCTCCCTCCCTGTGTGACTGGGGAGGGGGGGACGCTGGAACAGCTTCCTCCTCCGTCAAAGGCAGCCTCTGCATCCCTGGTGGTTGTGGGCCGTGCTGCAACTGCGATCTGTGCTTAGCGCACAGAACGCAGAGCATGTCCCACACTGACTAAGCATTTGCGAGTGCCGCCGGTGATCGCAGATGACCTGGCAGCATCACCTGACCACAGCCGCTCACCGACTGTCAGAGAAGGCCAGCGATCAGGTGACAGGTCAGAGTCATCAGTGATCGCTGGCGGCACTCGAGTACAGATTGCAGTTGCAGCACCCCACAACCCCCGGACCACCAGAGATCCAGAGGCTGCCACCTGTGAGTTATATTGCTGTGGATTCTGATACACTCACACACACCACACATTACTGGGGGTCTAATTTACTGAGGGTCTAATTTACTGGGGGTCTGATTACTTGAGGTCTGATATCTGAGGTCTGATTACTGGGGTCTGATTACTGGGAATCTGATACATGGGGTCTGATTACTGGGGGCCTGATTTACTGGGATCTGATATACTGGGGGTCTGATTTACTAGGGGTCCGATTTACTGGGGGTCTGATATATGGGGTCTGATTACTGGGGGCCTGATTTACTGGGATCTGATATCTGGTGGTCTGATTTACTGGGGGTCCCGTATACTGGGGGTCTGGTATACTGGGGCCTGATTACTGGGGGCCTGATTACTGGGGTCTGATATCAGGGGCCTGATTACTGGGGGTCTGATATCAGGGGCCTGATTACTGGGGGTCTGATTACTGGGGGTCTGATTTTCTGAGAGTCTGATATATGGGGTCTGATATATGGGGGTCTGATTACTGGGGGCCTGATTTACTGGATTCTGATATATGAGGTCTGATATCTGGTGGTCTGATTTACTGGTGGTCTGATATACTGGGGGTCTGATTACTGGGGGCCTGATTACTGGGGGTCTGATTTTCTGGGAGTCTGATATATGGGGTCTGATATATGGGGGCTTGATTTACTGGGGGTCTGATTACTGGGGGCCTGATTTACTGGGTTCTGATATATGAGGTCTGATATCTGGTGGTCTGATTTACTGGGGGTCTGATTTACTGGGGGTCTGATATACTGGGGGCCTGATTACTAGGGGTCTGATTACTGGGGGTCTGATTTTCTGGGAGTCTGATATATGGGGGCTTGATTTACTGGGGGTCTGATTACTGGGGTCTGATTACTGGGGGCCTGATTACTGGGGGCCTGATTACTGGGGGTCTGATTTACTGGGTTCTGATATATGAGGTCTGATATCTGGTGGTCTGATTTACTGGTGGTCTGATTTACTGGGGGTCTGATATACTGGGGGTCTGATATACTGGGGGCCTGATTACTGGGGGTCTGATTACTGGGGGTCTGATTTTCTGGGAGTCTGATATATGGGGTCTGATATATGGGGGCTTGATTTACTGGGGGTCTGATTACTGGGGGCCTGATTACTGGGGGCCTGATTTACTGGGGGTCTGATGTATGAGGTCTGATATCTGGTGGTCTGATTTACTGGGGGTCTGGTATACTGGGGGTCTGGTATACTGGGGGCCTGATATCAGGGGCCTGATTACTGGGGGTCTGATATCAGGGGCCTGATTACTGGGGGTCTGATATCAGGGGCCTGATTACTGGGGGTCTGATTACTGGGGGTCTGATTACTGGGAGTCTGATTTTCTGAGAGTCTGATATATGGGGTCTGATATATGGGGGTCTGATTACTGGGGGTCTGATTACTGGGGGCCTTATTTTCTGGGAGTCTGATTTTCTGGGAGTCTGATATATGGGGGCTTGATTTACTGGGGGTCTGATTACTGGGGGCCTGATTACTGGGGGTCTGATTTACTGGGTTCTGATATATGAGGTCTGATATCTGGTGGTCTGATTTACTGGTGGTCTGATTTACTGGGGGTCTGATTACTGGGGGCCTGATTACTGGGGGCCTGATTTTCTGGGAGTCTGATATATGGGGGCTTGATTTACTGGGGGTCTGATTACTGGGGGTCTGATTACTGGGGGCCTGATTACTGGGGGTCTGATTACTGGTGGTCTGATTACTGGGGGTCTGATTTACTGGGTTCTGATATATGAGGTCTGATATCTGGGAGCTTGATTTACTGGGGGTCTGCTATCTGGGGTCTGATTACTTGGGGTCTGATATTTGGAGGTCAGATTACTGGGGGTCTGATATCTGGGTGTCTGATATCTGGGTTCTGATATCTGGGTTCTGATATCTGGGGGTCTGATTATTGGGGGTCTGATATCTGGAGGTCTGATATCTGGGGGTCTGATTTACTGGAGGTCTGGTTACTGGGGATCTGATATCTGGAGGTCTCATATCTGGGGTCTGATATATGGAGGTCTCATATCTGGGGATCTGATTACAGGGGGTCTGATATCTGGGGGTCTGATTACTCGGGATCTGATTACTGGGGGTCTCATATCTGGGGGTCTGATATCTGGTGGTCTGATATCTGGGGGTCTGATTACTGGGGGTCTGATTACTGGAGGTCTGATGTCTGGAGGTCTGATCGATCCAGGGAGCACAGTAGCTGACACCATCTCATAAGCCAAATATTAAAAAGAGGTGACTTGAAACACCCTGTTCATTTAACCCTTTCGCTGCTGAGGCTTTTCCCGCCCCTGTGCTGAGGTCATTTTTACCGGTTTTGCTCATCATGTTTAAACGTGTTTTGAAGGCTTATTTTAGTATATGACCCAGACATATTATATATCGTTCTCTCCGTCAGACTCGGTAGATTCATAATATGTCATTATTATATGTATACGTTATGTCATGTCTGTATATTATAACAAAAAATGCAATAAAATATGTATTTTCAATAATTTACAATGTGTAAAGTGTTTTTTTTCACATTTTAACATGCGAGCAATTGCGGTTATATTTTGTATGGGGTGCGCTTGTTAAAAAAATTAGAGATGGGGTCTCGTTACATTTTTTTTGGGGGAAAATTACGCGATTTTTAACAAACGCACCGCATATAAAAATCGTTAGTGCAGCATCATTGTTCACATTATAATTGAAATGGGAACAATATTTCTGCATTAACAAACCAAAAAAAAAAAAGTGTTTATTTATTTTTTTTATTTTTTTTTATTTTTTTTATTTATTTTTTATTTTTTTACAAAATTTTTCAACTTTCATGTTTGGTATCGTTGGAACGGCCATGCTCTGGCCGATCCAACCATATCAAAATTTAACCCCTAACTGCCACGGATCGGGAGATAGGGAGTTCATTGGAACTCCCTATCTCCACCGTTGGTGGCAGTTAAGTGTTAAGTCCAGGACTGGCGTCATCGTGCTACGCACGATGACGCCAGTCCTCAGGGGGAGTTCCCGGAGGCTTGGCCGACATCCAAGATGTCGGCCAGCTCCGGGAAAGGATCGCGAATCGGCGCTTTTCAGTGCCGATTCGCGATCCAGCTCCCCAGGGGTTAATGCCAGGCATCATTTGGAAGGGCAGGCTGTGCCCTTCCAAATGATGCCTGGGTTAACCCCCGCAGAGCCGCCGATCGGGAGGGAGAGAGGTCCGAAGGACCTCCCCCCTCCCTTTTAGGCGCCTCCTCCGCACAGCGGAGCTGCCGCGATGACACCTAATTCGGGCGGCTGTGGTCCCGGATGCGCGGCTGACATCCAGGATGTCAGCCCGCACCGGGGGGGCCAGTGATCGGCCGGGAACTCATCAGCGGGAATGCTGAGGACGCGCTGAGCGCGTCCTCAGCATCGAAGTGGTTAAATTAAACCCACCAAAACAGTTTATTAAGATCTGCTCAGTCTATTAAAGAATTATTTATTAGGGCATGAAAAATAGTCATAATAATAATTTTTTCCCATGGGCGTGAGAGTAACCCACCTATTTTTCCAGAAAAAAAGCACTGATATTGACCAGTAACATGAAAGTGTCCTGTACAACCTCACATTAGCAGCAGAGTTTGGATGTTCCTCACCCAGTTTTACGCCTCCTACACAACTGTTTCTGTTTCAGTTAATGACTGTGTTTCAGCCTACATATGAAATTGATGATCATTAGTACCTGTTTGGTATAATTGATTAATCATACACCATATTCTGATCCTACAAAATCCTGCAAGTGTGCAATGTAAGAATCGATGCTGCTTATTATATTATATAACAAATATTGATTCAATATAGATTTTTCATCTGTTCGCTCATTTTGCATTTGTGAATTTATAAAAATAAACCATTAATTAAAATATATATATATATATATATATATATATATATATATATATATATTATATACACACTGTATATATATTGAAAGCAATCTTACTATACAACATTTCTTCACAGTCGTCTAAAATGTTTGCAAAGAACTGTATATACTTTTTTTCTATCTCTTTACTATTTATCACTCCATAAAGATCTGTCAGGGTTTCAGTGTGAAATAGAGATCACAATGACAACTTCTGTTGAGAATTTCTAAGAACATGTGATAGTATCAGCCAATCTAATCATAAGGTCTATTCATTAGCCGTCATTATTTTAGTTAAATTTCAACTGGTGAAACCACTATGAATGCGCAATCTAGGGATGCCTCATTGTTTGTCTGCCATACTGTCTGCTTAATTTGTTCACTGCAGTTGTCAGGAGGATAGCTGGAGACATGCAGGTCTATTCAAAGAAAGGTGAAACTCGGGAGAATGACTGGAGAAGTGAAAAGTCTAGGTCAAAGTAGCCAAACCCAAAAAATTCTCCCATTTATCTCACTTTCAAAATCGTCTATTTGGTCTAGATTGTTCTCTTCTCCTGCCAGGTCACCTGGTTTTCACCTTTCTCTGAATAATCCTGATGGTCACATGACAATAGATAAATTGACAATTGATCAGCTTTATTATTATTTTATAATTAACGGGTCTTCGGGACAGATGCAGCGTTATAATAACAATATGCTTGCAGAAAATATTCTGCTGATGCAATCAAGCAAAAAAGCTGGAATTTGCAATATTTGAAATTGTAGAAACACCGAGGGATTCGAGAGAAACCAAGCATGGAATGCAGAGCTTCATTATCAGGTTTAAATGTGTTAAGCCTTTTTATCCGAGTCCTACTCAATAGTATCACTTCTAAAATGCTATTAGTAATGTTCACATGTTTTAGGTTTTTTTTCTTTCATTTTTTGGTTTCATTAGATAATGTTCAACTATGTATTACAAAAGGTGTATAAAACCGCATTTGATGAGTGCATTGGTTATCGAATTATTATATGCTTTTTTTATTGAATCATGTTCCATATGAAGTGACTGGGCTAATGTATATTTGCTTAGAAGCCGTGAAGAGGCTTATGCATCTACACCAGTATAGTTTATAGAACATAAGCGAGTAGAAGGTGTTGTATAAATACAGTTTAAATAGAGATCGACACTGTACCTTTCAGAAAATTCAAACATAATTTGAAAAGTTTTGATGTAAGCAGGTAATTTGGGAAAAAAATGTTCATTGTGGCTTCAAATTATATTGTGAACACAATTGTTTTGCTTTAGAATGAGGCTAATAGAAAATATGAAATCCAAAATGAGCAAAGTAATCCTTTTTTTTCGCTTGTGCATGATCTTGCAAGAGAACTGTCATTTTCCTTCTGTTCTGGTTCTAAATACGAGCGTGCCTGTTCATTCAGTTACAGATCATCGGAGAAAGCAGCAGCAGATCATTCAATCTGACAGATGACTAGGGCAACAGCCACCACTAAGACAGGCTGCCACGAGTTCTGGCCTGAGATAGAGCTGACGCTACAAATTCAAAATCAGTGCGATTTTTCATTTTGTGACTACACTGGCATTATATGCTAAAAATTCTGCTATTTATATTGGTAATAGTAATACTGTTCTCCGAGATCCCTGACCCGTGACAAGATTTCCTTCTGCCACCAGCCCAACTGTTTCCGATCCTAAAAAGACTTTTAGAAGACAAATAATGGTTTTGGAAAATACTAACTACAATACAATCTCATTTATTCTGTCAATGTAATATTAGTAAACACAAACCAATTAGAAATAATGTTATCGCACACTAACCTGGTTTCAATCATATGTACAGTGGCAAGAAAAAGTATGTGAACCCTTTGGGATTACATGGAGTTTTGCATGAATTGGTCATAAAATGTGCTCTGATCTTCATCTAAGTCACAACAATTTGAAAAACACAGTCTGCTTAAAATAATACCACACAAACATTATATGTTTTCATGTGTTTATTGAACAGAACATGTAAACATTCACAGTGCAGGGTGGAAAAAGTATGTGAACCCCTAGCCTAATGACTTCTCCAAGAGCTAATTGGAGCCAGGAGTGAGCCAACCTTGAGTCCAATCAGTGTGATATTATTGGATGTGTTGCTGAAAGCTGTCCTACCCTTTAAAAACACACACCAGTTTTGGGTTTACTGGTTTCAAGAAGCACTGCCTGATGTGAACCATGCCTCGCAGCAAAGAGCTCTCAGAAGACCTACGATCAAGAATTGTTGACTTGCATGAAGCTGGAAAGGGTTACAAAAGTATCTCCAAAAGTCTTGATGTTCATGTGTCCATGGTAAGACACTGTCTACAAATGGAGAAAGTTCAGCACTGTTGCTACTCTCCCTAGGCGTGCTCGTCCTGTAAAGATGACTGCAAGAGCACAGTGCAGAATGCTTAATGAGGTAAAGAAGAATCCTAGAGTGTCAGCTAAAGATTTACAGAAATCTCTGGCACATGCTAACATTTTTGTTGACACATCTACGATAAGGAAAACAATAAACAAGAACGGAGTACATGGGAGGACACCACGGAGGAAACCATTGCTGTCCAAAAAGAATATTGCAGCATGTTTGAAGTTTGCAAAAGAGCACCTGGATGTTGCACAGCACTACTGGCAAAATATTCTGTGGACAGATGAAACCAAAATTGAGTTGTTTGGAAAAAACACACAACACTATCAGGGTTATTCAGAGAGCGTGAAAAGCAGGAGAATAACTGGAGAATGAAAAATTCTGGGTCAAAATAGCCGATTTGGAAAGTGAGATGAAAGGGAGAATTTTTCTGGTTTGGCTGTTTTGACCTAGAATTTTCCATTCTCCAGTTATTCTCCAGTCATTCTCCTGCTTTTCACGCTCTCTGAATAACCCTGTATGTGTGGAGAAAAAAGGCAAAGCACACCAACATGAAAACCTCATCCCCACTGTAAAACATGGCGGAGGGAGCATCATGGTTTGGGGCTGCTTTGCTGCCACAGGGCCTGGAAGGATTGTTGTCATTGATGGAAAAATGAATTCCAGAGTTTATCAAGACATTTTGCAGGAAAACGTAAGACCATCTATCCGCCAACTGAAGCTCCGCAGAGGATGGGTGATGCAACAGGACAATGACCCAAAGCATACAAGTAATTCAACAAAATAAATGGCTTCAACAAAACAAAATACGCCTTCTGGAGTGGCCCAGTCAGAGTCCTGACCTCAACCCGATTGAAATGCTGTGACATGACCTTAAGAGAGCGATTCACACCAGACATCCCAAGAATATTGCTACCCTGAAACAGTTTTGTGAAGAGGAGTGGTCCAAAATTACTCCAGATCGTTGTGCAGGTCTGATCTGCAACTACAGGAAATGTTTGGTTGAGGTTATTGCTGCCAAATAGACCTGTGCATTCGTTTTAGTACTAAAACGATTTAGTCCGAATTTTGGGATAATTTAGTTTTCGTATGACTCAAGAGAAACGAAACTGCTCAGTACAAAAAACGAAAGAAACTAATATAAAATGCAATACATTTTAGTTTCAGTCCTTTTTGTGATATTACATTGATGAGTGAAGGAGACCAGCAATGAAGAGCGCAACATCGCAACATCCGAAGTTCTGCACCCTCCACATGCCAATGCAGTAGGATGTTCTATACAGAGAGGGGCATTAATTAATGCAGGAGGATGTTCTATACATTATACAGAGAGGGGTATTAATGCAGGAGGATGTTATATACATTATACAGATAAATAAATAAATTGAGGATGTTCTATACAGAGAGGGACATTAATTAATGCAGGTGGATGTTGTATACATTATACAGAGAGGGGTATTAATTAATGCAGGAGGATGTTCTAAACCTTATACAGAGAGGGGAAATAATATTGTTCTAACCTCTTATATATAAAAATATTATTTACTAGTTTTACTGAAACTCTGAGCGCTGTGATGAGCAGCAGTCAGTTACTGTAACAGCTTTGCCTGACACGGGGCAGTATTACAATGTTGGTGCTAACTTAACCAGAGCTGTTGTAAACTGAAAACCTCCATAGGCTATAATGGCTCTGGGAAGTTTACAACAGCTCTGGTTGAGTTAGCACCAACTATGTAATATGGCCCACATTGTGCTGAGAGTGAGAGATACTGTAACAAGCAGCGATCTCAGCCCTCTGAGGAGCCACTACAATAGTAATTGTATCCACTGGTTTAAATTAGTTTTCATACTAAAGAACTGAAAACGAATTTCTTTAGCAACTAAATAAATTGCATTTTAAGACTAATCCATTAGTCCAAAATGAAATTTTGTGCTGTGCACATGTCTACTGCCAAAGGAGGGTCAACCAGTTATTAAGTCCAAAGGATCACATACTTTTTCCACCCTGCACTGTGAATGTTTACATGTTCTGTTCAATAAAAACATGAAAACATATAATGTTTGTGTTGTATTATTTTAAGCTTACTGTTTTTTTCAAATTGTTGTGACTTAGATGTAGATCAGAACACATTTTATGACCAATTCATGCAAAACTCCACGTAATCCCAAAGGGTTCACATACTTTTTCTTGCCACTGTATCTGATGATCGGTCGCAATATGTGTCCATTTCTGACAGCGCTTCCCTCCCCCTCCCAGTCACGTGCGGTGTACCCCAAGGCTCAATACACGATATTCATAAATGATCTGCCCGATGTCTGCAAAGCCTCAACTGTACACATGTACGCAGACGACACTGTAATCTATACCAGCAAACCAAATCTCCCACAGCTGGAGGCCGTGCTGCAACAACAATTCACAGAGGTAGAAAGTGGATCGGAGATAACAAACTTTTTCTAAATGCTGACAAAACTGTTACAATGCTCTTTGGAACAGCATCTAAACTACACAAATTGCAAACACCCCATCTATGAATGTGTCAGGACAAGAACAAAAGACAAGCTGACCAGTCACTTCTCTTAACCCTTTTCGCTGCTGAGGCATTTCACGCCTCTGTGCTGAGCTCATTTTTACAGTTTCGCTCATCATGTTTAAACACGTTTTGAAGCCTTATTTTAGTATGTGACCCAAACATATTATATATCGTTCTTTCTGGCAGACTCGGCAGATTCATAATATATCATTATTATATGTATACGTCATGTACTGTCTGTATATTATAACAAAAAATGCAATAAAATTAGCATTTTCAATAATTTACAATGTGTAAAGTGTTTTTTTTTCACATTTTAACATGCGGGCAATTGCGGTTATATTTTGTATGGGTGCACTTGTTAAAAAAATTAGAAATGGGGTCTCGTTACAATTTTTTTGGGGGAAAATTACGCGATTTTTAACAAACGCACCTCAAACAAAAATCATTTGTGCAGCATCATTGTTCACACTAATTGAAATGGGAACAATATTGCTGCATTAACAAAAAATTATTATTTTTTTAAATATGTTTTTATTTTTAATTTTTATTTTAAAACTTTTTACATGGTCATGTTTGGTTTCATTGGAAAGGCCATGCTCTGGCCGATCCAACAATATCAAACATTAACCCCTAGCTGCCACGGATCGGGAGATAGGGGGTTCCAATAAACCCCCTATCTCCACTATTGCTGGCAGCTAGGGGTTAACTAGAGGACTGGCATCATCGTGCTATGCACGATGACGCCAGTCGTCAAGGGGGAGTTCCCGGAGGCTTGGCCGACATCCAAGATGTCGGCCAGCTCCAGGAGAGGATCACGATCCGGCGCTGAATCGTGATCCGGCTCCCCAGGGGTTAAGGTCAGCCAACGTTTGGAAGGGCAGGCTGTGCCCTTCCAAACAGTGCCTGCCTTGATCCTGTGGCCCCCGGCGATCGGGAGGGAGAGAGGTCTGAAGGACCTCCCCCTCCCTTTCAGGCGCCTCCTCCGCACACGCAGGGGGCGCCTGAATTAGATGTCATCTCGCTGCCGCGATGACATCTAATGTCCCCACCGGGGTCCTGGAGTGCTGGGCTGACATCCAAGATGTCAGCCCGCACCAGGGGGGCCAGCAATCGGACGAAATCCCGGCCGATTGCTGCCTCCTGTGCTAGGACGTGCTCAACGCGTCCGTAGCACAGGAGGTGCACTTGGCAGGATGCCCTGAGCGCGTCCTTAGCAGCAAGTAGTTAAATATCTAGGTATGTGGTTAGACCCAAATCTATCCTTTGGCCCCCACATCGAAAAACTCTCATCTAAACTTTACCCCAAACTAGGTGCCCTATACAGAAACAAATCCTGCCTGAGCCCCGCGATAAGAAAGCAGATTGTACAACAAATGCTTATGCCGGAAATTGAATACGGAGATGTAGTGTATGCAGCGGCCCCTCAAACACACCTCCAGAAACTTACCACATTGTATAACTCATTCTGCCACTGACCCACCATTGTGACATGTTAAAAGAACTAAACTGGCCATCGCTGGAATCCAGACACACCCTTCACCTTTCCAACCTGGTGTTTAAGAGGTTTTCTGGGAAACTACCACCCTACCTGAATAGGCTGCTTCCCCCAACAGTTGCCTCATCCTATAACCTCCGATCCAGGACCTGCACCTTACTTGCAATACCACAATACAAAAAGAAAGTGGCTCGATCCTCATTTTCCTACAGCGCACCGCAAAAAAGAAATAACCTCCCAGACGCCATCAAATCTTCCCCCAGTCTAAAGTCCCTTAAGAGCTCCCTATTAACATACCTTAAAACGGAATGCACCTGTAAACATGTAACATAATGACTTGATTTCCTACATATTTATTTTTCTTTTAATCTATATATTTGTTTTGTGTTAATAACTTGCATTTTACTACTTTGTATTTCAGTAACAACTCAATGTTATTGAACCCAGGACATACTTGAAAAACGAAAGAAATCTCAATGTATCCTTCCTGGAAAAATCCTTTATAAATAAATTTAGTATTTTCGTTGAAGTGAGCAATTTTTTTTTAACTCATGTATATAATAGACATGTGCATTCGTTTTAGTACTAAAACGATTTAGTCTGAATTTTGGGATAATTTAGTTTTCATATGACTCAAGAGATACGAAACTGCTCAGTACAAAACACGAAAAGAAACAAAAAAAAATGCACTACATTTTAGTTTCAGTCCTTTTTGTGATATTACATTGATGAGAGAAGGAGACCAGCAATGAAGAGCGCTACATCACAAAGCTACAGAAAAGGTTTCTATGCGTAATCCTTTCCTGACCCCTAACCGAAAATCTGACAGTGATAGAGCTCCAGAATACGCACTCGCAGCACAGACAGCCAGCACAGCAGAGGAAACCTTTACTTAACCCTTGCATGTCTATGAGGCAGACAAGATGATAAAAGCAGCTGGAGAAGGAAAACATTCAAATAAATCACACTGAAAGTTAATGACAGAGGAGGGCTGGATAGTAAAAACCCCTTTATAACAAGCAGCGCTGGGAGAAGAAAGGGACTTTATAAAACGTGTGTTATCTCCCCTCCTGCTCTGCATAATAGGGGCTTAAGTATGATACATTTTATATTATCCAGGAGCACTATCCCCCTTTCCTCATCTATAATACACGTTTTATATAAAGTCCCTCTCCTCTCCCAGTGCTGCTTGTTATAAAGGTTTTTTTTTGTCTGATACATTTAGTATCCAGCTCTCACAGTTGCTCTGTCGTTATGAGCCTTCAATGTGATTTATTTGAACGTTTTCCCTGGATTTAAAGTGCTTTATTTTATTATAAAAATAAATTTGCACCAGTCATCTCTTCTGAGCTTTCAGACCGATTTACGTTAATATTTTCCCTCTCCCCTGCTTGTATAATTCTGTCTGTCTCCCCCACAGAGATACAAAGTTTAAGTAAAAGTTCCCTCTCCTGTGTTGGATAAGCATTGCATTCCGAAGTTCTGCACCCTGCACATGCCAATGCAGTAGGATGTTCTATACAGAGAATTTAATTAATGCAGGAGGATGTTCTATACATTATACAGAGAGGGGTATTATTGCAGGAGGATGTTATATACATTATACAGAGAAAGGTATAAATTGAGGAGGATGTTCTATACAGAGAGGGGTATTAATTAATGCAGGAGGATGTTCTATACATTATACAGAGAGGAGCATTTATTAGAGCCCTTTAAATCCAGTGGCTGTGAGCGCTGAGATCGGCTGCTTGTTATATTATCTCTCAGTACAATGTATCAGGCTCAACTGTTACAGTAACTGACTGCTGCTCATCACAGCGCTCAGAGTTTCAGTAAAAAAAAAGGAAATAATAGTGTTATAACCTCTTATATATAAAAATATTATTTACTAGTTTTACTGAAACTCTGAGCGCTGTGATGAGCAGCAGTCAGTCACTGTAACAGCTTTGCCTGAGACATTGTGCTGAGAGTGAGAGATACTGTAACAAGCAGCGATCTCAGCCCTCTGAGGAGCCACTACAATAGTAATTGTATCTGCTGGTTTTCGGATGAATGAAATTAGTTTTCATACTAAAGAACGGAAAACGAATTTCTTTAGCAACTAAATAAATTGCGTTTTAGGACTAATCCATTAGTTCAAAACGAAATTTTGTGCTGTGCACATGTCTAGTATATAGCGCCCCTACTGTTTCCACAGGGCTTTTCAACACAGAATGAGGAATTAAGCTAACATAACAATAAAAATTGGTCAACAGAAGCGACGCTGTAGACGGCCTGGGACCAACAAGCTTTAAAGCTGCAATCACAGTTTACCAAGGACCTTCTTTCTGCTGAAAGTAACACCCTATTATCCTTATCTTACTCACACTCTTGGGCTGATTTTGAGACAGTTGTTCACCCTCTCCTTCTACAGATTCTCAGCTCTCTTAGTAAATACATAATTTTTATCTTTTGGATCAATGCTTATCTTTCTATCATGTCTTTTTCCGTGTGACCATTGCTACTGACTCCTCCCCTTCAACAGAGGCCACTCTCTCCTGGTTCCCTTCATATCTCCCTCTTCACTCCTTCATTGTCTCCTTCGCTGGTGCCTTTTCACCCCCAGTTCCTCTCTCAGTTGGGGTGCCTCAAGGCTCTGTTCTGGGTCCCCTACTCTTCTCTATTTATACTGCCTCTCTTGGCAACATCATCTCTTCCTATGGATGCCAATATCATCTCTATGCTGACAACACCCATATCTACCTTTCCTCCTCCGATGTCTCTCCCTTTGTGTAGGACCGTGTTACAGTCTCTCTATAGGCTGTCTTCGACTGGATGACCTCCCGTTTCCTAAAGATAAACCTCTCCAAAACTGAACTTCTAATCCATCCCTCTAAAAACATCATTCCTGCACCCATTTTCCTTCAGGTGAATGGTGCCACTATGAATTCTACCTCTTCGACTTTTAATTCTCCTTCACTCCTCACATACAATCGCTAACCAAATCTTGCTACTTCCAACAAAAAAACATTGCACACGTCCATCCCTGTCTTACTCAGGACTCTGCTAAAATGCTCATCCAAGCTCTTAATATTTCCCGCTTTGACTACTGTAACCTCCTTCTCTCTGGCTTTAAGAGATCCCTGATTCTCCCTATGCAGTCTGTAATGAACGCCTGTGCTAGGTTCCTCCACCTTACCTCACGCACCTCTGACACCTCGCCCCTTTGACAATCTCTACACTGGCTCCCTGTTTCCTTTAGAATCCATTTCAAAATACTGGTTCTCACATACAAAGCTCTCCATAACTGCGCCGCTGCCTACATCTCCTCCCTTATTAGCAGGTACATCCCATCCCGACCACTTCGCTCTGCCAATGATCCGATGCTATCAGTTCCTCGTACCCGCACCCCCAACTCCCACCTTCAGGACTTCTCCAGATCTGCCCCCTTTCTATGGAACTCCCTCCCACACAACATCAGACTCTCGTCTCTCCAGTCCTTCAAGAAGTCACTGAAAACACATTACTTTAGAGAAGTCTATCGGCTCACTCCATAATCCCCCATTGTACTTTCTTCCCACCCAGCACACATACACCCCGCTACTTCATGTTCTCTATTTACCCTCACCTAGCGTGTCGCCTCTCTCCTCTTAGATTGCAAGCTCTCAAGCACGGTTCTCCCTCTTACTGTTCTGTGTGTTTAACTTAGATGTATATTTGTTATACTGTCTTACCCATTGTACAGCAATACTGAACTTAGCTTTTTATAAATACTTGCAACTAACAACTGTAGAGTCAGTGAGGCCTAAGGCAAGCCTCAACTATAAGGCCCCATTAGTGTGAAAAATGCAGAAATTAGCCCAACAACTACATGATTAAAGAAGTTTCAGGCAGGTGTCTAGGCAGATTGGTGTATGTTAATGTAGAAGCATATTTGTGTGGTATATCAGTACGCTCACAAACGTGCGCATACTGAAATGCCACACAAATGTCATCATGCAAGGCCCCTGTTTAAGTGAGGCATTAGGCATCTGCCTATTTAGCCGGTTTATAGAGCTGCCTCTGCTCTTCAATGCCTCTGTATGTTGGAGTATCCTAAGGCTGTGTCTTGGGTCCTCTACTCTTCTCCAAATCTATTTCTTCCTTTATCCACACCTATAGCTTCATATATCACCTTTATACCGACAAGAGCCAGATCTACCGCTCTACTCCTGATCTCTCTCCTTCTGTTCCTTCTCATGTCAGTGACTGCTTATCTGGCACTTTGTCCTGGGTGGCCTCACACCACCTAAAGATTAATATGCCCAAGACTGAGCCCCTCCTAAATTTTCCCTCTACTCCCAATTGCAACTTTCCATTACTGTTTACGGCATCAGTATCTCTTCATTACACCAAGCCTTGTGGTTACCATTGACATGAACTGTCCTTCATCCCATACATCCATTCAATCTCTTCATCATGCTGCAAACACCTACACAGCATTTGCAAAGTCAGTCTGTTTCTGACTGACAAAACAAATCCTTCTAACTGGCCTTCCTCTGGAATACTTGCCGCAAACCCGCAGAACACTCACCGAACACTCACTGAAAACCCGCAGAAACCACTGCAAAAACCCCGCCGAACACGCCGGAAAACCTGACTAGCCGCCGATCACAGCGCAGAGCAGCTGCCGGAAAAACCCGGCATGCAGCCGAATGAGGTGAAAAAAAACCCAGTACGCTTGAAAGTTTCAGAATTTAAAATCTGTTTGCAAAAAAACTACTGAACGAAAATGCCTGGAATTTACATATTAGATCCAATGAATAACAAGGTCTGTTAAGGAAAATTGAAACAACAATTAAAAAAATAAAAGCAAAAAGATTTTGCCAAACAAATCCTGAAAAATGCCTAAAAGATCCTAAAAAAAATAAAATAAATAAAGAGACTCTATACAACAGAATAAAATAATAAATGGTTTTAGATATTGGATTAAATGGGAGAATTTTTAACATTGAACCCTATGGGATTTGCCTGAATAAACCTGTCAAATGAAACAACCGAACAGCAGGGCATTTCGGCAACTTTTCTCTGTTTTGTGTCTCTGAATAGACAAACCATTGCTTTTCTATGGGGGATTTCACTGCCTTCAAACAGGCACCGTACGTGCAGGCAATTCGCCAGAATTTGGCGAACTGCCTGCTCTCTGAATAGCCAAATGGCCCCGAAATGCCCCCGTTCGCTGAAATTCAGTGTCCGGTTACATTTCGGCTACATTTCGAATCCCTCTGAATAACCTCCTTAATTTTTATATGTTCTCATTGTATGAAACTTTTTAACCCCTTCGCTGCTGAGTCATTTCACCTCTCTGCACTGAGCTCATTTTAACCATTTTGTGCTCATCATGCTTAAACGCGATTGGTAGTCATGTTTTATTGTAGCACCCAGACAAATTATATATCCTTTTTTACGGAAGCCTGGGCAGATTCAGAATATATAATTTTTATATGTGTAAACGCCCTATTCTGCCAGAATGCTATAACAATTTTTTTTTTTTTTAAAAAAAATGTGCAGATGTCAGTCAGCGAGAGGAGGCCCCGGATGCTTGGCTGACATCCAAGACTAAGGTGTTAAAGGGGTTAGAGAGAGCCATCACTGGAAAGGTCACACTCGGCGATGGGGAGATAGAAACATAGAAACATAGAAAAATGTCGGCAGATAAGAACCTTTCGGCCCATCTAGTCTGCCCAATTACATGGATACTTAACCTGGATTTATCTTTTGTTTAGGATAGCCTTATGCCTATCCCATGCTTGCTTAAATTCAATTACTGTTTGGCCTCTACCACTTCTACTGGAAGACTGTTCCATGTATCCACCACCCTCTCAGTAAAATAATGCTTCCTGATGTTACTTTTAAACCTTTGCCCCTCTAATCTAAGACTATGTCCTCTTGTTTTGCTATTTTGTTTCCTTTTAAATATACTCCCTTCCTCTACCTTGTGGATTCCCTTTACGTATTTAAATGTTTCTATCATATCTCCTCTGTCTCTTTTTTCCAAGCTGTACATGTTAAGATCATTAAGCCTTTCCTGGTAACTTTTCTCCTTCAAGCCGTACACCATTTTAGTAGCCCTTCTCTGAACTCTCTCTAAGATGTCTATATCCTTCTGGAGATACGGTCTCCAGTACTGCACACAGTACTCCAAGTGAGGTCTCACCAGTGCTCTGTACAGTGGCATGAGCACTTCCCTTTTCCTACTGCTAATACCTCTCCCTACACAACCAAGCATTCTGCCAGCATTTCCTGCTGCTCTATTACATTGACTACTTACCCTTAGATCCTCTGAAATAATAACCCCTAAATCCCAACCCTCAGATGTTGAGGTTAGGACTGTATCAAATATTCTATATTCAGCCCTTGGGTTTTTACGTCCCAGGTGCATTATCTTGCACTTATCCACATTAAAACTCAATTGCCACAACTCCGACCATTTTTTTAGTTTACCTAAATCATTTGTCATTTGGCTGATCCCTCCAGGAACGTCAACCCTGTTGCAAATCTTTGTGTCATCAGCAAAAAGACATACTTTTCCATTAATACCTTCTGCAATATCACTAATAAAAATATTAAATAGAATGGGTCCAAGTACTGACCCCTGAGGTACCCCACTGGTAACAAGACCTTGCGCCGAATAAACTCCATTTACCACAACCCTCTGTTGTCTGTCACTCAGCCACTGCCTAATCCAGTCAACAATATTGGAATCTAAACTCAAAGATTGCAATTTATTGATAAGCCTTCTATGCGGAACAGTATCAAAAGCCTTACTGAAATCTAAATAAGCAATGTCTACTGCACCACCTGTGTCTATTATTTTTGTTACCCAATCAAAAAAATCAATAAGATTAGTTTGGCATGATCTCCCTGAGGTAAACCCATGTTGTTTCTGATCCTGTAATCTATGTGTTTTTAGATGTTCAACAATCCAATGGACCCCTCCCTTACCTTCAGGCACTTCCTCTGCTTTAGCGGGGTGGCGCCTGAAACTGACGTCATTGTGCTTTGCGCGAGTGCACTGGAGGGGTATAAACAAGAGGTCTGACTTCAAGGAACTTGTCAAATTAAACCACTAAACATCAGGGCATTTCACTGACATTTCTCTGCTGTTCCGTGATCTCTGAATAGATTAACCATTGCTTCTGTACGGAGACTTTCACTGCTGTCGAACAGGCACTGTATTTTGCTGGCAAGTGCCAGGTTTTGAATAGTCGAATGGCGACAAAATTGCACCGTACGGGGAAATTCACCGGGAAATTTCGAGGCCAGTTCAGCTCCCTCTGAATAACCCCTATAGCCAACTTACTTTCATATTCAAAATACACAACCACCAAACCAGCTATGTAAAATTCCTGGGGTGATCCAGCGATAACTACTGAGTATCTTATTAAAAACATATACGCAGGAGAGAAATAAATCATCTGCAGACTTTACTGTGACAGATATTCACTTACGAAGCCTGTCATTTGTCAATGAACATCCTTGTAAACTTTTCAATTGTTAAGTTTTAATTAGAACTGAGGTTAAGGTGTTTTTTTTCTTCACCTTTTTCCGTCCTGATCGAGCCTGCAGGAAGAGATACTACCTTATGGTGAACATACTGTAGGACTGATTAGAATTGTCTTTGATACCCACCCTACATGCCTAATGAACCGAGCAATCCAAATATGTCCTTCATATGCTGAAACCATTAATCATTCTGCCTTTTATTTTAATCTAGAAAGTCTTATTTAACCCTTGTTGAGTAGGATAAAGGTATTTTCGGGACAAGGTGGTATGAGCAGTGTCATAAATGTTCAGATCATTAACCTACCATTAATGAGGTTAATGGTAAAACTCTGTAATGTCTTAAAAAAACTGAATCTCAATGAAAACAACAGTTAAAACTGTTTTGTGAAAGTATTGATGCACTTCTATAATTCTTTTACTTCTTACAGTGCTGCCATGCTTAACTCTTCCTTCTACTACAGCAGTGGGTTCCAACCCTGGTCCTCAATTGTCCATAACAGGCCAGGTTTTAAGGATTACCTTGGTGGGAATGCAGACTGAATCCCGCAATCACTGAGCAGCAAATCATATCACCTGTGCTGTGCTTCACATATCCTGCAAACCTGGCCTGTTAGGGGACCTGAGGACCAGGGTTGGAAACCACTGTCCAACAGCTCTGCACTCACATGGTGTGACTGATTGACTGACAGCCAGCACACTAACAGTGTTATTCAAAGAGCACTGAAAATCCATCTGAATTTCGCTGCTCTTTCATTCCCTGCACTTCAGGGGAAACAAATTCCCTGAAACGGCAGTGAATTCAGCATTCGCAGCAGGGTCCCCGGAGTTCAGGGAAAAGACGCCGACCACATTTGAAAAACCGGCGATACGAACGCAAAAACCGCCGAGAGAAAGTCAAACTCACCGGACATTCTGTCGCAAACACTGCCAACCGCATCCAAAAAAAGCCTGCGATCTGCCAAACAGAGCACCAACCAGATGCCGAAAAAAGCCGACAAATGGGTTAAAAAACAAACAAAAAAAAAACAGAAACTTTTAAAAGCTATTGCAAAAAGACTACTGCGCGGAATTGTCTGGAATTAATAAATAAGGTCCTATGAATAATAATAAAAAGGTCTGTTACAGAAGAAAAAATTGCTCAAAAAATCCCAATAAATGCCTTAAAAAAATGCTATATAATAAATAAAGAGACATTTTGCTGCAGATTAAAAGAATAAACGGTTTAATAAATATTTTATAAGAAAACAGGAGTATTTTTTACATTGAAACCAATGAGATTCGCCTGAATAAACCTGCCGAATGAAACTACCGAACATCAGGGCATTTCACTGACATGTCGGTGCAGCTCGGTATTCTCTGAGTAGATTAACCATTACTTCTCTATGGGGGAGTTCACTGCCGTTGAACAGGCACCGTACTTGCTGGAAATTTGCCAATATTTTTTGCGGACTGACAGCTTTTGAATAGCCGAATGGCCGGAGCAATTTCGGAGCCAATTCAGCTCGCTTTGAATATCCCTGAAACTGAGGTGAGGTCTGTCTTGTAGGACGGGTCTCTACTCGGTGCTGTCCCTCCCCCTGCGGCATGCCAAAGTCATGTGATGTAGTGAAAACTTTGAATTCTCAGCTACATAGGTGAGCAAAGAACATTGACCTACATAAAGGGAGTGATTCCCTGGCAAATAGGTTAATTTTATGTAAATGAGCTGACCATTGTGTCCTTCATTGTGTTCTTGTTAGACAGAAGTGTCTATTAAATAAACACTGAACGGTGAATTTCACAGTTTGGTGCAATTTTGAGGCAGTTTGTCTATTCACTAAACCGTCATTTCACCAGATACAGGCGAATTGATAGCAAAATATGGTGCAGTTCGCTGCAGTTCAACGCTAGTGAAATTGTCCCATAGAGAAGTATTGGTTTGTCTATTTACCGAATGCCAAACTGCACCAACGTGTCAGAAATGCCCTGATTTTTGGTGTTTCAGTTCGACAGGTTTAAATTGGTGAATCCCGTAGGATTAAATGTAAACAGAAGTAAAATCCTCAATTTTTTAAAAAAAAGATTACATTTTCAATTTTTTTTTATTTTTTAGAACACCCTTTTGTAGTTTTTTTTTTTTTTTTAGAAAACAAATTTGGTTTCCCAATTTTTTTGAAAAGTAATTTTTTTATCCTGTAACAGACCTTTTTATTATCATTTAAAGGACCTCTTTTATTATTCACAAATATTTTAATGTGATTTTACTGGTTTAAACACCAATTAAGGCTAGGGTCAAACGAACACATTATTCGCAGCGACCGTCAAAAAGTGCGTCCGAACACATCGACGTATTTTTTCACGGAATGCGCGAAAATGGTCATACGATGCGCATTGTTGTGCGTGATTTTTTACGGATCGTCAATAAAACGCTTTTTGCATCTGGACATTATGTAGGCTGAACATTAGCAGCGTCTGACATCTCCTAATCACGCACACACACCGCTATGCCGCCGCAGCGCACTCTGTACGTCAGTACTAGCGGTTCTGTTTTCTCTAAAGAATGCGTTCATTTTCAACTTGCGTTGCGTGGCTGGACTTTCGTGCGGCCGTACTTCGTATATTGGCCGTCATTGCGCGTCATTTGCTGCTAGTGCGCCCATGATTAAGTGCGCCTAAACGCACGTTAAAAATGCGTTAGAGTTTTTTGGGGGCTTTTTTTCTGCAGTTTGGTGCGTTTTGCCAAGGCCACTTTGATGCTCTTCTGTGCTGTTGGAGAACGTCGCTGAAGCGCACCCAACTTTTTCATGGGGGCGTCGGTGACCCCATCTTCTGAACATTACGATGACCATCCGATGAATAGTAAATTCACAGTACTGACAGCGAAATGGAATCGCCGAAGTGAAGAGTGAAAAGAATGATCTCTTGAATTTTTGGAGTTGGATGCCAAGACCTCACCTCTTGGACAGCATTTCCAAACCCCATGTTTTCAACCACTACAACTCCCCTAGCAGGTCTATTTCTGTTCTGGAATTAAGGAAGTGGAAGAAAAAAATAAAACAACATTTTATTGAAAAAAAATAAATAGATTTTATACTATAAAAAGTGACCTGCAAATGAAAATATGTATCTTCTATCTGAAAGTGTCAGTTAAAGCAATAAATACTCTCCCTTCCAGGAACAGGTTTTGTTTTATTCAAATCTTGTTCGCTAAACCGTCTTTTGGTGTCAGAAATGTTGCCCGTTTAAGGCTAAGGTCAGACGAAAGCAGTTTTAACGTGCGTTTAGCCGCACGAAATCACGGCCGTGCTAGAAGCAAATGACGCCCAATGCCGGGGAACATACGACGAACGGCCGCACGAAAGTTCGTCCGCGCAACGCAAGTGGCAAACGAACACATTTTTTCGAGAACGTCAAACCGCTACTACTGACGTACAGAGTGCGCTGCGGCCGCATAGCGGCGTGTTTGCGTGATTGGGAGACGTCAGACGCTGTACACGTCCGGCCAACATAACGTCCAGACGCAGAAAGGGTTTTATTGATGATCCGTACAAAATCACGTACGAAAATGCGCATTGTATGACCGCTATCGCGTATTCCGTGAAAAAATACATCCATTCGTTCGAACGCACTTTTTCACGGACAACGTGAAAAATGCGTTCGTCTGACCCTAGCCTAAGGCTAGGGTCAGACTAACGCAGTATTAACGTGCGTTTAGCAGCACTAAATCACGACCGTGTTAGCAACAAATGACGACCAATGCCGGGCAGCATACGAAGAACGGCCGCAAAAGTGCGGCAGCGCAACGCAAGTGGCAAACAAACGCATTTTTGCAAGAACGTAGAACCGCTAGTACGGACGTACAGAGTGCGCTGCGTCCACTAGCGGCGTGTGTGCGTGATTAGGAGACGTCAGACGCGGCTAATGTCCGGCCAACATAACGTCCAGACACAAAAAGTGTTTTATTGATGATCCGTGCAAAATCACGGAAGAAAATGCGCATCGTATGACCGCTATCGCGTATTCCGTGAAAAAATGTGTCCATTCGTTTGAACGCACTTTTTCACGGACAACGTGAAAAATGCGTTAGTCTGACCCTAGCCTTATTCGCAGCGACCGTCAAAAAGTGCGTCCTAAGCAAGCAAATAGCAGGCTAACCCCATATCAGTGGAACACAATGATTGAAATGGCTTGTGATGAGCTGAACGCGCACTCGGAAATAGCTGTGTTTCTCTTTGAAAGGAACGCTCAGGAAACAGACTGCTTTTAACAGCTAAGTGCTGGAGGGGGCAGCAATACACTGCTTTCCACAGCAATGCGTTCTGACCTCAGAAGCAGACAAAGGGTTAAACAACAAAGTGAAATAGGTATAATGAGTGGTATTGTGAGTCGCTAAAGAAACATACACGTTATCTCACTTACGCAATAAACAAAGCAGCCTTCGTTTTACCAACAAGAGCGCTGCACACGGCATACACAGCGATGCTGATTTGTTTTACAGTGAAAGAATTCGGTGTAGTATGTGCTAAAGCAATCGGCTGGACTTCATTCAGGGATTCTGAGGCAGTCGAGGAGAATTCTACACTCCAAATGCCCAGGAATTAACTCCGCTGCAAGATCTGTATTAGGGCTGATTCTTAGGGGGAAATAAAAAAAAATATATATATATCACTTAAATTACTATTTATATAGAACGCACTTGAAGAAAACAGAAAACGGAGTTCTGGGCAGGATAGAAATTAGGGTCTGAATCATAGGGTCGTTTTCCGTCCCTACGCTCTAATCCAAGGTTGGTCTTAACTTATCCAGAGTTGTTGTAAACTTACTGTCAGGTACCAGCGTGCAGGGTAAGGTTGTGAACCCAAAATGCAGTGATGCCACTGAAACAAGATATGGGAAAACAGGGGTTTATTGTCAGGTTAAATGGTAGAATTAAGTCCAGATTATGCAAGGTGGTGGGCAGAATTTAAATTAGGTTGACCAGTGGAATATGCAAGGCTGGGGACACAAAGGGATGCAGGAAACACGATACAGGGAGACCCAGAGGGCAGATACACTTAGGCAGGACAGGAAAAGGGCTGAATGGATTCTCGATTGTAGAGTTGAAATCAGGAGACCGAGGATCATTGGGAACTAGAAACCAGGATGTTGGGGACTTGGATACAGTCTCTGGATGGCACAGGATACTGGATGGCAGAGGGTACACATGGGATACAGTCTCTGAATGGCAGAGGATTCACTCAGGATACTGGATCACAGTCTGCTTGTCTTGCAGGCTTGAAAACTACAGTAATTCAGAAGCACTGCATTCTGGGTGCTCCACCCTTAAGTAGGTGAACACAGCATCTGGTGATTGTAGGCACCTGTTGGACCTGCGGTGCTGTAAGCAAAGGCTGGACACTGGTAGAGCAGTTCATGAAAGTGCTGCCCTGCATTCAGGACGAAGCAGCACCAGGTTTACCCTTCCTGTCATGGCTACGGTGGGCTTTACGTGGGGTGTTGGGGGGCTACACACAGGGGTCCTGACACTTAACAGCTTCATAGACCAAAATGGCTCTGGTAAATTTACAACAGCTCCAGTTATGTTTACACCAACCTTGGAATAGGACTACCTGTCGGTAACAGGGAATTGGTTACTGCCGCTCCCCTCTGTGAGTCCCTTCACTGGCTCCCCATCCACTGCAGAATTAAGTTCAAAATCCTTATCCTTACCTACAAAACCCTCACTAACTCAGCGCCCCACTACCTTACTACTCACTAATCACCAAATACAACCCAGCCCGCTCCCTAAGGTCAAACAGCGACCTGCGCCTAGCTTCTCCCCGCATCACCTCTTCCCATGATAGACTGCAGGATTTCTCACGCGTAGCCCCCACTCTCTGGAACGCTCTCCCTCGTACTGTCAGACTTTCCCCTAACTTCTCTTCCTTCAAACTCTCCCTTAAAACGTTCCTATTTAGGGAAGCCTACCACCCAACTCACTGACACAACCATCAATCGCTCTCACCTTACAGTCCTCTCCTCCTGTTTCCAACCCCAACCCTCCCAGATTGTGAGTTCCTATGGGAATAGGGCCCTCATCTCCTCCTGTACTGTTTGTCAAATGTTGTTCAATGTATTGTAACCCTGTCTATATTGTGCCTATTGTACAGCGCTGCGGAATATGCTGGTGCTTTATAAATAAAGAATAATAATAATAAAATAATTGGTAAGGCTGGATGGAGTAGAGGTAACGTCTCTGTTCTATAACTGTGGAGACCCAGGTGCGATGCCAGCCAGAGCACCTCTCCAGCAAGTGTCCTTGGGCAAGACACCTAATGGTACATACTTGCCTACAACACAATATGGACAGTGGAGTCCAGTGGTAAATTCTCGGTCCTTTGACCGTGGAGAAGCAAGTCAAATCCCGTTCAGCACATCTCTCCAATACAACTGTGGAGAAGTCTCGACTTTAGGAGACACGGGTTCAACCTAACCACCAGGTCGCTGCTCTACAATCATGTAAAGAAAACTCGATCCCATTCAGAAGATGCCACCAGCATCCTTGGGAAAGACACCCAACAATATGGATGTGCCTACCTCTAAAAGTACATCTCATAGATTGTAAATTCCCTTGGGAACAGGGTTCCCCTGAATCAGGTCATCATCCATGTGTGGTATTCCAATGTATTAACACCTTGTACAGTGACGCTATATAAATAAAGTATAATAATAATAAGGGAAAAGAAAACATTTAAGTCGATATCCCTTACCAGCTCTGTATTTCTGAGCCTATTCTGACTCAGCCGCTGTACTAGCAGCTCCAAGTGAAATATTTGTGCGCCGCAAGGAGATACCAGCTGCAGCAACACTATTATCCCTTCCAAGGGTTCATAGAACTCCATGGAACAAAGAGTGACCCTGCTACAGAGACGGCAAAAGAAAACTGGGAAGTTTTGTTCCAAGTCTTCTACTGCATACGGCAAAAAGAAGCAGCAAATGACAGCCCCTTCACCGTCAGTCAGAAGCAAGCAAGGGATTTATTTGGTGGGATTATGTCAATGCTTTAAGTGATTTTGTGTTTACAAAATCATATAACACCAGGCTCTGAGAGCGAGTGCTCTTTGCAGAATACAGTCTCAATGCTGAGAACAGTGAGCTATTTCAGAATAAGAGCTATTAATAAACAGTAAGCAGCTGCAAGCTAAGCTAAGCTTGCAGCAAGGTGAGAATAGCAACTCCAGCCGTAACGTTAATAGCAAGATTGGAATAGGGCTCATTGTTTTTACTGTTGCAGATGTAAGGAATATACCTGAATAGATGGAGTTCCATAGGATGTGACAGATGTCCAGTTCAGCATAGTTTGCTTATCAGAAACCAAAAGAAAACACCACAAACAACCCCCACCCCACACAAAAGTTAAATATGCTCACAATATGACATCTCCTCTTGTTTTACATGATGGGAGTCAATTTTTTCGTTTCCGAACGTGGGAGCTTGACAGTTTGCTGACAGTTCTTCTGCCTATATCCATCTGCCACTTCTGTCTTTAGAAGATTAGACAGAATACAAGTCCTCTCCTTCAAGACATATGAAATCAGGAAGATAAATGCTGTTCTTTTACATGGGTGCAGAAGAATAGAGACGTGCATTTTGTTTCGAATCTAAATTCAGGCGAAATTTACCGATTCGTATTTGGACGCACATCCGAAATAACGAGTCAGATCCGCCCGAAACGGAACACAACTAATTCCAATTTTATGAATCGATTTGTTGTACTGTTTCACTCAGATTCAGCACCGCGCCCCTGTCCATTGGCCGTGATGCTGAATCTGTTGTATTCAGCACCACAGGCCACAGACAGTGCCATGATGCTGTTCAGTGCAGTTTGGCGGCAGTGAACTCCCCATAGAGAAGCAATGGTTAATCTATTCAGAGAACAATGAACACAGCACCGAAATGCCCTAATTTTTGGTGGTTGTTCGACAGGTTTAAGGCTAGGGTCAGACGAACGCATTTTTATGTTGTCTGTGAAAAAGTGCGTTCGAACGAATGGACGCATTTTTTCACAGAATACGTGATAGTGGTCATACTATGCGCATTTTCGTCCGTGATTTTGTACGGATCATCAATAAAACACTTTTTGTGTCTGGACGTTATGTAGGCTGGACATTAGCAGCGTCTGACGTCTCCTAATCACGCACACACGCCGCTAGCGGACGCAGCGCACTCTGTACGTCAGTACCTGCGGTTTCACGTTCTCGAAAAAATGCGTTCATTTTCCACTTGCGTTGCGCAGCCGGACTTTTGTGCGACCGTACTTCGTATATTGGCCGTCATTGCCCGGCATCTGCTGCTAGTGCGGCCGTGATTAAGTGCGGCTGCACGCGCGTTCGCACTGCCTCAGTCTGACCCTAGCCTTAACAGGCGAATCCCATAGGTTTCAATATAAAAAATATTCCCAGTTTTTATAAAATATTTATTCACCCGTTTATGCTTTTCACTTGCAGCAAAATATCTTTATTTTTTAGGAATTTTTCAGTGAAATTTTTGAATTCCTAATTATTTTAAACAAACAAGGTTTTTTGTCTTTGCTGAATGCAGCGTTTTTTTTCTTTTCGTTCCTTCAGTCTGACTACATGCAGTGGGGGGGTTTCTATGGAGCAGAAATCTATTCAGGTTTCAGCACCAAGGACAGGGGGATTAGGTAGCTTTTCCTTTTTTTTTACCCTGATATAAGTAATTAATTCATCCGTTTCACATTCCAAAATAACTAATAAAAGCCAAATAATGAATCAATCTGAAATACCGAATCGATCTGAAATACGAATCACAGTAACAAAACAAACGCACTGAAACAAATTAAACTTAACGGATCGATCCGAAATGAAAAAAAAATTCAGTTGTACGCACATGATGTATAGAAGACCTAAATACTTGAATTTCTCTGGTTTTACAAGTTATTTTCTCCAAGAGTGGTATAGATCATATTGAGGAGAACTTGGCATATTATTTTGCTCACTTGGTACATATATATATATATATATATATAATATATACATACATGTATGTACAGTATACAGTATCTCACCAAAGTATAGTCGTAGTAGTGATACCTTTTTCATTGGACTAGCATTACATTTTAAAGACAAGCTTTCAAGAGTGTAACCTCTCTTCCTCGGGTCTGGAAGCTAGAGAGTTATACTCTCACAAGTTTCTCTTTTAAATGTACGTCAATCCAATAAAAAGGTATCACTACGTACTGCTGTACTCTGGTGATTTTGGCACCTGGACTAACATGGCTCATCAAATCTACACTATATAATTGCTCTCTCCATGGCTTGTTGTGTAAGTTATGGGTAAAGTCCAATTAAACATAGGATTACCCAGATAAACCTGACATCACCCAGTAGTTTTCGATACAGCCCAAAATGAAATCAGACATCAGGTTCGTTTGTACTGGGTAAACCGCAAAGTACCCAAATGCCACCGAGTACCGTGTTTTATGAGAGTTTACAGTTGACTCCAAACCTAGGATTAACCAAATAAACAGTCAACACTAACCAACCATAACCCTAACCCTAGCCCTAATAATCACCTTTATCCAAGGACGGTTGGATAGATTACAAATTTTCTTTACAGCTTCACCTAGTGCTTTTGAGTCATGCAAGGCTTACCCAGGTAAAGCTAGCTTTACCTGTAAGAGATATATTTATATATATATAGGCTTTTGATCTAATTTGTTGCCCTTCACCACAACTTAAATGAGTATTGATTTGCCCTACGGTTTAAGCATCAAATTGCAACTGGTCATCATGCCTATCTCCTGCTGATGAGGGTACAATAAACCCAAAACAGCCAAGAGTGGCTTTGACCAGTTGCATAAAACTGATCTGATGTAGAAGATGAGCTCTGTGATGCAGTTCTTTGAATTGCTATGATGTGTAAATGACGTTTGCAATAATAAATAAATATATATATATATATATATATAGTATACAGGGTGCGGCAGAAATAACTCCCGAATTTCAAACGTAAATAACACAGCAATGCAAAACGACATTCAGAAATTTATTGCGCAGTTTGAAAGAGCAATGTTTGCCATTTACATCACATACACATACACACTAGGTTTTAAAAATGATATCATCCAAAATGACGACTGTCCTTTTCTATGCACATCTGAGGTCTCTCCCTGAAGTTCCGCATGACCCTTCTGGTCATGTCTTGTGGTATTGCCTTGATTTCGCCACGGATGGCAGCTTTCAGGTCATGTAGTGTTCGCGGCTTACGACGGAAGACACGCTCTTTCAGGTATCCCCAGAGAAAGAAATCGCAAGGGGCGAGATTGGGGGAACGGGCTGGCCACAGAACATCACCCCATAAGGAAATCAGACGCCCCGGAACCATTTCTCTGAGGAGGCCCTTCGATGCCCTTGCTGTGTGTGCAGTTGTTGTTGGAACCACACAGCAGGATTCCCTAGGTCATTGAGTGTCGGCTGCAGGAAGTTGCGTAGTAGCTGTACATAACGATCAGATGTTACTGTCACAGTTCTGTCCTCTTCAAAAAAGTATGGGCCTACAATTCCAAAATCAGCGACAGCGCACCAAACAGTAACACGTTCGCTGTGGAGGGGGCGCTCAAGGATCTGTCGAAGATTGGTTGCGGACCAGTACCGAAAATGTTGTTTATTGACGTAGCCTGACAGATGGAAGTGCGCTTCATCACTAGCCAGTAGACTGGTGTCAGCTGCAACAGCTTCCATGATAGTCTCACAACACCCTCTGCGATTGGCCCAATCACGTTCACTGAGTTCCTGCACACCTATCATTTTGTACGGGTGGACCTTCATCTCTGTGTGAAAAATTCTCCTTACGATGCGGTCCGAGAGTCCCATAGCAAGTGCATGCTTACGGACCGAACGTTGAGGAGATTGCGTAAAGGCACATTTCACTGCATGGATGTTCTCTGGTGTTTGGACACTACGAGGCCTACCAGGCGGCTTCATTTTAACACTCAAACCCGTTCTTCTTAAATTACTGACCCACAATAGAATGGTTTTCCTATCTGGAACTTTCACATGTCGACCTAGCCTGAAGGGTCTACGAACTAAACACTGTGTTGCGGTAACAGAGTCGGCATTTTTGAAGTAAGTCTCAATCATGAAACCTCGATGCTCTCCACGCTAGCGACGAACTAGTCCTGACGAGGTGGCCATGCGCGCCATAGCCGTGGCTCAACAATGTATGTGACACAAATGGCAAACACTACTCTTTCAAACTACGCAATAAAATTGTCGTTTTGCATTGCTGTGTTATTTACATTTGAAATTCGGGAGTTATTTCTGCCACACCCTGTACGTGTGTTTTTGCAGAAGCCATTTGCACATCACAGCAATTCAAAGAACTGCATCCAAGAGCTCCTGTGCCACATTCCCCATATGCAGCAAGGAACTCTGGGTAGGACATTCAAATGACATCTGTCTCACTTTTATGCATCCTGGGTCTGTTATTACAAAGAATCCTTAAATCAATGCCACGCCATACTAGATGGCTTTTTTTAGCAGAGATCAGGTTTATGCAACTGGTCAAAGCCACTCCTAGGACAGCGCTGTTTCAGGTTTACTGGACCCTCATCAGCAGGAGCTAGGCATAACCAGTTGCAGTCAATGCTTGGACCCGTAGGTTAAATCAGTGCTTACAAGGGTTGCGGTGAAGGTCAAAAAGTGAGATATAAAGCCTCCACGCAATAATTAATTACGTGTATTATTGCAGCAGCCATTTGCACATCACAGCAATTCAAAGAACTGCATCACAGAGCTCCTGTGCTACATTCCCCATATGCAGCAAGGAACTCTGGGTAGGACATGCAAATGACATCTGTCTCACTTTTATGCATCCTGGGTCTGTTATTACACAGAACCCTTAAATCATTGCCACTCCATACTAGATGGCTTTTTTTAAGCAGAGATAAGGTTATGCAACTGGTCAAAGCCACACACACAATATAAGAATGATGGAGTAAACACTATCAGGGTTATTCAGAGAGAGGTGAAAAGCAGAAGAATGACTGGATAATGGAAAAATTCTAGGTCAAAATAGCCAAACCAGAAAAATTCTCCCATTCATCTCACTTTCTAAATTGGCTATTTTGACCTAGAATTTTCCATTCTCCAGTCATTCTCCTGATTTTCACCTCTCTCTGAATAACCCTGTATCTCTCAAGATGGAGGAATTCACTTTTAGTTAGAATTTGAGTGAGTGCGGTTTCAGGGCCTCTTCAAATAGGCAGATAACGAGTGTTAGCTACAGCCCAACCGGCAGTAAAACACTGCGACTACTTAAACAGCATACACGCAACGATAAATACTGATTGATAGAACACTCTTTTATTCATTGAATAGTTGTTGTTTAACAAAAGGAAATGATGATGAGCTAAATCTCTTATATTTCTATTTAAAATATCATCATTTTATTTATCTCCACATGGTATATTATCGTGTTCGCAGTGCATGCTATACTTTTTCTTTCTGCATTCATGTTTTATTGGTCAGTGACGCAGTGTATAATAAAACCAACTCTATAATAAGCGAGAGACCATAATGGAGTAACTCTTCGCATCCTGTTTGTGTTTTGATGTCAAATGGAATATATCAGCAGCAATAAATTAAGAAATAGGCGTGGGGTTGTATGTGTTACATTGAGCTCTCGTTTCGGGGATGGGGTTGTATAACACACGGGAGACGGTCACAGTTCACCTAAATCATAATGAGCCCTGTGCTAGCCTTGGATAAAGCATTATAATTTGCCGAGTCTGCTTTCTTTTGGACACTCCATAGGACGGCTCAATGTGTGAACATCAATAACACAAACATTGGGTATATCCGAGCTTTTCTGCTGACACGCAAAGTGGAAAGATTACACTGAGAACTGAAGTATCACTAGAAACAAAAATCAATAAAACATTCAAATTAGTAGGACATGTTTGTTTCCCAGAAAGAAGTGCTTGTTTCCCACGAAATAATACGATAGCCCTCGCTATCTGAAGCAGCGGTGACTGTAAATTCATTAGGGAATGCAAGAGGAAATGGAATAGGCAGCGTGATGAGGGGCAAGCATGTAGGTACAAGAGAGTTCAGATGCTATTACAATAAACAGACAGCGAAAAACAGAAATCTGCTATTGCCTTTAGTAAGGATAATGTTACTTTATATGTAGATGCCAGAATACAAACACTTATTCCAGGTTTAACTACATTCATCCATCTATCTATTCATCTACAGTGGCAAGAAAAGGGATGCGGATTTTTTGGAATTTAATAGTTTTCTGCATGAACATGTCACTGGTTTTCCAGGGACAGTCCCAGGTTAAGGTTTGGTGCCCTGGGGTTGTCTTGGAACTCTAAACTAACTCATCCACTGCAAGGTTCACGTTCCAGAACATAGTCCAGGGTCAAGTAACCCATGGCACACCAATTACAAACCAGGGACCATCCCTGGAAAACTAGGACAGTTGGTAATTATACAAGAATTGGTCATAAAAGCTCATCTCATCTTGGTATGGACAAACACAATGTGTATAAGCTAAAAACCCACAAACAATTATAACATTTTATGTCCTTATAGAACATATCCCATTAAATATTCACAATGCTGTGGAAAAAGTAAGGGAACACTTAGATTTAATTGCTAGTTGATCTTCCCTTGGCAGCAATTACCTTAATCAGGCATTTGCGTATCTGTGGAATTGACCTGCTTGTCCCTGGTTTTACCGACCTCATCTTGTCTTGCCTTTCCCTCTCCTACCCCTGACTTGGGTTTGTTTTGCAAATTATTCTACATTTTACCTTACCATTCTAAGGACTGGTTTCGGCAGAGTTTAGCTGGCTAAACTGGAGGGAGTGCTAGAATTACCACAAACTATTACACTATGTCTGTCTAGCTAACTATCCATCCCTTCCTCTCTCAACCTACCTGATGTCTATTTATTTATCTCTTTATCTGCGTATACATCTCTCTCAGTCTGTGTATCCATGTCAATTCATCTGTCTATTTATCCATATATCGGTCTTAATATTTATTTCAAAAAACACAATGGCGCAAACGTATTTCAGTTCATAAACAATGTTGTAGCGCTGGTTTTAAATCCCCTGCCGTGTAGTACTTATTTTTGGCCACAAGAGGGAGACAAGCGCGATGTGAGACACTGAACATTGGGACTACATCTCCCGGCATGCTTTGGGAGCGGACACAGGAAGTGGGTGGGACAGAGACGCTGACATCCTGAGCCTCGTGGAGAGAGCTGGCAGAGCGCGCCAGGGAGTGAGAGAAGCAACAGTGCTGCAGAGCGTGACAGTGACCAGGCCGGAGCGCAGCTGGGGCCTGACAGAGATAAAGACCGGGTTATTCAGCCTTACAAGAGGAAGACCCAGTGATTCACCAGAATACCCACGCTGATATTGAGTGAGCTGGAAGACCCCGAGTTAGGAGCACCGCAGATCGATCGGACAGGGAGTGCAGGCGGTGAGCTGGACATCTTGCGGCAGCTACAGAAAAGCAAGACAGCGGATCCGGTAACCCATAAAATCCCAGTCAAAATCGAGCGGAGAGACGTCCTGGGTCGAGCAGAGCACCAAGTATCGGGCGGATGGGTGAGAGGCCTTCCGGGCCATTGTGAAAATAGAAAGCACGCTGCTGTTTGTTTCAAAACCCACAGGGCCCCAACTTGACTAGTCGAAGATACCTCATAAATAACTCACTGGCTAGTTGAATATTGTACCCGGGTACCATCACACACACACACCTACATTCTTGGGACACAACCTGTACGGGACTCACTCCCCAACCACAAAGGGGGTAAAGATATATTTTTCCTTTCTTTTCCGCTGCGCGTTTCTCGAATTACGAAGCCTTGTATTTCTTTTTCTGCTGCGCGTTTCCCGCATTACGAAGTACTGTAAATATATCTACGTATACCGTGTTATTCATTATATGCCATTTATTCTAGTAAACTATAGAATTTATAAAATCCACGACGGTGCTGGAGTATATTTATTCCCTAGTGCGGGGAGACTGACCCGAGGTTCAATTTCAGCGGCTCCTCCGGGAGTGAGCGCTACAATGTATACAGATCTCTTTTGTATACCAATAACAGGGGGACTTCCCAGGCACAGTTGGGTTCCCCCAGACCTTGATCCAATTCTCACTCCAAATCCCTGAAAGAAATGGGCAGATAAACACTCATAGTGCAGTAATTTGTTAATGCCATGTATAAGATTTAAAAGCAAAAAACAAACTCACAAAAATACAGCACATAACAAAATGCGCATATGATCATTTGCCACAGTGACCCAAACCTCCCGATCAGGTATAATATATATTGTTGGAGTGATCCGTTGCGAGGTTCCACAGACTCCAGGTCCAGCACAAATGATTCCCAGCTCACGGGATTCCCAGCTCAACGCGTTTCGTGCAGTTCGATGACTCACTTCATCAGGAGCGTAATCATAAATGAAACTTACAGGGTTATTCAAAGATATGCAAATTGTGGCTGAAAGGTAACCGAACAGTGAAATTCGGCGTACAGTTACCTTTCCTGGCCATTCCGCTATCCAGAGAGCAGGCAGTTTGCCAAATCTTGGCGAATTGCCTGCACATACGGCGCCTGTTCGAGGGCAGTGAAATCCCCATAGAGAAGCAATGCTTCCTCTATTCAGAGAACAAAAACCAGCAGTGAAAAGTTGCCGAATTGCCCTGCTGTTCGTTGGTTTCATTCGACATGTTTATTCAGGCGAATCCCATAGGCTTCACTGTTAAAAATATTTCCGTTTTAATTCAATATCTTATAAACCGTTGATTATAATATTCTGCAGTAAAAAGTCTCTTTATTCATAGATTTTGTAGGACCTTTTATGCATTTTTCTGCAAATTTTTTTCCCTTTTTTTTTTTAAATTGTTTTTTCTTTTTTCTGTAACAGCCCTTTATATTATTATTCATAGGATTTTATATGTAAATTCCAGACATTTTCGTTCAGTAGTTTCTTTGCCAAACATTCAAACATACTGGTTTTTTTTTTCACTCCATTCGACTGCGGTGTCGGGTTTTTCCCGCGGCTGCTCTGGTTACTCCGGCATGTTTAGCGGGGTTAAACCAGATGTTTTTGCGGGTTTTGGTGTGAGTTCGCCGGGTTTTGTGGTGAGTGTTTGGCGGCTTTTTCCTGCACTACGACGGCCCTGTGGTGCTTGCTGAATATACCGCAGGGTCACCGAAAAGGGATCGCCAAATCGCACCAAATTGAAGAGAACGAAAAGTCACCGAACGTGCGGTGACTTTTCGATTCTCTATGAATAATCCTGTTAGTCCCCTTTTTTTTTTTTTTTAAATGAATTTTATTAGGCATTCACAAATATCAACGTAGACAGGGTTAGGAGCGAACAATGAAACAATAAACGTTTTCTGTCAGCATAGTATAAGCCGAATATTTAAAAGAATTAAGGTTGTAAGGTAAGGGATGGGGGAGAGCAGGGGAGAAAGGACAGAAAGGAAGGAAAAGAGGAAGGCTAGGGTCAGACTGAGGCAGTGCGAACGCGCGTTCTGGCGCACTTAATCACGGCCGCACTAGCAGCAGATGACGGGCAATGACGGCCAATATACGAAGTACGGTCGCACAAAAGTCCGGCCGCGCAACGCAAGTGGAAAATGAACGCATTTTTTCGAGAACGTTAAACCGCTGCTACTGACGTACAGAGTGCGCTGCGGCCGCATAGCAGCGTGTGTGCGTGATTAGGAGATGTCAGACGCTGCTAGTGTGCGGCCAACATAACGTTCAAACAGCCGGATTTCCCTAGACTTCTTTTCACCCCATCGTCATGAAATACGTCCAGAATTGCGCATCGTCTGACCACTTAAGCGTATTCCGTGAAAAAATGCGTGCGCACGCATCGACGTACATTTTGACGGTGGCCGCAGAAAATGCGCTCATCTGTCCCTAGCCGAAGGAGGGAAAGAAGAAAAGAAAGAGAGAAGGACTGGGGGTCATCGTAAATATACAATCAAACAGTTATATGATCTGGGGCATCATGGGTGGAATCACATTCAGAAATGCATCGGCCAGGTTATAGGCCAGCATCAGTCCAGGGGTCCCATACTATGTGAAATTGTGGTAGAGTATGTTTTACGACAGCTGTGAGTTCGTCCATGATCCTAGTGTCCTGTATTTTAGCAGAAACTTTGGCCATAACGGGGAGAGCCTGGTGGCGCCAGGCCTCTGCTACTGACCGTCTAGCCGCCATTGAGATTTTAGAGATTAGCTTGTTTTCATGTCTTGTGAAGCCCTCCAGGGGTCGAGAAAGCAACAAATTCCAGGGGTCGCTGGGGACTTCCTTCCCCAGTGCGTCAGAAAGCATCGCTAGAATGTTTGTCCAGAACTTTTTAATTTGTAGGCATTCCCACCACATATGGATAAAAGTGCCTTTGGAACCACAGGATCGCCAGCAAAGATCCGGGTGGTTCGGGGACATGTGCGCGAACGTAGGTGTGATGTACCAGCGCATGAGCATTTTCAGCGGTTGTTCCTGCATGGTAGTGCACAGTGAGACACCTTTGGAAGCTTCCCAAATGTCAAGCCAGTCTTCTGATTTCAATACTTCTGCCAGGTCGCGTTCCCAGACTTTCACATAGTGGAGTTCTTTCCAGTCAATCAGTGACGTTAGTTTATAATATAGAGTAGAGATCAAACCTTTAGGGTAAGTACCTCTTAAGCAAATGGATTCAAAAAATGAGAGAGGTGTCTGAGAGGCAGCTTTAATATGTCGTCGAGAGGCAAAGGCCCGTAGTCGCCGCTCCGGTAGAAACAGGCCCCCAGTCCCGGGCACCCGTTGTTCAAATATTACAGATGGAACAAAATGATCTTTTTGATAAAGGTGGCATAAACGGTGGAGGCCAGCGTCCCACAGCTGCTGAAAGGGTAAAGGTATTAGACCCGCAGGGAATTCCCGGTTGCGAAAGATTGGTGTCAACGGTGAAGGCAAGGTGGCAAGTTCGCATTTCGCAGTGAGTTTGTCCCAGATGCGCAAGGTATTCATAATAGCTGGACAGTTCGTGGATAGGAGTGGTCTGTGTTCCCATGCTAGCCAGATCCAGTGGTGCGGCAGATTAGGGGCCATAAGCGCTCTTTCTAACTCAACCCACCGTCCAGCACTGACCCCCCCATGCCATGCCACCAGCTGGGCGAGCTGAGCAGCATAATAGTATGAAAAGAGGCTCGGGAGACCAAGACCGCCCAGCTGTTTAGGCCGATAAAGGTTGGCCCTAGCCACCCTGTGCCTCCTTCCCGCCCACACGAAATTATCAATTGCTCCTTGCATCGAGCGGACATCCGAGGGTTCAAGTGCCACTGGTATCGTTTGAAAAAAATACAAAAGACGTGGTAGTACATTCATCTTAATGCAATTCACTCGTCCCACCCATGAAATAGCATATTTATCCCAACATTCAAGATCTTGTTTGAGCGTGGCATACATCGCGGCATAGTTTACGTCGTTCAAGCGTTCAGGGAAACTGGTCAATTTAATCCCCAGATAAGGGAGTTCTGAAGCGGAAATCTGCAAAGGCACCTCTGACGTCAAAGTCCGCAGCATCCTTGGGGGCACCAAAATCAGGAGAATCATAGATTTAGTGACATTAATTTTATAGCCAGAGATCTGTGAATATTCATTTAGTTGGTTCATAAGGGCCGGGAGTGAGGTCTCGGGGTCAGTCAACGAAAGTAACACATCATCTGCGTATGCCGATACTTTAAACTGCCGTCCTCCCACCAGGAAACCCCGGATGTCTCCATCAGCGCGGATCATTCTCATTAAGGGTTCTAGAAAGACGGCAAATAAGGACGGTGAAAGTGGGCAGCCCTGTCTTGTACCGTTACGTATTGGGAAGGGAATCGGGTCCGTACCTGGGATCAAGATCTGAGACATAGGGTTCGCATATAAGGCTCTGGTAAGGGCTAAGAAACGTTCCGGGAGGCCCGCCCTCGCCAACAAACGGAAAAGGAAGGGCCATTCAGCTCTATCAAATGCTTTTTCCGCATCTAGTGAGAGAAATAAAGAGGGCACCTTTCGCGAGCGTGCCCACCATATCAGGTCAGCGGCTCTCCGCGTGTTTTCGAATGCTTGCCTCCCGGGCATGAATACCACCTGATCCGGGTGAATCATGGGTGAGAGCATGGGTCCTAGTCTGAGCGCCATCAGCTTGGCGAGTATTTTAATATCCGTGTTGAGGAGTGAAATTGGTCTATAGTTATCTATGCCTTGAGCATCTTTGCCAGGTTTGGGTATGAGTACCACTGAGGCCAGAAGGGCCTCCGGTAAAAGCCCGCCTCCATCTCCGCTTGAGTTAAAGAGAGAGCATAGTCTGGGGACTAAAGAGCTGGCGAAGCATTTATAGTATTGGCCCGTAAGACCATCAGGTCCAGGGGCTTTGTTCGGTTTTAATTCCTTCACCACCTCGCATATTTCCTCCTCCGTAAAGGGGGAGTCTAGGGCCGCTATCTGTTGCTCGTTAAGATGGGGCATAGTGCTTTTCGTTAGGTATCCCGCAATATCCGTCAAGAGTGCCTGATTGCTGTCAGAGTGAAGATATAAATTAGCGAAATACGCCGTGAAAGTGTCCCGAATCTCCCTGGGTGTGTCGTGTGACAATCCCTGTTTGTCAACTATTTTAGCAATCTGGTTTGATTTGTATTTTGGTTTAATTTTGCGAGCAAAGGGGGTATCTATTTTATTGGAGCGTTCAAAGTACCTCTGTTTGGACCACAGGAGCGCTCGCCCCGCATCCTCTATGAAAAGTCTATTAATATCCGTCCTCGTTTGCAACAAAAGGAGATAAGTGGCTTCCTCTGGTGCCGCTTTATGTGTCAATTCTTGCTCTCTTAATTTAGCTTGGAGGGTGAGGATGTCTTTCAGTTTTTCCTTTTTACGGTAGGCGGCCTGACTAATAAGTACTCCTCTCGTGACCGCTTTATGGGCGTTAGTCCCCTTTTTAAAGTCCATCAGGCGAATCAAAGTGATAATAACTCCTTGCAGCTGTTCCACTTTCAAATCCGACGGCTTCCAAAACCTTATTTCCGATAAAAAAAAACGTAATTTCGGAATAATATATAAATATATTTTTATTGTTGCTGGGGTTTCAAGGTAAGATTAACAGGGTTATTCAAAGAGAATTGAAAAGTCACCGCATGTTTGGTGACTTTTCGTTCTCTTCAATTCGGGCCGGGAAAACGCGAGCAGGAGCAGATCACATGCAGTGAAGCCTCCGGAAAAAGCAGACACCGCAGACGAGTGAAGTGAATAAATTAGCAAAACAGTTCGCTTGAATGTTTGAAAAGTGAAACACTGTTTGCAAAGAAACTACTGAGCGAAAATGTCTGAAATTTATATATGAGGTCCAATGAATGATAATAAAAAGGGCTGTTACAGAAAAAATAAGTAAACTTAAAAAAAATTCAGACTTTTTTTACAAAAAATAAAAATCCTGAAAAATGCTTAAAATTTCCTAAAATCTATAAATAAAGAGACTCTTTACTGCATAATTTTATAATGAACGGTTTATTAGATATTCAATTAAAACGGGAATATTTTTAACATTGAAGCCTATGGGATTCTCCTGAATAAATTTGCCGAATTAAACCACCGAATGGCAGGGCATTAGGGGAACCTTTCACTGCTTGTTTTGTTCTCTGAATAGCCGAAGCATTGCTTCTCTATGGGGATTTCACTGCCCTCGAACAGGCACCGTATGTGCAGGGAATTCGCCAGGATTTGGCGTATTGCCTGCTCTCTGGATAGTCGAATGGAAAAGAAAGGTAACTGAACTCTGATTTTCAGCGTTCGGTTACCTTTCTCCAGCTATTTGGATCTCTTTGAATAACCCTGTAAATATTTATTTCTTCAAATCTATCGCTTTCTTTGCAGCTGTGCCACATTATGAATAAAAAATGTCAGAAAATGTAAGATATTCCTTTAGTAACAGTATAAAAACCAGCTTAGACCTAGAAGGAGATTCCCCTGGATTCAGCGATAAGATATGATTATTTCCAAATGTCGTGATTAAGGTTCTGTTTCCGTGGCAAGATTTTTCGACTCCGTGCCATATGCCATCAGATGGGGTGGGAGTAAAACTCGAGAAACCGTAATGAGTGGCAGGACTTGATAAAAATGATCCTCTGTAGAGCACTGCCTCGCAGGCTCTTTCTGTCGTCGTGAACAAATGAAGCTAAAGCAATTAATCTCTACAACCCTCTTTCCCAAATGCACCAGAACACAATTTAAACCACATACAAGGAAGGTTCAGGTATCAACCGAGTTCATTAAGAAACTCAGTGTCAATAACTTAATTGGCCGCGTTCACCAAATATGCTGTTATTGGATTTAACTCTATACATGCCAGACATATATTATAATGTATATAAAAACTTCACATGCCGTCCATTCTGACACACTGTCACAAATGAACAAGTTACGAATAATGAGTCTTATTCTTGGATTCCCTTTGGTTCCTTAACATGCGTGATGGATAATGGATTTGTAAAGATATTTGCTCCTGGGAAAGGAAAGACTAGTCAGAAATGGAACAAAATATAGGACACACTATTATAAAAGGCATTATTAACTAAATGGTGAAATGGGGAGAATTAAAAATGATTCTGTACTTACTAAACTTGTGCGATTTGGGTCTGAACAAATTGATATTTGCCCAAATATGGGGGATTGTGAATATCGGAACTATCCGATGATCTAAATATATGACTATTCAAACCGAAACGAATCCAAATAAAATATTATCAAATAAATTTGGGTCCAGCGGGATGATTCAGGTATAATCTGATGGATTGAGAGGCGTGCAAGAAAGAATATATTGTGAAGCTCTAGGAGTGTGAAGTTTTTGATAAAGTTTTGTGTATAACATGTAGGCATGTGCACAGTACAAAATTTCGTTTTGAACTAATGGATTAGTCCTAAAACGCAATTTATTTAGTTGCTAAAGAAATTCGTTTTCAGTTCTTTAGTATGAAAACTAATTTCATTCATCCGAAAACCAGTGGATACAATTACTATTGTAGTGGCTCCTCAGAGGGCTGAGATCGCTGCTCGTTACAGTATCTCTCACTCTCAGCACAATGTGCCAGGCAAAGCTGTTACAGTAACTGACTGCTGCTCATCACAGTGCTCAGAGTTTCAGTAAAACTAGTAAATAATATTTTATATATAAGAGGTTAGAACAATATTATTTCCTTGTTTTACTGAAACTCTGAGCGCTGTTACAGTTAGTTACTGTAACAGCTGAGCCTGATATATTGTACTGAGAGATAATATAACAAGCAGCCGATCTCAGCGTTCACAGCCACTGGATTTAAAGGGCTAAAAAAAAAAGGCTCCTCTCTGTATAATGTATACACCATCCACCTGCATTAATTAATGCCCCTCTCTGTATAGAACATCCTACTGCATTGGCATGTGGAGGGTGCAGAACTTCGTAATGCAATGCTTATCCGGCACAGGAGAAGGAACTTTTACTTAAACTTTGTATCTCTGTGGGGGAGACACAGGAATATAAAAGCAGGGGAGAGGGAAAATATTAACGTAAATCGGTCTGAAAGCTCAGAGAAGAGATGACTGGTGCAAATAAATTTTTATAATAAATTAAAGCACTTTAAATCTAGGGGAAACATTCAAATAAATCACACTGACAGCTCATAATAACAGAGTAACTGGGAGAGCTGGATACTAAGGCTAGGGTCAAACGAAAGCATTTTTACACGCGAACGTAAAAAAGTGCGTCCGAACGGATTGATGTATTTTTTCACGGAATATGCGAAAACGGTCATACGATGCGCATTTTCGTGCGTGATGTTTTACGAATCCAAACCAGGAAACTTTTTGCGTCTGGACGTTATGTTTGCCGGACATGAGCAGGGTCTGACGTCTCCAAATCACACACACACACCGCTAGCGGGCGCAGCGCACTCTGTACGTCCGTACTAGCGGTTCTGCGTTCTCGAAAAAATGCGTTCATTTTCCACTTGCGTTGCGCGGCCGGACTTTCGTGCGACCGTACTTCGTATATTGGCTGTCATTGCCCGTCATTTGCTGCTAGTGCGGCCGTGATTAAGTGCGCCAGAACGCACGTTAAAATGCGCTGGTCTGACACCAGCCTAAATGTATCAGACGTAAAAAAAAAACTTTATAACAAGCAGCACTGGGAGAGGAGAGGGACTTTATATAAAACGTGTATTATAGATGAGGAAAGTGGGATAGTGCTCCTGGATAATATAAAATGTATCAGACCTAAGCCCCTATTATGCAGAGCGGGAGGGGAGATAACACACGTTTTATAAAGTCCCTCTCTTCTCCCAGCGCTGCTTGTTATAAATGGGTTATTACTATCCAGCCCTCCTGTCATTAGCTTTCAGGGTGATTTATTTGAATGTTTTCCTTCTCCAGCTGCTTTTATCATCTTGTCTGCCTCATAGACATGCAAGGGTTAAGTAAAGGTTTCCTCTCCTGTGCTGGCTGTCTGTGCTGCGAGTGAGTATTCTAGAGCTCTATCACTGTCAGATTTTCAGGTAGGGGTCGGGAAGGATTACGCATGCAAACCTTTTCTGTAGCTTTGCGTTGTTGCGCTTCATTACTGGTCTCCTTCACTCAATGTAATATCACAAAAAGGACTGAAACTAAAATGTAGTGCATTTTATTTTAGTTTCTTTCATTTTTTGTACTGAGCAGTTTCGTATCTCTTGAGTCATACTAAAACGAAATTATCCCAAAATTCGGACTAAATCTTTTTAGTACTAAAACGAATGCACATGCCTAATAACATGAAAGGGGCTGCCCTACTCTATATTGCAAATGCTGAGTGTAAGTTTGCCATGTGCAATGAATGAAAAGTGCTGCCCTTTTCTAGATTTCAAATGCTGAGTGTAAGTTTGCTATGTGCAATGCTTGAAAAGGGATACCCTTTTCAATATTTCATACACTGAGTTTAAGTTTGCCATGTGCAATGAATGAAAGGTGCTGCCCTTTTCTATATTTCATACACTGAGTGTAAGTTTGCCATGTGCAATGAATGGAAAGTGCTGCCCTTTCCAATATCCCATCCCTTGAGTGTAAGTTTGCAATGAATGAAAAGGGCTGCCGATTTCTATATTTCATAAAATGAGTGTAATGTGCGTTGCATGAAAAGGGCTGCACTATTGTATACGTGTGAGGTTTTTAAACCTGTTGTGTCGTGTGCATGACATGAAAAGGGTTGCCCTACAGTCTACTGCAATGATATTTTTGAAATATCAAACACATTTGTATTTCTCAAACAAATCCAAATTTATCAAAACCTTCCGATATTTACGTATTTTTCCAATTCCAAAATATCAGAAGCCTAGCCGTCTGAACTGACTGCTTCCGAATTGCTGCCGAAACCAAAATATCAGCAAAGCTGAAATTTCTCAAACCGACACAAACTGAATTCGTTTTGGCCATGCACGTGTGTAATATTAAGGCTAGGGACAGATGAGCGCATTTTCTGCGGCCACCGTCAAAATGTACGTCGATGCGTGCGCACGCATTTTTTCACGGAATACGCTTAAGTGGTCAGACGATGCGCAATTCTGGACGTATTTCATGACGGTGGGGTAAAAAGAAGTCTAGGGAAATCCGGCTGTTTGAACGTTATGTAGGCCGCACACTAGCAGCGTCTGACATCTCCTAATCACGCACACACGCTGCTATGCGGCCGCAGCGCACTCTGTACGTCAGTACCAGCGGTTTAACGTTCTCGAAAAAATGCGTTCATTTTCCACTTGCGTTGCGCGGCCGGACTTTTGTGCGACCGTACGTCGTATATTGGCCGTCATTGCCTGGCATCTGCTGCTAGTGCGGCCGTGATTATGTGCGCCAGAACGCGCGTTCGCACTGCCTCAGTCTGACCCTAGCCTTACAGAGCACCAACAGCTACCACGGCGCTGTACAAAGGCACAGATCTATACACAGTCATATGGACAGTTCTATAATAAACACATTTAAGCAAAACCTATGTTATTGACATAGAATACACAGAAGGAATAAATGATTGATCCTGTTCCCAAGAACAACATAGAAGTCCTTAGGCCTAATGTGTAATTGGTGTGCAGGTGTATAACAGAGCTGCAAAGCAATAAACTCCCATAAACTAGAATAAAAATCACTTTGGGGGTTATTCAGACAGCACCGAAATGTTGCGGACATTTTGATGCTCTCTCGTTCCCAGCACTTTGGGGAATCAAAGTTCCCCACCCTGCAGTGAATTCCGCATTCACCGCAGGGTCCCCGGAGTGCAGGGCAGGGCCTCAAAAATTCACCGCAAACCCACTGCAATCCTGCCGTAAACCCACCGGAACCACAGCCAAAAGCATGCCAAACACATCAGGAAAAGCCAACGATCACAGCGCAGACCAACTGCCGGAAAAGCCGACAAGCTGACGTACGGGGGGGAAAAAAAAAAAAACAATACGATTGAAATTGTCAAAATTTAAACGCTGTTTGCAAAAAAACCACTGAACGAAAATGTCTGAAATTTACATATAAGACCCAATGAATGATAATAAAAAATGTCTGTCACAGAAAAAAGAAATACAAAAAAAAAAATGGAAAACAAATCCTGAAAAATGCCTACAAGATCCTAAAAAGAAAAAAAAGAGACTTTTTCCTGCAGATTAAAATAATAAACTGTTTATTAGATATTGGATGAAAACGGGAATATTTTTAACATTGAACCTATGTGATTCGCCTGAATAAATCTGCCGAATGAAACCATCAAACAGTAGGGCACGTCGACAACTTTTCACTGCTGTTTGGTGTCTCTGAATAGATTAACCATGGTTACTCTATGACGGATTTCGAACAGGCACCGTACTTGCAAAATTTGGTGAACTGCCTGCTCTATGAATTGCCGAATGGGCCCGAAAAGTCACCGTACAGGGAAATTCCTTGTTCGCTGACATGTCGGGGCCAGATCGCCACTCTCTGAATAACCCCTTTTGTATAAATAAGATACTTTGCTTTTAGGCTAGGGTCAGACGAACGCATTTTTTCACGTCTACCGTCAAAAAGTGCGTTGATGCGTAAAAACGCATTTTTTCACGGAATACGCAATAGCGGTCATACGATGCGCAATTTTGCCCATGATTTTTTACGGATCCAAACCAGGAAACTTAGGGTGTCTGGACGTTATGTAGGTCTGACGTCTCCAAATCACGCACACACGCCGCTATGCGGACGCAGCGCACTCTGTACGTCAGTACTAGCGGTTCGACTTTCTTCCAAAAATGCGTTAGCATGCCACTTCTGTTGCGCGGCCGAACTTTCGTGCGGCCGTACTTCGTGTGTAGGCCTGCGTTGGACGTCATTTACTGCTACCACGGCCGTAATAAAGTGCGGCTAAACGCACGTTCGCACTGCGTTCGTCTGACCCCAGCCTAATTATTCTAAATTACATTTTTATTGACAAATAGCTTGTGACGAATTGTCTTGATTTTATGGTCATACTTAATATGGAGTGGTGGCAGCAGAATTAGGAGTGCTTAGGGCAGCTCCAAGCTTAGCTTTATCCCCGTGGTTTGCACAATTACTGCACAGACAGTAGCGCGACTACAAAACATGCAAGTCGTTTACAGAGAAGCGAACAGATAAAGAAGCTGGTGTCTCTGTGGTTTCCCTTAGAGTTATATTCAAAGGGTTAAAAAAGCAATTACCCACAAGATGCATTAGTGCCACTCGCACGGCCCGGACAACTTCTTTACAAAGAGCTGTTAGGTTCTTCCTTATCTGGCCATTTGAATTTGAAGAATTGCTGTTTTGTTGTGGAGGTCCATGCTACTCCTATATTATCTGCAGCGAAACAAGACGTGGGAGCTGTGACTGGGCCGCGATAAAGCCAAATCAAGCCGCTGGCTTTCTCTACAATTCTCCAAATAAAGAAAAGCCCCAGAAATTAGACCATCATTCTGCTTTTAAATCATCATTAACGAGACGTTCCTGGACAGAACCAAGGGATGAGCTTTTGGCAAATTAATGCCAGGCACTGCGCCCGCCTATGAGCATCACATGAAGCACCACCCCATGGAAAATGACTTAAAACAATAAATGATAAATATGTTAGCACTAAGTGATATGAACGACACATACAGGGTTATTCAGAGAGAGGTGAAAAGCAGGAGAATGACTGGAGAATGGAAAATTCTAGGTCAAAATAGCCGATTTGGAAAGTGAGATGAATGGGAGAATTTTTCTGGTTTGGCTTTTTTGACGTAGAATTTTCCATTCACCAGTCATTCTCCTGCTTTTCACCGCTCTCTGAATAACCCTGCTAGGGTTGCCAGATGGACCATGTTTTCCCGGACACATACAATTTATTCAGGCTGATGGGTAGTGCATGAAAAATGCCACCCCGCAGCATGTAGGATTCAGATGCTGCAGGTAAGAAATCAACAAGCAATCCCAGGCGACCTGCCTTGAATTCCTACCTGCAGCATATGAATTATACATGTTGCAGGGCAGCACTTTTCCCCAAGCTCACCTCTGCATGAAATAATAATATGTATCCAGGTAAACATGGCCGATCTGGCAACTCTAACGACATCTTATGATTCAGCTAAAGCTAACATAAATATAATTTACTGTGTTTAAATAAGTTCTCTGCGGGCGGAGCTCCCGCTAGCTTTCTGACTTTTGGTGCTTTTATACCGCTCGTTTCCTCACAAACCTGCTTTTTAAACTCCCTGGACTACTTATTGAGCTCAGGGGGACGTAATTGGTGCTGCTTGGTGTGCCCGGCGGTGGATCTCGACTCCCGGGAAGTTTGGGACTATCTCTCGGGCCTACCTCCTCTGTGTTTGTCAGAAGCCTCTGTGGAGTTTTACAGTGCCACGTCGGATTTGATCGCCGGTATGGGTAAGAAACGACCCCCTCAGCGCTTCCTCGAAGAGTGGCTCCCGACAGCGGGACATAAGGGAATCCATGAGGCATGGATCAGCTCCTCAGAGAGAGTCTGCCCCCTCCCCCTTCCCCTCTGGATATGAAACCTCCGAGGAAAACGCTTACTGGCTTCAAGATGCAGGGGCTGCGGTGTCCTGGCTCACCCCATCGTCTCAGCCGCTGGGATCACAACCTGTGTCCACAGCAGCCAAGAAGCGGGCACAAAAGAAGCGGAGGGATGAGATAGCGGCATCCCTGGCGGCTGCACATACTTTACCGCAGGGGGACTTGCTGGATGTACTGCAGCACTCAGCTATTGGTAGCGTGGTCTCAGACTGTGATGGCTCCTCTCGGGACCCCCAGGAGCGGGGAGCCTTGGCGGGGGCACTCGACGGTTCTGCTATTCCCCTGAATATTGTGGAGGATGATGATCTCCCTTCCACGAAAGGGGACCTTCGCAAGATCATGGCTGAAATTAGAGAAACGTGGAGACCAGAGGTGGCGGCTGTTCGAGCTGAGGTAGAGGTGATCAAGAGTCAGGTGACAGCGACGCACGTACGGATGGAGGCGGTCGTATTGGAGCAGACAAGCTTATCTGGCCAGGTGGACAGTCTTCGCTCCCAGGTGGAGGTCCTAACGCGTTCGGTGGAATCGTTGGAGTCACGTCATCGTCGTCGTAATATACGAGTCAGAGGTATTCCGGACTCGGTTTCCACGGAAGATCTGTTGCCATACGTGAGCCGACTCGCAATTCAAGTCTCAGGTCTACCTTCTGATACAACGGACCTAGCTGGAGCAGCATTCCGTGTCCGGAAGGCGGCTACGGCCCCCAAAGGAAAGCCGAGGGACGTCGTGGTGGTCTTTCGCGATGTGGCCTCGAAAGTCGCTCTTACGTCTGCCCCGGGTGCACGGGACCCTGTGCAGTTTGAGGGAGTCATGCTCGACCTATATCATGATCTCCCGTTTATGACTCTGTTGGCACGTCGCCGATTTCGAGAGGTGACGTCCGCTCTACATCGTCAGGGGATTCGATACCGGTGGGGCCTGGCTGGCTCCTTGGTGGTGACACATGCTAACATCCCGTACACGGTCACCAACCCTGATACGGCTTGGACCGCCTTAGCAGTTACGGGCATCTCACCGGACGCGCTGGAGATTCAGCCGGGTTGAGACATTCTTGTTTCCTTTTTACCCTCTGACTCCAGACGAACCTGGGTCACCACTGCTTTTTATTATTATATAGCAGGGATAGCCGGAATCCCCCGGTCTGCTGCTTTTTCCTGTTGCCTGGACCACTTCCCTATTTTCTAGTTCTCCCCCCCACCCTGTTTAGTTTCGCAGACCGTTTTCTTAAGCTACATAGGCGATTACGCCTTCCTAAATGCAGAGGATTTAAGCCTTCCTCTTAATCCCACCCCCCCTTCTATTTTTTTCTCGCTGGAGGACTTTTTGCTACTTGAATATGACCTTACCTACGCCATTTCCATATTTGCTATGCATATTATTACATACTGTAAGGTTACTTTCTTTGATATACGTTTGCTGGTCCTGCGTGGTCGTACCTTGTTTGATTTCATGAGACTTGTTTTAGAATTCTCTAAATAAAGAATTTAAAAACGGAAAAAAATAAATAAATAAGTTCTCTGCGGTCTATTAGATCATGTGATGTTCATGGGTGCGCACATGTTACTTTTATTACTTACACATAAGTGTGCAAAAGCAGGTGCAATTCAAGCAGTGGGCATACCCCTCAGTGCACACCTGTGGTCAATCCAGTTTGGTCCTGAAATTTGTAGAAAGTAGGGGTTTAACCCCTTTACGTCGCAGGCTGTATTATGCCATCCCCATGGGCAGTGGGACTCAATGCAATGCAACGGGATGGCATAGCACACCCCCCTTGTGTCTATCATCCACGTCTGGCCCACCACCAGCTGGTGCGTGAAAAGTGTTATTCGCTGCAGCAAAATGGCTTGAGCTCAAGCTGTCCACCTGCCACCAATGATGTGCACATCGTATCAGCTGCATAGGTGTGCCCCACGGCATAAAGACCCACCGGCGATAAGGGGTTAATATGTACCTGTCGTCTGTTGTAGAGTTTTTTGATATGTGGTTTGATGTAACTTAATTAAACCAATAATCCTTTTAAACCCCCTAATGGTTTTCCTGAGTGTGGCTCGGGGTTAACTTTCAGTGCTGAAAGTGGTAACCCCGAGTCACACTCGTGCTGCATACATTACCTGTCCCTGCACTCCCTCGCTGACCACCGCAGTCTCCTCCGGCGATCGTGACTCCATACTTCCGGATTTCCTTCTCGCAAGAAGAGAACCAAGAAGAAATGAGGTCGCGATCATTGGAGGAGACAGTGGAGGACAGCGGGGGAGCGCAGGGACAGGTGATGTATCCAGCGGCATCTTGAGTGTTGCTCGGTGTTACCGCTTCCAGCATAGGAATTTAACCCCGAGCCACACTCGTAAATACCGCTAGGCGGCCAAAAAAAAAAATGGAACGATTCTGACATCTAAAAGATGTCAGAATCGGGACGCCAGGGATGTTAATTTTACAACATGAAAAAGACTTGTTAGTCTTTTCTATATTTCTTAACCAGAGTCCTCTTCTCATGGAAGAAGCCACGGTATCTGCTTTTGGGAGTCACTCTTTTCTAATGCTTTTCTAAAGCTGATTGACAGCTCATCTGTGTGTAGCCAAGGAGCACTCAGAGGGGAGGGGTGTGCAGCCAGGAGCACTTAGAGGGGAGGGGTGTGCAGCCAGCAGCACTCAGAGGGGAGGGGTGTGCAGCCAGCAGCACTCAGAGGGGAGGGGCGTGCAGCCAGGTGCACTCAGAGGGGAGGGGTGTACAGCCAGGAGCACTTAGAGGGGAGGGGTGTGCAGCCAGCAGCACTCAGAGGGGAGGGGTGTGCAGCCAGGAGCACTCAGAGGGGAGGGGCGTGCAGCCAGGAGCACTCACAGGGGAGGGGCGTGCAGCCAGGTGCTCTCAGAGTGGAGGGGTGTACAGCCAGGAGCACTCAGATGGGAGGGGTGTGCAGCCAGGAGCACTCAGATGGGAGGGGTGTGCAGATAGCATAGGATGAAAGTAAATTTAACTTTCACAGCTCAGGTGTTGTTTCTTTCTTCCCCATCCCGCTTCTTAGCTGCAGTGCAAACACACACATGCCGACTCTCAGGACGTTTAAGAAATTGGAACATTTTGGATTTTGGTAGGGCTCTAGGATTGCCAGATCAGCCAAGTTTTCTTGGACACATATTATATTTCATACAGAGGAAGAGCACTTGGAGGGTATTGCCCTGCCACATGTATAAGTCATTTGCTGAAGGAGAGAAACCAATACCTATTTATACAGATTAACTTGGATTTCTCACCTGCAGTGTATGGATTCTACATGCTACAGGGTGACATTTTTCATGCACTGTCCATTTCATGTATAAATTATGTCCAGGAAAACATGGAGGATCTGGCAACCCTATATGGCTCACATCACAAAAAATGCTGACTCTGAGAGTAACAATAAATATGTGTCTGCTTTGGAAGGAAGACACCTAAAAACAATTACACGTTTAATCCCGTTTATTTAGCAAATGGAAAAATAGGAAAAGGAACGAATAGGGATCTTTCCCCCTTCCCCCAACAGCCATGAGACACCCAACAATTACTCCATTCAGTGCTTGCAAGGGTTAATATTTTACGAGGTTCACACAGATGTCTGCTGCTTCCTCTTTCATTTCCTAAAGAAAATGCTCTCAATAAGCTAATTGTGTCCATACAACCCAAAATATAGAATTTTATAGCGGAAGACGATTGTAAATATCTAATTACATGCTTCCCCTAACTTTAAATATCGGTGATCAAGGAGTGTCACTATATCCTGTCCATAAAAATAAGAACCCATTGAAGAGATCGCGGCTAAATCACTCCGTTTGCTTTTCTTTCATATAATCTACAACTGAAAGTGAGCAGGAGGAAGGTCAGTGTTTATTTATTATAGGCAAAAATGTGATAGTTCCTCCGATAAGTGATGCAGCTATTAAATAGTAATTTTTCACACACAACCGCGGCAGCCACTTGAGCAGTAATTCACTTTAAATATTCAGGAAAACCATAAAAAAACAAAAGCGTGGGTTGAACTGCTGGCAAAATAATAAATACAACCTGCAACCTTCTGCCCATCACTACCCCGCAGATCCCGGCTGCTGTGTATGTTTGTAAACTTGGTAAATGTATCACTTCTACAAGCAAAGTCTTTTAGTTTTCGGTTGTTAAATAACGTGTGTATTGTTCATTGTGTAATACATAACATGAAGGCGCCGTTCAGTCTAATCTGAAAGGGAAGGGTTAAAAAAATATCACTAATGCATTTTATGAAAGCATCAAAGCAGTGAAAAACATCCACTTCAATCCCTGGGCTGGTAGAGGTTAGAAATTCTACAATCTGTTAATTTCTACTCTTTTTACAGCCAGATAATATCGGATAAATTCAAGCTATATAAAAAATGCAATTTTCTTGTCGACCCGCATGTGTGGAAGAGAATTGTACAGCGATACACCTGTTTAAGATTCTTTCAATGAGAATGAAGTAATACTGTAAGAGCGGTACACTCATGACGAGCCAGAAGGCGAAAAGCGTGTCGGGTACTTTACAGCCAGGGATTTACAGGTCTATTCAAAGAAAGGTGAAAATCCAGAGAACTGGCAGGAGAAGAGAACAATCTAGACCAAATAGCCGATTTGTAAAGTGAAATAAATGGGAGAATTGTTCTGGTTTGGCCATTCTCACCTAGAATTTTCACTTCTCCAGTCATTCTCCTGAGTTTCACCTTTCTTTGAATATACCTGTATATGTAAAAAATCTGTATGCACCAGTTAGCTTATACACTAGAAATTACCAGTTTACGTTGTGTTGATTCAAAATCCTGTATATTAAGGATTTGTGTGTTCCTGGCCACTATCAGGCTACAGTTGACTATCAAACTATGACTGGATTAATGGTTATGATGACAATGGATGGAGACTTATGACTATATTTTGGTTTTAAAGTCAATCTTTCTTATTTTATCTTTTTATTTTCATTAATAAAAGTTATGATTTAGCTTCTTTTTCTACAGGGATACTAGCGTATGCTCTACTGGTTACATTAGAGAGTGTTGGTTTACAGTGAGAGCGGTGGAACATACATAAACATTGCCTGGTTCACCACATATGGTTTACCCAATACTTGCATGACATTATCACCTTACAGGGCTAGATGATTATGGATCAATCTAAAGCTGATGAAGTTGATGCTCAACAAATCCCACCTCTCCTCTAGAGTCACTGGTTTGTTAACGAAGGTGGAACGCATCTATAGGTATCACGAAAGGACCAAAAAAATAGAAATTTATTCAGGACACAATTTTTTTTTGTATTAAAAGTTTTATTTGGCGAACAGAAATAAAAACATAAAGTAACCAACGGAAGTGGCCTCGCAGGGCCATAAGAAATCACATATGTAACATAGAAGAGTTAACAATATAGTCATATTTTGACAGAAATTTCTCGTAAGGAAAAGAGGGGAGGGGGATAAGAAGAGAAAAATAAATGGGGAGAGAAGGGTGCTGTAGATATATCGCTACTGAGAAGGTGGTGACCCACAGGGCACAAAAAAAGTGGTCAAATAAGGGATAGGAGGAGAATGGCAAAGACCAGGAGCCTGAGGGCCAAACATGACTCAAAGCCATGGTGGCGCGCCTCCGGCAACCTGAAAAAATGCCAAAAAAAAAGGGGGGTACACCATCTTCAGCAGGGCAAGCGCATATCATACCAAATAATATTAAAGGGAGGAGGAGGAAAAAATCTGGATCAAAAAACTAATCAGAAGCACTCCGTAAGGGGGGGGGGGGAATCACATATGGAAACTTCAGAAAAATAGCTATAAGTCCCCGCAGAAGCGTCTCTAATAAAAATAAATGTCCCCAATCTGGGTACAGACGTTTAGTAAACATATAGAAACATAAGGTGGGGAGGGAGGGGAGACAAATAACAAAAAAAAAAAGATTAAAAAAGGGGGGGTGGGCAATAGCAATTAAAACAGACGTACTCTGAGGGAGAGGCCAGAAACACAAAAAAGAAATGAGTCAGAGGTCTCAAAATCTAACCCAGGTCCGAGGTAGCAGGCGAAAGACCATTGGGGCCACAGCCGGGAGACACCAGTGAGGGCGATAGGACCAGGGAATATAATAAACGCCACGCGTCTTCAGGAGTGGACGCCAAATGGGTCAGATTATCACGGCAAATATACAGGCAACCCGCCACCCCCCATCTGTAGCGGATCTCGTTGCCCCTCAAGAAAGTGGTAACCTCCTGGAATCTCCTCCTGGCCATTAACGTAACAAAGGGGAGATCGCACGCAGGATCTCAGAAACGCGTGGTGACCCCCATGGTGCTGACTCCACACCTCTGGAACTACCCAGGTCATCTGGCTGCAGCGGCCTCCCATACACCATTCAAAGTGATATTCGGCGTATGCTAGGGGAGACACTCGAAGAAATGCGAGCAGTCTGGCGTACTGATTTTGCGGTCATCATGAGGGCAGAATTGTCAACAGTTCAGGGATGGCTGACAGGGCCCTGACACTGTTTTGGAAAATCTCTTGGTAATGAAGGGGTTACGTTTACCTACAGTACGCATAGAGTATGTTTCAAGCTTTTTAATGAAAAAGGTAAATAAAATGCCTGTACATAATGATTAGCTTCTGTAATCTGGATAATTATAACACGCTATGTTATAAAAATACTTATCAAAATTCTCAATAAACAGCATATTGTACTAATAAGCATAACAGAGTCACAGATGATCTTTTCTTTTTTTTATTGTGCAATATGTTGAAACTGAAAAAAACATATGGATATAAAGTTGTTTTTAAAAAAAAATAAAGAAATGCAAATACATAAATAATCTGAAGTACGTCTTAAAGTAAAGAGTTTTAAAAGAGAAATATGGAAACATCGATAACTAATAGAAACAGAATTGTGATATGGCAGAAAAAAAGGCAAATAAAGGCAAGAGGCACACCATGTTAATAAATTTTGGGACTATTAGAACAAAGGTTTCATTTATTTTCTGTCTCCAGATCCTGTCTAATCCATTGAATTATTTAGCATGTTATCTCTCAAGGTTATTCACAAGCCATTGTAGTTTTACCGATATATGCAGCAACGATATACAAGGATAATCGGTTAATAAGTCCCTATGTGTTTGGCCATAATTTAAACTCTTTGGACCCTATTACATTCTTCACGCAAAAACGCTCGCGCAACACGTGAATTTGTGCGCCCAGCATTAAACGTTAACTCGCGTAAATCAACGCTGGAATTACAATCCTCGTGCAAACGCGCGTGCAGAAATCAGTGTGCGTACTGTTTTTTTCCACGTGAGTCAGCCAATCAGAATTAAGAACCACAATTGTCTCACGTTAAGTTTTTGCGCCTGTCAAAGTCATGTCAAAGTCAATCTGCGCATATATGCTGCATCAATAATAAAAGCACACACAACTTCTCCATTTTATTGGTTTGGTATGTGTAGAATGTGTAACTTTACTTTGCTGCTATTTCTTTTGGGCTGGTGTATTTGGTTTCGGCCAGGTTGATAGAATTTGCCGTTAACACCAGCTTTTAGGAGTTGCTAAAATTATGCGCGCAAAGGCTGTGCGTTACAAACTGCGTATAGATTGTAATACCATCCGCGTACCAGCGCACAAACGCATTTGCGCCCACAATGTTAAGTATAGGACGCGCAAAGTACAGTAAGCTCGCAAATCGTTCGCACGGGTCCACCCGCGGTAGACGTATACGCGCGTTTGTTGCGCTGTCATTGTAAAACGACGTTCAGCGAAAAGGGTTTTGCCCCTCACGTTAATGCGTTTTTATGCCGGGCGCAAACATATGCGCGAAGATTGCAATAGGGCCCTTTATTATCATCTACACACTCACACGCATGTTATATATTCTTTTTCACCCCCTCATTACCAATTTGTTTTCCATAAAACCTCTGGGTCCTGAGAGTGGTTTTATGGAAAACAAATAAAGGCGTTATAAAAAGAACACAGAATTGGCCACAAAATTGAACCGAGCAGTGAATTTCTCCGTAAGGTGCAATTTCGTGACTATTCAGAAAGCTGGCAATGCGCCAAATATTGGTGAATTACCAGCGAAATACGGTGATCTTCGGCAGCAGTGAAATTCCCTATCGAGAAGTAATGATTAATCTATTCAGAGAATGCCGAACAGCACCGAAATGCCCTAATTTTCATTCAACAGGTTTAATCAGGCGAATCCCATAGGTTTCAATGTAAAAGAAATTCTCCATTTTTCTTGAATATTCATTCAACTGTTTACTCTTTTCATTTGCAGAAAAAGTCTCTTTATTTATTCTTTAGAATTATTTAGGCATTTTTCAGCGAAATTTTTAATTCAGATTTTTTTTTCCATTCTGTAACAACAGACCATTTTATTGTTATTCATAGAACCTTAAATATTATTTCCAGACATTTTCATGCACTTGTTTTTTTAAACACGCTTTAAAGTTGGTTTATTTTGGGGTGGGGTTTACCCCTGTTCGGCGGCTTGTCAGCTTTTTCCTGCGGCTGGTCAGCCGTCTGTTTGGCAAGTCATTGGCTTTTGTCAGATCGATTCGATTTGCTGGTTTTGCGGGGGGTGAATACTGAATTCACCGCAGGGTCAGAGAATTGAACTGGTGGTAGATTTAGGCATTGAGGTCAGTATAGGTGGAGGTAACAGTAGGGTTAAGGGTAGGGTAAGGAGTAGGGAGTCAGGGTTATTCAGAGAGAATCTAAAAGTCACCGCACATTCGGTGACCTTTCGTTCCCCGCACTTCGAGATTCGGCGATTCCTAGTTCGCCAACCCTGCAGTATATTCAGCAAGCACCGCAGGGCCCCTGTAGCGCAGGGAATACTCGCTGCAAACCCGCAGAACACTCGCCAATCACTCACCGAACACTCACTGAAAACCCGCAGAAACTGCTGCAAAAACGCCACTGAACACGCCAGAAAAACCCGACTAGCCACCGATCACAGAGCAGAGCAGCCGCCGGAAAAAACCCGAAATGCAGACGAACGTGGTAAAAAAAAAAAAAAAACAGTATGCTTGAAAGTTTCAAAATTGAAACGCTGTTTGCAAAAAAAACTACTGAACGAAAATGTCTGGAATTTACATATAAGATCCAATGAATGATAATAAAAAGGGCTGTTAAGGAAAATTGAAAAAACGATTTAAAAAAAGAAAAAGGGGGGGGAATTGCCGAAAAAATCCTGAAAAATGCCTAAAAGATCCTAAAAAAATCAATAAATAAAGACACTTTTTACAGCAGAATAAAATAATAAACGGTTTATTAGATATCGAATTAAAACGGGAATATTTTTAACATTGAAGCCTATGGGATTCGCCTGAATAAACCTGTCGAATGAAGCCAACGAACAGCAGGGCATTTTGGCAACTTTTCACTGCTGTTTGGTGTCTCTGAATAGACAAACCATTGCTTCTCTATGGGGGATTTCGCTGCCTTCGAACAGGCACCGTACGTGCAGGCACTTCGCCAGAATTTTGCAAACTGCCTGCTCTCTGAATAGCCGAATGGATCCGAAATGTCCCCATTCGCTGAAATTCAGTGTCTGATTACATTTCAGCCACATTTCGGATCTCTCTGAATAACCTCCATAGTGTTTTGGTAGTGTTGTTATCGATAGGGTTAGGGGTAGGGATAGTGTTTTGGTAGTGTTAGTGTTATTGGTAGGGATAGTGTTTTTGTAGTGTTACTGTTATTAGTAGGGTTAGGGGTAGGGATAGTGTTTTGGTAGTTAGTGTTTTTGGTAGGGTTAGGGGTAGGGATAGTGTTTTGGTAGTGTTAGTGTTATTGGTAGGGATAGTGTTTTTGTAGTGTTAGTGTTATTGGTAGGGTTAGGGGTAGGGATAGTGTTTTGGTAGTGTTAGTGTTTTTGGTAGGGTTAGGGATAGTGTTTTGGTAGTGTTAGTGTTATTGGTAGGGATAGTGTTTTTGTAGTGTTAGTGTTATTGGTAGGGTTAGGGGTAGTGTTTTGGTAGTGTTAGTTTTATTGGTAGGGATAGTGTTTTTGTAGTGTTAGTGTTATTGGTAGGGTTAGGGGTAGGGATAGTGTTTTGGTAGTGTTAGTGTTTTTGGTAGGGTATGGGGTAGGGATAGTGTTTTGGTATTGCTAGTGTTTTGGTAGGGTTAGTGGTAGGGTTAGGGTAACGCTGGTGATAATGTCAGAGTAAGGATGTTACTGCCATTTTTAAAAAATATCAATAGAACAAAATATTTTCCGTGAATATCAAATAATGTTTAAAAAAAAAATAAAGGCACTGGGGAAAAATGTTTCCTCCTGATTCTTTTTTGTGTTTTATTCAACACAATATGTCTACAGCAGCTTATTTTCTACAGTATATGTCTATGTATTTATCTATCATGGTATCTTTCTCTGGATCTTTGTTTGTATCTATTTTCTCTCTATCTGTATCTATCTAGTTTTTCTTTCTACATTTATTTTACACTTCTTAAATTCAAAATTGTATTCCAAAATCTATTTGGATTTCCAATCCCATTTATCCAAAATATTCTAATGACAAGTACATTTTATAGTTACTCAGCAATTATATAAGCAAAACAACACATACCTTCTATAATAAGCCGGGCTACAACCAAAAAAACCCTCTCAGTGCTAGCTGTGCAATGCTTTTTTCACAATCAGCTTGAATCAATACATATTAAGAAACTCCACCGAGTATCTCATTACCTAGGATGTGACAGATCATATGCATTTCAGTCCATTCCAATGGATGTGGCCATTAATAACTCCCTATCCTGTACTGTCAGTTTTTTCTATGCTTTTGCAATAGTGTTGCTAATCAGATTTTTAACCCATGCAGAGAAACAGCACTCTACACAGACCCACGTACCAGCTACATAACACAATGTGGTTGGAACCATCCATCTAAAAGGATATTCCTGTAGCTGTCGACTGTACCCTATCTTTATAGTCAGTCGACTACCAAATACATCATGATTATCTTTAGATCTTTGAAAAGGCTTGCTGACAAATAATGATATTTATCATTTTGTCCAGTTGAATACCATGCACTTTCTGCTTGATTTACGCTGTCATCTCCTTTTCTTTTTTGCCTGTGCTATCTGTGCTCAGTCTTCCCCTTCCTCAACATTGAACAAAGTGGCAAAATCTCCCACCCCCTGCTGTGAACAAAGAGGAAAAGGATCAAAAAGTGAGTTTCCAGGATCCCGAAAGCTGTTAAAGAGTACAATTAACTCATTAGAGACAGAAAGTAGATTCACTGGTTTAATTACTAAGATTCTTTCACCAAATAAGATGTTTTTAAGAAATAAACTATTAGGGATGAACCATGTCTATGATACAGTAAGGTCAATGACAAGATCCTGAGTGTTCACTTGTTTATAAATGAAGATTATGACCTGTAGGGTCCTAATTCAACCAATCCACTATCAGTACTGAGGGTGCGGTTAAGTATAACAACGCAACTTGTTAATGATGACGACTCCTGCCCTATTCAGCCATGTATGAGTGCACCTGCAGAATATGTGTGAATCCAAGGTCACTGCGGGCAGTTTTGCGCTAACAGTAGCGACTAGCAGTGCTCGTAAACTAATATAGTGGCTCAAGCATGACAGAGATGGTAATGGGAAGATGCAATTGATTATCGTCTTGCTCGGTTTTTTTCCATTAGCGACTCCCTCTTACCGACTCATCCGTAAAAGAGTCCTAGATGATGACTTGACGGTTCAAAATATGACCCTCAATATTTAATAAGAATTTAATGAAATAAAAAAGGTTAAAAAAACACAGGCTATCATAAGGTCTGAATTACTTGCCACTGTATATATATAAACTCTAGACTTCACGCTGTGTGTGAGGTCTATGTTTTTCAGAAACAATACCTGCAGTGAAATAGTGAAAGCAAAAAGTCATATGATATATAAATATATATATATATATATATATATATATATATACTGTGATATAGCCACTGGACACAGAGATTAGTGTTTCTGCTTCTCTTTATTGTGTAGCCATTGCAGGGTACACAAGAAACAGAAAAATAAACAAATGTTTACTCCTTGATATGGAGGCAGCTAACTAAGCATTTCAGAATACCTATCTGACATGTTGGGAGGCTAAGCCGCTTACCAATCTGTAAAAACAAAATATAATGGACCTTCATTCTGCAACCTGCACCAAGACTGCCCTCTCAGAGGGAACCACATCTCCTATAACGGGTTGAGCAGTCCTAATTAGACATCTGCTGTTGGTTAACTCTATAGGGTAAAAAGGGAGACCTCCATCTGCCTGCTGATGAACATGTGGTCTACCACACTGCCCCTTATCACACTGTCACAATATAAACAAAATCAAAACTAAATCTGAAACGGGAAAAATGGAAATGTTTTCAGACTCAAGGCACTTTTATTGAATTCTCTTTAGGACAAACAGAAAAAATAAAACCTTGATCGCACACATTCATTTTCCACGCAATGGATAATGATCACGAAACATAAAGAAAGGAACAATGCATTTTCTCATAATCCTAGCTCCCTTACTGATTATAAAAACAGGACTGTTCAGTGTTCTATGTTCTGTTTCTGGGTGTCAGTGTTTGAAGACACACATTTTGGGTACATTAAGCAGTTCACTAGGCTACACCTTTTTCAAACTTCATTTCACATTTAATGAGAGATAAACTCATTTAGGTTGTATGACCAGAGAATTAATTGATGAGGAATCAGGATCATTATTTTTTTTTTCAAGTCATAAAAGCTGGACTAGTTCCTAACCCTGACGGTAAGCAGGCATAAATGTTTGATGATGCCAGCTATATATTTCAAAACCATTGCAGAATCATTTGCTACAATAGTAACAGCACCTGTGCCAGCAAAGTATTAACTCCTTGAGTCTTAAATTGCCTTGAAATAGTGGTAACTGTATTTTTAAACTATTTGCAGAGTGAAAAAAAGATATATATGGAAGTTATTGACTAAGGTTCAAATTTGGCATCAAATTGCACCAAACTGTAAATTTTACCCTATGTGCAATTTTAGGGCAATTCATCGTAAGCTGTCAATTTTATCAAATATGGCAAATTGACAGCAAAGTTCGGTGCGGTTTGGCGGTAATTATTTGCTTATTCACAAACTGCCGAACTGCACCGAAATTACAGCGAAATGACCTGAATTCAGTGTTTTAATTCGACAGGTTTAAACAGGCGAATCTAATAGGTTTAATGTCATAAATGTAATATATATTTTTTAAAAATTTAAAGACCATTTATTCATTTTTATTTTTTTTAAAAGATCTTTTTTGTATATTTTTTTAAAAGACATCTTTTAAAAGATTTTTTTAAATTATTTTTTAGCAGACCTTTTTTTTATTATGAAAGGACATTTTTTATTATTTGGAAACATTTTTATTGATTTAACCTCCTATTAGGAGAATAGGAGACTTCCTATTCTCTATATTTTTCCCCGTTTGGTGGACATTACAGAGGCCAATTCAGTGCTTTTCACCAACTTCCAATAACTGCTTTAGCGACTCCATTTTTGGCACAATATGGTGAACATTCGCAGAATAGTCAATGCACTGATTTTTTTGGCAAAATGGAATCGCGGTACTGTGCCGAAATAAGACAAAATTAAAAGCACCGAAATATAACTCCATTTCAGTGCTTTGTGAATAAACCTCATAGTCTAAGATTTATCATTAACGTTTCGTCAGCTGTCACATTTTGGAATCCTGACAGTCCTTCGTGTTCAAGGAATGACTGTGGTTCACTACTTCCATAATCCCTTACTGCTTACAGCAGTGTTTCTCAAACCTGCCTCAGGTCCCCCTAACAGGTCAGGTTTGCAGGATATCTGAAGCACAGCACAGGTAATATGATTTGCTGCTCAGTGATCGCAGGATTCGGTTTGTGTTTCCCCAAGGTAATCCTTAAAATGTGGCCTGTTAGGCTAGGGTCAGACTGAGGCAGTGCGAACGCGCGTTCTGGCGCACTTAATCACGGCCGCACTAGCAGCAGATGCCGGGCAATGACAGCCAATATACGAAGTACGGTCGCACAAAAGTCCGGCTGCGCAACGCAAGTGGAAAATGAACGCATTTTTTCGAGAACGTGAAACCGCTAGTACTGATGTACAGAGTGCGCTGCGTCCGCTAGCGGCGTGTGTGCGTGATTAGGAGACGTCAGACGCTGCTAATGTCCGGCCAACATAACGTCCAGATGCAAGAAGTGTTTTATTGATGATCCGTACAAAATCACGGACGAAAATGCGCATAGTATGACCACTATCACGTATTCTGTGAAAAAATGCGTCCATTCGTTCGAACGCACTTTTTCACAGACAACATAAAAATGCGTTCGTCTGACCCTAGCCATAGAGGGCACTGAGGACCGGAGTTGGGAAACACTGGCTTGAGTAATATATACAAGGATGACCTCAGATAACATTTTAGGTGAAGTCACATGACATCTCTGGTTCATGGTCTGTTGGTCAATTAAAATATCAAGACACATCAAAAATAGGATATAGTAATGTCGCCTGAATGCAAGGGATAGACGTAATTGTTTATGAATGTCTGTGTGCATCTGTGTGTTATAGTGTACATCACATATTAGATTATATGCAGCCAAAGGATCTATGGACTCAGTCATACATTATATACCCAGACACAAGCATTAGGAAAGAGTCGTGTTCAGGAGACAGAATAGGACTTGATACTAGGTTACAAAGCAAAGAAAGAGGTAGACAGAGAGCTCAGCTGAGGCTGGGGCTAGCTCAGCTGAGGCTGGGGCTAAGGCTGCTGTCAGACGAGCGTAGTGTTCACGTCCGTGATTGCGCCTAAAAGTACGTCCGTGATAGAATGACAGGAAGCCCATCGGAGCCCGACACACGAAGTACGTCCGCACTGAACTGCGGACGCACAACGGCCGCGGCCCACGGACGCAAGGCAGGCAAGAACGTACAACCGCTAGAACGGCCGCACAAAGTGCGCTGCGTCCGCAACGTCCGCATAGCTTTGTGTGTGAGTGATGGAACGTGGTCAGACGGACTGCATTTATACGTCCAGCATTTTTCACGGACAAAATGGTTTTGCATTTTAATTTATTTTTCCCTCCTACATCCGTCAAAAATAACTTCAGTGAAAAAACGGACTGTGTGACCACTACTGCGTCATCCGTACTGACGATGTCCGTACTGCACGGACGTACAGTCCGTAGAAATCACGCTCGTCTGACCCTAGCCTTAAGGAGCGCACTGATGTTCCTCCTGGTGTCTGTCGCAGCGTTGTGACGCTCTGACGGGGCCGGCCACATGCTGTAGCGCGCACATGAATAGCACACGCTAAAGCGGATATCCTGCGGCCTTGCTGAAAGCCTCCCCGTTTGAAGCGCTACGGAGCGCGTTCGACGGGGCTGCAAAGCGCAATCCTCCATAGGAGGATCGAGCCGTGCAGCGCTGATTGCACTAACTGGGCCCAGCGAGGTGGCCAGACAGGGGTCAGAGATGAAGGAATGTCCACTCTCACAGACGTTCCTTACGCTCTCAAAAACGCTCATCTGACCCCGGCCTTAAAAGAATGGATTTGCATTAAAAAGATAAAAAATGTCATCATTTGGCCTTTTGAAAGATTTGAAGAGAATCACTAGGCTGTAGATCAGTGTTTCCCAAACCTGTCCTCGGGAAACTCAACCAGGCCAGATTTTAAGGATCACCTTGGGGAAATGCAGACTGAATCCTGCAATCACGGAGCAGCAAATCATATCACCTGTGCTGTGCTCAGATATCTGCAAACCTGGCGAGGCGGAGGGTCCTGGGGACAGGTTTGGGAAACTTTGCTGTAGATAGTTAAAATAGAAAACACATATTTAAAATAGGACTGAACACTATAATATCACCCCTTTATGTGAAGATTAATAAAAAAAATTAAAGCAGTCAGTTTTCACAAAAAATAAGAATGTCTACATCAACTCTGATTTTTGGTTTAAGAAAGAGACAAAGATAGAGATGGCGCAAGAGAGAGGAAAAAAGAGCGAGGAAGAATGAAAGAAAAAAAGAAAGAAGCGTATGGCAATAAGTGAGTAAGAGTCAAGTGATCAATCTATTAATTACAAGCTGTGTTTTGATCCTCTTTATGAGACCCTCACGTCTAGTGACTTACAGTCTGCTCTGTCGATCGCTCTATAGAGTCTGCTGTACTTGCACATCCATCCCTTTTAATATTTATTTTACGATAAATGTCACAATTTCAATCAAAGCGGAGCTGGCATTCCTTGTCTCAGAACCATCTGTTCTTTCATGTCTTGTAACCATTCTTCAAATGCTATCAGCAATATGTTAAACGTATCTCTTAAGGGGTCATTCACTAACCACTGTTCTTTCTTTGAAATGATGGTGAACTCCAGAACTGAACTACAGAGGATCAAGTACAGTGAATTCTCTATTTTGGGAGCTTTCACGGTAGTGGATTGTAAGCTTGCGGGATGATGGCAGAGCATTTGTACTAGTGCTGTATTTGGCAAGCAGACTGTACCAAGGGCAGGGCCACTTGTTCTCCTAGTAGCAGTATGTCTCTTGTCTATATCCCATCCTTGGAAAGCACTTTGGCTCTATATAAATCCATATAAAGTAACATAACCGTATTTGTCACCTTTACTCTGCTGTAGTTTTTGACAAAGATGTTTAGCATAGTAGTTCTAGGCGTATGTGGTTCCCACCACAGTTTAGGCCAAAGTTATTCAGTGTACCTGTCACTATAGTTTCCATCATACAGGTTTATTCACTAAAGGGTGAATTCAGGAGAATTTGCAGAAGTGAAAATTCTAGGTCAAAATAGCCAAACCAGAAAAATTCTCCCATTTATCTCACTTTCCAAATCAGCTATTTGTTCTAGATTGTTCTCTTCTTCTTTCAATTCTCCAGATTTCACCCTTTAGTGAATAGACCTGATGGTTCCAGTAGAAGTTATGCAGCTTTGTTGTTTCCATACTTTCAAAGGATGTACAGCGGAGAATAGATCACCCACTTTAGGCTGGGGTCAGACCAGCGCACTTTTAACGTGCGTTCTGGCGCACATAATTACGGCCGCACTAGCAGCAGATGACGGCCAATATACGATGTACGGCCGCACAAAAGTTCGGCCGTGCAACGCAAGTGGAATTTGAACGCATTTTTTTGAGAACGCTGAACCGCTAGTACTGACGTACTGAGTGCGCAGCTGCGGCATAGCGGCGTGTTTGCGTGATTAGGAGATGTCAGACGCTGCTAATGTCCAGCCTACATAACGTCCAGACGCAAAAAGAGTTTTATTGACGATCCGTCCAAAATCACGACCGACAATGCGCGTCGTCTGACCGTTTTTGCGCATTCCGTGAAAAAATACGTCAATGCGTTCGGATGCACTTTTTCACGTTCACGGGGAAAAATGCTTTCGTCTGACCCTAGCCTTAAAATCTCTGACGTACAGGTGTACATTCACTGCTGCTATCAACACTGAGTGGAGAATAGACAAAGTTTATTCATTTTTATATGAGAATAACTGTGGCATCACTGTTCAGCATTGAATGACGTTTTTTTTGCATAACCTTCAACTTCCGGTGTTGAATTTTGCTTTTCTGGATACCAGCGTTCACTGTAGCTGCAACAACCGTGAGTTATTACCATTGTTTGCAACTACGGTGACCTTCGATGCCACAAAGGTGCCTATAGTGAATATATAACCACTACGGCAGGGGTCAGCAACCTTGGTCCTCCAGATGTATTGGAACTATACTTCCCATTTAACTTAATTGATGAGTACCTGAGCATCATGGGAGATGTAGTTTCAAAACACCTGGAGGTCCAATGTTGCTGCCCCCTGCACTATAGTATCTTTAAAGGGACTCTACCACTTACATAAGCTGTAACTAAATTACTTGTGCATTTCAAACAAAACCACCTTATAAGACACAGGCTGCCATTTTGTTTTTCTTTGTTTGAAGTAATTACATATAAAAAGGAAAAAAAATATTCGTTTTTTTTATCTCCTGTTTTCATTTTGGGTTTTTTCTCATGATGCAACATTTACCAAAATCTGTGCAGAGGTTTTACTTTACTGTTGTGGTACATCTCCTACATTATTTAACAGTTAACAAGGTGGAAGAGGGAATGTTTAGATAAGGCTGCATGAGGTCTATTGTCCTGCCTCTGCTACCTGAGATAAGATATGTCAGCTGAATGATATATGACAGGGAGCTTAAGAGACTTCAGGCATGACAAAGTGCCAGTTAAAACAGGGACGCTAAGAGGGAAAACCTTAGGGTCCCCCGTTTTAACACCATATTACACGGCAAGCACGGATACAGCAGCTTGCCCCATAATGCAGTGCTAACACGCTGCCGTGAGTATCAACACCTGAAGTCCATACGACTCCATGTAGGCTGGTGCTGCCACATCACATGACCTAAAGGATCTTGCTCTCGTGAGATCGTGCAGGGCCGCAGATCGAATGCGTTGGGAGACCGGGAACGATTTATCCCCAGTCTCACTCTGCTCCCGGCAGCCAGAAGTGGCAGATCAGTTCACCATTCGCGCCATGGGATGAGAGATAAGTATCTGATTTTTGGGGGGGACTTTAAGCTGGTGCTGACTGACTCTGCAGAATCGGTATCAGTTAGCACCAGCTTCTTGCAGTGGGTAACTTTTCAGTAACTGCAGCTCGCCAAATTCTGGCAAATTGCCTGCACGTACGGTGCCTGTTCGTTGCCTGTTCAAGGGCAGTGAAATCCCCCATAGAGAAGCAATGCTTCATCTATTCAGAGACACCAAACAGCAGTGAAAAGTTGCTGAAATCCCCTGCTGTTCAGTGGTTTAATTCGGCAGGTTTATTCAGGCGAATCCCGTAGGCTTCAAAGCTAAAACTAATCCCGTTTTAATTCAATATCTAATAAACCGTTTATTATTTTATTCTGCTGTAAAAAAAGTCTCTTTATTTCTAGATTTTTTTTAGGATCATTTAGGCATTATTCAGGATTTTTTGGGAAAAAAAAAAATTCTATTTTTTTTTAATCTTTTTTTTAAATTTTCCTTAACAGACCTTTTGATTATCATTCATTGAATCTTATATGTAAATTTCAGACATTTTCGTTCAGTAGTTTTTTGCAGTCAGCGTTTCAAATTCCAACCTTTAAGGCTGGGGTCAGACCAGCGCACTTTTAACGTGCGTTCTGGCGCACATAATTACGGCCGCACTAGCAGCAGATGACGGGCAATGATGGCCGATATATGATGTACTGCCGCACAAAAGTCCGGCCGTGCAACGCAAGTGGAATTTGAACGCATTTTTCTGAGAACGCAGAACCGCTAGTACTGACGTACTGAGTGCGCAGCTGCGGCATAGCGGTGTGTGTGCGAGATTAGGAGATGTCAGACGCTGCTAATGTCCAGCCTACATAACGTCCAGACGCAAAAAGAGTTTTATTGACGATCCGTACAAAATCACGCCTGAAAATGCGCGTCGTCTGACCGTTTTTGCACATTCCGTGAAAAAATACGTCAATGCGTTCGGACGCACTATTTCACATTCGCGGGGAAAAATGCTTTTGTCTGACCCTAGCCTAAAGCGTACTGTTTTTTTGTTTTTTTTCACCACGTTCGTCTGCATGTCGGGTTTTTCCGGCGGCTGCTCTGTGCTCTAATCGGTGGCTAGTCGGGTTTTTCCGGCGTGTTCGGTGGGTTTTTGTGGCAGTTTCTGCGGCTGTTCGGTGAGTGTTCGGCGAGTGTTCTGCAGGTTTGTGGCGAGTATTCCCTGCACTACGGGGGGCCTGCGGTGTTTGAATACACTGCAGGGTGGGCGAACTAGAATCGCCCCGAAGTGTGGTAACGGAAGGTCACCGAACGTGCAGTGATTTTTCGATTCTCTTTGAATAACCCTGATAGAGTAAAATATTTTCTAAGCTATGCATACAAGCAAAAACAAAGCACATGTAAAATATCAACATTAATATCAACATTAAATGAACACATTCAATTTTTCGTGGTAGTGTCCCTTTTATGATTTGCTGTTGCCTTTATAACGTTTCTTCACTTCCTTACTACACTATATCCATCGCTTTATGCAATACTTACAAACCATCATGTCTCATCCAGCGGTCCTCCAACATCGTAAGATTGAGATGTCAAGCATAACATTGAGTGTTTTTGTAAATTGTAGCTTTATGTGTTTTTTACTCCTTATTTTCATATAATAAAACGGCTTGGGTATTCCGTATTTTTTGCAGTCCACAGGGTCAGAAGTGCACCAATATGCTTTCCATACCAACAACACAGGGACATAGAGTGGCTAAAGAGTGAAGCTAAAAAAAAAACTAATTTATTCAAAACTTCTATAGAAAAGTATGCAATATTCTGTTCACAATATACATAAGAAATCTGCATATTTTTCTGATTCGTTTTTGTTCCCCAAAAAGCGAGCTCGCTATCAATCGCTACACAATTAGCCTAAATTCCTCTGTGTGTATGGGAAGTGCGCACATTGGAGATCTGTGGACTAACGCAAGCCTCTGATTTACACACACGTGTATATGTTCACAGCACTCTCTTAGCAAGTTCCTGTGTACAAATATGGCTATGATACCATGTAGAATGCTCTTTAACTCCTTCACTACCGAGATCGAGATATCTCGGGCTTCAAAGGCACCATCCGGATCCCGATATCGAGATATCTCGATATGCTGATCTGCAGCCCAAAAGCAAATGAAATTTGTTTTCTGCAAACAAATTTAAACATAGAAACATAGAAAAATGTCGGCAGATAAGAACCTTTCGGCCCATCTAGTCTGCCCAATTACATGGATACTTTACCTGGATTTATCTTTTGTTTAGGATAGCCTTATGCCTATCCCATGCCTGCTTAAATTCAATTACTGTTTTGGCCTCTACCACTTCTACTGGAAGGCTGTTCCATGTATCCACCACCCTCTCAGTAAAATAATGCTTCCTGATTTAGTTTGCTTTTGTGCTGCAGAAGGTGCCTCCAAAGTTTTAGCCCTGTGGGCATAATGCCCGAAGTGCTAAAACTGTAAAATCAGCTGCTCAAAGCCCTGAAACATCGGGCTTTCAGCAGCTGATGCAGGGAGAAATAGAAGAAAATAGACCAGCCGTTCAAACCTATAACTCTATTTGGCAGTAGATGGCGCCATCTACTGGCCAAAATAGGTTATTTACAGTAAGACATACAATGGGTATAAACGCAAATATTTTTTACTTTAAAATTTAATTAAAAATGATTTCACAAAAAAAAACCACTGGGTTCTGACAATGTTTTTTTTTTGGAAAATCACTTGGTAGTGAAGGGGTTAAACATGTACTGTTATAGTATAAGCAAGCTAAGAGCTGTTGCTGTCCTGGCATTGAATCCCCACATATACACAGAGCAGAGATAACAGGCTTCAAAACTTCTATTTTTATGTCTTCAGAGCCAAACACTATAATATCTTTGACACAACATTAGATGATGCAGTTATTGATAGAGAGAAAGGAAGTTCTGTTCTGACATCTTAGTTGTGAATTTAGGGTTTTATTATTAAAAAAGTAATTTATAGAAAAAGAACATGCAGTGAGTAAAGGGCCTCTGGTTTAAATATATTGCCAGCTTTCTTAACCTTGGGAAGAAAATTGCATCTCACTGCATTCTACCCAATAATAATAAAAAGTACACATTCTGCTACACTACTATAAAATGACATGTGTACACTATATTCTGAATTGGACAGGGCTCTTTCACTGGTCATACAGTACCTGCAATAAATAAATTGATGCATATCAAAATGTATATTGTAATATATATATATATTGCTTTGAACATTTTATATTTAATGGTTTGATACTTGCATGTCTGTGTAAGGAAACAAATAATAAACATAAGTGTTATTCAGAAGCGATGAACTTGCCACTGAATTGCACCGAATGGTGAATTTCAGCATAAGGTGCAATTTCATGACAGTTTATCTATTCTGAAAGCTGTCACTTCGCCAGATACAGGCACATTGACAGCGAAATACGGTGCAGTTTGCCGTACATCGCAATACAGCGCTCTATGGTAGCAGCAAAATTGTCCCATAGAGAAGTAATGGTTAATCTATTCAGAGAATGCCAAACTGCAGCGAGTGTCAGTGAAATGTCCTGATTTTGGGTGGTTCAGTTCGACAGGTTTAAACAGACGAATCCCATAGGATACAATATTGAAAAATATTATTGTTTTTATTTTTATTTAATGCAACCGTTTATTTCTTTTATTTGCAGCAAACCGTCTTTTTATTTATTTTTTTAGACTAAATATTTGATTCCCAATTTTTTTTAAAAGGTGTTTTTTTTTCTCTGTAACAGATCTTTCTATTATTTTTTTATAGAATATTTTTTAGAATTTACACAATATTTCATTGAATTTTTATTGTTTTAACACCTATTAGAATGATAGCAGAGTTCCATTTTTTTTTCTCTGCAGTTCAGTGGTGTTCGGCACACTTCAGGGACCCTGCAGTGAATAGTGAATCCACCGCATTTGGCGAAATGGAATCGCCAAAGTGCACCGAACCAGAAACTTATTATCATCACCTAATGAACCCCAATATGGGATTAATTCACTTACTGAGGAAAGAATCCTTTCTGGAGCTCCCTAAGAATAGAACCTGCAGATGGAACACCTGTGACAGGGAGGGGTGCAGTCATTAGGTGATAAGAATAGGACCTGTCATCGATGGGCTACGTTGGCGCTGTGACAGGCTTAAGAAATTTATGGCCATTTTTTGTGAACTAAATTCCCATAATTTGTATACAGAGCTTAGGGTTTACACACTTGTGCAAATTCTTCAATGGGTTAAAAATTGTTCAAGTATTGAAAGGGTTAAGAGTTGTTAAGAGGGGTCTTTGAAATCTATTTAACCATTAAGGCTGGGGTCAGACGAACGCAGTGTTAACGTCCGTGTTACCGCACATAAGTACGTCCGTGATAGCATACAATTGTGTTAAATGGAGCCCCACACACGAAGTACGTCCGCACAGAAGTGCGGAGGCATTGACGGACGCTGCCTACGGACGCAGGTTAGGCAAGAACGTAAAACTGCTAGAACAGACGTGCAACGTCCGCATAGCTTTGTGTGTGAGTGATGGAACGTGGTCAGACGTGCAGAAAAAATGGCGCTGCGCCCATACTCACCGGAGCGGCAGCAACTGCCAGGAGTAACAGCCCAGTTAATGTATAAAACATAACAAGGAAAAAAGGTGTCATCTGCGCTCGTTTCTATGTGTTCCATGTGTTCTATGTGTTCTATGTGTTCCATGTACAACAAAACTGAGGTTTTTGTTTGTTTCAATGGCATTTATACGTCCAGCATTTTTGACGGACAGAATGTTTTTTCATTGTAATTTATTTTCCCTGCTACATCAGTCAAAAAATCCGTCAGTGAAAAAACAGACTGTGTGGCCACTACCTTGTTGTCAGTCAGAAAGTACGTCTGTACTGCACGGACGCACAGTCCGTACAAAATGCGCTTGTCTGACCCTAGCCTAAGTGCGCGGTCACACGAGCGCAATCGAGAGCAGAAGGAGCGTCCGTGAGAGAGAACGTTCCTTCCACTTTGACGCCCGTGTGGCCAGCTCGCTGAGTGCAGTTAGTGCTATGGTGAATCACGCTTTGTATGCCCCATCCTACGTCTGTCACAGCTTTAGACGGGGAGGGTTTCAACACGTCCGGTGTAGCACGTGTAACTACTGCGGACGCTACACCGTGTGGCCTTCCCCGTCAAGCCGTCAGCAAGCTGCGACGGACGCAGGGAGGAGGGGTCACACGGACACACTCAGTGCACTCGTGACCGCAGCCTCGGTTTGTTAGCTACTGTAAGGCTAGGGTCAGACTAACGCATTTTTCACGTTGTCCGTGAAAAAGTGCGTTCGAACGAATGGACGTATTTTTTCACGGAATACGCAATAGCGGTCATACGATGCGCAGTTTCATCCGTGATTTTGTACGGATCATCAATAAAACACTTTTTGGGTCTGGACGTTATGTTGGCCGGACATTAGCAGCGTCTGACGTCTCCTAATCACGCACACACGCCGCTAGCGGACGCAGCGCACTCTGTACGTCAGTACTAGTGGTTTCACGTTCTCGAAAAAATGCGTTTGTTTGCCGCTTGCGTTGCGCGGCCGCACTTTTGTGCGACCGTACTTCGTATATTGGCCGTCATTGCCCGGCATCTGCTGCTAGCACGGCCGTGATTAAGTGCGGCTGCACGCGCGTTCGCACTGCCTCAGTCTGACCCTAGCCTTAATGTTGTTGAATATATGAATTGTAGTGCTCTCCACCTGCTTTATATATATATATATATATATATTTACACACACCGGTATCACTACGTACTGCTATACTCGTGATTTATATATAAATATATACATAAACCACGATCTCCGCACTCCGCCTCTGTAAAACACGGCTCCGGTGCTGGGTACTGGCTGCAGACTCATAGATATCCACAATAATCCGCGACACGGACACTTTGCAATGAAATTTATTAAGTCTTTATTAAATCGACGTTTCAGTCCTCTCAGAGACTTATATATATATATATATACATATACATACATACACACACAGGAGGAGAGCACACCAAATACCACATTCAAAAAGAACAACAACAGCAGCTTTGTACATTTCTTACCCCCTTCAGGAGGAGCACAGAAGTTATTAAACACTTGTTCACAATAAATGGCCATGAATTGCTTAAGCCTGACTATATATATTTATATATATATTTCATATCGATGTATCCTTCCTGGTAAAATCCTTTATAAATAAATAAATAAATATACAATATAGCTAGATAGATTCCGATGGCTAAAACAAAAGATGGATGAATGGATGGATGGATGGATGGAAGGATGAATGGATAAATGAATGGATGGATGGAAGGATGAATGGATAAATGGATGGATGGATGGAAGGCTGAATGGATAAATGGATGATGATGGAAGGCTGAATGGATAAATGGATGGATGGATGGATGGAAGGATGAGAAAGAGATAAATGATAGATAACTCTCCCATTGTTTATTCCATAGAACAGAAACCATAATTTGGAGATATATTGAGTGAGGGAATGTAGTTTACTTGAAATAAATATATTCCAAGAGCTGCAAAGTAACTCCCATCCACTGTAACTCCATACATCCTGTGTAGCAGTGTGTTTGTGCAGAGGATGCAGCCTGGATGTGATGGGGCTGCAGCTTTAATAAAGCCCACTCCTTCCCCTGTTCAGCAAAGCCCTCTGAGAAGTGGTTAAGTGAATGCAGCTTTTAAGCATTTGAACCCAGGCAGCCTGAGAAGCCAGCACCTGCTTTTCCCACGGTCTGCCCTAATGCATGCAAACAGGGAGAGAGAGGGAGAGAGAGGGAGAGAGAGAGAGAGAGAGGGCTCTTGTCTAGTCTGCTAACCCCCCCTAGTGCTGAGCACTGCATGTGACCTGCAGATAAGAGCTGGGGAAGCTCCTCTGCACCTCTCCATACCCAGCTATCATTCCCCTTCAGGAGACATCACCAGAGAAGCTGGATTGTGCCTCAACTCTCCGCATCCTCTCGCAGCTCATCCTCTGCTCTCAGCCTGCTGGAGCTGCACACTGTGCACAGGACACACAGGATTATTCCATCCTGCGCTGAGAGATCCCAGCTAGGGGCTGCGTTACAGTATCTGTGGCTGCAAGAGGCAGTAGCCAGCTAAGCTTGGGGACAGGGAGATCTGCACGTCCCACCTGGAGAAAGGCGTTGGGAGGATGCCACGGTGACAACCATCCTGTCTGCAGCTTGAGGACCGCTTCCCCAGAGCCCTGGTGAGAGACATGGAATTTCCTGGCCACTGACTTTGCTGTAGGATTTTGGGGGAGGATGAGGATGTGCTACTGATGGCAGAGGGGGATGGGGTCTGTGTTATGTAAAGGGAGGGTCCTGTCAGGAGCCTTCAAACTTCCCACCTGCAGCCCCAAGCACAGGCACAGCCAGGGGGCACGATTTCCTCTGCTTCCAATGACTGATCATAGGGGGTACTTCATCATCATCATCATCATCATCATCACCATCATCTCACAACTCATCCTGGACAGCCACACTATGCACAGCCAATACCTCACACAGTCTGGGCTCTCTGGGATGCTGGTATAGCACATAGTCACTGGCAGAGGACCTGGACCATCATCCAGGGGAGATTTTGGATCCTGCTCTACAAAATAGATGAATGGAAAACATAAGAAAATGAAAAATCCATGCTGCTTGTGATGTGAATGGAATTTCTGTAGGATATGCTACATTGTAATCACTCCATGCGCTGTCCGTGGTGACCATAGCGCCTGGGTACCAGCAAGAGGTCCATGCGCATCCTCATCAGGTTCACCATCCAGGTGAGAAGGACGATCCAACAGCCAGAGCTCACCGAGGGGCTTCTCTCACCATGCCACAGGAGCAACATCTGCTGCCAGGCTTGTACAAGCTCAGGATCCAGGCAGGTAGCATCTCCCCACTCCACGGATGATGAGCACAACTGATACATAAGCATCATCATCCCAAGGGATAAGCGCCTGGAGCATCACTTTGAGTTCATATAGAGCTTCATCTGCCAGAACAGCAAGTGTCTACAGACTTTAACATAATCTGACAGCAGGTATATCTATATCACAGCATGTATCCCAAGAGCTGGACCTGCTGCTGGATTCTGTAGCCCGAGCCACACGAAAAAAAGCCAATTTGTGTCATTTTCCTGAAGATTTGGGTCATTTGAAGTCATTTATGAACAAAGTAACCAGGAAAAAAAAGAGAAACTCTCTATCGGACCAGGAGGGGATAATACACATGCGGAGATCCTTGTTCTTTAAGAAGGGGGGGGATCAGCCTAAAAACCAAATGGTTGGTTGAGCTGCTGCTGTTGTCTTCCTTAATCAAACAGACACGCCCCCGAGGATCCTTACGTCGGAGCTGGTGAGAAAACTGCTTTGGAAGGGGCAGTGGACAGAGCCCACCACCTTGTGGAAGAGCTGGAGGTGACCGTGGGGAAGCTGGGCAGCCATGGGTTTGCCTGAAGGGTGGGCTACACTGCCGGGGGTCTCTATCCTCCTGAGCATGCTCTGCAGATTCATGGTCAGCTCCAACCACTTCTCCGACAACCAAGGTAGGTTTTACTGAGATTTCTGGGGTGTGTGGGGTTAATATTTCACCGGTTTCTCAAATTGAGCTTCTGGATGCACATTTCTTCATAATGGCCAAATGGCAATCACAAGCAATGGAGCAGGAGCTGGGCAGCATTGTAATACGGGGGTTTATGGGTTAATCTCAATCTCTGTATTGTGCTGGACCTGACTGTATGATCAGACACACAGGTTAAAATGTGTTGGACGAGATACTTGTCTGTTTAAGTGTGAGTTCTCAGAAATGCCATCAGCTCAAAGTGCTGGCACTGCCTGCTGCAATCACATTCTTTTACATGATTTATTGACAAATAAAAGCCCAGCATGATCTAATCATCACACTAACACAAGTTATGGCACATGTGAGCAAAGAGAAAACCCACAGGTGCTGAGAAAACTTAACCCCAAATCAAGTTAAGATCAGAAGAAGCAATCAGCTAGTTATCAGTTAACCCTTTAACTGCTGCTATGTACACAATGTTTTGCAACATGCCTTAATCAGAGATGTGAAGCAGGGATATGACCAAGCCAGCTGTTCAGCCTGGGGTCCTGGCATGATACTGGCCAGCTGATATAGCCACCTGATTTATGAGGACTCCCATTCATGTAGTTATTGTGCTGCTGTAAATCCAACATGACCCATTTTATATTGCATTTATTCCAAAAACTGTATACCCGTACCCCAAATCAAATATTCCTACTCTCCTGCAAACATTTAGGAATACATAGTGATACTGTCTGAATTTATTCATTATAAATCCATATTTTAGGCATTGTTGCCATCAGCTGATTACAAGTGTGAGCCAGACGTAAGGGAAACTGAAATCTGTGTGATATTAAAAGTTTACAGCTATATGTGCATATACTGCAAGAACTCTCATTCTAATCACTAAGCTTACATTCTAATCCTAATAACTATATTTAGACAGAAATTATTATTATCATTTATATAGCACCAACAGTTTCCACAGCGCATCGCAATAACCAATGGGGAGCGAGACAAAATTACAAACTAACATAGGAAACAGAACAAGAGGAGCAGAGGGAATATACATATAAAGCATACTACATTCTGAACATCCAATGCTACCATAGCTTTAACATTTTTAAAACGCACTGGGAAACCAGTTGCAGTACTAAATAGTTAAATAAAGCCAAAAAATGTCATGTCCATTGGATGGGTATATAGCTCTTATCTGTATTTGTTCTTTACTATAGTCACCCATTGCACTTTTGGTGCTACTTAGGTATACATTACTCCTGATCCCACTCACCTTCTGGCTGATTAGATCACAAGATCCCTTCACCAATTTGCTGTGTTTTATGTAACTCACATTATGTTCTGCCATATTGACTAGAATGCTTCAGACCTGAAGAGAGGAGACCCTTTTTTATTTTTTGAGAAAGTATTTTACCAGGAAGGATACATTGAGATCTCTCTTGTTTTCAAGTATGCACTGTTAGGTGTCTTGCCTAAGGACACTTACTGGAGAGGCGCTCTTGCCAGGATCGAGCCCATGTCTCCACAGGCTCTCTCCACACAGAGCAGTGATGTTACCTCTATTCCACCCAGCCGGTACTTTTTGTATCTGTTATTCTATTTAATAAAAGGTGTGTATATACACACACTAATATATATATATATAATATAACCCCCCCCCTTCTGCTTTGTTCTTTATTGCTCAATTCAATGATTTTGGTCAGTATAGCAACAAGACCTGAGGACGAGAGGTTATACTCTCGAAAGCTTGTCTTTTAAAAGTAACGTTCGTCCAATAAAAAGTTATCGCTACGCTATGCTATACCTTGGTGATTTATATATATATACACACTACAGACAGGACCCTCTGGTCTTAATGCACCATTATGTCTCATGTTTGTTTTTCCCAACTGTAAAACGCTGCAGAATTTGTGTTATATAAACACAGAAACTAACAGATATCGATACAGTATATAAGTATGACTTGCAACACATGCCTGTTTTGATTTGTGTGTTCTGTTTACAATCGAATAAGACAAAACATTATGCCATATTTTCTATACATGATTTGAAATTCTTGCCAAATTCAGTATTTATAAACGGCTTCTGAAAAAAGGAGCAGTTAAATATGAGTGACAGGTTGTTGTCCAAACCAGGGTTCTTTGCTTTTGCCAGGCCTTGAAGTTATAGTAAAGTTTTGAGACATGTTCCCTGGTATCTTTTTTTTTTTTCTTCTTTACCTATAGCTACATGTCTCATCACTCATAATCAGCTGTCGACTGTCCCACACACCGCCGGTGGCCAGTATCAAGCATATTGTGACAGAGGTTTGGGGAAAAAACACACATGGGCAAGGTAGTAACTTTAGTGCATGATGGGAGTTTTAAGTTTTTTTGTCCAAATATGATTTAATAATAAATCTGGAATCACAATTCATACCTTCACTTATAGTATATTTATTTAATATGTAAAGGTTTAAGGCTAGGGCCAGACGAGCGTGATTGCTACGGACTGTACATCCGTGCACACGGACGTACGTCAGTACGGAAGACACAGTAGTGGCCACACAGTCCGTTTATTCACTGACGTATATTTTGACGGATGTAGGAGATAAAATAAAATAAAAAGCAAAACCATTTTGTCCGTGAAAAATACTGGAGGTATAACCGTCTGACCACGTTCCATCACTCACACACAAAGCTATGCAGACGTTGCGGACACAGCGCACTTTGTGCGGCCGTTCTAGGGGTTGTACGTTCTTGCCTGCCTTGCGTCCGTGGGCCGCGGCCGTTGTGCGTCCGCATTTCAGTGCGGACGTACTTCGTGTGTCGGGCTCCGATGGGCTTTCTGTCATGCTATCACGGACGTACTTTTAGGCGCAATCACGGACGGGAACACTACGCTCGTCTGACAGCAGCCTAAATTACAACATAGTAATACAGGGTTATTCAGAGAGTGGTGGAAACCAGGAGACTGACTGGAGAACTGAAAATTCTAGGTCAAAATAGCCAAACCAGTAAAATTCTCCCTTTCATCTCACTTTTCGAATTGGCTATTTTGACCTAGAATTTTCAGTTCTCCAGTCATTCTCCTGCTTTTCACCGCTCTCTGATTAACCCTGATAGTAATACAGGGTTATTCAGAGAGCGGTGAAAAGCAGGAGAATGACTGGAGAATGGAAAATTCTAGGTCAAAATAGTAGATTTGGAAAGTGAGATGAAAGGGAGAATTTTTTGGCTATTTTGACCTAGAATTTTTGATTCTCCAGTCATTCTCCTGCTTTTCACCTCTCTCTGAATATCCCTGATATTGTTTTAAACATAATCCAGGTAAATTAGAGGTATTTTAGGACCTAAGCATTATTGTGATTGAGAAATAATAATAATTAAACCCAGTACCTCACTAGAGTGAGTATAAGTTTTATTATCACAAACACTATTGCTAAAGAAAAGGTGTTTTAGTAGTATGACACCTGCCCATAGAGAAAACCCCTTATGTACACTATAATACATTTCATGAGTTACAGACATAAAAGCAACTGACCCTAAATCCTCTGTATTTTAAAGTTTGACATATTGCTTAAACATATATATATATATTTTAGATGAAATTTAAGGAGTTACAGAAATTATAGGATTTCTTTGCTTAGGATGCAACACAATAATTAAATGTATTTCTTAAGAAAACATTTTCTAAATGGGAGCTGCTCAATCTTTCTAGCTCAAGCAATTCCTCTAATATTTCTTAATTCTTTTCCTGTATTTGACTTGTTTTAATAAATAAACCCCCTTATTCTTCATCGTTGTAAAAAGCGCACAGAGGACTATTCAAAGAAAGGTGAAAACCAAGAGAATTGCCAGGAGAATGAACCATCTAGACCAAAGAGCCGATCTGGAAGGTGAAACTCAGGAGAACTGGCAGGAGAAGAGAACAATCTAGACCAAATAGTTAATTTGGAAAGTGAGATAAATGGGAGAATTTTTCTGGTTTGGCTATTTCGACCTAGAATTTTCACTTCTCCACTCGTTCTCCTGAGCTTCACCTTTCTTTGAATTGACCTGTAAGTATATATTGAAATATGAGCGTCCATGGCCTTGTGGTGGTTTACAGACCTCACTTTTAAGGGCAAAAAATATTATTCACATATTTCAACCTAAACCATGCATTTCCCTTGTAATTCCAAACGAGGAGGCCAGGTTCTCCCCGCTTCATACAGTCACGGTGATAATATGCATTTGGAGGAAATGCAATGAATAAACCAATTAGTTCATTTAGGACAGGGGTCAGCAACCTTGGTCCTTCACATGTTTTGGAACTAACAGGTCTATTCACTAAAGGTGAAACTCAGGAGAATGACTGGAGAAGTGAAAATTCTAGGTCAAAATAGTCAAACCAGAAAAATTCTCCCATTTATCTCACTTTCCAAATTAACTACAATATTTGGTCTAGATTGTTCTCTTCTTCTGCCAGTTCTCCTGAGTTTCACCTTTTAGGCTAGGGTCAGATGAGCGCATTTTGTACAGACTGTGCGTCCGTGCAGTACAGACGTACTTTCTGACTGACGACAAGGTAGTGGCCACACAGTCCGTTTTTTTTCACTGACTTATTATTTGACGGATGTAGCAGGGAAAATAAATTACAATGAAAAAACATTCTGTCCGTCAAAAATGCTGGACGTATAAATGCAGTCCGTCTGACCACATTCCATCACTCACACACAAAGCTATGCGGACGTTGTGGACGTGGCGCACTCCGCACGTCCGTTCTAGCAGTATTACGTTCTTGCCTAACCTGCGTCCGTTTGCAGCGTCCGTCAGCCTCCGCACTTCTGTGCGGACGTACTTCGTGTGTGGGGCTCCATTTAACACAATTGTATGCTATCACGGACGTACTTATGTGCGGCAACACGGACGTTAACACTGTGCTCGTCTGACCCCAGCCTTAGCGAGTAGACCTGTATGTCTCCCATGAAGCTCAGCCAACCTACTTTGTAAAAAAGCATCAAGGGAGACAAAGTACCAAAACAACGGTGGGGGGGGGGGTGCTGACATCTGATTTAGGAGTTGGGTTATTGGATTAGGAATAGGATTGATTGCCAGACCAGACAGACTTCCAGGGTCACATTTAACTTCAACGTTCGAAGTGTCAGCTCATGAAAGTTCTCCCCTGCAGTATGTAGAATCCATCTGTTGCAGGTGGGAGAGGAATTCACCAGTTAAGTTATTGGTTTCTCGCATATGAATTCTATATGCTGCAGGGAAGAACTTTCAAGGACTGTTTATTAGCGCGCAGGATTTATACACATACACATCAGAGACTACACGCTGATGGGCAGCAAAGGGCTTCCCTACAGTATGTGTGTATATATATATATATATAAAAATCACGAGTATAACAGTACTGGACTAACACGGCCTATCCAATCTATATATCTATATATATATATACTGTATAATCTGTGAATACACCAACACTCTGCGTTATTTCTTCCCAACTTAACTTTTATTTCATCGCTTATAAATGTGATTTTTAAGTGATGAAATGAAATTTACGTTTGGAAGAAATACCGCAGAGTTCTGGTGGGTTCTAGGAGTTTGCATAGCGGATTGGACACATACCAAGCATTATGTAACCCTGTAAAACTGTTGTTAAGCTTAACACTGGGTTCACACCTAAGCGTTTTACAGCGCGCTCCTGCGCGCTGTAAAACGCTCAAACAGTGAAATCCCATTATTCCCTATGTGGGCATGTCACACCTGGCCGTTTCTCAGCGCGCATGAACGCGCTGATAAACGCCCTACGTCCAAAGAAGTGCGGGAGCTTCTTTGGGGCAGTTATCAGCGCGTTCGCGGCCATATCATAGCCGCGAACGCGCTGCAACGCACGTTCGCGCGTTTTTTTGTATGCGCGAACGCGCGTAAAAAAAACGTGCGCATTGCGCGACCCTGCGCTACGCCGTGGTGTGAACCCAGCCTAAGTGCAGGATCATTTGGCTATACATGTATATTATATGAGTATAATAATATAGATCATATAGAGAACTTTATTTTATTATTTTTTTTATAGATTTTAAAAACACCTAATTTAGAAAAATAGAATGGAGATTTAGTTACACATTATGAGTATACATTGCATTAACCAGCTACAACGTCAGTGTGCCCCCATCACGGCAGGTCCTATCTGTGCCAACCTAATGACTGCTCTTATGAGATTAACTCGCTTACATGTGACATACATCCTCCTGGAGCTCTCTGCAGAATACAAGGTTTAATAGGTCCCGTAATGAGGCACCAGTGACAGGAAGGGGTGCAAACCAATGAGAGTGGTCAGTCCTCCAAATATAACATACAAAACCAGAATGGCTGCACTAAACGTTATGGGCTCTATTACATTCTCTGCGCAAATTCGTACGCGTAATGCTATTTTTTTGGCGCGCAGCGTTAAACGTTAACGCGCGTAAATTAACGCTGGTATCACAATCCGAGCGCATTTTTTCATCCGTCCGAAAATATCGCGCATAAAAAATATGCGTGAAAACTAGCGCAAATTAACGCTGCGCGCAGACATCGGTGGGCAATCAGAATTAAGAACCACAATTTTCTCCTGTTCAGTTTTTGCACCTGCCAAAATCAATCTGAGTATATATGCTGCAGCAATAATAAAAAAACGCACAACCTCTCAATTTTATTGTTTGGGTATGTGTAGAATGTGTAACTATACTTTGCTGTATTTGGTTTTGGCCGGGATGTTCAGATTTGCAGTTACCACCAGCTTTTCAAAGACGTTAAAATTATGCGCGCAAACATCGTTCGTAAAAAGTTGTGCATCGATTGTAATACCAGCTGCGTACCAGTGCACAAACGCATTTGCATTCACAATGTTAAATATGGGATGCACGCAAGAACTTTAGCTCGCGCAGGGTAACTCGCATTAGACGTTAACGCGCATTTTGTGCATGAACGTCGTACTTTTGTGCGCGAACATCGTACCTTTGCGTTTTTGCGCATGCGCACATTTTTGCGCGAAGAATGTAATAGAGCCCTATATATATTACGATGGCAAACACGGGAGCACTCTCGGTCTTGTAAAATAAAATAAACAAAATGTTATTGGCGATAGATTAAAAAGATCTGATGTTTCGGCTCACACAAGAGCCTTCTTCAAGGATAAAATCATTAATGTATCACCCTTATACTTATACTAAATAAAGAAAGATTACTCACCAACCGTGTAGCGCGCTGCCCACCACCTCGCCAACCCGGAAACCGGAAGTGACACGTCAGAATTGGCTATGCGCGTCTCTACTGGCAATTCTGACGTGTCACTTCCGGTTTCCTACATTAATGATTTTATCCTTGAAGAAGGCTCTTGTGTGAGCCGAAACGTCAGATCTTTTTAATCTATCGCCAATAACATTTTGTTTATTTTATTTTACAAGACCGAGAGTGCTCCCGTGTTTGCCATCGTACAATTTATTTTTTGGGACATAGCACATCGGCAGAGCAAAAGACCAGCCCGGAACGATGTGTTAAGCATTTTGGGGTAACATATATATAAAAAAAATCGTCAGAGGACGCACTCCAGGACTCAATGCTTTTTTTATCTCTTTACCTAAGTCCCGGAGTGCGTCCTCCAACGATTTTTTGTATGATATTTTGGGATTTTTTGCACCCAGGCTTCCAGATTAATCGTGGTTTTGTGCAGGTTGCCACTGGTTATATATATATATATATATATATACACACACAAACTAACTCAGCTTCCCACTACCTGTCCTCACTAATTACCAAATACACCCCAGCCCGCTCCCTAAGGTCAAACAGTGACCTGCGCCTAGCTTCTCCCCGCATCACCTCTTCCCATGATAGACTGCAGGACTTCTCACGCGCAGCCCCCAACGCTCTTCCTTGTACGGTCAGACTTTCCCCTAACTTCTCTTCCTTCAAACGCTCCCTTAAACATTCCTATTTAGGGAAGCCTACCACCCGACTCACTGACGCAACCATCAATCACTCTCACCTTGCAGTCCTCTCCTCCTGTTTCCAACCCCAACCCTCCTAGATTGTGAGTTCCTATGGGAATAGGGCCTCATCTCCTCCTGTACTGATTGTCAAATGTTGTTCAATGTATTGTAACCCTGTCTATATTGTGCCTATTGTACAGCGCTGCAGAATATGCTGGTGCTTTATAAATAAAGAATAATAATAATGCAAAAATAGATGGATGCACTTAGTGACTTAAAAAGTACATGGAAGGTGATGCTTTATCCAAAAAATAATTTTAAAAAGTCCTGTAGACTCTTAACCATGTGCAGATCAGAGTGGTATGTGTGTGTATATATATATATATACAGTATATCGCAATATTATTAACTATGGATCCATCATTCCCCTGCACTTTAGATAGTATGCACAGTGTCGGGCAGCTCTCTTCATGTTACGCTCCATTGCTCGCTCGTTGGGTCCATAAATCCTATGTGCATGCCCAAGGAAAACAAAATGTATCATTCTGCCCATGTCTCCACATATTGTACTATGACTTTAATGTGTCAGTGTGAAACAATACAGATTATTATTTTTCCACCCCAACTCTTTTTACTTACAAAATAATTCTCAACAGATGCAAACGACACATCCTCATTTATAGCTACCAGACATCACACTGACTAATAAAAGCCTGTGAGCGACATGTTTAATCTCCCGTCATCTTTAGAAATATTATTTTAATGATTTAATTTACAGATGCGCAATAGGGCTTTACATTTAAAATGACATATGTTTCCCGTCTTCACTGTTTATTGTTTTTCCCTTAGGGTGGAAAAATAAAAGCAGAAAGAAAACAAACAAGAAAAAAAATAAAATCACACATTTCTACATGTATAACTGTTAACAACGATACACTGCCCAGAATTCGAAAAAAAACATCCCGAGTAAATGGCTTTATTGAATGATGAGTGTGATAAATTGATTTAATGAACATTCTTAGCAAGAGGCTCTCGGAGCTAAAATGCACATTGTGCTAAAAATAGATTTGGAAGATTTGACCGTATATAAAATGTTGGAAAAATAAAACAGTAAAACAAATGGAATTCATCGAGTTTACATCTCGGGTCGTTTTCTGGGAAATCGATGACAAATGGCAACACAAACTTCTATAAAATATATATTTTTTCTCTTTTTTTTTTGGTCTTCCAATTATATTGTGTGAAAACCATGTCTGTGTTTTCAAACATCTCGTTAATGACCTTGATAAATGAAGCCGTGTAACAGCTGAGTATCTATTAAACTAATTAATGTTTACACAAGTCAAGTCCTTTTATTAGTGTGACGCTCGGGTTGCTGGCTAAACTGTGACTTCGCACAGCGCTTTCAGTAAGTCACACGCTAAGGGTCTGAGCTGGGTATATAGCGTAGCAGGGATGCTTCCTGGTAAAAATGTCAAATCAAATCAAAATAAGCTTTATTGGCAGGACCAAATACATTTTAGCATTGCCAAAGCATATGGGGAGGTCATATGGGGTGGAGGGGGGGGGGGTAGTGGGACATATATGGGGGGGAATGGGCAAGTCCATGGACATTATCAGGGGTAAGGGATAATGTGAAGTGGGATGGGGGCGAGTCCGTGTTGAGGATTTATAAGTCCGGGATCTCTCCTGTTCCTCTCAGTCTGTGACATTCTGTGACGTATTGGGCAGATATTTTCACCGCCGGCTCCTCTTCTCCCAGTATGATGTGGAGTTTCCTCGTCTCTTCTATAGAGGTGAAGTCCGGGATGAGAGCGGACAAAAACACAACTTAGGCTAATGTCAGACGAACGCATTCTGAGCACACTGTGCGTCCGTGCACAACCGACGTACTTTCTAACTGATGATACTGTAGACACCACACGGTCTGTTTTTTTTTTGACTGACATTTTTTTTGACTGATGTAGATGGGAAATAAAATTAATATGTAAAATGAAAAAAATTGATACATGATATGAAAAAACATTTTGTCCGTCAAAAATGCTCCGCGTCAAAAATGCAGTCCATCTGACTACCTTCCATCACTAACACACAAAGCTACGCGGACGTGGACTCTGTGCATCTGTCCTAGCGGATTGACGTTCTGGCCTAAATTGCGTCCGGTGCCACGTGCGTTGTGCGTCCGCACTTCTGTGTGGACGTACTTCGTGTGTTGGTCTCTATTGATCATAATTTTATGCTACGACGGACGTTAAGGCTCGTGTGAGAAGAGCGCGTTGATCACGTCCATGTTCCCACACATTTTGATGTCCGTCGTTGCATACAATAAAGACCCACACACGAAGTACGTCCGCACAGAAGTGCGGAAGCACAACGGACGCGGCAGACGGACGCAGGTTAGGCTAGGGTCAAACGAACGCATTATTCGCAGCAACCGTCAAAAAGTGCGTCCGAACGCATTGACGTATTTTTTCACGAAATGCGTGAAAACGGTCATACGATGCGCATTTTCGTGCGTGATTTTTATGGATCGAAACCAGGAAACTTTTTGCGTCTGGACGTTATGTTGGCCGGACATGAGCAGCGTCTGACGTCTCCTAATCACGCACACACGCCGCTATGCCGCCGCAGCGCACTCTGTACGTCAGTACTAGCGGTTCTGCGTTCTCAAAAAAATGCATTCGTTGCTGCTTGCGTTGCGCGGCCGGACTTTCGTGCGGCCGTACTTCGTATATTGGCCGTCAAAGCCCATCATCTGCTGCTACTGCGGCCGTGATTAAGTGCGCTAGAACGCACGTTAAAAGTGCGCTGGTCTGACCCCAGCCTTAGGCAAGAAAGTAAAACCGCTAGGACGGACGTGCGGAGTGCGCAACGTCCGCATAGCTTTGTGTGTGAGTGATTGAATGTGGTCAGACAGACTGCATTTATACGTCCAGCATTTTTGACGGACAAAATGTTTTTTCATTATAATTTATTTTCCCTCCTACATCCGTCAAAAATAACGTCAGTCACAAAAACGGACTGTGTGGTCACTACTGCGTCTTCCGTCAGAATGTGCGTCCGTACTTCACGGATGTACAGTCCGTACAAAATGTGCTCGTCTGACACCAGCCTAAAATGTGCGGCAACACGGACGTGAACACTGCTTGCAATATAAGAGCTGCATGTTTGTGTGTGTGTGTACATATATTATACACAGTGCCAGATCGGCCAGGTTTTCCTGGACGCATATAATTTATTCATGTTGATAGGCGGTGCATGAAAAAATGTCACCACACGTCATGTAGAATCCATAAGCTGCGGGTCAGAAATTTAAAAGGATTCCCAGGTGACCTGCCTTGATTTCTTTCCTGCAGCATATGGATTATACATGTTGCAGGGCAGCACTTTTCCATGTGCTCCCCCTCTGCATAAAATAGCAAGGCGTGTCCAAGAAAACATGAAGACCTGATAACCCTAGCAAGCACTCCAGGGTTTTCCTAATATATAAAAATCTTTATTGTATATTCATAAAAATCAATGTTTCAGTTCCACACTGGAGCTTTCATCAGGCGCGTGGTGTGGTGTGGAAACGTTGACCTCTTAAAGAATATTCTATAAAGATTTGTATATTTTAACCCTTTCCCACCGCAGGACCTATGACGTCCTCGCGGTAGGTGGGCCTTAAATACATAGGGCATACAGGTACGCCCCGCTGTCTTTAGTGGGCCGCCTCGGCCCTGCCCGCACCCGGCAAGCGCCACGCGTCGTTGGCTGCAGTGAGATGGCTTGAACTCAGGCTGCCCCCCTGCAGCCAATGATGCACGTCGGCTTAGAGGCCCGCGGCGGCACCTGGCGGCAAAACGTACGCCTCCCGATGGGTGACGACTGCCCGTCATGAAGGGGTTAAGAGCCCTGGAGTGCTGACTCTGGGAGTGTACATCAGAGCAAAGGACAATAGAACCCAGACTAGAGTTATAAGATCACCCATGTATTCCTGGACACATATTACTATTTCACAAACAGGGAGAGCACAGGGAAACGCACTGCCCTGCAACATGTATAACTCATATGCTGCAGGAAGGAAATCAAGGCAGGTAACCTGGGATTATTGTTTGATTTCTTGCCTGTAGCATATGGATTATACATGCTGTAGGTAGGGTGGCATTTTTCATACACTGCTCATCAGCATGAATGATTTATGTGCCCAGCCCAGGGTAACATGGTCGATCTGGTGACCCTAAATCAGACATCGCCCGTGAGTACAAGAGCTTTGGGTTTATGTGTGTATGTATATAATAAATATATATAATATATTGCCCAAAATTTAAATTACACATTTTAATTAATTTTGACTATATAAGTAAGTTTTCAAAATCCTTAGTCATTTGCTGCATATTGTTTTAACCTTTGGAGTGCTGAGGAATGAGCAAGGGAATGTTAGGATATGTTTTTTCCCACTAAGGCTGGGGTCAGACGAGCGTAGTGGTCACGTCCGTGATTGCGCCTAAGGCTAGGGTCAGACGAGCGCAGTGCGAACGCGCGTGCAGGCGCACTTAATCACGGCCGCACTAGCAGCAAGTGCCAGGCAATGACGGCCAATATACGAAGTACGGTCGCACAAATGTCCGGCTGCGCAACGCAAGTGGAAAACGAACGCATTTTGTCGAGAACATCAAACCTCTAGTACGGTTGTACAGAGTGCGCTGCGTCCGCTAGAGGCGTGTGTGCGTGATTTGGAGATGTCAGACACTGCTAATGTCTGGTGAACATAACGTCCAGATGCACAAAGTGTTTTATTGATGATCCGTACAAAATCACGGATGCAAATGCGCATCGTATGACCGCTATCGCGTACTCCGTGAAAAAATGCGTCCATTCGTTCGAACGCACTTTTTCACAGACAACGTGAAAATGCGTTCGTCTGACCCTAGCCTAAAAGTACGTCCGTGATAGCATGACAGAAAGCCCATCGGAGCCCGTTACACGAAGTACGTCCACACTGAACTGCGGACGCACAACGGCCGCGGCCCACGGACGCAAGGCAGGCAAGAACATACAACCCCTAGAACGGCCGCACAAAGTGCGCTGCGTCCGCAACGTCCGCATAGCTTTGTGTGTGAGTGATGGAACGTGGTCAGACAGACTGCATTTATACCTCCAGCATTTTTCACGGACAAAATGGTTTTGCTTTCTAATTTATTTTCCCTCCTACATCCGTCAAAATATACGTCAGTGAATAAACGGACTGTGTGGCCACTACTGCGTCTTCCGTACGAACGTCGTCCGTGTGCACAGACATACAGTCCGTAGAAATCACGCTCGTCTGACCCTAGCCTAAGGCTAGGGTCAAACGAACGCATTATTCGTAGCGACAGTCAAAAAGTGCGTCCTAACGCATTGACGTATTTTTTCACGGAATGCGCGAAAAACGGTCAGACGACGCGCATTTTTGTGCGTGATTTTTTTACGGATCGGCAATAAAACTCTTTTGCGTCTGGACGTTATGTAGGCTGGACATTAGCAGCGTCTGACATCTCCTAATCACGCACACACGCCGCTATGCCGCCGCAGCGCACTCTGTACGTCAGTACTAGCGGTTCTGCGTTCTCAAAAAAATGCGTTCAAATTCCACTTGCGTTGCGCGGCCGGACTTTCATGCGGCCGTACTTCGTATATTGGCCGTCATTGTCCGTCATCTGCTGCTACTGCGGCCGTGATTAAGTGTGCCTAAATGCACGTTAAAAATGCGTTAGTCTGACCCCAGCCTAAGATACTGAATGGTTAAACTGCTACATCGTTCACAAAATGTCGATCCATCATGATGAAAGTTTAAAATTTCACGAGGAGTAAAAAAAAATCACATTTAGGCTAGGGTCAAACAAGCGCATTTTTCACGTACGCAGAAAAATGGTCAGCGCCCAAATCTGTACCACCACCAGTGTACCAATGCCAAACCAGATCTATAGAGGTTTCCCCAAAACCAGTGTGACAACAAACATAGATATATGTATCTGGTAGCGCGACGATAGTCGCTTCTTGGTACTCAGGTGGTTCTCGTGTTGTACAACATCCACATGGGTTTTACATAAAGGAAGCAAAAGAAATATAATAGTGCAGAACGTATTGGTTGAATATTGATATAATACAACCGAGCTATTTCACTCACTAATGTAGAGCCTTATCACTGGCTCAGAGTGGTGGAGTGCATCCGGGTCCTTTTTCTTCTTATTATTTGTAAAGGAGACCCGCGCCTTTCACAATCGATATCCCCTCTCGGTCATCGAGATATAGGAGAGAACATAGAAACAAAGGAACTTCCTCGTGCAGATCAACCAATCAATATATGTAGTAGTACAGATAGAGTATCAACTCACATTAGTTGGAGCTTATAGCCAAGCTCTAGGAAATAGTGCCAGCGGATTTGTTTAATGTCAAATCCACAAAAACCTCGGCAAATACCAGGACATAGAGACCAAATTAAAAAGGAACTTTAATAAAATATAAAATAAATTAAAAAAATTGAATCTGGCACAGCCAGATCGCCAGGACGTGTTTCGCCGTGTACTACGGCTTCCTCAGCTCGTTTCTGAGGAAGCCGTAGTACACGGCGGAACACGTCCTGTCTGGCTGTCCCAGATTCAATTTTTTTAATTTATTTTATATTTTATTAAAGTTCCTTTTTAATTTGGTCCCTATGTCCTGGTATCTGCCGAGGTTTTTGTGGAATTACATTCCTCGCACATTTTTTCATCCGTCGGGAGATTGCGCTCGTAAAACCGACGCGCAAAAATGCGTACTTTCCGCGCAGAGATCAGTGAGCGCAATGTAATTTTTTGTGCGGACTGCGCACAACAGACGTACGTTCTGACGGAAGACAAGGTAGTGGCCGTCATTTTTGACGGATCTACAGTAGTAAAACAAAAACGTGCACATCGACGTTCTCCGTTGTGAATCCGCAGTTTGATACGGTCAGGTTGTTACAATTTTCCGTTACCACCAGCTTTTCAAAGACGTTAAAATTATGCGCGCAAACGTTGTCCGTTAAATTTTGCGCTAAGATTGTAATACCATCCACGTACCAGCGCACAAACGCATTTGCGCTCACAATGTTAAGTATAGGATGCGCGCACTAAATTGCGCTCGCAAAGGGTTCGTGCAGGGTCATTCGCGTTAGACGTTATAGCGCATTTTGTGTGCGAACGTTGTAATACGACATTCAGTGCAAAGGGTTTTGCCCCTCGCGTTAATGCGTTTTTGCACGCGCGCACAATTCACAATTGTGCGTGAAGAATGTAATAGGGCCCATTATGTTTAATGCGGTGACAGTTCTCCTCATTGCGACATGTAACGGTACACGAGTCCCCTATTGCAAGTTTACTTTACGCACCTCTGTGTGGTTCATTATGGGAAAATCGAATGAAAGTGAGAGGTGTGGCGTCTTGAGGGCTACCCTCAGATAATCCCTACATTTAATACGCTGCTAGAAATGGATATTTAGAAAAAAAAAAAGTGAAATCAATAAGGAATAAGCTTTATTAAATGTTGACATTTAGCATCATATATCTTAAATGTCAGGATGTCAAGGAGTAAGCGATATTTGACTTTTCAATGACTGAGATGTTATATTGAATAGTTTTAATATTGTTTACATTTTTAAAGGTTACAGATCAATGACGTCTTGAGTCATTTTAAGCGAATTCTCCTGCACTTTTAGGAAGTTTTTTTTTCTTTCTTGTGGAAAGTTAAGAAATGCAGGCACCTGTTATAGTAACAACACACTCGGATACAATTTAGTGTCCTGAGATTGTCTTATGTGCTTTCACCGGTCTGTCCGCAGTTTCATTGTAATATATATGTGATCCGTACCATCTAATCACGCGGATCACAAACTGGGATTATGAGTCCACGGAGCTTTGCCTGATTATTCAACATTAACAGAATGTGTTGTCATTCAGGGGATCAGTCTCTAAAGATTGAGTTCTGATGATATTGACAACTAGGATATACAGTATTAATTAATCGGTGTAATGGCATGGATTTGAAAGGGACGGCAAAAAGCTGCAAATTGGAAAAAAACTGTCACATTTAAATGTATTTTTTTTTTAGAAAGGATTTTACCAGGAAGGATATATTGAGATTTCTCTCGTTTTCAAGTATGTCCTGGGTGGCGAGTATGTACCGTTAGGGGTCTTGCCCAAGGACACTTACTGGAGAGGTGCTCTTGCTGGGATTGAACCCATGTCTCCACAGTCTCTCTCCACGCAGAGCAGTGATGTTACCTCTACTCCACCCAGCCGGCACTGCATTATTTGTTTTGCAGGACTAGTTAAAAATAAAAGCTACAAACTCTCACACATTCTCAAACCGTTAACCCTTGTGAGTCAAAAATGTATCTGACCATGGAAGAAGAATCCGTCCTTGAGTTCCTTTTATATCTCGTGAAATAGGCTAGTTTGTCCTTATCTAAATGTAGTATCTCAAATCACTGCCTCAACCTAGTGAGTTAGACTCAAATAAATATCTGTTTATAGAAATGTAGAGCAGACATGATATTTTAATCTACTGGAAAAACTGAGACAATCAGGGTTAATCAAAGAGATCCGAATTGTGGCCGAAAGGTAACCGAACAGTGAAATTCAGCGTTCGGTTACCTTTCCTGGCCATTCGGCTATTCAGAGAGCAGGCAGTTTGCCAAATCCTGGCGAATTGCCTGCACATCCGGTGCCTGTTCGGTGCCTGTTCGAGGGCAGTGAAATCCCCATAGAGAAGCAATGCTTCGTCTATTCAGAGAACACAAACCAGCAGTGAAAAGTTGCCGAAATGCCCTGCCGCTCGGTGGTTTCATTTGTCAGGTTTATTCAGTCGAATCCCATAGGCTTCAATGTTAAAAATATTCCTGTTTTAAATCTATATCTAATAAACCGTTGATTATAATATTCTGCAGTAAAAAGTCTCTTTATTCATAGATTTGTTTCGGATCTTTTAGGCATTTTTCGGGATTTTTTTTAGCGAGACTTTTTTTCTTTCTTTTTTTTAAATAGTTTTTTTCTTTTTTCTGTAACAGCCCTTTTTATTATCATTCATTGGATCTTATATGCAAATTTCAGACATTTTCGTTCAGTAGTTTTTTTGAAAACAGCGTTTCACTTTCAATCATTCAAGCGTACTGTTTTTTTTTTTGTTCACTCCACTCGTCTGCGGTGTCGGGTTTTTCCGGCGGCTGCTCTGTGCTGTGATTGGCTCCTACTCCGGTTTTTCTGGCGTGTTCGGCGGGGTTAATCCAGATGTTTTTGCGGGTTTCGGTGTGCGTTCGCTGGGTTTTGCGGTGAGTGTTTGGCGGGTTTGCGGTGGCTATTCTCTGCACTACGACGGCCCTGTGGTGCTTGCTGAATACACCGCAGGGTCGCCAAAATGGGATCGCCAAATCGCACTGAATTGAAGAGAACGAAAAGTCACCGAACGTGCGGTGGCTTTTCAATTCTCTTTGAATAACCCTGAATGAGCCAAGAATGTCGTAGCTCTCTTTGCTTTTTCTGAGCCGTTAATAATGACTTCTATACAAAGTATTGCCTTTATTATAGTATGGCCTTTAATTTACGGCAAAATGTCACTAATCTCAAAGTTGGGATAGTGGATTGACCCATTAACTTAAGGACAGGATCATCAAAGAGCATCATAGAGAATACAGCCCTAAAATAACTCAAGGAAGTTTACAAAATCTCTGGTTATGTTTACAGCTGGGGAATGTGGTGCAAAATATTCAGGACAATGTATCACCGGTATACAAATGAATTATTTGCAGATAATTTTAGGCCAAAATAGTAAGCTGAATTGATACCAGGGTTAACAACAATTTTCTTACATTCACACATTTTGGCTCAATATTTGCCGATTTTAATATAGTCGTTAAAGCATAGGTTATCAACATTTCTTAAAAGGTTAATGTGGAAGGAAATACTTTATTAAAAGGTATAGGCTAAAGAGCGTTACCACTTTCATAAATGACATGGAATGTATTCTTCCTGATTTAAGTGGCCCACCCTTCCCCCTATGCATGTGTGTGTATATATATATGTAATAGCTGGAAGCTAAGCGAGGTCACTAACCAAGAGCTGATCAACTCTGTTTTAGATGTATTTCCTCCACAACAGTTCATTGCTTGGGGCGCTGTGTTAGTCATTTCGAATCACCTCTCTAACACAGCTCTATCAGCACTGATTCACTTGACGTTCCTTTATTCTCTCCCTTTTTATTCCTTCCCTTTTTTCCCCCTCCTTCCTTCTCGCATCTCCTCCCCTCTGAGGCCTGTTCTCTCAAAAACGAGCTGAGAAGACGAGGAGCAAGCATCAATATTTAAGTCGTAATAACACTCCCTCTTATCATTATTATTACTACTGTTATTCATAAATCGTAACATGTAGCACAGGCTGAGAGACCGGCGGGGAATAAAATACCCTGGATCCAGTGCAACTGAAAGGGCCATTATTTTTGTTTCTTTTGTTTCTATTATTTCTGAAGCAAGAAAGTCTTAGCTCACCGCAGGGACCTGTTGTGCACACGCCTTTTTCTCTTCTCATCTCTTTCCAAATATCACCTTTCCATTATATTTGCAACTCCTGTAGTTCCGTTATAACTCCGCCACTAATGCCTAGTGAACATGTTCTTCTGTTGGTTCTTGTTCTATGGGCTGTTTCCACCATTGTTGCTGTTTCCTCTGTACTTGTCTCCAAAGACTGACGTCATTCTCTCCCTCTAGTTCTATTCTCTTCTGTCATAGTGGATCTTCACTTGGTATTCGTTTATGACGGCTTATGTTTCATACAGAGGCACAGGCTCTCCTAACCTCCCTGGACAATATTTTGATGTATAATGAGCATCTTTATCCTTTTTTACATGTATAATACATATCGGGATAGAATCTTTATTTAACTGGTATGATCTTAGTTGCGATCTCATGAATTGTTAGTGTGTAACAGGGACTGAAAGACCAGTGGGGAATAAAATGTCTTAAATCCTGTATAAGGGAGAGCCTCCATTTATATTTGCTTTGGGGTTGTATCATTCTAAAGAGGAAAGTCTTGTCTCACCACAGCTCCCCTTTCCATCTCTTTTCACATATCACCTTTCCATTATATTTGTAACTCAAACGTGCAATCTCTGTATAACCTCCCCATTAATGAGCTTGATGAGTATAAGAGCATACGGGTATTCTGCAGTGCCCAGGCACACTCCAACACAGGGCGTCTTAGCTATATTGGGTCCATATCATTACTCTATATCCATCTTGTTCAACATGGCCGCAAAAGTTCACTATCCTGCTCCCCCTTGATTACTGCTAAATGAAAAATTTTAGACTTTGGCTGTTTTGTTAAATAATCCCTTCTATTTTGTATTTAAAATATATAATTTAAAAAATTGTGTGTGTATGTCTACGTCTAAAGAGGTCAAAACCATACCTCTTACATGTCATGATGGCCAACATCAGTCTTGATACATAAGGTGGGAGTTGCACTCAAGCACTTAATTAGAACATGGAAAAAGGGTGATCATGGAATCAGTGTGGTCAGTCACAACAACATAATCGGGAGGTTTGGGGGGAACAGGCACTCCAGAAAAATAAGTAGCTTTATTTACAGACGGAACTACGTTTTGATCAGCACAGGGACCATTCTCAAGCATCACACAGTCATCAATCTTGTCCCTAATGATCCCTGTGCCTGCATAGCTTTAAAAATCTAGCCGTGTTAAGGGAGTGGAGCTCATGTCTTAAAAGGCTGATCCTTTAAGGAATAAATAACCTAATACGTACAGGATTATTCATTAACCATCGTTCTTTCAGAGACAGAGCGGTGGATTAAGTTTGGCGGACGTCAGGGATTCCCTACAGTGAAAAAACAGTGTATTCATTTGTGAACGGCCACTGGAGCTCGCCATAGTGGTTCCTACCTGTTCATTTGTGACATGCTCAGTATAGGTTTCAATGGGCTTTGTACCAGCGTTTCCATCATAATTGCTGCCCTACATATATTGCATAACTTTATGTTTCCATTGGTGTGTCGGGTGAAGTTGTCCCAGTGTTGTAAATCTATGTGGCTGTCCCCACAGTTTATATGGAAAGTCTATAAACCATTGTTTCAGAGTGAACATCCCCAGTTTACACAAGAATAACGCTGCCAACATTGTTCAGTGTTATTTGCTGTTCTCTTCATTAACTTCGCCTGCTGGTTCGCCTGCTGGAATAGATATTCTCTCTTCTCGGGAATGTCGTTTTTCACAGCAGTTGCAACATTTGTGATTTTCACAGTTGTTTGCAACAACAGTGACCAAAGGCAGATAGCGCCCCACACTCCCCTCCATCTTCCCCTCTGAAGCACGCCACACTCACTCACCTCCATCTTCCCCTCTGAAGCACGCCACACTCACCTCCATCTACCCCTCTGAAGCGCGCCACACTCACCTCCATCTACCCCTCTGAAGCGTGCCACACTCGCCTACATCTCCCCCTCCCTCTTCCTGTCTGAAACACACCAGCGCACTACACTCGCCTCCCTCTTCGCATCTGAAACAAGCCAGCTAGCCACGCTCGCCTCCATCTTCCCCTCTGAAACAAGCCAGCTAGCCACGCTCGCCTCCATCTTCCCCTCTGAAGCAAGCCACACTCCCCCTCCCTCTTCCTGTCCGAAACACACCAGCGCACTACACTCGCCTCCCTCTTCCCATCTGAAACAAGCCAGCTAGCCACGCTCACCTCCATCTTCCCCTCTGAAACAAGCCAGCTAGCCACGCTCACCTCCATCTTCCCCTCTGAAACAAGCCAGCTAGCCACGCTCACCTCCATCTTCCCCTCTGAAACAAACCAGCTAGCCACACTCGCCTCCATCATCTTCCCTTCTGAAACAAGCCAGCTACCCACACTCGCCTCCCTCTTCCCATCTGAAACAAGCCAGCTAGCCACGCTCGCCTCCATCTTCCCCTCTGAAACAAGCCAGCTAGCCACGCTCGCCTCCATCTTCCCCTCTGAAGCAAGTCAGCTAGCCACGCTCGCCTCCATCTTCCCCTCTGAAACAAACCAGCTAGCCACGCTTGCCTCCATCTTCCCCTCTGAAACAAGCCAGCTAGCCACGATCGCCTCCATCTTCCCCTCTGAAGCAAGTCAGCTAGCCACGCTCGCCTCCATCTTCCCCTCTGAAACAAGCCAGCTAGCCACGCTCGCCTCCATCTTCCCCTCTGAAACAAGCCAGCTAGCCACGCTCGCCTCCATCTTCCCCTCTGAAACAAGCCAGCTAGCCACGATCGCCTCCATCTTCCCCTCTGAAGCAAGTCAGCTAGCCACGCTCGCCTCCATCTTCCCCTCTGAAACAAACCAGCTAGCCACACTCGCCTCCATCATCTTCCCTTCTGAAACAAGCCAGCTAGCCACGCTCACCTCCATCTTCCCATCTGAAACAAACCAGCTAGCCACGCTCACCTCCATCATCTTCCCTTCTGAAACAAGATAGCATGGTTTTCTTCAATCAACACAACTTTTTCCACATTGTTTCTGCTCTAATAATGATATTACTCTTTTTTTATTATCTTTGCATCTATTATATCTTCAGGGTTAGTCAAAGAGAGGTGAAAACCAGGAGAAGAGAACAATCTAGACCAAATGGGAGAATTTTTCTCGTTTGGCTATTTTGACCTAGAATTTTCACTTCTCCAGTCACCTCTCTCTGAATAACCCTGCTTGACTGCTAGTTTTTTATTTTGCTTTTCCCTGCTTTTTTGTTGTATTCTATGCTGACTCTCCATCTGCTCTGCTCGTCCCTGTTGTAAATTCTTTGCATGCATTGGCCATCTCTCTAAATTCTGTCAGGGTTATTCAAAGAGATCCGAATGGCTGCCGAAAGGTAACCGAACGCTGAAAATTAGCATACAGTTACCTTTCTTGGCCATTCGGCTATCCAGAGAGAAGGCAGTTCGCCAAATGTTGGCGAATTGCCTGCACATACGGTGCCTGTTCGTTGCCTGTTCGAGGGCAGTGAAATCCCCATAGAGAAGCAATGCTTCGTCTATTCAGAGAACAAAAACCAGCAGTGAAAGGTTCCCAAATTGCCCTGCTGTTCGGTGGTTTAATTCGACAGGTTTATTCAGGAGAATCCCATAGGCTTCAATGTTAAAAATATTCCCGTTTTAATTCAATATCTAATAAACCGTTCATTATAATATTCTGCAGTAAAGAGTCTCTTTATTTATAGATTTTTTAGGATCTTTTAGACATTTTTCAGGATTTTTTTGCAAAATGTTTTTTTCGGTTTTGTTTTTTTAAGTAGTTCTTTCTTTTTCCTGTAACAGACCTTTTTATTATCATTCATTGGATCTTATATGTAAGTTTCAGACATTTTCGTTCTATAGTTTCTTTTCAAACATTCAAGCGTCCTGTTTTGGGACGCTTCATCTGGTTTTTGCGGCGACTGCTCTGCGCTGTGATCAGTGGCTGCTCGGGTTTCTCCGGCGTGCTCGGCAAGGTTAGTCCAGATGTTTTTGCGAGTTTCGGTGTGCGTTCGCCGCGTTTTGCGGTGATTGTTCGTTGGGTTTGCGGCGGCTTTTCCCTGCATTACGACGGCCCTGTGGTGCTTTCTGAATACACCACAGGGTCGCCGAAATGGGATCGCCAAATCGCACCGAATTGAAGAGAACGAAAAGTCACTGAACGTGGGTGGCTTTTCGATTCTCTTTGAATAATCCTGTATGTCTCATGATCATGCTCTCCACCTTGTAAAGCGCCACGGAATCTGTTGGCACTATATAAGGCTGGGGTCAGACCAGCGCACTTTTAAAGTGCGTTCTGGCGCACTTAATTACAGCCGCAGTAGCAGCAAATGACGGGCAGTGACGGCCAATATACGAAGTACGGCCGCACAAAAGTCCGGCCGCGCAACGCAAGTGGAAAATGAACGCATTTTTTCGAGAACGCAGAACCGCTAGTACGGACGTACAGAGTGCGCTGCGGCGGCATAGCGGCGTGTGTGCTCGTGATTAGGAGATGTCAGACGCTGCTAATGTCCAGCCTACATAACGTCCAGATGCAAAAAAGTGTTTTATTGACGATCCGTAAAAAAACACGCCCGAAAATGCGCGTCGTCTGACCGTTTTTTGCGCATTCCGTGAAAAAATACGTCAATGCGTTCGGACGCACTTTTTGACGTTGGCGGGGAAAAATGCTTTCGTCTGACCCTAGCCTTAATACTGATGCTGAATGAGTAACCGCTGAGTTTTTTTCCAGATGGTATAGATGTAACGTCTAAGGGTACTGCAGATAACAAGTAGTACTTTGTTTACTGCATCTAAATACACTCAGACATGCAAACCTATATATAAACCAGAGGCAAACACAAGTAGATTTACAATATTAAATGGAAAAGAACATCAGAAAATAAAGGCTTTACTGCTCTGCCATACTGTGTTTTAATGGCATAATGATGTCCCGTTGGTTTGTGGAGGTGAGACTTAAGCAAGCTGTTCCAGTTTCAGATCCGCAGGCTGAAAACACAGAACATATAAAGGTGTACTTTTAAAGACCACGAATAACAGACAATATAAATTAAGTTGATTTATACTGTGCAAATAAGGAAAGGTTTGGAGCCACATAGCTTTAGCAGCACAGCGCAGTGATTTATTGATACGCCAGCTCATTAAACGATACAGCAACCAACAATACAGTCTGTAAGGGATTACGAGGACATTTACGAAAGTAAAACTGGTTTAAAAGGATAATAAAAGCTACTTCCGACATTTTCCATAGATATCGAGGTAACCTAATTCGTTTGTTTTTTAAAGAAGCTTTCCACAATCTTCTTGCCTTGAAAGTGGTTTCTCTAACATTCGCCACAAATTAGTATTAACTGCAGAAGCTCTGATTAATTGTCTAGGGATCCAAAGACCCTAATTCCCTCCAGCCAATGGTAATTGCTAGTGAGCTGTTAACCCTAACAGGTCCACTCTCAGATGCTAAGGGTTCAGCTGCTATTCCAAGTCGATTGGTAAGGCTGGGGTCAGACGCGCACTGATTGCGCACATTAACGGATGCACTTTGTAACAGATGAGAGTGTGGTTACATTGCGTCAATTAGTTTTGACTGATGTTGAGAAAAAGGAAAAAAAAAAGCTGTATGCAGGGGTTTCTCTACGTCTGTTGTAGCTTTTGGTGTCTGTTGCAACATGCGTTGCCCGCGCGTGAAAAAGTGCGCACGTACTCCGTGTGTTGTTCTCTATTGACTCCTTTGAAAAACTACGACAGACAGCAAACAGTGTGGTCAGACGGACGCAAAAAGGGCGCTCGACTGACCCCAGCCTAAATGAAGCTTCCACTAGACTCTAATTACACAAGTTTGCTGGAGAAATCTCAGGCTCGATTTGATTATATCTGCTGTTTTTTCGAAGAGTAGTGATATATATATATAATAATTCAATGTTCTTGAACCCAGGACATACATGAAAACGAGAGAAATCTCAATGTATCCTTCCTGATAAAAACACTTTATTTATAAATAAATATATATATATATATATTAGGCCGTGTTAGTCCAGATGCCAAAATCACGAGTATAGCAGTACGTAGTGATACCTTTTTTATTGGACTAATGTTACATTTGTAAGACAAGCTTTCAAGAGGATTCCTCTGTTCTTCAGGTCTGGAAGCTATACTAATCAGTGTCCTAGAATTGAACATTAAGACATTAAGGGGCATAAGGGGGGGGGGGTTAGATGTCATAAATAGTGAGAGTCAAATGGTATGTTCAAAATGGGAAAATAAACACATGAGAGATCTAAGGGCCATAAAACAACAGTAAATGGAGCGTTAGTCCAATAAAAAGGAATCACTACGTACTGCTATACTCGTGATTTATATATATATACTGTATATTGATTCAATAAAAAAAAATTGAGGAGGGCTGATTCTGTATAGCTAATAAATAGATTAAAGGACTATTCACTAACAATCATTCTTTCAGAGAGAAAGAATGGTGGATTAAATTTGGCAGAGTGCAGGGATTCGCTATGGGGAATGTTTAAAAATGCAGCTGGTCTAGAAGCAGGGGGAGCTGTCCGGGGGAAACGGATTTGTGCCTTTTAAACTTCACTATTAGATCCATCTGATGTTTTTAAAAAAAATTCTGTCTGATCCCTTCTACATTTCCTTCTGTATTTCCCTGCCTGTAAATTCAATTATCTTCATCTCTTAGCATGTGATATTCTTTGGAAATCAGCACATGGATAAATTCAAATTGTATCAATAAAGCTGAAAGAATGGCCGCAAGATACGACACTTCGTCAGGAATCGGCATGCTGGTAAACCCATATTTGTTTCTCCTGAACTGAAAAACAGCTGAAAAATGTCAAGATTCAGCTGTCGGACCACATTAAATTGAGTCCATGGTTTCAAGTGATTTTTTTTTTTTTAACAACGTATTAGCGGCAGGTCACTCCTCATCCAATCAGTAAGGTTACATGTGGCAGTGACTTTGCAATAGGTCATGCGTGAAACACCTCTTCAACAGGAATAGTGACCCAGGCTCACTATGCCGATATATATATAGATCTGGCACTAACAAAAGTCTCAATTATATCCCAGATTTATCTGCATTGCGAGCGTTTGTTAAAAGTAACTGTGTATTTATATGGAGGCATTTAAATAGATAGAGCAGGACAGGATTGCCTACAGCTGCTTGAATTGGTAAGATCCTCACCATAGTTGTTCTAGTGCGGATTGCCATTCTTGCGGAGTTCTTCCCTTTATACCTTTTCCTGCCCTCTTCTTGTGATTCTTTTCCAAACTGAATTCTGTATGAGCTACTGCAAATAAAAGCAATATTGTTTATCCACTAAAATGGAAATGATATAGTATATTATATATATTGTGATATAGCCACTTGACACAGGGATCAGTGCTTCACACTTCACTTTATTATGCAGCTGTGGTACTTGCAGGGTACAGCATAAACATGAAAATAAAACAAATATAAAATCAAACGCCTACTCCTTTATGCGGAGGCTAAATAAACAATCAGTATTCCTAACTGAAATATTGGGCGGCTAAGTCGCTTACCAATAAGCGAAAACAAAATAAAATGTGCTTACCTTTTGGGTTCACGATTTAACTTTCTTCCCTGCTGCACCCACCACCGAGACTGACCTCTCAGAGGGAACCACACTTATCTCCTATAAGGGCAGGGCAGTCCTAATCAGGCATCTGCTGTGAGTTAACCCTATGGGGGAAAAGAGAGTTCTCCATTCGCCTGCTAATAAACCTGTGGTCTACCACCCTGTCTCTAATCACACTGTCACAATATATAAATATATATTTTGTATAATGTGTGTGTATGTATATTTATATATATATATATATACAGTATCTCACAGAAGTGATTACACCCCTCACATTTTTGTAAATATTTTATTATATTTTTTCATGGGACAACACTGAAGAAAAGACTCTTTGCTACAATGTAAAGTAGTGAGTGTACAGCTTGCATAACTGTGTAAATTTACTGTCCCCCTCAAAATAGCTCAGCACACAGCCATTAACCTCCCTGATGGTTATCCCGAGTGTGTCTCAGGGTTAAATTTAATCGCTGAGAGTGGTAACCCCGAGACACACTCGGGCTGTATACATCAACTCTCCGTGCGCTCCCTCGATGATCTCTGCAGTCTCCTCCGACGATCGCAGTGTTTTACTTCCTGGTTTCCTTCTCACAAGGATGGTTGCGGTCGCCGGAGGAGGCAGCTGGGGACATCGAGGGAGCGCAGGGAGAGGTGATGTATCCAGCGGCATCCAGAGTGTTGCTCAGGGTTACCGCTTCCAACATAGGAATTTAGCACCAAGCTGCACTCGGGATGCCGCTGGGGGGGGGCAAAACAATAACAAATTGAGCGCTTTTAGACGCGGTTTTTCACAATTAGAACTCCAGGGAGGCTAATGTCTAAACCGCTGGCAACAAAAGGGATTACAACCCTTAGTGAAAATGTCCAAATTGGGCCCAAAGTGTCAATATTTTGTGTGGCCACCCTTATTTTCCAGCACTGCCTTAACCCTCTTGGGCATGGAGTTCACCAGAGTTTCACAGGTTGCCACTGGAGTTATCAATGACGACATCATGGAGCTGATGGATGTTAGAGACCTTGAGCTCCTCCACCTTACGTTTGAGGATACCCATATTTGAGAACTATCCATGTGACGTCCCCTGAGGGTATTGCGGGTTTCTTATCTTGCAGGCAGTGGTGTAGCGTGGGGGTGGGGGGGCGGACGCCCTGGGCGCAGTTTTCTTAGGGGCGCATAATTTCAAAAGAAATTTGCACCCCTAAAAGTTCAGGCCCGGACTGACCCGCCCAAGGACCCGCGGGTTGAGGGGGTCCGGATGCCATGCAGCGGGAGTGCCCGGTCCTGAACAGCGTGAGTCCATGTTGAAGGGGAGGCTGCTGCGTGCGTGCGCAGGTCACGCGGTCCGGCCAGTCAGGTGGTACTGAGTCTCTGTACCACCTGACTGGCTGGACCGCGTGATCGGCACACGCATGCACGCAGCCGCCTCCCCTTCAACACGGACGCTCACGCTGTTCAGGACTGGGCACACCCGCTGCATGGCATCCGGCCCCCAGCCGCTGCATGGAATCCGGCCCCAACCCCTGGATGGCATCCGGAGCTGGAGCAATATCCAGTTGAGCTGGGGCAATATCCTTATGAGCTGGGGCAATATCCATGAGAGCTGGGGGCAAATCCATGAGAGCTGGGGGCAATATCCATGATAGCCGGGGCAATATCCAGGTGAGCCGGGGCAATATCCATGTGAGCTGGGGCAATATCCATGTGAGCTGGGGCAATATCCATGTGAGCTGAGGCAATATCCATGAGAGCTGGGGGCAATCTACATGTGAGCTGGGGACATTCTGTGTATATGTATCTGGGGATATATACTTGTGAGCTGGGGGCATTTTTATATGAGGTCTGTTCTTATTGGAAAGCGTTCACATGACATAAAATAAAAGTATCGGTGAGTACTTTTAAAAAATATCGGTACTCGTACTCAGTGTTAAAAAAAAGTGGTATCGGTGCATCCCTAGTTTTCATTTGTAGTTTTTTGTTTAATCACCTGCAATAGTGATTCAAAGGCAAGTGTGGTGTTTGTTTATGCTGGAATAAAAAGACCTTTCATTTTCACAACTTCAAGTCTGCGGCTGTTAATACCCTAGAGTACCATGTTGTTTGGCTGGAACCAAGTATCCCGAGTGGTTGTTGTATCACAGTTAAGGGGTTCAATGCCCTAATGGTGGAAGGGAATCAGGGCATGCTAACGTGTCCACAGGTTGGGGGGGGGGCGCACAATTCTTGGCTGGCCCCGGGCGCTGACAACCCACGCTACGCCACTGCTTGCAGGTCAAAAAAGGCATCATGGATGTATATTTTTTACAAATGTACCTAAATATTCACCTTTCATTCTAACTTTAGCAATATATCTGCCTTGTGAGTCAAATAAAAACAAAATACTATTTTAGGATGTGAAAAGCTAGACTTTCCACAATGAAAATGTTCTTCCCCGTGCTAAACCTCCTTGGTAGACTCACTTATTCTAAAATAGACGCTTGCCTACAGTAGCATTTAAGTGGAAGGATATACAGTGGCACTGCACACAACCTCTCCGTGGGGTTTTTACAATGAGAATTTAACACAATGTATATATTCTAATTATAGGTTATAGTTCCAATTCCATTTTACACTTGTAATAATCATAGATAATGTCACTGATGCCAGTGCTGGGTAGTGTGTTATCTGAGTGGAAATATTAGCTATCTCGCAACACGGAAAAGATTAGCCTATTTGCCTGTGATTCAGCATCTTCAATTTCTCCTAATGTGCTTTAGTTATCTATACAGTGAAATGAACCATAGCGGCACTAAAATGACAATAAGGAAATGATTATACTGCCGAGAAAAATAAAAAAAACTTAGAATTTTACTTTTTATAACCTAAAAAAGACTCTGATGCTTTAGCACCAAAATCCTGATGCTCTAGAAAGCTTAACCCCTTAACTACAGAAAGTGCATTTGCATTAAAATTCAATAAAAATGAAAAGTGGCAAATAATAAGCCATTTGTATACCTTTTTAATGTTCTCCCTGGAAAGAAGCTAAATTCTATGAGATCTCACTCCTGTCACCCTGTGCTAGTGTAAATAAGTTACAAAGAGCAGCCCCATCTGCACTGTAACAAAAAGTTCAACAACCTTTACTACTGCTTTAAAACAGCCAGTGAGAGTGCAGAATACAAGGAGAGCTTTTGACATAATTGCCAAAAATCCTTGTACAGTACAGATACAAGGTTATTACTGTTAATTTCTAGGTTATTGTAATTTCCTTACACAGGCATTAAGCCCTCATACAGATATTATTTTATACTCTATTGTTTTTTTGTTAGATTTTTAAGCTTTGCTGCTAATCTCTTTATAATCACTACAAAATATTCATAAAAGCAGGATATCTGACCATTTACTGTGTTTGACACAAAGACCATTTCTGCCTGAATGCTGATAATGCAGACCCCGTGAGAATTTGCGCAAGATAAGGAACACCATCTAGAGCTCATCCCCAGCATTATTAGGGTGACCTTATTGCCCATGTTTAAAAGGAAACCTCTAATTTATTCATGCTGATGGCGGGCAGTGAATGAAGAATGTGACCCTGCAACATGCAGAACCTATATGCTGCAGGTAAGAAATCAAAGAGGATTCCCAGGTGACCTGCCTTGATTTCCTTCCTTCAGCATTATGAACCATAGATGTTGCAGGGCAGCACTATTCCCTGTCCCGTTAACCATGGTCAATATGGTCACCCTAAAGATTATGGGCTATATTAAAATCTTCGCGCAAAAACCCTCGCGCAAAGCGAAAATTTTTGCAACAAGCGTTAAACTTTTGCACGCGCAAATCACTGCTGGAATTACAATCCTCGCGGGTTTTTTGCTCCGCCGATCAATTGCGCACGCAAACAGTACTCGCACAAATGCAGTCTCAGTACCGTCTCGCTCAAAGATCTTTCCGCGCGCAGTGTTTTGTACCCATTCAGCCAATCAAAATGAAGAAACACACCTATCAAACGCAACTGAATTGCGTCTGCCAGAGTCATCGGAGACATGTTCTGCGTCTATGATGCAAAATGAGCACATATGCTACAGTAATAATACCCACACACCTGCCATCATCCATTATATTGTTGCTGCATTAATTTTTATGGGCTGGTTTGTTTTTTTGGGTTGGCCAGGTTGTTCAGATATGCTGTTAGCACCAGCTTTTTGCAGTTGCTAAAATTATGCGCGCAAAGGCTCTGCGGTAATTACCAGCGCACATTCGCATTTGCGCTCACAATGTTAGGACGCGCAAAGTACAGTAAGCTCGCGCAGGGTTCGTGCAGGTTCACCCGCGGTAGACGATTGTGCGCGGTTGTTGTGCTTACTATGTAATACGGGATTCGGCGCAAATGGTTTTACCCCTCGCATTAATGTTTTTTGCGCCGGCGCAAACGTTAGCTTGAAGATTGTAATTTAGCCCTATGTTTGCAAAGTTTAAACAAGGATATTAAAGGGATACTCTAGGCAACATGACCACCTAAGCTATTTTAGGTGGTCATGATGCCCGGAGTATGCCGCCCTCTGTCCCCCTCCCTCCGCTCAGCCGATCTGCAGAAAATGCTGAAAACAGCTGAGAGAGGCGGAGGACTTTACTCCGCCCTCCCAGCTGTCAGTCAGCAGAGCGGGAATCATATTTCCCGCTTCTGCCGACTTTTGCCGAGTAGGAGACGTCATCGCGCTTTCAGCGCGATGACATCTCCTACTCCCCGCAGAAGCTGGCGGCTCCCTCTGAGGGTTAGTGTTGCGCGCATCCTCTTGCGCGCAACACTAATCCTCAGAGGGAGCCGGAGGAAGCCTGCCGATTGGCTGGCTTATGTGAGAGGCGCGCATGCGCGCTTCTCACGTAAACCAGAAGCCAAGACGCAGCAAGAAGAAGGACGGGAGCGGAAGAGGAGGGAGGTGAGTATAAAAATAAAAAAAACGCCACTGGAAACAAGAGGATTTTAAGGTAAGTATTGCAGTTACAAGAAAAAAAAAAAAAGAGAGTTTTATTAAGGGAATAGGGATAGGTTAGGAAAAAAAAACAGGGGGTGATTTTTTTGTTGGAGTGTTCCTTTAATATTATTAAAAAATATATAGCTCAGAATAATATTTATCGGGCAGGTCATAAGACATCCAGTAAAATAAGTATATGACAATTACAAAGTATGTCAATAGCAAAGTTTTCAGTCACACTGTAGCATAACAGAACTACGCAAAGTTGCTGTCTTAGGTCGGGGCCAGACGAGCGTTTATAGCACGGAAGGAACTTCCGTGAGAGTGGACATTCCTTCCACTCTGATGCCCTTCTGGCTTCCTCGATGAGCGCAGTTAGTGCGCTCAGCGCTACAAGGCTCGATCCTCCTATGGAGGATCGCACTTTGCAGCCCCGTCGAACGCGCGTCCTAGCGCTTCAACAGGGAGGCTTTCAGTAGGTCCACAGCACATCCGCTGTAGCGCGCTCAATTTGTGCGTGCACTAAAGTGTGTGGCCAGCAACATAGTGCGCTCGCCTGACCCCGGCCTTAACCTGCATCTATCAGGGTTATTCAGAGAGAGGTGAAAAGCAGGAGAATGGCTTGAGAATGGAAAATTCTAGGTCAAAATAGCCAAACCAGAAAAAGTCTCCCATTTATCTCACTTTCCAAATCATCTATTTTGACCTAGAATTTTCAATTCTCCAGTCATTCTCCTGCTTTTCACCTCTCTCTGAATAACCCTGTAAGGCTAGGGTCAAACGAACGCATTATTCGCAGCGACAGTCAAGAAGTGCGCCCGAGCGCATTGACGTACTTTTTCACGGAATGGGCGAAAACGGTCAGGCGACGAGCATTTTCGTGCGTGATTTTTTTACGGATAGTCAATAAAACACTTTTTGCATCTGGACGTTATGTTGGCCGGACATGAGCAGCGTCTGACGTCTCCTGATCACGTACACACGCCGCTATGCCGCCGCAGCGCACTCTGTACGTCAGTACTAGCGGTTCTGCGTTCTCGACAAAATGCGTTCATTTTCCACTTGCATTGCGCGGCCGGACTTTCGTGTGACCGTACTTCGTATATTGGCCGTCATTGCCCGTCATTTGCTGCTAGTGCGGCCGTGATTAAGTGCGCCTAAACGCACGTTAAAAGTGCGTTAGTCTGACCCCAGCCTAAGTGTTATCTATGCATCCTGCGTTTCAAACAAATGTTATGATTTTCCTTTTTCAAAAAAAGTGGTAATTCAGGGAAACTCCATTTCTACCTACCGCTTTAGCATTTCTACCTACCTCTTGGCTTACTTTTCTGTTTCCTCTTATATCACAATGGATTTTCTTCATAAATAGAGGTGACAATCCACCGGCATTGTGGGGATCGACAGATATTTAATTTTTTTTTTCTTTATTCCAATTATAATAATAAAAAGTTGTCACTCTTTTCCCCACATTATGTCCAGATAACTGTATGGGATCATCCATATTCATGGTATTTGTGAATAAGACTTAAATACCTCCAATCCAGGACCAGCACCTTACTTGCAATACCACAATACAAAAAGCAAGTGGCTCGATCCTCATTTTCCTACAGAGCACCACAGTTATGGAATAACCTCCCAGACGCCATCAAACCTTCCCCCAGTCTAAAGTCACTTAAGAGCTCCATATTAACATACCTTGATACAGAATGCACCTGTAAACATGTAACACAGTGACTATATACAGAATGCACCTGTAAACATGTAACATAGTGACTATATACAGAATGCACCTGTAAACATGTACTGTAACACAGTGACTATATACAGAATGCACCTGTAAACATGTAACATAGTGACTATATACGGAATGCACCTGTAAACATGTAACATACAGGGTTATTCACAGAGCGTGAAAAGCAGGAGAATGACTGGAGAATGAAAAATGTTAGGTCAAAATAGCCAAACCAGAAAAATTCTCCCTTTCATCTCACTTTCCAAATCGGCTATTTTGACCTAGAATTTTTCATTCTCCAGTCATTCTCCTACTTTTCACGCTCTCTGAATAACCCTGATAGTGACTATATACAGAATGCACCTGTAAACATGTAACATAATGACTATATACAGAATGCACCTGTAAACATGTAACATAGTGACTATATACAGAATGCACCTGTAAACATGTAACATAATGACTATATTTCCTACATATTTATTTTCTGTTAATCTGTATTTGTTTTGTGTTAATTTCTTGCAATTTACTACGTTGTATTTCTGTAACCATGTTCTTGAACCCAGGACATACTTGAAAAGGAGAGAAATCTCAATGTATCCTTCCTGGTAAAATACTTTATAAATAAAATAAATAAATAAATACCATCCCTCTCTGTATTACAAACAAATGTGTTCACTTCTTGGTTCCTAAAATTTACGTATGAGAAATTGCAAAAAAGAGGAGGCACTAATGCAGTAGATTATCGTAGTAGCGGGGGAAAACGAAGTCTAGCGGATGTCCTGATATAACCCAGAAACAGCCGCACTCTTTTCCATTGAACTAAGAATTCTATATAGAATGGTTAAACTTTCCAGACAGTTACAGTCTATACAGGTTTAGTGTACTTTTGTGTGCCATAAACATGTCCAGCAGGAACACCTCGGAATGCAATTCCCTCACTATTTCAGCTGGAGGAATTTAATTCCCTTTTGACTGAAATACCAGGAAACTGCAAGACCATACTATTTAGACACACGTTAATAGTGGTTAAACGCGTGTTTTTTTTGCGCGAAGCGTTAAACGTTAATGCACGAAAATCACCGCTGGAATTACATTCCTCGCAAATTTTTCATCTGTCGGGAAATTACGCTCTTAAAACCGACGCGCAAAAATGTGCGCGCAGAAATCAGTGAGCGCAATGTTATTTTTAGCGCGAGTCCGTCATTTTGTGCGGACTGCGCACAACAGACGTATGTTCTGACGGAAGACAAGGTAGTGGCCGTCATTTTTGACGGATCTAGTAAAAAAAAAAACGTGCGCATCGACGTTCTCCGTTGTGAATCCGCACTTTGGTACGGTCAGGTTGTTACAATTTACCGTTACCACCAGCCTATCGAATTTATATATATATTGAGTGCAACCTTTTGCTGTTTTTTATTTTATATATAGACAGCTGACAACTCCCATTTGGTATGCACCCCTTCCTGTTCACAGGTGCTCCACCATGACAGCCTCAGGCCTCGAGCTGCCGGGGAGCTCCAGGGTGAGTGGATCCTGTAAGTGCAGACTTGGTCAAGTTAGATAGGACCTGTCAAAGATGGGGTACATTGGCGACTGACAGGCTTAAGCAAATTATGATCATACTTTGTGAACTGATCCCCATCATTTTACCTCAGTCAGGTTTTTTGAGCATTTTTAAAACTGTGTTTTTTTTTCACAGAAAATGATGGAAGTAGGTGGTCAATAATATGGAGTGCTCTTTCTTAGTGTTTTGTGTAGTATATCTTAGTGTTTTGTGTAGTATATCTTAGTGTTTTGTGTAGTTTTGTGTAGTATGTAGTATATATCTGAGTCTTCCAAAACCTGAGTACATTGGTAATGCATTATTTGCCAGAGGAATGGCATTCTCATACATAAAGAAGTGCTGCAGGTACTACAGCTGTAAGGCCGGTGTCAGACCAGCGCAATAGTTGCGCCCGTACTGACGTGCTTACCGGTGCCCGTCGCAGCATTGTGACGCTGACACTGGACTGGTCACATGCTTGTGTGCACACATTAGATGCTCACGCAACACGTCCACAAAGCCTCCCCGTCGATGCACTAGGATGCGCATTGACGGGGCTGCAAAGCACAATCCTCCATAGGGGCACTGAGTGCACTGAGTGCGCTCAGCGAGGTGGGAAGACAGGCGTCGAGTGGAAGGAACGTTCATTTAGATTGGAATGAACAAAAAGTGTGGTGAGTTCACAAACCTTTTTTTAATTTTTTGGACTTGAACACTGGCTTTAAACATAAACCTATGAAGATGCTTTAAAGTTGAATTTGCGCTTAGAATAGTCCCCAGTCAATTGTAAATGGTCACTAGCAGCACAAGACCAAAAACGGAGAACAAACATGATCCTAGGAGTTCTTGACAGATTCAGCACCAGGTCAAATTGACCAACACAACCAGAGATGATACTATTGGCTGTTTGAAATTCTCCTGGAATTTGGAACCTCCTTATGAATCCTCACATTAGGGGCATCATGACCGCCATCTGTTATCACCTTGCTTCATCGCACGCAGGGTGCTTCTTGTTTGTATGCCTGGGTTCTATTCTGCTCTTGCTTATGGCCTTATAACTATCCTTATCCAATGTTTGTGTTGTCCCACAGGTCTACAATATCAGACAAGTGCTACAAATGCGAATGTGTGTCGCTCCACTATCATTTTTTTCACCCTCCTCTTCCCACTCAACTCCTTACATCTGTATTATATCCTTCATGTGTATTATTGCATGTGCTATATTTTCATGTTTTTGCATGTGTTTACATTGTATTTGTCTATGAAACTTTTTTGTTTTCAATAAACATGAATTTCAAGTTTAAAATATTCCTTTGGTATTTCCATTCTTTCTGCCAAAACGTTTATTCTACCTGTAATAATTCCACTGGTCTTCACCTATTTCCAGTTAGCTCAACGATGATCAGAAGTGAGTCTCATTTTGTGAAGTGATCCAATAACTTCAGGCACTCTCGCCATTTCTGTCAGATAACACACTTAAAACTGAAAAGCCATCATGAGGTTTAAAACTTATGCTCTCGTACCTAGCTATTATTGAAGTCAGCATTGATCCATAGGGATCATCCAGAGAGCAAACACTTCTCCAAAAAAAATCACACTCTTTATATATATATATATATATATATACATCATTTCTGAGATTGCCCTATTGTTCTAATACTACATCCTAGTCTCTGTTCCAGATGTAAAAAATGATGCATAAAAATTGCAAGCTACCATCACTAAACATGGCAACAAACTACTGCATCAAATCATCCTAAAGATCATGTATCACCAAGCGGTAGACACGTTTCTTATCTGTAGGCCTGGATGCCAACCAGTAATCACTGGGAGGCACGGAAGAATGTGTCCATGTCATAGCATGGTGAAATGAGCGGTAGCGGCACCTTGCCCAATATGCTTCTCACCGCATTGGCCGTGCTAGAGTGAAGGAGAGTAGTTGCCCAGTGACCTCGCCCACAAATGCGCATTACGATCCCTAAACCTGGCACTGCCATCAGGACCCAGGGTCAGGACTAATGTTGAGGAAGCGAAGAGCCCCCCCCCCGCTCCACCAACTACTGGGAAAATTTGAGATATTGCTGAGCTGGTCTCAGAGTCTTGAGGAAGCTCAAAAAATGAAGGGACCATATTATAATAATTCACTCTTTCACTGGGCCAGAGTCAGGGCTGGACTGAGTCAATGAACCGGCCCTGGACTTCAACCAGACCGGCCCACTTTAATTATGCAGACGCGTCCATTTAATTACCCCCCCAATTCTGCCAGCCCCCTCTGCGTGCGTGTTTTGCGGCGACCACCACACCACATGACATGAGTCTCGCCGGAGGGGGCGATGTCAATGCAGCGTACTGTTCCAGTCCACGTCCTATGTGTATGTGAGGCACGCTGCAGAGCTGGGGCCGTGGATCGCGGTCAGACAAGCTCTGGATTTGGACTCTGAGTCCGGAGCTGCTGATTTAAGAAACCGGCGTCGGTCCACCGGGAATCACCTGGTAGTCCCGATGGCCAGTACATGCCTGGCCAGAGTTGAAGTTCAGGCTCTGATTCATGTGATTTTGCCCTTTTATATTGATATTGTAAACTTCATATCACATGCTAAGCTGGTGGCGCTGTAAGAATACTGGTTGCTCTGGTAACTCTATAGCCACCGTCACAGCACCACACTCTCTTCCTCTGTTGTCGGCGACTCGGCGCAGCAAGCGGATGTGTTGAACCGGTGAGTGAATCTGCTTCCATACACCAGTTTAATCATTAAACTGGTAGATGGAAGCAGATTCACTCACCGACTCAATAATGGATGCCTGCCTCATCTCCAGGGATCCCACCTCTCTCAGATATTGGAGTTTCAGAAGGGTTTGCAGGCGTCGGGGAGCCTGCAACACTTCAGGGAGACTGCTGGGACTTCCGGGAGGTTTGGGATCCCTGTTGTTATACTCCTTTTTGTTTTATCATTCCATATGGATCCTGATTTATTCATTTTGGGGTGTGGGGTTGCATATCTTGTGTTGTATTTATTTTTTGTGTTATATTATTGTACTTTCTTATGCTAATATTTACTAAAAACTATAATTGAAGAAATGTGCAAGCTGTAACGACTTATTGCTAGCATTGTTTGCAGGTTTATATGATAAAGGACTCTTTGGGTTTTTTTTGGGGGGGGGCTTTTCAGACAGCAATATATTCTAGTGCTTTTGGGAAATTAACCTGTTCAGCTATCCTGTTAGAGATATCTCCTTAAAAATGCATCCCGTGTGCCGGCGCTTGAAACGTTTTGTGATTATGCCTGCATATCTTGTTCTTGCCTTCTATTAACCTGATAGACATATTTTTATTTTCCAGTTCCATTTGTAATGCCAGTAAAGCAGATTAAGGCTACGAGGTTTAATTATTCAGAAATTGGTCTTTTACTGGTACGGTCTGTTGTGATACAACGTGTACCATAATGGTTTTATAATTTTCTATAATGAAGAGATGAGGAGATTTACTGTAATACCAATTATTGACAGAGCTAGTAATGAATTGCAGAGACATAAGCACATGAATTTGCTGCCATATTTAGTTAAACTTTTTAATAAATAATGACAAGATATGTTTAAATATTAATATCGCCATCAATTAGAAAGCTATAATCTATCACGGAGACATTATCCTGTTCATGCTCCTTATTGCTTTTGCTCTTATCTCCGTTCCTGCTGCTGTCTGTGCCGTTAAGTGTTAATACATAAGGTCTGCCTGGCTCTTAGAAGGCTTAGTATTCATTTTCATACCTCTCGTACTATTTATCATGTTGGAGTTTGTTCAATAAAAGTAAATAAATCTCGTATCATAACATTTTAGAAACATAATCTGAGATTTCTACCAAATTCTGTAACGTAACGCATCCTGCCCCGCGTTAATGCAATATACTTTGTCATATCAACCATAGCAATATTGTTTTAAACCTATTGATGTATTATTCCATCCATCTTAGCAGTAGTGAACCGAGGGGGGAGCCAGGAGGTTGACAGCCCTGAATGCGGCACATCGGGGAGGGGGGTCTACTTTGGCTGTTGAAATGCATGCATGCGGCCTGTAATATGCCGACATCCATAACAAAAATGGCCGCCATCGGTGATGTAATCTCTGCATGCTTAGTGCGTGCTTGGTGTTGCTGGCGGCCATTTCTGTTATGGCATATTACAGATGGGACGGGCCATTTCATCCCTAGCGGTGAAAAAGCTAGGTATGCCCCTGCGCATACTGGAAGTACACTCCTTGTATAGAAAGAAAGAGGCACAAAATGCTTAATATTATGTGTTCTTTACTTTAGTCCAAAAAGAAGTCAATTTGTGATGAAGGAGTTATTCAGAAAAGGGCAAACTTACCACCAAAGGGCAGGAAGTACAGGAAGTACAGGAGCTTCTTTGGTGCGTATTGCAGCACGTTCGCGGCCAAAAACGCGCATATGAAAAACTCTGAGGTGTGACCCCAGCAATAGTAATTTATCCTATTTCTAGCGAGAGGCAAACGATCTGTTGGTCAGGTGCTAGACTCATTTAACCGGGCGCTAACGCAAAAACATGTCAACGCTATGGTTAACGCACACCAGGTGATAGTGCCCTAAGTCTACATTTTTGTTTGTTTCTTTTATTTAAAAATTTTCTAAATGCTGCAAAACGTAGAAGGGTGTAAAAAAATGGTGAATTTCACCATTCGGTGTAATTTCGGAGCAGTTCTTCTATTCCCTAAACTGTCAATTCGTCAAGTACTGGCAAATCGACAACGGAATAGGGTGCAGTTTGCTGCAATTCGGCGATCTTTGGCGGCAGCAAAATTGTTCCATAATGAAGTAATGGTTAATCCATTCAGAGAACAACAAGCAGCAACGAAAAATGTCAGTACTTCTTTGGGCGTATGGCGTTTTACAGCACGTTACTGCGCTCTGTAAAACGTCCAAACATGGAAATCCCATGATTTCCTATGGGGCCCGTTCACACCTGGGCGTTTTCACACCTGGGCGTAGGAACGCGCTGTAAAATGCCACACGCCCAAAGAAGTACAGGAGCTTCTTTGGGGCGTATTGCAGCACGTTCGCGGCCAAAAACGCGCATATTACGCGCATATGAAAAACGCTGAGGTGTGAACCCAGCCATAGTAATTTATCCTATTTCTAGCGAGAGGCAAACGATCTGTTGGTCAGGTGCTAGACTCATTAAGGCTAGGGTCAGACTAGCGCACTTTAAACGTGCGTTCTGGCGCACTTAATTACGGCCGCACTAGCAGCAAATGACGGGCAATGACGGCCAATATACGAAGTACGGACGCACGAAAGTCCGGCCGCGCAACGCAAGTGGCAAACGAACGCATTTTGTCGAGAACGTCAAACCGCTAGTACGGTCGTACAGAGTGCGCTGCGTCCGCATAGCGGCGTGTGTGTGTGATTTGGAGATGTCAGACACTGCTAATGTCCGGCCAACATAACGTCCAGATGCAAAAAGTGTTTTATTGATGATCCGTACAAAATCACGAACGCAAATGCGCATCGTATGACCGCTATCGTGTACTCCGTGAAAAAATGCGTCCATTCGTTCGAACGCACTTTTTCACAGACAACGCGAAAATGCGTCGTCTGACCCTAGCCTTAACCGGGCGCTAACGCAAAAACATGTCAACGCTATGGTTAGCGCGCACCAGGTGATAGTGCCCTAAGTCTACATTTTTGTTTGTTTCTTTTATTTAAAATTTTTCTAAATGCTTTAAAACGTAGAAGGGTGTAAAAAAAATTACAGACGGTTAAAGCAAATATTTTATTATTTGTTTTTATAACAACGTTGTTTTAATTAAAAGCAAAGTCAGTATATGGCTGATAAGGGGAGGATTACAGGGAAATGGCTGTACAAGAAACATAATTTACAGTTACATAATAACTTAATAGACAATACCTCTTCAGGTTTACAGTTATAGCGATCAATACCAAAACCATCAGCAGAACAAGGTTTTAGGTTTGAAATTATTGCCCACTCATAACGCTCTTTTTTTCTTTAAATATTTAAAAGTATTTGCAAAGTATGCCAAGTGTTTCCAGATGTGGTCTGTGCTAGTATTAACAGGTCAAAGAGCAAGGAGCTTTATTATTTTAGCACAAAAGACACTCATTGGCTTCTTGATTTATTTAGACAGGGCGTGCAAGGATAGCATTGGGATATTATGGAGTTTATATGTATCGTACAGAATGCAGAAATCTGCTGGCAGGTCCTTTTAAACTGACCTATGGGGTTTCAGCCATCTACTGCCCTATATCGAGTGGAGCAGTGATTTTCAAGATCGATTTGTAAAGTCACTGAGCCAGGTAATCTTGTAGTGCAGGGATCTCAAACTTTGGCCACCTGCATTTTGATGCCGTCAATTCCCAGAATTCTTTCAATGCATTAGATGCCAGAGAATCATGGGAGTTGTAGTTCAAAATCATTTGCGGGGGGCGGGGGCGGGGGCAGGGGGGCAACTTTGAAATCTTTGTAGAGAATAGATTCCATTTGAGGTGGTTGACATTTACCCTGGCGAATTGCCTGCACATACGGTGCCTGTTCGATGGCAGTGAAATCCCCATAGAGAAGCAATGCTTTGTCTTTTCAGACAACACCAAACAGCAGCGAAAAGTTGCCAAATTGCCCTGCTGGTCAGTGGTTTCATTCGACAGGTTTATTCAGGCGAATCCCATAGGCTTCAATGTTAAAAATATTCCTGTTTTAATTCAATATCTAATAAACCGTTCATTATAATATCCTGCAGTAAAAAGTCTCTTTATTCATAGGTTTTTTAGAATCTTTTAGCCATTTTTCGGATTTTTTTCCCAAAAAAGTTTTTTCCAATTTTTTTTTTAAACGTTTTTTCTTTTTTCCTGTAACAGCCCTTTTTATTATTATTCATTGAATCTCATATGTAAATTTCAGACATTTTCGCTCAGTAGTTTCTTTGCAAACAGCGTTTCACTTTTCAAACATTCACGCATACTGTTTTATATTTTTTTTTCACTCCATTTGTCTGTTTTTTTCGGCGGCTGCTCTGCGCTGTGATCGGCAGTTGCTCGTGTTTCTCCGGCGTGTTCGGCGTGGTTAATCCAGATGTTTTTGCGGGTTTCGGTGTGCATTCATCCTGATGAGTGTTCGTCGGGTTTGCGGCGGATTTTCCCTGCACTACGACGGCCCTGTGGTGCTTGCTGAATACACCGCAGGGTCGCCGAAATGGGATCGCCAAATTGCACCGAATTGAAGAGAACGAAAAGTCACCGAGCGTGTGGTGACTTTTCGATTCTCTTTGAATAACCTTGTAAATCTTCTAAACTGGCTTAAATGACAGAATACGTTTGTTTCTGACGCAATCAGTCCATCACTCCCACCTTGCAGTCCATCACTCTCACCTTGCAGTCCATCACTCTCACCTTGCAGTCCATCACTCTCACCTTGCTGTCCTCTCCTCCTGTTTCCACCCCCCAACCCTTCTAGATTGCAAGTTCCCACGGGAATAGAGCCTTCGTTTCCTTCTGTACTGGTTTGTCAAAATGTTGTTCAATGTATTGTAAACATGTCTATACTGTGCCCATTGTACAGCGCTGCGGACTATGCTTGCGCTTCATAAATAAAGAACAATAGTAATATTTCTTAACAAAATACACCCCTTAGCATTTTATAACCTCCCGAGATGTTTACTCCAGACGTGTACACTTTTTATTTTCTAACGCACCTATCAATTTGGAGATCTATTTCCAATTTATATATGATATCACTTTCTCTGTATGGAATAGTTTACCCCTCATTCTCCAGCGATATCTTACTTTCACTTTTTCTATTACCTTTCCTTTTTTTTCGGACCTTCTTATCTGTTATTGGAAGAGAGATTGGTTTGTCGGAATCTCTCAATCTAAATTTTGTTTTTATCATTTAGGTTCACCACATTTTATTTTTTTTGCTGCAGTTTTTTTTTTAATTTTTGTTTATTTAACCCCTTCTCTACCAAGTGATTTTTCCATAAAACCAATGTCAGGGCCCAGTGGCTTTATGGAAAATCACTTTGCAGTAGCCACACAGTGAAACTGTACCCGGAAATCTCAAAAGCACATTGTCATACGTTATGCACTCTGTGACAAGCAGATTTAAGCTGGTAGCCAAAAAACAAAACTACATGTCTACAGTATAATACAGAGAAACACACAATGGGTGATAGGAGAAATTAGAAAATATTACTTATCTGAAAAATGCTGAGAAGTCCCCAGGAGATGGTCCACCACTCCACATAGAGCAAAGAGAAAATAAGGCAACTTCAACGTCTGGAGGAACCACCGTTGGATCTAGTTGAGAAGCCAGTAATGATGCTGGAATCGCCAAATAATCGGAATGATGAACAATTGAATAAAATATAAAACTTTTATTCCAAATAAAATATCAATAAATAAAAGCCCAACGCGTTTCATCTGTTATCAGACTTTCTCAAGGGCAGTAATAATACACCAGAATCAAAATAATATAATTCTATTTTGATTCTGGTATATTATTACTGCCTTTGAGAAAGTCTGATAACAGACGAAACACATTGGGCTTTTATTTATTGATATTTTATTTGGAATAAAAGGTTTATATTTTATTCAATTGTTCATCATTCCGATTATTTGGCAATTCCAGCATCATTACTGGCTTCTCAACTAGATCCAACGATGGTTCCTCCAGACGTTGTAGTTCCCTTATTTTCTCTTTAGAGTATAATACAGTTTGGGCTCTGTCTTCTTCACTTTAAGTAAAAAAAAAAGAACCAATCATACCATTTTAAGCTTTTTGCTGTCATGGCTGAGGCGCTAAAACATTAGAGGAACATTCTTGAGCACATCTGCAGGGGAGCTTTGTTTGCCGTACACAAAATCTTTGCATTGCTCCTGAATGAGACCACGTCAAGTATAAACAATGTTGAGGCATCAGCGGGTGGGTTTTAAGTACACTGAATCATGATAATGAAGGTGTTAATTAATTGGTGACAACCCCCCCACCCAAAAAAAATATTCATGAACCAATATTATTTTATTTGATGTTTAATATGTGGGTAAAAGCTGCTTGATCCAAAGAGAAATTTGATGCCATCTGGAGTCAAGAAGACCGAGGTTTTTTCCTTCTTTTGTATCAACAACAGTAGGTGTTGTGTGATCGGCTGAATTCGATGGACGCTCGTCTTTTTTCAGCCTATTACAATGGTTTCTTGAAAATAATTTCAATTGTACCGTAAAAAATATTTGGGCATTTTCGCAATGTATTTCTTACTGTAACAGCATATTTTGCAGGCAGATGTTGCCATCTGCTGGCCAAAAGAAGTTACTGTCATACTTGGAATCATCAGATGTCATTCAGACACATTCCCAGGTAGTTTTAAAAAGTGTCTGCACCGCGGGTAAGTTCTGGAGCCCAATAATAAATGAATTTCATTTGCAATGATATAGCATAGCCCCAGATAGTCTAGTGTAATATATGAAAGCTCTATTTTTCTGGGCATTCATTAGCCGATTTTACAGTTTTAGCTCTTTGGGCATTATGCCCACAGGGTAAAAACTTTGGGGACACCTTCTGCAGCCCAAAAGCAAAAGAAATGCATTTGCTTTTGGGCTGCAGATCAGCAGATCAAGATATCTCTATCGGGGTATTGGATGGTGCCTTTGAAGCCTGAGATATCTCGATCGGTAGTGAAGAGGTTAATTCTATTTACATCAAACAAAATGGCATGATTATTGCTTATATTGAAGAAATATGAAAATTTGGGATATATCAGCAAACGCAACTATCCTTTTTAGTTTTACTGTATCTCATAAAAAATATACAAATATAAACCCTGTCCTTTTAATCAATGAGTTCAGGAATATTACAACAAATCTCACAAGTTGTGTATGTTGCAGTTTGATAATAGTCTGAGCACAAATAAACACTGAGTTTCAGAAGGGGCAGACCTCTGGAAATTTAATTATTAGCATTACTATCAAGAAAGATCTGTTGATTATAGTCTTTATCTTTCCTTTGCATTAAAAGTATAGTTATGATGTTACACTTTACCAGCTGCACATTATAATTTTTGCTGATAGTGCTGCAAACACCATGGAAGATCCCTGTTGTTGCAATAGTGACAAATGCCAGCATTTCACAAAAGAGTAGCTTCACTGTGATGAATCACCAGTTTTTGACAACATTACAATATCAGCCCTTTAGGGAATGACCCCCATAGAATACTCTCTAATCTGCTGTATGTGCATATATAAACTACATTTGTGTAAATAGCAGACATTGTGCTTCTTGCATCACTAGCTTTTAGAAGGTCAAAAAATGCAAACAAAACTATGCTGTAAAAGCATGCTTAGGAGACCGGGGGGGGGGACACATTCATATTAGAACACTCTAAGGCTTAGTCCGGAGGCACACTAGGCGTTTTCTTTAACGCACTAGCATGCGTTAAAGAAAACGTTAATGCACCAGCCCCCCCTCGACACCCACCTGCCCCCCTCCACAAGGCTGCAAAGCGTGATCCTCCTATGGATCGCGCTTTGCAGCCCCGTCGACGCGCGATCAGCACATCGACAGTGATGATCGCTAGGTGGACGCATGCTACACGCGCACTAAGTGCGCGCGCGCAAGCATGTGACCAGCTCCATCCGCAGCATCACAACGCTGCGACGATGGACGCCGGTAACGCACGCTAGTGCGCACAAGACACCTAGTGTGCCTCCGGCCTTAGGGATAGCAAACCATTTCCAGGGGGTTAGTGAAATTGAGAAACTATCTTCTTGTTCCTCACTTTTTGTGGTACAACTAAAGATCAACCAGTAATGTAAAGTTTGCATGCCGTGGTTGTCATTTAAAGTCATTGTGTGATCTTTTGTGTTGTAAACTGTCCCCCCACAGTATCTTTACATCACTTGTTCCACACTGGGGGGGTGAGGCATAGAATGGTCTCCACGGACTTGCATTGTGTGAGATGTATGTAAATAACATCACCTGGGGTACCAGTGAGTGTTGTTAGCCCACTATCAGATCTCATTTAGCTGTAGAGTTGCCAGGTCGGCCATGTTTTCCTAGACACATATTACTATTTCATCTAGTGGGAGAGCACAGGGAAGAAACTGCCCTGAAACATGTATCACTTATATGCTTTAGGAGGAAATCTGTTTCCTACTCAGGAATGGTTACCTGGGAGGTAATTTTTGATTTACCTGCAGCCTATGAATTGTACACATGCTGCGGCGATGCATTTTTCCTGTATTGCCCATCGGCATGTATATATTATGTGGCCAGGAACGGGTAGCACAGACAACAGGATAGTCCCCTGCAGCCTTGTCTAAACATACCTTCCATCACAAATTGCCTCTTCACTACTGTTTAATCTTATATTACAGCTGTAAAGTGAAATGAGGCCACACGATTTTGGTAAATGTTGCATCGTGAGGCTAATCCACAAAATGAAAACAGCAGATACGAATCGAATGTTGTTTTTCCTTTTTATATGCAATTCATTCAAACACATTTAAAAAAAAAGCATGTGTTTTATAATGTGTTTTTTTTAATGCACAACAAATCAAGTTTCAGCTTCTGTTTATTGTAGTGTTTCTTTAAGGGACAATATTTAATAAATGTGCTATTCTACCATATACATTGTTTTGTCTATTAAGACTGACGTTCTTTGGGTATACGGTGAGATTACTCATGCTTGCTTGGTAGCTTTTAGAGACTCGTGAAATGATATTGTGTATACACACAACCTATACCAAAATACTCTCCAAACGGTTATCACACGGTCCATTTGAGGCTCTCTGCACTTTACCTACATACGTCCAGGGGGATTTGGTAGAACCCAATTTATTGCAATAGTAACTTGCAGCTAGGCTGGCGAGACCACCACGTGCCTTGTGACTGAAGGTCAAAAAGGCTTGTGTGTCATGGAGCAATCAATAGTACAGAATACTTGCCGACCCCATAATTTGCCTTTAGCACTTATTGAACCATAGTTTAAGTGCTATGTTGTATTGCTATATTGTATTAGAATGCACTTTATTACCTATTGTAAAGGAATCCCTTGATGCCTACACGCAGACACTGCCCAACCTACACTGCCGGTCTTTAGACTAGCCGGAAAGCTAATATACAGGACAGACACACAAAACATACAAGGTCAAAGGCAAGTCGAAGTCAGAACCAGAGACGGAAGTCAAACAAGCCAGGATTCGGTACACAGATAATACAAGACAAAACAGCCGAAGGAATAGTAAAAAAACGGAGCCAAGGTCGGTACACTATAAATCAGAAAGAGCAAGGGTTAATGCCAAGAGAATAGTCAGGAACAAAGCCAGAGTCAAGACACAGAATAACAATAACAAGAGTAACAAGAACGCACTGAACAGGAATAAACCACGACAGCAACGAGACTCACCGCTTGGTTTTTAAATCCAGCAGGCATCGCGTCATCATGTCACATCCCACCCGCTTTACTGACCTGTGGCCGCAAGTGCCGCCAATATCTGTTGGTGCCCGTCCAACAAGCAGCGAAGATGGTGCTGCCGACCATCCAGGCGGCCAGCTGTGACACCTATACTAGAACTCACGGATGAAGTGGGTAGATGTAGTTTATCATGGTTTCAAAACTTCTTAATTGTCCTCAGGTTAATGCTTTATAAGACGTTGAACCCTTACTTCCCAGAGTCTCTTTTCGTGGCCCTGCATTTTAAGGGCAGGCACATGGTTTAAGCTACAAAATGTACGCATACATAAACTCGTTTTACTCCACTGGAAACTTACCCCACAGGCTAGTCTGGACATGGGAATGTGAAAGAGAGTCTTTTGAAGGACTCAGAGTCCTCCATTCTAAGTGATGTGGGTATCTCTCCATAAATCACCCATGAAGAAAATAATGCTGTTGTTTTGATCATATGGTATGTTTCTACTGTACGAATGTAGGCCCTCTGTAATATATTCTCTGGGATTGTCCCCTTCTAGCAGCACATTGAAGTATGATCAAGGTAACGGCACAACCACAGGCTGAGAGGAGGACAACATTCAGAATACAGGAATAGGTTCCATAGTGAGCTGCAAACGCTCTATCCCCAATACCAAGGAAACGTATACTTTCAGTAGCTGCGACTGTTATGATATGTGAAAAGCAAGTAGCAAGTAGTGGCCATTAATGTATATGTGTATATTTTACAATTCTACCACACAAAGGGCTCTATTACATTCTTCGCACAAAATTGCGCGCGTGCGCAAAACGCATTAACACGAGGGGAAAAACCCTTTGCGCTGACCGCCAAATTATGATGTTCGCGCATACGATGCGAGTTAACGTCTAACACGAGTTACCCTGCGCGAGCGAAAGTTTGTGCAGGCATCCCGTACTTAACATTGTGAGCGCAAATGCGTTCGTGCACTGGTACGCAGCTGGTATTACAATCGATGCGCAACTTTTTACAAACATCGTTGGCGCGCATAATTATAACGTCTTTGAAAAGCTGGTGGTAACTGCAAATCTGAACGTTCTGACCGAAACGAAATACACCGGCACGAAAAAATAAATAATACCGCACAGTATAGTTACACATTCTACACATTCCCAAATAATAAAATTGAGAGGTTGTGCGTGTTTTTTTTTATTGCTCCAGCATATATACTCAGATTGATTTTGGCAGGTGCAAAAACTGAACGGGAGACAATTGTGGTTCTTAATTCTGATCGGCTGAATCGCGTGAAAAAACAGTCCGCCCACCGATTTCTGCGCGCAACGTTAATGCGCGTGCGTTTTTGTGCATCTTTTTTACGTGCGATATTTTTTGACGGGTGAAAAAATACGCCCGGATTGTAATACCTCCGTTAATTTATGCTCGTTAACGTTTAACGCTGCGCGCAGAAAAAATTGCGCTGCGCGTACGAATTTGCACGTTGAATGTAATAGAGCCCAAAGTTTTTTATTATTATTATTTTATTATTATTATTACTTTTTTTTTTATACACCTGTGTTTGCAATTTGCAATTGTTCGATATCCACGAGAGCAGAGTAATTTTTTTTGGAGATTGAAAGTTTAATTTCAATTTTTACACAGCCTCGTTTGCTAATATTTTTCAAAGGTACCAATATTAATGGAGGGCACTATGTTTGTATGGATATGGGTGTGTGTGTGTGTGTGTATATATGTTATATAATCTATAGCATAAAAGTGGCCTATTATAGCTACAATAACTGAATAATGCATGTTATGCAAATGTAACACATATTACTACATTTCTTGTTTTTAAAGTGCATGTAGAGAGTTAAAGTTATCCATAAAAAAAGTAATATGTGTAAAAAAGATTAAATTGGATTAGTGCACATGAATTACAGAAGATTGATTTTAAAAAGTATTAAAAAATATTAAAGGTAAAAATAAAGGTAGAGTTGAATAATCCATTTTCTTCATAACCGTGGACTGCGTTTTTAATGCATCGTATAAAATATAGATATCAGTGAAGGTCTAAAAATAGCAGGTATTCTTTACTGTGATGTGAGTATTTGATATGTAGTTTTCCCCAAGGCCATCATCCATTAATATTAGGATTGCATAACTCTGTAAAGCCGTTCCATTGCCTTTCCCATGGCATGACAGTGGAAGGATAGTGATGGTAATTTTAAATGGGGGGGGGGTATTCATGGAAAAGTCGGCAAGAATGAGAGCAGCATGTGAACTGAAATTGATGAAAGCGAAACGCGTGGGCTCCTGATCATTAGCATGTATAAGCTTGTATTTTAACTTGGCAGCCTGACCCAGCACCACCTGTAAAACGCTCATACTGTGAAGGCCCTGCGCTTCAAAGTCTAAATTATAAATGAAGAGACTGTGAAAACAGTGACAGGCTGCACAGCACGGACAGATGCAGCAGAACCGTGGAATATTACTGCCTTTCCTCATAAATCTAGAATTGCCCAGATCCTGCAGCATGTATGGGGATAAACATGTTATAAATGCTAGACCTTGGGGTAAGAAAGTATTAAAATGTGATGGACCGTGACACGGTGCTTTTTAGGTCTCGTATTAGGCTTCTTTCATTTTGATAATATTTTATACTACACCTGTACATAAAATTATACTATCATACTATCAAATGGGTTAAAATATTTGACATTTTCTTACAAACATTTGTTCATTTTTTCTCTACTTTTTGTAGATTATGTAAATATTCTAAGAAATATGTAAATAAATATAAATTAAAAAAAGATTACTTGATAAAATATAATATGTAATCAAGAAAATACAGGAGAATATACAGCACAGGGCAATGGTCTAATCACTGGCTAGTGATGGCTGAGAAAGCTCAGTAAATATTAATCAAAATACATACACTAAAAATATATAAATCCTCAAATGTGTTTATTATAGCCAAAACCTTTCAAACTCTTTTACGGTAATAAACTATACACATGTTAACTGCCATAAAAAGTATTATGACTATGTACATCTTCTTTATAGCTACTTCCTGGTGTATGGCTTTTGTGCTGTACGACAGTCTCGGATCCTTCTTGCTTATGCAGTCAGTTCATCTGACTATTGCAACTTTGATAATTCGGTGAATACAAGTTAGATATTAATTCGATAAGATGCAGGACCATCTATCAGTACCGATATCCTGGCCATATCAATAGAAGTATGCACAAAAGAATACTATATTAACTTGCATGTATTATATAATGGAATATTAACCAGCAATATGTGCCCTGATACACTGCTTTCTATGCAAACCTAGCATATATAACACCCACATAAGCTACATTGTGATACTAAGTATCTCTATTTTTGAGTGCGTAAAATACCAATAACATTTCCCAGTGAGGCAATCTATCCCTAATTTGGGTGAATTCATTTTTGTTGATTACACTATTTCAATTCTATGTTTTTTATGCGGTCGTGATTTATGTGGTTTATATGTACACCCAATAAAATTTAAATGTTTGGTAGTTGGTGTCTACCACTTTTTTCTTTTTTACCATTACATCTTCTTTATACTATGTGTCTGTTGCATTCTGCTACATGTCATTCTGCTACAGGAAGTCAGGGTGAGTTTTGGTGGTACAGGAAGTCAGGATGAGGTTTGATGGTACAGGAAGTCAGGATGAGGTTTGGTGGTACAGGAAGTCAGGATGAGGTTTGGTGGTACAGGAAGTCAGGATGAGGGTTGGTGGTACAGGAAGTCAGGATTAGGTTTGGTGGTACAGGAAGTCAGGATGAGGTTTGGTGGTACAGAAAGTCAGGATGAGGTTTGGTGGTACAGGAAGTCGGGGTGAGGTTTGGTGGTACTGGAAGTCAGGATGAGGTTTGGTGGTACAGGATGTCAGCGTGAGGATTGGTGGTACAGGAAGTCAGGAAGCTTGACCTGTGAGGGTGTATCTCATCCATCTGCATAATCAGTGATGTGAGAGTTGTGACCATACTCACTGGTGTATCATCTGTGATGCACCTAGGAGCATAACCCTACCACAAAAGAGTGTGTCAACCATAGTTCCCAGAGTAGAAACCGAGGGACAGTAGACAGGACCCAAAATGTGAGATAGCGGAGGATTCTGCAGTTGTGCGTCTTTTCCACATATTGTTAATTACAAGGGTTGGATGTTACTGGTAACACACCTAATGCCTCTGTGAGGTTTAGAGATACTCTAGCCACCATGACCACATTACCTTAGTTAATTGGACATGATGTGCTAGGTGCACTCCCCTCCCTCCTCAGGTGTCACAGTGGACTGTGAAAGCCTTCTGAAGCAGAGGGCTCCCCTTTCAGGGGTTTCAATGTGCACCTCAAAGGATGTTCTAAGGGATATCCAGTGCCACCCATTGCATTTCCATTGAGTAGCATCAGATTTGCTCGTCTGAGTGCTCCGCTGGATGACAGCACCTGCTTCTTCCCAAATGTCATTCTGTAAGAATGCCAAGTTAGACCTCAGCTATAGAAAATAAGTGAATTTTTAAAGATATCAAAAGCAGGAGGGAGCAGAGGTCATGAATATCCCTTTATGGAGAATCATCATAACCTTTTAAGTGGACATTATATAAGAAGTAACTGGATACTTCTATGTGGAGCACACCGTATCTTATAATCCTCTTACAATCATCAACATTCTGAGCACTGCATTTTAACTCCTTCTCTGTGAATGACACCCTAAGCGCGACCTCCAGTTTCCCACTTGTTTGTGGACAACGCATTCAGCGTGTCCTCTCACTCTCGCAGATAAGTGGGTGCCATCAGTGGATGTCAAGAACATCTTGGATGTCAGCTCTCATTGTGGGACCCCCCCCCTCCTCGTATCCTGATGTCATTGATGAAGGTTGTGATGATCCCAGAAAAAGGGTTCTTCCTACTTCCACCAGGGAAATTACGTTATAGGAGTGGTCCTTTGTACTCCTACAGGGTCATATGAGGTGTCATCAGAAAGGCCAGAGTCAGGCCTTTCGAATGATACCAATGAGGACCATGTGTGCTTGGGAAAAAAAAAGCTTAAATGTGGGACGATAAATTTACACGCAAATCCGATCTGAATGGGAATTTACATTTATTTGGCGAGTTTGCCGTGGTGGGGTATATAATTTGCTTGGGTTGTACATTAAAACATGATCAAATCGCGTTTAAACATGATGAGCGCAAAACGGTCAAAATGAGATCACACAGGGGTGAAATGGCTCAGTAGCAAAAAGGTTAAAGTCGTTTTAGAGATTTTTAAAACACTTCTGCACAAACTATGGAAAGGTTTGGTGTTTCATAAAAGGGAAAGTCAAGCAGCAGCTGGATAAGCTACATTCAGTTTGTATGAATTTCCCTCTGTGAAACTCTGAGGTTTGTCGCTGTTACAATGGCAGTTTCCAACATTCTTTGCACCTGGAAAAAAAATGCTACTTTCCAAAACCTCGCTCCATAGTCTTTCTCAAATACAATAAACACCTCTTGCCTACCTTGGAGTAGTATTAACTCCTTCACACCCAAAATTGAGTTGTCTCGATTTTGCATTGTAATACATTGATATGCAACCATTAGCAGATCAAAACCCAGTTTTCACACCTTTTTAAAGCAGGATTAATGTGCCCACTGTGGAGAAACGGAATTCACTGGCCTCTATTACATTCCTTGTGCATTTTCGTTTGCGCACGCAAATGCGCATTTGCGCGAGGGGCAAAACCCTTTGCGCAAAACGTCGTATTACAACGTTCGCGCAAACTATGCACGTTATTGTTTAACGCGGATGGACCTGCGCAAGCATGATGAACTGTGTGCGTCCTATACTTAACAATGTGAGCGCAAATGCGTTCGTGCACTGGTACGCGGATGGTATTACAATCGATGCGCATCTTTTTACGAACGACATTTGCACGCATAATTTTAACGTCTTTGAAAAGCTGGTGGTAACTGCAAATCGGAACGTTCTGGCCGAAACGAAAAACACCAGCACGAAAAAAAAATACAGCACAGTATAGTTACACATTCTACACATACCCAAACAATAAAATTGTGAATTCGTGCATATTTTTTTTTATTGCTGTAGCATGTATGTATACTCAGATTTATTTTGACAGGCGCAAAAACCTAAGTGGGTCAATTAAGGTAAATTTATGTCAATTAAGGTTCTTAATTCTGATTGGCTGAATCCTGCGAAAAAAAACAGTCCGCACACTGATTTACGTGCGCAACGTTACTACGCACGTATTACTCTTCGTTTTGCGCATCGTTTTTATGAACGTTATTTTCGGACGGATGAGAAAACGCGTTCGGATCTTAATACCACTGTTAATTTTCAGGCGATAACGCTGGACGATGCGCGCAAAAATATTTGCACTGCGCGAACGAAATTGCGCGAAGAATGTAATAGGGGCCACTGTCTTTTCTTTCTCCAGTCACCCTGAAGAAGGATACAACACGATGAAATAGCAGCCCCAAACCCCACTTTAACAAAACGTTCAAACACATTATCGTTGCAGTATAACAGTCAGGGAGAGGACAGTTTACAGGGATCAGGGAGAGGACCGCTTACAGGGAGAGCTCTGGGGTCACTCACCGCTGTACAGGGATAAGATCCAGGGGGTTAGAATGTCTGAAAATCCCTGTACAGTACAGATACAAGGTGCTACTGTAATTTCCATACACAGACATTACTGTATGCCACATACAGATATTATTTTTATATTCTATTAGTATTTTTTGGAAGCTGTATTGCTAATTATCCCATTATGGTCTCTACAAGCACCCATCAGCAGAAAAATATATCCATTTTTATTATTTATCTTTATCAAAGGCCATTTTTGCATGTAGGAGGATAATACAGACCCCGGATGACATTGTGTACTATAAGAGACACCATCTCAATTTCAGAATCTTTCATTCCAACAATATTTATTTAGAAGATAAAAGAATACATGAAAAATTAAAAATTAGCAAATTTACATTATTCTAATGTATTTCAGAACAACAATCTCTGTGCAGATTTTTCTATTTTACTCTACATTTAATTAACTTTGTATTCCATGTGTCAAATAAATGCTATGATAAAAAAAATCAACAAAAATCACTTGCTAGTGAAGGGGTTAAGCCGTGGCAAAACAGATGAATACATTTGTGAAACACAATTGATGTGCATGTACTCATCATAGATGCACACTGCAATGCTGATTGTGATGGCGTTTATAAATAATTTCAAATAAATATGAATATGACTTCTTTTTTTTTTTTGTGCATCCGAAAATAATTCAGCCAGACAGTAAATAAAAATACCATTGGTTATTACAAAGGCAGACGTCTATAAAATATTTACATTTCAGGGCTTACAAGAAAGTGCAAGTATGTGGCACTGACGCCTCGGGAGAATAACTTACAGAAAACAATTCTGTCATAGGGAAATTATATTTTATGCCATCTGCCCTTTTAAGTGTACGTTGCTTTTTAATCTTCTGCCTAGATAAACCCAAAGGCATTGTTACACTTTATGTGGTTATTATTTTGCTTTGCTCTTGTTAAGGATTTTATATTTTCTACTTGAGGAAAGGGTAGAAAAACTGTCTTCTCTTGGTTACACTGACGCGGCACTGTAAAGTGCTATTTTTAAGCTGACATGATGGGACATGGCACATCTGATGCATCATAAGGGCTACAGATGCCTGTCGGTTCATTGCTTACTGCAGAAGTTTGTACAATACGGGGCTCTTTGCTTAATGGCATCGCTAATACTAGATGACCTTACATGTAGGGAATACTCCGAAAGGAAATAGAAGAATTTAATCTCCTCTTTTACACTATGGGTCAGGCGAAAATATTTTGACTAGAAAAAGGGTGAGTTGACACATTTTATCTGCACTGGTGACAAGAGAACAGTCACAGATAAGACTGTCAAAAGCACCTGAAATGCTCTATACCTTGACAAAATCACGGAATAATAATCATCTTGTAGCTTCCACTCAGCAGTCCTTTATTGCTAAGTGTTTGACCTTCTAAAGTATTAAAAATCACACAATGCGCATCAGGTTTTATACAATTATTCTGCATCCTATGCTTTTAGTGCTAGATTATAATTTTATAATCATTATATTTGAGTACAGTGTATTGTATAGAGTATTATAAAATACTATGTTGGAGTACATATAATACAGGGTTATTCAAAGAGAATCGAAAAGTCACCGCACGTTCGGTGACTTTTCGTTCTCTTCAATTCAGTGCGATTTGGCGATCCCATTTCGGCGACCCTGCGGTGTATTCAGCAAGCACCACAGGGCCGCCGAAATGCAGGGAAAGGTCGCCGAAAACCTGCCGAAAACTCACCGCAAAACGAGGGTGAACGCACACCGAAAACCGCAAAAATATCTGGATTAACCCGCCGAAAACGCCGGAAAAACCCGAGCAGGAGCCGATCACACGCAGCGCAGCCGCCGGAAAAAGCCGACACCGCAGACGAATGGAGTGAATAAATTAAAAAACAATTCGCTTGAATGTTTGAAAAGTGAAACGCTGTTCGCAAACAAACTACTGAGCGAAAATGTCGGAAATTTACATATGAGGTCCAGGGAATGATAATAAAAAGGGCTGTTACAGAAAAAAGAACAAACGTTTAAGAAAAAATAAAAAAAAAATTGGCAAAAAATTCCAGAAAAATGCTTAAAACATCCAAAAAAATCTAAAAATAAAGAGACCTTTTACTGCAGAATATTATAATGACTGGTTTATTAGATATTGGATTAAAACGTGAATATTTTTGACATTGAAGCCTATGGGATTCGCCTGAATAAACCTGCCGAATTAAACCACCGAATGGCAGGGCATTTCGGGAACCTTTCACTGCTGGTTTGTGTTCTCTGAATAGCCGAAGCAGTGCTTTTAATGGGGATTCACTGCCCTCGAACAGGCACCGTATGTGCAGGCTATTCGCCAGGATTTGTCGAATTGCTTGCTCTCTGAATAGCCAAATGGCCAAGAAAGGTAACCGAACGCTGATTTTCAGCGTTCGGTTCCCTTTCGGCACCCATTCGGATCTCTTTGAATAACCCTGATAGTGATATGGTTTCTCGAGTCAATATGATGTGTTCTTTTAAAACATTTTCTTTTTTTTAATTCAGTATTTTTTTGTCTGTTGGGTATTTCTGTTATTTTGTTTACTAGAGTTGTTTTTTTCTGCATGGTGTTTGTCAATGTTCAAAATGAAGATACGCCACTGTGGTTACATATGGTAAGAAACCTTGAACAGGAATATCTTTCATCTTCACACATTTAATAGCGGGTGTATATGAAGTGCAGGTTGAGCGCCCATTATCCCGAATTCTAAAATATAGAAGACTTCGAAAATCTGAATTCTTTTATTTTAATAAATTCCGGATGGCAGGATTTCAGCTGACGAGTGTATTATATAAAAATGCATTGGCGACATGAGATCGCTGTAGCTACTTTTTTCTGGCATTGGAGTATTTATAAGCAGGGTTATTCAGAGAAAGGTGAAACTCTGGAGAACTTTTGGAGAATTGGAAAATTCTAGATCATAATAGCCAAACCAGAAAAATTCTCCCTTTTATTTAAATTTCCAAATCAGCTATTTTGATCTAGAATTTTCACTTCTCCAAAAGTTTTCCAGAGTTTCTCTTTTCTCTGAATAACCCTGAATGTGTTGTTGGTGAGCACCATTTTTTTTTTGGGTATAGTGACATCGCTTGGGACACTTCCCACTATCTAAGCTCCACGAGGATCTGCTTTTCTGGGTTGATCTAAAAATGCATGTTCAGAGAATCTAGGATAACGGTTTCTTAGCTGATGCTTTGTGAAATGTGTATTTTTCAGCAGACATGGAATTTCCATTTGTTTATCTTCTCTACAGACTTTCTTGACACTGAGCATTATTTTATATTTAGCTTCATTCATATAGATCTTACAGTTTTATAAGTGCACCAAGGTTTTATTGTATGATCTGTTTGTTAAGGTGATGGTCAATGTTCAATTGTTGCCTAAATGTATTTAATTCTGTTATCTAATGCCGTGTTTCCCAAACCTGTTCTCAGGCCAGGTTTGCCAGGTTTCTTAAGTACTGTAAGCCTTACAACCTTTAAGCCAATGGTCAGCAACCTTGGTCCTCCAGATGCTTTGGAACTACATCTCGCACATGGATGAGCCTCACAAGAAAGGTAGTTCCAAACCATCTGGAGTTGCCAAGGTTGCTGATGCCTGCATAAGCTTATAAGCTTTTAGTCAGGTCAAATGCCAAAGAGTGCTAATGATAACAAGAATAACACTAGCAGGGTTATCCAAAGAGATTCGAATTGCTTGAGAAAGGTAACCGAACGCTGAAAATCAGCGTTCGGTTACCTTTCCTGGCCATTCGGCTATCCAGAGAGCAGGCAATTCTCCAAATCCTGGCGAATTGCCTGCACATACGGTGCCTGTTCGGTGCCTGTTCGAGGGCAGTGAAATCCCCATCAAAAAGCACTGCTTCGGCTATTCAGAGAACACAAACCAGCAGTGAAAGGTTCCCCTAATGTCCTGCCATTCGGTGGTTTAATTCGGCAAATTTATTCAGGAGAATCCCATAGGCTTCAATGTTAAAAATATTCCCGTTTTAATTCAATATCTAATAAACCGTTCATTATAAAATTCTGCAGCAAAAAGTCTCTTTATTTATAGATTTTTTAGGATACTTTAAGCATTTTTCTGAATTTTTTAAAAAAAAATTAAAAGTCCGATTTTTTTTTTTTTTTTTTTTCAGTTTGCTTATTTTTTTGTAACAGCCCTCTTTATTATCATTCCCTGGACCTCCTGTGAAAATTTCAGACATTTTCGCTCAGTAGTTTCTTTGCAAACAGCGTTTCTTTTTCCCAGATTCATACAAATGGTTTTTCTAATTTATTCACTGCCTCCTCTACGTCACAGCTGCTTCGGCTCTGTGTGATTCGGCTCCTTTTCGGCTCCTGTTCGGCTCCTCTTCGAAGGTTAATCCAGATGTTTTTGCTTGTTTTCAGCGTGCATTCGGTTAGTGTTCGTCAGGTTTGCGGCAGCTTTTCCTGCAATTCGGGGACCCTGTGCTGTTTGCTGAATACACCGCAGGGTCACCGAAATGCAATCGGCAAAAGGAACCGAATTGAAGAGAACGAAAAGTCACCGAACGTGCGGTGACTTTTCGAATCTCTTTGGATAACCCTGTAGGACAGGTCAAAATGGACATAAAACTAAAAATATATGAAACCAATTAGAAGTATAAGGTAGATTGCATTATAGACAGATGTTCTTTAATCTCTTTAAACTGAAAAGTGGTATGTCTATCGCTTTTTGTACATTATTTATATATTTATAGAACCAGACAAGATCTGAAATGCAATGCCATATGGCAGATTCTGCTGTGAATGGAAACGAGAGGCTATTAAAAGTACCCTGCGCTCACGTCACGTTGATCTTGCAGAAAATGTGATTGTCTTTGGATTTGTAAAAAAAAGTTTCCGCTAACTTATATCTTTTTTGTTTGCGCGTGATTTTGCATTAACATATTGCATTACTAAATATAGAGGCTAACTGTCCCACATTGTAACGTACAATCACAGGTTTCGGACTTCTGTCCCAGATATCAAATTGCTCCGGGACATGTCCCACGTTCTGACAGATTGCCCAGCAGTTCACATTGCAAATTGCACTGTTAATAATTTAATTTAGTGTTTGTTTCAATGCTATCTCATCATAAATAAATGTCCCGCTACTGTAAATAATACAAGCAGTGATAACTTTCAATTAAAAATATCCCAGATAAATTAAACATGATTATAAATAGCTTGTTTATACGCTGTGTAAATTTCTACTAGCACAATAAGTGTATTTTTTGCTGCCATTTGGAGTTGGTTGAGCTTTGGGAATCATTTGGGGGTGAGTTTATGAAAACCATTGTTGGTCCTCACAAACATATGATGGACAGCAGTGTGATACCAATGGAAGGTGGAGCTGTGGAATTCATTGGCAGGTAGCACGGTGGACATTATTGGTGGCCAGATATGTAGAAACCATTTGTGTGCAGAGCTGTGTAAATCATTAGTAAATGGAGCTGTGAAAACCATTGGTAGGTGGGGGTATGGAAATAATTGGTGGGCAGCATTGTAAACACCATGAATGGGCAATACTGGAGACAAATTTAGCGGCTACAGATTTAGGAACAATTGGTGGGCAAGGCTGTTGAAACCATAGGTTAGTGGAACTGTGGGTGCCACTGTCGGGCAGACTGTGGAAAGCATTGGTCGGTCGGGCTGTGGGGAAAGCATTGGCACAATGGTACTGTGGAAAAAATTGGTTCTGTTCATATCATTGGTAGGTGTCACATGTTGGTATCGGGGTTTACTGGGTATACAGGTATGAGCCCAATATGCAGTTGACATAGACTCAGGTGACCGGTAAGTGAAGTCCAGGTGGGTTTATTGAGGATACTGAATGGCAACAGAGGAATCCAGGAAAATGGTGAGGAACATAGCTAGACACAGGAAGCTAGACAAGACTCAAGTAGGCATGGAGCACAAGGCATTGCAGACAGGGCTGTCTTTAACGCAGGGCAAAAGGGGCAGTTGCCCCAGGCCCAGTCATTGTTGAGGGGCTCAAAGCAGCTGCCCCTCGGACCCGCGTAAACCCTGGATGACCGCCGCTGCTGCTAGCGGAATGTATTAACAGCATTCTGCTAGCAGCCCAGCAGCCCCCTCGACTGGTCAAGTCTTCCTGCGAGCGCCAGCATGCTCCCTCACGCGACCACCATCCTGTGGAGGCTGTGACTAGGCCTACAGGTGAGATCTCATGAAAGCACGTCACAGCCTTCAGAAGCCGGCGGCCACGTGGAGGAGAATGCTGATGCTTGGAAAAACACGCGTGTCACCTGATCTTGAGGTCTGTGCTGGGTAAGTATAATTCTGGGGGTCTGTGCTGGGTACATATATTTCTGGGGGGGTCTGTGCTGGATATATTTAATTATGGGGGCCTGTGCTGGATACATATATTTCTGGGGGGGGGTCTGTGCTGGATATATATAATTTTGGGGGCCTGTGCTGAGTACATATATTTCTAGGGGGTCTGTGCTGGATAGATATATTTCTGGGGGCCTGTGCAGGGTACATATAATTCTGGGAGGCCTGTGCTGGGTACATATAATTCTTGAAGCCTATGCTGGGTACATATAATTCTGGGAGCCTGTGCTGGGTACATACAATTCTGGGGGCCTGTGCTGGATACATATATTTCTGGGGGGTCTGTTCTGGCTACATATAATTCTGGGGACCTGTGCTGGATACATATAATTCTGGGAGTCTGTGCTGGATACATATAATTCTGGGGGTATGTGCTGGTTACATATAATTCTGGGGGTATGTGCTGGTTACATATATTTCTAGTGGGTCTGTGTTGGATATATGTATTTCGGGGGGGTCGGTGCTAAGTACATATAATTATAGGGGCCTGTGCTGGGTACATACAGTTCTGGGGGCCTGTGCTGGGTACCTACAATTCTGGGGGCCTGTGCTGGATACATATATTTCTGGGGGGTCTGTGCTGGCTACATATAATTCTGGGGGCCTGTGCTGGATACATATATTTCTGGGAGGCCTGTGCTGGGTTCATATAATTCTGGGAGCCTGTGCTGGATACATATATTTCTGGGGGGTCTGTCCTGGGTACATATAATTCTGGGGGTCTGTGCTGAGTACATATAATTCTGGGGGCCTGTGCTGGGTACATACAATTTTGGGGGCCTTTGCTGGGTACATACAATTCTGGGGCCTGTGCTGGGTACATATATTTCTGGGGGGGTCTGTGCTGGATAAATATATTTCTGGGGGTCTGTGCTGGCTACATATAATTCTGGGGGCCTGTGCTGGGTACATATAATTCTGGGAGGCCTGTGCTGGGTACATATAATTCTTGAAGCCTATGCTGGGTACATATAATTCTGGGAGCCTGTGCTGGGTACATACAATTCTGGGGGCCTGTGCTGGATACATATATTTCTGGGGGTCTGTTCTGGCTACATATAATTCTGGGGGCCTGTGCTGGATACATATAATTCTGGGAGCCTGTGCTGGATACATATAATTCTGGGGGTATGTGCTGGTTACATATATTTCTGGTGGGTCTGTGCTGGATATATGTATTTCGGGGGGTCTGTGCTGAGTACATATAATTATAGGGGCCTGTGCTGGGTACATACAGTCCTGGGGGCCTGTGCTGGGTACATACAATTCTGGGGACCTGTGCTGGATACATATATTTCTGGGGGGTCTGTGCTGGCTACCTATAATTCTGGGGGCCTGTGCTGGATACATATATTTCTGGGAGGCCTGTGCTGGGTTCATATAATTCTGGGAGCCTGTGCTGGATACATATATTTCTGGGGGGTCTGTCCTGGGTACATATAATTCTGGGGGTCTGTGCTGAGTACATATAATTCTGGGGCCTGTGCTGGGTACATACAATTTTGGGGGCCTTTGCTGGGTACATACAATTCTGGGCTGTGCTGGGTACAATATATTTCTGGGGGGTCTGTGCTGGATAAATATATTTCTGGGGTCTGTGCTGGCTACATATAATTCTGGGGCCTGTGCTGGCTACATATAATTCTGGGAGGCCTGTGCTGGGTACATATAATTCTTGAAGCCTATGCTGGGTACATATAATTCTGGGAGCCTGTGCTGGGTACATACAATTCTGGGGGCTGTGCTGGATACATATATTTCTGGGGGGTCTGTTCTGGCTACATATAATTCTGGGGGCCTGTGCTGGATACATATAATTCTGGGAGCCTGTGCTGGATACATATAATTCTGGGGGTATGTGCTGGTTACATATATTTCTGGTGGGTCTGTGCTGGATATATGTATTTCGGGGGGTCTGTGCTGAGTACATATAATTATAGGGGCCTGTGCTGGGTACATACAGTCCTGGGGGCCTGTGCTGGGTACATACAATTCTGGGGGCCTGTGCTGGATACATATATTTCTGGGGGGTCTGTGCTGGCTACCTATAATTCTGGGGGCCTGTGCTGGATACATATATTTCTGGGGGGCCTGTGCTGGGTACATATAATTCTGGGAGCCTGTGCTGGATACATATATTTCTGGGGGGGTCTGTGCTGGGTACATATAATTCTCGGGGTTTGTGATGAATACATATATTTCTGGGGGATCTGTGCTGGATATATAAATTTCTGGGGAGTCTGTGCTGAGTACATATACAGTTGTGTTCAAAATTATTCAACCCCCAATGCTGTAAAGGGTTTTAGGGAATTTAGTGTACATTTGTAATTGTATTCAGAATGAAATCCTACAAGGACTTTTTAAAGAACCATATGCAACTAAAATGACATCAATTGGTTTTGTAATACAGTAGTAAATGTTTCTTTTGTGAATTCTTCATTGACACAATTATTCAACCCCTTAAAGACTACCACTCTGAAGAACTGAGGTTCATTCAAGTGTTTTCAATCAGGTATTGAAAACACCTGTGGATGTCACGGAGCAGCAATAAAGCATAATAAGCACCAATTAGGCAGCTTTAAAATGACTGTGATACTCAGCTCCTTCTAGACATTTACTGGTGTGGTTACAAACATGGTGAAGTCAAGAGAATGGTCCAGGAAGACAAGAGAAGAGGTGATTACTCTTCACAGGAAGGGCAATGGCTATAAGAAGATTGCAAAGATGTTAAACATACCAAGAGAGACCATAGGAAGCATCATTCGCAAATTCAAGGCAAAGGGCACTGTTGAAACGCTACCTGGTCGTGGCAGAAAGAAGATGCTGACTTCGACTGCTGTGCGCTACCTGAAGCGTAGAGTGGAGAAAAGTCCCCGTGTGACTGCTGAGGAACTGAGAAAAGATTTGTCAGATGTGTGTACTGAAGTTTCAGCTCAGACAATACGGCGCACACTGCGTAATGAATGCCTCCATGCCAGAACTCCCAGGCGCACCCCCTTGCTCTCTCCAAAGAATAAGAAGAGTCGACTGCAGTATGCCAAAAGTCATGTGGACAAACCACAGAGGTTTTGGGATAGTGTTCTGTGGACTGATGAAGCAAAATTAGAACTGTTTGGGCCCATGGATCAACGCTATGTTTGGAGGCGGAAGAACAAGGCCTATGAAGAAAAGAACACCTTGCCTACTGTGAAGCATGGCGGGGGGTCAATCATGCTTTGGGGCTGTTTTGCTTCTGCAGGTAAAGGGAAGCTTCAGCGTGTGCAAGGTACCATGAATTCTCTTCAGTACCAGGAGATATTGGATGACAATGTGATGCAGTCCGTCACAAACCTGAGGCTTGGGAGACGTTGGACGTTTCAACAGGACAATGATCCCAAGCATACCTCCAAGTCCACTAGAGCATGGTTGCAGATTAAAGGCTGGAACATTTTGAATGGCCATCGCAGTCACCTGACTTAAATCCGATTGAGAACCTCTGGTGGGACTTAAAGAAAGCAGTTGCAGTTCGCAAGCCTAAGAATGTGACTGAACTGGAGGCTTTTGCCCATGACGAATGGGCAAAGATACCCGTAGATCGCTGCAAGACACTTGTGTCAAGCTATGCTTCACGTTTAAAAGCTGTTATAACTGTAAAAGGATGTTGTACTAAGTACTAAGATTGAATGTCACGTGGGGGTTGAATAAAACTGATAATGATGTGAGCACAGAAAAGACATTTGTGGTTATTTCATTATAAATGTTATGTTATATTTGTCTGACCTACACGTGCCTCTTTGATTTAATTGTAAGCAAGATGACTGAATGATCAAAATCATTGTCAAACTGGCCAAAACACTCAATTTCAGTGGGGGTTGAATAATTTTGAACACAACTGTAATTCTCGGGGCCTGTGCTGGGTACATACAATTCTGGGGGCCTGTGCTGGGTACCTACAATTCTGGGGGCCTGTGCTGGATACATATATTTCTGGGGGGTCTGTGCTGGCTACATATAATTCTGGGGGCCTGTGCTGGATAAATTTTTCTGGGAGGCCTGTGCTGGGTACATATAATTCTGGGAGCCTGTGCTGGATACATATATTTCTGGGCGGTCTGTCCTGGGTACATATAATTCTGGGGGTCTGTGCTGAGTACATATAATTCTGGGGGCCTGTGCTGGGTACATACAATTCTGGGGGCCTTTGCTGGGTACATACAATTCTGGGGGCCTTTGCTGGGTACATATATTTCTGGGGGGTCTGTGCTGGCTACATATGATTCTGGGGGTCTGTGCTGGCTACATATAATTCTTATTTTTCTGTTAATACTAGACTATATAGCTTTTTGTTTTACACTTGAAACATAATAATGTTCATTTGCACTTTATTACTGAAAGTTAATAAGATATTAACATGCCTTTTCTCCCAAGAACATGAAACTGTTAATAGAAATATATGATGAGAAAGCGCATAGAAGAGGCTATAATTGGCATGTACATACTGTTACAGATCAAGCTAAGGACTTGTTTGTGAGCCAGTTCTTTATGTTTACATTATGAAAGCTTTTTGAGACAAGTCCATGTTGTATTTGTGTTGTTTTTTTTTTTGGATGTTTGGGGTGGAGAGCAAAATTATGCGGTGGGTGGGCTTTCGGGGGGGGACCAAGAAAATGTTCGCCCAGGGTCCAATCCATATTAAAGATGGGCCTGATGGCAGAGACTGATAGAAACACAGGTTAGAGTGGCTGGAGAGCATGTAGAGCTGGTGACTGGCTGGAGTACAGAGATGCAGGGGACACTAGAGGACCTGGAGATCTGGACATGGAGTGGTAGTCAGGGGATACAGCAGACTTCAGAAGGGCTTAATACAGGAACACCATCCAGAGAAGGGTTGTAATGTTGAAGCACTGACTACTGGGTGCAACCTCCTTTTAAAGACAGCTTGTCAGTGCTCATAGCACACACCTGAGTGTCAGGTTCTGTAATCTGGGACCAAAGATGCGGAGGTATATCAGAAGGCGAGGTGCTTAAGGGATGATCCAAAGGTGTATTCAGTAATTCCGAGGTCGGGGCTGGCAGCAAGCTTCGTGGTCAGAGGATAGTCGTGGTCAGTAATAGGAGGCAGGTACAGGTATCAGGTGGAGGCAGGTACAGGTATCAGGAGGCAGGTACAGATATGAGGAGGCAGGTACTGGTACAGGAGGCAGGAGGTAGGTCTTCTGTAAGGGGCACAAAACGAGTGAGCACTGAGCCACTCGAGTCAGGGGTTTAAATAGAGAGTCAGGGCTGGCCCCGCCTACCCCTAGCCCCACTCCTCCGGTCTTCCTCCTCCACCATTGGAGTTGAGGGGGAGACCCAAGGCGTCAGGGCAGACATCATGCTGACTGCAGATGCCAAGGCCACACCCCTTCCTCTGGACGCACTGCGCATGCACCGACCCACCCCGGGCGCCCGCACCTCGAGGAGGCTTCCCCACCGCGATGGAGGGAGGGCCCCAAGGAACACGTCTGAGCTCTAGGGCCCGCACACGTTGACCAGGAGGGGAGTGACAAGCTACCGGAGGATGCCGCTAGGATCGCGGTGAGTCCCGGGAGGCGGGGAAGGGGCCAGGCACCGCCGAGAACCTGACAGTGTGCACATCGGGATAGGGAAGACCAGGAGCAGACAACAGTAAGGAATGGATGGAGGACTAGGTAACTCCAAAATCTGGTCTGGAGTGAATTCAATGGACTGGACATGAAAGGAGATTCCAGGATCTCCAGAGTTTAGCACTAGTAAGGGACTTTGTGAGCCATTGTCAACGTGCGCCAATCAGTATACATGAGTGTGGAAACCATTTGAAAGTGGAACGAGTTTAAAAAAATGGTGGTCAGGGCTGTGAAAACCATTGGTGAGTGGAGCTGTTCAAACCATTGGTGCGCAAGGATGTAAAATCCATTGGTAGGTGACGCTGTGCAAAGCCTTGATGAACAGTAAACACAATCTGCTACTGAATTCTCCTCTGCAATGTGTACCTGAGACATTTTTTCACATTTTGGCAATTATTTGTTTTCCAATACTTATAGACTTTGATTTTCATGTTACATTAATACATTTCCTGTGTTCTTGTCACCATAGAACAGAATAAAACAAAAAAGTTGAAGGTATTTGCTTAATATACCATTAATTCGCTCAAAAATCTAAATATATTTTCTGCCCATTTTTCTGTGGTTTTATGAACACTACACATTTTAAACATGTGGGAAGTCTGATAGATTAATCTCTTGCCCTTACTCGTTGTGCAGCTTTATGTGATCCAGCAGCCTGGTGACTACCATTAGCTTTGTCTCATCTGTGGATTTCCAGGTCACTGACAAAGCTTTGAACTCCGTCTGTGTTCCCGGTGGCCGAAAACATCAAACAGACAATCAAAATGCAGCTTTGTTTTCAATATGTTCAGTTTTTTTTTTTTAATGCATCACCCTTTAGCTTTTCTCTAAATTGCAGGGCTTCTCTGAAAGACAAAATAATATGCATACCATGCGAAAACATATTACTTTTATTCGCGTATTCAAATTGTTCTACTTCAAGTATATGCCTAAAAGCCTCCCATCAAACATAGCGGGACCTTTTGACATTTGATCTTGCTTTTGAATTATAAAATGTAAATGTTCGAGATTGTGATTTGAGCTGTACATCTTATGCTGTCGATATACCCTAAATGGTGACATGCATTTTATGTTTAAGGCTGAAGCTTTGACCTTCAACCAAGATAGAATGAATTCATTTCGTGCCAGCTGTAGATCACTTTAGCACGGAGACAGGCCTGTGGTAGGAGGTTAAAAGATCCAGCTGAGGTCCTCTCTATTAAATCGGAGGAATCGTTTTCTTCCATTTCAAACTGAAATATTAAAATCTTTCTTCCGCCACCGTTGTGCTTATGTCCTGCTTTTCCAGAGCAGATGTGGATGTGTCATATCTCTGTAATCTAGATGTCAAAACAGTGTCACTGTAAGGCATCAAGTAAAGTAGACAAGACAGAGCTCCTCTGCTCGACCACGAGAGATATGGGAAAACATCTCTTAGTGCACAGTTAAGGATTGAAGCTTTCTACTGCAGTTCTTTCAAGTGTCACTAATAAAACTGATACTCCAGACATCCTAAGGGCTTTGATTGCTCCCCACCGCTGAACCAGTTGGTGGGCAGCTACTGGAGGTGAAAATTGTGTCATGAGAGAGGTGTGCGCTGGGCGATGCACTCCACACGTCTCCGTTTTCAAATGGCTCAGTCACCAAATGACACGTTTCTCCCCCGTGTCTGTTGCAGACCTGTCACCTGGAATAACTTTATGCCAAGGGAATCAAGTCCAGGGAGGCCGATTAACAATTTATGTTTCTTATACAGGTCGGTTTGAAAAGAGGTCCCATGCTAAACCACATCCCTACATTGAAGTCACGTTTTATTATACGACCCAGACAAATTATATGTCCTTTTTTTTAGCAGATTCATAATATATCATTATATGTATACGTCATGCCCTGCCAGAATGCTTTAACAAAAAATGTTAAAAAAAATATGTGAATTTCCAATCATCTACAGCAGTGGTTCCCAACCACGGTCCTCAAGTACCCCCAACAGGTCAGGTTTTCCAGGTAGCTGAAGTACAGTACAGGTGATATGATTTGCTGCTCAGTGATTGCAGGATTCAGTCTGCATTTCCTCAAGGAGATTTTCAAAATCTGGCCTGTTAGGGGTACTTGAGGATCGCGGTTGGGAACCACTGATCTACAGCGTGTAAAACTATCCTTTTCTCACATTTTATCCTCCGAGCCTTTCCGGTTATACATTCTATGGGGTACACCTGTAAAAATTAGAAATGGGAAACCGTTACTTTATTTTTCAGAGAAAGAACGCGATTTTAGCTAAAGCCAGAAAAGAAAATGTACAGAATCATTGTTCACATTATAATTGAAAAGTGAACAATAGTGCTGCATTAATAAATTAAAAAAACATATCTGGCCTCCTCCCCACCCACTACTCCACCAATCAAAGCTTCACAAGAACTAGCTGTCACGTACCTCCTAGAGATATCATGTCTGATCCCTGTATGTAGACAAGCTATCCTACACTGCCGGTCCTTTAAGTGGCCATAAAAACTACCTATTATACCATACACAAACAGAATAACAGACACCAGGGGCCAATACCACATATTGCTCGTGTGACAGATATCTGGGTTTGCTCGTGAGCCTCATACCAGGGGTTGCTCATAAGCCAGATACCAGGGGTTGCTCGTAAACCAGATACCAAGGGTTAATACCAGTCTGGTCTTCAGAGATATGCCAGATCGGGAAGTCAGCCAAGTGCCAGGGGTCGTGAGCCAGATCGGGTAGTCAGAGGATTACCAGCAATCAGATGCCAGATCGGTTGCCAGCAAGGAGCCAAAGGGTTAAGAGCCAGGAGAGTCATTAGTCATACACAAGTGAGCAGAAGACCTATAAATCACAAAGAAAGCACTGAGGCATGAGAACCACGTCAGGGCAAGGAACCAGGGCTCAGATGTCTGGTTTTAAACTCAGCAGGCTCTGCGTCCTCCACATAAGTGACCCGTGACCGCGATACTCTATTACTTCACTTGGTAAACGGCCAGCGAGCAGTGAGGAAGGTGCTGCCGGCCTCTGGGATATGGGCACTTCAGTGCAGGACGTGACACTAGCACATGCTGTGCACGTGAAACCCCATGCACACTCAGGACTGAGGAAAGTTAGGAACTGAATATTAGCATATTAATGAATATGAAAATTAGCAATAATGAATATTAGCAATATTATTTCTGCAACTGTGAACACAAGACACACTCATTCACCTGCTGAATTCCATGCTCACTCACCCACTGACTCGCTCAACCACTCACGCGAGTTCACTTGCGCTTTTTCATGGTTTACATACTCATGTCTCATTCAAACTCCCTCACACAGTCACACACTCTCACACTCTTGTGTTGTCTGTCTCTTGTATGTGTTCTCGCTACTTTATCATGCTGTCTCATGCTTTTTGTTCTGTCAGACCTTCCTCTAGTTTCCCTTCAAACGCTCCCTTAAGACATTCCTATTTAGGGAAGCCTACCACCCGACTCACTGATACACCTCTCACTGCCCCAACCAGTCCATGAGTTTCACCTTGCAGTCCATCACTCTCACCTTGCAGTCCTCTCCTCCTGTTTCCATCCCCAACCCTTCCAGACTGTAAATTCCCACGTGAATAGGGCCTTCCTTTCCTCCTGTACTGGCAGTGGCGTAGCGTGGGTTTTCAGCGCCCGGGGCCAGCCAAGAATTGTGCGCCCCCACCTGTGGACACGTTATCGATATTGCCCCAGCTCTCACATGGATTTGCCCCCAGCTCATGGATTTGCCCCAGCTCATGGATTTGCCCCAGCTCATGGATTTGCCCCAGCTCACACATGGATTTGCCCCCAGCTCACACATGGATTTGCCCCCAGCTCACACATGGATTTGCCCCCAGCTCATGGATTTGCCCCAGCTCACACATGGATTTGCCCCAGCTCACACATGGATTTGCCCAGCTCATGGATTTGCCCCAGCTCATGGATTTGCCCCAGCTCACACATGGATTTGCCCCCAGCTCACACATGGATTTGCCCAGCTCATGGATTTGCCCCCAGCTCATGGATTTGCCCCAGCTCATGGATTTGCCCCCAGCTCATGGATTTGCCCCAGCTCATGGATTTGCCCCCCAGCTCATGGATTTGCCCAGCTTACACATGGATTTGCCCAGCTCTCACCTGGATATTGCTCCAGCTCCGGCAGGGGTTGAGGGGACCCAGATGCCGGGCAGCGCCAGAGTGTCTGCCCGGTCCTGAAGAGTCCGTCCTGTTGAAGGTGATGCGGCTGCGTGCGTGCGCAGGTCACGCGGTCCGGCCAGTCAGGTGGTACAGAGACTCAGTACCACCTGATTAGCCAGACCACGTGACCGGCTGCGCCTGCACGCAGCCGCTTCCCTTTAACAGGACGGACTCTTCAGGACCGGGCAGGCACTCCGGCGCTGCCCGGCATCTGGGTCCCCTCAACCCCGGGCCAGTTTGCGCCCCTAACAAAACTGCGCCCGGGGCCACGGCCCCCCCCAGCCCCCCCCCCACGCTACGCCACTGTGTACTGGTTTATCAAATGTTGTTCAATTTCAATGTATTGTGACCCTGGCTATATTGTGCCCATTGTCCAGCGCTGCGGAATATGCTGACATTATATATAAAGTATAATAATAATAATTACATATTTATTATAATAATCATAATTATTCCCTAAAACACAGCCTATCTTTTTATATCAAACTTTATTGAGGGGTGTTGGATTAACTGCAAGATGTCAATGTTTGACAATGGGAGAAGCAATGAGTTCCTACAATTTAATTTAGAGGACGAGAGTCTCATCACTCTTTTTGTGATACATGAATATGTTTTATAGAATACAGAGGGCTAGCACCCTTTAGTGTTTAAAAGATGTAAGTATATATTATGCAATATGCTGTGTTCTTTTTTTAACCTACATGAGCACCCAAGGAAGGCCCCTATTACATTCTTCGCGCAAATGCGCTCAAGCAGCGCAATTTTTTTTGCGCGCGCAAAAATACGTTAGCGCTCGCAAATTAACGCGGTATTACAATCCGAGCGCAGTTTTTCAGCCTTCATGTTTTTTCGAGCGCAAATCCGACGCGCAAAGCCGGGCGCAAATGACCGTTGCGTGCAGGAATCGGTGGGCAGACTGTTTTTTCACGGGATTCAGCCAATCAGAATTAAGAACCACCATTTGCTAGGTTTCGGTTGTTGCGCCTGTCAAAGTCAATCTGCGTATATGTGCTGCAACAAAAATAAAAAAAAATAACAATTTATTAATTTTATTGTTTGGGTATGTGTAGAATGTGTAACTGTACTGTGCTGTATTTTTTTTTTGTGCAGGTTCATTTTGTTTCGGCCAGAACGTTCAGATTGTAAGTTAACACCAGGTTTTCAAAGACGTTACGATACTTCGCGCAAACGTCGTTCGTACGACGTCGCATGAATTTCGTAATACCATCCGCTCAAACGCATTCGCACTGACAATGGTAAGTATGGGATGCGCGCAAGCACTTGCGCTCACGCTGGGTTCGCCCAGGGTCAGTCGCGGTAGATGCTAACGCGCATCGTTTGCGCGAACGTTGTAATACGACGTTCCGCGCAAATGGTTTTGTCCTCGCGCGTTTGCGCGCACGCAAATGCGCTGCGCAAAGATTGTAATAGGGGCCGAAGTGTTGTGTTCATGAGCCGGGAACTGATGGAGAACTGCATGATTTCAAATCTGCTATTTTGGCTTAAAATGTACATTTCCTTTGCAATGCAATTCACCCCATATTCATTAGGCCTTTGGTGCCTGGTAATGTACAGTATTTGCAATGCAGTCAGAAATATAATTACATTACTTAACAATGTGATGCGGAAGTAATTGCTTGGCATTACACACACAGGAAAGGATACACCATGTACTGGCAAGGTGTATTGACCATTATCCTCAACTGGAATGTCAATCAGTAAAATAAGATAACTTTGCGTTACGCAGCGATGGATTGCAGAAATACAGAATGGTTTAAGCACATGATTGGCTGAGTCCAGGTCTGTTTTGTAAAGGGCAATTTTATTTTGAAAGGTAAATAAACATTATGCACTATATTATGGGCCACATTACAATCCTAGCATTAAAACACGGGCGCAAGGCAGGAAAAACTGCACCCACAGTTTTCCCCCTTGCACCCGCGTTTTAATGCTGGATTACAATGCAGGTGCAAAAAATGCTGCCTGCATTGTTTGCGGGCGTTAACCCCCGGGATGCTCGCGGCAGCGCTGAGCGCGGCTGCGAGCATCCACTCGGTGGAGTCCATAGGACTCCATTGAGTTTCCACCTGCCAGTCACATGACCAAGGCGAGATCCGGCTGGACGGCGTAGTGATACGCAGGGAGAGACTGGGGGGACTTTTTCCCCCAGTCTTTCCCGGCTCCCGCCGGACAGAGGAGGCGGTTGGAGCTGCGGTCATTGCCGCGGGACAGGAGGTGAGTATAGCATTCTGTTTTTTGTTTTTTTTTAGGCTGGTGTTAACGGATTTCGCTTCTGCAGAATCCGTTAACACCAAGTCCAGACTGTGGTTAACTTTTTGCTAACCACAAACGGACGTTAATCAGCGCTAGTCGATTGTAATCCTAACGCTGATTAACACTTTGCGCTCCCCATGTTAAGTATAGGGAGCACAAAGTACAGTAACCTCGCGCTGAAAAACGCAAGATCCAAACGCAAACGGGTTACTTAACCCGTTTGCGTTTGGATTGTAATATGTGGTAGATACCGCAGCTAACGTTAGTGCTCACGCTAGTGAGCGTTAACATCAGGAATGTAATGTGACCCTTTATGTATACTGTAAGGGGCAAATAAGATAGCATTCTTGTGTTAAAAATTTCTGCCAAAATAGCTGTCACTCAGAGATAAGTGGCTGTGGATGCTGAAGCCTTTATTTTTGTATTGTTGGATATCATTTTGTATTTGGATTCTCCCATAGTTTCAAAATCAACGTGTGTGTGTGTATATATATATATTTAATTAAGGATTGTTCATCCCAATATCAAATAATTATGAGCATTTATATAAATATGAAATGAATCACGATCTGTTGGCTATTGATGTCAATAATAATGTAGGACGAAAGCAAAGTGTCGTATTTACACGCAGTGATTTTTTTCACAACATTTATTATACCCAGGACATACTTGAAAACGAGAGAAATCTCAATGTATCCTTCCTGGTAAAATCCTTTATAAATAAATAAATAGTTTGAAGACTCCTTGATGGGAGTTTTATTGCTTTACACTTACTGTTATACACCTGCAGCTCTGAAATATTTTCAACATCTAAAAGGAAGGGCTACAATGCTGCCCCCCTCCCCTTCAAATTGCTGACCAAAGTCCCAGGCCTAGGTGACCTATGAAACAATATATCTGATATTATTATTCTTTATTTATATAGCGCCAGCATATTCCGCAACGCGAACAAAAGGCACGATATAGACAGGGTTACAATACACTGAGACTGAACAATATTTGATAAACCAGTACAGGAGGAAACGAGGGCCCTGTTCCCGTGGGAACATACAATCTAGAAGGGTTGGGGTGGAAACAGGAGGAGAGTACTGCAAGGTAAGAGTGATGGACCGGTTTAGGGCAGAGAGGTGTATTAGTGAATAGGCTTCATCCTCAGTGGCTGGGAGGAAGCGAGAGAGGGTAGCAGAGGGAGCTTCTGGGAGTGGAGGTGGTGGATTACTGGGTTGTATCAGGATGTTGCTTCTGATAGTCAATCTGCCAGGCCATGAGCGCTAAAGGCAGATGAAGCGGGAGGTGCGGGTGGGTAGAGGAGGGAGATGAATGTGGACCAGAGACGTTTAGGGTTGGAGGACAGGGTGTGACAGAGAGCCCCCTATATGGTGATGGGGAGCCTTTAAGCTGCGGAGGTTGAAGCCTTTAGGGCAGGTATATGGTATAGCTGCCAGTAACAGAATCAAGCACGATACCTTCAGATTTATACTCCAAAGCCAGGGAGTATTACAGGACAACTGAACTGCTACTAAACTCCAAAGGCTTCGAGACCAACGGACAACTTAGAGCACTCAATACAGAGGATAGCAAGACTTGAGCTTCAGTACTAAGGTATTTGGTATGACAGGCAATGAATTGTGTAAGCTGCAGGGCAGCACTAAATACAAACAGATACAGACTGATGATCCAGACACTCCCAGCTAGGGAGTACAGATAAAGCCCTGAGAAGAGAACCACTCAACAGCAAATTGGCTTCGTGGCCAAATGCCTGCTGAGTGAAACAGCTTAAATAATAAACAGACAGAATATAACTGAAACAGACAAGGTTAATACTAGAGAGAGGTCCAAGAATCCAAGCCAGAAGGTCATACACAGAATATCAGAAATAATTTCAGGGAACAGACGAGAGAGCAATCCAAACACAAGAGCCAGAGGGTCATACACAGAATGTCAGAATAATAACTTCAGGGACCAGACAAGAGGGTAATCCAAAGACTAGAGCCAGGGGGTCCTACACGGAATATTAGAACATGCATAACAAATATTGCAACCAGGAACTAGGTAGAATTTGGTCTATCCTGATCCAAAGAACAAGGGAAATCCTGGCCCTACATATAGGTCTGAACAGGTCATGTGATCGCAGACCAATAAGCCCAACAGATGGTCTGCAAAGCCTGAAAACCAAAATAAACAGGAATCCCTGCTACCGCCAACAGGGGGCAGGGCCGAGATGTGACACAGGGTAGATATGAGAGATGAGAAGAAGGCTTGTTTGGCCGAGGTGTATGACCGCAGATAAAACTTGAAATGAATGAAATCAGCTTCAGAGTGGGATTTCCCCCCAGGCACGCTCTGCAGTGCATGAGCATCTTTACATGTAGCGTGTCTGAGGTGTGTGCCAGGGCTGAAGCTGGCGATGTGGGGCCTTACAGCGTCGAAGAGAAGCAAGTGTGTCTAAAGCAGAGATAAGAGTATATGTTTGTTTGTTTTAATTTTGGAAATTCATTGAAATTATATATATGAGACACACTCTGGAACTTCCAAAATGTAAAATAACAAACTTTATTGTATAAATAATTAAAAATTTAAAAAAGTTTGGACTCTGAATAGACTTATCGAAACTGCATAGTATTCACCATCAAGCCATCCTTACTGCTTCTATTTTTTTTCTTAAGTTGTTTTATTGTTTACATAGTGTTGACACTATTGCTTTTGCTAAATAATTTTATGTACAGCTCACTTGTGATATACTTTGAATGTTTTTGAGAAATTTAAATACTGTCATTAGTAGCCTGCCCATACGTCATCTCCGGACACGCTGAGCGTTCCGGGCAAAGACGTACAGCTCAGGTGGTGAGTTAATTACCTATTTGGTTCATGTGTATAAAGGTTGTAAAAAGTATTGTAGTATTACCTTGATAAAGGCTGAGCAAGAGCCGAAACGTTGGACCCATGTAATTGTTAATTGTTTGTTTATACATTAAAGTTTGTTATTTTACATTTTGAAAGTCCCAGAGTGCGTCTCTCATCGTCCATATACATTTATTTTTGAGACTGCTGCACCGGGCAAGGAATGTGATTTTCTTTAGAAGAAAAGCGTTTGTGCGCTGGTACGCGGATGGTATTACAATCTATGCGCAGTTTGTAACGCACAGCCTTTGCGCATAATTTTAGCAACTCCTAAAAGCTGGTGTTAACGGCAAATTCTATCAACCTGGCCGAAACCAAATACACCAGCCCAAAAAAAAATACGCAGCAAAGTATAGTTACACATTCTACACATACCAAACCAATAAAATGGAGAAGTTGTGTGTGCATTTATTATTGCTGCAGCATATATGTGTAACTATACTTTGACAGGTGCAAAAACGTAACGTGAGATAAATGTGGTTCTTAATTCTGATTGGCTGAATCGTGTGAAAAAAACAGTCGGCACACTGATTTCTGCCCGCGCATTTGTGCGCGTCTGTTTACCGAGCGTTATTGCTCGACGGAAGAAAAAATGCACGAAGATTGTAATTCCAGCGTTGATTTCCGCGCGTTAACGTTTAACGCTTGGCGTACAAATTCACGCGTTGCGCGAGAGTTTTAACGCGAAGATTGTAATAGGGCCCTATGTGTATACAAAGGAGGAATTTCACTTTCAGAGCTCTAAAGATCCATTGACTCCTACTTATAAACATCTGCTTACTCACACAGATCCCTAGTCAGACTTCTGATCTAGAAGACAGAAAAGGCAAATACCCCATCGGAGCGAACGTATTAAGTGTAAAAATCCTGAAGAATTCGCGTTTAAGCAATTCATTACATATATAAATTCAGAGCCATGGAAGACGAGAAGACCTCTAAATACCTGAATTTCATTAACGGATATACTGTAGAACCACCCTTATGTATGGCATAAGCGTTATATCTAAATATTATAAATAAACATATGCAAACTTAAAAAGCTTTCCGAGGACGTTTAACCTAAAAGTGTACCTGCTTTCTTACCTAATGTTCTAGAACATCCAATATACTATTATTGCACAGTATCGTGAGTGTTCTATTTTTAAGAGTAGACGATGGACAACGTTATAAAAGATAAACAAAGGAAATTGATTGGCCGTTCTGGTTATTACTGTACTTTTTTTTTTTAATAGAACAGCATCGAAGGAATGGGCTTATCTGCAGGCATCACTTATTTGCTTTTTATATTATATACATATCACTTTTTTTTACAAATGAGCATTTGTCAGTAACAAGATTCAAGATGAGAAACTCAATATATGACACCTGCACTCTAATTATGAACGTGAGAATAAATTTAAGAAAATTATGGGAACAAGGAATAATTCTGAGAATTCTCAAGGTATACGTGAGAGATTTTTTAAAGCCTTTTTTTTTTTTTTATCCGACGTTGCCTCCGCAAAATACACTTACACTATTGCATGGTGCATTAAGATGGTTTTCGTCGAGAGGTCCACAACATTCTACAACCTATAAATTATCTCTGGAGACCCGGCTGGATTTTCAAGGCTATTTTGCCAACAATAGCAGATTTACCATTTTGTGAAACCAGATCTATAAATCTCATGGCATTACACGGGACACTGTAAAGACCAGTCATCTATGTAGCAATTTAGAAGTTTATTCCCACATTCCAGATTCCTTTGCTTGCTTTCGAAATTGAATTGTGGTTCAATATTGTATTTATAGTAAGAAAGGTTTTAAAAAAAAGTAGCAAATGTAGAACGCAATATTTCTTTAATAATTACTATATACAAAATAAAAGGAAAATTTGAGAGGTTTCGGTGAATATGATTAATACTTAATTTTCTTTAACATTTAATACAATGTTTGCGTGCCAGAGAATGTGATCGGAAGAATAAATTTCTTCCTTCTTATACCTCTGGGCTTCTTGATTGAAACACCTTTATATAGGATGGAGCGATCTTTTCTCTTTGCTTTGTTTTTTTGTTTTTTTTTTAAGGTAAACGCTTAACTATGAAAAAGGTATTTAGAAAACATTGACCCAGATTCAATTTGGAATGATATAGGATTTACAGTTGCAAGTATTTAAGATCTAAAATTATTTGCTAAACTCCACAGCTGCAAAGATACCTGCAATGTTTTCATCAGTGACTAATGTAGTGAAAGCTCACGGGTGAGTGTGAGTCGCAGTTAACCCCTACACTACAAGCTCAAGATTGAGTTAACTCAATCTACTCTTATTATGGAATTATTATTTTGTTTTTAAAGGATTTTACCAGGAAGGATACATTGAGATTTCTCTCGTTTTCAATTATGTCCTGGGTGGCGAGTATGTATCGTTAGGTGTCTTGCCCAAGGACATTTACTGGAGAGGTGCTCTGGCCGGGGTTGAAACCTGTGTCTCCACAGTTATAGAGCAGTGATGTTACCTCTACTCCACCCAGCCGTTCACTGGGTATTACTCCATACTCTGGACTTGGCGCATGCATGGATGGCTACAATCAGCCCGGCAAACTCTGTATGGTCAGGCGCCATTTTTTCCATGACCAGCGCATGTGCACTAAGTCAACGGGAGTTCATGCTCACGAAGCACATCCCCCATTTCATTATAATGAGCTTGATGAAAATCTTTTTAATGCCACCTGCTGCCATATATATATATTATAGTCATCTCACTTGGGTGGACCTTGCTTATTCTACCCACCAGTATATTTCTATGCCCGATCATCTAATCCTCTGGCTTTACCCATAGCATATGCATGAGCATCTCCTCCTCATTCCAATGTAACAACCCTTTTGAGGTGGTCCCAGATGTGGATGACCCACTCCAGCTGTTGTTTTTTTTCATGTTTAAAGAATGGACTATTTAAGAACGGAGAACATTATCCTCTGTTCACTGCTTTTATCTTTATACTGCCTATACTGTGCTTTGTATACATGCTGTTATACACACCTAGTGTCGCTGTAACCACAGCGTCATCACAAGAGTGAACCTTTTGATTTATTCTTTTGAACATTCTTGGATCTCAGTGGCATTAGTCTACTTTGTCTTATGTGCTGAGCGCTCACAGATGAGACTATGATGAAATATTGGGTAAAGTTCTCCTATGTCTTGTCTCATGGGCACTATTAGCATGTGTTACTTTCCTATACCCACAGACCCCCGAAGGCCTGTTTCTATCTGCCTCTGCAATGTTTTTTTTCCAACTCCGATATATATTTATTATCCAGGTTACAGGGTGCACTATTAATTGGCCCTGTCATATTGGCAGCATGTACAACAGTGCCTTCTATTATTTTCAATGTATATTGTGATCCTGCTTCCTTATTGGAAGTGATAAGAAGTCCTATTTAACCTGTAAACTTTGCACAATCGAGCTAAAACCTTGTGAGACCTGAGTGGGCACCCACCGTAGAGCAGGCCACTAGTGCCGTTGCTTTTCCTCAGGACCGTCACAAACCTCACCTTTTCTAACTTTAAGTTTACAGGGTAATCCAGACTTGGATCCCTTGCTCGATGTGGGGTTGGTGGGAAAGTCCAAGTGGCGCAATTAATTAATTCAGATGTTTTTTTTATATGTGGAAATTGAATCCAGACAACTGTCTTACGCCCATAAAGTGCTTATACCAGGCCTAAGTCTGCATTTTACACAGTGATCACTGGCATGAAATAATGCTCTCCTATTGGTCAATGGCTTCCGAGCTAGTGCAAGTTCACAAAGTCATAAAAATTGACTGGGTTGCCAAACTTCTAAAGCAGACATAAAATAATTGGTTCTCCTATTTGGAAATATGTCATAAAATCACTCAAACCAATGCTTTTATAAAGTGCATGTGCTCAAGTATATCCCCTATAGTAGAGTGCAAAACACAAAAAGTGCCAAAGTGATATGCACCAGGATCGAGGAATGTCCTTCTATAAACCGGAATAGTTCATTAATAAAACCATATAAAGTGCACGTGCAAAAGTGCAAATAGATGGAAATATAGACCATATAATTGTCCGCAAGTCTCTTTATGGCATGAAGGTTGTGCTGTGGGATCCGATATCCTGCCTTCACACTTCCTTCTCTTCAGTAGGTAAATAAATTACTGAGCCCAAAATTCCCGGCTCTAAGGTTGAAGGGCTTTACACCATATGAGGGTGGCGCTCCCCTTCTTTATATCATCCAGTCGGCCTCAAATAAAGTAAACACAGAGAGACAACGCTCCCATAGCGTAACATAATCGGTACAAAAACACCCAGTGTACTCGTGTTCTCAATTCACTCACCGATGTTGGAGCCTCGGATATATCAGACTCTGCTTGTGCGAATGGTACTGCTTTATTGGTTGAGTACCTGACCCCTCTTCCTCAGGATGTCTTTCAGCTCTGGTCTTTGGATCAGCGTTGATGCCAGGATAAGGGCAGGATGGGGGGGGACCCCTTTCTTCAGGTGTGCTGGTTTCAGACTCTCTGCATCAGTCCTACCAGGTTCTGCACCACACTCCTTTTTCTGCTGTGCTGTGTCTGTGTGACTCACATAGCTCTGCGCTGTTAAAATCCTTTGCACCATCGAGCTAAAACCTTGTGAGACCTGAGTGGGCACCCACCGTAGAGCAGGCCACTAGTGCCATTGCTTTTCCTCAGGACCGTCATAAACCTCACCTTTTCTAACTTTAAGTTTACAGGGTCCCTTGCTCGATGTGCCTAGAGGGGTGTCAGCTATACCCTCTTGACGAGGCCTAACAAGGCAGAATGAACATCTCGGGTTGCTGCACCTCTTGTGCAGGAATGACATCCTTGGCAATCAGTACTGGCCACCCTTTTGGGTGATAGCGCCTGATTTGCATATGGAGCAGTTATCCCTGTAACTACACAAGCAAGCTAAAACCTTGTGAGACCTGAGCGGGCCCCACCGTAGAGCAAGCCACTAGTGCCATTGCTCATTCTCAGGACCCTCACAAACCTCCCCTTTTCTCATTATTTGCAACATTGCATTCTACATCAACCACAGCACCAGGCATAATTAATTGAATAATCCTTGGGGTGCAAGAGCTTTCGTAGAAGATATATATGTATGTATGGTTGAGGTTGTATGTATGGTAGCAGTGAAGATTGTATGTGTCTACAAAGCCTGTCAGGGCTATTGAAAAGCAATTAGACCATATGGGTTGAACTCAGGTTTGCTCGAATCTGAGGTCTTGGTGGGTTATTATATTGCTGCATTTATTCCAAACTCCCTGAAGAAGCCAGGTGCTGACGAAACGCATCGGAAGGACATGGTGCTGTATATACTCACTACATGCATTTATGATTTGTTTTAAGAGTACAATAAATGTTGACTATTGGCTTCACTGATGGTCCTTGTTTCTGCTTCTTTTTGGTTGTATAGAACGACAGAGTGAATTTTGGTGGTTCCAAAACACAGAGAAGCCAAGGAGAGCAGAAGTTTTTTTCAAGGCAAATTCTCTAGATATTTTTGTGATTGCATTAGGTCATCTATATATACAATAATGAATTGGATAGTTTACACTATGGAGTGTATGATTTATTACTTTTAGGAAACTGCTGTTTGAGTGTGTGTGTGTGTGTGTGTACACAATCTTTCTAAACATCTTGGAGGGCAGGTAAACTGATTCAACCAGTGAGGAATCTTATTTCCAAGGTGTGTGCTTCATTTTCTGGATATATCCCCCCAACCTTGAGGTTATGAGAAAAAGCGCACTATATACATTGTATGTGATCATGCTTGGCAGATTATCCAGAGTCCATGGATGAGATAGATGTTTATTGTTAGGTTTTCTTTCCTCTAAAAACATCATCCAATTCCTTTTAATAATCTCTTAAAGTCCTTCTGATAGCCAATGGTATCTCTTCCAAAAACATAGAAATAAGCCGAGCAATCTGTTGTGGATTTTGGAGTATATTCATAATTTTAGAACCTAGCAGACTAGTGGTTTATAGACGGGAAGTGGCATGAGTCTGTGACCACATTGATTACAGAAAATTTAAATCTGCTGACCGATTTTCTTAAATATTATAATGTGTTTTCTTGTGAAACATGAAGAACCGATTGAGAAAGTATTTCCTCAGATATAGAAAAGTTTAGCGCTACTGACTCTTCTGATATAGTCTGCATGCTTCTTTGATTCACATTCACATACTTAATTATAGTGTCTGTCCACGTTGAGTGGAGAAAAGTGCACATGAACTATTAAGAAGTCATTGCTGATTAATGTAAAACACCAAACTGTAATAACGTAGGATCCCCCTTTGTTTTGGATTGGCGGAAAGCTTGTGCTAAGTGTCACACTCTGGCACCATGAGGAGTCATTCAATGGATAATGATCTGTCTTTGGAACCTTTGAAACCACTAATAGGAAATAAGATTTCCCCCTGGATGATTTATAGGAAACAAAGGGCATCATGCAGAACTCAAATGGTGCACCTAGTGGCGTATGTTTATTCATGACGGTGCATTAACATATCCATCAATGCGTCGCAGGTTATGAAGCTGTCCAACGTTGACAAATGCAATGAAAAATATATATGTATAGCTGGTTTCTGTTTGACAAGCTCAAGGAAGAATGAGACGAATATTGCTGCGGTGCTGTGGTCAAGATTAAAAAAAAATCACTCAATGGAATATGCTATTTTTATTATAAAGTGCAGGATGAAATTTAGCAGCTGGTCAGATGATTGGGATGGATGAGCAAGGACGTTTCTGGACTTTAGCTCATACTATCTGCATTAAGATAATAGTAATAATTATCATGATTAAAATTGTCAGTTTTTTAAAGCACTGAAATCATTAAACTTTAATGATGGTAGGAACCCCTACATCTATTGCAACATAAGGCTCATAGGTTGTGTAGATCACAGACTATGCTGCCTTTTGTACAATATCAGTCTCACTTGAAATTATAGCAGGGCAATGCCATGACTACAAAGCAACAACCCACACCTGCACTAGAAAAGTCAACTATAACATTGTGCAGTATGAGATCAGGATGTGGCTTGTGTCACTGGCATGCCCCAAAAGAGGGCCTTTCTTAAACTAGGTGTGTCAGCCCCTACATCAATGAATTGGGCATGCTCACTGGGAAGAAGGCTAGACACAGTTCAAAAGGATTAAAAAGTCCATAAAAAATGGGATGTTCTGCTACATCTCTGGGAAAGTGGATTAGATCACTCTCTTGGAGCCACTGTTAATTTAGTCGACTAATAATTTTCATCAAAGACTTGGTTGACTACATTTTTTGGAGTGACGAAAACTAGACTATAACGTTTGTTATGGTGGCTAAAGCTAGGACAAAAATCTATTGACATTTTCGTCAACCAATCAAAACTAGAGTAAAATGTTAGAGAGGGACTAACTTTAGTTCTAGTCCTAGTCCTCTGACTAAAATTCCATTTAGCTTGAGACCTGTTTTAGTCAATGAAGTTAACACTGCTTGGATGGACAGTGCGCCACGCCTGTACTGTCCCACCTGAAGTGTCTTATGCCTGAAGTGAGACAGTTGGCTGGTATGGTTCTGTATTGCAAGTTTCTCTATTGTTATCGTCCAAAGTGAGCATTTACTACCATATACCTGGAATTTGCATTGATATCACACGTGTACTATATAGTTTGTATTATGATTATATAATGTGGTGATATAACTGCTTCATGGTGGCCATTTTGAATTTGAAAAGATAAACACATGCTCAACATCAGTCAATCGGCTACTATATCTGTTGATCATTTCGTTGCTGAAATGAATAAACTATTTTGTAGATTATGAGACATTAGAATTGAGGAAGAACGAAAGAGACCTTTTCGAAAGCCATGTTCAGTGAGATCAACGAAAAAAATCCAGGAATAGAAAATGCATTAATTGTTATAAAGAAATAATTAAAATAAAATAAAATAAAATAAAAATATACACAGGTGATGGATGTCTATTTTCATTATATCATTGTTTGTTCTATTATTCCTGGGGGAGGGGGGGTCATTGACTATGGCATCATCTAGGGACCATTACCAGGTGGAAGTTTGGGACCAGGTAAGAGATGACTTTAAAATCTGGACTCCGTAAAGAAGTTATACCTTTGTTAACTGGCCTCTTTATTCAATTATTTTCAATCATATCTGTATGCAAGTGTTTTTATGTTAGTCCTCACTTGAGAAAGCCAAAATGTTGTGAGAAATTATGTGTCCTTAACCCCTTCACTACCAAGGGATTTTTTAAAAAAAAACACCACTATCAGGAACCAGTGCTTTTTCCGAGTATCATTTTTAATTATACAGTATTTGGGAATATTAACAATACATTTCTTATTGTAATAACTAATTTTGCAACCAGGTGCTGCCATCTTATGGCTAAATCTAGTCACTGCAGTTCTGAGCTTCATTTATAATCAGCTGGTCAGATGTCAGTAAGACACATTCCCAGCTGCTTTTAAAAAGTGTTAGCAGCTTTGGCATCATGTCCATGGCAATAAAAGTTTCGGAGCACCTCCTGGAGCCAAAAGCAAATTAAATTTTCTTGCAACAAAGGAATTTAATTTGCAGTGATGCAGCATAGCTCCACTTATCACGATCTCTAGCTGCTGTGTCCGCTACCACTACGATCACGGTAATGAAGGGGTTAAGAAAAATCAAGCTCCCTGTTTACCCATTTCTAAGTGACTGGCCTTTTTGCTATTGATTGAGAAGTAAGGAATTTGGAAACCCTTTGACAGTGTAGCAAAGTACAGGTTTTTCAGGGATAGCATATGCCCACCTCAAGGTGATATACAGATTATATCTGCAATGACCAGGTGACACATGTGTTCTAACCAAAGCTCTGGTCAGCAAACAGCCAATCAATGCGCCAGTTGGCCGTACACATGCGTGCAGTACAGCCGCATAGCATAATTTTCATTTCTTGGTCTCTGTGACCTCAATTTTGCAAAGAGGACTTATTAAGTACCATAACTCCCTGTTCAGTGAATAAGCTTCTCCAGGTATTTCATATCTAAGGGACCAGACACCGCTCTCATGATGTACGCTTGGAACAATTGCTCGCTGGGATATATTGGATTTTTCATAAAGTGGTCCGCTGATATTCTACGACTCATAAATTGTCTCTGGAGCCTGGATTGGAGTTTCAAGGCTATTTTGGCAACAATAGTCAATATACCATTTAGTGAGACCAGAACTATAAATTTCATGACATTACACGGGACACTGTAAATCCAATCATCCGTGTAGCAATTTAGAGGCGTATTCTCCCATTCCCGCTTCCTTTGCTTGTTTTAGAAATTGAGTTATGGTTCAAAATTGTGTTTCTGGTCAGTAATGTTTCAGAGTAACGAGAAGCACGTCGTATTAAACAACACTTCTGAAATGTTGCCTGGCAGACGTGTGTACCAAAAGTAAATATTACACAGATTACTGTAAATATTTTTACTTGTTTACTTCAACAGCAGTTACTGCAGTGTTCACTTAAAAGAAATTTTGATGGGAACTATATTTTCCCCTCGCTTTTATATTTCTGAGCTTTTCAGTACTTGGAATTGATTGGTACGCCTTTATATTGATGGAAAAATCACTTCCAAATGACACGAGCACTTAACTGAGGGTAACACTTACATGTATTGTATGAGTGACTTGCGATGTACTGACGGGGCTTACTTACAAGAACTTCTAAAAGCATTTTGTGACATTTGTATTCATTTATTTCTGTTTTGAATTCTTTCATATAATAGTGTGTATATTTCCATAGATTTATTATATTATTATAATAATTACTGAATATTTGCATGTGCTAAACCTTCCTAGAAACCTTCCTTGGGAAAAGGAGGGTGATGTTTTTTTTTGTGTGTGTGTGTATATATATATATATGTGTATATATGTATATATATATATATATATATGTGTGTGTATATATATATATATATATATATGTGTATATATATATATATATGTGTAAATATATATATATGTATATGTGTGTATATATATATATAACAAACCCCCCATGTATTATACAGTGGCAAGAAAAAGTATGTGAACCCTTTGGGATTACGTGGAGTTTTGCATGAATTGGTCATAAAATGTGCTCTGATCTTCATCTAAGTCACAACAATTTGAAAAACACCGTCTGCTTAAAATAATACAACACAAACATTATATGTTTTCATGTATTTATTGAACAGAACATGTAAACATTCACAGTGCAGGGTGGAAAAAGTATGTGAACCTTTGGACTTAATAACTGGTTGACCTTCCTTTGGCAGCAATAACCTCAACCAAACGTTTCCTGTAGTTGCAGATCAGACCTGCACAATGATCTGGAGTAATTTTGGACCACTCCTCTTCACAAAACTGTTTCAGTGTAGCAATATACTTTGGATGTCTGGTGTGAATCGCTCTCTTAAGGTCATGCCACAGCATTTCAATCGGGTTGAGATCAGGACTGACTGGGCCACTCCAGAAGGCGTATTTTGTTTTGTTGAAGCCATTCTTTTGTTGTATTACTTGTATGCTTTGGTCATTGTCCTGTTGCATCACCCATCCTCTGCAGAGCTTCAGTTGGCGGACAGATGGTCTTACGTTTTCCTGCAAAATGTCTTGATAGACTTTGGAATTCATTTTTCCATCAATGACAACAATCCGTCCAGGCCCTGAGGCAGCAAAGCAGCCCCAAACCATGATGCTCCCTCCGCCATGTTTTACAGTGGGGATGAGGTTATGATGTTGGTGTGCTGTGCCTTTTTTTTCTCCACACATAGTGTTGTGTGTTTTTCCAAACAACTCAATTTTGGTTTCATCTGTCCACAGAATATTTTGCCAGTAGTGCTGTGGAACATCCAGGTGCTCTTTTGCAAACTTCAAACGTGCTGCAATATTCTTTTTGGACAGCAATGGCTTCCTCCGTGGTGTCCTCCCATGTACTCCATTCTTGTTTAATGTTTTCCTTATTGTAGATGTGTCAACAAAAATGTCAGCATGTGCCAGAGATTTCTGTAAGTCTTTAGCTGACACTCTAGGATTCTTCTTTACCTCATTAAGCATTCTGCGCTGTGCTCTTGCAGTTATCTTTACAGGACGACCACGCCTAGGGAGAGTAGCAACAGTGCTGAACTTTCTCCATTTGTAGACAGTCTGTCTTACCGTGGACACATGAACATCAAGGCTTTAGGAGATACTTTTGAAACCCTTTCCGGCTTCATGCAAGTCAACAATTCTTGATCGTAGGTCTTCTGAGAGCTCTTTTCTGCGAGGCATGGTTCACATCAGGCAGTGCTTCTTGAAACCAGTAAACCCAAAACTGGTGTGTGGGGCAGGACAGCTTTCAGCAACACATCCAATAATATCACACTGATTGGACTCAAGGTTGGCTCACTTCTGGCTCTTGGAGAAGTCATTAGGCTAGGGGTTCACATACTTTTTCCACCCTGCACTGTGAATGTTTACATGTTATGTTCAATAAACACATGAAAACATATAATGTTTCTGTTGTATTATTTTAAGCACACTATGTTTTTCAAATTGTTGTGATTTAGATGAAGATCAGAGCACATTTTATGACCAATTCATGCAAAACTCCACATAATCCCAAAGGGTTCACATACTTTTTCTTGCCACTGTATATATATATTATAGTGAGATTAAAGGGGTTATTCAAAGAGCTCCGAATTGCACAATATCTTGTGACTAGTCCAAAATTTAGAAAATCTGAAGAGGAAAACTAAAGCTTGTTTATCTATCGCATGAAAACATATAGGGTTTTTCAAAGAGATCCGAATTGTGGCCGAAAGGTAATCACACACTGATATTCAGTGTTTGGTTACCTTTCCTGGCCATTCGGCTATCCAGAGAGCAGGCAGTTCGCCAAATGTTGGTGAATTGTCTGCACATATGGTGCCTGTTCGGTGCCTGTTTGAGGACAGTGAAATCCCCATAGAGAAGCAATGCTTCGTCTATTGAGACACAAACCAGCAGTGAAAGGTTCCCAAAATGCCCTGCTGTTCGGTGGTTTCATTGGTCAGGAATCCCATAGGCTTCAATGTTAAAAATATTCCCATTTTAATTCAATATCTAATAAACCGTTGATTATAATATTCTGCAGTAAAAAGTCTCTTTATTTATAGATTTTTTAGGATCTTTTAAGCATTTTTATTTTTTATTTTCTTTTAAACGCTTATCCTTTTTATTATCATTCATTGGATTTTATATGTAAATTTCAGACATCAGTAGTTTGTTTGCAAACAGCGTTTCACTTTTTAAACATTCGAGCGTACTGGTTTTTTTTTTCTCCATTCGTCTGCGGTGTCGGGTTTTTCAGGCGGCTGCTCTGCGTGTGATCGGCTGCTGCTCGGGTTTCTCTGGCGTCTTCGGTGGAGTTAATCCAGATGTTTTTGCGGGTTTCGGTGTGCATTCACCTGGATTTTGCGGTGAGTGTTTGGCAGCTTTTCCCTGCACTATGACGTCCCTGTGGTGCTTGCTGAATACACCACAGGGTCGCAGAAATGGGATCGCCAAATCGCACCGAATTGAAGAGAAGGAAAAGTCACCAAATGTCCGGTGACTTAATGATTCTCTTTGAATAACACTGTAAAATAATTAAATTGCAAAAGATTTAAAAAATTGCAATTGCACAATAATTCATTGTGGAAAACATTTGCACGTCCAAGCAAATCAGAGATTTTCTCTGACCTCCGAGCTCCTTGCCACACATAGGACTATATTCCTTACCGTCTCCATGTTAACATTGTATTCCAGGGAATGTGCTAACTCAGCACCTCCCTCCAGAACGCAGCGCTAACCTCCCTGATACCCAAAGTAACGCTTCAGTGCAAACGTAGTACTCTGTTGAGGCTTGAACTTCCCGGGCCACAAGCTCTGTGCAAGCTCACTCTCTAGAGATCGCGCAGCGCCACAGAGTTATTGTGGAGGAAGACAAGGAACCATTTGGTCCCAGTCTCACTCTGCTCCCGGCGAGAAATAGCGGCGGATCTGGCCCCCCCTTGTCACCGTGGGATGAGAGGTGAGTATGGGATTTTTAGGGGTGTTTTTAGAGCATGTTAAATGATTTAGCATTTTCAGAGCCCGTAGTTGGGAATTGTGGGTAGGACATGCAAATGAGAAACAAAATGTAAAAAAAATGTTTTGTATCAAATGCCTGCTGTAGCACAGACGCCCCACATGCCGATACAATATCATGCTAGATAGCCTCAAGCAAAGGTTAGAGTATACAACACGCAACAGCTGTTTTGGACTTGTTAGCTGTAATAGCCCTTTGCTACAAAGTCATGCTGATTTTGAGTGAAAATAAACAACTATTAAAATTATATTGTCATATATATATATTATAATATACACTCTAATACACCCACGGCACTCTTCCTTTCTTGGGCCATATTAAAAAGTTGGTACTAACTTAACCAGAGCTGTTGTAATCTTCCCAGAGCCATTATAGTCTATGGAGGTTTTCAGTTTACAACAGCTCTGGTTAAGTTAGCACCAAGTATGTAATATGGCCCCTTAACGCTAGAGTTAGCTCTCATATAGGTGAGCGTTGATGCTAGGTTAAGTGACTTTAACGCATGCCGCCCATATTACATTCGCTCGTTAGTGCATCAGTGATTGCGCTCTGTTCCGCGAGTTTACTGTACTTTGCGCACCCTATACTTGCACCCTATACTTTTAGCATGGGGAGCGCAGAGAGTAATTAGCATTATGATTAATAAGTCCTCACGCTAATTCCCGCACCGCTGCAGCTAATTGAAAAGTTATCCACAGCTAGAAGCTGGTGATAACTGATTTTGCAGAAATGGAATCTCATCCTGCGGTGCGAATGGTGGCTCGATCCGCCGCTTCTGGCTGCCGGGAGAGAGTGAGACTGGGACAAATAGTCCCCAGTCTCCTTCCGCGAATCACTCCAAGGCCCTGCAGGATCTCACGAGATCCTGCAGGTCACATGACCCGACAGCACAAGCCTCGATGGAGTCCTATGGACTCCAGGAGGTGATACTCGCGGCAGCGGGTTAGCGCTGCCATGAGTATCCAGGAGGGTAGCGCTACATTACAGGAGGGTAGCGCTGCATAGTGATATGGTTCTAAAATGTAGACGTTAAAGGGGAAGTCTACAGGTGTAGGTTTTCCCCATTAGCGTCGCTTTTTTAGCGCATTGCAGGGAATAGTGCCCTCAGTTTGTCAAAAAGCACAAAACAGTCACTTATCCTTCATGCTCTGGTGCCCATATCTCCCTTAATTATAATCCAAATTGAAAAAAATAGCAGGCACTCATGGACTTCATTAAACTTTCTGGTTTCACCTTAATTTCAAAGTTACAAGTTCTAGCCTTTGGATTAAAGGTGAAAGCGGAAATATTAATTTCAATTAGGTATTTAGTAGACATGTGCATTAATTTTAGTACTAAAACGATTTAGTCTGTATTTTGGGATAATTTAGTTTTCGTATGACTCAAGAGATACGAAACTGCTTGGTCCAAAAAACTAAAGAAACAAAAGGAAAATACACTACAATTTAGTTTCTTTTAGTTTTTTGTAATATTACATTGAGTGAAGGAGGCCAACAATGAGGATGTTCTATACAGAGAGGGACATTATTTAATTCAGGAGTATGTTTTAGACAGAGATGGGTATTAATTAATGCAGGAGGATGTTATATACATTATACAGAGAGGGGTATTAATTAATGTGGAGGATGTTCTATACATTATACAGAGAGGAACATTTTTTTTAGCCCTTTAAATCCAGTGGCTGTGAGCGCTGAGATCGGCTGCTTGTTACATTAGCTCTCATTACAATGTATCAGGCTCAGCTGTTACAGTAACTGACTGCTGCTCATCACAGCGCTCAGAGTTTCAGTAAAACAAGGAAATAATATTGTTATAAACTCTGATTTATAAAAATATTATTTACTAGTTTTACTGAAACTCTGAGGCTGTGATGAGCAGCAGTCAGTTACTGTAACAGCTTTGCCTGACACATTGTGCTGAGAGTGAGAGATACTGTTACAAGCAGCCGATCTCAGCCCTCTGAGGAGCCACCACTACAATATTAATTGTATCCGCTGGTTTTCGGATGAACGAAATTCGTTTTCATAGTAAAGAACTGAAAACGAATTTCTTTAGCAACTATATAAATTGCGTTTTAGGACTAATTCATTCATCCAAAATGAAATTTTGTGCTGCGCACATGACTAGTATTTAGCATGCACAGCATATGTCATAACATACAGTACAACTTCAATAGAAAAAGTCAAGTAAATCGTGAAATTAAAAGAACAGTGAGTGATGTACAAACATGCAGCATGACAACAGTATGAAAGGAAAACTATCACTTAAAATGAAGGGATTATTGGAAGATATTAACATATGCATAAATATTTTAGATATCATACATATACAGGTAAATAAACACATCTCCATATTCATCTTTGCTTTGTATAGGCTTGTTGAGCTATAAATCCGCTTTGGTTAAACACTCCACTCATCTAAACAGAGACCATGCACTAATCAAAAAGCAGTTTCATGAACATGCTTCGCGGATTTTCAGCTAAGCAATTTGTGCAAAGTTCAGTTACGTAAGTTATGATTCTGACCGAGGGAATATGATAATATCTGGCTCTCAGGGAACAGAACTGAAGAACTAAAACGGAATATGTACTGAAATTTTATGACTGGTCTATAACGTGTGTTTGTTTTCCCTACAAAAAATAATAAATAAAAACACAGTTACAAGTTTTTATAAAGCGCTAACAAGTTCCATAGCGCTGTACAATAGGAGGCAAAATAACAAATATACATACCAGTTAAACACAGAACAGAAGGAGAGAGGACCCTGCGCAGGAGCTTACAATCTAAGAGGAGAGGGGTGACACACTAGGTGAGGGTAAATAGAGAACATGAAGTAGTGGGGCGCATGTGGGCTGGGTGGGAAGATGCGGTAAGAAATTAACAGAGGGGGATTAGGGAGTGAGCCAATAGGCTTCTCTAAAGTAATGTGTTTTTAGAGACTTCTTGAAGGACTGGAGAGACGGGGAGAGTCTGATGTTGTGAGGGAGGGAGTTCCGCAGAAAGGGGGCAGCTCAAGACATGTCCTGAAGGTGGGAGTTGGAGGTGGGGGGTCCGAGGAGACGATAACCTCAGGCATTAATAAAAAAAATTCTTTAACAAAAAAAAAGATTCTTAATAATCAGAATTAAAAATGAGAACCTGGTGAGAAGTACAAGAATAGTCAGAGCAATATGATGTTATCAAAAACTGCATGCGCTCAACTAAAAATGTTTGTCACTTAATAAGGGCGCAGGTGTAGCAAATGACAAAAAGAAAGAAACTCAAGCAGTACATTTGTCATATACCTATAACAAAGGACCACTGGGAGAAAACACAACATGAAAATAAAAAAATGCAAACTAAAACCGGTGTGCAGGTACATCGGAGGCCAGGTCTGTAGGGACACGTGTAGGCAGCTGAAAACTATAGCGCACCTACAGTTATTTAATAGGACTCTGTTTTGGAATATGGATTTTTCATTATATACGACATGCCTGGCGACAATGCGACGTTTTTGAAACCCATGTTTTGAGACACCAATTCTACTGAATCCATCTAAAAGTGTAAAAAGTTATTTTCCTTGGTTGTTTCTCTTAAATAGACGACCCTTTGGCAACACCCAGGAACGCTGAGTCTCGGGGAGCTTAGTCTCAGAATTTCAAAATGAATAAATACGTTTTTTTTTCATGGTCTCATGAAACCATTAATAAAAGTCTATTGAAAAAACTGTACTGCTTTTAATTTTCTAATATTTTTCCTGCACTGGTTGTTGATTTAAAAGTATAATAAATGTGCCGAGAAAAAGTTTGTAGGTAGTTTACAAGTAAGGCTAATTAATGTCAGACGAACACAGTCTGAGCGCACTCTGCGTGCATGCATAACGGACGTACATACTGACGGAAGATACTGTAGACACCACATGGTCCGTTTTATTTGTCGGATGTAGAAAAAAAAGGGAAATATGGAAACAAAATTCATTGGCGCACTCTGCGCGTCCGTCTTAGCAGTTTTACGTCTTTGCCTAAATTGCATCCGCTGCCATCTGCCTTGTGGGTGCGCAGTTCGGTGCGTATGTACTTCGTGTGTGAGTCTCTATTGCTCATGATTTTTTCCCATGACGGACGTTAAACTGTGCGGCAACGGGGGGCGTGGCCGGACGTTGCAGCGCGCGGTCGCATGTGAGGTGAGCTCCTGTGACTGGCGCTAAACTTTTATTACCTGCGGCTAAATTACAGCAACCCCGGGGCTGAAACTTCACCCACAGCTGGGTGATATCTCCTGGCTCTCAGATGGTGCCCCCTAAGGCGCAACGAGCGTTGGAACCGGCAAAATCGGCGAAAAAAGACCGGGTTCGTGAGGCCCAAGATGGCGGATCTCCCTCCTCTGTTTCCTCTTTCACCATGGAAGCGGCTGTCTCAGGCCCACCCTGCATGTCTGACACCTCACCACCTTCAGAAAGCAGACTACATGCCATGCTGCAAGAACTCCGATCTACTATAAAAACGGATCTTAAAGAGGCGCTGCAGGAGCTGCGGCGCGATGTACAAGACCTGGGTGAGAGGACAGACTCGTTGGAGGCTAAGACAGATGACTTATGTTTGGCCCATAACGATTTAGTGGACCGTCATATAGCTTTGCAGACTGCACACGACACCATGGCAACGAAATTGGATGATTTGGAAGACCGGTCGCGGCGTAACAATGTACGGATCCGGGGCATTCCAGAGGCAGTAACCCCTGCTGATCTTCAGCCTTATATAATGGAACTTTTCCAGATCCTGGTACCAACGTACTCGTCACAGGAGTTCCTGATGGATCGGGCACACAGATTGCCACGCGCCAAGAACCTGCCGCCCTCAGCTTCTAGAGATGTTCTAGTCCGGGTGCACTTTTTCCATGTTAAAGAAGCGTTAATGAGAGCAGCACGGAAATCTATGCCTCTGCCTTCTCCGTATGCCGAAGTTTCTTTTTACGCAGACCTGTCAACAGCTACCATGTCTAAAAGAAGGGAGTTTTCATCTTTCACGAAAATTCTACGTGACCACAACATGGCGTACCGATGGGGATTTCCCACAAAGATCTTGTTATGGCGGGAGGGAGTCTTGCACGTTATCCCTGATCCCCTCACTGGCATGCGTTTGTTGACAGAATGGAAAGTCGTGTCTGAGTTTACTCCTCCCCGGGAGGAATCATCTTCGCCGCTGAAAGTTTCTCCGGAGTGGCATCGGGTCCGGCCAAAATGAGGTGCTCTAGCCCTGCGATATCCAGCACTGGGGTGTGCTTCTATTACTTCGCCATGGTGCTTCCCGTCTTCTTGGGCGTCAGAACTCCTTCACGGTTGCTGGACTGACCCCTTTTTGTTCCACCTCAATTGGGCGCTCCTGGGGGCCTGTTCTGTTCTTTTATTCGGCCAGCCCCGAGGCCTTCCAATGGCCTGTAAATTGGCGCGGTCCTTCTCAGGTAGAGTTGGGACTGTTGTTTCCCCCCACTGGAGTTTTTTCTTGACTGTGTTTTTTTTCCCTACTTATACCAATCTGCTGTGTTGATTGACTCCACTCAGCTGCGCTCATGGAGTGCAGTTTTTTTCTTCTGAAGTTTGGTCGGATTTTTTCTTTTCTTTTCTCCTTTCCTTTTATTTTTTATTTTTCCTTTTGTTTCCTTTTGGTTCGACCTATGTATGTAATGTATGTACTGTTTGTTTGGTAAGCACTATGATATACGGTTCCCGGTGCTATTACGAGCAGGAATGTCCCTTCATTTTCCCGAGGAGGTTGTCTTCAATGTCCGTTGTGAGATCTAGAGGGCTGGGTGTAACCACAAATGAGTAAACCTCAATTCCAGATTTATTCCTTAAATGTTAGGGGTTTGAACACTCCGTACAAACGCCATGCTTTGTTTCGTGACCTGCATAAATCTCAACCGGCTATTGTATGTTTGCAAGAGACTCATTTTTGTAAGAGGCGTCCGCCGTTTTTGAAATCGCGTATGTACACTGAGGCCTACCACTCCACTGCTCAGACGAAGTCTAAAGGTGTCTCGATCCTGTTTCATAGAGATTGGACCTTTGTGTGTTCGGCTCAGTATGTTGATCCGTTGGGCCGCCTTGTGATTCTTGTGGGTATGCTGAACGAATTACCAATCACTGTTGCTAACCTATATCTCCCTAATGATAATCCGGTTTCTTATCTGCAGAAAGTTTATGGTAGAGTGAAAAAAATGTCTAGTGGTACGATGTTCTTATGTGGGGATTTTAATTGCACTCCTGACCCCGAAGTTGACACTCAGACGAGCCAACCCCGCCCCCATTCCCGCTCCTCCCCGCCCTGTAGTAAACAACTACGGGAATTCATGCATTCGTTTGACCTATATGATACTTGGAGGATATGTCACCCCAACACACGTGATTACACATATTTTTCTCTTGTCCACTCCTCATATAGTAGAATTGACTTGTGTTTGATACATAGCTCAGCTTTGTCTCGTCTCCTGGAGGCGACCATTGGCATCATTACGTGGTCTGACCATGCTCCGCTTACGCTTACTTTTGAGGCTGCTTTTCCACCGAGGGGTATGGGGAATTGGAGACTCAATGACTCACTCATTGTAGATAGAGAGGACGTGACAACATCACTACAGCTCCTCCAGGAGTATTTTACGACAAACGTAACTGGGGACGTTGCAACGGCGTCGGTTTGGCTGGCCCACAAAGCTGTGATGCGAGGACATTTTATACAGAAAGGAGCGCAACGGAAACGATGTCTTAGTGCTCAGATGACTGCCCTTACACGACGAATCACTGACTGAGAAACCCAGAATAAATCCTCGCCTACCCCTAATATTACCGTTCAATTGATTGAGCAGCGCCGCGAGTTGGAACACCTGATGCTCCAAGTCACTGCACATTCAATTAGACGGCTTAACTATGCTCATTACACCCAAGGGAATAAACCGGGGAAATTGCTGGCGTCTAAATTGAAAGGGAAAAGAATGCAAACCAACATACCGTACCTATTGGATGCTAATAATGTAAAAATGTATGACCCAGCCCTTATTACGGATGAATTTGCATGTTATTATGCCTCCCTGTACAACCTAGGACTAGACCACACTGTACCGTCCCCTACCCAGGAAGACATAGATCTCTTTCTTCAGGCGGCGAACCTCCCCTCCCTCTCTCCCTCTCAGGCTACAGATTTGCTTGCTGCATTTAAAGAGGAGGAGGTACTTAGGGCTATTAATGCACTTCCAAAAAATAAAGCCCCAGGCCCTGACGGTTTTACAAATCTGTATTATCAGGTATTTGCTTCTTCACTAGTTCCGACTCTTACCCTGTTTTTTAATGACATTAAGAACACTGGCATCATCCCTCCGGAGATGTTGCAGGCAACAGTAGTGACCCTGCCTAAACCCGGTAAAGCCCCGACGAACTGTGCCAACTTCCGCCCTATATCCCTGTTGAACGTAGACGCCAAACTGTATGCTAAATTACTAGCTACTAGGTTGGGCCCTCTACTCCCATCCTTGATCGCGACTGAACAAACCAGCTTTGTCCCGGGCCGCCAAACGTGTGACAATACTCGACGTTTTTATGATATCATTGATTTGGCCTATAGGACTAATACCTCCGGACTCCTGCTGGCATTGGACGCCGAAAAGGCGTTCGATCGCCTACACTGGGGGTATATGCGGTTGGTGTTACTAAAGTTTGGTCTACCAGCACAATTTGTACACAGCATTATGGCCCTTTACTCTGCTCCGTCGGCGAAAGTTTTGGCATCGGGGTTTCTATCCTCCTCTTTTCACATAACCAATGGCACCCGACAGGGTTGTCCATTATCCCCGTTAATATTTATTCTGGCCCTATAACCCTTAGCGCTGCAGATTAAGATTTCCCAGGCAATCAAAGGTATGCCGACTCCGAATGGGGAGCACAAACTGGCACTTTTCGCGGACGACATATTGCTTTTTTTGACCACACCGGAGATCTCGCTTCCTTCCCTGTTTCACCTCCTTGACAGCTTTGGCGCGTTATCGTACTATAAAAATAATGTGAGTAAAACACAAGCCCTCCCTATAAATATTGCTGCTTCATCCCTTAGCTCTTTGCGTAGTAAGTACCCTTTTGATTGGCGCTCTACCTCTTTAAAATACTTGGGAATCTCCCTTTCTAAATCGCGAGGCACCATTCTAAAGGAAAACTTCACGCCACTTTTGAACTCCATTGAGACGCAGCTCTCTACATGGAGCACAAATGAATCCTCCTGGCTGGGTCGTATGGCAGCCATAAAGATGTGTATCTTACCCCAAATTTTATACTATTTCAGAAACATCCCCGTTTTCATACCGGCGCATTTACTGCTCCGGCTGCAAAAACTGCTTCATGCGCATATTTGGAAAGGGAAGCCTCCTCGAGTATCGGCCTCTACAGTCACTGCACCGCGACGTAACGGAGGGCTGGGTTTTTTAGATTTACAATCGTACTACAAAGCAGCCTTACTAGCCCAACTGTTGTTGTCAATGCATCTCAAAGAACCACCTCTATGGTTACAGTTGGAGAATGCCATGATTTTCCCATATAAACTTCATGACCTGTTGTGGCTTCCATTCCTTCCTAGGAATAGTACCATGGGTCTGCTACCCGCCTCGATGCTCTCCCTCACGTCCTGGCGCCAGTGGGGCCGTCCATTGGTACGGCCTTATGACTTATTATATCTCGCCCCGCTCAGGGTTCTGTGTCGCTATATCCCAGACTTAAAGTTAGATTCTTGGTTCTTGCGCAGCTTGACGCATGTGTGGCAGCTCTTTACACCCCACTCCCTGAAACCCTTTCCCAACTTGGTACAGGAGTTTGCCATCCCATTGAGTGACTGTTTTACTTACCTACGTGTGAAGCACGCTCTACACCAGAAAGGCCTGACCTCTTTCACACCTACGAACCTTTCAGCTTTTCACAAATTGTGTATGGGGAAGAAATGTCAAATGAAACCGATTTTAAACAGTTTTAGCACCTCAGGCGTTATGCCCACAGGGCTAAAACTTTAAGGGCACCTTCTGCAGCCCAAAAGCAAATTAAATTAATTTGCTTTTGTACTTCAGAGCTACAGATCGAGATAACTCAATATCGGGAGCTGATGGTGTCTTTGAAGTTCTGAGTTATCTCAATCTCGGTAGTGAGGGGGCTATGTCAAGGGGAATATGTCTAGGGTTAAAAACCAGAGCTGATGGGTGTTATATAAATGTGGAAATATTCAGATTTATGCAGTTAAATCCTTCAAAACCAGTATAATAATTAAAGTGCATTTGGACTGTGTGTGCTCTGTAGGTTAGTGTCTTTGTGTGTGGTTTTGTTGGATGGTTATCGGGTTAAGGGGTAATGTAATGTGGTTTTCGATAAAATTATTGATTTCTTTCAGTCCTTTTATGAAAAATTACTTGACAGGGAACAGGTTAAAGAGCAACTGGTCACAAAAGGTAACTGGTACGCAGGCAAATCGTTACTAAAGTGTCTAGATTTCTTAGTGTGTACAAGTATCTGCGTAAGTTTAGGGTTTAAAGCAATTGGTTGATCTCTTCCTGCTGTGTCTGTGTGTAGACTCTATCAGGGTTATTCAGAGAGAGGTGAAAACCAGGATAATGACTGGAGAAGTGAAAACTCTAGGTCAAAATAGGCAAACCAGAAAAATTCTCCAATTTATCTCACTTTCCAAATCGACTATTTGGTCTAGATTGTTCTCTTCTCCTGCCAATTCTCCTGGTTTTCACCTCTCTCTGAATAACCCTGTATGTGTTACTAAAAGATTTTAGACATATGTAGTGTATTTATGTCGCAGAAAAGGGGAATACAGATTCAAAAACATTATATTACATACATTTTTAAGGAAAATTAGAAACGTTTGCATTTCCTTTTGGCTTCTAATCATCACTAAATCAGAAATCAGTGCCGCAGCAGTGAAGCGGGAAACAGAATCAAGTAGAAATCATTTTTTTGCAGGATGGTACCTTTAAAATTTGCAATTAATCTCAATTATTGTTAATGCGTTAAAATCTTCTTTAGTAAAAGGAAACGAGTGCACTACTTGCTATGTCTGGGACTTTACCTTGTGAGTGAGCAATGTTTAGCTCTTTAGTGTGTATTAAATGCTAATTAAGGCCAGGGTCAGACGAGCGTTTTGAGAGTAGAATGAACATCCATGAGAGTGGACCAGGTACGGGCAGTCAGGGGCGGTAGGTGAGGCAGGGCCTCACCTGCCATTCCATTAAGTGGTTATTAAAATAAGTGTCATTAAAATGTGCTGATAAAAAAGTTAGCAAACTCACCTGCTCCACGCACCCCCGCCATTCGTCTCAGATCCTCTTTTTTTTTTCTGTTGAGTTCGCTGGCTGTGTGCGAATCATACAGTAGCTGCAGCCTGCTCTGAGCCTACGCATTTTGCGTAGCTGAACGCTACGCTAATCGTGCAAACGCAAGCTGGCCAAGAGAGATTCAGAAGTCTGCACCACGTGTCTGTTTTTTTTTAAAAAGAATTTTTAGTTAATTATACAGTAAGAAATATTTGGGTATATTCCCTATGTATTTCTTACTGTAAATAACCTATTTGGCCAGTAGATGGCACCATCTACTGCCAAAGTGAGTTACAGACATTGTGAACTAGGAGCTGCACTGTATTGGCTGCTGAATGTCCGATGTTAGGACATTCTTTGAGCATTATGCCCACAGGGCTGTCTTAGGACTTTCGGGGAACCTTTCGGGGAACCTTCTGCAGCCCAAAAGCAAACAAAATTCATTTGCAGCAAACTATTTTTTTTTTTTTTAGGAAGTATTTTACCAGGAAGGATACATTAAGATTTCTCTTGTTTTCAAGTATGTCCGTGGGTTTGGCGAGTATGTACCGTTGGGTGTCTTGCCCAAGGACACTTACTGGAGAGGTGCTCTTGCCAGACTTGAACCTGTACATCCACATTTATAGACCCGTGATGTTACCTCTGCTCCATTTGCTTTTGAGCTGCAGATACTGATATCTCGATACCAGGCACCGGATGTGCCATTGAAGCCCAAGATATCTTGATCTCAGTAGTGAAGGGGTTAATCGTAATAAATATTATTTATTGTACATTTTCCTTAAACTGCTGCCTCTCTATAACATATTATCAGGTGTGATTGTAAATGGTGTTGTTTGAGAAATGGCTTGGTTAATTGGGTGGCAGAAAGCTTGGAGTTCCCACACTTAATTGTTTAGGACTTGACCCATGACAATTACAGTAATTTATAAAGCGCTAAAATACTCTGGGTGGGATGAAACAAAAGTAAAACAAATATGTTTTAGACACATAGAACAGTAAGAAAAGAGGACCCTGCTCAAGAGAGCTTACAATCTAAGAGAGCCATTAGAGCTCCCTGCTAGGTCTAGAAATGAGCCGTGAGAACTCATGGGGACTAATGTCTTTAAGAGTGGGGAAAAAAATCCTCCATTGCTGGATTCCCAGTTATAAACAGGTGACTCTTAGGGAATGCAGCTCTTAGAGATTTTAACTTTTTAAGGCTGATAGATCCCAAAGAGATCCCCCAGCTCAATTCTAGACCTAGTAGGGAGCTGTAGTAAATTTAACCCAATGTTTATTAGCAAGAAAAATAGACAAGGATGTATGCATGCGTAGATAGATATACAGATGTATTCACTAAAGGTGAAAATCAGGAGAACTGGCAGGAGAAGAGAACAATCTAAACCAAATAGCCGATTTGGACAGTTAGATAAATGGGTGAATTTTTCTGGTTTGGCTATTTTGACCTAGAATTTTCACTTCTCCAGTCATTCTCTTGAGTTTCACCTTTTATTAAATAGACCTGATAGTCTTAAGTGATACAGTATCAATTTTGTAATGTGTGTTTTTTCATATTCACAAATCAAGAACCAATTTGATTCTGCTTTCACTTAATTGTTGCTGAAATTACGCTGCTCTTTCGTTATTGTTTACAGGATAATTTCATGTCTGCTTTCTTTTCCAGTTGTGCTTCTCGATACTACAACAGCAATTGGGGAATTAGGATGGAAAACCTATCCAGTAAATGGGGTAAGACTAAATGCATTTGTTGCTTGCTTTATGCTTTGCAACGAGAATTATTTTCTTGTGGCTGTTGATGATATTGTGTGTTTTTTTTATTATTATATGCACATGTTTTTTTTTATAATACATTGTTGTCTTCTGTTTAATACAATGTACTTATGTCACAGTATGGTCTATAACCAGTAGGGATGTGCATGGCTGAAACATTTGTTTTATTTCATTACGTTTTAAAATCATTTTGTTTTCAGAATTTCATAACTAATTTCGTTTCGATTTGAAATTTAGAATCGATTCGAATTTCATATATCAATTCGATAGTTGATATCAATTCGAATTTTCGATCACTAGATAAAACCCCAATTAATCTAATTTTGCTGTTAAAAGAAAAGCCAGGGTTAAATTTTAAGCTGTGTCACAGATTTAGTATTTGAGTCAAATTAAACAGTAAAACAAAATTAATTTGTTTCATAAAGTCCTTTGTTGACTATTACTTGTATTATACGTTAAGATCAATTCGATAGTGGATATGAGTTATTCAAATTTTTCTTTTATGATGATGACAGAGTAAAACGAAATAAATTCATTATATACGTTTCGTTTCAAATTTGTATCGTATCGATTCGTTATTCGGAAGCACTTCCGAATACGAATTATCAAATTTCGTTCCAATTTCCGAATTTTTCCAAAACGAATGCACATCTCTAATAACCAGAGAGTACAGAATGAATGAATTACAGTCTATAGATATAGCAGTTTGCATTCAGTCTTGGGCTAAATGAGAGTAGACAGTTGACTTGACTGTTAAACTTGGCATACCTTAAATCAGTGTTTCCCAAACCTGACCTCAGGACCCTCAACCAGGCCAGAGTTTACAGATCACCTTGGGTAAATACAGACTGAATCCTGCAATCACTGAGCAGCAAATCATATCACCTGTGCTGTGCTTCAGATATCTGCAAACCTGGCCGGTTAGGGGGTCCTGAGGACAGGTTTGGGAAACACTGCCTTAAATGAATGGTTTGAACTTGTTGAGTGTCATTGATATTACATTTCCCTACTTAAAACCTAAGCCTAAATTAATAAGGATACAATGTATACAACCATCCTTTAAACAATATGTTAAAAATGATACTAAAATAAAAACAAGAAGCTAGGAAATTACAATTAACTTTAAAATATTATACATTGCAAACATTGCTTAATTTGTGGGGGATCCTGAGGCAATAGGATCTGGGAGCTCTCTGTTTTTTACTGTGTGTGTTCTAGGACCTTTTTGGGCCAATCCAGTACCTCACATGGTATAAACTCAAACATATTCTTTTTAGATTAATACCTTAACATTTATATTCTGCAAATTATTAATAAGAGGCATTTCAGTACATGGCATGTTGTTTTCAGCACATTGTTCTGTACATGTTCTGGGACCTGAGCCCGACTCGTCAGCCGTCCGCTCCCATATAGATACGGGAAAATTGTGTCGCGCCTGCGGCATACCGGAGTGGCTGCAACAACCAGACGTATCCAGCCCAGTAACATGTATAAAACAAGAAAAAAAGATGTAATCTGCATTTACCCCTGTAACACCATGGGAAACTAAACACAATTAAAGGTTTTTGTTTACTTGAATGGCCAGCCAAGGCACCTCCAGTAAGGCGAGTCCTAGTTAATGAAGCCAAATGTTGTTCCCTGAGCAACCACATACGCTCATGCTGTTTATCAGTCAATAGGCAAACTGGTGGGTTTTCTTTTATACCCTCCCCAGAAAAATTCCACTTTGGGATTAAAAACAAAACCACGATATGGGACAGCTGCAAGGATGACCTGGCTGGAAACACGACAAAATTTACATAGATACGGGAAAATGGTGTCGCGCCCGAGCCCTGCCAGGGCGGCTGCAACAACCAGACATATCCAGCCCAGTAACCTGTAAAAAACATAACAAGAAAAAAGATGTCATCTGCGCTTACCTCTATAACACTATGGGAAACAAAACACAATTAGAGGTTTTTGTTCACTTAAATGGCCATGCCAAAGCACCTCTAGTAAGGCGAGCCCTAGTTAATGCAGCCAAAAATTGCTCCCTGAGCAACCACATACTCTCCTGCTGTTTCTCAGTCAATAGGCAAACTGGTGGGTTTTCTTTTATACCCTTCCCAGAAAAATTCTACTTTGGGATTAAAAACAAAAACACGACAAAATATACATAGATACTTGAAAATGGGGTCGCGCCTGAGCCCTGCTGGGGCGGCTGCAACAACCAGATGCATCCAGCCCAGTAACATGTATAAAACACAACAAAAAAAAAAGATGTCATCTGCATTTACCCCTGTAAAACCATGGGAAACGAAACACAATTAGAGTTTTTTGTTTACTTGAATGGACATTGAAGTGTAAGCCCGCCTGCCACGCCAAGGCACCTCCGGTAAGGCAAGTCCTATATAATGAAGCCAAAAGCCGCTCCCATATGCACCTTCTGATTTACAAATTAAGCACGAATTGTTACATATATTTGTTCCATTTCGAAATTAAAATGTGATATTAGGTGAACTGGATTAAGCTAAAGCAGAAATGCAAACAACACAATTTATTCTATCTGGCTCTATACCAACAATGCAGATATCAATACGTTTGTACATATGACCCTGCTGGGCCAGGTCGGCCATTCACGACCTTCCTTCACTCACTGATTGCTCGGTTTGGTCCCTTGCTGCTGAGTTTTATAGGTATCAACGATCGCTCAGCAGGTAACTCATCGGAATAATCCCACACGCACTGTTAGTCATATTTCACGCTGTTCGGTAAATTATGCCCTGCCAAAATAAATTTGCCAACACTGAGTAATATCCAAATGGGTAAACAAAGACAATATTTGCATGACAGGATTGACTTGTGTATAAAAGAAAATTGGGGAGTACACTCATATAGGGAACAAAAAGACATATCATGGTGCAGCATAATAAAACTCTATTGAGATTCAAGGCCCCATAGGATTATTGCACTCACAAGATATAAATAAAGAATAGGCACATACTCAACCAACTGCTACAATGTTACCTACGATTCAGGATTGACTTGTGTGCGTACGTAAAAACACGTTACATAAAGAAAGCTTGTTTTCAGACTCCTTATTAAAATCAATAAAAAATATATTAAGTACTATAGTGTTATAGTTTAAGGAAAAAAGTCACCTGTGCAAATGAACACCAGAAATATGCAAATGCACATATCGTTATCACCCAGTGTAACCATGGTGATGGTTTATTACAATTACTGAAAAAAACGACACTTCTGTAAGGACATAAGGTTGTGCACATAACAAAATTACAAGAATAGAATAAACTTATAGAGAAAGAACTGCTAAAAAATATCTGCTTAATAAAATCAGCATGTGATCACACATCATTTATATATATATCATACTCAGGACAAGTCCTAAATGTTAACACCTTCACTACCCAGTGCTATTTGTTGAATAAAATATTATTATGATTATTTAAAACACAAGATGATAACTTAAAAATAAAGTGTAAAATGCCAATTTTGAATAAAGACTGCTTTTCCAATACAATTAAAATATCAAAATAGTATAAATGTGCTCATTTATGGTTTTTCATGTTTGTTTATCCTTTACTGAATTATTGCTGGGATGAAAGGTTCTAAACTCTAGATGGTATCCCTTATTTTGTACAATTTCACACATGGTCTGCATTATCAGCATACAGGCAGAAATGGCCTTTATGTCAAATACAATAACTGTGATGCAGATCTCCTGCTTATGGGGATTTGCAGTTATCATTGCAATACAGCTTCCAGATAATATAGAAATAATATTAATATCTGTATGTGGCATAACGCCAATGTTTCAAAATGACAATAAGAACTTGTATCTGTGCTGTACAGGGATTTTCAGTCATTATAACCCCCTGAATCTTATCCCTGTACAGCATCGAGTGACCCCAGCGCTCTCCCTGTATTCTGCCTCTCTCCCTGGCTGTTGTAATGCTACTGTAAAGTTTGTTGAGCTTTTTGTTACATTGAGGATGGGGGCTGCTCCTTGTAGCCTTTTTACAATAAGACAGGATGACAGGAGTGAGATCGCACTAGGAGTTTTTCCGATCCTCCGCAGGGGTCATATATTAACCATGCATTAAAAAGGTGTTCAAAGGAACATTATTTGTTTGTTTTTTTTGTATTTATTTTCTGACGACGCAAATCAGGTTTAAATGTGTTCAGTAATAAATGGGTTAAGTGCAATAAATACGTATTAAAAAAATCAGTTACTAGTAAACTGGAAAATATAAAAATGTTTTGTGTATCCCAAAAAATTATGGTTACACTTTCTAAGCCATACCTTTTTGAGCCGTAAAAGTCTTTTCCTTTTGTTTAAGGAAATCTCCTTCTTTTCTCGTTCAGAACATTTTATGCTCGATGGAGCTAAACGGATAAGAAAAAAAATGTACAAAAATTCCACATGTGCTTTAATAAGTAATTCTAACATCTGGCTACTTAGCCTAATGTGTTTAAACATATGGTATATCTGCAGCCATTTGCAGCTCATATTTATAACGGAACTAAAGTAATAAGCTAAACAAATGTTAATACAAAAGTCTGTTATGAAATTATATAGGGATCCCTGCAAAAGAAGCCGAACATCAGCTTTATCCCAAATATTCACAGCTGACCACAGTCTAACCTGAAATTGTAGACATGTCTTACCGGAATGTCATCAATCATTGAACCTTGCGCTAACGCTGGGCACCGTGTTATTCTTTATTTATAAGATTCAGGTTCGTTTCTTTCTGGAGCTGAAAACAGAGAATCTTGAATGAACTCAGACTTTTTCTACAGTTAAGGGGTCATTCGCTGACATTCCGGTGCTCTCTCGTTCTCCGCGCTTCCCTGCACTTCGGGGAATCAAAGTTTTCCACCCTGAGGAAAATTCAGCATTCACCGCAGGGTCCCCGAAGTGCAGGGAAAACTCGCCGCAAACCCAAGGAAAACCTAACAAAAACCCGCCGGAAAAACCACGCTGGAAAAAGCCAACAAGCTGACAAACGGGGTAGAAAAAAAACCAGTACGCTTGAAAGTTTCATAATGGAAACACAGTTTGCAAAAAACTACTGAACCAAAATGTCTGGAATTAACATATAAGATCCTATGAATGATATGAAATACGAAAAAATCCCGAAAAATGCCTAAAAGATCCTTAAAAAAAATCAATAAATAGACTTTTTTTACTGCAGATTAAGATAATAAACGGTTTATTAGATACCCAGGACATACTTGAAAATGAGAGAAATCTCAATATATCCTTCCTGGTAAAATACTTTCTCAAAAAAAATGTAAAAAATATTTTTAACATTGAAACCTATGGGATTCGCCTGAATAAACCTGACGCATCAAACAACCGAAAAGCAGGGCATTTCTATGTTTCTATGTTTCTATGTTTCTATTTCATTGATGTTTCTCTGCTGTTTGGTGTCTCTGAATAGATTAGCCATTGCTTCTCTATGGGGATTTCACTGCTGTCGAACAGGCATTGTACGTGCAGGCAATTCACCAAAATTTGGCGAACTGCCTGCTCTCTGAATAGCCGAATGGCCCCAAAATGTCACTGTACGCTGAAGTTCAGTGTTCGGTTGCATTTCAGCAACATTTCGGACCTCCCTGATTAACCCTTTTAGTTGTCATTAATAAAAATTTTTTTTGGATTAGAGCCCTTGTCTCTTTCACCTGATCGGTTTAGCGGTGCATATACCAATAAGAGCCATGAAAATCATGTGTGTTTGTGTGCTTCCAGCTCTCTCCATATGCTGCTGTCCAGCCATACATCTCGTGTCTATATGTATTGCAGCATCGTCTGTGGCAGCGCTGCTGTTGTTTGTTATTGGAACCAAAAACAAGGCACTTTTGTCCGTGCTCGACATAGTATTGTTGGTTGTAGTCCACATGACCCTGTCCGTGGTGCTGAAAATCATCCCCATGCTCGAAAGCACATCAATAATATGTATAAGAACTGTTATAAAGGAGTTTTGAAATAATGTTACCTGAAAATTAAAATACATATTAACCCTTTTGCTGCCGAGCCGATTCACCCCTGAGCTGAGCTCGTTTTCACCAGATTTGCTCGTCACATTTAAATGCGATTTGATTTGAAGGCATGTTTTAGGATCCCAGACAAATTATGTATCTTTTTTTTCCCCTTTTCCAACAGATTCAAAATGTATAATAACTGTGTGTATATGTCATCAAAAAAAGGCAAATAAGTGTAAATTTCCATTCAGATTTCAATATTTTGTAGCATGTAAAATTCATTTTCCAGATTTTATCGTCCAAACCTTTGGGGTTTTATATTCTATGGAATAGTCTTAAAAAAAAAACAACACAACAATAAAAAATGGAGAACCAGTTACTAAACTTTAAAGGGCAAAATACACAGGTCTAACCAAAACTAAAACAGAACAAAATGTGTGCAAATGTTTGGTATTTTGGACTTATTGCATTTCTTACATAATGACTATTATATGGGACTTGCTCACGACATGGGAAATGGGAAGGCGAGTTACTGCAGTGAAAACCAGATAATGTCACTGCATTAGACAGAAACCCCCCAAAAAATTATCTTTTGTTCATATTGTTTTTTATAAAACATGGTCATGACTCTGGCCTCTCCAATAATACCTGACTTGACCTCCTCAGTGGTACACACGTGGAGATACTGGGATTCAAAGGATCCCTGTCTTCACTACTAAATCTTTTTTGACAGAGTTAAGGGGGTTTCCCCAATGTCATGACATTGGTGGACCTCTGGCATTCCGTTCCATCGCCCGGACTGTCTGTAGGGTGAACCAAGGGAAAAGAAAGAACCAGAAGATATCATGGGAGTGGTAGAGAGGTGAGTCTTTATGATAACAACAAGCTCAGATTATCTGCTCCACGGAGGAATTGAGACCTTATGAAAGTTTCGTTGTCCACATCAAGGGGATTAAACCTTCCTGTCTATCAAGAAACTATCCAGAAAATTTTGTTTTCTTGAAATAGAAAAGAAAGCACTACTTTACTGAAGTCTTTAAAAAGGTGTCCCAGGTGTTTATTAATGTGTGTGTACTTTATTTACAGATTATTATTTTTTGGACTCGTCACTGTTCTCTGTGACACTGTTGACCACTCTCTTCTGCTCCTCACACTGCGCCAACTTGGCCATGGCAGCACCGCTCTATCCTGGGTCTCTTCCTATCTCTCCCTTCACTCCTTCAGTGTCTCCTTTGCTGGTGCCACTTCATCCCTGGCTCCTCTCTAAGTTGGGGTATCCCCTTCTCTTTGCATTCTATAAAGCCTCTCTTGGCCACCTCATCTCTTCCTATGGATTCCAATATCATCTCTATGCTAATGACATCCAAATCTACCTTTCCTCTCCTGATCGCTCTCTCCTCCTGTGTTGGACCGTGTTACTGCCTGACGGTCTGCTGTCTCCAACTGGATGACTTTCCGTTTCCTAAAGCTAAACCTCTCGGAAACTGAAGTTCTATTCTTCCCTCCCTCTAAAGCTGACATTTCTGCACCCATTTCCCTTCAGGTGAATGGTGCCACCATTACTCTTATCTCAAAAGCTTGTCTCCTTCGTGTCCTCTTCAACTCTGATCTCTCCTTAACTCTTCACATTCAGTCACTAACCAAATCTTGCTTCTTCCACCTAAAAAACATTGTAGGCGTCTGTCCCTGTCTTAATCAGGACTCTGCTAAAATTCTTATCCAAGCTCTTATTATCTCCCGCCTTGACTATTGCAACCTCTTCTCACTGGCATAAGAGATCCCAGATTCTCCCTCTGCAGTCTGTAATGAATACCTGTGCCAGGCTCATCCACCTCACTTCATGCACCTCTCACACCTCTCCCCATTGTCAATCTCTGCACTGGCTCCCTGTTTCCTTTAGAATCTAAAATACTGGTGCTCTCATGTACAAAGCTTTCCATAACCGCGCCCCTGCCTAAATCTCCTCCCTTATTAGTAGGTACATCCCGTCCCGACCACTTCATTCTGCCAACGATCTGATGTTATAATCTCCCTGTACCTACACTAACAACTCCCGCATTCAAGACTTCTCCCGAGAGGCCCCTTTTTTATGGAACTTCCTCCCCTGCAACACTATCCATTCTTCCAGTCCTTCAAGAAGTCTATGAAAACACTTTACTTTAGAGAAGCCTATCGGCTCACTCCATAATTCTCTGTACATTTCTTGCCTCATCTTCCCTTACAGCCCCCATACACATTCTATCTCCTATGCACAGCTTTTTACCCTCACCTAGTTTGTCACCCCTCTCCTTTTAGATTGTAAGCTCTCAAGCAGGGTCCTCCCTCCTATTGTTCTGTTTGTTTAACTTACTTGTAGTTTAGTTCGGTTTCACCCATTGTACAACGCTACGGAACTTGTTGACGCTTTATAAGTACTTGTAACAGTAACTTCATCTATTGTGCAATGCATCTATCATCCTTTTGCTATTTACACTATATATAGCACTAACAGGTGTAATCTAGCACTATTTTCCCTTTGGGAGATACAGTGTTTCTTTTTGCTCTGCATATAATTATAGGTTAATTAATTTTTTTCTATGCATGTGGGAGTTTTGCTGATAGGTGGATTTTAGGTATATAAGTGTGATGTTCCATAAGAGGCAAAAGGTGCAAATTGTCACCTGTTTCTCCTGTTTGTGTTACATCTTTCTTACATTCCAATTTCTGTTTTTTTTTTTTATAATAACCAGTTATGATAAGGTCAATAGATTATGAGTGTTGACTGTGTGATTACAATTGCTAGTATTATTAAAATGAGAGACTGTGTTCGAGAGAGAACTGACAAGAAACTTTTAATTCACATACACATACAGGGTAATTCAAAGAGATTCGAAAAGTCACTGCACGTTCGGTGACATTTCGTTCTCTTCAATTCGGTTCCTTTTGCCGATCCCATTTCGGTGACCCTGCGGTGTATTCAGCAAGCACCACAGGGTCCCCAAATTGCAGGGAAAAGCTGCCGCAAACCCGCCGAAAACTAACCGCAATACCCGGTGAATGCACTCCGAAAACCCGCAAAAACATCTGGATTAACCCGCCGAAAACCACAAAAAAAAACCCGAGCAGGAGCCGATCACCCGCAGCGAAGCTGACGGAAAAAGCCGAGAAAGCTGAGACCGCAGACAGAGTGAAGTGAATAAATTAGCAAAACAGTTTGCTTGAATGTGTGAAAAGTGAAACGCTGTTTGCAAAGAAACTACTGAGCGAAAATGTCTGAAATTTACATATAAGATCCAATGAATGATAATAAAAAGGACTGTTACAGAAAAAATAAGTAAACTTAAAAAAATCCAGAAAAATGCTTAAAATATCCTAAAAAATCTATAAATAAAGAGACTCTTTACTGCAGAATTTTATAATCAACGGTTTATTAGATATTGAATTAAAACGGGAATATTTTTAACATTGAAGCCTATGGGATTCGCCTGAATAAATCTGCCGCATGAAACCACCGAATGGCCGGGCATTTCGGGAACCTTTCACTGCTGGTTTGTGTTCTCTGAATAGCCGAAGCAGTGCTTTTTTATGGGGATTTCACTGCCCTCGAACAGGCACCGAACAGGCACCGTATGTGCAGGCAATTCGCTAGGATTTGGCGAATTGCCTGCTCTCTGGATAGCCGAATGACCAGGAAAGGTAACCGAACGCTGATTTTCAGCGTTCGGTTACCATTCTCAAGCAATTCGGATCTCTTTGAATTACCCTGTAAGTTTTCTTAATGAAATGAAGGACTAACAGGGAGTTATTTATGACACAAGAAGGCTGACTGATCAAAGCCATCAATTTAATTCAGCATAACTTTCAACTCTGCCTAGATGACTGGACAGCTTAATGAAATTATGTGCGGCAGAGCCGAGACATCTCTCTCTCGCACATTACTAAAGGAATTCAAACTCGCATGATGACCCTATATTGAAGTCAAGCTAGTTTTTATATTTCCGACTGCTGCCAAGCGATTCCTTCTTCTGGCAAGGTCATATGTGATTATGTAACAATTACGCTTAGGCTTTTGTCTGCTTCTAGGGTGATCATCAGAAGTTGTGTTTAATCACTGGTTCTTATGTTCATAAAATACACAATCGTTAGGCTCCCTGTAGGGCAGCTGATTTCAATGGCAACCCGTAATGCACAATGCGCATCATGTCGACAGGAGCCCTTGGATGCTTTATATAATCAAAACATAAAAATGTAAGATTCCTTTACACAATGTAAAAGTAATTATTTCTTTCAAGACTAAAATTGTGCATGCTTAGCCTGGAAGGATGGCAGTATTATAATGTAATGCTCTTTACTTCATCACAACGTGTAGCCTTAAGGCTGGTGTCAGACGAGCGTTTTGAAGAGCTGAAGGAACATCCGTGTGAGTGGACGTTCCTTCCACTCTGACGCCCATCTGGCCGCATCGCTGAGCACAGCTAGTGCGCTCAGCGCTGCAAGGCTCGATCCTCCTATGGAGGATCGCGCTTTGCAGCCCCCAGTGGCGTAGCGTGGGGGGGCCAGGGGGGCCGTGGCCCCGGGCGCTTTTTACTTAGGGGCGCAAAATTTCAAAAGAAATTTGCGCCCCTAATAATGTCCAGGTACCGCAGGCTTGAAGTCCAGCCGTTTTTTTCCCGATTATTTATTTATTTTTTCCTTTATGTCTGGGCGAGCGCCTGCACTCAGACTCCAGCGCCGCGGCAGAGAGACAGAGAGAGGGAGGGGGTGTGGCTTTGCTCCCTCCGTGTGCTGCTCCAAAGTTCTAACGGATTGGAGGAGACTAAGAGGAGGAATGAGCTGCCTGCAAATTCCTGGTCATGAGGTCACACAAGCTGTGATTGCAGGCAGCTCACATATATGGCTCCTCCCCCACTTCCATCCTCTTCCTGGTGTGACTGCACGGCCTCTGTGCACAGACAGTGTGAAGGAGGAGACTGTCAGAGGCTGCAGACACAGTACGAGCCCCATCATGACAGCCAAGACAGTGAGTAAAATGGGGGGGGACATGAACTGCCTTAGAGAAATCAGGCTTGTTTTTTTTTTATTCATTGGATGATTGGGGGACAGGAGACACAGGGACTGGCTATTTGCTCCAGACAGTGGAGATGAAGGAGCTGGCACTGGGCTCAGGGTCTGGCAGTGGGCTCAGAGTCTGGCACTGGGCTCAGTTTCTGGCTCTGGGCTCAGTTTCTGGCTCTGGGCTCAGTTTCTGGCTCTGGGCTCAGGTTCTGGCACTGGGCTCAGGGTCTGGCAGTGGGCCCAGGTTCTGGCAGTGGGGGTCCCAATCAAAAATTGAGGTACCAGGCATTGGACTGAACACAGACAGCACTGTGCAGCCAGAGAAAAAGCTGCTTCCTTACCCAGCGTTTCCTCACACTCTCCTGTCACCCTGTCCCCACGCGGGGCTCACAGTATGCTCGGGGCTCACAGTATGCACAGGGGCTTATTACTAGTAATAATTAGAAATATATATATTTTGTTTTGAAATTTTGTATAATTATATTAATATATTAAGATATAATTAATTTATTTTAATAATCTGTAATTTAATACGTTTTAATATAATTTTAAATTTATTTATTTTAATATTCAAATATAATGTACTATATTTATAGACTATTAATATATAATTTTAATATATAAATATTCCCGATATCCCGCCACACGGAGACTGGTATCCTGAATGATATCGGGAATATTTCTATGTGAGCAGCCAGTTCCCAGCACTGGAACAATAGATACAGCAGAGATGGAGTGTGGAGATCTGGATTCTATAATTTTAATATATATAATTTATTATAATAAATAATTTAATCAGTTTCAATTTGTTGTGTAACTACTTGAATATTTAAATTTTAAATATATTTTATATTAATTTATTATTATTTTATTAGTTTTATTCCCAACCAGCTCTGTGATACGCTCATACACACAACATATTGCTATGAGTTTTATTTCTATGCAGCTTGTGATACACTCATACACACAGCATATTGCTATGAGTTTTATTTCTACGCAGCTCTGTGATACGCTCATACACACAGCATATTGCTATGAGTTTTATTTCTACAAAGCTCTGTGATACGCTCATACACACAGCATATTGCTGAGTTTTATTTCTACGCAGCTCTGTGATACGCTCACACACAGCATATTGCTGTGAGTTTTATTTCTACACAGCTTGTGATACGCTCATACACACAGCATATTGCTATGAGTTTTATTTCTACACAGCTCTGTGATATGCTCATACACACAGCATATTGCTATGAGTTATTTCTACGCAGCTTGTGATACGCTCACACACAGCATATTGCTATGAGTTTTATTTCTACCTTCTACGCAGCTCTGTGATACGCTCATACACACAGCATATTGCTATGAGTTTTATTTCTATGCAGCTTTGTGATACGCTCATATACACTGCATATTACTGTGCATCTTATTGCTGTGGAACTCTGTGATGTGCTCATATGCACCGCACATTACTGTGACTTTTATTGCTGTGATGTTTAAGCAGACTGCCCAGGGCAAAGCCTGGGGGCATGCACAAATACATAGAAATATGAGAATAACCCTGCAGTCAGTGCACACCACCTCACATACATACACTTTACTGGTGGGTGGAAGGGAATCAGGGCATGCCAACGTGTCCACAGGTTTGGGGGGCCCAAATCTTGCCTTGCCCCGGGCGCTGACAACCCACGCTATGCCACTGGCAGCCCCATCAACGTGTGTCCTAGCTCTTTGACAGGGAGGCTTGCTGCACAGACGCAGCACGGACACTGTCGCTCATGCAATATGTGCACGGGCAACAGCGTGTGGCCGGCCCCGTTGCAGCGTCTGACCCCAACCTAAACAGGTACTTGTTTCGCATGGGCACCATATTTCTATGTGACTGCAAAGAGGGAGACTCTTCATTGGTTGTTTGTAGGTTTCCAGATCCAAAGCATTTTGAGTTTCCTTGATCGCAAAGCTCTTCTGTTGTTTAAAGCGCCTTATGGTATTCTTGAAAGTAGAGTGGCTGGCTTCCAGTGTTCCACAGTAGTTTGACATGTTGTTGTTATTTTTGTTTTGCTATTTTTTTATTTACTCATCCCTTCCTGGATAATATTGACATTCCGTTGTCAGACATAAGATATACTTTCTGGAAGGCAACACATTGCAGAAGTACATGCCAAAGTCATTTCTTTGAACAGGACCGTTTCTCTTGTGATACATTTTTGCAGTGTTCCATTTTCTTTATATGGATCCTCAGAAATCATGTTACACCTCAGCCTGACGTGGAGCCATAGGTTTTTAGGTTTTTAAGTTAGCTAGTGATTAACTTTACATGTACTCTATCAGCAGCAGAAAAATAACAACAAATGTGTACATAAAAAGTCTCCACTACGCAAATTGCAAGAGAGAATATAAGTCATTGCAAGAAATATTTGCACTTTAAAGCAAATCAGACTTTCCTTTTTCCCTGAGTCTGTTTGCCACACTTTCCGTATGTAGTAGCGAATTCTACAGTTTTTAACTTTCTTGCACCAAAAGTTTGCCTGTCTTACCCTGAAGTATCTGCTACATACAGAAAGTGTCGGAAAACCAGGTCTGTAATTTCATTGGACATGTAATCACTTTGATTCTCTCTCTTCTATATATTGTCCCTCTCTCTCTCTCTCTCTCTTTCTCTCTCCTCTATCCTATTTAGTCTCTTTCTTCTATATAGTCTCTGTTCTATGTATTCCCTCTATGTTCTGTGTACTCTCTCTCTTCTATATAGTCTCTATATAGTCTGTCATATACAGTATATATGAATGATTTATTGAGATGTATAAAACAGACTTCCTATAAAAGAGACAGAGGCTGCATAAGATTTTACAGTAAGGAATCACGTTGCTAAGAAAATTATCGCACCGGGAAACTTTTTGCGTCATATGACATGAATCTTTCCTGTGGCTAACCAAAACCATATAGTACACAGGAGTAGGGATGGGCTGCCGGTTCAAATCGGTTCGATTCGAACATCGGCCGTTCGAAAATTCGCAAATTTCAAACTTTTTGGGACGTTCGCTGAAAGTTCGAGAAATAGTTTTTTCAAAAAAATGCTTAAAAGATCCTAAGAAAAAATCTAAGAATAATGAGACTTTTTACTGCAGAATATAATAATAAATGGTTTATTAGATATTGAATTAAAACAGGAATATTTTTAACATTGAAGCCTTTGGAATTCATAAACATTTCCCACTCATTGTTTGTCAAACATTTTCCACTCCTTGTTGGTCAAACATTTCCCACTCCTTGTTGCTCAAACATTTCCCTCTCCTTGTTGCTCAAACATTTCCCACTCATTGTTGGTCAAATATTTTCCTTGGCTTCAAATCGCGTTTAAACATGAGCAAAAGCGGTAAAAATTAGCTCAGCTCACAGCGGTGAAATGGCTCAGCACTCTGCAGTGAAAGGGTGAAAGCCTTTTTTTTGTTTTTTCTCCATTGTTTCCAGTCCCCCAGGGCAGTACCCGGACCCCATACACCTTTTATGGCCAATATCTTGCATATATGCCCTCTTGGAGGGTAGGGATGCGCGTTCGGTTTGTTTCTGTTCAGAGTTCGATTCGAACACCACCCGTTCGGCTGTTCGTCGAACTCCAAACATTTCTGCATGTTCGCCGCATGTTCGCCCACAATGCACCACAATGGACCACAATGCACTTTTCCACTGGCCTGAAGCTTGTAATTGGCTACAGCCTTGCACCTGACCACAGGTCAGGTGCAAGACAGGTGCAAGACTATGCCAATCACGGCTCAGAGTCCTGATTGGGCAGATTTTTCCCAATCATGGGCTCACAGAGCTAAGTCCCGCAGCACACTACTCTTCCACAATACCACAGAGGGGTTACTTATGGTGTGAAGGCACTTGCTGCCACCAAAGGCACCATATTTGGGTGCACTGCCACTGACGCCTATACCAGATTCATATCATTTTAATATTGGACTGCAGGGTCCACGACTGTACTCTTCCACAATACCACAGAGGTTTTACGGTGTGAAGGCACTTGCTGCCACCAAAGACAAAATATTTTGGTGCACTGACGCCTGTACCAGATTCATATCATTTTAATATTTGACCGCAGGGTCCAACCCTGCACTTCCACAATACCACAGAGGTTTTACGGTGTGACGGCACTGTTGCTGACACTAAAGGCCCAATTTTTAAAGCACCTATTGTTAATTTCATCCAAAGCCTGCATAAGTTTCACCATAATTTAGCCCAAAAAATCACTAAACTTGTTCAGCGTGTCCTAAAACGTCTCCTCTTTCATACAGGCTGCCGCCCCAAGCAGTTGTTTATGAATAGATTGAAAGAAAACCATTTACCGTCATTTGAAATGTAATTTTTTTTAAAAAAAAAAAATTCTATATATCCTACAAATCCACCACTTCACGGGCAGGTTATGGGGACCTCCTAGGTACGATATTTAAAGGAATTTTTTGTTTTTATTCTTAACCTTTATTTCATGGAAAACTCACTGTTCCTTTAAAAACTTTTTTAAAAAACTTTTTGTCCTTGTTTCCTGTGCCCCAGGGTACTACCCGGACCCCCATACACCTTTTATGGCAAATATCTAGCATATATGCTCTCTTGGAGGGCACTATAAAAATCGAACGTTTGGGTCCCATTGACTTACATTGAGTTCGGATCGTGTTCGCGTTCGAACTCGAACTTTTGAAATTGTTCGAGTTCGAACTCGAACTGAACACGGGGGCGTTTGGCTCATCCCTATCGGAGGGGACCTTCATTTTCGAACGTTCGAGCCCCATTGACTTGCATTGTGTTCGAATTGTGTTTGAGTTTGCGGTCGAACTTTTTCGGATGTTCGAGTTTGAATGCGAACCGAACACGGGGGTGTCCGGTCCATCACTACACAGAGGCAGTAACCTTATTCTATATATCAAAGCTGATCCTGAATTTACCGATGTATAAGCCACTGGACAGCCAGCAGACACAGAACCAAAAGTATGCAATTTATTCATAAAATGTAAATGTTATATCACTACAAAATCTTCTCAATCAGGGGAGATCTGTGAAAGAGAGTGTTTTGATATAAATGTTTATTCTTTTGACTGAATATTTAAAATAGATAATTACATTTACCTTTAGATTTCGGTTTTCATGCCAATGTTAATGTAATTTCAGTGACAATTTTAATTCATTCTCATTTATTACTCCCTTTATTGCTTTGACTTAAAGGCCACTGATCCAAAGATGTTCCCATAAAGCACTTCAGTTATTTGATACATTGAAAAGATCATTTATCAAAGTCTGTGTGTTCAAGCATCCAGATCCATCTTGTCCTTTTATGTGCATATTTATGTACATCACCATGATTTTGCAGAGGTTAGTGTGGCAGCTGCATGTGATGAATGTGGTTACTTCTTGGAAAATTCTGCTGATCTAATACGGTGGTGACAAAGACCATCGTCAACTGTTCCAACCTTTTCATTTCTTCATTCCTTTCTGATGAATAAATGCTAAAAATCATCGCAAGAGATATCCGTTAAAATATGTTTAGGGGAGTAACGTAGGCCCCAGTACTTCTCGGTTTAAAATGACAACTATCATGGGTTTCTGAAAGTCTGAGTCCTGGTTGGCAGGCAGGAGAACCAAATAGTCAGCATCTTTTCAATCGCCAAGGACAAAAAAGTTGAAGTCGAAATGGGAAGTATAGGGAACATATCATTATCGACTTGTAGGGTCAATGGAAGATTTCTCTCGTAGCCAGAGCGCGCTTGTCTTGAAGGAGGTCTTCAAAAAACCAACAGATGGGGTCTCAGCAGACGTTTATTAAGCCAGTGAAATGTTCTTACCATTTTCTACCTTCCCTATGCTGCCTGTCATCCTTATACATTTGGGTTCAGACATTGGAGGTTCAAGCAATAATGGTCGTCTTAAAGGGTGACTGCATAGCCTTCATTACTATTGTACATTACTTTCATTATAGTGAGGGTGAGGGAGAGTCTTTAATTTCTTCAATTTTCCGTTTTGGTCATAAAATAATTACCTTGTGTAATTCGTTTCTATCTCCCCTCTGCCCTATGCATTCTATTGGCATCATACATTCAGTATCAGACACTGGAGGTTCGAGAATATAATGATCAAAGAAAAAATGTGTTGTATGTGCTCAACCCTGTATATGCCTACTAAAAAAAATGAGAGTTTTGGTTTTCTTGCAATGGCCATTCTAAGCATAAAACCACCTGCCATGTCAAGGCAAATAAAGTGGCTGAGTAAAAAAAAAAGTGCAAAAAGAGGCAATGTGAATTTACAGTTACTACTATTTCTTTACATAATTATTAATTACTATTAATTACAACTACTACCATTTCTTTCATACATAATTATTACTATTAATTACAATCACTACTATTTCTTTCATACATAATTATTTAATTACTATTAATTACAATTACTATTTTTTTCATACATAATTATTAATTTCTATTAATTATAATTGCTATTTCTTTACATAATTATTAATTACTTTTAATTAAAAATACTATTTCTTTCATACCTGATTATTAATTACTATTAATTACAATTACTACTATTTCTTTACATAATTATTAATTAAAACTACTAATATTTCTTTCATACATAATTATTACTATTAATTACAATCACTATTTATTTCATACATAATTATTAATTACTATTAATTACAACGATTTCTTTCATACATAATTATTAATTTCTATTAATTACAATTGCTACTATTTCTTTACATAATTATTAATTACTTTTAATTACAAATACTATTTCTTTCACACATAATTATTACTATTAATTACAATCACTACTATTTATTTCATACATAATTATTAATTACTTTTAATTACAATTACTTCTATTTCTTCCATACATAATTATTAATTACTAGAAATCACTAAATAAATTGCTAAACACTAGTAATTACTATTAGGGTTTTGCAACTTCAGCTCCTTCCTCCCAAGTTGTGGACAGACATTTTCCCCCATAATACGATGTCTAACAATAGCAAAGTAGATCTAGAATTATGTTTTGTGTATTCCTTTGTTTGTTTATCCCCAGCTATTGTTTTCTCAAGAAATGCTTCAGAATTTCTAAGATGCATTTTAAGGACTTTTTAATTTGCTCCTAAGCAAACTGAACTGAATTATGAATCATAAGTTAAGTTTTTTTTTCCAAGCTGTCATGCACAAGGTAATTAACTCCCAAAATTTACATTTATAATCTAGTACAGGAATTGATATAGGTTTAGAAAGTCCTTATTAGCATTCTTTAATTTATTTTTTTTCTCAGCCGAAATTTTAACTTCTTTTTTTTTAATTTTATTTTTGGAGCTCAAATTGATTAGCGCTAATTGAAAAACTTATTGCAAATTGCTATGCTAATCAGGGTAAATCTAGTTCGTACAGGTACGCCCAGCTGTAAGCCTGATGAGACATAGAAATAATTTTTTTTACTTTGTATTCAAAATGGCAAATATTGAAAAATGTTGAAAATGACATTTCACTAGCTTTCAATAATACGTTTAAGTATATTATTTTGCACAAGATAAATGAACAAAGCCTGACCCCAGATTTAGTAAGATATAGTGGAATTTAATAGAGTAATACTTTTCTGGGGTACTGAATTTACTTGATCTGTAATAAAATGTTATAATATTCATTTGTGCAGCAATCTGCGCTTACTATTACAATTAATTACTATTATTTTTTTCAATTTTTTTTTAAAAATACAGTATATACTCTTAAGACAGTGGACAGCGAATTTTCTCAGCTTTACTGCAAACAGACACGTCCTTTGACGATGGTGAATTCTTACTGTCGTATGTGATAACGCCTAGTTATTTATGCAGTTTGTTATACAAACCGTTCCCTTGAGAGGTCATTATGTGGGATTTTGTATGTACCTTGATATAAATAGTAATGAGATCTCTTCTTAAAAGAGCACTCACTATTCCGATTATATAGGGTGCACTAAATATTTCATCACTGCTCACATAAAAAATGAACAAAACAAAACATGTAATGCAATGAATCATCTGTTCTTCTAAATGCATTTTATAAATGTTGTATGAGCAAAAAAATCCAAATTCAGTGATTGGATTAGAACGAGGGGGTGGGATAGGTCAACAAAATATAAGAGGTCATTCACTATATGAATTTCACAGTTCGGTGCCAATTCTTATATTCACCAGTTACTGTGGAATTGACAGCAAAATATGATGCAGCTGGCCGTAGCACTGAAATTACCCCATAGAAAATCGTGTCTTCTGTTCACAGAACGCCAAATTGCACCAAAATTCCTGCGAAACACAGATTTTTCAGTGCTTCAATTCGACAGGTTTAAACAGGTGAATCCCATAAGTTTCAATGTTAAAAAGTTATTTTTTTTAAAGACTGTTTATTCTTTCCATTTTTTGCAAAAACCCTTTTGATTTTTTTTAATATACTTTTTGTATAATTTGTATTTTTTAGATGACAATTTTGGTTTTCTTATTTTTTCAAGAGACCTTTTTATTCTCTTTTTAAAGGACTTTTCCCACATTCCCACTACATTTTATTGATTTATACTGATGTCAGGAGAATATGAATCTTCCCTTTTTTCTTCTTTTTGCAGTTTGACGGAATTTGCAGATGGTAATTAGCCGGGAATCTGCGCAATTTGTTGTTGTTTGCCGACGTCCGATAACTGCTTTGCCGACTCCAATTTCAGCAAAGTACTGTCACCATTCACTAAAAAGTGAATTCACCGTATTTTTTCCTCTGAAATGGAGTTGCCAAAATACAGCAAATTGCAGCGAAACACAAAGCACTGAAATTGCACGTAATTTGGGTGCCTTGTGAATAGAGCCTATATTATTTAAAGTTCACTGAATGCTTTAAAATACAACATTTACACAACTCAGTACAGATTTTAATACTTGAGAAAGCCCCACATTTAGGAGTGTAACATGTTGATGAGCGGCATTATTATTGCCAGCATCATAGGTTGAGGTACCAAAGCAGTGTACCCCCGCAGTGGGCTGTACTCCAAATCAGGCGTAAATTTGACCAGAGCTGTTGTAAGCTTCGTAACTTCAGAATATGGGTAATGGATCAAGTTGAGCAAGAAAATGTGGCAATGGAGTTGTTCCACTATTTTAGTAGATGGAATAGAGTTCCCATTATTCCCACAAACTATAAAGGCCTTATTTAGGTGTTCAAGTGTATGGTTCCTTGGTGAGTCATTATAAAGACTTTTTCCATATACATTTACTAGACATTTTCCATAAAACGCTGCCTATTTATTTAGAAAGTATTTTGCCAGGAAGGATACATTGAGATTTCTCTCATATTTCAAGTATGTCCAGGGTGGCGAGTATGTACCGTTAGGTGACTTGCCAATGGACACTTACTGGAGAGGTGCTCTTGCCGGGATTCGACCCTGTGTCTCCACAGTTATAGAGCAGTGATGTTACTTCTACTCCAACCAGCCGGTATTAACACGTTTAATATCAAAATTAGACTGTTTGTGGTGGTTTAAGTGAAGTATGACTTTGTTAGTTGGATTGGTGGGCTGAGATGTCTTGGAGAGTTTCCATACTTATTGTTTCAGGACTTCCTCTCTGTTATGGGCTAGATTGGCGAGTCATGTGTAAACTTAACCAGAGCTCTGACTCTGGGAGATGCCAAATCAGTAAGGCAATGGTTATTCAGTACAGACGCCAGCTGCGACCTGGCTACTGTTACCTAGATATTGGCATTTCGGACCAATTACTGGTTATTACACTTAGCTTGTATATTGCCAAACAGTGAAACCAGTGTGATGAGAGTACAGTTAAACTCTCCCATGATGGCTTCTATCAATCAACTTTATTTAGATCCATCCTGTAGTGTCCACTTGTGTCCTCATAAACCCAAAAAGTCAGTTTATGAATTATTTTCTTTATAAATTTCACAAATTCTTGACATTATGGGGTTATGTATTACCCAAATAATTATTGATGGCATTATTTTAAACTACTAATTCCTCTTTATTCTCATCACATTTGTCCTCAATCTATATTACATTGTTGATTGTCTGGCTTTGATTTCTTGTTGCATGCTAAGTATTATTTCCTTCCATTAATCACAGATCAGACAATAAAGTAAAGGATTTACTACAACCCATCCTCAAGAATGATGACCTTTGGTTGTTATTTATATGATCACAACCTTTTTATACTTAATTTGTTATTAGAATGTTTGATAAATGGGAATAACAGTGACCCTGAACAACTTCTATAATCTCTTTTCCTTCCTGGGTGCACCATGTAAGGTGTTGTTACAGAGGTAGCAGTGACAATAAAGCATCTGCTTGTGTCCTCTCCTTAGCCAGAAGAAGGAGAAACCTCGAAGATGTGTCTCTATCCCTCCGCCTGATTCTGTAAGACACTAATAGTCACTTAATGCAGTCCCAGGAAGCCTTGATTCAGATATCTCCCAAGAATGTAGTTGAAAGAAATCTCTTAAAGGTACAGGCACAGAATGTTTAAACTGCAATTGACAGGACATATTTCAGACAGTCCATACATTTTGACTTCCTCCACTGTCACAGGTTTCCTACAGTACCAGAAGGGCTCTATTCCCTAGCTACCTGCAGGCTTCCCCTTAGCACCCCCATTTTAGCTTCAGATTCCAGGGCAGATGCTACCTTACCCCAGAAAGCATCGCTACCTTCAATGATAATCAATGGTGGGTTGCACTGCCGGACTGCGAGCCCTGCGCGATCTTGCTCTCGAGATCTCTCAACGCCGCAAAGTGACTATTTGTCCCCAGTCTCACTCTGCTCTTGTGGCCTGGAGAAGTGGCGGATCAGGCCACCGTTCTCGATGCAGGATGAGAGTTGATTATCGTATTTATTGGGGGGGGGGTCAGGGGGTGCGAAATGATTTCACAAAAACAGAATCAGTTAGCACTGGCTTTATAAGTGTAACTAAATTTTTGGTTTGTGCATCGGTATGGTAATTAGTGCTAGCACGTTGTAATACCTTACTTATCCTAACGCTAATTACTGATTGTGCTCCCCATGTAAATTATAGGATGAGCAAAGTGCAGTAAACTCGCGCAAGCTAGGGCAATCGCTGATGCGCTAATGGATTTTTCACAGGTTTTGCGTTAGGAAGGTAATATTCGTAAAAGATACTTATCCTAGCGTTAAGGCAAACTCACCTGATCGCTACAGTTAGCGTTCACTAGGGATTAGATTTCTAAATTGGGCATGTGGAAACAAGCTCAACAAAATATATAAGGTTTTTTATTTTATGTTTTGTTACTTCAATATTTAACGAATATCCTAAGGGGAATAACTATAACTGTCACCTTTCAATGACATTTTATTCCTTTTTGTCTTGTTTTTTCATTGGTGGGGCTGTCCCTTTTGATGAACCTACCTATAGACATGACAAACATTACCAAGTCATAAACCCACAACTCCTTTATCTATTGAATTTTAGAAAAGGACTTTTATTTTTTAGTGTTTGATTCAAAATATTTTAGCATTATTTATATGAAAAACGATCTAGTTTGTGTCGATTGGGCATGGCACTGAGAAAGAGCCTTCTACCTGTTTGCTGATCATGTTCATGTTTATAAATAACTGGTGGCGACACTAGTGCACTTTTTTTGCAACACATCGCTGTTTCCATCTTCTCTATTGTGTTGAATGCTTTTAACCTGTTCTTTGTTTTGTGACTCTTCCTCCTGTTTGCCAAAACACTAAATGATCTTCAAGAGGTAATTCCTGCTAAACGTACAAAGATCATTTAGATGAAAATATTAAAGAGCTGTTTACATTGTTGTTTCAAGTCCATTTATAGTAGGAAAATGTTACTAGAGGAATGATATAATAGGGGCGATATTGCGGCTCGAATTTTCTTTGGCACAGGAGCCTTTTCGCAGTGTTTCATTTTGTTGAATGAAAGGAGGACATAAAGGATATGATACCAGGAAGAAGCTAAAGAATATGATGTGTTTCTCCTGCTATTTAAAGGCACAGTCATTATTTTCTTTTGATGCTAATGTTTCATAAACAGAAATGAGAGGACAACAGTATTGGCATCACTAGGGATGTGCGTGACTTTTTTTTCGTTTCGGGTCTTTTTTCTCGTTTCGGGTCATTTCGGACAGCTTTTGTTTAGTTTCGGTTCATATCAATTCGATGATTCGAATCAATTCAGCGATTCGGATCAGTTAGTTTTTATTTTTTTGTTTTTTATTGGTTATTTGAGAATGGGAAGTCGATTACTACCAATAGAATGAAAGTTTCTTTACTTATTTATTTTTTTAGGATTGTTTGGACGAAATTTTAGGTTTCCTAACTTTTTTTAAAGATACAAGGCTTTTTAACCCATAGGTTTCAATGCAGCATATGAATCCACACACTGAGGGGCAGCACCTCTCTGCAGTATAATTAATGCAGCATATGAATCCACACACTGCTGGGAAGCGCCTCTCTGCGGTATAATTAATGCAGCATATGAATCCACACACTGCTGGGAAGCGCCTCTCTGCAGTATAATTAATGCAGCATATGAATCCACACACTGCTGGGAAGCGCCTCTCTGCAGTATAATTAATGCACCATATGAATCCACACACTGCTGGGAAGCGCCTCTCTGCGGTATAATTAATGCATCATATGAATCTGCACACTGAGGGGCAGCATCTCTCTGCAGTATAATTAATGCATCATATGAATCTGCACACTGAGGGGCAGCACCTCTCTGCAGTATAATTAATGCAGCATATGAATCCACACACTGCGGGGAACTTCCCAGCAGTATGTGGATTCATATGCTGCATTAATTATAACTCATAAAAAACTAAAAACTAACTGATCCGAAAATTGAATCGATCTGAATCGATCTGCAGAGGTGCTGCCCCGCAGTGTGCGGATTCATATGTTGCATTATTTATACTGCAGAAAGGCGCTTCCCAGCAGTGTGTGGATTCATATGCTGCATTTAAACCTATGGGATAAAAAAGCCTTGTTTCTTTAAAAGTTAGAAAACCTAAAATGTCACCCAAAAAATGTCTACAAAATTCTAAAAAAAAAAAATAAGTAAAAGAAACTTTCATTCTATTGGTAGTAATCCACTTCCCATTCTTCAATAACCAATAAAAAAAACAAATAACTTATAAAAAACTAAAAATGAACTGATCTGAATCACCTGAATCGCTGAATCGATCTGCACAGAAATTTCGGATCAATTCAATTTTTCGGATGGCCGATCTTTCGTTTTCGGAAATGCTCCCGAAATACGAAAATGGTGATTTTTTTTGTCCGAATTTGAATTCGGAACAAAACTAATTGCACATCTTTAGGCATCACAACCATTTTACCAACGTTCTTCCCTCTTGGAGATTGATAATGTCAACTGAGGTGACAATAAATATATGTACATCTGGACATTCCATTTAGACATGTACAAATAATAGGTATATTTTAGCGCAGTGAATATAGCATCACGCAATCCGGTTGTCTTTGTGTCACTTTCTAATTATGCTTTATGTTGGGTATATGATCAGCAGTTCCTGTTATCATTCTGATTGCAATAAGACATTTTTTAAACGCACTTGATTTTTAATGTAAGCATAACTTTGGAGTTCACAGTCTGATTAAATGTGCAAGGCCTCCAGCTGCTGCCTTATTTCTGATTGTCGGGAGGTAGATTGAGTGTCTTGCATTAATATTTATGGGATATCTACCAGTACACATCATTTCTCTATACTAGGTCTGTGAGCTTGTGTAAGGCTAATTCCAAGCTGCAGATTTAACACAGCTTCTTTCCTGTCCTATAATTCTCTACAAAATCTCTTTCTTTCTACACTTCTATTTGGTAGACTATACTGGCAACTCCCTTACGTGGCCTAAAGTATAGTAAATATATTATTCTATCCATGCCTACAGAAGAAAACTTGTGCTTGTGTTCGTTTGGTTCTATAATCTGAAAATATTTCAGGTTTTCCAGCTAGGATCTGTAAGGATATAGAGTCACCCAGCACGCAGACAAAACCCAGAAAGGCAAGAAAGAACCCTAAACTGAGAAGCTGGTCCTTAGAATGGCCAGGTACTAATCTAAAATACATAGAAGTACAGATCAGGAACAGGAGAGATATCGTAGTAATAGCAAGCCAGAGGTCGGTACATGAGATAAACATAAGCCAAGGGATAATACAGAAAACACAGTCAATATACAAGCCAGAAGTCAAACCAGAAAACCAATATGAAAAAATGGGCTTAAGCCCGGTGTGAGCGCACTTATCTTGTAGACTTGAATACTTCAATAATATTCTTGATCAAATTGACCTAATTGGAAAAGACAAAAACTCCATGGTGCAAATATTGTTTGAATTCATATTGTATCAATTGAATTCAAAAATATTTGCACCATGGAGTTTTTGTCTTTTCCAATTTGGTCAATTTGATCAAGAATATTAGAATATTATTGAAGTATTCAAGTCTACAAGATAAGTGCGCTCACACCGGGGCTTAGGCCCATTTTTTTCTGATTGTTTATTGTATAGGGTGTACATTGGTGTTTTTCTGAGCAGCCCATCATTATACAACAGTGAATTTTAGCGCCAAGTGTCCTCTCTGCATCATTTTCATACTGTCAGAAAACCAATATGCATAAGCTATAGACACGCGCTGAGGGCTAGAAATAACCACGTCAGGGCCCAGAGCACAGTCAGTGACTGATATTTAAAGGCCTAGATCCCTGACCAGGTGCGGCATTCAAAGTGGACTGATTCAGAGACTGGCGCCCTCTCTGTTGGGAAGGCCGCACTGCAGGAGCACCAGCAGGCATGACAGGATCAGCAAAAATGATGCATGTCGTATTTTACCTAAGCTTTCTTTATGCAAATCAGCAGTTACGTTCTTTCCAACGCGTTTTTCCAAAGCCTACGCATTTCTTTAAAGATCATAGATTAAAAGGTGTATAGTGGAAATCACGGATACGTGTCAATGGGCTATATTTGTAACAGGGGCCTCTCCATGCATTGAAAGCAAGTGACGTTCATTGCATCTTTTTCTTTATGTTTTTAAATAGATGTCAGTTCACAAGGTTTTAGCTTTGTGTGTAGTCTAAATAGGATATAAAAGCACCCTGGTGTTCAATCTAGTAGCACTCGCGTGTAAGAATACCATTGATTTCATTTTGTTGCGTACAAAGCCTCAAAGCTATACCTAAAACCACCAATGAAACGTAGCGTTATCAACACGTTTTCAATCTGGGCTACAGATGAGGCTTTGTTTTTAATGTCGGTAGCAGCTGCCAAAATATCCATATTTTTTTGACTGCTGTATTTCCAGACAATTGCAGAATATCTCGCTGAATACGTTTTCAGCGCTTCCAGAATGGAGAAGCTTGAAGTGGGGCTGATTATAATTTGAATTCTACCTTGTCAACCAATCATATTCATTTGATTAAAAATTTCAAACCACAAGTGGATGCACAAAAAACCTATAGTTTGTGCTGCCAGATTTACTCCAGATGTGTTGAGATGTGTGAAGATATTCATAGTAGTCACCCCTAAATTAAATTCTAATGCTTTTCGTGCAGTCCTTGCTACATGTAGGCCTTAAAAAAACGTGGGGAATGTATCAGCTCGAATAATTTGATGTTTTCTTTTCTTTTTTATTAATTATCAAAGGTTATTCAAAGAGAATCGAAAAGTCACCGCACATTCGGTTTCTCTTCAATTCGGTGCGATTTGGCGATCCCATTTCGGCGACCCTGCGGTGTATTCAGCAAGCACCACAGGGCCGTCGTACTACAGGGAAAAGCCACCGCAAACCCGACGAACACTCACCGCAAAACCAGGCGAAGGCTCACCGAAACCCACAAAAACACCTGGATTAACCCCGCCGAACACGCCGGAGAAACCCGAGCAGGAGCCGATCACAGCGCAGAGCAACCGCTGGAAAAAGCCGACACCGCAGACGAATGGAGTGAAAAGAAAAAAAAAACAGTACGCTTGAATGTTGAGAAAAGTGAAATGCTGTTTGCAAAGAAACTACTGAGCGAAAATGTCTGTAATTTACATATAAAATCCAATGAATGATAATAAAAAGGGCTGTTACAGATAAAAGAAAAAACGTTTAAAAAACGGAAAAAATAATCCCGAAAAATGGCTAAGAGATCCTAAAAATAAAGAAACGTATTACTGCAGAATATTATAATAAACGGTTTATTAGATATTTAATTAAAACGGGAATATTTTTAACATTGAAGGATTCGCCTGAATAAACCTGTCGAATTAAACCACCGAACAGCAGGGAAACTTGGTAACTTTTCACTGCTGGTTTTTGTTCTCTGAATAGACGAAGCATTGCTTCTCTATGGGGATTTCACTGCCCTCGAACAGGCACCGAACAGGCACCGTATGTGCAGGCAATTTGCCAACATTTGGCGAACTGCTTGCTCTCTGAATAGCCGAATGGCCAGGAAAGGTAACCGTATGCTGAATTTCACTGTTCGGTTACCTTTCACCAGCAATTCTGAGCTCTTTGAATAACCCTGTATGAATTTGTGATATATAGTTATTCAAAGAGAACTGGAATTTTGCTGCTCTTTCGTTCCCGCACTTCGGGGAGCCAAATTCCCCAACCCTGTGGCAGATTCAGCATTCACCGCAAGGTCCCCAAAGTGCAGGGAAAGGCCACCGACCACATCCGAAAAACCACCTCGCAACCACCGATTCAAATGCAAAAATTTCCGAGCGATCTGACAAACTGCCGAAAAAAAGCAGAACGCGCCTGACGATCCGCCGCAAAACTGCTGACCGCATCCGGAAAAAGTCCAAGGTCCGCCGCAAAACCGCCAAACGCATCCAAAAAATGCCGATGATCTGCCGAACAGAGCGCCGACCAGGCGCTGGATAAAGCCGACAAGCCGACGAATGGAGCAAAAGAAACCTCAAAAAAACAAACCACCACAACTTTTAAAAGATGTTTGCAAAAAAACTACTGCATGAAAACATAAAGTCCTATGAATATTAATAAAATAAAAAAAAAACTGCTACAGAAAAAAATACAGTATTTAAAAAAAAAAATCAGAAGCCTCTTCCCACAAAATACTGGCATACACTGATGATATCCTGTTACTTCTGACTTCTCCTACCATGTCGATAGCGACCCTCCATGATGAACTGACTAGGTTTTCCACTCTCTCAGGACATAAGGTAAATTTAGACAAGTCTCAGGCCTTAGCCTTCCACATTCCGCCCGCGGAGGTCACCGTACTATCTGCTTCGTATGGTTTCCAGGTGGCGAGATCGAGCATTCAGTACCTTGGCATCGCCTTGACGCCATCCTATGAGTCTCTGTACACAGCAAATTATGTACCATTGTATTGCAAAATTTGGGTGAAGCTGGGTTCCTGGACAGGTGAATATGTATCCTGGCTTGGTAGGGCGCATAGTTTTAAAATTAATATATTGCCCTGGCTATTATACCTATTCCAGGCTCTCCCAGTTCCGCTCGAAGTGAATGATCTAGATGTCTTCCAATCTACCCTTGATATGTTTATTTGGCAGGGAAAATAGCATAGAGTGACTCAAAAGGTGCTTGTCCTTCCTAAATTGGGAGGTGGGCTGGGACTACTAAACTTGAGAACTTCTTATACAGTGGCCCAACTGGCTCAGATTGTGGTGCTACACACCCCTCGGGGCGTCAGAGGCTGGGTCGACTTTGAGAACGGCATTGCTAACCTGGATTGCCTATGCTCCCAGATATGGATACCACAGAGCCAACTGGGTTTCTGCAACGCCGGTCTCACGCCACTCCTTACTCTTGTGGGTCAAAGTTGCCAAACGCTATGACCTGATGGGACGGCCATCCCCGCTTATGCCAGTATTGTGTAATGGAACTTTCCCTGCAGGTACTTTGCCTGCGGCCTTCTGCTTTGTTTCCAGTTGTCAAGTGGAACATATTCACCAATGGTGCAATGGCATCTTGCGTCCATTCGCCTCCCTTTTGGAACATTCCACCCTGTCATCTAGGGAAATTTTTCATTATATGCAGTGTCGTCATTTTTTTGCTTTCTCCTGAGATTCGCACAGCGGCTCCTGGACCTCTCACATTCTTCGAGGGTTTGTGTTGGAAGGCTCTTATCCCAGTGGTCTGATATCCCTCCTGGTATTCGTCTTCCTGAGACCTCTAGTTCTGACCTGATCCCTTATATCAGTGCAAGGGAGAGGGAGCTGGGTTCCGTTGATGGAGAGGACTGGTCAGACATTTGGGAAGCAACACACAAGTTGTCTACTTTTGTGTTACTGCATATACCAGAAACAAGTGATAAAAATGCTTCTACAGTGGTACATTACTCCAGTTTTGCTGCACATGGCGGACCTCTCTTATCCGGACACCTGATGGAGTAACTGTGGATTGAGAAGAACACACTCCCACATGTGGTTGCACTGCCCAGTGATTACTCCACTGTGGAAGAGGGCTCCTCCTCCAGGGTTCATGCCGGGGTGCCTGTGTGCATGCCCATTGCTACATGCTTTGTGTCTTTTAAGTAAAGAATTTAAAAAAAAATCTGAATTTTTTTTGCTGAAACAAATCCTGAAAAATGCCTAAAAAAATTATATAAAGAGACTTTTTGCTGAAGATTAAAAAGAATAAATGGTCTAATTAATATTCAATAAAAATGGGAATATTTTTACATTGAAATCTATGTGATTCGCCTGATTAAACCTGCCAAACGAAACCATTGAAAATCATGGTATTTCACTGACCTTTCGGTGCTGTTCAGTGTCTGTTAATAGATTAACCATTCTCTTTGGGGAGCTAATTACCATCGAACAGCGCCATATTTTGCTGGCAATTCGCCAATATTTGGTGAACTGATAGGTTTTTGAATATCTGCATGGCTCCGAAATTGCACAGTGCAGGGAAATTCACTGTTTGGTGCAATTTCAGAGCCAAATCATCTCTCTTTGAATAACCCTGATAATATAATGGTATTATGCCATAACTCCTTCATTAATAATTGTTTTCCATAAACCTACTGTGAGGAGCCAGTGAATTAATGGAAAACAACTTTACTTTGCCGACAGTGTAAAAAAATCATCATAATAATATAAAATATGAACAACAAAAAGATCATGACTAAAAAACAAAAAAACTAAATTTATTGCAAGTAGCACATTTTATAGCTGTATATGTGGATAATTTTGCAATACTTGCGAATCATTAACAGTTGGAGATGTTTCGAGTTGGTCATTACTCCACTGGCATTTGCTACATACCAACTTCTAAAACCTGTTACCAAGTGAATTTTCAATGTATTTATTTTTAAGATTCCACAGATTTCCTCACCACAGTTTGAATTAACCCAGCAATAAATAGTTTGGTGTCCTTCGTTGGTCTCATATATTCCCTCAAGACTGGGTAAATTTGATCTAGTCATCTCGCGGAGCCCTACGGATGCCAGGAGTGAGTATCAGTGGTACGTCCAGAATCCAGTTGCTAATCTTCAAGCTATATACCCTCTGCAACTAGAATAGGGTCCCTAGAGACCACCCAAGGGCATCAAGAGTGAAAACAGAAGACGGTGTCAGAAACAAGCCAGGGTGAGTTTTTGTTGGCTGTCCCAGGGTAAAAAAAACACGTGGGAGACCTTGCGAATGGAGGATTTGTAATGTATTGCGAAAGTTACCTCTCAGAAGAAACCGAAAGCTGTGGTAATTAGGGCGGACCACCATTACGCCGAGACAATCTTTGACTAATGCCATGCTTTACATGAGTTGCTGCTGCAAGCAATAGCCATCGCTCATATAAACTGGTTTGTAATTGTAATTTAAGCTCAGAATCACGCTCAGCGATGACAAAGGAAGACGTTATATTGCCTTACAAGAGCCATAGGTTATTTAAATAGTCCCAAGATGTGACTGCACAAGGTGACGGGACATTCATCGACATTAAGGAAATGTATCAGCCACTTTATGACACCTACACGTCATTATTTCCCGGGTATTTCTCAGCTTCTAAATTTATCTGTCGGTCTGTATTTTTTGAAGAAATAATATTTATTATTTAGAAATTAAAGGGGTACTCTTTGGTTAAAATAGGATGGGGGAAGCGGGGGCAAGGTATTTAAACATTAACCCCTCTCGTCCCCTCTGCCCTCCCCTTCCTGTTTTAACCCTTTCATCTTTTTACCTGTACTTTTTATTTTTCGTGCCGGACTCCCTCGGTGCAGGCTGGATTTGACTATCCATCTGTTCCTGATAAAATGCAGGGGTCACGTGATGCACAGGAGACTGGGCGCTTGAGCGAACATTAGCTCTTAATGCGAGGACATTGAGAGTCAATGATGGGAGCAGAGTCCCAAAATCTAGGAAGAGGAGTACTCACTCATCTCAGCTTCTCTGTTGGACTAACGGTGGGGCCACAGGAGCACAATAACAAAAACAAAAATAGTCCTTAGTCTCCCTCCACAAATTACTCCACGGCCCGGCAGCACAGCCCTCCATGGAGTCCTATCCAGGAGTATCCAGCAGGTTAGCACTGCATTACAGGGTGCTGAGTCAGCCCCTGCTCCGTAACATGGTGCAATAACGGGCATGCGGAGGGGAAACCTGGAGGCGCAGGTTTATGGAAGTCCAAGAAGGCGTTGCGTTTTGCATTCTGTATCCTACACCTGTAAGAGACATTAACTGAGCGCCTGTCTGATGTCCTGCACTACCGCCTGTATAAAGCATCTCATCTGTAGACATGTCTCTGTGCGAATCCTAGCATTTTAATGCTGACCCAAAATCCACATCCTTTCTAACATGCATGAAAAAGTGCAGTCATACTTACAGGTCTATTTAAAGAAAGGTGAAACTCAGGAGAATGACTGTAGAAATGAAAATTCTAGGTCAAAATAGCCAAGCCAAAACAATTCTTCCATTTATCTCACTTTCCAAATCGACTATTTGGTCTAGATTGTTCTCTTCTCCTGCCAATTCTCCTGTTTTTCACCTTTCTCTCAATAACCCTGTTAATGTATTGTTCCTTATATGATCTATTAAAATTCTATGACTGATGTCACGATGCACATCACAATGGACAGATTTTGTGCACTCATGTGGCCCCAGACTCATCCCCCACCCATACTAGGGGACTGAATTATCACTCCGAGACCGCACACACAAAGGGAAAGAAGGGTGGGAGCAATCAGATCCCTTGACCACTCATTACTTTAACCACAGTGCCTAGAGTGTCTCTTTAAAGGGCCACTACTACCAAGCAATTAAATGTCCTTATGTTTATTTTATGTTATTATTATTATTTATTAAGCGGCAACACATTCCACAGCGCTGTACAAGGTGCAATGGGTAAAGACAGGACAATTCTACAATACATACAGGAGGCCGGTCAGCGGGGCGGACTGACTCATCGGGCACTGCCCGAGGGCCCGTGGGTCAGTGGGGGCCCGGTTTTGGTTGGCACCGTGGATCAAAGAGTGTTGAATCATTTGTCAGATTATTTCCAAGGTTTACAGAGGATTTCGTTTATAAATACCCTATCTATACGGATTTTTCTTGTCTCTTTTTTTTTGTCAATTTATTGTGATTGGTGTTTGATTGAGAGCAGCGGAGGAGCAATGCTGCACAATAATTGTTATATGTTACTATGTGCTACCTGTTTTTAAGGATAAACAATGATGTTGATAAGCTACGTTTACAGAAGAAAAATGGAATGTTTGCTATACATGTATCACTGCCTGTAATTTTCTTCCTTTACAATGAATACATCCTGTGCTTCAGGGATCACAACGATGATGCGGTGTCAGTCATCTATAGAAAGTCAAAATAACGAACGCTCTTAAAGCACAAATAAGCAATCGATGTTTTTAACATATTATGAGTCAGCAAAGAAAATCATCATTTACGAAAACACCGCTTTGAATGGTCCTCATTTCTAGCTGTGCTTCCTGGGTAATGCTTTTTTTTCTTTTCCTAAGAGGAGAAGTGCTTTTGACTTAATAAGCAATTCATTTTGAGTGAGCTCTCCATATGCAAGTGGAAAAGTTTAATAGGCGTGCGGTCCTCCCTAGGAAATAGCCTCTGTAAGCAAGAAAAAATAGTAAGTGGCTGATAAGCATTTAGATAATACCGAAAGCGCTCTTTTTTTTCTCCGAAGCTATATAAGCCTAGATATATACCGGTTATTTACTGGCATTTGCATCTGTTTTCACTGTAACATTGTGGTGTAATTGGTCATGCGTTGTATAGATCAGCGGACTTTATTAAGTTTATTGCCGATCGAGGGCTATTTTATTAAATGGGAATCGCTAGATACCGCTGTTTGGAAGCCGTGCAGCTGTTAAAATCTGTAAAGCATATTGGCTGTAATTTGAGCGTTAATGATCCTCAAGTAAGTGTCAATCAAATGGGTTCTGGAAGGATGTGAGCAAAGCTAAAAGAATGTTCGCTTGATAGCTCCGTTGGTTGATGCGCTACTTTTAGATTCCCGTCAGAGCTCATATATGACAGTTTGCTTCCTGGTAGTGGCAGTAAGCCTGGAGGTCAGCTACCTTGACTCTCCACATGTTCTGGAACTACCTCTCCCATTATGCTCAGCCACTTGTTAGATTGGCTGAGCTTCATGGGAAGTGCAGTTCCAAATATCCGGGTGGCCAAGATTGCTGATTCTTGCTATTTGTAGGTATGCAGGATTGGACATCAACCTCTCGTGACAAAACGTACTGACAGGTACAGAAGAGATTGCTTCCATTATCGCAGTAATTATGGGAGTTATTCAGAGATAATGCATTCTCGTTCCCCCACCCTGCTGTGAATTCAGCATTCACCGCAGGGTCCCCGGAGTGCAGGGAAAACATGCTGGAACCGCCTCAAAAAACACCCCGAACATGTCGGAAAGTCGCTGATCACAGTGCAGGCCAGCCAACGGAAAAAGCCGACAAGTTGACGAACGGGGTAAAAGAAAAAAAACAATACGATTGAAAGTGTCAAGATTGAAACGCTGTTTTCATAAAAAAACTACTGAATGAAAATGTCTGGAATTTACATGTAAGATCCAATGAATGATAATAAAAAGGTCTTTTACAGAAAAAAAGAAAAAACACTTTTTTTTAAAAAAAAACAGAAAACATGTTTGCCAACAAAATCCAGAAAAATGCCTAGAAAAGATACTAAAAAAAATCAATAAATAAAGAGACTTTTTACTGCAGAATAAAATAATCAATGGTTTATTAGAAATTTAATAAAAATGGGAATATTTCTAACATTGAAGCCTATGGGATGAAACCTGCCGAATGAAACTACCGAACAGCAGGGTATGTCGGCAACTTTTCAATGCTGTTCGATGTTCTCTGAATAGATTAATCATTGCTTCTTTATGGGGGATTTCACTGCCATCGAACAGACACTGTACTTGCTGGCAGTTTGCCCAAAAGTTGGCGAACTGCCTGCTCTCTGAATAGCCGAATGGCCACGAAATGTGACCGTTTGGGGAAATTCCCTGTTCGGTGACATTTCGAGACCAGATCGTCTCTCTCTGAATAACCCCTATAGTATCCAATTAAAAAGATGGTTGATTTACAAGAAACAAGCACAAAGCAGGACCAGCATAGTCCAAAAGAAAAGAAGGAAAGTGCACTCAGTCTTCCTACATTGGCTGATTTATTGGAGAACTGTCAATGTTTCAACCCTACACAGGCCTTCTTCAAGCCTGGAGAAAGTTCCATTTAGGGCCGATATGTTGTCAATGAAATCTGCCTATGTTGCAAGCCGAGTGCATCTTCCTTCTTTGCTTGCAATTTACAAAATAAAGAGAAAAAAAGGCATCCAGGCTAAAGTTATCTTTTTAGGTGGTGCAGACATACAGGTCTATTCAATTAAGGTGAAAGTCATGAGTATGACTGGATAAGTGAAAAATCCAGGTCAAAATAGCCAAACCAGAAAGATTCTCCCATTTATCTCATTTTCCAAATCTCCTATTTGGTCTAAATTGTTCTCTTCTCCTGCCAATTCTCCTGAGTTTCACCTGTTAGTGAATAGACCTGATTGTAATGTAATACATTTGCTTTATTTTCCACAACCCTAAATACTGCCGTTAAATGCAGAATTAAGAAAAGGAAAATCAACATCTCAGAGGTTTCGATACATTGTATCCCATAGACACGGGGTTACAACGTTTATTCAAATGAATGCGAATTATTGAAGAGAAACCTTTTTAAAATATTTACCTTAAAATAAGCCTTTTTTTCAGTTTTGCATGTTCCTAATTGAAATGAGTAGATGTTATGCTGAGGGACAGTGCATGGAATAAAGAGGATAGATTATTATCTCCCAGCACTTGTTATGATGACAGTGGTACAAGTGTTATATCCAAGGCAGGATTTTCTGCACCTTTTTACTACTTTATCTGTCTGAAAACCCCAGCTATGATTTGTTATAGTAAGGACAAAGCACTACTGATAAGAAAACACAAAGATACTGATAAATAAATAAGCAAAGAATAATGTAGTGTCATCTGATGTGTCCTTAGAGTTTCATGGATTGTTGGTGGACTACTCTACTATAATAACCGATGCACCAGTGTAGTGTATGACCTACAAAAACGATAAGATGCACGGCTATCGCTTTAACACCCAAGCATTATGTTTGGGTTTTTTAATTGAGTTATTTATTTATTTATAAAGTATTTTACCAGGAAGGATACATTGATATTTCATTCCAATTCTCCAGAATTTTACCTTTTAGTGAATAGACCTGATAGTAATGTAATGCATTGTATACATTTGCTACATTTTCCACAACCCTAATTACTGCTTACTGGCGATAAATGTAGAGTTAAGAAAAGGAAAATAAATATCTTGCCCCTTATAGTGTTATATTTCAAACATGGTCTTACAGTGGCAAGAAAAAGTATGTGAACCCTTTGGGATTACGTGGAGTTTTGCATGAATTGGTCATAAAATGTGCTCTGATCTTCATCTAAGTCACAACAATTTGAAAAACACAGTCTGCTTAAAATAATACAACACAAACATTATATGTTTTCATGTTTTTATTGAACATAACATGTAAACATTCACAGTGCAGGGTGGAAAAAGTATGTGAACCTCTGGACTTAATAACTGGTTGACCATCCTTTGGCAGCAATAACCTCAACCAAACGTTTCCTGTAGTTGCAGATCAGACCTGCACAACGATCTGGAGTAATTTTGGACCACTCCTCTTCACAAAACTGTTTCAGTGTAGCAATATTCTTGGGATGTCTGGTGTGAATCGCTCTCTTAAGGTCATGCCACAGCATTTCAATCGGGTTGAGGTCAGGACTCTGACTGGGTCACTCCAGAAGGCGTATTTTGTTTTGTTGAAGCCATTCTTTTATTGAATTACTTGTATGCTTTGGGTCATTGTCCTGTTGCATCACCCATCCTCTGTGTAGCTTCAGTTGGCGGACAGATGGTCTTACGTTTTCCTGCAAAATATTTTGATAAACTCTGGAATTCATTTTTCCATCAATGACAACAATCTGTCCAGGCCCTGAGGCAGCAAAGCAGCCCCAAACCATGATGCTCCCTCCGCCATGTTTTACAGTGGGGATGAAGTTTTTATGTTGGTGTGCTGTGCCTTTTTTTCTCCACACATAGTGTTGTGTGTTTTTTCCAAGCAACTAAATTTTGGTTTCATCTGTCCACAGAATATTTTGCCAGTAGTGCTGTGGAACATCTAGGTGCTCTTTTGCAAACTTCAAACGTGCTGCAATATTCTTTTTGGACAGCAATGGCTTCCTCTGTGGTGTCCTCCCATGTACTCCATTCTTGTTTAATGTTTTCCTTTTTGTAGATGTGTCAACAAAAATGTTAGCATGTGCCAGAGATTTCTGTAAGTCTTTAGCTGACACTCTAGGATTCTTCTTTACCTCATAAAGCATTCTGCGCTGTGATCTTGCAGTCAACTTTACAGGACGACCACGCCTAGGGAGAGTAGCAACAGTGCTGAACTTTCTCCATTTGTAGACAGTCTGTCTTACCGTGGACACATGAACATCAAGGCTTTTGGAGAGCTCTTTTCTGCGAGGCATGGTTCACATCAGGCAGAGCTTCTTGAAACCAGTAAACCCAAAATTGGTGTGTGTTTTTAAAGGGCAGGACAGCTTTTAGCAACACATCCAATAATCTCACACTGATTGGACTCAAGGTTGGCTCACTCCTGGCTCCAATTAGCTCTTGGAGTAGTCATTAGGCTAGGGGTTCACATACTTTTCCACCCTGCACTGTGAAGGTTTACATGTTATGTTCAATAAACACATGAAAACATATAATGTTTGTGTTGTATTATTTTAAGCAGACTGTGTTTTTCAAATTGTTGTGACTTAGATGAAGATCAGAGCACATTTTATGACCAATTCATGCAAAACTCCACGTAATCCCAAAGGGTTCACATGCTTTTTCTTGCCACTGTAAATACTAGCATAAAACCAAAAAGATATATAGATCTTAGACACATAGACATAGATCTGGCCAAATGCATCTGTTCTAAAGATTGGCAAATTAAAATACTCCAATAACAGTAGTTTTGAGGACCCCAGTTACCATTATATTAAGGTAGAGCAAAAAAAAAAATACTTCGAGCTGTCAGTAAGGAGTGGATTGAACCACTGCTCAATGCAGTTTGAAGGACACTGATAGGTAGCGGATTCTGGAGCACGTTCCGGTTAAGCCCAATACAGACGACTAAAAAGCTCTTCACCTATGTACGGTACCTGTCCTTAAAGTGGCTGGACTTGGCAATGGTGAAAACTAATTGACCTGTAAAGCAGGGATAAAAAAAGGAAGGGAAACACCAGTCTTTAGATAGCTACCAATCAACAACTGGAAAGGAAAGGGTGAATAACAAACAGAAAATAAAGGCTCGGAACCAAGCGACAAGCTTGGAGAGGAAAAACAAATAAACTAGGGTAAGTATAAGCCAAAATGAATAACAATCCGGGTCAAAGGATATAGAGGAACGCTAATATGTAATATAAAGCCGGGTCGATACACAGGTAGACAGTCAGTATGAACAAATATAGCGTTTAAGGGTCAGAACAAGCTGAAACCACGAAAGGGCAATGAAAAAAGGGTTCAGGAGTTTTAAATATTACGCCCTTGCATCTGATAGGTTGGCGTAATCACATGGTGCCGGGAAGTGCTGTCACATGCGTGATGACATTATTAACGCAACAGGCCACCAGCGACATAAAAGACGCAGACAGGACGAGAGGCCTACCAGGGAGAGAGCACCTGCTCTGGAGCAGTAGAAGAGGAGCGCCGGGCCAGCCAGCGTCTGAGAGAGGCATGACAACTGAGAACTAAAAGATCTTCAGGGTCCTTCCAGTAGGACTGCAGGACTGAGTCCTTGGAGGCGTATGGAATCCAGGAGGGGATACCAGCATTGGTCCATGTGGCTGATGCCTTTATCAGTGGCTGCTTTCAGCAGGCATTATATGTCAGTCGATTGAACCTGAATCTGGTTGGTGACCTGCTTGTGCTAGTGGGTTACTGGAGTAATCATATGTCTTCTATATAACAGATTTTTCAGCTCTTATATAATCTTCCTTCAAGTAACAACAAATCCCGCCCTCCCTTTTTAGCTGTTGTTAACCCCTTCACTACCAAAGTATTTTCCAGGAAACCACTGCCAGGAACTAGTGGTTTTTTGGAAAATCATTTTTAATTAATTATACAGTAAAAAGTAATTGGGAATACCCCTTCCTGTAATAACCTATTTGGTAGTCAGATATTGCCGTCTTCTGGCCAAATGAAGTTACTGCAGTTCTGGTCTTCATGCAGGATCAGAATGGGAGCAGTCCTTTAGATACTTTGCCCACTGGGTTTTTATAAAGTGTTAGCACTTCAGGCATCAAGCCCACAGTATTAAACCTTTAGGGACATGTTCTGAAGCCCAAATGCAAACAATTAACAAAATTCCTAGCACTGCTCCTGTGTAACGCCATGTTACCTGTACTCAATATTGAGGCACCGGGAGGTGCCTTGTAGATAAAGTATAAGTAATCTTGGTAGTGAAAGGGTTAAGTAGCAATAAATCTTTATGAAGCATTCTTTACATGTGTCTTTTATGGTCCCTGCACAACACTGTGACAGCATAAAATCCTATATGGCACTGCTCATATCACTCCTTTAGAATACGAACATATATACAATACGCCGTTTGGTTTTTGAATATTCCTTTTTCTTATATGACTTTGTAAAATTGCAGCTGTCTTTTTTAAAAGTATTATTATTGCGCCTAGTAACTCTTGACATGGTTATTTTAATCCGGGTTTTCGAAGGAGATGGCATTCCATACTTTGCTTCCACTCCAATACAAAAACGCCACTTCAACATTTCAAGTGTAAATGACCGTAGAAACTATGTATTCACTAGAGTGTTGCGCAATAATTGCTGTATAGCGCATCAATATCTCTGTGACATTCATTTTAGGTAAATGTTAAGGCTAATCCCTTTGCTGCTGATGACTGAGACCTGCAGCACGTTATTTGCCGCGTGGAGCCAGGGGAACGGCAGAGGTTCCTGGTAATTGAGAATTCCTCCACAACTGCAGTCGCTGTAGTCACTAGGACAAAGTCAGCCCGATCAATTGTAAATTATTTATAAAAATCCCACTCTGTGTGTAATTTCAATGTGTGCACGCTGCAACTAGTTTGCATATGGTAATAAACGGAAGGCGCGTGCAGCATAAAATGTGCATGTCAGAAAATTGAATCCATTTAGTTCCACCAACAGCAGGTCACCTGGAGCGAAGAAATCTGTGCACCTCTCAGTGTTATTGAATTGGGGTTATAGGAATTGTCAAAGGAAACATGTTCTACGTTGAAGTGTTGTTGATGGAATCTGTGCATTTTGCTGCCAGATTAAACCTGTACAAAAATATTGTTTGTGCTGCCACTTAAACCCTTCACTACCGCAAATGCATTAACTCAATCATCACAAGCTCCTGCAGGTGTCCACTATGGAGTCAACTCCATCTGATATTATTCTGAATAAATGCAAAGGAATTTAATTTATTGCAAAGAAAAACTCATTTAGAAATGTGCTCCAGAGTATGCTCCGAAAGTTCCAGCATAATAAACCCCGCAGCTGATGTGCTGGAACTGTTTGAAGTACTGGAACATGTCGGAGTCTCCTAATGGAGACAATACAGTCCCAACTGCACTACAGCATCAGTGCCACTGTTTGGCCAGGAGATGGAGCCCTCTGCCTGTCACATAGGGCATGCAGCACGTAAATATACCATAGGGATTCTACAGCACAGCTTACTCTTTAGCTACTATAAAGTGGTTCTCCATAAACCCACCTGTTCCTTACAATTCCTTTATGGAAAACCACTGGGTATTGAAATAGTGAAAATAGTCAAAACCCTTAAAAAAAAGAACCTGAAGATGTATTCTAGTAGAGTTAGTGTGTACCCATTTTTATCTATATGATGTATGAGCAGCACCAGACGCTTTAAATATTTAAAGACACTTGGCAAACAATAATGCTTTTTTATGTTTTAGTTGGAAAAAGAGATCAGTGACGGAATCTGTCGTGTTTTCCATATGGGATTCCTGCCTTCCTATCTCGGCTCTCAGCATATCGTCTGCCTTCTTGCCCAGAAAAACAGAAGCCCCTTCCATTCTCCTTGCTATGAACAGGGAGTCTGCAGTATCATGAAACCTACTGATTAAATAGGATTAAAAATCTATACTATAATAGAGTAAGGCTTTGGCTGTCCGTCGCCAAAGCCCTACTGCGCATGCGCGCGCAACCAGCGGCGGTTGGTTGCGCGCGCATGCAACCGCCGCGGCACGAGCCGGCTGCCGGCTCGCCGCGGCGGTTACACATGCACACAGCAGCCGGGTAGAGGCTGCGCTCGCAGCCTCTACCCGGCTGCCGCGCGCATCCAACCCCCGAGCGGCGAAGGGAAAGTTTCCCCCGCCGCTCGGGGGTTGGATGCGCGCGGCAGCCGGGTAGAGGCTGCGAGCGCAGCCTCTACCCGGCTGCTGTGCGCATCTAACGGGTCCCCCGAGCGGCGAAGGGAAAGTTCCCTCCGCCGCTCAGGGGTAGGATGCGCGCGGCAGCCGGGTAGAGGCGCAGCCTCTACCCGGCTGCCGCGCGCATCCTACCCCCCGAGCGGCGGAGGGAAAGTTCCCTCGCTTCCGCTTTGAAGGACCCAAGCCCCGGTCACGTGACCGGGGCTTGGGTCCTTCAAAAACAGGAAGCGGGGAAATCTTCACTTCCCTGGCGCCGCTCGACAGGTAAGTATGAGCGCTGGGGGGCCATATCCATGAGCTGGGGCAAATCCATGAGCTGGGCAAATCCATGACCTGGGGCAAATCCATGAGCTGGGGGCAAATCCATGACCTGGGGCAAATCCATGAGCTGGGCAAATCCATGACCTGGGGCAAATCCATGAGCTGGGGGCAAATCCATGAGCTGGGCAAATCCATGACCTGGGGCAAATCCATGAGCTGGGCAAATCCATGACCTGGGGCAAATCCATGAGCTGGGCAAATTCATGTGCTGGGGCAAATCCATGAGCTGGGCAAATCCATGACCTGGGGCAAATCCATGAGCTGAGCAAATCCATGAGCTGGGGCAAATCCATGAGCTGGGGCAAATCCATGAGCTGAGGCAAATATCCATGTGCTGGGGCAGTATCCACGTGCGGGGGCAGTATCCACGTGCTGGGGCAGTATCCACGTGCTGGGGCAGTATCCACGTGCTGGGGCAGTATCCACGAGCGGGGGCAGTATCCACGTGCTGGGGCAGTATCCACGTGCTGGGGCAGTATCCATGTGCTGGGGCAAATCCATGAGCTGGGGGCAGTATCCACGTGCGGGGGCAGTATCCACGTGCGGGGGCAGTATCCACGAGCTGGGGGGCATATCCACGAGCTGGGGGGCATATCCACGAGCTGGGGGGCATATCCACGAGCTGGGGGGCAGTATCCACGTGCGGGGGCAGTATCCACGTGCTGGGGCAATATCCACGAGCTGGGGCAGTATATCCACGAGCTGGGGCAGTATATCCATGAGCTGGGGCAGTATATCCATGAGCTGGGGCAGTATATCCATGAGCTGGGGCAGTATATCCACAATAGACTGCCCTCTGGGCAGGCTTTACAACTAGTTATTAATAAAATGTTAAAGGGAGGTTGTAGTTTATTAAATGGGAGAGGTTTGGGGGTCTCTAGGTAGTTTTGATTTTTAAAACTGCCATTTAAGACCACAATGTGACGTTTGTGTTCTACTTTTGGTTTTTGTTGGGAGTCTATACCTTCATGAAGGGCAATGTTGGAAAGATCAGACTGTGACCTTTCCAGCGATGCCTCTCTTTAGTGTCTGGCCCCTCTGGATGAAGAGATAGGAGTCCAAAGACCCCCCCAACCCGTTCAGTCATACACCCACTAATGTATGTGCACCAGGAGGGGTCCCACAGAACGGACTGACGTCAAGGAAGTCAGACCACCGCGGAATTCCAACCTGAGTGGTCGCAGTCTCTCCCTGGGCTTGTGGGGAAACCCCATGATGACTCCCACATGTTTTCCTCTGCCAAGGGGCTAATACGGATTGAAAGGACGATCAATGTCCAGTAAGTTCAACCTTCCACACATCCCTATGCGGCTTTGCATTCCACTCACTCCTGGAAATCACTATATAGAGAATCATTATTGACATATTCTTGTTGATTTAAACAATCATAACTTAACCCAGTATGTAGCAGAGGAAATATGTTTAAACCAATTATCATTTCACGTTAATGATTGATGACCTGTCACCTATATACACAAAAATATGTAAGGGGCATGCAAACGCACAAAAGCATAAATACCGCTATACATAACACATTGCTGATTTTTTTCTCCTAATAAATGCTTCAGCAGTTGAATTGTCGAGGTGCTGTTCCACCTTTTCTGCCTTCTCTGCTGAACTTGACATTTTTATCACTAAATATAGCATTGGGAACTTCATCTCTTTTACTTCTTAATACCTAGACCCCGCATAGTAATAACAATGTGTACATGTCAACTTTAACCCGTTTCGCCTTTTTTTTTTGCTCTCTAGGAGTGATTTATTCATGCCTCTAGATATGAGACTCTAGAAAATCGAAGTAATAAGTTAAATGGGTATGTAATTAAAATGTTGCCAATGATTCAGTTTCTTTTATGTTCCTCTCTGTGATGAACAGCATTAGTCAGCGAGATGGTACTAAGGTATATTTATGACTAGCATGGGAATATTAGAGTTGGATTTAGAGTCAACCTGGAAGGTTAATGTTGGGTTAGGAGATATTTCCTAGTATGTTATTGGGAATATTTAGGATTAGAGAAAGTTTAGGCGCATTGAGATTTAGAGATCCATATCTTTAGGGTGCTGTATTTGTATAAAAAAGGTCCTTAATAATTTTATTCATAGTTGAATAATGTGTGTGTGTATAACGTTTATAGCTGCAGAGGACATTTACACATTCCAGCAATTCAGAGAACCACTTACGGAGCTCCTGTGCTACATTCCCCATATGCAGCAAAGAACTCTGGGTAGGATATGCAAATTAAGTCCACAGCTTCTCACGTTTTTTGCATCTAGGCTCTGTAATAACACAGAATACGTCTTGTTCAATGCCATGGCATATTAAATGGCTTCTATGTTATAGCAAAGGCCGGGTTATGCAACCAGACACAATCACTCCTGTACAGCTGTTTCAGGCTCATTTACCCTCATCAGCAGGAGATAGAGTGTAACTGGTTGCTATTGAAGCTTGGCCCCTAGTGTAAATTAGTAAGTATTTTCCGATTGTAGTAGAGGGCAAAAAAGTGAGTTTAAAAGCCTCCACACTGCAAATAATAATGTTCCTTTTCACACCTGGATTGGCCATCACACAGTCCAGACCTTAACCCCATTGAGAATCTTTGGGATAATGTGCTGGAGAGGACTTTACGCAGCGCTGTGACTCTCCCATCATCAACAACACAAGATCTTGGCCACAAATTAATGCGACTCTGGATGGAAATAAATGCTGTTACATTGCATGAGCCTAGCGTAACAATGACACGTTGAATACATGCTTTAATCAAAGCAAAAGCAGTCCAGCAAAATATTAGTTTGTGACTTTTTTGACCAGGCAGTATTTGTGTATATATGTATGTGTGTATATATAATATGTTGTCACTGACCTGAATAAACACAGGAGTCTGTGCATTGGTATAAGGTTAAGCCCCACCTTAGGACCAGTTAAGCAAACTAAACACCTTCTAGTTTTAGTGTGGATATACATATTTCAAAACTCAGGTGGCAATTTATTTGGTATTCTTTCTGCATTAAAATATATATATATACATTTGAGCCGGCGCTCTGACGTCACTCTGAGGAGACGACGTTCGCTCGGCATGGGGAGGGATTGTCACTGCTTAGTGGTGAGTATGTTGTTTTCTATATAAATGTTTGTTATATGCTGTTTTTGTATGCCCTGATGAAAGTCCACGGTTAGAGGACTGAAACGTCGAACTTTTACTAATAAATTCAAGAAATTGTGGAAAGACCGTGAGTGCCGTCCATACCTTGTGTATATGGTGTCTACTTGAGCCGGATGGGCACCGGGCATTGTTGCTTCGTTCATGAGTGCAGGATCCCTCACATGCTATATATATTTATATATATATTAAAATACTGCGGTTTCATGATGTCATTATTATTAGTACTGAGCATCATTAAGAATGGTGTTCTCTGAGCTCTGATGCAGAACGATTTAGGGTTAGGGGTTTGTGTTTGCTACGGAATTTTTAGTGCTTTATAAAAACTTGTAACTGAACCTAAAGAACTTGAATTCATTATCGATATGTTTTATCATCTCTAAACTGCAGCTTTTAGTAATCTGAGCCGGGCATACCTATCTAACTGCCAAAAAACTCAATCTACTGCTTTAATCTTACTTCAGTTGCCGTACTCTGAGGACTGACTACATACAGTATACTTAAAGAACTAGTAACATTTCACCTGTCTATCGCAAGCCCGGAGTAAGCCAGTGTTCTAGGCTGGCGGCACACGAGCGTTTCTCAGAGAGAGGAAGGAACATCCATGAGAGTGGACGTTCCTTCCAAGGATCGCGCTTTGTATCCCCGTCAGCGTCCGTCTAGCTTGTTGACGGGAGGGCTTTTTCACGTCCGGTGGTTGGCCCTCCCCGTCAAAACGGCACAAAAACGGCACAGACGCAGGGAAGTGCGGGCGCATGAAAGCATAAGTGTGCTTATGTGCCGCCAGCCTAAATGTGTATTTAATTTCCTTAATTTCAGGCTGGTCAATGCAGGGATTTCTTTATACTATGGGTAAACAAAATATTTTGTACTCAAAGTGACAGTTCCAGACAGGGCTTTGTTGCTGGTACATAGTGTTACATCCTCAGCCCCTGCTATGCTGCCTGGGGGGTCTGAGCAGGGTTCTGTGCCAAGAGCTGGCCGAATGCCGGCACCAAGTAATGGCCGAGCGGCATCCGAGGGGGCGGGGCCTGGTGTGGTTACGAGAAACCGGGTTTAAAACAGGGAGCGAGGCGTTGCCTCGTCGCCCTGACGTGGAGTTCTGTTCCCACATCGCTAAACTGATTCTATTGTTGATTTTGTTGCTGACCCATTTCTGTATACGATTCCTGCTCCTGATTTTTGACCCGGCTTGTACCTGACCATTCTGTTGCTGCTACAATTTACAATCGCCAGTGTTGTGCTTTGGTGGTTTAACCCCATGTTTGCCGCTGGGGCTTTCACTCGTTATTGGGGTTTTGTCCCATTTCGTCTTGGGGTATCGTCTGTGGCCTCATTAGGTTACTATACCTGACCAAATGCTCATGATTCTTTGCCACGAAGTTATATGAAAACCGCGATCGAAAAATATTGTTTATGTTCAACATATGTGCATTGTGCTCAAACCAACAAATATACTCGATACTGTACCAGCTGTAAACCCCTATGTGTGTCAATCACCTCTGATAAATATAAGGTACCGTTGACCCGCTCTAGTTTATCAGCGAACGTTAAATCTGCACATTTTCTGACTGCCCTGCAGCCTGTACAATTCATTTACTGTCCGAAGTTTCTTTGTGTTGTCTATCGGTCTTGAAACCTTTAGTACTTAGTAACAACTTAGTTGTTCTCTCATACTCCCTGACTTTTGAGTATAAGGCTGTGTATACCAGGTGTTGTGTCAACGTCAGGCAGATATTTCGGTCCTTAGAGATCTCATCCTCGCTACTCCTTGGTGAGCTCTACTGCGCCCGTTACACATAGCCATTCATGTACATCAAGCAAACATTTAGGCTGCTGTCAGACGAGCGTAGTGTTCACGTCCGTGATTGCGCCTAAAAGTACGTCCGTGATAGCATGAAAGAAAGCCCATCGGAGCCCGACACATGAAGTACGTCCGCACTGAACTGCGGACGCACAACGGCCGCGGCCCACGGACGCAAGGCAGGCAAGAACGTACAACCGCTAGAACGGCCACACAAAGTGCGCTGCGTCCGCAACGTCCGCATAGCTTTGTGTGTGAGTGATGGAACGTGGTCAGACGGACTGCATTTATACGTCCAGCATTTTTCACGGACAAAATGGTTTTGCTTTTTAATTTATTTTCCCTCCTACATCCGTCAAAATATACGTCAGTGAATAAACGGACTGTGTGGCCACTACTGTGTCTTCCGTACTGACGTACGTCCGTGTGCACGGACGTACAGTCCGTAGAAATCACGCTCGTCTGACCCTAGCCTTAGAGATCCAAAACAAATGGTTTGTTTTTATCACAAATTTTTCACTCAATCGAGTCTAGAAAGATTATTATAATACAGTAAAGTAATTTTGTGATTATGCTAGAATAAGTAGCAGCTTGAATAGCTTGTTAGCTCGGTATTTGACTTTATAAAAAGATGGGTTTCAATGTTCCATTTGTCGAAGTGACATTGTTACTAGACTTGCATAGAAGCATGAAGGTAACTTTAGACTTCCTTTGATGTAAATTGCACACTGTACAAATGAAAATTTCAGTGTAAAACACTGAACTAAACAGCTAAATTGCAAATAACGGAGAGAAGGAGGTTTCTCTTACATTACTTTGAAAGGCTTTCTTAGCAGAAAGTTCCTTTAAGGTTTCTATTACACTGATCCAACGCAATAATGAAAAATTGTGTGTGTGTATATATCTCATTTATTATCATTTATATAGCGTCAACAGTTCCCGCTGCGCTTTACAATAACCAAAGGAAACGAGATACAGATAAACGTTCATAGGATAGAAACAAGAGGTGTAGAGGGCACTGCTCATTAGGAAGCTTACAGTCTAGAGGGATTGAGGTTGAGAAAGACAAGGATGTTAGGATCATTAGTGCCAGTGGTTTGGGAATGGTGGGGCCATAGAAGCAGCTTCAATCAAGTGTGAGTAGGTGAGCAGAGGGATGAGTTGCAGAGGTGATGTGGTACACTAATCTGGACAGATGGGTGTTTAGGGATTTCTTGAAGGCCTGAAGATCAGGGGAGAGTTTGATAGGGCGAGGCAAGTCATTCCACAGGACTGGAGCTGCCCTTGCAAAGTTTTGGAGATGAGAGTCGGCAGTGCGGTGTAAACAGAGGGCAGGCGGAGATCGCCCACTGACCGGAGTTATCTAGAATGAGACGTGCTTGCGGAGTAATGAAGACATGTAAGGAGGGGTCAAGTTATTGAGGAATTTGAACGTGAGCGTCAGTATTTTAAACTGTATCCTGAAATGTACAGGAAGCCAATGGAGGGACTGGCTGAGGGGGAGGTACATGAGGCGCGTCTGGCGAGAAGAATAGCCCTGGCGCCATATTCATTACAGATTGCAAAGGGATAATACAGGATTTGGGGAGGCCAATCCGGAGCGATTTGCCACAAAATGACAAGAGCATAAACCAGCACCTCGCTATCTTGCGTCTGAAAGGGGCGAACGCGGGCAATGTGTAACGAGCGCTATGGCGCTCACCCCAGTTCAGCGTTGTTTTGATCTTTATGGAGATACGAAATTTCAAAGCAGTAAAGACTGTAATACCTATAATCCCAAACCAGGGAGGTAATACAAAACCCTAGATACCACTCAGCCTCAAATGGTTTCATGACCACTGAGCGAAAACACTTTAACTATATTCAAACGGATACAGTGATTAGAGACTTGTACAACAAAAGTATGATTATTGGTAGGTTTCAGATCCGTACCATTAATGGTTGTGGTACGTGCAGGATTGATAACAGAGGTAATACTCATATACTTGATCTCAAACATATAGAGTAAATACTCGCTGTATACGGCAACCTGCAGGGCAGGCCTACAATCAGAGATATTGCTTCTGTACTGCGACTTGGTGTTCAACAGATAACTTGTAAGACTGTTATATTTAGCAACCTGCAGCTTAGGCCTATGATCATAGATCGTGCGATATGCTTTAGAAACAGACCAGTCGTTATTCAAGCAACTAGAATTGTTGATAGCTCTAGTGACATGAAGGACAGACCCACATACTGAGATGATACATGGTAATGTAGAGTGAGGCCCAGTACTCGTTAGGCAGATCAAGCGGTTGATGAAATGAACAACCTGCAGGGCAGATCTCCCAAGTGAAACCATGCGGTACAACATATGCATGAAACACAAACACACAGGGGTTAAGCATAAGAATCGTCAGTGGGTATTCCGGGTCAATTAACTAGAGCAAGGTCCTCATACAAGCAAAGATCGGCAACGAATGCAAAATACACAGAGACAGACTCAGGAGTCAGCTGGCAATGCAGGAAAATTACTTCACATCAGGACGACGAGCAACTCCTCGCACCCTGCATTTAAGGCCGGTGGCTCCGCATCACCACGCCAAGCCCAGCCCCCTCAGATGCCGATCGGCCAACTCTAACTCCTGGCACCCGGCCAGCCAGCGATGCCGCTGGGTGCCCAGACCCCCCCCAGGTAGCGCTGCGGGAGCTGAGGACGTAACACAATGTCCTTGAGTTGATAGTAACAGAATTTGGACACGGTCTGGATTGTGTCCTGAGGAAAGCTCCGGATAGGAGCTGAAACGTCAAAATAGCCAAACCAGAAAAATTCTCTGTCAGGACCCCTGTCTGGAGCCCCCCTGCACCCCACGTAAAGCCCGCCGTAAAAGGAAGAAAGGCAAACCTGGTGCTGCGTTGTCCTGAATGCAGGGCAGCACTTCCACAAGACGGCGTATCCTATGTCCCACCCTGCTCTCAGACTGCAGGCATAACAGGTGCCTCTAATCTACACAGAGACTAATCCCTATTTAAGGGTGGAGCACCCAGAAGACAATGCTTCTGCATTATAGTTCCAGAGCCAGCAAGAGAAGCACACTGAGACCCAGAACGATCCTGCGCTTACCCTCTGCATCCAGAGACTATTCTGTCAAACCCCTGTATCCCGTGACCTCCAGAGGTTTCACCCGAGACCCCTGCATCCTGGTTTCCCGCTGTTTCATCTGCCTCCTGAAATACCAGCATTCAAGAAACCATCCAGCCCTTTTCCTGTCCTGTCTCGTATCCCCAGTAAGTCTCCTCCGTGTGTCTGCCCTCTGTCTTCTTGTATTGTTTCCTGCATCCCCTCGTATCCACCAAGATTCCATATTCCAGTTGGTCTCTTTCATCTTTAAGTTCTGCCCTGCATCCTACATAACCTGGACTTATTATTTATCTGTATCCTACAATAAACCCCTGTTTCCCCTAACCTGGTCTCCGTGTGTCACTGCATCCTGGGTTCGGAATCATAGCTGTCACGCTGGTACCTTACTGAACCCTTACATTCTCCCATTTATCTCACTTTCCAAATCGGCTATTTGGTCTAGAATGTTCACTTCTGCCATTCTCCTGGTTTTCACCTTTCTCTGAATAACCCTGTATGTGACATCCTCGCAATGTGTTGCGCTGGTGCTGCAACAGCCAGTGTATCGCGGTTCCAGTGCTGTGTGCCCCCCTTCCTGCATCTTAATCCTAGCCGTATTCTGAAAACTGAATCTGAAATCTGGAATACTCCTGGTCCCAAGCATTTTGGGATATATATGTATTACATTTAATGGACTCCATTTAACAAATAGAAAGTATATCTCTCCTGATAAAAAATATAAAATAACAGCATACTGCAGTCTACTGGTAAAAAAGACAGATGGTTTTTCAATGACTTGGAAACTTGAACATTCTGTCAAGGCATTCGGAGATGGCGAGGGAAAAAAAGGCTACTCTCACAATTTAGCAGATGCTAATTTAAATTTAATAAATCTCAAATCCTGCATAATTTGAAATAATCCTGACCATATGTGCTGCCTCACTATAAAATTGTATTGTAATTGTCGCAATAGTTACTGTGTTTGCTGCTCACCTTGAGATACTAGGAATGGAAACAGATGAAACCACAAACCGTTTTAATTAGAATTTTATGAAAGGAAAAATAACTTAATTTGAGACAGCGCGCAAAAAAACTTTAACGTTAGCAAACTACTAAACAACAATGTTTATTTTCCAAAAAGTTCACATACAGTAAATAAGCCTGTAGTGCAGGAGTATGGCAATGCTTTCTGTATCATCAACGTAATACATTATTATACAACTGGAACTGTAAAGAGAATTAAGGTAGAGACTCGGTTATTCATGTGAAGTGCTTTTGGTCTCATTTGTTTGTGAAATCTATGTATTTGTTATTGGTATTATATACTACAATTTTGGAAGCATCAAGGCTAAACAAGACCAACGGAAAATCATATATGGAATTTAGCATCCAGTGGAAATGATCACCTATCGTATTCAATTAGAGTTTAGGAAATTGGAGCTAGAAAAAAGATAAGAAATCAACTTAACCCCTTGACTACCGATAGAGATATCTAGGGCTTTAAAGGCACCATATGGTACCCTGATATCGAGATATCTCAATGTGCTGGTCTGCAGCCCAAAAGCAAATGAAATTCATTTGTTACAAACAAATTTCGTTTGTTTTTGAGCTGCAGAAGGTGCCTCAAGTTTTAGCCCTGGGGGCATAATGCCCAAAGAGCTAAAGCTGTAAAATCAGCTGCTCAAAGCTCTGATATAACGGGCTTTCAGCAGCCGGTGCAGGGAGCAATAGAAGAAAATAGACCAGCCGCTCTAACCTCTAACTCAATTTGGCAGTAGATGGCGCCATCTACTGTCCAAAAATAGGTTATTTACAGTAAGAAATGCATTCGGCATAAGCTCAAATATTTCTTACTTTATAATTCATTAAGAATGATTTTACAATAGAAACACTGGTTTCTGACTTTTTTGGAAAATAACTTGGTAATGGATTTAGCAAAGCGTAATATTTAAGAAATATTTGTTAGGTTTCTGCATTTCTTTTTGGACAACTGGCGGTTTTGTCGCTTTGTCCAAATAACGGTTCACCAAAATAGCACATGGCTGAAACAATTAGAGAATCGCGTACTGTCCAAATTTTCATCCATTGATTTAGCCAGTCATTTTCCTTCATGGCTTAAAAAAGAAGGGAAAGGAGGTGCAGCTGAATCTATTTATCAAATGATGCACAAGGTTAGTCTGACATTGAGAACAAAGGGTCTCTAATCATGTCTCTTGTATCTTTGTCCAATCCACAGGTAGGAAATGATTGATTGTAATTTGGTGGACAGTTATTGATGGTGATGTCACAGGGCATCTGATCATGTGGGAGGGGGCAGGGCAATAAAACCTATAAATCCCAAAGCAGAATTATTTCACCACACTTGATATTCTCCTGTGATTTTACTTATATGACACTGTTGAGGTTACTGAGCCAATCCACATACACAACAAGTAACTGATTGCTTTTCTTGTTCTAACTTCATTTGGAGAGACAAAGAAAAATTTTCCTGCATTGTTTTCTGTCATCTCTTCCTATGGATTCAATTATCACCTCTATGCTGACGACACGCAAATCTACCTTTCCTCTCCCGATCTCTCTCCTCTGGTGTTGGATCGTGTTACTGCCGGCCTATCGGGTGTCTCCAACTGGATGACCTCCCATTTCCTAAAGTCCAACCTCTCGAAAACTGAACTTCTCATCTTCCCTCCCTCTATATCCTCCATTCCTGCACCTATTTCCCTTCAGGTGAATGGTGACACCATTACTTCTACCTCTCAGGCTCGTTGCCTCGGGATCCGATCTCTCCTTTACTCCTCACATTCACTCTAACCAAACCTTGCTACTTCCACCTAATAAACATTGCCCGCATCCGTCCCTTTCTGAATCCAAACTCTATTAAAATACTCATCCAAGCTCTTATTATTTCCCACCTTGACTACTGTATCCTCCTTCTCTCTGGCCTTAAGAGATCCCAGATTCTCCCTCTGCAGTCTGTAATGAACGCCTGTGCTAGGCTCATCCACCTCACCTCCTGCACCTCTCACACCTCAACCCTTTGTCAATCTCTACACTGGCTCCCTGTCTCCACTTCGCTCTGCCAAAGTTCTGTTGCTATCAGTTCCATGTACCCGCACCCCAACTCTCGCCTTCAACACTTCTCTCGAGTTGCCCCCTTTTTAGGGAATTCCCTCCCCCACAACATTAGACTCTTACCCTCTCTTCAGTCTTTCAAGACGTCTCTGAAAACGCTCTACTTTAGAGAAGCCTGTCGACTCACTCCATGATCCCCCACTGCACACTTCTTGCTCCTCTTCCCAATCAGTCCTCATGCAACCCGCCACTTCACTTACCTTATTCACCCTCACGTAATGTGTCATCCCTCTCCTCTTAGATTGTAAGCTCTCAAGCAGTGTCCTCCCTCATTCTGTTCCGTGTGTGTAACGTATGTATATTTGTTATTCTGTTTCTCCCATTGTACAGCGCTAAGGAATTGGCACTTTATAAATACTTGTAAATGTAACTGTTATGTGCTCTGTTGCTACTGTTCAGATTCCTCCACTGTTGGTTTCTCCTGCCCAGCTACATATTGCAGTGCAGCAATGCTTGTTGACATCTACTTTTGTAGCCATAGAAGTTATTAGTACACTGTGTTTCCAGATTGAAAGTAATTTCTAGTAGACTGAAGGTCAGAGAAGAGCTTTAGCTTGTGGAACAAGTGGAAGTGGAACCGGTGTGTCGATTGCCAACTGCCCGCTCGCTTTTCCTTTTTTTTAAGATAAAAATATATCCATCAAAATTTGTCATATATCCAAAGGAAGACTAATTCAACCAACTCTGGTAGAGAAACGACAGCCAACCCAGAACACCACCTCCAGATGAAGAAAATTAATGGATTGACCCAGATCACCACCCCCAGAAGAAGGTTTCCTGGTGCTGTGTCTTTTCATCTTTTCATCTTTTTTTAGTTTAAGTGGCTATGTAAAATGACAGCAGATGCCAACTTAAATATATTTTATGAAAAAATAAAATGTATTCAATGAATGAATAGTAAAATTGCCATTAATGTTTTAAAATATCTTATTTAATGAATCATCATTGTATCAACATGTAATTACATTTTAATATATGTAAATATGATAAATAAAATATTATAAATAAACAAAATTACATGAATGACTGTTTCAATTTAAATGGAATAAGCACAGTTAAAATGAATTAGATTTTGTTCATGGTTTTTAATTGCTTTTTTTACAAAATTGATTAGCCCTAGTAGAAACAATTTCATAAATTCAATAAATATGTTAAAAGTATAACATTAACTAATAACTATTTATCAATATACTCTTATTTATTGTTCAATCACAGAATTGCTATACCAATATATTCCAAGGACATACTTGAAAACAAGAGAAATCTCAATATATCCTTCCTGGCGAAATACTTTGCAAATAAATAAATATGCTATTGTATAACTTAAAATTCTATACGTTGGGGGGGGGGGTAAGACTGCCAAGGATATTGCCCCAAAGAAATTAAAAAGTTTAATGAAATTTGTATGTGCCTGTTTAAATCCGATGACCTCCATAAACTACTGTATATATATATTCTATGTGTTACACTGCGTTCTCTGTAACACTGTAAACAGGATTTTGCTTCATAGTAGGGAATGGGTTAATAATTATCATCATCACAAATTGCAGAATAGTGTCCGTATAAAACTATCAGGGTTATTCAAAGAGAATCGAAAAGTCACCGGACGTTCGGTAACTTTTCGTTCTCTTCAATTCGGTGCAATTTGGCGATCCCATTTCGGCGACCCTGCGGTGTATTCAGCAAGCACCACAGGGCTGTCGTAGTGCAGGGAAAAGCCGCCAAAAACCTGCCAAACACTCACCGCAAAACCCAGGCAAATACACACTGAAACCCGCAAAAACATCTGAATTAACCCCGCCGAACGCGCCGGAGAAACTCGAGCAGCCGCCGATCACAGCGCAGAGCAGCCGCCGGAAAAAGTTGACACCGCAGACGAATGGAGTGAAAATTTTTTTTGGAATTTTCTTGAATTTTTGAAAAGTGAAACGCTGTTTGCAAAGAAACTACAGAACGAAAATGTCTGAAATTTACATATAAGATACAATGAATGATAATAAAAAGGGCTGTTACAGAAAAAAGAAAAAACATTTAAAAAAAACAAAGGAAAAGTTTTTTGCAAAAAAATCCCGAAAAATGCTTAAAAAGATCCTAAAAAATTCTAAAAATAAAGAGACTTTTTACTGCAGAATATTATAATAAACGGTTTATTAGATATTGAATTAAAACTGGAATATTTTTAACATTGAAGTCTATGGGATTCGCCTGAATATAAACCTGTCGAATAAAACCACCGATTGGCAGGGCATTTCAGCAACTTTTCACTGCTGGTTTTTGTTCTCTGAATAGACGAAGCTATGGGGTTTTCACTGCCCTCGAACAGGCACCAAACAGGCACCGTATGTGCAGGCAATTCGCCAACATTTGGCAAATTGCCTGCTCTCTGGATAGCCGCTGATTTTCAGTGTTCGGTTCCCTTTCGGCAGCCATTCGGATCCCTTTGAATAACCCTGTATATATACAACTCATACATAAAGCTTCAGACTTTTTAACCTCAGAAATGTGAGTTTCCATGAATTTTTAACAGATTTTAAGTCATATTTCTTAAGGTGAAATCGGAGCAATTCCAGGGCAAATTAATATTGGGGAATTCTGGAGAACTAATTCTTAGAAATTCTGCCAATTCCTTCACATTTTAAAAAAAAAATTCCAGAGCTGCTCAGACAATAACTTCTTTTTGTGAGTCACACTCAAACTTAATCAACCGTTAACTCGTGACATTATTTTTTAGAAACCATTCACAGGATACTGCTTTGTTTCCTAATTAAGAAATAGACTAAAAACATGGGACAGAGCTGCGGAATATGCTGGCGCTTTATAAATAAATAATAATAATAATAATGGGAAAAAAAGCAAATCTAAACTGTACGTGAGCTACTAGGTCACAAGACATCCCAGGGTGCTTTGCTATGAATTTAGGCCCCATTCACACTGTGCGATTTTCATATTCGTGACATGGTGCGATAATGTCGTGCGACATCGCTCTTTTGTGCGATTTTTGCAAAGCACCACCAATACAAATCGCAAAATCGCAGAAAAAGGGTCATGTAGCAGCGACATGGTTCTGCGACATGCGACATGCGAAGTCGCGCGGCATCGCGCGGGAAGATGTGAACAGCTCCATTGAAATGCATTGGAGAAGCTACACAGCGCAACGTTGCGCGGATTTTGCTGCGACGTCGTTGTAAAATCCGCGCGATAAATCGCACAGTGTGAACGGGGCCTTAGATTAGCCGCTTAGTGAATTTACTAAGTTTCCAGGTAAGTATTTTATGTTACTGTGCATTTTAAAATGTATCACTTTTGACTAAATTGTCCCATATAGCCTGAAGTCACCTTTCAACAAGAGTTTAACCCCTAAACCACCAGGCGCTTTTCCATAAAACCATTGTCAGGAATTAGTGGCTTTATGGAAAAACAGTGTACATTAGACATACAGTATAAAGCTACTGCAGCATCCCTGCAGCACATTTCCATTATGTATGCAGGGCTGTAGGAAGGGCGAGGCGAGTGAGGCACGTGCCTCGGGCACAGCTGTGAAGAGGCACAGCCATGGCTCGAGTTCTGCGGGAACGCTGCGGGAACGCAGGTTGCGGGAACCTGCGTTCCCGCAGCTTTCCAGCAGGACTCGAGCCGTGGCTGCGCCCCTTCACAGCTGTGAAGCGCCCAGCCCGAAACGATTGCCGGCGGCCGCTTGCTTCCTGCTTGAACGGCCACTGACAGGAAGTGCAGCCGCTCGCCTGGGATCTAACAGCCAGCCGCGATCTCGCGAGATCACAGGCTGTTTCATCGATCTCAAGCAAGTGGCTGCACTTCCTGTCAGCGGCCGTTCAAGCAGGAAGCACGCGGCCGCCAGCAATGAGAGGTAAGCTGGGGCACTATCCAGGAGACCTGGGGGCAATATCCAGGAGACCTGGGGGCATATCCAGGAGACCTGGGGGCATATCCAGGAGACCTGGGGGCAATATCCAGGAGACCTGGGGGAAATATCCATGAGACCTGGGGGCATATCCAGGAGACCTGGGGGCAATATCCATGAGACCTGGGGCACTATCCAGGAGACCTGGGGCATTATCCAGGAGACCTGGGGACATTATCCGTGAGACCTGGGGGCATATCCAGGAGACCTGGGTGCATAACCAGGAGACCTGGGGGCTTTATCCATAAGACCTGGGGGCACTATCCATGAGAGCTGGGGCAATATTCATGAGAGCTGGGGGGCATATCCATGAGCTGGGCCATATCCATGTGAACTGGGGCAATATATACCCATATTGTCTGGGGTCAATAATATCCATATGAGCTGGGGTCAATAATATCCATGTGAACTGGGGGAAATAGTCTGGGGGCTCAGTGCTGTGTATATTATTCTGGGGGGTGTATATTATGCTAAATGTTCTTTTGCTATACGTGCATGTATTCTGTGTGTACTGTATTTGTACATGTACTGTGTGTGCACTATATATGTAGGGCCCCATCACCTCCTTAACGCTAGCACTCACACATGGGAGCGTTGGTGCTAGGTTAAATGAGGTTACTGCATGCTGCCCATATCACATCCTAGCACAGGACCCTCATATTACAATCCCAACAGTAACAGGTTAAAAAATCCAGGAGATTGTGCTTTTCAGCGCGAGGTTACTGTACTTTGCGCTCCCTATACTTAACATGGGGAGCGCAAAGAGTAAATAGCGTTAGGATTACAAAGTCCTAACGCTAATTACCATCCCGCCATAGCTACAAAAGTTACCTACAGCTAGATGCTGGTGCTAAGTGATGCCGCTTCTGCAGAATCAGTCAGCACCAGCTGGAACCCCCCCCCAAAAATCACATACTTGCCTCTCATCCCACAGCACAAAGGGTGGTCCGATCCACTGCTTCTGGTCGTGGGGAGCATCCAGGAGCTTAGCACTGCGCCACTGGTCGGGGACTCTGATTTTAAAAAATCAATGTGGGAGGGGCACAATTTTCTGTTTTTGCCTCGGGTGCAAAAGAAGCTAGCTACGGCTCTGTATGTATGCACTATTTGACAGGCAAACGGCCCCATCTGCTGGCCAAAAAGTACTACTGACCCTACAGTGCAGCATGGACTGCCGTGTCTCCTAAAGCAAAATACGTCCCTTTTGTTCATCCCGTTCTCTCACATTGACTGTATTGTCGAGTGTGTTTTGCTAGAAGTTTAGGTTCTGGTTTTCTCTGGAGAAAAGTACCTCTGAATCGTGTCTGGCTCCCATATCTTTATTCTAAAACTTTAGGGGGGCAATTTGAGGCCTATGTATTATTTAAACGAATATTGTTGTATCTATGCAAACTTCTTTTGCATGTCTCCAGCATAACAGCAAATTGACTTAACTCGATCTGACCTCCTGCAGGTGCTTTTGCAGATCAAGTTAAGTCGATCTTGTTAGTGAACGGGATTCAATAATTCAATGTGAATTTGCTTCATCAGTTATGAATTTTAAAAAGAGAGATTACACGTAAAACTGTTTCTGGCAGCTGCTTTCTTGACTTTAATTTAGGTGTGTTTAAGGTGTTGTATTTGGGAAAGATTTGCATGCATTTTCACCATTATTTTTGCAGGAGCAATGGAGCCTTTATTTAGGTAATAAATTTCTTTGGGAAAAAAAAGGTTATTTATATATACATATACATATATAAAAATCACCAGAGTATAGCAGTGCACAGTGATACCTTTTTTTATTGGAATAACGTCTAATATATAAATATATTTATATATACAGTTGTGTTCAAAATTATTCAACCCCCAATGCTGTAAAGGGTTTTAGGGAATTTAGTGTACATTTGTAATTGCATTCAGAATGAAATCCTACAAGGACTTTTTAAAGAACCATATGCAACTAAAATGAGATCAATTGGTTTTGTAATACAGTAGTAAATGTTTCTTTTGTGAATTCTTCATTGACACAATTATTCAACCCCTTAAAGACTACCACTCTGAAGAACAGAGGTTCATTCAAGTGTTTTCAATCAGGTATTGAAAACACCTGTGGATGTCACGGAGCAGCAATAAAGCATAATAAGCACCAATTAGGCAGCTTTAAAATGACTGTGATACTCAGCTCCTTCTAGACATTTACTGGTGTGGTTACAAACATGGTGAAGTCAAGAGAATGGTCCAGGAAGACAAGAGAAGAGGTGATTACTCTTCACAGGAAGGGCAATGGCTATAAGAAGATTGCAAAGATGTTAAACATACCAAGAGAGACCATAGGAAGCATCATTCGCAAATTCAAGGCAAAGGGCACTGTTGAAACGCTACCTGGTCGTGGCAGAAAGAAGATGCTGACTTTGACTGCTGTGTGCTACCTGAAGCGTAGAGTGGAGAAAAGTCCCCGTGTGACTGCTGAGGAACTGAGAAAAGATTTATCAGATGTGGGTACTGAAGTTTCAGCTCAGACAATACGGCGCACACTGCGTAATGAAGGCCTCCATGCCAGAACTCCCAGGCGCACCCCCTTGCTGTCTCCAAAGAATAAGAAGAGTCGACTGCAGTCTGCCAAAAGTCATGTGGACAAACCACAGAAGTTTTGGGATAGTGTTCTGTGGACTGATGAAACAAAATTAGAACTGTTTGGGCCCATGGATCAACGCTATGTTTGGAGGAGGAAGAACAAGGCAGTGACTGAGTGACAGGCAACAGAGGGTTAGGGTAAATGGAGTTTATTCGGCGCAAGGTCTTGTTACCAGTGGGGTACCTCAGGGGTCAGTACTTGGACCCATTCTATTTAATATTTTTATTAGTGATATTGCAGAAGGTATTAATGGAAAAGTATGTCTTTTTGCTGATGACACAAAGATTTGCAACAGGGTTGACGTTCCTGGAGGGATCAGCCAAATGACAAATGATTTAGGTAAACTAAAAAAATGGTCGGAGCTGTGGCAATTGAGTTTTAATGTGGATAAGTGCAAGATAATGCACCTGGGACGTAAAAACCCAAGGGCTGAATATAGAATATTTGATACAGTCCTAACCTCAACATCTGAGGAAAGGGATTTAGGGGTTATTATTTCAGAGGATCTAAGGGTAAATAGTCAATGTAATAGAGCAGCAGGAAATGCTAGCAGAATGCTTGGTTGCGTAGGGAGAGGTATTAGCAGTAGGAAAAGGAAGTGCTCATGCCACTGTACAGAGCACTGGTGAGACCTCACTTGGAGTACTGTGTGCAGTACTGGAGACCGTATCTCCAGAAGGATATAGACATCTTAGAGAGAGTTCAGAGAAGGGCTACTAAAATGGTGTACGGCTTGAAGGAGAAAAATTACCAGGAAAGGCTTAATGATCTTAACATGTACAGCTTGAAAAAAGACGAGACAGAGGAGATATGATAGAAACATTTAAATACGTAAAGGGAATCCACAAGGTAGAGAAGGGAGTATATTTAAAAGGAAACAAAGTAGCAAAACAAGAGGACATAGTCTTAGATTAGAGGGGCAAAGGTTTAAAAGTAACATCAGAAAGCATTATTTTACTGAGAGGGTGGTGGATACATGGAACAGTCTTCCAGTTGAAGTGGTAGAGGCCAAAACAGTAATTGAATTTAAGCAAGCATGGGATAGGCATAAGGCTGTCCTAAACAAAAGATAAATCCAAGTAAAGTATCCATGTAATTGGGCAGACTAGATGGGCCGAAAGGTTCTTATCTGCCGACATTTTTCTATGTTTCTATGTTTCTAACAAGGCCTATGAAGAAAAGAACACCTTGCCTACTGTGAAGCATGGCGGGGGGTCAATCATGCTTTGGGGCTGTTTTGCTTCTGCAGGTACAGGGAAGCTTCAGCGTGTGCAAGGTACCATGAATTCTCTTCAGTACCAGGAGATATTGGATGACAATGTGATGCAGTCCGTCACAAACCTGAGGCTTGGAGACGTTGGACCTTTCAACAGGACAATGATCCCAAGCATACCTCCAAGTCCACTAGAGCATGGTTGCAGATTAAAGGCTGGGACATTTTAGAGTGGCCATCGCAGTCACCTGACTTAAATCCGATTGAGAACCTCTGGTGGGACTTAAAGAAAGCAGTTGCAGTGCGCAAGCCTAAGAATGTGACTGAACTGGAGGCTTTTGCCCATGACGAATGGGCGAAGATACCCGTAGATCACTGCAAGACACTTGTGTCAAGCTATGCTTCACGTTTAAAAGCTGTTATAACTGTAAAAGGATGTTGTACTAAGTACTAAGATTGAATGTCACTTGGGGGTTGAATAAAACTGATAATGATGTGAGCACAGAAAAGACATTTGTGGTTATTTCATTATAAATGTTATGTTATGTTTGTCTGACCTACACGTGCCTCTTTGATTTAATTGTAAGCAAGATGACTGAATGATCAAAATCAATGTCAAACTGGCCAAAACACTCAATTTCAGTGGGGGTTGAATAATTTTGAACACAACTGTATAGTACAGGAGGAGCGGGGCCGCGCCTATTCTCCGATGCGGCTGCTGCAACCACCAATTGTATCCAGCCCAGCAACATGTATAACACATATGTGGGAGAGGCTGAACCCGATGGACGCATGTCTTTTTTCAGCCTATATAACTATGTAACTATGTAATAACAAGAAAAAAGGTGTCATCTGCGCTCACTCCTATTACACCATGTGAAACAAAACACAATTAGTGGCCATTAAAAGAAACCAAAGCCCCTAAGAGAATAAGCTCACCTGCCAACGTCACGGCACCTCTAGTGAGGGTGAGTCCTATCAAAAATGAAACCACAGGCTGCTGTATAGCAAACCATAACTTGCTCATGCTGCTTTTCAGTCATGAGGTAGACTGGTGGGCTCTTATTTATGCCCTCCCAGAAACAAATCCACCTTGGGATCAAAAAACAAAGACACGGAACGGAGCATTGTACCTCCAGCCAAGTCATCATTGCAGCTGCTCCGTTCCGTGTTTTGTTTTTTTGATCCCAAGGTGGATTTGTTTCTGGGAGGGCATAAACAAGGGCCCACCAGTCTACCTTATGACTGAAAAGCAGCGTGAGCAGTGATGGTTTGCTACATAGCAGCCTATGGTTTAATTTTTTGGATAGGACTCACCTTCACTAGAGGTGCCTTGACGTTGGCGGGTGAGCTTACTCTCTTAGTGGCCATTAATACAAACCAAAGCCTGTAATAGTGTTTTGTTTCACATGGTGTAATAGTAGTGAACGCAGAGTAGTGACACCTTTTTTCTTGTTATATTTATATATATATTATATTATGACAGGGCTCCTCCTTTTAGCCACGTCTTCTATGGCACAGACACAGCAACAGTGCAAATTCTTTTTAGCAGATTTTATTTTCACACCGGAAGGCATCAGTGTTACAAGGCAGTGGAGTGCTCTCTTCCTGGTTTGTTGTGCTACCTTGTTTTTGAGATACACGCACACTGAGTGCTTAGTTTAGGTTTGAGTGCTACCCCTCTCCGTGTATTTTGTATGCTAAGGGCTAACACCCCTTGGGTATGCACCCCTCCTTGTCACAGGTGCTCCACATACAAGACCTATATTACCTTGAACTGCAGGGAGCAACAGAAAGGACCTAGTCCTCGGTAAGTGAGTTAATCCCATAAAGCAGTCATTAGGTTAGCATGATAGGACCTGCCAAAGGTGGAATACATTGATGCTGTTGGCAGGCTTAAGCAAATAGTTTAGGTTGAGTGCTACCCTCCCCGTGTATATATATATATATATTGACAGGGCTCCTACTTTTAGCCACGTCTTCTAGGGCACAGACATAGCAACAGTGCAAGTTCTTTTAGCAGATTTTATTTTCTCACTGGAAGGCAACAGTGGTACAAAGCAACAGTGGTTCACGGCAATTGTGGTTCACGGCAAACACAAAACGATGCTCTCCTCTAGTTCTCTCTCTTAGCTGGGTACTCCCTCTCTCTCACCCACATCAGCTTTCCCTTTCTTAAGGCTGTGCAAGCTGATTGTTAGGCTCCCCTGTGATTCAGGCTGCTGGAATAATGGCCCACCCTTCATTCCATTATCCCAACCCCAGAATACCACTCCCAACATGCCCAGCTGCAGACAGCACCATTTCCTTGGGGTTTCAGCCGAAGGAAGGGGTGCAAACCAAAAGGTCTGGTCTCAAATATCTCCCATTTATGATCATGCCCTGCCTCCTGTCACAATATATATAATTTATATGTAATGTTTGTGCATATAGGTGAATATAAGTGCAAGATGGCAACACTTATGAATAATTATCAATGAGCAGAAATCGTTCCTACCTGTGGTTTTAGAAACAGAGAAACATAGAAACATAGAAAAATGTCAGCAGATAAGAACCTTTCGGCCCATCTAGTCTGCCCAATTACATGGATACTTTACCTGGATTTATTTTTTGTTTAGGATAGCCTTATGCCTATCCCATGCCTGCTTAAATTCAATTACTGTTTTGGCCTCTACCACTTCAACTGGAAGACTGTTCCATGTATCCACCACCCTCTCAGTAAAATAATGCTTCCTGATGTTACTTTTAAACCTTTGCCCCTCTAATCTAAGACTATGTCCTCTTGTTTTGCTACTTTGTTTCCGTTTAAATATACTCCCTTCCTCTACCTTGTGGATTCCCTTTACGTATTTAAATGTTTCTATCATATCTCCTCTGTCTCGTCTTTTTTCCAAGCTGTACATGTTAAGATCATTAAGCCTTTCCTGGTAACTTTTCTCCTTCAAGCCGTACACCATTTTAGTAGCCCTTCTCTGAACTCTCTCTAAGATGTCTATATCCTTCTGGAGATACGGTCTCCAGTGCTGCACACAGTACTCCAAGTGAGGTCTCACCAGTGCTCTGTACAGTGGCATGAGCACTTCCCTTTTCCTACTGCTAATACCTCTCCCTACACAACCAAGCATTCTGCCAGCATTTCCTGCTGCTCTATTACATTGACTAATTACCCTTAGATCCTCTGAAATAATAACCCCTAAATCCCTTTCTTCAGATGTTGAGGTTAGGACTGTATCAAATATTCTATATTCAGCCCTTGGGTTTTTACGCCCCAGGTGCATTATCTTGCACTTATCCACGTTAAAACTCAATTGCCACAACTCCGACCATTTTTTTAGTTTACCTAATTTTTTAGTTTACCTTTAGGTCTTGATCCATTGCGAGTTTGCATCTGATCATGTTACTTTTGTATTTAATAACATTAATAAGTTATGCCATGCTATAATGGTTTTGCATATTTGATTTGATGTGTTTATTTTACATTGTTTTGTCACTTTCCGACCTTTACTGATGATTGAAGTTAAAATGAACTGCGCAATATTTGCAGACAAAATAGAATGGGATTTTATAGAAAACTAAAAGATTATATTTGTTTAGATTGACCGTAAAACAGACTGCAGAGATGAACTGGAAACTATGTAAAGGGTTGGAAGTGGCACCTAATGGCATGTTACCTAAAGCATCATTAGTCCATGGCAGTGCAGCATAGGAGCACAGATTGCGATAACAGAGAATTGGTCCATCTGGCCTGCCCATTACGCGCACTTTATTTATTTGTTCTCAAAGCCGCCTTATGTGTATCACAGATATTCTTTTGAACATATTTTATTATCTAAGATTTTGTTGATTCTGTCAAGTTTCAAAGTGTGAACTAGAAATGAGCACAACAAATTTTTGTTTCTTTTGTTTTTTAGTTATTCGGAATGTGAAATGGATGAATTAAATTACTGCGTTGCTGCTGTTCTTGGTGCTGAATAGGTTTCAGAACCGAGGACTGCACCTGCCGAACACAGCAAGACTGAAGAAAAAAATGCTGCGTTTGGCAAGGGGAAAAAAGCCTTGTTTTAAATAATTAGGAATCAAAAAATTGTACTAAAAAATTCCTGAAAAATGCCTAAAGAAACGGAGATTTTTTGCTGCAAGTGAAAAGAATAAACGGTTGAATAAATATTTAATAAAAAAAAGAGAATTGTTTTTACATTGAAAGCTATGGGATTCACCTATTTAAGTCTGTCGAACGAACCATCGAAAAATCAGGGCATTTCACTGACATTTTGGTGCTGTTCGGCATTCTCTGAATAGATATAGCTACAGTTACAGGTACTTATAAAGCATTGACAAGTTCTGTAGCGTCGTACAATGGGTGAGACAGAATAACAAATATACATACAAGTTAAACACACAGAACAGTAAGAGAGAGGACTCTGCTCAAGAGTTTACAATCTAAGATATTAGACATTACTTGTCTTTGGGGAATCTCACTGCTGCCGAACTGTGCTGAAGACACCATGGCCTGTGGTGCTGAATACAACAGATTCAGCACCACTGCCAATGGACAGGGACACAGCGCTGCTGGATGTTTCAAACAAAATAACGAAACGATTCGTAGAAACGGACTCAATTTGTTATACTCGGTTTAATTTCAGTCGGACGTGCTTCTGAAATACCAATCAGTAAATTGACTAAATTCCATCCGAATTTTGATTTGGAATGAAACGAAACGCACATCTCTACTGTGAACTTATTTGTTTTAATGTCCGGCAAACTGGTAAAAATGTTCAATATAGAAATAGAAATATTTCCAGAGATAAAAAAGCTGAGGAACATAAAAACATGTCCAGATGTATTACCTTGCTGTATCAGGCTTAGAAGGCTAGAGAGTGAGACCCAGCAGTGTCAACTTCGCCTTTCATCTTTCCGATGTGAAAAGATTGAGTGTTATTATATGGAGTAATAAGATCTGTTTCTCAGGAGAAAATGAAAGCTATGGAAATGTATCCTTTCCGATTAAATAATTTTGTATTATTGGTTGGATTATCATTACATTAGCTGCACATTGACTTGGGTCGAATGGAAAAATGACGTCTCAGCTCTCCTGTTATGGGTGTAAATTGCGTATCCTGAATTGTGTCTTAATATGGAACGAGATTACATAGAACAGACAGATTAAATACTATTAACCTATCAAGCGTTTCCTTTAATACATTTGCATAAAATTTTAAAAAACATATTTGAATCAACGGTATAGTATATCACATTTCGCTCCGTTTGTGTATTAATTTCGTTTCAAAAATTTAAAAAGTCATTTTGGCATGTTTTTTTGTGTGCCACATTTCTGGGCCTACAGGCTCCTGAGATGCAAATCCGGCCCTGTCTTCCTGTTTAGACTCAGCGAGAGCAGTCACCACCTTGGTGCTTTAGTGGACATCTAGGTAACTTGGAAAAATAGCTGACCATATTTTGGATTTCTTTCCAAATGACTTTTATAACTCACATGATTCAGTACATCTAGTTAATATTAAATGTTGTCATTCGTCATATCACCCCAAGACATTTTTAGGGAATAGGCACCTTGGGCCTTATTACATTCTTCGCGCATACGATTGCGCCCGTGCAAAAACGCATTAACGCGAGGGGTAAAACCCTTTGCGCTGAACGCCGTATTACAATGTCAGCGCAACAAACGCGCATATACGTCTGCCGCGGGTGAACCTGCGCGAACGCTGCTCGAGCTTACTGTGCTTCACGCGTCCTATACTTAACATTGTGAGCGCAAATGCGTTTGTGCGCTGGTACGCGGATGGTATTACAATCTATGCGCAGTTTGTAACGCACAGCCTTTGCGCCCATAATTTTTGCAACTCCTAAAAGCTGGTGTTAACGGCAAATTCTATCAACCTGGCCGAAACCAAATACACCAGAAACCAAAAACTCACATGAATAACGCACTAATTTATTTCCCCGTGGTCTCTGTGCTTGTGCTTTGCAGATAAGGCCTACAGATTCCCTCAGAATCGTATCTGCAACTGCAACCAGTAGTAAATCCTTTAGTATGACTGACATACCGAGCGATACACACATTTTCTGTTTCTCTATAAATCTTTATTAATATGTGCTTTTAATAATGTGCTTATCACTATTCACATTATATACTTAGGTCTGCACTTCTAATAGAGCGATATGGCGTGATGCAGATTGAACTGTAAGCAGAATGCGCACACGCGCACCTTTTCCTCCTGTTTTGCATTATAGTTGTCATTTTTCCCAATGGTTATGGTTTCTCTTTGCTGTGATTTCATTAAGGGTAACTGTGGAAATGCTGGCTCGTCAGGATGCTTTTGCTGTTCACACAAACCGCCTATGGCAAATATAATGCAGCTGAAATGCAAAGCGTCTTTATCATCTCATCCTTAATCTGTATAAATATGTAGCGCTACAAAAGAGGGAAAAAAAGACCACTGGGATGCTGCAGATGCTTCGCTGATAACAGGTTCGCTAATATGAACGTTGAGTAAGAGAAGAACTGCCATTCTGCAAATTTCCTTTCATGCCGAAGAGAATACCCTGCAGTGTGTATTTTGCTGCTCTTTAAATCCTTTGAGTTGTCGGGAGGGATTATCCTTAGGGCTGGTCCGCTTAAATAGACCTCTAATGGCCTGGGCTTGTAGACTCTGTTTGCAGACAGTGTGGTGTGTTAGGTCTGACTCCAATAGCCGGTACCATGTGTGTTTGTGTAGGTGTGTATTTGTGTGTCTGTTCGTGACAGTGTAGATGTGCATTTGTGTGTGTTCGTAAGGGTATAGATGTGTATATGTGTGTGTGTGGGTGTGGAATATCTAAACATCTTTTTCACAACCTGTCAGTTAATTTAAGAAAACTCAAGTTGCATCCTGGACCAAGACATCGTTTGAGCAGGGCCGGTCCAAGTCTCTGTGCTGCCTGGAGCCATGGATGAAATAGGCTGTCCCTCCCCCAGAAAAAAACTATGCAGCGTGTATGAGCGTATCACAGAGCGCCACAGCAATAAAACTCACAGTAATGCGCAGTGTCTATGAACGTATCACAGAGCTCCACCGCAATAAAACTCACAGTAATGTGCAGTTTGTATGAACGTATCACAGAGCGCCACATATCCCGGCCCACTGTCACACACATCCATGCACACATCCACATACAGTCACACACACACACATCCACATACAGTCAAACACACACACATCCATATACAGTCACACATCCACCTACAGTCTCACACACACACACATACAGTCAGGTCCAGAAATATTGGGACATTGACACAATTCTAACATCTTTGGCTCTATACACCACCACAATGGAGTTGGAATGAAACAAACACAATGTGCTTAAACTGCAGACTGTCAGCTTTAATTTGAGGGTATGTACATCCAACTCAGGTGAATGGTGTAGGATTTACAGCAATTTGCAGATGTGCAGATGTAGAAAAAGTAGAATGGTCATCAGTGGGCAACTCAGCAATGCTAATCATTTCACTTCACCTGTCAATGGTTTTAATGTTGTGACTGATCAGTGTATGCACATATTCCAAAATAAAAAATAAAATAAAACACACCTCTGGTTCCGAGCTTTTCAGAAAGGGATATTGAACCTGTACATTAAAAAGGATTGTTTAATATAAGGGCTGAATGATGCACTTCACCACAATGCCTTTTAATTCAAGCACAATGAACACTAGCTCTTGTTCATGTCTGCATTTTATAACAAATTCTCTTTGTATAGATGTATAATACACATAAGCAGCATTCATCGAGACAGGGATAAAAAATGTGAAAGAAATTACGCAAGTTAACCGGCTGGAGTCGGCAGTTATGAGAGCAGCCTTGGGCACTAATATTTTCTCTCTGCATCTTTCCTCTCTCCACGAGTCGTGTCATTGCAGCATTCTCAGACATTAGAAAGAATAGGAAGCAGATCACTATGGGAAATCCCACGAGATCGCTTGCGTCAGCAGGACCATCTTTGACATGCACATTCATTTTACGTAGACTTCAATGAGTATTGTGTGAAAAGATGCCAGCTATGGCAGCCATCAATGATTCATAACTGTTCACAAGCCCTTCTCGATCTTAACCGCCGAACAGAAATCAGAAAGGAAACAGAAAATAATTATATGTTTTAATCAAGAGTTTATAGATTTTTTAATTAAAAAAAAAAAACTGCATAAGAGCATTTTTCCCACACCTCTTTTTATGGTGAGTATGTACCATTAGGTGTCTGGCTCAAGGACACTTACTGAAGAGGTGCTCCTGCCGGGATTCGAACAAGTTGGCACTAACCTGTGCATGATAAACTGAACCACTGTCTAACGGCACTATTTCCTAGTGTTTGGTTGAGTAAGCGTTAACGTCAGGATAAGTGACTTTAACGCATGCCCCCCATATTACCTTCCTAATGCTAAAACCGTTAGAAATCACTTTGCGCATCAGTGATTGCGTCAGCTTCCACGAGCTTATTGTACTTTACGTATCCTCTACTTAACATGGGGAGCGCAAAGTATTATAAATTCCTAGCACTAATTACCCCACCGATGTGCAAACCTAAAATTTAGCTACACCTAAAACCTTTTGCAAAATCAGATAAAACCAGCCTAAACCCCCCCCCCCAATACATCAGATACTCACCTCTCATACAGCGACAAGAACAGTGGCCTGATCCGCTGCTTATGGCTGACAGGAGCAGAGTGAGAATGGGGACAAATAGTCCCCAGTCTCCCTCCGTGAATCACTCCATGGCCCTGCGCGATCTCGGGGCCTGGCAGCGCAACCCTCCATGGAGTCCTACGGACTCCAGTAGGTGATTTTCATGGCAGCACGGAAGCACTACCGTGAGTATCAGGGAGGGATGTGCTGCGTTCCGTGGCAATTTGCTGAATTAGCTCCTGCCTCCGAATATGGTGGTAAAATTGGGATTCTTTGGGGAAACCTGCAGGTGCCACAAAGGTAATAATGCCCAGAGTGTTGTAAAGAGGGAAATCAGCTGGTGCTTTGCTTTATCCATCAATTCTCTGCATCTCATAGGGGGTGTAACCATTGAGGAATGTTTAAATTTGTCTACAGATAAAAGTCCATCTCACCTGCTGCCATATGTGCGTCGATTCCATTAATTCATTATCCTGCTATCCTAACAGCACCGGTTGTCGTGGGTATTTCAAGCACTGGTTCCTAACCAGAGGCTTTTTTAATATATTCCATATGCTGATAAGCAATGATAATGAAATTAGATGCATTAGCATAAGCATGCATACATTACGTGCTCATTACTCAATGCTTCATCTGATGCCAGCTTTAATCAACACATGATGTGTTGTCCTTTTTTGTTTTTGTTGTTTACCAAACCAACGCACTAGCAGCCTTTCATTCAGGTAAAATAAAAATCCTATCCTTTAGGTTTACTTTCAAGAATTCCTCAATCCCCCCAAACTGGCATTTGATACATTGAAATGGTTCCTCATAGTTTGGCTAAAATGAAACTTTATTTTAATGAAGAGAAGGATTGGTTAAACCATTTCTAAAAACCTTCATTAGGCTGTTGTACAGGGGTGAAATTCTGAAACTAATGAGGAAACCAATATTTCTTGCAAACAACTAAACATTCATTAAAAGCAAAGAGTAAGGCTGGGGTCAGACGAGCGCAGTGTTAACGTCCGTGTTGCCGCACATAAGTACGTCCGTGATAGCATACAATTGTGTTAAATGGAGCCCCACACACGAAGTACGTCCGCACAGAAGTGCGGGGGCTGACGGACGCTGCAAACGGACGCAGGTTAGGCAAGAACGTAATACTGCTAGAACGGACGTGCAGAGTGCGACGCATCTGCAACGTCCGCATAGCTTTGTGTGTGAGTGATGGAACGTGGTCAGACAGACGGCATTTATACGTCCAGCATTTTTGACGGACAGAATGTTTTTTCATTGTAATTTATTTTCCCTGCTACATCAGTGAAAAAAACAGACTGTGTGGCCACTACCTTGTAGTCAGTCAGAAAGTACTTCTGTACTGCACGGACGCACAGTCCGTAGAAAATGTGCTCATCTGACCCTAGCCTAAAGGCACGCTGAACCCACTCACAACCAATTGAGGATTTTCCACCTCATATAATGGTGCTCCATGACAATCCGGGTGGGCCAAGTCCAATAGTGTCTGAAAATACGGAATCCAGGCAATGTAACAGCAGTATAAGTGTCGCTTTTATGAGCATTGGTGGCAATGGCCACTGACACAGGAAACAATGCCACCAATGGTCATACAATAAAACCTCCACTTATACAACTGTTGGAGTGTCTGGATTCCACTTTTTCTGACATGAAACATCTAAGCATTGTCATCTCACTTTTAGCCAGCTACTGAAATAAATATATATGTATAGATCTCAAAACAAATACTGTATATATTATGAATTAATAAGAAAACATATAATTAAGCTCCTAAAATGAAAGCATTAGCCTGTACAGGCTTCTTGGGAACTATTCTCTATCGGCAGAAAGACGCAAGGGAACAGTGTTCTCCATCGACCCTCTCGAATTGACCCGTAAGGGGTGATTCAGAAAGCACCAACATTTCAGTGCACCATAGGGTCTCCGAAATGAGCCAAAGATGGAGTCGCCGAAGACGGCCAAACTGACTGCTGAACACTGCCAAACTGCAGGAAGAAAAAGAGCGGAACTCTGCTATTCTTCTAAAAGGTGTTTAACCCTTTCACTGCTGAGGCATTTCACCACTGTGTGCTGAGCTCATTTTTACCGCTTTCGCTCATCATGTTTAAACGTGATTTGAAGCCACGTTTTATTATATGGCCCAGACATATTATATATCGTTCTTTCCGACAGACTCTGCAGATTCACAATATATCATTTTTATATGTATACGTCATGTCCTGCCTGTATATTATGACAAAAAATGCAATAAAAATTTAATTTTTAATCATCTGCAGAGTGTAAAGTGGTTTTTTCACATTTTATCACATGAACGTTTGCGGTTATATTTTCTATGGGGTGCACTTGTACAAAAATTAATTTTTTGGGGGGAGTTACGTGATTTTTAGCAAACGCACCCCATAGAAAAAAATCATTAGTGCAGCATAATTGTTCACATTATAATTGAAATGTGAACAATATTGCTGCACTAATAAACACACACAAAACAAAAAAAACATGTTTTTTATTAAATTTATTTATTTATTTTTTACTTTGTACCTAGTCATGTTGGGTATCATTCGAAAGACCATGCTCAGGCCTTTCGAATGACACCCTCCATGACCCCCTAGCTCCACCAGGTACTGTAGATATCGGGGTTTCCTTGGGAAATCCCCGGGCAGCTAGGGGTTCCCCGGCTATCTGACATCATCACGATATGCGGGATGACGTCGGACAGCGAGGGGGGGACCCGGGGGTGGAGCTGCCATCCAAGATGGCGGCCCCCACCGGAGCTAGGCCGCATTTCAGCGCCACAAGGCGCTTAAGGGGTTAAAGCCAGGCACCGCTTAAAAGGGGAGACTCTCCCCTTTTAAGCGGTGCCTGGCTTTTGGCGCTGCTCCTTCCCGATTGGGAGGGAGAGGGATCCGAACAGATCCCCCCTCCTTTCCAGGCTATCTCCCGGCATTGCCGGGGGGTCGCCTGGAAATGACGTCATTTACGTCAGGAGGCGCTTGACTTCAGCGTCTGAGGATGCTGAAGTCAGAACGCCGTGGGACCCCAGAGAGGTGAGTATCTCTGCCGGGGGTCCCGCAAAGCCGATGACGTGTGGGGCATGTCCTCAGCATGTAACGTACGCCAATGAGGACGTGTCCCACACGTCATCAGCAGTGAAGGGGTTAAACAAATAAAATGCATGAAAATGTGTTGAAATAATAAAGGTCCTCTAAAAAAATAAGAAGAAGGTCTGTTACAGAATAAAAAACACCTTTTAAAAAAATAGGGAATCAAAAATCCTGTCTAAAAAATACTAAAAGGTGTTATAAAAAATATAAAATAGGCTTTTTGTTGAAAATGAAAAGTATAAACGGTTTAGTAAATAATAATAAGTGATAATATGTCTTTATTTTGAATCCTATGGGATTCTCCTGCTTAGATCAGTGTCAAACTGAATTACTGGAATTCAGGGCATTTCACTGACATTTCGGTGGAGTTTGGTGTTCTCTGAATAGATTAACCATTACTTCTCTATTGGACAATTTTGCTGTTGTCGAATTGCAGAGATCTACAGCAAACTGCACCGTATTTCGCTGTCAATTAGTAAATGGACGAACTGCCGCGAAATTGCACTGTACTGTACGTTGAAGTTCGCCCCTTACTGAATAAGCCCTCTAGTTTTTGGAGCTTTATGAGCTGCTATTATCCTAACTGAATAATGCTGACGGTTGTTCGTACTGTCTTCAGTACAGGCTCACTCAAAACCGTTGTGGTTCCTTAGGATAATAGTGTCACTTTTGAACTTATTAGCGTTCCACATGCCAAAACACAATTGGTGCGTACAATTTGATTCTTCCAAAACTGTCAGATGACTTTGGACCAATTCGAATTTCATTAATTAAAATGATTGGCCATTAAATAAATTTCGGGTCAAAACAGATCCTGCAAGAAAGCCTGCTGATGCCAAAAGGGTTAATTTAGTGGAGTTTGGCCAATGCTCGATATCCACACTTGGTAGAGGAGAGAATGTAGTCACTATCCCAAAGATTTATTGAACTTCATGGAAAATAGTAATGTAATTCATTGGTGTATCTTTTGGATCATCAGCAGCAACTTGAACATACTAATATGCAGACTTATGTATTTTTCCCAGAAAGTAGATCATTTTTTTCTTAATGTTTGTTTTATCAATGAGTGGCTGGGGCACGGATATGTGCAGTTACAAACGTGCTTCTTTACTATAGCTAAATGGAAACCAAGGTGGGTAAAAAAAAAGTAGTAGGGAGCTAAAAAAAACTATTTAGACTAGGGTCAGACTAAAGCATCTTTCCCGCGAACGTGAAAAAGTGCGTCCGAACGCATTGACGTATTTTTTTCACGGAATGCGCAAAAACGGTCAGACGACGCGCATTTTCGGGCGTGATTTTGGACGGATCGTCAATAAAACTCTTTTTGCGTCTGGACGTTATGTAGGCTGGACATTAGCAGCGTCTGACATCTCCTAATCACGCACACATGCCGCTATGCCGCAGCTGCGCACTCAGTACGTCAGTACTAGCGGTTCTGCGTTCTCAAAAAAATGCGTTCAAATTCCACTTGCGTTGCACGGCCGGACATTTGTGCGGCCGTACATCGTATATTGGCCGTCATTTCCCGTCATCTGCTGCTAGTGCGGCCGTAATTATGTGCGCCAGAACGCACGTTTAGGCTAGGGTCAGACGAAAGCAGTTTTAACGTGCGTTTAGACGCACAAAATCACGGCCGTGCTAGCAGCAAATGACGTCCAATGCCGGGGAACACACGAAGTACGGCCGCACGAAAGTTCGTCCGCGCAACGCAAGTGGCAAACGAACGCATTTTTTCTAGAACGTCAAACCGCTAATACGGACGTACAGAGTGCGCTACGTCCGCTAGAGGCGTGTGTGCATGATTGGGAGACGTCAGACGCTGCTAATGTCCGGCCAACATAACGTCCAGACACAAAAAGTGTTTTATTGATGATCCGTACAAAATCACGGACGAAAAGACGCATCGTATGACCGCTATTGCGTATTCCGTGAAAAAATGCGTCCATTCGTTCAAACGCACTTTTTCACAGACAACGCGAAAAATGCGTTAGTCTGACCCTAGCCTAAAAGTGCGCTGGTCTGACCGCAGCCTAAGAATAATGTCACTACCATGATCGAGTATACTCGATCTACAAAAGCACCTACAGGTGCAGTAAGATTGAGTGTACTCAATGTGGTCTTTTTCTGGGGCAATGCAAAGGAATTTAATTTATTGCAAACAAAATTATTTTTTATATGATCTGCAAAATATGTTCCCTAAGTTTCAGGATACTGGACCTTACAGCCAGGTTTCCACACATCAGACATGACCGTCGATGTACTGCAGCTCAAGAAACTGCTCTTTGTGTCTGTATCGGACTCTGACTCTTGCCTGCATGTGTCTCTCACAGTCACATGCAGCAGTAACGATATTGACCAGTGGGGGAGCCCTCTGCCAATCAAATGAGCTTACCGTTTTGTATTGTGTTGTAATAATGTATGTTTAGAGGCTACATACATTATTTTTATTATTATTATCCTTTATATAGCGCCACATATTCCGCAGTGCTTTACAAGATCAGTTTGCAAGGGGTTGATACATTAGAATACAACACATGGATGATATGACGTGATTCAGGGGGACCCTGTTCCCAAGGGAACTTACAATCTATATGAGAAGTAGAAATATTTTGGGAGGTAGGCACATCCATATCGTCGGGTGTCTTGCCCAAGGACACTCGCTGGTGGCGTCTTCTGAGTGGGATAAGGTTGTCATTCCATGATTGTAGAGCAGCGACCTGGTGGTTAGGTAGAACCCGCTTCTCTTAAAGTCGAGACTTGTTTCTCCCCAGTTGTATTGGAGGGATGTGCTGAACGGGATTTGACTTGCTTCCCCATGGTCGAAGGGTAGAGACGTTACCACAGGACTCCACATCTGATATTGTGTGGTAGGCGAGTATGTACCGTTAGGTGTATTGCCCAAGGACACTTACTGGAGAGGTGCTCTGGCCAGGATTCGAACCTGGGTCAGTGATGTTACCTCTACTCCATTCAGCTGATACATTGTTACAGATTGGGTAATAGAAAGGGATTTTCCATAAACAAACTGGTTACTGACAGTGGTTTTATGGACAACGACTTGGTAGTGAAGGGGTTAATAGAAATGGAGTATAATCACATGACCATGTTTTTTGCCTCATCGAATAATACTGTAGTGCTGGTAGTATATTTATTTTCCGTTCCTATCACAAGCCAGACGCCACTGCCAAACATATGCTGTTCTTGGAAAGATATTTCACTTTGCCTAGACGTTATTGTTTCAAAACGAAGGCATATCTAAGCTTTAATTTATAATTCATGCTCTTTGGGGGTAAAAGAAATATGCACATCCTGCATGATTTATGCTACAGTGATCTATTATGCAATAGATTATGGGTAGTACCAATAGATTTCCCAGAATTAATCAGAAGCTTTATATTGATCTTTCTCTTAATTAAAAGTTAAGCCATTACAAAAGGCCTACCCATCTTATTATTAATTGACGTGGTGCATCAGAAACACGACTTTATATGCATGCCTATAATAAATGCTTTAAGGATTAGCAGAAGTGTTATTCAAACCAGATAGGGGAAAACACATAATCGCAAAATGCCTAAATGTCCATTTTAGACACAATTTTTGCAACTTAACGGTAATGTGCAGCAACAGAGTGAAAAATGACTATTTCCCTATCCTTGTCGAAAGTGTTTGGCATACGTAGATGGCAGAGCAGGTGACATAGAAGTATCAAAAAAATTGTTTCTAAAATTTTTTATAATATTTCTGGTGAATGGAGAAAAAGTAAACAATTCATAAGCACGTACTGATCTTCATTTACTGATCTTCGAAATTTAAAAAACGCAAGATCTGAACCATTACTAGAAAAGTCAAACTTAACTAAAAACTGTAGCCACTTGGGGTAGCCTCAAATCCTCACCATTGAAAATGTTAAAACCCACATTTGCGAACGGTTGCCCAGAGCCCACATGTTACCCAAAATAATGTCAAAATTGAGACCCCAAAAATGTAATCACCCTAGTGCACCTGAAATAAAAGCAACTAAAGCACAGCAGGTTAACAGGCCAACTGACATCATCGCACATATGGTGACGATGTCAGTGGGCAGAGGGTGACCCCGGAGGCTTGGCTGACATCCAAGATGTCAGCCACTTCTGGGAGCAGATCGAGAACCAGCGCTGATTGGCGCCAAATTGCAATCGGGCTCCTAAGGGGTTAAACAAAAGCACTGCTGAAAAGGGCAGACTATTTATTTTTATTTGCTGCAGTTCGAGATGTTCAGGTTTTCCCTTGCAGGCAAACTGACTTCATTGCGCCCATGATCAAGCCTTTCCAAAGATACCAAACATGCCGATCTAGCTGCCTTGGAAAGGGAGATAGGGGGGGTCCAAAGGACCCCCCTATTTCTATTTGAGAGCTAGAGGGTTAACTGGCCATCTGGCGGAGGTCATCCAAGATGTCAGCCACCTCTGGGAGCAGATCGCGATTCGGTATATATAGTGTATGTTTGTGTGTATATATAGTGTATATATTTTTAGCAGAGATCAGGTTTATGCAACTGGTCAAAGCCACTCCTAGGACAGCGCTGTTTTGGGTTTATTGGACCCTCATCAGCTAGGAGCTAGGCATGACCAGTTGTAGTGGATGCTTGGACCCGTAGGGCAAATCCTACCCAGAGTTCCTTGCTGCATATGGGGAATGTGGCACTGGGGCTCTGGGATGCAGTTCTTTGAATTGCTGTGATGTGCAGATGGCTTCTGCAATAATAAACATAATATATATATATATATAGGGTAACTGAATAGATATTTTTTGACATACTGTACATACATCAGCAAAATGTTCATTGCACAGAGTTCCTATAAATCTACATCGTTTTGAATGGCCTCTGTACGTTTATTTCTTGCTATAACCAAGGATACAAATTGACATCACAAAAAATAAATTTTAAAAATCTTGTTGTAGTTGCATTTGTAAAACATAAATTTCCAGAAACAAAACCCCATAAATATTATCTTACATAGCTGAACCCTTAGCACTCATTTTCTAAAATCCTACAGCATACACCTAAAATGAGTGTACCATTCTAAAACAAATCTATCTGAAATTCTGTGCAAAGGCGACAGATTGAACAACAAATGCTAGAGCCAGTCATCAGCTGCGAGGGTGTAGCACATACATCTGCAATTAAAAAACAGAAAAATCTCTGTAACATTCAAACGTTAACTCTGCAAAGTTTTAAAACATATGCCATTTTCAGGTACCGAATACAGCATAGACATGCATTTATTAGGACATGTGCTTGGAACATATTTTAACCCCTACCTTACTTTTATAAAGTATACTGGATGTTAAAAAGTTACTGCAGGAGCCCAAATATTCAGCACCTCGGACATGTCTGCTGTAATTTTAGGGTTGCCAGATCAGCCTTGTTTTCCCAGACATATATTACTGTTTCATGCAGAGGGGAGCATAGGGAATAGTGCTGCCCTGCAACATGTATAATTCATATGCTACAGGAAGGAAATGAAGGCAGGTCACATGGGATTCATTGTTGAGTTCTTACCTGCAACATATGGATTCTACATACTGCAGGATGGCATTTTTAATGCACTGTCTATTGGCTTGAATGAGTTATAGGTGTCCAGGAAAGCATGAAGGATCTGGGAACCCTACATGATGTTGAAGCTATTTCATCAGCTTGGGGTTCCATATATTTCCATCAGGGAAAAATGGATTCCCTGCTTTATTATTATACCTGTAGAAGTGTTTTTTGGTCAGTAGGGGAGCACTCTACCTGTCAAATATTCTTGCTGTGTCAAAAATGTGTTTTATGAAGGGTACATTAATTATTACATCAACGATCAGCAACCTTGGCCCTCCAGATGTTTTGGTACTCCATTTACTATGAAGCTCTGCCAGCTATAATGAGTAACCAAGCATTATGGGATATGTAACTCCAAAACAGCTGGGGCTCCAAATACTTAAATACTTAAATACTAAATACTTTGCGTAAATGTTAACGCATGCGCAAAAATACATTAACGCGAGGGGGAAAACCCTTTGCGCAGAACATCGTATTACAATGTCTGAGCAAAAAATGCACGTTAACGTCTAACGCGGGTGGACCTGCGCGAACCCTTTGCGAGCATAATGTACTTTGCGCGTCATATACTTAACATTGTGAGCACAAATGCGTTTGTGCGCTGGTACGCAGATGGTATTACAATCTATGCGCAAATTATAACAGGCAACGTTTGCCCGCATAATTTTAACGTCTTTTAAAAGCTGGTGTTAATGGCAAATCTGAACGTCCTGGCCGAACCCAAATACACCAGCCCGAAAAAAAAATACTGCACAGTACAGTTACACATTCTACACATACCCAAACAATAAAATTGAGAGGTTGTGCGTGTTTTTATTATTGCTGCAGCATATATACTCTGATTTTGACAGGCACAAAAACTTAACAGGAGACAATTGTGCTTCTTAACTCAGATTGGCTGAATTGCGTGAAAAAACAGTCCGCCCACCGATTTCTGTGCGCAGCGTTAACTTGCGCGCGTTTTTGTGCGACTTTTTTACCCGCATTATTTTTTGACGGATGAAAAAATGCGCTTGGATCATAATACCGGCGTTAATTTACGCGTGTTAAGGTTTAACGCTGCGTGCAAAAAAAATAGCGCTCCGCGTGTGCTTTTGCGCAAAGCATTTAATAGAGCCCCTGGTGGGCCAAGGTTGCTGACCTCTCTTTTACATTGTCTGCAATGAAGAGTTGTTTTCCGTATATTTTTTTTTTTTGAGAAAGGATTTTGCCAGGAAGGATACATTAAAGGGACACTCTAAGCAACATGACCACCTAAACTATTTTAGGTGGTCATGATGCCCAGAGTATGCCACCCTCTGTCCCCCCTCCCTCCGCTCAGCGGTTCAGCTGTAAATGCTGAAAACAGCTGAGAGAGGCGGAGAACTTTACTCCGCCCTCCCAGCTGTCAGTCAGCAGAGCGGAAATCATATTTCCCGCTTCTGCCGACTTTTGCCGAGTAGGAGACGTCATCGCGCTTTCAGCGCGATGACGTCTCCAACTCACCGCAGAAGCTGGCGGCTCCCTCTGAGGGTTAGTGTTGCGCGCATCCTCTTGCGCGCAACACTAATCCTCAGAGGGAGCCGGGAGGAAGCCTGCTGATTGGTTGGCTTATGTGAGAGGCGCGCATGCTCGCTTCTCACGTAAACCAGAAGCCAAGAAGCAAGAAGAAGGACGGGAGCGGAAGAGGAGGGAGGTGAGTATAAAAAAAACAAAAAACGCCGCTGGAAACAAGAGGATTTTAGGGTAAGTATTACAGTTACACAAAAAAACCAAAAAAATAAATATTTATTAAGGGAATAGGGATAGGTTAGGATTAAAAAAGGGGGGGGGTGATTTTTTTGTTAGAGTGTTCCTTTAAGATTTCTCTCGTTTTCAAGTATGTCCTGGGTGGCGAGTATGTACCGTTAGGTGTCTTGCCCAAGGACACTTAGGCTAGGGTCAGACTAACGCATTTTTCACGTTGTCCGTGAAAATGTGCGTTCGAAGAATGGACGTATTTTTTCACGGAATACGCAATAGCGGTCATACGATGCGCAGTTTCATCCGTGATTTTGTACGGATCATCAATAAAACACTTTGTGCATCTGGACGTTATGTTGGCCGGACATTAGCAGCGTCTGACATCTCCAATTCACGCACACACGCCGCTATGCGGCCGCAGCGCACTCTGTACGTCAGTACTAGTGGTTTAACGTTCTCGAAAAAATGCGTTCATTTTCCACTTGCGTTGCGCAGCCGGACTTTTGTGCGACCGTACTTCGTATATTGGCTGTCATTGCCCGGCATCTGCTGCTAGTGCGGCCGTGATTAAGTGCGCCAGAACGCGCGTTCGCACTGCCTCAGTCTGACCCTAGCCTTACTGGAGAGGTTGCTTGCTGGGATTGAACCCATGTCTCCACAGTCTCTCTCCATGCAGAGCGGTGATGTTACCTCTACTCCACCCAGCTGGTATATATTTGCCGAGTCCTGGCAGTGGTTTTATGGAAAGCAGCTTGGAAATGAAGGGGTTAATTACAAACTATAAACAATCACAGTTTCCATTCCCTTTAGTGTGTATTATATAATACGCAACCATAAAGTGTAGATGGGGATTTAAAAGGTGTGCAAGCAAGACCTATTCGCCAAGCTGGCACCCCACTGTGCATGTTTATGAAACGCAGTCCTGAATTTGTAAATGCTGGAACCTGTAGGTACTTGTTCCATATCTTGTCAGATTTATAAGCATTTCTGGAAAGCAGTCCTGTCTAAAGAGATTTACTCTATACTAATCTCAATAAGGACTCTGTTTTCCCAGACTCCTAAAAACCCTTACTGACCTCCATGCACATTACTCACTACTGAGCAATGTATTATTTATGAAAACATCACATCGCACCAAAGCCATCGTTCGGATGGGATCAATTTACTTTTATTTCTTTCGCATATCTCTTACATTTGCAAAGCCTCTCACTTTATCGGTATTTCCCAGACTGTCCAACCAGTACTATAATTTCCTGAAATATTAATGTATTCTCTGTTGTGAAACATTTTCTAAATTAATAAGTAGAAGTTGTCTCTTTAATATTATTTTTGGGTAATTTAACCAGAAAATTCATGTTTTGCATTCCTTCTCTCTCGTTTGTCTCTGTCTTAATAATTTAATTGTCCAGGGAATGTTCACACCTTATCTGTCTCCTCCGGTTTTCATTTTTTTCTTTTAAATTCTTTATTTTTAATGCCGTTAAGGCTGGGGTCAGACCAGCGCACTTTTAACGTGCGTTCTGGCGCACATAATTACGGCCGCACTAGCAGCAGATGACGGGCAATGACGGCCAATATACGATGTACGGCCGCACAAAAGTCCGGCCGTGCAACGCAAGTGGAATTTGAACGCATTTTTTTGAGAACGCTGAACCGCTAGTACTGAGGTAATGAGTGCGCAGCTGCGGCATAGCGGCGTGTGTGCGAGATTAGGAGATGTCAGACGCTGCTAATGTCCAGCCTACATAACGTCCAGACGCAAAAAGAGTTTTATTGACGTTCCGTACAAAATCACGCCCGAAAATGCGCGTCGTCTGACTGTTTTTGCGCATTCCGTGAAAAAATACGTCAATGCGTTCGGACGCACTTTTTCACGTTCGTGGGGAAAAATGCTTTCGTCTGACCCTAGCCTTAACGTGTCTTGACAATGTGAAACACAAACAAATAATGTGCACACACACACGTCCTTACAGAGCTATCAAGCATCAGATCTCCTTTCTTTGAGATAAGCAAACCCACTGGGAACACTACCAGGATTATTCAGAGAGAGGTTAAAACCAGGAGAATGACTGGAGAAGTGAAAATTCTAGGTCAAAATAGCCAAACCAGAAAAATTCTAACATTTGTCTCACTTTCCAAATCGGCTATTTGGTCTAGATTGTTCATTATCCTGCCATTCTCCTGGTTTTCACCTTTCTCTGTATAATCCTGTAAATCCCATAATGCAAATGGTAAATAATTTGAGTCTTTGGAAGAGAAAAAGAGTTTAAACAAAATGTAACTGTGTAAATTGTATAAATATACATATATGGTATATATATGGTTAAATACCATGACTTATAAGTAAAACTAATCACTTTGTGAAGAAATTTTAACTAATTTCACTTTGGTAAAAATATTTAATCTCAGTGAATTCTTGTAGCCATTCATTTGAGTTATTTCATAGATCCATTATGGTGTACATAAATTTTTCAGTGATGTTATGTTTTACACATGTTGTTATGTTTCACACGGTATAATGGGAATAAGCGCAGATGGCATTTTTTATCCTTGTTATATTTTACACATGTTGCTGGGCTGGATACATTTGGTGGTTGCAGCCGCCCCATCGGGGAATAGGCGCAACCCCACCCCTCCTGTACTATGTATGTTTTAATGTACCTCCAGCCAGGTCATCACTGCAGCTGTTCCGCTCCGTGTCTTTGTTTTTTGATCCCAAGGTGGATTTTGTTTCTGGGGGAGCTTAAATAAAAACCCACCAGTCTACCAGTCTGACAAGCAGCATGAGCAAGTTATGGTTGGCTACACAGCAGCCTGCGGCTTCATTTTTTGGATAGGACTCACCCTCATTAGCGGTGCCTTGACACTGGCGGTGAGCTTACACTCTTAGGCTGGGGTCAGACGAACGCAGTGTTAACGTCCGTGTTACCGCACATAAGTACGTCCGTGATAGCATACAATTGTGTTAAATGGAGCCCCACACACGAAGTACGTCTGCACAGAAGTGCAGAGGCTGACGGACGCTGCAAACGGACGCAGGTTAGGCAAGAACGTAATACTGCTACAACGGACGTGCGGAGTGTGACGCGTCTGCAACGTCCGTATAGCTTTGTGTGTGAGTGATGGAACGTGGTCAGACAGACTGCATTTATACGTCCAGCATTTTTGACGGACAAAATGTTCTTTCATTGTAATTTATTTTCCCTGCTACATCAGTCAAAAAATACGTCAGTGAAAAAAACGGACTGTGTGGCCACTACCTTGTTGTCAGTCAGTAAGTACGTCCGTACTGCACGGATGCACAGTCCGTACAAAATGCGCTCATCTGACCCTAGCCTTAAAGGTCATTAATAGAAACCAAAGCCTCTAATTGCGTTTTGTTTCACACGGTATAATGGGAATAAGCGCAGATGACATTTTTTTCCTTGTTAATTTTTCAATGTTGTATAGAAATATTTGTCAAAATTAACCATTATAGAAGGTTCCTTTTCTCAGTCCTTGCTTATGTATTTTGGAACAAAGGAATGATAATGGATCCATAATGAATTTCTGTAAAAGTCACATTTGTTATTCTACATATCGACAACAACTTATTTATCCGGAAGACGGTTCTGGAATTTGGGAACTGTGTGTGTGTACATGCTGTGAGCTGCGCCAAAAAGGAGATTGCGGCTGTCCTGCAGTGATCTCCTTCCCCTAAGGCTAGGGTCAGATGAAAGCATTTTTCCCCGCGAACGTGAAAAAGTGCGTCCGAACGCATTGACGTATTTTTTCACGGAATGCGCAAAAACAGTCAGACGACGCGCATTTTTGGACGTGATTTTGTACGGATCGTCAATAAAACTCTTTTTGCGTCTGGACGTTATGTTAGCTGGACATTAGCAGTGTCTGACATCTCCTAATCACGCAAACACGCCGCTATGCCGCAGCTGCGCACTCAGTACGTCAGTACTAGCGGTTCAGCGTTCTCAGAAAAATGCGTTCAAATTCCACTTGCGTGCACGCCGGACTTTTGTGCGGCCGTACATCGTATATTGGCCGTCATTGCCCGTCATCTGCTGCTAGTGCGGCCGTAATTATGTGCGCCAGAACGCACGTTAAAAGTGTGCTGGTCTGACCCCAGCCTTAAGCAGTGGCTCCCAACTGCGTTCCTCAAGCACCCCTAACAGGTTAGGTTTTGAGGATCACCTTGGGGAAATGCAGAGTGAATCCTGCAATCACTGAGCAGCAAATCATATAACATGTGCTGTGCTTCACATATGTGGCAAACCTGACCTGTTAGTAAGGGGTACTTGAGGACCGTAGTTGGGAGCCACTGCCCTGAAGTATTGGACTCTTCTGGATATAGAAATCCAGAAGAATTCAGAAAGCACAGGGTCCTGAGCATTCTCTTTAACAGTTGCCCAAACTATAAGCAAAGCATCTAATTAACCCTTTCACTACCGAGATCAAGATATCTCAGGCTGCAAAGGCACAATGTCAAAACAAATGTCTTTTGCTTTTGGGCTGCAAAAGGTACCCCCAAAATTTTAGCCCTGTGGGCATAATGCCCAAAGAGCTAAAACTGTGTAAAATTGGCTAGCTGAATGTCCTGACATCAGACGTTCAGGAGCCGATGCAGGGAACCTCGAGCTGCAGCTGTAATGGCTATAACTCAATTTGGCTGTGGATGACACCATCTACTGGGTAAATATGTTATTACAGTAAGAAATACACTGGGATTATGCCCAAATATTTTTTACTGTATAATCAATTAAAGATTATTTTTTTTTAAAAGAAAAACCACCAAAAAAATCACTGGTACCTGACAATATTTTTTTGGAAAATCACTTGGTAGTGAAGTAGTTAAGCATGTATTACATCTGAGTACTACAGTTATCCTTAACGTCACTAAGATTGCTATTATAATAAGGCCACCCTTTGTTTCATGGACCTGTCCACATTTTGCTGTAGAGTTTTTTTTTTCTCTCTCTAGAGAAGTCTGCCTTATGCCGACCAAAATATTACGATTAACAAGTCAGCCGTTACATACAGTGACCCCATTCTTTGATCATAACCGCTCCCATTTTATTTCAGAGGGGCTGAAAAATGTAGATCTCCTTGTTATTTGACTATTCCAGCAGGTTACCCTAACGCAGTGTTTCTCAACCCTGGACTCCAAGACCTCCTTGTTTGCCAGATATGTGAAGCACAGCACAGGTGATATGATTTGCTGCTCAGTGATTGCAGGATTCAGTCTGCATTTCCACAAGGTAATTCTTAAAATCTGCCCTGTTAGGGAAACTTGAGGACCAGGATTGGGTACCCGTATTCTACATGAATGCCTTCTATACTTTGTATACGAGGCGAAAATATATTGAGAAGCAGAGTCTATCAAGTGATTCAAAGGTCACTCCTTATTCTAGCTTGCAGCAGGCAATGACAGTAGTGGCAGCAGGAAACAACCCAAAAAAATAACTTCATAAAATATCGCACGTTGCAAAGAATGGCACAATCCACAGCTTACTCTTGGTGCAACAAAAGACACCAGGGACAATAGTTACCAGTATGCTTCTACCAGGAAAATGTGGTGAGATCAGAGTCTGGTGAGGCACTGGCTAGTATCAGAGACAGATATATACAGATATTAACTAACTTTCTGCTTTATGTGTTTAGCTGTAAATTATATTTTCCTCATTTACTGTACCCACACATATTATATACCGTTTATCGCGACATTAAACTGACTTTTTAAAGATATCATTATTTTCATCATATCATATACTTTTTTTTTTTTTTTAAATATGATAGAAAACCAGTTCTTTTGTGCCTGTGCCTGTAATACTCTGTATCTGTCACTAGAGGGAGCAGAGGGGGCTACCTGGGCATTTTATACTAGACATGTGCACAGCACAAAATTTCGTTTTGAACTAATGGATTAGTCCTAAAATGCAATTTATTTAGTTGCTAAAGAAATTCGTTTTCAGTACTTTAGTATGAAAACTAATTTCATTCATCCGAAAACCAGTGGATACAATTACTATTGTAGTGGTCCCTCTCTGTATACAATATCCTCCTCAATTTATACCTTTCTCTGCATAATGTATACAACATCCTCCTGCATTAATACTCCTCTCTGTGTAATGTATAGAACATCCTCCTGCATTAAATAATGCCCCTCTCTGAATAGAACATCCTACTGCATTGGCATGTGGAGGGTGCAGAACTTCAGAATGCAATGCTTATCCAGCACAGGAGAGGGAACTTTTACTTAAACTTTGTATCTCTGTGGGGGAGACACAGGAATATAAAAGCAAGAGAGAGGGAAAATATTAACGTAAATCAGTCTGAAAACTCAGAGAAGAGATGACTGGTGCAAATTTATTTTTATAATAAAATAAAGCACTTTAAATCCAGGGAAAACATTCAAATAAATCACTCTGAAGGCTCATAATGACAGTAACTGTGAGAGCTGGATACTAAATGTATCAGACATAAAAAAAAACTTTATAACAAGCAGCACTGGGAGAGGAGAGGGACTTTATATAAAATGTGTATTATAGATGAGGAAAGGGGGATAGTGCTCCTGGATAATATAAAATGTATCAGACCTAAGCCCCTATTATGCAGAGCGGGAGGGGAGATAACACACATTTTATAAAGTCTCTCTCTTCTCCCAGCGCTGCTTGTTATAAAGGGGTTTTTACTATCCAACCCTCCTCTGTCATTAGCTTTCTGTGTGATTTACTTGAATGTTTTCCTTCTCCAGCTGCTTTTATCATCTTGTCTGCTTCATAGACATGCAAGGGTTAAGTAAAGGTTTCCTCTCCTGAGCTGGCTGTCTGTGCTGCGAGTGAGTATTCTGGAGCTCTATCACTGTCAGATTTTTGGGTAGGGGTCGGGAAGGATTACGCTTACAAACCTATTCTGTAGCTCTGCGATGTTGCGCTCTTCATTGCTGGTCTCCTTCACTCATCAATGTAATATCACAAAAAGGACTGAAACTAAAATGTAGTGCATTTTATTTTAGTTTCTTTCGTTTTTTGTACTGAGCAGTTTCGTATCTCTTGAGTCATACGAAAACTAAATTATCCCAAAATTCGGACTAAATCGTTTTAGTACTAAAACGAATGCACATGTCTATTTTATACTTTGTATCCGCCACTAGAGGGAGGAGAGGGAGCTGCCTTTGCCCCTGTCAATCAACGGCCAGCCTCCAATGCAGGCAGTTTTTTGAATGGTGCTTCCCATTGGTCCAAGCTATTCCATTACTCTGTCAGTGCCTCTCTGAGGCTCCGACGAGCAGACTTCAGGAAGTAGGCAGTGTGCGTCTGTCATTAGCATACCGCTACGCAAATTGCATAGGCTGTGAAAAGAATGTGCACACTGCATGCAGAGGCAGAGGACATAGCCGATGCCAGGGAGCGTGGAGCAGGTGAGTTTATTTCCTTTTCTTTTATTATTTTATTGCTTAATGGCAGGTGAGACTCTGCCTCACATTCCTACCCTTACGGCACGTCCCTGGCATCTACCAGCTCTTAGAGAATATTTGCAGTGTATGCCATACATGTGATCTAATGGAGTTCCATGGACTCCAGGATACTCTACCAGCAGCAGTCCAAGGTACCACTGCTCGTAACTGTTAATGAGACCCATAGATTAAGAGGGTGTTCGCTTAGATAGCAACTCCCTCATAATAGTGCCAGTAATATGAAGCTGCTAAGGTTTGACAAATGTTTATGGTTGGCGCCAATATATTACCAACTTGGCCAGAACAGGCCTGAGCTAGATTGTAAAGGAAAGATGAAACATTTGACAATGAACATGAGTCATAAATCATATTTATATCCAATGTAACTTTGTCTGTTGTGCGTACAGATTTGCACACTGTCTTTTTGTGATTTGTATCTATGTATTACTCACCAGGCTTTCTCCCTCCAAATTCATGTCTTCCAGCAATAATTAGCAGTTGACGTGTTACATGCTATGTGTTAACAAGATAGCACATTTTAATTACTCGATGATTTGTCTACTTATATTGTGATTTCTAACAGTCTTTTCTTCTGAAAGAGAGGCTTATAAATAAAAGTGTCAGATTTGTATTTTTTTTTTTAAAAAAAATAAGTTAATTGTGTCATATTGTACACCAACTTTAACAGTTGAGATGTTCTTTACTGATGCGGCATTGTTCATTGAAGACCCCTAACCACTAAGTTATTTTCCACTAACCCACAGGATCCTGGCAGTGGTTTTATGGAAGACAACTTTCCATTGCTGACCCTGTAAAATGTATAGTACTCTTCAAAAATACATTACATTTTGGAGACCATAATCTTATCTGAGAAGTAGAGAGCTCCTCATGCTGGCCAAAAAGTGCCACTACAGCTATAATAATGCAGATGGAGTCCTCTCTTTCAGTAAAAAGAAATAAAAGATTTCCCAACTGTTCAAAGGGTTTCAGCATCTTGACAAACATGTATAAGGTACAGAAAATTTCGGGGCATGTTCTTGTCACGGTTCCACTGGTTTCAGTCTTGCCCCCTGGTGGTGGGAGCGATCCAGGTCAGCTTTTCCCTGTCTGGGTCTAGCTATTCCACCCAGTGCCACTCCTGGGTTTTGCTGTGCTATTCAGGTCTGGGATCACATGTCCTAATTACCCAGACCTGTTCTCTATTTAAACACCAGAAGCACAGAGGCTCATTGCTCTGGCATGAGTTCTGATACCTAGTCCTGTGAGTTCTGGTTCCTGGTTTCTACGTTGCTGCATTCCTGCATTTCCTGCAAAGTATTCTTGATTATCTGGTTTATTGATCTCGCCTTTTCTTGACTACTCTATCTGTCTGCTCCCAGTGCTCTGTTTATTATTGATCTTTTGCCAACCTCTGCTAGACTGACGTTCCCTCCAGGTTCTGTATCGTTGGCTTCAGTCCTGACCATTCTTGTTTATTCCTTGTTTCTTGCTTTATGTATTTTGTTCTTCCTTGCATAGAGGCCAGTGCAAGGACCTCTCTTCAGTTTAGGATCTCCTGTCTATCTGTCTTGTTTAACCCTCGCCCTTCCTGTTCTCCTGACTCTGTTATTCTTTGTAAGGCTTCCATTAGGCAGAAGACCAATTAAGGATCTTTCCCCAATGTTTAGGGATTCCTTTAGATTCTTTTGTGCCCTCCTGCTCTTCGTGTTTACAGTCCTGTTATTTCATGACTGGAATCTGTATATTCTATGTATGCTGTATCAGCCTATTCCGCCAGCAGCTAACCTGTCTAAATACTTTTGTGAACCAAGGTCCAACGATGGCCCAAGCCAAGAGGCATCGTGACCGGTCTGAAGCCCATTTGCAAAGGACATTTTCTTGCAGTAAATTAAATTCATTTGCATCGCTTCAGGATATGGCCAAATTGAATTTACTCAATGTTGGGCTCCTGTCAACCTTTTGAAGCTTGAGCATGCTCGGCAATGGTAGCAAAGAAGTTAAAGTTAACGAGAACTTCAGATAATGGATTTTTGTGTACATGTTTACAGATGTTATGAAGAACCATGGAATAATTACAAGTTAAAGTAAAGTGATGCCCCAGGATACATTGCGTGCCAGTTCCAGAGTGTAGAGACCTGTATGTGAACCGGATGTCCAAGATTCTCATAAAAGTCCTTGTAAATGACGGAACAACAATTGAATGAAAGATAACCTGATTGTGTGCTGAGGCTCTTTAAACCCTTCACTACCGAGATCAAGATATTTCAGGCTGCAAAGGCACCATCTGATGCCCGATATCTAGATATCTCAATCTGCAGCCCAAAAGCAAATTAAATTTGTTTGCCGCAAACTAATTTTGTTTGCTGTTGGGCTGCCGAAGGTGCCCCCAAAGTTTTAGCCCTGTGGGCATAATGCCCAACGAGCTAAAACTGTGTAAAATTTGCTGAAGAATGCTCTGACATCGGACATTCAGGAGCCGATGCAGGGAACACGAGCTGCAACTGTAACAGCTGTGACTCATTTTGGCAGTAGATGTTACCATCTACTGGCCAAATATATTATTACAGAAATACACTGGGAATATGCCCAAATATGTCTTACTGTATATAATTAAATAATAAATATATATTTTTAAAAAAAACACTGGTTCCTGACAATGTTTTTTTGGAAAATCACTTGGTAGTGAAGGAGTTAATTAAAATAAAAATGAAAAGTGACTGTTTTCTTAGTACTGCTTTTAGAATTTTCGTTTTGTTGTATTAGCAGTTTTTACAGTTACATAAATATGACCTCAGCATCCCTTTAATCACCAATAAAGTTAAAAATATATTGGCCACAAAGCTCTGGTTAACTGCGCAGCACCAATTAACAAATGCCAAGATATATACACCCAGTGTAGTCATTTGTGTAGAATAACCTGTCAAAATACTATTCTGTCTCTCACAAAATATGGAAATCATGCTTATATTCACATGAATATTTAATAATACAGTACAGCGTGATTGGGGTAACGCTTTTCTTTCTCTCTAAACAGAGTCGCAGCACATTTACCAACAGCTTAGATCAGCGCTTTTTATAAAAGCTTTCATAAGATATAAAGAATGTCAGTCCTTTTATGTCTGTGATATTTGACTTCTGGTCAAGAAAAAGTACAAGCTTCATCAATTAATATCGTGTTTTATGTGAACCCTTCATTTGAAACACGGCTGATTGATGTGGATTCTGTTAACATATAATCATACAAAATTGATTTTTAAAAGAAGACAAGCCGTAGATACCAAGGTCCCAAAACCGTCTCCACTGCCAATGAGAAAAATGCACCGGGAACCATTATCCATCAGCGGCTGCCTATTACTGGCTCTATTACGCGTGAGCTTCTATTAATGCTTCGACTAATATACAGTGAACTACTAATAGCTATGGCAGAGGCACCGCACTTCCACTGGTAGCACCTCCAGTGACCAGAGAGATCCATCCTCAAAATTGCATGTGCTATTTGTTGTTAGTTTCCATCTTCTAGATGGCAGCAACAGGAGGTGGCGGTAAGTTTATGATAATTAATTTTTTAGTATTTGATAAGTTATTTTGAAAATGCTAAATTATTTGACGTCTGGATCTCATAGCCACAATTTTTTGAACCCCATCGCTACTGTGAACATATTCACATGATCAGCAGCACGAGATTGTGTTAACACAACCTGGAGCTATGCTGTATCATTGCAAACCAGCTGGCTGGAGTAGAGGTAACATCACTGCTCTATGACTGTGGAGACACAGGTTCAAATCCTGGCAGGGGCACCTCTCCAGTAAGTGTCCTTGGACAAGACCCCCAACGGTACACACTCGCCACCCAGGACATGCTTGAAAATGAGAGAAATCTCAATGTATCCTTCCTGGTAAAATCCTTTCTAAAAAAAAAACTAAATTTGTTTGCTGCAAGTGAATTCATTTGCATTTGAACTCCAGAACATGCCCCCAAAGTTTCAGCACTCTGGGCATGATGCCAGAGGTGCTATCGCTTTTTAATTCCAGCTGTGGAATGTGTGTAAATTACATCTCCCCAACTGATCCTGCACGTAGCCCAGAACTGTAGTAACTCCTCTTGGCCAGCAGATTTTGAGAAAGTATTTTTACCAGGAAGGAGACATTGAGATTTCTCTCGTTTTCAAGTATGTCCTGGGTGGAGAGTATGTACCGTTAGGTGTCTTGCCCAAGGATACTTACTGGAGAGGTGCTCTTGCCAGGATCGAACCCATGTCTCCACAGGCTCTCTCCACGCAGAGCAGTGATGTTACCTCTACTCCACCCAGCCGGCAGATGGTGACAAATAGGTTATTACAGTAAGGAATACATTGGGAATATTCCCAAATACCTCTTAATATATAATTAAAATAATTTCCCATCAAAAAACACTGGGTCCTGACAGTGGGTTTTTGGAAAATTCCTTGGTAGTGAAGAGGGTAAATACCAACGGGAGACCATGATAAAAAGTGACTTTGGAATCGCTCGTTATTTTCTGGCTGCTAGCAAACTATCGATTCTAGTTCAAAGTATATGAAGTGTTAATTTACAGTTTGCGGTCGCAACAGTTGAGCCACAAAGGAAGTTTGTGGCTGAGCTAGAAACGGTTGGGATCCGTTGTGATTAACAAGTGGGGCTGTTCTACTCATTGGCTCAGTCATTAGTAGTAAGAGCTCTGTTGGAACATAGTTAAATAGGCTGAAAAAAATCGGGTTCAGTCGAGGAACAGGGCCCTAAAACTTTTCCTTCTGGCTAAAGAACAGTTTTATTTTAAAAAAAGTAACTATTCGTATTATGTTGTACTTAAAAGTTGCTTGAATCGCAATATTTCTATAAATATAATTAAATCTTTAGATGGGAAAAAAAGAAGTATGCGGACTCGATCTATCCTTCGCTTCGTGTTTATCCCCTCTATATAATAAGTTAAGTGATCTTGAAATATTAAAATTTAAATTGTAATAAGGCTTAGGAGTGATTTACAGCATGTCAGCAAATGTAAAGTCAATTAAAGTCCATTTCAGTCCAACCAAGCAGTAAATTTGCATTTTTATCAGTAATATACTGTCAGGGAAGATGTAATCAGATTGTGAAAATGTTTCCTAATGCAGGTATTTAAATGCTGATGATTTCAAGGATCCCATAGTGACCAGGTTCACTTTCCATGCGATCGAGGGGTGGTTATCATATCCGTCTTTACAATCAATACCAAAACCTTATTTTTTTTAGATATCTCTAGCTGCAGCCTACCTGATTTCCAGGGCTGGGCACTGCCATAATTTTTTCGGGTGATGCTGGAAGATGGTCATTGCACGGAGGTCGGCAATTGGCTCAAAAGTGGTGACAATAATGAGTGGACGGCTGTCCTTCTGCTTACAACTGTCATTCATCATGGTGGCATGCCACACCAAGTGAAAGACAGCAAAACTTTAACAGTGAATAACTCAAAATTAAATTTTACACTTGTAGCAAAAGAAGAAGATGTGAGCATATATATATATACAGTCAGGTCCAGAAATATTGGGACATCAACACTTTTCTAACATCTTTGGCTCTATTCACCACCACAATGGAGTTGGAATGAAATAAACACAATGTGCTTTAACTGCACACTGTCATTCTTTAATTTGAGGGTATGTACATCCAACTCAGGTGAACGGTGTAGGACTTACATCAGTTTGCTGATGTGCCTTTCACTTGTTAAGGGACCAAAGGTAATGGGACATTTGGCTTCTCAGTTGTTCCATGCTCAGGTGTGTGATATTCCCTCATTACCCCAATTACAATGTGCAGATAAAAGGCCCAGAGTTCATATCAAGTGTGCTATTTGCATTTGGAATCTGTTGCTGTCAACTCTCAAGATGAGATCCAAAGAGCTTTCACTATCAGTGAAGCAAGCCATCATTAGGCTGAAGAAACAAAACAAACCCATCAGAGAGATAGCAAGAATATTAGGTGTGGCCAAAACAACTGTTTGGAACATTCTCAAAAAGAAGGAATGCACCAGCGAGCTCAGCAACACCAAAAGACCCGGGAGACCACGGAAAACAACTGTGGTGGATGAACTGGTTCTCTTGTATTTATTAATGATGTGACTGTTGACAAAAGCAGCAGGATGAATTCTGAAGTGTTTCGGGCAATATTATCTACTCACATTCAGCCAAATGCTGCAGAACTCATTGGACGGCGCTTCACAGTGCAGATGGACAATGACCCAAAGCATACTGCAAAAGTATGGACAGAAGTGGAATGTTATGCAATGGCCAAGTCAATCACCTGACCTGAATCCCATTGAGCATGCATTTCACTTGCTGAAGACAAAACTGAAGGGAAAATGCCCCAAGAATTGTTGTTTCATTCCAACTCCATTGTGGTGGTGTATAGAGCCAAAGATGTTAGAATTGTGTCGATGTCCCAATATTTCTGGACCTGACTGTATATATATATATATATCTCCCAAGTTTCAGATGCATTTCGAAGACTTCGAAGTCTCTGTGTGCATCTGGAACTTGGGAGATATTTGATTGCAGTCGGATTTTGTACCGGAGCAGAAGTATTCCATTTGTGGCGTGCGGGGTTACTTGGACTCGGAGATGGAGATATATATATATTGTATATAAGTAAAAAAAGCGATAATCTAGGTGGCCTAGCAGCCATTGGCCATAAATGGGATGTGTTCCTTTAGTTCTTGATTTGACCAAGACTTTCTTCTGGACCACCCACTGGTCGCCGCAGCTCCTCTCCCCAGGAAGCTGGTGCCAGCTTTGGCTTTGGTTTTGTCTTTAACCCCATAGTGACCAGGTGGTTTTACCAAAATCCGTCCTTTAGTGCCCACTGCTGTTTTTGCATCTCTGCGCTGTTTGTGTTTAGGTCAAATTTTTCTCTTACTCGTTTATGCAACTCACACATATTATATACAGGTTTTCCCGCCATTAAATGGACTTTCTAAAGATACTATTATTTCCATCATATCGTATAATATATTATTAAAAAATATGAAAAATTATAAAAAATGATGAAAAAATGGAAAGAACACACTTTTTTTATAATTTAGTCCCCAAAATGTACAACCTCCAAATAAGACCCCAGCAAAATAGTTTCAAAATTTTGTCCCGAGAATAGAAATACCCAATTTTTACATGATTTTAGATTTTTGCTGAGCCAGTTCATGCCAGCCTAGGTCCTATTTTAGTAAACCTCCTCTGACATTTTTTTTAAAACACCCCAATTTGTTTTAATTTAAAAAAAAATGTATTTTATTTTTAAAAATTTATTTTTACAACAAACCTTGTCATGTTTGATATCATGGAAAACGCCATGATCAGGCCTTTACATGAGCCTCTAGCTGCCAAAGGATCCCCCTATTTCCACTTGGCAGCTAGGGGGTTAACTGGCCCACTGACGTCCTCACACATATGGTGAGGATGTCAGTGGGTGGGGGTGACCCGGAGGCTTGGCTGACATCCAAGATGTCAGCCACTTCCAGGTTTAAATCGCGACCCTGCAGCAAAAATGCCTACTGCAAACATACATACCGACTGCTGGGCCCCCTCAAAAGGCAGGGCAGACTCCCCAGCCCTGCCAGAACGCCAAGGGAGCCCAGCGAGGAAGGTGAGTATCGGGAGGGAGGGAGGTTAGGAGACCCGGACGTACCATGTACGTCTGCAGGTCTAAGGGAGACCTTGTAGCCGTGATGTACATGGTACGTCCGCGGTTGGGAAGGGGTTAAGGGAATATCTCTGTTTTTTTTTTTTACATTATTTAGGTCAGAGGAAATATGCTGAACCATACAAAGAGAGGCTTGTCCTGTCAAATGGCAAAAGTGATTTTGCCCACGACAGGGGCACTTTAAACCCATCACTCCCAAAATCAAGATTCCTTGATTTTGCATTGTAATACATTGAAAAGCAATCGTTAGCATATCAAAGCACATTTTCACACCTTTTTAAAGCATGTATAGTTTGCCCCCTGCGGAGAAACAAAATTCTCAGTTTATCACTCTTTAATCACCCTGGAGAGACATAAAACAGCTGCAAATAGCAGTCCCAGACCTCACTGTAACAAAAAGTTCAAACGCTTTGCTGCTGCAATACACCAGGGAGAGGGCAGAATACAGGGAGAACTCTGGGGTCACTCAATGCTATACAGGAATAAGATTCAGAAGGTTATAATGACTGCAAATCCCTGGACAGTACAGATACAAGGTGCTTCTCTAATTATATGCAGGTATTATCACAGAACATCAATCTCTCTGCAACTTTTCTATTTTACTCAATATTTAAATGTTAACTTTGCGTCCCATGTTTCAAATAAATATCATGATACGTTTTCTTTTCTCACCAAAAATCACTTTGTAGTGAAGAGGTTAGATCAAAATAACATTATGCGATCCTAATGTAAACCTTTTAAAGAGCTGGAAAAGGTTATTTTCTGAATCTAACCACATAGCTCCCCTATTTCAATCATCAGTATTGGATATCATGATGATCAGCGGATACCGTGTTCAGCATATGGTCAAAGTCACCTGATTTTTGATGCCATAGGATCCCTTGGGAATTTCACATTTCTTAAAAATGCCAGATAATCAGACTCGTAATGAGATTCATATACATTAGGATACTGATATTCTGCTGTATTGGCCAGATAATCTGTCTCCAGTGGTTAGGAGCCGCCTTAGACAATGAAGTTTTATTTTTTGGGGTTTTGGAAGATCAGTAGATAAGATAATGCACTGCCATCGGTCAACCAGAAAGCTAATGCAGGATGTTAAAACCCTGTATGATTGATGATCTGCTTTCTCTGACTCTTTATCATTCTATATGTTGTCTAAAATTCATCTTTTCTCATCATCATTATTGTTAACCAGTTTATGACTGATTCAGGGGGGAATATCAAAATAGATATTTGGAGCAGTGAATGGTAATTATTTGGATTTTTATAATCATTTCTGGCATAAATAATAATAAATAAACAGTCTTTGTCTTATTTCTTAACCCTTTCGCTGCTGAGGCTTTTCACACCTCTGTGCTGAGGTCATTTTTACCGGTTTTGCTCATCATGTTTAAACGTGTTTTGAAGGCTTATTTTAGTATATGACCCAGACATATTATATATCGTTCTTTCCGTCAGACTCGGTAGATTCATAATATGTCATTATTATATGTATACGTCATGACCTGTCTGTATATTATAACAAAAAATGCAATAAAATATGTATTTTCAATAATTTACAACGTGTAAAGTGTTTTTTTCTCACATTTTAACATGCGTGCAATTGCGGTTATATTTTGTATGGGGTGCGCTTGTTAAAAAAATTAGAGATGGGGTCTCGTTACATTTTTTTTTTTGGGAAAAATTACACGATTTTTAACAAACGCACCGCATACAAAAATCGTTAGTGCAGCATCATTGTTCACATTATAATTGAAATGGGAACAATATTGCTGCATTAACAAACCAAAAAAAAAAAAGAAAAAAAAATGTTTATTTTTTTTATAATATATTTTAATTTGTATTTTTAATTTTTATTTTTTTTAAAAAACTTTTTTCACAGTAGTGTTTGATATCGTTGGAACGGCCATGCTCTGGCCGATCCAACCATACCAAACTTTAACCCCTAGCTGCCACAGATCGGGAGATAGGGAGTTCCAATGAACTCCCTATCTCCACCATTGGTGGCAGTTAGGGGTTAACTCCAGGACTGACGTCATCGTGCTATGCACGATGACGCCAGTCCTCAGGGGGAGTTCCCGGAGGCTTGGCCGACATCCAAGATGTCGGCCAGCTCCGGGAAAGGATCACGAACCGGCGCTTTTCAGCGCCGATTCGTGATCCGGCTCCCCAGGGGTTAATGCCAGGTACCATTTGGAAGGGCAGGCTGTGCCCTTCCAAACGGTGCCTGGGTTAACCCCCGCAACGCCGCCGATCGAGAGGAGAGAGGTCCGAATGCGGGGGGGCGCCTGAATTAGGTGTCATCGCGCCGCCGCAATGACACCTAATTTCACCGGCGGCGGTTCCGGATGCTGGGCTGACATCGAGGATGTCAGCCCGCACCGGGGGGGCCAGCGATCGGCCGGAACCCGGCCGAACGCTGACCCCAAAGGGAGGATGCGCTCAGCGCGTCCTCCGCACAGCAGGAGCCATGTGGAGGACGCGCTGAGCGCGTCCTCCGCATGGAAGTGGTTAATCTATTGCAGCACAAAGTAAAACCTTTAAAAATACCAAAATCGAAAAAATAAAAAACAATGGCGCAAAATAAAAAACAACGATTTTCTGCCATTGTTTTTTATTTTTTCGATAAATAATAATAAAATATAATAATTCAACAAAAAAATTATACTAATAAATATAATAATTCAACAAATACTGAAATATCCATTGAAAAATCTGCCCATGCGCGCACTCTCGATCATACATTCACTACTACTCATCCTTTAAAATCTGTTAAAGCTGGGAATTCCTGTGGCTAAATTGCACAATTCATAAAAAATAAACTAAAGGGGTTATTCAGACAGCACCAAAATTTTGCCGAAAGTTCGGTGCTCTCTCGTTCGGTGCGCTTCGGCGATTTTAGTTTATCATTCACTGCAGGGTTCCCGAATTACACCAAACGGGTCTGACGAATGCCGGGAAAAAAAACGAACGGTGCTGATGAGGGGTTAAAAAAAAAAGGCAATTTTTTAAAAAGGTGCTTAAAACAATAAAATTGCATGGGAATAATAAAAAAAAACCCTATAAAAAGGTCTGTTACAGAATAAAAAAATCACCATTTAAAATAATGAGAATCAAAAAATTCTCCTAAAAAGATTAAAAATAAAATGAAGATTTTTTGCTGTAAATGAAAAAGAATAAACGGTTGAATAAAAAATGAATACAGTAATTTTATTTTACTTTGAAACCTATGGGATTCACCTGTTTCAACCTGTCCAACTGAATCACGGAAAATCTGGGCATTTCGCCGACATTACAGTGCAGTTCAGCATTCTCTGAATAGATTAACCATTACTTCTCTACGGGGAATTTCACGGTCGCCGAATTGCGGCAAACTGTACTGTATTTTGATAGCAATTCGCCAATATTTGGCGAATTTTCAGCTTTCTGAATAGTCGAACTGCCACGAAATTGCACTGTACGGTGAAATTCACTGATTGGTGGAATTCGGTGGCAAGTTCGGCTCATCGAATAACGCCTTAAGAACGCTGCCCACCAGGATTATCGCAATTCTTTCACCATCATAAGTATAGGAAGTACCACCACCTGCAAGTGACATCAACTTATTCTGGACACGGCCCAAAACGGAGTGGTTGTGAGCCACCCTTCCCCCAAATAAATTCAGTCTAGAAAAAAATAAAACAATTAATAATAATAATAAAAGATAAATAAGTGTACACCGGAAATTAAAGTGACAGACCAGGAGATATTAAAAAAAACTCACTGCCAACAATATCTTTCTTGCCCTGTAAGCAGTAACACTAAATACTCATAAATAAAACAGTATTTACATTATACACCTCCATTTTTCATCTATTTACAGATGGTATATTATTGGTGAGGGTCATAAAAGCATATGGGTCAGTTACGCTTATGCCACAAAATCCATTCAATTGCACATTTTTCAGCCCAGCCAGAGCAACGTTCCCGCGCTATAAAATCCATATGTTACAGTTACTTTTTTCCAGTTTCTGTAAATAGACTGCCTGTGATTAAGTGAACTCAGATTTCATTCTGAAAGAATCTATGTTCCTTTCCCCCTATGGAATGAAGAATATCTATTGATTACAGACGATTATTTTAGACTTCAAGTGAGATTGTACCTCCCAAGCAACTTTACACATTTCTGCAGTTTATTGCTCTGCTACATCATGTAATCAATAAGGGAGACGTCTGATTAAAAAAAAAAAGGGATCAGTGGTCGGTTTTCTTAAGTGCATTTATCAATGTCATAGAGGTTGCTTAATCAGGATTTATTGCAAAAAATAATGCATTGTCTAATGTTATAAGGTGTATACATAACAAAATCAATCCTTATTTCACTTTCATCTTTACAATAAACGAACCTTTAAAGGTTGATAAATACTGTTATTAAGTTACTTTGCCAGAGCAATATGCTAAGCATGATCTCACTTCCAAAGTAACATAAATACATATTAATAATATATTTATAATACTGGGTATCAATTGACAGCACTAGGAGGAAAGTTGATCGCCTCTCAGCAATCTGGTTGCAAAGTAAAATGTTGAAATGCTAATATTTCAGTTCTGGGACAACTGATCAGCAAAACATATGTACGCTTGTCTTAAAATAGTGATTTTCTATATTTTGTCAGTTTGTAGTTTTGCAGCTTGATAACTGGAGATAATATATGAGAACCATTATTAACATAAGATATGTAGCTTGAATATTTTCCCTTGTTGAACATAATGCTTTAAACTTAAAGAAACACAACAGTTTGGGCCCTATTACATTCTTCGCGCATACGTTTGCGCCCGCGCAAAAACGCATTAACACGAGGGGCAAAACCCTTTGCGCAGAACGTCGTATTACAATGTCACCGCAACAGACACACGTATACGTCTACCGCGGGTGAACCTGCGCGAACTTACTGTACTTCGCGCGTCCTATACTTAACTTTGTGAGCGCAATTCGTTTGTGCACTGGTACGCGGATGGTATTACAATCTATGCGCAGTTTGTAACGCACAGCCTTTGCGCGCATAATTTTAGCAACTCCTAAAAGCTGGTGTTAATGGCAAATTCTATCAACCTGGCCGAAACCAAATACACCAGCCCAAAAAAACAATACACAGCAAAGTATAGTTACACATTCTACACATACCAAACCAATAAAATGGAGAAGTTGTGCGTGGTTTTTTATTGATGCAGCATATATGCGCAGATTGACTTTGACAGGCACAAAAACTTAACGTGAGACAATTGTGATTCTTAATTCTGATTGGCTGAATCGCGTGAAAAAACATTCCGCACGCTGATTTCTGCGCCGTGTTTTTGCGCATCCGTTTTACGCACTGTATTTTTTGACGGATGAAAAAATGCGCGAGGATTGTAATACCAGCGTTGTCTTACGAGTGTTAATGTTTAACGCTTCGCACAAAAATTCACACGTTTTGCGTGAAGAATGTCATTTCAGCACTTCACTCCCAAGATCGACTATACTCGATCTGAAAGGCACCTCCCGGTCCCCTGATATCAAGTATAGTCGATACTGTGTATTTCACAGGAGTGCTAACATCACCAGTGACCGATTGGGTGATGTGCAGCCGGGACAAAAATCCCAGCTGCTGGTAATGTTGAGTGGGGTGGAGGAAACTTCTCCAGTTCACCAGATCGAGGTGGGAGGGCACTCCTCACGTACTGACCACTTTAAAAAGATAAAGTAATCAGGATGAGTAGTGTCCCTTCAATAAAGGCTTTTAGCCAGGCTATAGAACTATATTCCAATAGGAAATCTAAGGAATTGATGAACGTACATTGGATATTTGAATACTATTCAGTATAAGTGCGTGTTTTTTAAGAATTTCACTTCATCTTAAAGCGATTGGCAGCAGCTGCATTTGGTATCCATGCATAATTTTGACTCCAGCTATCTTCTGAAGATATCCTCAGCTGTGTTATTCCATAATAAGATTATATCCTTCAATGCTCAATTTGAGGAAGAATGACAGTAGGAGACTTTGTTCATTTAGAATGCTAATTGATTGCCTAATTATTTATAGCAATGTAATTCTAAAAATAATGCAGAAGTCATACATTAAATTTTAAGAATATTTACATTTAAAGAAGTTTAATGTTGGAATGCATAAGTATAAATTTATAGATGGATATTTGTTTGCCTTTGTATTTATACATTCATGATTTGCTTTGATGTTATTAGAGGTGTGTGTTCGTTTCGTAATGGATCTCAATTTGTCCGAAAATTCGTACTTCCGAAATAACAAATTAATTTCATCCGAATTTAAATTAAAATGAAACGGTATATAACAAAATTGATTTTCTTATACTGTTTCACAAGAGAATCGTTGCTTAAATGATGCCTCTATGCACACTGCAGAAAAACGGTATTTTAACCCTAGCTTGCTTTTTAACCCTTATGTTCAACCCTAATCTAACAGTAATTGAGCAGGATTTATTGTTTTCCTATTTTTAGTGATCCTAAATTTCAAATCGATCCCAAATTACAAACGAAATTATGAAAACTAATCAGTTTTGTTTTACTGCTTCAGAAAGCACCCTGTCCCTGTCAATTGGCTGTGGTGCTGAATCTGTTACCCTAATGTCACAGTGATTGAGCAGGATTTGATATGTTTTTTTTTTTTTTTTAAATTGAATCGGAATTATGAATCGTAATTAAACAAAATTACAAAAACGAATCAGTATTCAAATAAATTCTGTTTCGGACGAAATTATTTTCAAACAAAACAACATTTTCAGCTGTGCATACGTTTAGATGTTACTGCTCATTTTCCCTCACTGTATGTTTTACTATTTATTTTACTCTTGCACTTCCTGTAAGTTAACCATTTTTTACTATATATTAAAGTAGGTTTTACATATAAAATCAGGGTTCAGTATTTTGTGTTATGCGCTACAAGCCTTAATGATCTTGCCACCAATTTTACCATTTAATTTTACTGGCAAAACCCAGAAAGCCATGCCTATCATTTGTTTCTGTAACTGATCACTGTTTCCTTCACCAAATTCTGTCTCTGTATCGACCAACCTGTCCCTCTTTCTCTATTTCACCTGTTCCTACCTCATTCCTGTACTTGCAATCTTAAATGTGTCCCTGCACTCCTACACTGTCACCCCATACCTGTTACTGAACCCTAACCTGTCCCCATCAAACCCACTCCTACTCCTGTCTCTGCACCCTACGGCTAATGTCAGACAGACGCAGTCTGAGTGCACTCTGCGTGTGTGCATAATGGACGTACGTATTGACTGAAGATACTGTAGACACCACATGGTCCGTTTTATTTGATGTAGAAAAAAAAGGGAAATATGGGATACAAAATTAATTAAAATTAAAAGACAGGTACAGTCAGCCAGACCAAAAAAACTTATGAGCGTCAACGCGATGGATGTCGCAAATGCGCTTCATCTGATGTTGCACACAACACGCACACAGGCCGCTATGCAGATGCGGCGCACTCTGAGCATCCGTCGTAGCGCTTTTACGTCGAGGCCTAAATGGCATCTGTTGCCACCTGCATGGTGCGTGCACACTTCGGTGCGCACAGACGTCTTGTGTTGGTCTCTATTGATCACAAAGCAATGCTACGATGGACGATAAACTGTGCGGCGACACGGACGTGATGACTGCATTTGTCTGACGCTAGCCTAAATCTTGTCTTGTCCCTGCACCATTAAAAGTTTCACATCAAATATATTCTCTTCATTACAGTTGTCTCTGCACCCTTAAATTAGTCTCAAAAATGCATTAATGACCACCTAATGCTGGCCCTGCACCCCTAGACCTGTTAATGTGCCTCTGAACCTGGCCTGCAGCCGCAGACCTTTCCTTGCATTTCTAGACTTACCTCTGTACCCCTATATCTGTCCCTGTTCATCAAATTCTTTCACTGACCAATAATCCTGTTTCTTTTTCTATATCTACAATGTTTAACATCCACTCCCCATTCCTGTCTCTGAACTCTAAATATTCCCATCAAATCTGTTCCTATCCCACTCTTGTTCATGCGCCCTTTTTTCAACTTTTGCTGTCCCTACATTCCTAAACCTGTCTATTTCCCAAAAAAACTGTCCTTCCTTCCCTAAGCCTGTCCTTGCTTCCCCTAAATCTGTCTATTTTCCCTCATTCTGCCCCTGCTCCCCAATCACTGTCTTCTCTGATTTACACAGAACACATTAGTTCTTGCTTCCACAGAATCTCCTGACAGCAGCAGAACAGCACCACTATGACCAAGTGGACATGCTGGGTATTGTGTGTTAGGAGATTCTCTCATACAAACAGTTCACACTGAACTTCAGTTTAAAACTCACCAGGGCATTCCTTCCTACCCTATGGCAGAGCCCAGCCATTGCTGTCCTTTCCACTCCTGATTGCTCTATCACCAAATCTTGTGACAGCTGTAGAACAGCACCACTGTGGCCAAACTGGGTATTGCACGTCAAGAGATTCTCATTTATCACACAGGGAGTTTAAGGTTAAATCTCACCAGGGATCAATTCACTCACCCCAGGCAAGTGGACCAATTGATTTTTTGAGTTCTGTATATACTCATGCATTATCATGTAACCACAGCTACTTAGCTATGATATGGCTCCTAGAGTGCGACAAGGCTGAGGGAGAAAACAGTTTTACGGTTATGGGCTGATGCAAAATTAGCAGTTTAACTTCAAGCCAGTTTAGCATCATCGTGTAATATAATCACTGAACATCATCAGGTATATACTATTGTATATACAGTATTCTGTGACTTCTCCTTCTCAACTTATAGCTGATTTTATTTTGGTTGTTCTGAAAAAAAACTTGTATGCGAACTCCAATAGTTAAATAAGTAAATAGTATTAAATAGATTGCTTTACTTGTAAACAAAAAAAAATTAAATATTTTTTATCTATTTGACAGCATTCTCAGTGTTGCCTTTTTTTGATGCTTGCTTATAAGTCGATGCTCCCTACCCTAGTTGTACAATGATACTTTCAAAGCTCCATTGTAAAGCCACACGCTCGATAGTTAATTACATTACATCTATATCTACATTGCGATTTGTTTCATTCTTTTATTTAAAGATGTTATTTCTAAACAACCTCTGTAAAAGAAGAAAAAAATAGTTGCAATCATATCACTGACAGGGTTATCCAAAGAGATTCGAAAAGTCACCGCACGTTCGGTGACTTTTCGTTCTCTTCAATTCGGTTCCTTTTGCCGATTGCATTTCGGTGACCCTGCGGTGTATTCAGCAAACAGCACAGGGTCCCCGAATTGCAGGGAAAAGCTGCCGAAAACCTGACGAAAACTAACCGAATGCACGCTGAAAACAAGCAAAAACATCTGGATTAACCTTTGAAAAAGACGAACAGGAGCCGAACAGGAGCCGAATCACACAGAGCCGAAGCAGCTGTGACGTAGAGGAGGCAGTGAATAAATTAGAAAAACCATTTGTATGAATCTGGGAAAATGAAACGCTGTTTGCAAAGAAACTACTGAGCGAAAATGTCTGAAATTTTCACAGGAGGTCCAGGGAATGATAATAAAGAGGGCTGTTACAAAAAAAATAAGTAAACTGAAAAAAAAAAACAAAAAAAAAACGGACTTTTAATAAAAAAAAAAAAAAATCTGAAAAATGCTTAAAGTATCCTAAAAAATCTATAAATAAAGAGACTTTTTGCTGCAGAATTTTATAATGAACGGTTTATTAGATATTGAATTAAAACGGGAATATTTTTAACATTGAAGCCTATGGGATTCTCCTGAATAAATTTGCCGAATTAAACCACCGAATGGCAGGGCATTAGGGGAACCTTTCACTGCTGGTTTGTGTTCTCTGAATAGCCGAAGCAGTGCTTCTCTATGGGGATTTCACTGCCCTCGAACAGGGACCGAACAGGCACCGTATGTGCAGGCAATTCGACAGGATTTGGCGAATTGCCTGCTCTCTGGATAGCCGAATGGCCAGGAAAGGTAACCGAACGCTGATTTTCAGCGTTCGGTTACCTTTCTCAAGCAATTCGGATCTCTTTGGATAACCCTGTAAATGTGCAGGAATGTAAAGTGATATTTTAACACTAAGGCTAGGGTCAGACGAACGCATTTTTATGTTGTCTGTGAAAAAGTGCGTTCGAACGAATGGACGCATTTTTTCACAGAATACGTGATAGCGGTCATACGATGCGCATTTTCGTCCGTGATTTTGTACGGATCATCAATAAAACTCTTTTTGTGTCTGGACGTTATGTTGGCCGGACATTAGCAGCGTCTGACCTCTCCTAATCACACACACACGCCGCTAGCAGACACAGCGCACTCTGTACGTCAGTACCTGCGGTTTCACGTTCTCGAAAAAATGCGTTCATTTTCCACTTGCGTTGCGCAGCCGGACTTTTGTGCGACCGTACTTCGTATATTGGCCGTCATTGCCCGGCATCTGCTGCTAGTGCGGCCGTGATTAAGTGCGGCTGCACGCGCGTTCGCACTGCCTCAGTCTGACCCTAGCCTAAGTGTCATCATGTATTTTCTGTGATTATGGGGAGTAAAGCTGTAGTGATCTGTCAACATTTCACATTTTTGTACGCTCTAAGCATGCAATTAATTTTTTCCAAATGACTTGTTAAAATATATATGGGTTGTATGTTTATATGTATAAAAATTATCTAATATTAACTCACAAACACATGTAGCGCTCACTCCCGGAGGAGCCGCTGAAAATGAACCACGGGTCAGTCTCCCCGCACTAGGGAATAAATATACTCCAACACAGCTGTGAGTTTTTATCATTTAAATAGTTTACTAAAACAATGAGCAGATGTTGAGACACGGTATTCACAAGTATTATTACAGTATTTTCGTATCACGGTAAAACGCGTAGCGGAAAAAAAAACGAAACACGAGGCTTCGTATTTCGGAAAATAAAATATTCGCAACCGAACATAAAAGAAATGCAATTTCCCGATGGTTCAGAAAAAGGGGACACGTAGCGAAACCCAAAACATACAATCCCTTCGTATTGCGGTAAACGCGCAGCGGAAAAGAGAAAAATATATCTTCGGAACGTATCTTTATCTTTAACCCCTGTTCCGATTCGTAACAGACTGAGTCCTGCACAGGTTAAGTCCCGAAATGTGAAAGGTGTATATGTGTGTGTGGTACCCGGGTACTGTTCAACTGGTCAGTAGTGAATTTACAAAAGAAAAGTCTTCGACTAGTCAGTTGGGGCCCTGTGGACTTTTAAAGAGAAAACAGCAGCTTGACCTTTAATCACAACACAGCCTTGGAGGCCTCTCACCCATCCGACGATTGCATTAGGCTCCGCTGACCCAGGACGTCTCTCCACCGGATTTTGACTGGGGATACTAGCGGCCGGATCCGTTGTCTGACTTCATGCAGCTTGTCCAGCTCACCGCCTGCTCTCCGTTCGATTCCTCCGGTCTGCAGCAATGCCTGGGTTCTGGCAAGTCTCCTTCTCCTAAGGTGGAGTGATCCAATCCGGACTGGCAGGTCTCACTCGGGCTTTGGCCTAGGCCCTCTCGCGATCTCTTCAGTACGTCTGCTTTCTCTCGTTCCCTGGCGCGCTCTGCCCCGTTCTCCACGAGGTGGAGGATGTAAGTGTCCAGTCCCCACCCACTTCCTGTCTCCTTGCCAAGCATGCCGGGAAATGTAGTTCCAATATCCAGTGTCTCTAATCGCGACTGTCTCCATCTTGTGGCCAAAAATAGGTAATGCCACAGCAAGATCTTTAACACAGCGCTACACACACACCGTAATATTGTTGTAGTACAGCGCATACTTTAAATCCTGACAGCACTCAATTTGTGTCTCTTAGTCTACCAGTTAGGCTCATCCATGATCTCTCTATGATGTGATTATGACTAGAGATTTTTTTCTTCTTTTTACATCACTTTAGAAAAAATAAAAAGAGCGCAGACTAAAAGTCAGTTGCCACTGTCATCACACTATGATGAATTTTCCCTTTGGATACAGACAGTAGGAAGTGCTTTGTGTCCTCGTGTAACCTTCTGCTCTTGCAAATCCAAAACATCACAGACTAAAACATCAAAGCTGAATATTTTAACAGATCGCCAAATAACCAAGAAATATTAAAGGGAACAGAAAAAAACGCCTTTTATTAAAGAAATTGCAGAAAAGAGAGACATGAGCACCTTTTTTTAACATCAAATATTTTGGAATATTTTCAGCTTTCTGAAATGATCTTTATAACAATTTATAATCATAGAGGCTAATGATGCTAAAATCCAGGTGATTGAACCAAAGGTGTCAGTGTTAAGCAAACCCTCATTAAACTGGCAGGGAAGGAATTCCCTGTCTGATGGACAAAACATTTTCTCTGTTACATATTTTATTTGATGGCAGATCGTTTTCTGGTTTAGATGCCAACAGGAACATTAGCCGAGGGTAAGGTCATTTTTTCATCCTCTTTTCAGACCTGTTGGAACGTAGCAGAGATTCCAAGTGTATAACAAAGGAAATAGAAACGAAACACTGGCTACAATGTGACGTGCTTAAATTCAAACCAAGTGGGAACCCATGGAACGTTTAGGGAGTCCAAGACCGAGAGTGCATTAACCAGCGACAGCAGGAACCAGGCAGCATTCTGAAAAGTGCAACATGAATTATTACATAACAGTATAATTGCATGTGGATAGGTCCAAGCCACCTCCAGATCTAGATATTGGTGTGTATTATTATTATTGTCATCGTTTATATAGCGCCAACAGTTTCTGCAGCGCTTTACAATAACCAAAGGGAATGAGATACAGATAAACGGACACAGGATGGAAACAAGAGGTGAAGAGGGCCCTGCTCATAGGAGCTTACAGTCTAGAGGGATTGGGGTTGAGGAAGACAAGGGGAATTTAACTAGATGGCAGGACCATTAGTGCCAGTGGTTCGGGAATGGTGGGGCCATTGAAGCGTCTTCAATCATTTGTGAGTAGGTGAGCAGAGGGATGAGTTGCATCAGTGATGTAGTACGCTAATGTGAAGAGATGGGTTTTGAGGAATTTCTTGAAGGCCTGAAATCAGGGGAGAGTTTAATAGGGCGAAGCAAGTCATTTCACAGTCCCGGAGCTGCCCTTGAAAGGTCTTGGAGGCAAGATTTGGCCGTGCGGGTATAGACAGATGACAGATGGAGAGCGCCTGCCGACCGGAGTTCTCTAGATGGGCGTGTTTGCAGAGATATGTAGATATGTTATTGTATGTTCTTGAGGCAAGTAGAGCAGGATCGTGTCAGAATTTAGTTCCACCACTGTTTTTGCAGGGGCAATAAGTTCTGATGTAGCCCACACTGAGAAACTATAGGGGATGTTAAATTTCAATGTTCTCTCCTTCGGTGCACTTCAGAACTCTTAATTTGCCGTATATGCGTTGAATTCAGTATTTAATGCAGGGTCCTCGAAGTGCACCAAATCGATGCACTGAACGCCCCCGATAAACACTGGACTCAGCCTCAAACGACTGAAAAACCACCGAACAAATCGAGAAAACCACTGAAACGGCCGAATTGATTCGATAAAACGCCACAAAACTACCAAATTGATCGGAAAAACTGATGAACAGACTGCCGAACGCATCCATAAAAAAGGAAAGGGGATATGCCAAAAAGGCAGATCAGGGAGCGCAGAACAATTACAATGCTCACATCAGGTGTATTAGAGGTAAAATACAGAAAGTGTACTCATCTCAGGTGTGGATCAGTGGAAGAAATAACAACATATACCTATGGATTAGAGAAAAAACAAAAGAAAAAAATTGCGCAATACCAGAGGTAAAATTGAATATGAACAGAAAATAATGATTGCCCACTCACAGAGGTGGAGCCTGTGAGGCTCTCTTGTCAGCGCCTGCAAGCCACTTGAGAGGGGGGGGCTTCACCCACAGAATCCAATAATTGTACCACGCTTCTTAAATTGGCATACAATCCTTCTTGGCCGGAGTAGTAGAATGGCATAAATGTAACCTCGGACAAATGGAGAATATATAGCGTAATATTGCCGTGTAAGTGTTATATAACAAATAAGCAATAGCACACTCACGTGGTATGGAGCCTCTTATTAGAGTGGCTCAGTAGATGAGGCCTCAGACCATTTTAGGTAGGTCTCACCCTTCTTGAAACTTTGTGGATAGCGGGAACGCAGATTCCTGGATCTCAGTTGTTTAGAAAAGTATTCATATGCAATAAAAAGTAAAATTTAAAAAGTAAAATTTAATCCAAATAAAAACAATATAAGGAATACAAAGAATGGGGGAAAATAAACCGAAACGCGTTTCTCCTGCCGTTCTGCAGGCTTCCTCAGTCCGGAAGCCTGCAGAACGGCAGGAGAAACGCGTTTCGGTTTATTTTCCCCCATTCTTTGTATTCCTTATATTGTTTTTATTTGGATTAAATTTTACTTTTTAAATTTTACTTTTTATTGCATATGAATACTTTTCTAAACAACTGAGATCCAGGAATCTGCGTTCCCGCTATCCACAAAGTTTCAAGAAGGGTGAGACCTACCTAAAATGGTCTGAGGCCTCATCTACTGAGCCACTCTAATAAGAGGCTCCATACCACGTGAGTGTGCTATTGCTTATTTGTTATATAACACTTACACGGCAATATTACGCTATATATTCTCCATTTGTCCGAGGTTACATTTATGCCATTCTACTACTCCGGCCAAGAAGGATTGTATGCCAATTTAAGAAGCGTGGTACAATTATTGGATTCTGTGGGTGAAGCCCCCCCTCTCAAGTGGCTTGCAGGCGCTGACAAGAGAGCCTCACAGGCTCCACCTCTGTGAGTGGGCAATCATTATTTTCTGTTCATATTCAATTTTACCTCTGGTATTGCGCAATTTTTTTCTTTTGTTTTTTCTCTAATCCATAGGTATATGTTGTTATTTCTTCCACTGATCCACACCTGAGATGAGTACACTTTCTGTATTTTACCTCTAATACACCTGATGTGAGCATTGTAATTGTTCTGCGCTCCCTGATCTGCCTTTTTGGCATATCCCCTTTCCTATTGTATTTGTGGGTGAGGAATACACCCATTGGTGAGCTGCAATCATCCATTTGTGTGCACATAATTTTTAGCGCCTTATTAACATCTTTCACCCATTTATTTGGGTTCTGGTGTTGCATCCATAAAAAAGCCAACCAGTCGCCAAACAGAGGTAAAAAAAAATGCAACTTTTAACAGCCATTTTAAGAAAAAAAAACAACTGCATGAAAGTTCCTGGAAAGAATACAGAAGGGCCTATGAATAACAATAAAAAGGTCTGTTACAGAATTTAGAAATAAAAAAATTAAAAATCTGAATAAAAAAATGTAGCTGACAAAATCCCAAAAAATGCCTAAAAAGTTGTAAAAAATGTTAGACTTTTTGATGCAAATGAAAAGAATAAATGGTTGAATAAATATTTAAGAAAAACAGGGAATTTGTTTTTTAAATTGATGCCTATGGGATTCGCCTGCTTAAAGCTGTCGAATGAAACCACTGAAAATCAGGGCATTTCACAGACATTTCTCTGCTGTTCGGCAGATTAACCAGATTAACTAAATAGATTAACCATTGCTTCACTATGGGAATTTTACTGCCGCTGAAGTTCAATGTATTATTTCCGCGAATCGCCAGATTTTTGAATCGCCGAATGGCCACGAAATGGCACCGTACGTTATTCTTACAACCCCTTATATATTTTTTTAAAGAATTCAGTTATATATATTTTTGTAATTATCCCCAAAATACATTAGTCCCATATGGTTTTTACCCCTTCACTACCAACATTTTTCCATAAAACCACTGCCTGGATACAGTGGTTTTATGGAAACGTCTATCTATCGCAGACAGTGTAAACATTAATGTGCTCTTCATGAAATTTTAGATACACTTTAGCAGTGCTTTTTTTCTAGGAAAAAAGGTGGGGGTAATCACTATGAAGCATCATAAAGTGCCAGGTAGTGAACAGGCCATGAAAAGCTGGTGGACGCTAGCAGACAGCCAATGAATAGAGCCAGGGCCAGGTCATGACAGTGTGTTGCCTGGGTCCAAGGTGAAAGGCTGCCCCCTCAAACTATTCCCACCAATTCAGTATGAGTGTGTATGAATGTATCAATGAGCTCCACAGCAACAAAACTCACAGTAATGTGCTGTGTGTATGAATGTATCAATGAGCTCCACAGCAACAAAACTCACTGTAATGTGCGGTGTGTATGAGCATATCACAGAGCTCCACAACAACAAAACTCACAGTAACATGCAGTGTGTATGAACTTTTCACAGAGCTCCACAGCAATAAAACTCACAGTAAAGTGCACTGTGTATTAATGTATCACAGAGGTCCACAGTGCAGCATTATTGGTCATGTTATAAATGAAAAGTGTACAATATTGCTGCAGTAGAAAAAAAGGAAAAATATATAAAGATTTTTTTTAATTACAACCTGGTCATGTTTGGTATCATTGGAGAAGTCATGCTTTGGCCTTTCCATCGACACCTCACCAGCCCCTATGGGTCCAGAAATACAGAGGTCTCTCCTCCATAGAGCTCAGTGGTGTAATAGTAAAACTGTTAACAGATTTATTTAACCAATCCTTGTTAACGGGAGTCGTCCCAGAAGACTGGAAATTAGCAAATGTTGTGCCCATTTACAAGAAGGGTAGTAGGGAGGAATCGGGGAACTATAGGCCAGTTAGTCTTATGTCAGTAGTGGGGAAATTAATGGAAACCATGTTAAAGGAAAGGATTGTTGAACATCTAAAAACACATAGATTACAGGATCAGAAACAACATGGGTTTACCTCAGGGAGATCATGCCAGAATAATCTTATTGATTTTTTTGATTGGGTAACAAAAATAATAGACACAGGTGGTGCAGTAGACATTGCTTATTTAGATTTCAGTAAGGCTTTTGATACTGTTCCGCATAGAAGGCTTATCAATAAATTGCAATCTTTGAGCTTGGATTCCAATATTGTTGAATGGATTAGGCAGTGGCTTAGTGACAGGCAACAGAGAGTTGTGGTAAATGGAGTTTATTCGGCGCAAGGTCTTGTTACCAGTAGGGTACCTCAGGGGTCAGTACTTGGACCCATTCTCTTTAATATTTTTATTAGTGATATTGCAGAAGGTATTAATGGAAAAGTATGTCTTTTTGCTGATGACACAAAGATTTGCAACAGGGTTGACGTTCCTGGAGGGATCAGCCGAATGACAAATGATTTAGGTAAACTAAAAAAATGGTCAGAACTGTGGCAATTGAGTTTTAATGTGGATAAGTGCAAGATAATGCACCTGGGACGTAAAAACCCAAGGGCTGAATATAGAATATTTGATACAGTCCTAACCTCAACATCTGAGGAAAGGGATTTAGGGGTTATTATTTCAGAGGATCTAAAGGTAAGTAGTCAATGTAAGAGCAGCAGGAAATTCTTCTGGCAGAATGCTTGGTTGTGTAGGGAGAGGTATTCGCAGTAGGAAAAGGGAAGTGCTCATGCCACTGTACAGAGCACTGGTGAGACCTCACTTGGAGTACTGTGTGCAGTACTGGAGACCGTATCTCCAGAAGGATATAGACATCTTAGAGAGAGTTCAGAGAAGGGCTACTAAAATGGTGTACGGCTTGAAGGAGAAAAGTTACCAGGAAAGGCTTAATGATCTTAACATGTACAGCTTGGAAAAAAGACGAGACAGAGGAGATATGATAGAAACATTTAAATACGTAAAGGGAATCCACAAGGTAGAGGAAGTGAGTATATTTAAAAAGGAAACAAAGTAGCAAAACAAGAGGACATAGTCTTAGATTAGAGGGGCAAAGGTTTAAAAGTAACATCAGGAAGCATTATTTTACTGAGAGGGTGGTGGATACATGGAACAGCCTTCCAGTTGAAGTGGTAGAGGCCAAAACAGTAATTGAATTTAAGCAAGCATGGGATAGGCATAAGGCTATCCTAAACAAAAGATAAATCCAGGTAAAGTATCCATGTAATTGGGCAGACTAGACGGGCCGAAAGGTTCTTATCTGCCGACATTTTTCTATGTTTCTATGTTTCTATAGGAAATTCCCTGCCCAACCGGCAGAAATCCTACTTCTGATATCAAAAATGAGACAATTTGCACAAAGTGCAACTAGAGTACCCAAGGTACGGTTAATTTATTAATAAACATTAAAACAAATATGAATAGAAATTAAAAATAAATTAATGTTTTAATGTTTATCAATAAATTAACCGTACCTTGGGTACTCTAGTTGCACTTTGTGCAAATTGTCTCGTTTTTCTCATTGGTTGGGTTATGCCCTGTGAGTACCCGGTGCCTTGTCCTCTGTTTAATTGTGCTACTTCTGATGTCACCTTGCCCATGCTCAATGGCGTCAGTAAGCAGGGGGAGGTCCTGCAGGTTGGACTGACATGCAAGATGTCAGCCCCCTGTGGGAGCAGTCTGCAAGGCACGGATTCGTGGAACTTTGACAATGTGATGAAGTAATCCTCCGCAACCTAGCGGAGGGGCGTTGGCCCTGCCGGTAGGTTCTGGTACTGTGTCCCGGCACCTAAAGGCAAAAAAAAGCCCTGCACATTAGAGACAGTAGGCTTATTTGACAGAAATCTGCCTTTGTTGGCCAAAAAACATTACTACATGTATAATAATGGAGCTGGAGCTTTTGTCTTTCTGTAAAAGAAAAAATGAACTCTAAGGCCGGGGTAAGGTGAGCGCACTACATGTGCCTGTACTGACGTGCCTCCCGGTATCCGTCGCAGCATTGTGACACTTTGACCGGGCCAGCCACACGCTGTAGCCGTGCATGAATTGCGCTGCTACAGCGGACGTGCTGCAGCTGTGCTGAAAATGAAAACTTCTCAGTCGAAACGCTACGAAGCACATTTTTTGGGGCTGCAATGCGCGATCCTCTATAGGAGGCTTGAGCCTTGCAGCGCTGAGCACACTAACTGCACTCAGCGAGTTGGCCAGACCAGCGTCAGAGTTTAAGTAATGTCCACTCTCATGGACGTTCCTTCCGCTCTTAAAAACGCTTGTCTGACCCCGGCCTAAACTGTTTGAATAGTTTCAGCACCTTGGTTGACAAGGTCAAGGTGCTGGAATTTGTGGGGCATATTCTGGAGCTTATTTGCAACCAAATCTCCTTTTGCAGTAAAGAGAAATCCTCTGCATTGCTCCAGAATATGTACAGATTGAATTTACAGGATATCGAGCTCCTACGGGAGCGATAGAACATTGAGTGTACTCAATCATGGTAGTGAAGGGGTTTTAAACCTGGTGCAGTTAGCATCCTTGTTAAAGTATACCTGTCTAAAATATAATTTATACATTTCTTTTACAAAAGAATATCCTAGAGGAGGATTCCTCTGCCCTTCAGTCATTCCCTAGAGGACCCAATGATGGAATAGACCTCTGTGCAAAAGTACATATTGGTTTAAAGACAGGAATTAAAGATTTTTTTTCCCATTGCATCTTGTGTGAATCTGGCCATTTTAATTAGGTATATTCAGCATTAGGAAAGGATATTTTACCTTAATCACTTGAGATTGGGGAGATCTGATTGTATCGACATAATTCTTCTCTTTGTTTTATTTTTGGAACAAGAATTCTGGCTTGCTACAATGGATTAAAGCTGCCAATCTACCTCTACTCATTATCCTCAGTCAATAATGATGGAAAATGCAGAAGGAATGCCAAATGTTCTTAGTGCTTGTCTGAAACCTAGGAGCATTATGCAGATGTTTATGTTAAATGTTAACACCTAGTGTTCTTTTATTTAAGTGGAAATTGATGCCTAAAATGCAGGAAACCCCCCTACAGATTTACGCTTTACTGAACATTTTGCTCAGAGGTAAGTTTGAAATTTGTGTCAGTGTTCAGCTTTCCCTGATCCACTAAACACTTTGCAATGATAAAAAAGCACATATCCTACCTATCTACTAAAATGAATTTACAGTCAAACAAAATCATGTCTATCATGCTTCTCTGTCTATTTCTCTTATGCCTGACCCACTTTTCCCTACCTCACAGTAACTAATCACCCACGCGGGAGTCATTCCACATAGGAGAGTTTCTATATTTGTATCAGCAGCACAAGGTTATAGACATCTAAGGTTAGCGATAGTTTTCAGCAGCGGTAATTATTGGTTTGGATTGTTTATGCACCGTGAGACTTGCCGCACTTATGTAATGCACATCAAAATCCAAAGTGTACAAAAAAGCCACAACAACAACAGCTTTCTTTAAATGTTACTTTTCATTTTTTATTGACTGATAATTCAGGATGTCTGCATGAATCTCAAATGGTAATTCTCCTAAATAATAGAAGTGCGGCCATTTTGAATTCTCTTGAGAAAGAAATTGCACACCAGTCCCTTTGTAAAATATTCTTTGTTTTTCGATATACTGGATATGCCTAATACAAATATTAAAGGGGTTATTCAGAGAGCACCAAATGTCAGGGAAATTTCAGTGCTCTCTCCTTTGGCACCCCTACTTCAGCATTCACCGCAGGGTCCCCGAAGTGCGCTGAATTAATGCATCGAACGGCGCCAATAAACCCGCCAAAAGCGGCCGCAAACCGCCATAAAACCACAGAACGAATTGAAAAACCGCTGAAAAAAACGCCGAAAGCATTCCGAAAAAAGGCCGACCAGCAGGGGTAAAAAATAATAAAAATAAAAACGTAACTTGTAAAACGCGTTAAAAAAATAGACTTAAAAAAGAAAATAGTGCATGAAAATGCTTGGAAATAATATAAAAGGTCCTATGAATAACAATAAAAAGGTCTGTTACAGGAAAAAAAAACATCATTTAATAAAAATCTGAATCAAAAATTTCGCCAGAAAAATCCTGAAAAATGCCTATAAAAATCTGAAATAAATTAAGAGGCTTTTTGCTGTTTTTTTTTTGCTGCAAATGAAAAGAATAAATGGTTGAATAAATATTTAAGAAAAACAGGGAATTTTTTTAACATTGAAACCTATGGGAATCGCCTGCTTATACCTGCAAAATGAAACCATAGGAAATCAGGGCGTTTCACTGACATTTCGGTGCTGATCGGTGTTCTCTGAATCATTAACCATGACTTCTGTAGGGGAATTTCACTGCCGCCAAAGGTCACCGTATTTGACTGGCAATGCGCCAATTTTTGCTTACCGCAGCTACAAAACACAGAGAAACCGCTGAATCGATCCGACAAAACTGCTGAATCTGTAAGCCACTGAACAGAACGTCAATATTTGGCGAATTGCCAGCTTTTTAAATAACCGAATGGCCATGTAATTGCACCGAATGGTGAAATTCACAGATGCACCAATTCAGTAGCCAATTCAGTGCTCTCTGAATAACCCCTAAAGACACAAATGATCAGGGCCGGATTTACATCTCTGGAGCCTGTAGGCACTGTGATAAAGGCACTGGATGCAAAGATCAGTATGTCCTCTTTCTTTTATTGTGCAGTAATAAAATTAGCAGGGTACAGCAAACCATCAAATAATCAAAATATAAAACATCCGCCTACTCCTTCATGTGGAGTCTAACTAAACTTACAGGATGCCCTTACTGAATATTGGGCAGCTAGGCCGCTTGCCAACAAATGGTACAAAATTAAAAAGGTACTTACCTTTCGTCTTTAGGAGTTTATTTTGCTTTGTTCCCTGTTGTAGCCAACACACAGACTGCTCTCTCAGAGGGGGACTAACTCTTCTATATCGGCAGGGCAGGCTTAGTCAAGCATTAGTTTAGGATTAACCCTATAGGGGCAAATGGTGTTCTCCTTATGCCTACTAATAAATCTGTGTTCCACCACACTGCCCCTATTCACAATGTCACAGCACAGAAATATGGAGCACACCCCCAACAAAATAAAAAAACATGAGTTTTTTAATTTTCGTTCTGGGTCAAACAAAAAAATTAAAAAATTGAAAATCAGTTTGTCTCTGCACTCAAAATCAACAGACGGGGCAGACTCTGTTCCCTTAGTTGAGTTAGTGCAGTGGCATAGTTTGATTTATACGTAAAAGCATATTTTGCCTCTGCCGTAGAATGGAGAAAAAAAATTATTTTGCATTTACTTTTTTTCAATTTATTATTTTTACGCATTACAAGGTTATGTTTACTTTCATTGTAAAGACCAGACTCTGACCTTTTCCATTGACACCTCACTTAACCTTGTGCGGTGTACAATTCAGAAATGCAGGTTCCAAAGTACCCCTGTCTCTCCTCACTGCAGCGCCACGGTCTAGGTTATTGATATAACAATGCATTGCATTATCAGCTCCATACTTGCTAGCAGTGTGGGAAATGAGAAGGTGCGTTAGCGCAGTATCACTGTTCACTTTATAATTTTAAACTGAATAATATTGCTGCGTTAGAAAAAAAAGAGAAAAATATTATTTTATTTTATTTTTACATAAATCTAACCTGGTTATATTTGGAATCATCGAAAAGGCCATAATCTGGCCTTTATAATGATACCTCATATATCCCTCTAGCCCACGGGCGGGAAAGGTTTTTCTGCAAAGGGCCATTTGGAGATTTAAAACCTCATTCGAAGGCCATACAAAATTAACAACTTAAAATTTAGCCAGCTATATTTACACATACCCCCTCCCCATTTAATTCCTTTCACCCTCCCCTTTTAATTTCACCCCCTCCCCATTTAATTAATTTCACCCTCCACCTTTAATTTCACCCCCTCCCCTTTTAATTAATTTCACCCTCCCCATTTAATTCAATTCACCCTCCTTCTTTAATTTCACCCTCTCCCCAATTAATTAATTTCACCCCTTCTGATTTTTTTAATCACCCTCCTACTTCCCCTTTGATTAGTTTCTCCCCCTGCCCATGGTGCTTTCACCTGACCTCGGTGCACTGCATGTAGTAGAATGAGGGAACGGGGATTATGTCCACTTAGGTAGCTAATTAGGTTAGTGTAGAGATGTTACCACTGGACTCCACAGCCGATGTTGCGTGGTGGGCAAGTATGTGCCGTTGGGTGCAATGAGAAAACACACTGGGTTTACAGCAGGTAGAAAACACAAAAAAATAACAGCTCTTTGAACAAGCTGAGCATTTATAGGTGTACCTGTAGGAAACACATCCCAACCTGGGCTGGAACAATTTGCGTCATCACTGTGTACCCAGACTCTGTCTTTTTAAATATAGGGGCAGGTTGTGTACATGCATGTTTGCCCATTTGCAGTGGGAGCAAGAAAAGAAGCGCTGCTAAGCGGGGGAGGTTTAAGGAGGATTGTGGCGTGGTTTGCGGGACTGACTGGTGGCCCGAGGATTGGCAGGTTTAGAGGCCGAGTACTGGCTTGTTCTGCCAACCTGGTGTAGAAGGACTATGCTTTCCATGGGGTGGCACCGTGAGCCACGTGGTGTGCTGATTAGGGCGCCGAGGCAGAAGATGCTAGCTGCTACAGAGTTGCATCATGAGTAGGACGACCTGACACAAGCCATGGGATATTTGCTGGGCAGGACACAACAGATTGAGGCACGAACTGCAATTACAGATGGAGGGGAGCTGTAAACTGCTTTCAAGTATCTACTGGAATAGCATTAGCCCACGCATTATAAGACACACAACGATTTTCATGGTGGTGCTAATCATTCCTGGTCCCCATAGGCAGGTGAGGTGTTATGTCTGGTGCTTTTTATTCCCTCTCTCAAGACGAAAGATTCCGAAAGACATTTTATGAAACAATTTACTTGCCCTTTAGAGAGGGTGCTTTCGGATAGCAGTTTAAATATTTATGCAAAGGTTATTACTTTGTATATTTTAGGTGAAGTCAACCATTGAAGGACACATTTCCAGTATTTCGTTATGCAATATTGCAGTTTAATGCTTTGTGCTCATGTGGCATCACAGCTAACTCTAAATCCAATTATTGGATTTGAAATCCAAATGCCAATTTATTATGCAAATGTACATTTGCATCAAAAAGTGGCAGTACTTCTAATGTATGGGAACTGTCCATTAAATTTAATATAAATCATTTCTGTGTATAAACTAGGTACATTTATCAGTCCTTCCATTTAACCCAGTGAGTGCCAGGATCAGATCTTGGAACATTTAATATAATTAAGAGTCTTTTAAATCTTTTTTTCTTCTTTGTTCATAGCAGATGATGAGAGGGAGAGGTGTGGGATTGGGATAATCTTACTGAAGGATAGAGGAAGACAGATGGGCAAAAAAAGAAAGCACACGCTTTTCCGTGATACATCTAAAAAAAAAAGTGATACATAGATTGAGCACCTGTTATCCAGAATGCTCAGGGCCCCGAGCATTTCGTATTTTTCCAGTTTTCAGAATCCAGGAGAGTCGGATATTGTAGAGGTTGGGTATCGTGGCTAGAGAGCCGTGATCTCCTTCCTGCTGAAGCTGCCAGCATGTACACACACTGGGAGCACTCTACAGACTTCCTTTGGGAGCCATGAGTTGTGACCTGGAGTCAGTAACTCCAGACAGCATGACACACACTGTGACTGCCCAGAGGCCCCCAACATGTGCTATGGCCTGCCACAGCACTTGGGAGCCACGTTCCCAAGTGGCTGTGACCGTTACAGAGTGCCTGGTCATGTATCCCTAAATTCCTGACCGCTCCAAAAACTCTGGTGTGTGGACGGAGTCTTATGGAATTACGAATACCAGATAAGGTGACCGACCTGTAAGTCTTCCCCCTGGCAAACCTTTTTAAGATCTGAAGAGAATCACGATGTAGCTGATAGAAGGATCCTTGGACGTGTAGGTTTTTCAGTGCTTTAGAAGCTTTTGTTTCAGCCGCACTAAACTAACTTCATTTTCAGGTTTCAACAGCGACTCCACTGAGGAGCATAGGTCACATCGACCCGGCCTGCTACTGTGTGTTCTTATACTCATAATGGTTAGGAGATCAAAGCTCCGGTGTGCTGTCGCAGGTCATAGTGCCTTTTGGGTTTTTCGAGCAGTGATCATGGTTACAATTTTTTGGACTAGTGAATCTGGGCCATTGTTTGTTTTGTAGTTTTGCTCACCAATCTTGTACTTGCTTGCTATTGAAGACACAAGCTATTGATTATCTAAATCTAAAAGATTTCCATAAAAGCTTGTACATATTCCAAATAGAAACTCCCAGACATTGTGCCAAAAGACATTGAGACATATTGTACAAAGCCTTGAATATCCTTCCAAAGCTGCACACGTTGATATATCCAGAGTTTCTTGAACCCCTTTAAGACCAATGATGTAACTGTTACATCATAAATGCATTGACTTTAAAGACCCTTGGTCCTTAAGGGGTTCAAGTTTTAGTTTTAAGAGCTAATCAAACATTCAATGCCCTTTCTCACCATCAATGGCTGGACCTCTTGTCTTACCCAGAGGTTGGTTAAATATTTCATAATGATAACACTTCTAATGTAGTCTTTAATCATGTACTCTGGCCATTTTGTCCAATAGTAAGTCAAAAATCTTCAAAATGGCCTCTGGTTATTCTAGCACTTATGGACACTGGTTTGCACATTGAGAGAGTCTAGCTTGCACCTTCTCTGTGTAGACCAGCACTTCAGTAGAGTGCCCAGCAACACAGGAAAGAAAAAAGCTTGCAATTCCGTGGCTGGACTTTATACATGTGTGCAGTGTGAATTTGGCCTAAAAACAGGCACACTTACAGATTTGTCTAAGGAAAACCATTAAATCTGACCCAAAACAGACATGCTTGCAGCTTTGTGGTGGCCATGATGCAGGAGATCTGCACCATCTTTATAAGTTTTGCTTATTTTGTGTCATGATATAAAATTACGCTTATTATAACTGTATCTACCGATGTATTGTGCACATTTCCAAGGGTAGCGCTTTATCCTGGTGCCACTTTATGAATTATTTTATCCTTTTGACTGCTGTCGACTGTGAATGAATTGCTCTTTGTCATGGCATTTGATTTTTTTTTTCATCTGTCTTCCTGCCTGAATAAACCTATCTTGGCATTGCTTTTGCTGCATGTTGTAAAGAAACAGTCTGCTGTGAAATCCTGTTATCCTGAAAATGATGAAAGCTGTTTCTTCTGATGTGGAAGAAAACGCACAGAATGCTTAAATCTATGGATCGCAGTCTGATGAGTGAGAAAATACCACGTAGCACTCGGAGATACTACTTACAAGAAAGAGCGCTATAAACAAAGTGTTTAATGATAAAGGAATAAAGGGAAACATGGCAAAGAGGTTTCACGTTGGAGAGACCTCACTCTGGAAAGGGACAATGTTGCAGAGTGAGAATGTAGCAATATCGTTTTCATATGCATTATCATAAACATTGACAAAAAAGGCAATAAAACCTCTATGTAGGAACTGTGATTCTCAGCCGTGTGGTGAGCAGCGTACAGCTATAATAGCTGAATGCAGTCATGATTATGTCCTTACATAACCTTACTTTGATCACACATTCAGGGAGGATGCCTAACATGTTTAGTCAATTGGAACATCATATGCGTTCTTACAGCAGGTCTTGTGAAACCGCTCGTAACTTCCTAGAGCCTATTATTATCTTAAGCATAAAGCTATAAATAGAAAATAAATATCTGTATTATGTTTTTTTAATTGTGATTGATGTTTTCTCTCCTGCAGCACATCTGTTTTACATACTACAAGGCAGCACTTATCCTGTGCTGCCCACCTGCATGAAAAAATGATAGTAAACATGGCAGACCTGGCAGCTCTAAATCCAAAGACTGCCATATTCCACACAGAAAAAAAGACATAATTGAGAGTCGGGTTCACAGAGCGGCTGGTTTATATACTCAATTGACCCCTTCAGTACCAAGATGGACTCGATCTGCCATGCACTTCTTGGTGTCCTAATTCCCGTATAGTCGATATGGCGTTCCATTGGAGCAATGTAAAGGAATTTTGTTTACTTCAAATGAGATTCATTTGTATTTGGGCTCTAGAACATGCCCTAAGGTTTTAGCACTGTGGGCATGATGCCCAGGGTGCTAATACTTTTTAAAACCAACTGGGAATGTGTCTGAATGATATCTCCCCTGCTGATGCTGCACAGACTCCAGAACTGCAGTAACTCCTTTTGACCAGTAGACGGTGACATTTGCCTGCCAAATAAGTTATTACAGTAAGGAATACATTGGGAATAGTCCTAAATATTTCTTCTATGTGTATTTTGACCTTTGCTTTGCTCTTTACCTTACTGATTTATTTTCTCCCAACCCTGACAGGAGCCTTAGGGAGAGCGAGTGACGTACTCGCCTAGGGCGCAGCCAATACCAGCGGCTCCTCACAGCTGCCCCAGCCGGCGAAGAGGGTGAAAAAAATCAGAGTCCCAGGCCACTGGTCGGGGACACGGATTTTCAAAATCCTTTTCCTTTCATTAAGTTTCCTTTCTCTTCCCGCTGCGCCTTCTCTTTAAAATACACTTTGAAGATGAGAAAACACAGTGTGAAGGACAGTCCGGCGCGCAGCGGAGTTCAGTTAATTGAGGGGGCGGGAAACATCCTCGCTTAGCTTACCGAATACACTGTCGCGCGAGCCACCGTGTGCAGGACCCTCCTTCACGCTACGCTTTCTCATGTTCAGAATGCAGCGTAAAGAGAAGGCGCCACGTGAAGAGAAAGGTAACTTTCCAGCCTGCCAGGAAATGAAAACATGTCAGCAACAACCACAAGGTGCATGTTTTTAAATTCAAAATAATTAATTCAAACATAATTAAAGAAACCTAGCCTCCAATAAAAAATAAAATACCAGGAGATTACATACCTGGCGTCACCAAAAAAAAAATTGTAGCGCTGTTTTTTTACAACGCCCAGTATGTAATTATTCCCCCCCGGTGCTCCGCTAAAACTGACTCCACATAATCCTTTAACCCTTCTAAGAGACCAATTCTGTTCTCCCAGGTGTGTATTACACGTGTACATTGGAAACTGAATCTACCCCACCCAATAAAACTTCCTCATGCTAAGTTACATATCTTTGTGTTTCTGATGTAACTGATACAATGCGTTCTAATATTATTAATTTTCTCATTATTTATTACCTACTTTCCTCAAAATAACCTCTGTAAAATATTGGGGGGGGGGGGGTCCTGACATCGCTATTCTCCTAACCTTGGGTTTGTTTAATGATACCCCCCACCATTATCAGGTCAGGTGGTTAGTCTTACTGCTCTGCCCTCTGCCTTGTAACCCTTACAAAAATTGTGTGTCAAAAGGGATGCCATCTAGAGTTTAGAACTTTTCTTAGTATGTATTTATTTTCAAAACCGTTAAAAATAAACCATCAACCTATGCCGTACAGTATAACATTTTGCATCCCTGGTATTTATGGTTCTGTTTATCTCAGTTTAGAAACATTTCATCCTGATAATGTTTTGGACAAATAACAAATGAGCAAAATTTCATTATATTCTTTTAAAAAACATTTATGAAAAATTACTATTTTAATGTACATTTAAGTGTTATCTAATCATCCGCTATTTCAAGCTAATATAATGTTGATATTTGTTTATCACAAATCCCTGGCTTTAGAGAGTCAAGTACAATTTGAATATGTGTGTAAATTCAACAAATGTTGAGCATTAGATAACAGTGGAAGTTAGATCATTTAAAGTTCTTTTTTTTAAAAAAAGAAGATAATATAAAGAGATGATCATATTTAACCGATTGGAGACGAGATGATCCTGTAGTGAGAGATCTCTCATTACCATCCTTACTGGACTGGAGCCACCAGTCACTAAATCAGATGTCTCTAGAATTCTAGTTTTCTGGTCATCAGGATGAAAAATTGATCAACATCGAATAGTATCTATTTCAGTAATGGAATATCACATTTTATAGAATCCCTGGGCTTTGGCGAAAGTATTGATCCATTTCAATCACTTCAGGTGTTGTCGGTTATTTAGACGCATGCATTAACACACCTACTTTGCCTTTGCATACTTTTTTTATTTTTGTTTCTTTTATCAAATACTAATATTACCTTTGTCAATTCATGCCGATATAACTGTCACGACTGCATTTTGCTATTAGGTTTGAGGAAAAATCACGCAATTTCCAGATCTTTGCTGAGCATCATTTACCTACACAAATGCTCTTATTTGGAAAACATTATAGTTCTATGCAGGGATGAAATCTGGAAGATGGTTCCAAAGGTTTACATCCGGGGTCTGGTTGAAAATAAAGACGTGTTGGAACTCACCAAAAATTTTGCCTACGCCACCCTGCTAACGGATCAATTTCATTTACTCGTAGACCATATTAATATTTAATAGGACACTAAAACCATCACCAGGAAAAGGTTTTAGGGAATTATAATGCAAATTATTCTGAATATCATATACTGTATTAATTGTAAAAAAATGTTAGAAAAGCTATTACTGCAGCCTAAGGCTGGGGTCAGACCAGCGCACTTTTAACGTGCGTTCTGGTGCACATAATTACGGCCGCACTAGCAGCAGATGACGGGCAATGACGGCCAATATACGATGTACGGCCGCACAAAAGTCCGGCCGTGCAACGCAAGTGGAATTTGAACACATTTTTCTGAGAACGCTGAACCGCTAGTACTGACGTACTGAGTGCGCAGCTGCGGCATAGCGGCGTGTGTGCGAGATTAGGAGATGTCAGACACTGCTAATGTCCAGCCTACATAACGTCCAGACGCAAAAAGAGTTTTATTGACGATCCGTACAAAATCACGCCCGAAAATGCGCGTCGTCTGTCCGTTTTTGCGCATTCCGTGAAAAAATGCGTTCGGACGCAATTTTTCACGTTCGCGGGGAAAAATGCTTTCGTCTGACCCTAACCTAAAAGATTAAGCTTCTCATTGTGTGGACAAATGGGAACTCCGTTCTCATTAGAAAAAAGGTGTAGGATCTACATTCCTATGTGTTTCCACTCGGCGTGACCCCTGGTTTTCATGAATATGTTCCAGGTTAAAACATTCAACCTGTTAATGCAGCCTGTTGACATGTAAAAACCAGGGTTACTGTTCAGATCAATTGACTAGTACCTCGCATTTATCCCAAAGGGAGGAGATGGTCATAGAATATCTTTATACATGTTTATTCGGTTAACACATGCATAATGCATATAAATGGTGGTTGTCCGAGGGCAGAACTGAGTAAAACTGGTCATGCTGGTTATGATCAAGCTCACCTGGTAAAAAAAGTCCAGGCGCCTCCATTACTCCTGAAAGGGTTGTGGTTTCCTCTGGAGGAAGGCAAAAAGTCTAAAGAAAACCAAATGAGTTGGGATGGTATGAGTATCCAAGGAGGAGCCATAGGATCCTTTTTAACCAGCTGCATCAAAGCCTCTCTCTCTGTTCCTACAAGCTGAGCACCAACTTGAAAGGGCTGGTAACCTATTGCATGCACTGTGTGATTAGAGTAGATGAGGCTAAGCCTACATTATTATTTCTGTAAATATATGATGTATTAGTTTGTTCAGCCTCTGTAAACAATAAATATTTTTGGATTGTAGAAATCAAGGAGTGTAAAGTCTGATTTTATACTTGGGGGTTACTGTTACTTGTGTAATTAAGTATTTTATAAGATCGCTGCTAGATTAGGTGGGATTTTATATAGATTTATAGCAATTACTCGACAGAATAACCTTCGTAACTATAATGTTTTTATAGCGTTATATCCCTTTTATTGCATTCCACACTGCACTCCGCTAACCTAGCTTCTTTCAACTCTGCTGACTATTTCACTGAGATTAACAATGTCAGAATACAATCTCTTCCCTGCCCTCTTCCTCTAGCCATTTGACCTCATTCCCTGCCTCCTCCTCTGCTATGTCTTTTTTGTCCACAGTCTCTGAAGAAGACATCTCGGCGGTTTCCTTTCCCCCATTTGTGGATCATGTCACTGCCTGCCTGTCTGCTGTCTCTAAGTGAATGGCTCCTCCTTTCTTAAAGCTCGACATCTCCTAAATTGAGCTTCTTGTCTTCCCTCTCTCTAAATCTAACTTTAGCATCTATTTTCCTTCTGGTGAATGGTGCCACCATTTCTTCAGCACACAGGTTCGCTGCCTCAGCATCTTCTGCAACTCCAAATTTCCCCTTCACAACCCGCATTAGAGTCGTTAGCTTAAAAAAACATTGCAGCATTTGGCCCTGTCTAACCCATCTGCTAAAATGCTCATCCAGACTCTTATTATCTCTCACCCTAACTACTGTAACCCTTTTCCCATCAGCTTTAATTGATCCCAGATTTTTCCTCTACAGTCTATAATGAAAACTATCAAGGTAATTCAAAGAGAATCGAAAAGTCACCGCACGTTCCGTGACTTTTCGTTCTCTTCAATTCTGTTCATTTTGCCGATCCCATTTCGGCGACCCTGCGGTGTGTTCAGCAAGCACCACAGGGTCCTCGAATTTGCAGGGAAAGGCCGCTGCAAACCCAACGGAAACTAACTGCAAAACCTGGCAAATGCACACCGAAAACCCACAAAAACATCTGGATTAACCTGCCAAAAACACCGGAAAAACCCAAGCAGGAGCCGATCACATGCAGCGAAGCCGCCGGAAAAAGCCTACACCGCAGACGAATGGAGTGAATAAATTAGCAAAACAGTTTGCTTGAATGTTTGAAAAAAAATCCTGAAAAATGATTAAAATATCCTAAAAAAATCTATAAATAAAGAGACTCTTTTACTGCAGAATTTTATAATGAATGGTTTATTAGATATTGAAATAAAACGTGGATATTTTTAACATTGAAGCCTATGGGATTCGCCTGAATAATCCTGCCGAATTAAACCACTGAATGGCAGGGCATTTCAGGAACCTTTCACTGCTGGTTTGTGTTGTCTGAATAGCCGAAGCAGTGCTTTTTATGGGGTTTCACTGTCCTCGAACAGGCACCGAACAGGCACCGTATGTGCAGGCAATTCGCCAGGATTTGGCATATTGCCTGCTCTCTGGATAGCTGAATGGCCAAGAAAGGTAACCGAACCCTGATTTTCAGTGTTCGGTTACCTTTCTCCAGCCATTCGGATCTGTTTGGATAACCCAGTATGGCTAGGCTCATCCACCTCACATTGCGTACCTCTCACACCTCAACCTTTTACCAGTCTCTATACTGGCTCTCTGTATCCTTTAGAATTCAAATTAAAGGTATACGTGTACAAAGCTCTCCATAGCTGTGACCCAGACTTATTAGCAGATATGTTCCATTAAGTCACTTCACTCCACCAATGGTCTATTATCCTCTTCTTGTACCTTCAACCACCACTCTCGCTTTCAGGACGTTTCCCGCGCTGCCCCCTATCTATGGAAATGGCCATGCTCTGTTTCGATTTAGCTAGCTGTTTAAAGAAGAATCACCCACATACACCACAAATGAGGTTAAAACACTTGAGCTCTGTTGAAATAATTTTAACCTTTAATCTAAACACAATCATAAGTAAATGTTACTATTAATAATGACAGTGATGGAAAATTAAAGATAATATATTTTGCAATTTAAAATGTAATCAAGTAGGAAGGAACATATTTATCGGTTTATAACCTGTGTGGGGGTATAGCCCAAACGGAGGCTACCTTTGCTGGGAAAAGGTAGTCCAGGTGAAAGAAAGTTCTTTTAAACCTGTCCAGCAGACAGTATTTTATTTAAAAGGTTGCAAAAACAGAAATGAAGACAGAAAATTAACCCTTGCCGCTCAGGCTCTTACTAAACAGTTAGATCCCCTATCTAACAAATGGTGAGCTAACCTAAGCCACCTTAAACGAACAAAATTACTTTAAGCAACCTTTACACACCTTGTAGCTCCCTCAGAAGGCTTTCTGAGTCCCAGGCCAGAGCAACTTCCTGGTTTTGCCTCCCCTCTTTTATCTCCCCTGATTAAACAATCAAGTAATTAGCACTGGGGAGAGACACAAAACCTGGAAATCCAGACGCTACATGCAGCCTGAAAACCTGGTCTGGATTTCCTACTTCTGCATATATGATAGAAACCGAGGGGAAATATATCGCCCCTCAATGACCTTCCCTTTCCTTATGTCACATATCCCCCCCCCCCTCTGCTCAAGCCCCTGCGGTTGAGCAATTGTAACGGAGAGGCAGTGGACACGAGAGAGGGCATCAGCATTGGTTTGGAGCTTCCCTGCTCTGTGCTCCACGGTAAACTTAAAAGCTTGCAAAGCCAGGAACCACCTTGTAACTCGACTGTTCCTTTCTTTGTTCTCACATCCACTTCAGGGGGCTATGGTCAGTGACAAGTCTAAATTGTCTACCTAATAGGTAATACCGGGTTCAGTAATGATGTCATGCTGCAGGATTGTGGTCAATCCAGGCATGTCAGAAAAAAAAATCTTTATTTTTTCTCAGAAACTCTTTTACCTCGTTATGTTGAGAAACTGATAAGGTTTCGGCTATTGGGACCTCAGGTGTAGAGGGGCCTGTGTCATTTGGCGGGGTTGGGATAGCCACCAGGGCTTCTCTGTCCCTCCATGGCTTTAAGAGGTTGATGTGATAAATTTTCTCAGGTTTCCTTCTCCCTGGCTGGTGAACCTTATAGTTTACATCACCTATTTTTTCAATTATTTCATAGGGGCCTTGCCACTTTGCCAGGAATTTACTTTCTTCTGTTGGGACTAGCACTAGGACTCTATCCCCAGGGTTAAAGCTACGTACTTTGGCACCCCGATTATAAACCCTCCTCTGTGCTTCCTGAGCTTGTTCCATATGTTCCCGTACCAGGGGCATGACAGCCGCAATTCTGTCCTGCATCATTGAGATATGCTCGATGACACTCTTATAGGGGGTTGTCTCACCCTCCCATGTTTCTTTGGCAATATCTAGGAGACCCCTGGGATGTCTGCTGTACAAGAGTTCAAAAGGGGAGTATCCTGTGGATGCCTGAGGAACCTCCCGGATTGCAAACATGAGATATGGCAATAAAAAATCCCAATTCTTCCCATCTTTGTCCACTACCTTTTTTAACATGCTCTTAAGTGTCTTATTAAATCTCTCCACCAGTCCGTCAGTTTGGGGGTGGTAGACAGATGTGCGCAAGTGAGAGATTTTGAACAGCCTACATAACTCCCGAGTTACTCTAGACATAAATGGTGTGTCCTGATCGGTTAAAATTTCCTTCGCAATACCCACACGACTAAATACCTGAACAAGCTCCTTTGCAATAGTTCTAGCTGAGGTATTTCGTAAGGGAATTGCCTCCGGATACCGCGTAGCATAATCCAGTATTACTAATATATACTGGTGCCCCCGGGCAGTCTTAACCACTGGACCCACCAGATCCATGCCAATTCTCTTAGAGGGTACCTCAATGATCGGCAAAGGTACCAGCGGACTACGAAAGTGGGGTGAGGGTGCCGAATACTGACACTCAGGGCATGACTCACAGTATTCCTTCACATCTGCATGTAACCCTGGCCAAAAGAACCTCTGGCTTATTCTCTCCTTGGTTTTCTCTATACCCAGGTGTCCACCCATTATGTGACCATGAGCAAGATCCAATACCATCCTGCGGTATGGATTTGGGACTACTAATTGTTCCACCACATCCTCCCCTTGCTTTACCACCTGATAAAGTAAATCATTCTTTTGGATCATGTAGGGGAAAGACATTCTTACGTCAGGATCAATGGGTCTTCCATCTATCATTTTTATGTTTTCCCTTGCTCTAGTCAGTGTGGAGTCATTCATTTGTTCTGTACGGAAATCATCCTTCCTGACTTCTAAGTCAGGCATATTATTTAATCCACTTTCGGTGCTAGAGCCAGGTACAACCTCTTGTTCATTATTCACACTCTCTGGGTCAGGTTCTACATCCTCCTGTTCCCCAGCCATCACAGAAAGGGGGAAAGGCATAACCCCTTCATTAGAAACACTCACAATATTCTCTTCCATGTTATGATCAAAAGGTTCTGGACTAAGTTCCCTTGATTCACCTGTAGGGGGAGCACCATCCACCTGAACCTTTTTTTCTCCCAAAGTCTCCAAAACTGGGAAAAATCCCTCCCCACTATAGCTTCATGAAGCAGGGAGGGTACTACACCCACAGACTGTGTCACAGAGCCCCATGGAGTACCAATCTCCACTACAGCGGTCTGGTAATCACGTGTGTCCCCATGTACACAAATAACAAAAATAGTACTAGGGTGGTACTTGTTGAGGCTGATAAAGTCAGCTCTGACTAGAGTTACCACACTACCAGAATCTAGCAGAGCTGTAACTGGCTTTCCATCAATGGAAAGAACACACATTTTCCTCTCAATTAGTTTCTGACATGATGCAGTACAAACCACTTGTGCAAAGAAAGACATGCGTTTCCCCATCCTAGCATTATCACATTGCATAGGTTCATCAGTAAGTGGACAATTAGCAGCAATATGTCTGAACCCATAGCAGCGAAAGCATTTTATAGGCTCAGCACCCGGTCCTGTATATGGCCTCATGGTCCTTCCTGACCTACCAGGCCAGTCTTTAGGTCCAGAGCCTGTAGTCTCTTCACCTTTAGCAAAGGTCTTAGAAGTCTCTCTCGTGCCCTTAACCCCTGGAACAGGCTTACCAGGTCCTCTGGGCAGGTGTCCTCTGGGTGAGACAGGACGCTCCAGCACGGGGCTATTTAGCAAGTCTGTTGCTGTGGTGTATCGCTCGACCATGTCCACAAGCTGGGTAGCCGTTTTGGGATCTCCATGGCTGACCCATTCCTTAGGGAGGTAGGAAGAGCCCGTAAGTAATGGTCCATCACCACACGCTCCACTATCTCCGGTGGCAACAATGTCTCAGGTTGGAGCCATTTCCTGGTAAGGTGTATAAGGTCAAACATTTGGGACCTTGGGGGCTTGTCAGCCTTATAGTTCCACCGATACACCCGCTGGGCATGAACAGCAATAGTAACACCTAGTCTTGCTAGGATTTCAGCTTTAAGTACGTCATAATCCTGAGCAGCCTCAGGTTCCAAGTCATAGTAAGCTTTTTGGGGTTCCCCTGTTAGGAATGGTGCAACCAGCCCCGCCCACTCACATCTCTGCCAACCTTCTCGTGTAGCAATCCTCTCGAACGTAGTGAGGTAGGCTTCCACATCATTGGCAGCTGTCATCTTTTGCAGGTAATGGCTGGCACGTGTCACCTTTTGCTCCACAGGCGTTGAAGCCACAGAGTTACGCTTTAATTCCAGGAGACTTTGAGCCACCTCCTTCAGTACCTCTCGATCTGCTCGCTGGGCATCCCGGTCAGCATGCTGGGACTCCAACATCTGCCGCTGGGCCTCTGCAAACTGGCGATTTGTTTCCTGCTGGACCGCAGTGGCCTGAAGCAAGGCTTTTACTACGTCCTCCATCCTGCAACTTGCACAGGGAAAGTGCCCACAATCTCACACCATATGTGGGGGTATAGCCCAAACGGAGGCTACCTTTGCTGGGAAAAGGTAGTCCAGGCGAAAGAAAGTTCTTTTAAACCTGTCCAGCAGACAGTATTTTATTTAAAAGGTTGCAAAAACAGAAATGAAGACAGAAAATAAACCCTTGCCGCTCAGGCTCTTACTAAACAGTTAGATCCCCTATCTAACAAATGGTGAGCTAACCTCAGCCACCTTAAACAAACAAAATTACTTTAAGCAACCTTTACACACCTTGTAGCTCCCTCAGAAGGCTTTCTGAGTCCCAGGCCAGAGCAACTTCCTGGTTTAGCCTCCCCTCTTTTATCTCCCCTGATTAAACATCAATCAAGTAATTAGCACTGGGGAGAGACACAAAACCCGGAAATCCAGACACTACATGCAGCCTGAAAACCTGGTCTGGATTTCCTACTTCTGCATATATGATAGAAACCGAGGGGAAATATATCGCCCCTCAATGACCTTCCTTTCCTTATGTCACACCTGGTAATGCAACTCTTTTGATTCATATTGAGTATGTATCTCATGTTTTCCTCCCATCGCAAAGTACTCTACAATCTGCTTGATGACAGCCTTCCGATGTTAGAAATATTGATTAGCATTTCTTCATATAGACTGTAACTCTCTATTCCATTGTCCACACAACTTACTCTAACCCCAGAGGTAACTTTTTCAGTTTTACTGACTGCTCCATAAAAGATTTTGGGCTCTATTACATTCTCCGCGCAGCGCAATTTTTTTTGCGCGCAGTGTTAAACGTTAACGCTGGTATTACGATCCGAGTGCATTTTTTCATCCGTCCAAAAATATTGCGCGTAAAAAATACACGTGAAAACGAGCGCAAATTAACGCTGCGTGCAGAAATGCGTGCAGACTGTTTTTTCACGCGATCCAGCCAATCAGAATTAAGAGCCACAATTGTCTCCCGTTCAGTTTTTGCGCCTGTCAAAATCAGTCTGAGTATATATTGTGCAGCAATAATAAAAACACGCACAACCTCTCAATTTTATTGTTTGGGTATGTGTAGAATGTGTAACTATACTGTGCTGTATTTTTTTTTCGTGCTGGTGTTTTTCGTTTCGGCCAGAACGTTGAGATTTGCAGTTACCACCAGCTTTTCAAAGACGTTAAAATGATGCGCGCAAACGTCGTTCGTAAAAAGTTACGCATCGATTGTAATACCAGCTGCGTACCAGCGCACGAACGCATTTGCGCTTACAATGTTAAGTATGGGATGTGTGCGCAAACTTTTGCTCGCGCAGGGTAACTCGCATTAGACGTTAATGCACATTTTGTGCGCGAATGTCGTAATTTGACGGTCAGCGCGAAGGGTTTTTCCCCTCGTGTTAATGCGTTTTTGCGCACGCACACAGTTTTGCACGAACAATGTAATAGAGCCCTTTGTTTTCTTTCATCTGGAAAATAAAGGGGTCATTCAGAGAGCAAATTTCAGGACCCTGCGGTGAATTCAGCATTCACCGGAGGGTCCCCAAAGTGCAGGGAAAAGAGGCCGAGCGGATCCTAAAAATAAAATTGTTGAAAATCTGCCGAAAATCCCGTCGATACGATCCGAAAAATTGGATCGATCCGAAACGCCACAGAAAATCCACCGAACATCCCCAACGATCTGCCGCAAACCCGATGAACACGTCTGAACAAAGCTGAACACAAGGCTGACCAGCTGCCGGAAAAAGCCAACAAACAGGGTAAAAAAAAAAAAAAAAGAAACTAAAGGATTGAACCTAAAAAATTTCAAACACCGTTTGCAAACAACCTATGTATGAAAATGTCTGGAATTAACGTATAATTTCCATGAATAATAATTAAAAGGTCTTTTACAGAAAAAGAAATTGCATTTAAAAAAAATCTGAAAGAAAATGTTTTCCAAAAAATGTCTGAAAAATCCTAAAAAATAAATTAATACAGAGACCTTTTGCTGCAAATAAAAGAATAAACGGTTTATTAGATATTGCATAAGACGAGAATATTTTTAACATTGAAACCTATGGGATTCGCCTGATTAAACCTGCCGAATGAAACCACCGAACAGCAGGGCATTTCACTGACATTTCTCTGCTTTAAGGTGTCTCTGAATAGGTTAACCATTGCTTCTATAAGGGGATTTCACTGCCGCCTAACAGCACCGTTTCACTAGGAATTCGCCAACATTTGGAAAACTGTCTGCTTTTTGAATAGCCGAATGGCCACGAAATTGCACCGTACGGTGAAATTCACCATTCGGGGCCAGATCGTCTGTCTCTGAATAACCACATGTATTTTGTGTATACTGTGATCTTGTTCTGTATGGTCAAATAAACAAAACCTATATCACTGGTGCAACTAATATATGTATGGATTCGTTCTGAAATACATATAGGCCCCTATTACATTGTTCGCGCAATTTCGTTCGCGCAGCGCAATTTTTTTTGCGCGCATCGTCCGCCGTTATCTCGCGAACGCATTTTCTCATCCGTCCAAAAATAACATTCGGAAAACGACGCACAAAACTAAGAGTAATACACGCGGAGTAACATAGCGCACGTAAATCAGTGTGCGGACTGTTTTTTTCACCGGATTCAGCCAATCAGAATGAAGAACCTTAATTGACATAAATTTACCTTAATTGATTCACTAACGTTTTTGCGCCTGTCAAAGTAAATCTGAGTATACATGCTGCAGCGATAAAAAAAACTCGCACAAATTCACAATTTTTTTGTTTGAGTACGTGTAGAATGTGTAACTATACTGTGCTGTATTTTTTTTTTCGTGCTGGTGTTTTTTGTTTCGGCCAGAACGTTCCGATTTGCAGTTACCACCAGCTTTTCAAAGACGTAAAAATTATGCGCGCAAACGTTGTTCGTAAAAAGATGCGCATCGATTGTAATACCATCCTCGTACCAGCGCACGAACGAATTTGCGCTCACAATGTTAAGTATAGGACGCGCACAGTTCTTCGTGCTTGCGCAGGTCCATCCGCGTTAAACGATAACGTGCATCGTTTGCGTGAACATTGTAATATGACGTTCTGCGCAAAGGGTTTTGCCCCTCAGGTCAATCCATGAACTGGTCCCTTGCTGTGTTATACAAAGAGAAATAAAAATCCAGCTACCAATGTATCTCAAATGCGAAATCGTATTGGCACTGTGGTGTTTTGCAATAAAAAGTATGTAACCGGGTGTAATCTTGCACAGAACAACTAGAGCTGCTTTGACTAGACTTCTACAGAATGAAACCCAAATCCACTTGTCGGACTCGTGGAAATATTCTTCAGTTAATTTCCTTTCTTCAATTACAAACCGGGATATGTCAAAGTATATAAAAAGGCAATAAAGTGGATAAAATGTGAGATATTAAAGGTCTAGAAGGAAATAAAAGATGACTGAATATTTTATTTTGTTTCAAGTTGGCTTTATAAAAAGATTATAGAAAGTAAATGCAAGCGGACATGTTGGCGTGAAAGGCTTTCCCCGGTCCAAGAGTAAAGGAAGAGCAATCTAAAGGGACAAAATGCAATTTAATGCATAATTTCACAGAGGGTGGAGAGAACATGTGAAAATATTTTGTAGACAAGTGGTTTTGTTTTGTTTCTTTTTTCAATCTGTGTACGACTCAAATGAAATGGGTTACGAAGAGAAATAAATGTATGTAGGAAATAGAGGGAGGGGATGTGATCGTACGGATCTCCCAAGGGACTTGCAGTGGGGAAAAAGCGATATGTATAAAGAGGCAAGATGAATGTGTGATGCTGCATCAGCTTATAGTTTGCTATGTGTAAAGTGACATGACGTCTGGGTCCCAGCACTTCCTTGCACTTGTGTTAGGCTAGTGATTCATGATTATGATTGCGGAGACATGGGTGGTCATGGGAAGCGTAATAAAGGAAATCCTAACTGACAAACCGTATATAATACTATTGATGACTAAATGTTACTCTCCAAACCCAGGCTGCACCATGTAATAGTGCATGACATTTCTCATTGAAAAGGATGTGCTTATTGCTAAGTGTGCGCTACATTGTATAATGATGTGATAATTCATTCCATGCTCGGCACATTAAGGAGATCTAGCTGACAGGTGATGATATAACATTGTATATTTATATTGATGAATACCCCAGGGGTCTAGTCCTAAATAAAAAAGGGCTCTATTACATTCTCCGCGCAAAAGCGTACGCGCAGTGAATTTTTTTTGCGTGCAGCGTTAAACGTTAACGCGCGTAAATTAACGCTGGTAATACAATCCGAGCGCATCTTTTCATCCGTCCGAAAATATCGCCCGCGAAAACGCGCACAAATTAACGCTGCGTGCAGAAATCGGTGGGCAGACTGTTTTTTTCACGCGATTCAGCCAATCCGAATTAAGAACCACAATTGTCTCCCGTTCAGTTTTTGCGCCTGTCAAAATCAATCTGAGTATATATGCTGCAGCAATAATAAAAATACACACAACCTCTCAATTTTAATGTTTGGGTATGTGTAGAATGTGTAACTATACTGTGCTGTATTTCTTTTTTCTTGCGCTGGTGTATTTGGTTTCGGCCAGGACGTTCAGATTTGCAGTTACCACCAGCTTTTAAAAGACGTTAAAATTATGCGCTCAAACGTCGTTCGTACAAATTTGCACATCGATTGTAATACCATCCGGGTACCAGCGCACGAACGCATTTACGCTCACAATGTTAAGTATGGGATGCGCACACAAACTTTCGTTTGCGCAGGGTTCACGCAGGGTAACTCGTGTTAGACGTTAACGCGCATTTTGTGTGAGAACATTGTAATACGACGTTCAGCCTGAAGATTTTTTCCCCTCGCGTTAATGCGTTTTTGCGCATGCGCAAAATTATGCGTGTGGATTGTAATAGGGCCTAAGTGTGAGAACTCACCAAGATTTTTGTCCCCAATTAAACATTGGCATGTCACACTTAATAACCATACCAAACTCTATGCCATAAACCATCACATTGTAACAGACAAACATACCACCTGTAGTCAGAGACATACTGGTGAAATCTGCCTGGATACTTTTTCATTCTTAAATTAATGAGCCTTGCCAAATGATTTGTTTTGGGACCAGTCAGCCATATCATAAAGCTTTCAGCATTTCTTAGTTTTCCAGACTTGCCTTTGGTTACCCTTATGCTGATGGTTTCAGCTTTTGGGAAGGATATGAGAATGTGCTGTGAATCCAGTGGAAAATTATGGAAATTGATTTTACATTATAACGCTATAGAGATTTTGAATAGTTTGGTTATTCTCAAATAGTCGTAATTATACCGTAATTTAAAATATTGAAATACAAACGGAGTTGAGTAACTGTTCATTAAGATTGGATTCTGGGTTGAGTGATCCAGATGCATTTAATTAACTGCCCCTTCTAGTTACATACTCTTCAATCCTGTTCTTTAAGTGACCATGTCATATCATCATCCCAGACTTGTACTCACTGCCGTACAAAATGTGTGTTGTTGGAGTCACAAACCTGATATACTAGGACAGTTATTCACTATACATTGAATCAGAATGTAGTCAGCGTCTTGTTGCTTTACTACTTTATGCGCTAAGAGGGTTTTCCACCAAACGCCATTGCTTAGCATTGTTGCAATCTGTCATGTTTGTATTCTCTTGTTTTGCTCCGAGGCTCAGGGATCCCATTCTCTCGCTGCCTCTGTGTTTACTGAGAAGAATTTTGATGAAGGCCACTTCACCGATGTGCTTTTTTATGCTTCTAAAGCTACTCTTCAGTCTCTTGCAACTCCATCAGTGATGACATTACATCCTCGCCATTCTTGGACATTCTGGCACTCAAAATTAATGTCAAGCAATGGAAGGGGTCTCGGGATATAAGAACGTTATTTGTCCTTTAGTCTTGGACTTGTGGTTCTATTCAGCCCAAAGCACTTTGGTAAGAAAAAAAATTTTGACTGCCTATTCGTTTTCGTTATTTAGTTTTGTTATTTTGGGTCGATTTGTATCACAAAAAAACCCAATAAATCCTGCTCAATTACTGGTAGATTAGGGTTAAAAAGCTGACGGGCTGGCCCACAACAGTCCGTGATACGTCCAGTATAGAGCTAGAGAGCTCTCATAAATTGTGAGTGCGTTGTAGTATTGAATATACCCATACACTGCCATACTGGTCTGCACCATTGTTGTTTTTTTCTCTCTTATTTCTGAGGTCAATTTTGGTTCTCCAAATCAAAGAAAATCGATTACTGGAAAAGAGTAATTTCACCTGTACTGTATAAACGTAAGATAGTGGTTGTTTTATTATATACACTGAGGTGTTTACGACTGGGGAGAGGTAACCCTACCTTGAGGAGGAGCACTGTTCTCCCACCTACTTCACTTTCTACCATTTTGGTGATGTTCGATTTGTACATAGAGGAGTTGTTCAATGTTACTCTATGGGATAGTTTCATTGCTGACGCATTGCGCCTAATGGCACCATCTGTTTGCTTCCAATGGCCTGTGGTACTGATCTATTGGATTCAGCAATATATCCAATAGATTCAGCATGACAGGCCATTGGCCAGTGACGTTCGGTGCCGTTCAACTCAATTCGGCGGCAGCGAAACTGTCCCATTGAGTAACATTGAATGATTCCTCTATGCCCAATCGCCAAACAGCACAGAAATAGTAATTTAATCCTAGCGTGCCTTGTAACCCTCATTTTTAAACCTAACCAAACAGTAATTGAGCAGGATTTATTGTTTTTTTACTGATAAAAAATCGATCCAGACAGAGGAGATATGATAGAAACATTTAAATACGTAAAGGGAATCCACAAGGTAGAGGAAGGGAGTATATTTAAAAGGAAACAAAATAGCAAAACAAGAGGACATAGTCTTAGATTAGAGGGGCAAAGGTTTAAAAGTAACATCAGAAAGCATTATTTTACTGAGAGGGTGGTGGGTACATGGAACAGTCTTCCAGTTGAAGTGGTAGAGGCCAAAACAGTAATTGAATTTAAGCAAGCATGGGATAGGCATAAGGCTATTCTAAACAAAAGATAAATCCAGGTAAAGTATCCATGTAATTGGGCAGACTAGATGGGCCGAAAGGTTCTTATCTGCCGACATTTTTCTATGTTTCTATGTTTCTATGATCCGAATTGATTAGTTATCTATAAATTAATTTTGTTTCTATGGCTATTCATATTAAATCACTTTGTTTTTTGGAAGTACTTCCAAAATATGATTTAACGTAATTTTGGATGAATTGCGATTCTCAACGAAACGTGCACCTCTAGCTTATACTGTATTTTGTCCTCCTTGTACAGACTTTAGCTTATTCTGTACTAACTACTCTGATTCTCTATACCCTCTGACTCCTGGGCTGTATGACTTCCCCATTTGGTTTCTGACCTTGGGTATCCTCAGACTTCCTATCCTGTGCTTTGTATGTCAGTTAGTTGTTACTGGCCATTATAAGGACAGACAGGTTTAGATTGTGTTTCATATTGTGTGTTTGGGTCGCCACTCAAGAGTCAAAAACATAAGTCAAAAATGGGAAAGAAAAAGTTCAGGTAGTAAAAAATATACAGATAGGTGGCTACGAAAAATACTTAATGTTATAATATAGGACTATTTTCCAGGAGGTGGTTCGCATTCTCCTTAAACAAATGTGTACATAGCACGGAAAATATATTGTCCTAAAAATCTGTGAAAATATAAAGTCAATGAAATAAGTTCCAATCAGTTAGGCACTCACGACATCGTTGAGGGAAAAGATGTCCTTAATGTATTCCCACAGAAGGAGTTTTTTAAAGTCGTAATGGTTTTTTTCTTCCTCCTCCCACTGACTAGTTTGGATCTCCACACGTTGTTGCTCACAGGAAAATGCCACAGGATACAAAATTGAATATGGTAGAAAAAGTTTATTGTAAATAAAACAATAAAATCAATCATTAAAATCCTAAATGCCCAACGCGTTTCGTCTGAGACATCAGACTTCCTCAGGGGCAGTACATCAATCAAGCAATACAAGCTTGACTGATGTACTGCCCCTGAGGAAGTCTAATGTTTCAGACGAAACGCGTTGGGCATTTAGGATTTTAATGATTGATTTTATTGTTTTATTTACAATAAACCTTTTCTACCATATTAAATTTTCTATCCTGTGGCGTTTTCCTGTGAGCAACAACGTGTGGAGATCCAAACTAGTCAGTGGGAGGAGGGGAAAAAAAACATACCGACTTTAAAAAACTCCTTCTGTGGGAATACTTTAAGGACATCTTTTACCTCAACGATTTCGTGAGTGCCTAACTGATTGGAACTTATTTCATTGACTTTATATTTTCACAGATTTTTAGGACAATATATGTTCCGTGCTATGTACACCGGTAGTAAAAAAGACAGGTGTGTGGAAAATATGAGTCAACTTACAGAATGTGAATTCCATTGATGCTCTATATAAAATGGCTTATACTGTTGTATTATAAGCCATTTATATAGGGCTAAGCACCCATCAATAAAGATTGAAGAAACCCTCTACACATCCTGTCAACTATAGCTTTTTAAAGTGGCAAGGATGTGAGGAGTGCTCCCCCTTCTACCCCGATCTGGGTAACATGGGTCAAGTGGAGGAATTTGCTTCACCCATCCAGCGTCACAGCAGACAGAATTTTTAAATTCCCAGCTGCCTGTCACCAGATCGGTCACTCTCTCGGAGACCACCGACAATGAGTGTCTGAGAGAAAGGGAGCTGACAGAGGGGGCCTTGCTCGCATCACTGATTAATCATTCTGCGCAGGCACTATGAAACTTACATAAGTAAAGTGCACAAGTCCATAGCGAAACACAAATTGCGGATCCTATGCTACACAGTTTATGTAGGAACGCAGACTGCATAGAACAGCTTCAATGACTTCTGGATTCGGAAGCCCCTGAGCTGATAGAGACAAACCGCGCATGCTGAGGGATAAAAAGGTGAGTGTTATTAACTAGAATTTAAAAAACTCCATAAAGAAATAGAAAATAATTGGGCAGATGCTGTCAGCAGAATTTGCCCAATTTTTTAACTGTAAAAATGGAGAGGGGGTTAGTTTCAGGTTGCGTGTTCCTTTAAGTTCTGTACTTTGACTTCTAATTTCTGTGGAGTTCTGTTTTCTACTCCCTCAGATCTTTCCTTTCTCTTTTAAAGTGTTTTACCCTCTGCTACATTTATTTTTCAATTCTTGCTGAAACTATTATATCTTTGACGTTCCAGAGACGGAAAATCAAAGAACGGCCGGGGAAATCTTACCGATTTTTCCCTATAGGGAGATACTCCTGTTTATTATGGTTGCCATAGCACTAAACTATGTTTTTATTGTATAACCCTCTTAGTACATAATGTAAAATGACATAATGTTTTGGGACAGAGCACATTCCTATAATGATCACAGGTAATGGTTTCTTGCAAATTCACATTGCTACGCTTTTTACCGAACACAAATTACAAAATGATTATAAAACAGTGTAGCGTAACAGAAGCTCTCTTTGTTAAGTTCTGGTTGCAAATGACAAAATATGCACATTGAATATTATACACATGCAAATTTTGACATTAAAGTACTTTATATTCTCAAAAAAAAAAAGTATCATTAAACTCCTAAAATGCCAGCAAAGTAATTTAGTCAATGAGAATATTATCTTCTGGAGATATTTTGTAATCATTAAAAACTTTCTCTGATTTATAGTTTTCATATCACAGGAATAGGTGGCAGTGTTTGTATGTAACAGCAATAAGATTTAATAAAGTGTCCCCTTTATAAAGCTAATAGGACACAGAACAAAGGGCTAATAATATTATCTGTGGAGTTTACAGCGCTGATCTTAAGGAATCTGGCATTTTAAGTTGTGTTTATGAGCAGATGTTCTACTTGTTATGATATTGTTTTGCATTGGCAATTAAAATCATGCAGAATGTATCTGAGAGGCCGTACAAAATATAGTGCCAAGGGCTTCATTTGTGTATTTGTCTCTGCTGCAGATTACAATAAAATATTAAAATGACATAACAATCCCGCAGTAGAGAATTTTAAGGATTTATGGGATGGAATAATACAAGCAAAATGTAGATTTGTATTGGGTTTTTCTATTTTTTTTTATATATCCACTGTAAACTTGATATATAAATTATTTCAGTGACTATACAGTATGTAACCCATGTAGACTGTTTGTTCTTGCCAAAACTACTTGAGCTTATTAGAAAGGGGATTTAATCCTATACATGTGCTGGCAATTTCTCATATACAAATCGTATACCAAATGTAAACGTAATTTGCTATCAATGGGGTTTACTATAGAAATGACGCCACCTCCTGGTTGCTTGTGAAAATGACATGGTAAAAATGACGCAGAATTAAAAGAAAGAGGCTCCAATTTCAGCGCTTTCGAAAATGACTTGTCTTGGTCTTCGGAGTTCTTTTGGGAAGTCATCCACTGTTAGGGGTTGGAATTAGGGTTCAGTTACTTTTTATCATCCCATAATAAGTTGATTAAGGGACACTCCAGGCACCACAAGAACTTGTTCATGTACTGTAGATACTCGAGTATATCGCTAGAGTTTGGTGACAAAAATTTACCTTAAAATTGGAGGGGTTGCGTTATATTCGAGACATCTGCATCGTGTAAAAAAAAACAAAAAACTTGCCTTGCTCTGGATCCTAAGTCTCACGGGAGTTACGGTAGTCTCGCTGAAGTGAACGCGGCTCCCTGATGCTTGCAAACCCTTCAGGAACTCGCGTATTCGGGAGGAGGGGTGGGATCCTCCATCATGGCCAGAGGGCAAGCTCACCTCCGCTGGCATCTAATCACTAGTAAAGAAGATGGATGGCCGGCAGCTTCATACTTAGTAACAACTGCAATCATTCTAGAGCAGAACACCCTGGCCTGAGGGGTAGCCTGACTGTGTTAAGAGAACCTGGAAGGATTTTAATTGTTTATGGTACAGTAAAATTTTGTGCCTCGCGTTATATTCGAGTCTTGAGTATTCTTGCATTTCCATAATAAATCTTTATCCATCACGTTATATTCGGGTCGCGCTATACTCGAGTATCTACGGTAATTATAGGGCAATTGGAAGGGATCAACTTACACACTTATTGACTATGTTCTGGCCAGAGTAGTAGTTTAACCCCTTCACCACCATGGTCATATACACATAATCAGCAGTAAGAGACACGGCAGACAGAGATTGTGCTAACACTATTTGGGGCAATACTGTCTGTTGCAAACAAATGTATTTTTGCATTTGGGCTCCAGAAGGTGCCCCCAATGTTTTATCACCATGTGCATGATGCCTGAGGTGCTAATATGTTTTAAAACCAGCTGAGAGATGTCTCTAAAGGACAGTCCTGCAGCTGATCCTGCACTGAAGTGTAGTAACTGTATTTAGACAGCAGATGGCAACATCCGTCTGCCAAATAGGTTATTACAGCCAGGAATATATTGAGACTATTCCCAAGTATTTATTAATGTATTATTATTTAAAAATTACCGTCCCCCCCAAAAAAAATACTGTTTCTTGATCATTGCTGTTTTTTTTATAAATCACGTGGCAGTGAAGGGGCTAGCTGTGGGGGATTAAAGACACCTTTGTGGGGGATTAAAGACATAGGGTTCTATTACATTCCTTGCGCAAAAAAGCTCGCGCAGCGCGTTAATTTGTGCGCGAAGCGTTAAACATTAACGCATGTAAATTAACGCTGGTATTACAATCCGCGCGCATTTTTTCATCCGGCAAAAAATAACGTGCATAGAAAAGATGCGCAAAAACGCGCACGCATTAACGTTGAGCGCAGAAATCAGTGTGCGGACTGTTTTTTCACGTGATTCAGCCAATCGGAATTAAGAACCACAATTGTCTCCCGTTAAGTTTTTGCACCTGACAAAGTCAATCTGAGTATATATGCTGCAGCAATAATAAAAACACGCACAACTTCTCCATTTTATTGTTTGGGTATGTGTAGAATGTGTAACTATACTTTGCTGTATTTTTATTTTTTGTGCTGGTGTATTTGGTTTCGGCCAGGACGTTCAGATTTGCCGTTACCACCAGCTTTTAAAAGACGTTAAAATTATGCGTGCAAACACTGCGTTAAAAACTGCGCATAGATTGTAATACCATCCGCATACCAGCGCACAAACGCATTTGCGCTCACAATGTTAAGTATAGGACGCGCACAGTACATTATGCTCACAAAGGGTTCGCGCAGGTTCACCCGCGGTAGACGTTAACGCGCATTTTTTCCGCAGGCATTGTAATACGACGTTCTGCGCAAAGGGTTTTGCCCCTCGCGTTAATGCGTTGTTGCGCACGCGTTAACGTTTGCGCGAAGAATGTAATAGAGCCCATATACTCTAGCCATCCAATCTAAACTAACTGTAAATATTCATTTTTCACCAGATTCGTTGTTTAATTCTTTTCTATGAGTAAGCTGTAATCCCATTGTTCTGTCTTAACTAAGAATGGTTTGTCACCGTGCATAAAAAAATCAATGCATGTACTGATTTACATATAGTCACATGAGCTTAAAATATGCTTTCAATAAACATTTCCCTTAGATCAAAAGTTAATTTATATACATTTAAATCCCAAAGCCGCGATGTGATGAAACGCCCAACATGCCATGGAGTGCAAGACATCTGAAGAGAAGGTGGTGATGTATAGAGTGGCTTAAAGCTGAAAATTTGTACAAAGTGTTTCTCAAAGCCATTATCCTCCTAAGAGACAAATTATCAATGACCCGGCAGTGCTGTAACAGAAAATAACTTTGCTACGGGGAGAATATTTATGTAACATATTTGCATAATTTGTAAGGCTTCCAAGATTGTGCCAGCGTTTAATCACCGATTCCGTCAATTCCTTAACCATTTCAGGTTTATCATGTCATATTGTGAAATTATGGAAAGTTGGGCCGTTTTGTGATAAAATACAATGGAGATTATTTAAATAATGCAGATGAACTGAGAGCTAGAAGAAACAACTGGGGATCATCTGATTATTCTAGGTTTCGAGTCGGTCACCTTTATGCTAAAACTGCCGCATCCTTTTGAGATTCAATGAAGCACATCAGACAGGGTCAGCTTGCAATGTCTGTGTCTCATTGAGGCATTTTGGAGCAGATCAGGTTACCAAGATAATATGAGCCATGAAGACTATGAACCATGCAAGACTATGAGGGTTATTCAAAGAGAATCAAAAAGCCAGCGCACGTTCGGTGACTTTTCGTTCTCTTCAATTCGGTTTTATTCGGCAATCCCATTTTGGCGACCCTGCGGTGTATTCAGCAGGCACCACAGGGCCGCTGAAATGCAGGGAAAAGTTGCCAAAAACTCACTGCAAAACGAGGGCGAACGCACACCGAAACCCGCAAAAACATCCGGATTAACCTGCCGAAAACGCTGGAAAAACCCGAGCAGGAGCCGATCACACGCAGCGCAGCTGCCGGAAAAACCTGACACCGCAGACAAATATAGTGAATAAATTAAAAGAAAAGTTTATTATTTTAATTACCTTCTTTCAGATAGTGATGGTACTATAGGGATTTAGATTAGCCCCTATGGACATTAAGAGACCTGTATTTTAATGGCATTAGTATTCCAAAGGTGTATGTGAACACTTTTTATTGCGCACAATAACCTTATAACATAATGCACTATTTCCTTACGCTAGCCTTCTCCTCACCTTTTGTTCTTCATCACACACTATTTAACATAATTGATGTTATACGTAATTAGCTTTTAGATATTATAGTTATATTACTTATGTTCACGTGCGCACTAGTTGCACTTTCACAGTAGCACTTTATATCTAATCCTATATGACCTACATATTTCAACTACTGTACTCACTCAAATATTATGACATATAGGGATTCTTAGAGCCCTTATGGGCGTTTAGAGACACGTACTTTAATGTCACTAACATTTATGTGAACATTTTGGTTGTATATTATAAACAAATGATAGGTCCCAATTATGTTAGTTTGCATATTATCTCACTCGTATTTGGTCATATATTAATATCAGCCCTTAGAGGTTCTTATTAATGCTATCATAGCATTATAATTTATGTAATAGCTATATTTTATACACATCCATTGCACTTTATTTAGTTTTTAGTAATATTCATTGGTTCTATATATACAGTACCACAATCCATGTAATATGCACACTAAAGGCACATTTATTGCACTTTATTAGGTTTCTCGTAATATTTAATGTTTTTATATATACAATGTATTGCCATTGATGATTATTAGTCTGTATTAATTACATACTGTATCCCAAAATATATGAGCACATATTCACTCTCTAGAATACACTAATATATTAGATTTCTCTCCACACTACCATCCACTAAAATGTGTGATTGCGATGGTATAAAATCATGATAGAGTGTCTATTTGCACAATGTTATGGTAATTCTAACATACGTATTAGCACTTGTTTACTTTGATACACTAGCACTTTAAGGTAAATAGGGTATATAATTATTTGTCTATAAATTCTCTATATAGGATTAGCAACCCCTCCCTCCCCCTTCTGTATAACAATTTTTAGCGATGTAATACACATGTTATAAGACCACTTATTCCCCTTTTGTATATACCATTAAGGTATTTTTGTAGCGTTGGGACACCATATGGTATAAGACTATTAGTCCTCTTCTATATGTCTTATAGAATGTATTCTTGTAGCGCTGTTATAAAACCATCAATCCCCCTTAGCAGCTATTGAATTTATTATTAACCACCTTTTTGTACATTTTTTAAGCGCTGGGGCCTTTTTCCAGCAGCCATAGAGTTTGTGCCCCTACTCTGGCCAAGGATAGTAATCTTTGAGGCCATTTTTTGCAGCTATGCGGATTATATGGTGCTTAAAAAGACTAAGTGGGAGGATAGAAGAGTTCCTCGTTCCAGGTTGGTTTTCAGCTTTCAGTTCCCTTTCGCAGCCATTCGGATCTCTTTGAATAACCCTGTATGTAAAGGTCTTGCAAAATAAACTCGAAATTGTGTATTTATGTGACAAGCAGGAGCTTGTGACATCTCACCTACATGTTGTATGATGTTTTCAGAGTCAAACATGCGAAATGACTCGGTAACGCATGTGTCTATAAAATTACCATCGGTTTAAGGGAATGGGGGACTTCCTATATAGGTGGAATGGAATAGATTTTATAGTGATTAACCTTTCTTTAATTGTTAAGACGACATTCCAAAAGCACCATTGGATGACCCTAATCAAGTCAACTCAATCTGGATAGTTCCAAACAAATTTCTTGCGAATGTGCTCTAGAATGTATTGCTAAATTCACAGTACATTGGACATGACAGCCGATGTACTGTAAGCTGCAGAAGCGCCAGCTCGGTCTCCGTGTTAGACGTACAGCCATCAATGGTGTATTTTGGCCTAGGCCAACAAGGCCTAGGCCTAGGGTGGCACTTTCCAGGGGGCGGTGGCCCACATTGAAGGCCCCACCCCTAAAAAAACAAAAAAACATCTTTTTTTTTTACTTTTGCAACATATTTTGCCAGGAAGGATACATTGAGATTTCACAAATTTTCAAGCATGTCCTGGGTAGGCAAGGCCTAGGCTTTCACTTTCCAGGGGGCAGCAAAAAACCTCACCACTAAATGGGTTACTCACAGAGCAACGAAATGACGCCAACATTTTGGTGTTCTGTAGTTCCTTGCACTTCGGGGAATAAAATTTCCCCACCCTGCAGTGAATTCACCATTCACCGCAGGGTCCCCAAAGTGCATGAAGTCGGCCGCTGAATGCTGCCACCGCAAACCCGTGGCCTGCTATTTTCAAAAGAACTACTGAACAAAAATGTCTGGAATTTACATATAAGATCCTATGATTGATAATAAAAAGTTCTGTTACAGAAAAAAGAAAAACCGCTATTAAAAAAAGGGGGGGGGAATTTTGCTGAAAAATTACTAAAAGGTACTAAAAATAAATCAATAAAGACTTTTTACTGCAGATTAAAATAATAAATGGTTTATTAGCTATTGCATAAAAACTGGAATATTTTTAACATTGAAACTTATGGGGTTCGCCTGAATAAACCTGCTGATTGAAACCACCGAACATCAGGGCATTTCACTGCCATTTCTCTGCTGTTTGGTGTTCTGTGAATAGATCAACCATTACTTCTCTATGGGGATTTGCACTGCCTTCAAACAGCACCGTACTTGCTGGCAGTTCGCCAAACTTGTGTGTGAGCATATCACCAGAGCAGTGGTGTACTTAGGGGAGTGGCGGAGGGCGGGCTGCCCCAGGTACCAGTGATAATTGGGGTGTCATTAGGGGGTACTAGGAGGTGCCACTGTCACTGAGTGTCAGCTTTGAGCTGTGTTCTCAAACAACGAGCAGCGGAGCAGGGCATTTGCATACGGAATAAAATCGAATAGAATAAAAATCTGATGCACTCAAACACACCGCACATTGCATTGCTGGGAGTTTTATTGCTGTGGATTCTGATACGCTGACACACACACCACACATTGCATTGCTGTGAGTTTTATTGCTGCGAATTCTGATACACTCATACACACTGCACATTGCATTGCTGGGAGTTTTATTACTGTGGATTCTGTGATACACACTGCATATTGCTGTGAGTTTTATTGCTGTGCAGTTCTGATATGCTCATACACAGTGCCCATCTCTGTGGGTTTTATTGCTGTGCAGCTCTGTGATACACTCATATGCAGTGCACGTTTCTGTGGATTTTATTGTTCAACCAATTAGAGCGGCTGTGATCCAGTATACTTGACATGCATGGCTGTTCTTTGTAAAAATGCTTGAATTTAAACATTTCATAATTTTATTTATCTCAATAGATACATTTGAAATGGTATACAAAATATACAAGTAGGCACTTGGTATCCACTTTTAATATAAAGAGAGGAAAAGGTGGAGCTTAAAGAGGAAGGGTGGTATGACGGAATGGAGATGTTGTTCCGCCTGCGGGTGTGCTCTATCTGCGTGACCCCGTCGCTTACCGCTGGCCCGACTACCGAGTGGCGCACACTCGGCGTCTCGTGCGGCCTGGCGTGACCCTAGGGTAGGGTTAGCGGGCGGTGGAGGGGACCCCTGCCTAGAACCAGTCCGACCACTGAGCCGCGCAGCACTCAGCGTCCCGAGCAACTGGTTCCCTGACCTTGCGGGTGTGGGACGCCTGTGGGAATCGGCCCTAGCAGCCGCGGAGAAAGATTCGGATCTTATGTGGAAACGTTTCGGATCTTATGCGGGAAACGTTTCCGATCCGGGGGCGGGTGTCTCTTCGGATCTTGGGCGGTGGAGGTTTCGAGTCGGGAAGGGATGGCGGGTCGGATCGGGACTGGAAGGCTTCGGATCGGTATGGGAGGGAGTTTCGGATATGGCGGGACCAGTGGAGAGTTCGGGTCTTACCGCAATGCCGAAGCGCGGTTCCCGGCTGGGCCGTTCGGTTCGGATCTCCGTCTTCCTGAAACCGAGTTCCCGACCCAGATTCCTCAGCTCCGCTTCCGATGGGGCCGGACCCATCATGGAGATCCGCTCCCGCATCTTCCGGCAGAATTCACTATCCTCGGCCTCAGCGGGGACGGCAGCCGGTACTGGGTCCGCGGGCAACGCCGCGAACGCCTCCTCCTGATCCATTCTCCTCAACTCCTCTATCAGGGTCTCCCGACTCACTTGATATCTGGCCCCCTCCGCTGGGGCATCACCGAGCAGGGCAATCCGACGCCGCAACTCTCTGAGGCCAGCATCTTCCTCCACCTCTGCGCAGACAGGGCTGGGGACGGGCGTCGCCACCCCGTCCTTATCCATCCTGGTCAGTTCCTTGATCAGGGTCTTCCTCTTTTTGTTACCCGGCGTTCCTCCCCGGTTCTCCAACATCCCACGCAGGGTGTCCCGGTCATAATAGGTGTACACCACCATGGCGTAGGTCTCCTAGGGGTCTGCAGAGAGCGATCCCAACGCTGCCACCAGTATGACGGAATGGAGATGTTGTTCCGCCTGCGGGTGTGCTCAATCCGCGTGACCCCTTCGCTTACCGCTGGCCCGACTACCGAGTGACGCGCACTCGGCGTCTCGTACGGCCTGGCGTGACCCTGAGGAAGGGTTAGCGGGCGGTGGAGGGGACCCCTGCCTGGAACCAGCCCGACCACTGAGCCATTCGGCACTCAGCGTCCCGAGCAGCTGGCTCACTGACCTTGTGGGTGTGGGACGTCCGTGGAGATCGGATCTGCCAGCCACGGAGGAATCTTCGGATCTATGTGGGAAACGTTTCGGATCTTGCGGGAAACGTTTCCGATCGCGGTGCGGGTAACTTTTCGGATCTCAATGGAAGAATGACCTTTCGGATCGGATCGGCTGAAGGGAACTTCGGATCTGGCAGAAGGGGCGAGGGATTCGGATCTTCCCGCAATCCCTCGCAACACCGTAGCGCGGTACGCGGCCGCGCCCTTCGGTTCGGATCTCCGTCTCTCTGAGAACCGAATCTTCATGCGCTGCGCCTCTGCCCTGCTACTCGATGCAGGCACAGAGCGCTCGCTTCGGTTCGTACCTGGATGGACACCGTACCCTGAGATCGCGGGGGACTCTCAGATACGAAAATACGGTGGAGAATAAAGTCACACCAGTCAAAGCTGAATGCACTGCAGGATCTGCCTTTATTGTTTACAGTCCGAGCATTTATTACCTCTGCACACAATTAGAATACAATGGGACTCCTTGCCCGCCCTCCCAGGACCCATTGGCCCTTGGCCTTCAGGGAGTCGCCAATTCGGACCGGATGGTCCGAATCGGCCATTTTACGATTCGAACCGGATGGTTCGAATCGGCCATTTTCCGAAACGAGAATTCCAACTGCGCCACAAGGATCGGAAAATGGCGGCGAGCAAGGCAAACAAAGGGAAAATACATTACACCATAAACCAACGGGGAACACTTTATTAACACCACACAATGTCACATCTAAATAAAAATACTTGTAAAACTGGGTGCGTGCCACCACACCCAAGTGTCCATGTCCCCACTGTCACTGCACCGCCCCTGGCTGAGGGTGCTGGGCCATCCCGTGACAGGTGGGATTAACCAGGAAGAGGTGTGCCCTTGACAGGAAGGGGTGCCTCAAATTTAAATTAGGGGGTGCACGAGTTTAGTCAGGCCTAGGGCAGCACAAAACCTAAATACACCACTGACAGCCATTCACATCTCCAAAACCAGATTCACCAGCAGAGGGAGCAAGATATTCCCTGTGCTTGCCAAATACAGTGGTTTACAGCAGTGTTTCTCAACCCTGTCCTCAAGTACCCCTAACAGGTCAGGTTTGCCAGATATGTGAAGCACAGCACAGGTGATATGATTTGCTGCTCAGTGATTGCAGGATTCAGTCTGCATTTCTCCAAGGTGAGTCTTAAAACCTGGCCTGTTAGGGGAACCTGAGGACCGCGGTTGAGAACCACTGGTTTGAAGCAGCACCGAATCCATCATACTTAGACGGTGGAGAGAGGTAGAGATGTGCATGTGTGTGTGTCTGTGCAAGTGTGTGAATGTCTTTATGGGTGTGTAGGCGTGTGTTTATTTTAGGGTTTACAGAGTGACACACTGCCTGGCCAATAATAAAATCAAACACTCCAATATTTTGTTGAGCATTTTTCTGTGATAATTATGGCACACATACGCATTGGCATCGTTTCAATAAGCTCATACAATGCCACAGCATTCATTTCCATCCAGAGTCACATTAATTTATGACCAAGATCTTGTATTGATGTTGGGAGAGTCGCGCTGCTGCGTAAAGTCTTCTCCAGCACATTATCCCAAAGATTCTCAATGGGGTTAAGTTCTGGACTGTGCAGTGGCCAATCCATGTGTGAAAATGATGTCTCATGCTCCCTGAACCACTCTTGCACAATTTGAGCCCAATGAATCCTGGCATTGCCATCTTGGAATATGCCCGCTTTGCCATCAGGTGAGAAAAAATCTATTGGTGGAAAACCTGCTCATTCAGTATATTCAGGGAGCCAGCTGACATATTTTGGGACATAACCTTTCAACCTAGACCTGACCAACTGAAGCAACCCCAGATCATAACAAAAAATCCATTGATGGACAGACCTGCTCATTCAGTATATTCAGGGAGTCACTTGACCTCATCTTTTGTAGCTGAAACATATTAATCATTGCAGCAATTATCCAATGGAAGGCTCACACCAATGTGCTTGGTTAAAGGTTCCTGGAAAACCACTTGGAAGTGAAACCGTCAAGTTCCCCTTCCCCGATTTATATATAATTATTATTATTCATGGTTTTCCCTGCAGTAGAGACTTTAAATGCTGTCCTTTTTTTTGGACGATTCTAATAGAATCATTAGTTTCACACTGCCTGTTTTCTTTGGCTTCGAAAGCACGCAGGTTACGCAGATCGCTTAATTATCCATTCATCTTCAAGGCATGAGAAATGTTTACGGTTTCAGCCGAGGTGTTGAGTTCAGTATGAAAGCAATTTATATTTACCCTCCTTTTAATTTTGCAAATAAATTATGTTTCTAAATTGTGCTTAAATTCTAATAATTCCATAAGGGGTAGTAATTTTAATAGACTTAAGGCAAATAATCCTGCTGTGATAGAGATTTGAAGTACAGAGTTCTTCTCGTGTGTGTGTGTGTGTGTGTGTGTGTGTGTGTGTGTGTGTGTCAACCAGAAAAAAACTGCAGGGGTTAAATGAAAAAAAATCTTAAGCCAACAGCTTCTAGCACAAAAAAATAACTTCTAGCTTTTCTTTAAAATCTCTGTTTTTGGTACATGAATTCCATAGAATGAGTATTACTGCAGTAGTTACACGCTGAATTTCTGGCAAAAGGACGCTGAAGCCATTTTTGAAGTCAGTGGGCTTCTACTTATACCATGGGAAGGTGGCAGGTTGGCAGAAGGATTTGTGGAAGGCTGGTAGGTGAGCACTGATGTGTAGTGTATCTTTTAAAACATTGAACCCTTTCAGTACAGCAATTGTGTTTACACAAACAGCAGTAGCTGACACAGCAGTCTGAGATCATGCTCACAATATCTGGGGTTATACCGTATCATTGCAATTGAAATTTGTTTGTTGCACGCAAATTTAATTTTGTATTTGTGCTCCAGAAGGTGCCCCTGAGGTTTTGTCACCATGGGCATGACGCCCGAAGTGCTAACACTTTTTAAAACTAGCAGGGGATGTATCTAATGAATTTTACCCTACTTGATCCTGCAAGGAGGCCAGAACTGCAGTAACTCAATTTGGCCAGCAGATGTCAACATCTGCTTGCCAAATAGGTTATTACAGTAAGAAATACATTGGGAACATTCCTAAATATTTCTTAGTGTATAATTAATAATGATTTTCCAAAAAAATGGTTCCTGACAATGTATTTTTGGAAAATTTCTTGATAGTGAAGTGGTATTACAGTGATTTTTGTCTTTGCAAAATCCCTTCACACCAAGCTCTTGGTGGTGGTGTTTTTCTATTTTGTTTTGCAAGTTTCAAGAATAACGAGCAAGTTGGAATCCCTTCATCACTAGTTCTACATTTTTACATACTATACATAGTACAGACATGCAAAAACCGTGTATGCAACACAAAAAGCCTAGCAGTAAAGTTAGTTACCGCTCGAATTGGAACAGTAAATAGGGTGATAATAATTCCGTGATGAACCTCTCATTACTCATTACCGAGCCTCAAGCATGTTTTACTGTTCAACTTGGAATGGCAACTGGGGCGGTAATAGTTTTGTGAGAACTGGCAGTATTTGCCAAATTCACAGAATCTTTACTGATCAACTCCTGCCCCATTCCCATTAGCAACAGTCTTAGGGTGACTATCATGGCCTGTTACTTCAAGTTCAAAAGTTATATGAGCATTTTTTATTTTGTATGCTATTATCCACTATGCATGTTCATGTGTTATTAATTTTACTTTAAGCTCAATATCTTGTAGCATGTTTCAAATCGAACTTTTTTCATTTGTACTTAGACATTGACTGGCCAATGGGCAAACTGGGTGATATATTCAGTTGGTGTCAAACACCAAGGACCATAGTCTGATGGGACCAATCACGTTCCGTCAAGCAGATAAGTCAGACTCAAGCTGATAGGCCAGCGCTATGACTATATGAGCCAACAAGAAGATTAGACGGCCTGACTGCCTTAGCAGCATTCACTTGATGAAGGCAGGACCTTTGACCCCATCTACAATCCACCCAGAGTTTCCTAAACACTCACTTGTGACCCCATCTTCTGCCTGGGCCATTTAAACGGCATAGTCCAATCCTGTTTTGCCAAACTTCTAAGATGGTCCAGCATTGCCTGGGTGCTCAGTCAGGAGGAGACGTCAAGATACTTACGGAACTCATGTTGCGCAGAAGATTCTATATCAAGCACCGTATATGACTTGGGAAGAGAAACTGATGCTTTTGGAATGATTTATATAGTAATTTCCATTGCCATTGCCATTATCCTTTAGCTCTCTGGATATGATGGAGCTTAAAATTCTAAAACTGTTGGAAAGCTGCCTGTCGGCTATCCCCGAACAGGAATAAATTCAACAGTCATCTTTCTTACATTATGAAGCACTTAAAATTCAATTCATCATAGAAAACGATTTACAACATTGACAGGAGTGTTTGGGACAGATCGAGGACCAGACCCCTCTAGTAATGCGTGAAAACCTCGAAAAACAATAATGCTCTTGGGAATGCGGTTGTCAAAATGGACTGTAAGATGCATTTTTATAAGTATCACCTGATTAAATAACAAGGTTTGGTCAAAGTAATTAATTCTTATAAGCCATCCATCTTGCATCACTTGTAAAGTATCCATCGGGCTGTTCATTTGAATGGTCCATAAAGAGCTAATCATAGAGATCTGTGCTAATCCATAAGGCACCTTTCATGCCATCAACCACTTTACAGTCCATTTACTTAAATGAGTCATAAGGGGCACCCATTTCGAGGACACGCTGAGAGCAGGTGTCTAATATATCTACTTAACACCGTGATTAAGTGTGGTACATAGTGCTGCCTGCGTAAATGTGAGAAAAGCTGTAAATGTATCTCATCGTCTGTCCGGTTCTCTCTAAATTATGTTTGTTAAAGAAAAGAATAGTGGGGGGGAATTATTCAGATTCTTCTTGGTTAGTGTAGTGTCTAAAAAAACTATCATTGTTTTACGTTGTTTTTTTAAAAAAAGTTCTTGACCTACCCTACCCAGTTCCCCCCAAAAAATACTAGACCCCCTGATGCCGTAGTATACAATTTTTTAATTTTTCTTTTTGTTTTTTTGTATTTCGGTGTTCAGAAAACCTTTATGGCGCTCTACCTACTGACTGCATCTTATCAATTACAGGGGTTGGCAACCTTAGCCCCCTGGATGTTTTGGAATTACATTTTCCATCAATATTCCAGCAAGCGAATAAGGGGATCTGGGCACAATCAAAGTCTAAATAGGCATTTAGGAAATAAAAAGCAACAATTTGGCTGACCACGTAGCTTTTCTCGATCCTCGGTAGGATTTGCACCAGTGGCATTTATCAAATACCGTCTTCATAATATTTTTTTTCAAATGAATCAGCCGATATTTGGAAAAAAAAATGACAGATTTCAATTAAACTGCGCAGTTAGTCTATACCAGGGTCAGCAACCTTTTACACACAAAGTGGCATTTTTTTTAAACCATCACACAACCGGGTGCCAGTGAACAACAGCGCTGCATAGTGTTAGTTAGATTTTAATTTTTATACTCATAGTTGTACTGCTAATAGTAAGTTAAACTCACAGACTTTTATATACCAGCAGATCCCAGAATGTTATGAACCAGCAGAGCCCAGAATTTCACATACCCTGCAGAGCCCAGAATTTCACATACCCAGCAGAGCCCAGAATTTCACATACCCAGCAGAGCCCAGAATTTGAGATACCCAGCAGAGCCCAAAATTTTACATACCCAGCAGAGTCCAGAATCTGAGATACCCAGCAGAGCCCAGAATTTGAGATACCCAGCAGAGCCCAGAATCTCACATACCCAACAGAGCCCAGAATTTGAGATACCCAGCAGAGCCCAGAATTTGAGATACCCAGCAGAGCCCAGGATTTGAGATACCCAGCAGAGCCCAGAATCTGCGATAACCAGCAGAGCCCAAAATCTGAGATACCCAGCAGAGCCCAGAATCTCACATACCCAGTAGAGCCCAGAATTTGAGATACCCAGCAGAGCCCAGAATTTCACATACCCAGCAGAGCCCAGAATTTGAGATACCCAGCAGAGCTCAGAATTTCACATACCCAGCAGAGCCCAGAATTTGAGATACCCAGCAGAGCCCAGAATTTCACATACCCAGCAGAGCCCAGAATTTGAGATACTCAGCAGAGCCCAGAATCTGAGATGCCCAGAATTTGAGATACCCAGCAGAGCCCAGAATCTCACATACCCAGCATAGCCCAGAATTTGAGATGCCCAGAATCTCACACACCCTGCAGAGCCCAGAATTTGATATACCCAGCAGAGCCCACAATTTAATATACCCAGCAGATCCCAGAATTTGAGATACCCAGCAGAGCTCAGAATCTCACATACCCAGCAGAGCCCAGCAGAGCCCAGAATTTCAAATACCCAGCAGAGCCCAGAATCTCACACACCCCAGCAGAGCCCAGGATTTCACATACCCCAGCAGAGCCCAGGATTTCACATACCCCAGCAGATCCCAGGATTTCACATACCCCAGGATTTCACATACCCCAGCAGAGCCCAGGATTTTACATACACCAGCAGATCTCAGGATTTCACATACCCCAGCAGAGCCCAGGATTTCACAAACCCCAGCAGAAGAATCCTCTATGGACGCAGGCTGGCTCCACTGGGCTTGTTTGCTCTCTCCTGCCGCCTCGTGCTCTGCTGGATATCATGTGAGGGGGTGGCGCCAATTACTGCAGTGTGCCGTGTTCCTATTTAGGACGTGGGACAGGCAGGCTGCAGCGCCGTCGCGCTCACTGAGACTGAGATGATCAGAAGCATCTCAGTCTGCCCCTGCGGCATGCCAGCAGAGACAGTGCCAGGGGTTGCCGACCCCTGGTCTATACAATATGCTTTTGAATTGGATACAAGCATCCATATTAAGTTGAGAAAAAAAGTATGTCCTATGCGGATAGTGCTTTGAACAGTATAAAAGTGGATCAACAGGTGTAGAGTGCGTTCCTATAGCATACAAAATGTGTTGAATCTCCTAGTTACATTTGTTTATAGGTCTGTTAATAACTCTTTATCATAATTCCCCATCTTTTACTATGTATTGGTATACGGGAGACTGCTCTGGTCTCAGCCTATAAAACACAATCGTGTTTATATTTGATCTTATTGCTCATTCTCTGCGTTTAAGTCATTGTTTGGCGTTGGGAGCGAGGGCCTCCCCTAGTTGCAGAATATGTGCCCCTCTTTTTTCTTGTTAATACTTAATTTTGCCTAATTTCATGTAGGTCTTTGTTGTTTGCATGAAAAAAATTTACTCTTAAAAAATGTGTTTTTGAAGAATATGGGGAATTCTTGTACAGTCAACTTCAAGAATCAGTACAAACTGGCTGAAATTTTATATACACCGGTGAGAAAAAGGTCCCAACCTACTGTAGCGCTCACCCCCGGAGGAGCCGCTGAAAATGGTCAGTCTCCCCGCACTAGGGAATAAATATACTCCAACACCGCTGTGGGTTTTTATAATTTAAATAGTTTACTAAAATATTAAGCAGACGTTGAGACACGGTATTCACAGGTATTATTACAGTACTTTCGTATCGCGGTAAAAAACGCGTAGCGGGAAAGAAACGAAACACGAGGCTTCGTATTTCGGAAAAAAATAATATATTCGCAACCGAACAGAAAAGGACACGTAGCGGAACCAAGAATACAATCTCTTCGTATTTCGATAAACGCGCAGCGGAAAAGAGAAAATATATTCGGAACGTATCTTTAACCCCTGTTCCGATTCGTAACAGAAGGAGTCCTGCACAGGTTAAGTCCCGGAATGTAAAGGTGTGTATGTATGTGTGTATGGTACCCGGGTACTGTTCAACTGGCCAGTGAATTTACTTAAGGAATGTCTTCGACTAGTCAAGTTGGGGCCCTGTGGATTTTAGAGAGAAAACAGCAGCGTGTTCCTTATTTACAAACGGCCTTGGAGGCCTCTCACCCATCCACCGATTGCTTTAGGCTCCGCTGACCCAGGACGTCTCTCCGCTCGACCTTGACTGGGGATACTTGCGGCCGGATCCGTTGTCTGACTTTCCGTAGCTTGTCCACGACTTGTCCAGCTCACCCCTGCTCTCCGTATCCGATCAACTCGCGGCAACTCCTCACTCGAGGTCTTCGGTTCCTTAATCTGCAGCAAATCTCGGGAACTTGGAGGTCTCCTTCTCCTAAGGCTGGATGACCCGATGTAAGGAACTGACAGGTCTCACTCGCGCTCTGGCCTAGGCCCTCTAGCGAATCTCGCACTGCGTCTGCTCTCCCTCGTTCCCTGGCGCGCTCTGGCGCGTTCTCCACGAGGTTCAGGATGTCAAGCCTCTGTGTCCCACCCACTTCCTGTCCGTTTGCAAAACACGCCGGGAAATGTAGTCCCAATGCCCAGTGTCTCTGATCGCGATTGTCTCCATCTTGTGGCCAAAAATAGGTACTGCCACAGCAAGGTTTTAACACAGCGCTACACTCTCCCCCTCCTAGAACTCTTGGGTCTCTCCAAGGAGGTACAACAGTTACATTACATTTCCATAATATTTGAATACAGTTTACATCACATGTACAGGTTCAGCAGCATACATGCAGTGGGTTAGGAACACTTCCTCAAGTTGACTCATATTTTGGGCTACCTCAGCTAGAATAGCAGACACTTCGGGCAACCTCTGCACTGTGGTGATGGCCTCTTCAGTGCTATGTCCTGGTGAGTCGTAGGTGAGTCGTTGGGGCGGTCGAACAGAGCGTTTTGGTTCTGGCTCAATCAGTTCCTCTTCAGGTGGAAGTACTATAGGTGCTGGCTCAATCCTTCTCTCTATCACTGAAGCAGACGTTTCTTCAGAATATGATCCCTCCAGTGAAGGCATAGAACTATAATCACCTGAATAAGCTTCAGCTTCCGGAGCTACCGGGATTCCAACAGCCTCAGGGACTTCCAACTGAAATTCAAGAGCCTCAGGGATTTCAGCAGTCTCAGGGACTTCCAGCAGAAATTCAGGAGCTTCAGGCCTCAAGTTACTCTCCCACCGCTCAGGAACAACGACAACCTCCTCAGGCTCCGGTGAGCGCATCCAGTCCAGACAATAACTCTCTTCTTCACTGTCTCTTTCGCTCTCTTCGACAACCCGGGTCTGTTGAGACCGAGTAACAGGAGGCAAACGTGGAGCAGGCGGATTTGACAGAGGCAGTTCGTCCCCAACTGGCATCCTCACAGCCTCCTCAAAGGTAACAAATGATTCCGGTGCCAGTTCTTGAGGGGCCCAGCCTTTCCATCCGGCGAATCTGATACACTGGTAAACCCGGCAGTTGTTTGCAGACAATGTAAACCTGGGAACTCCACCTATCCGCCAACTTGTGTCTCGCAGCAGCACCCAAGTTCTTCAATAGAACCCTATCACCGGGTTGTAGATCTTGTATTCGAACTTTCAAGTCATAGTTCCTTTTGTTTCTTTGCTCCCTGTTTCCTGAGGTCAAACGGGCCTGTTCAAACGCAGAAGCCAGATTCTTTCGAAGTCTATCCACGTAGTTTCTATGGGAAGCTACTGACGTCTGGTCTAGAGATAACCCAAATGCCAAATCAACCGGCAGTCGAGCCTCCCTTCCGAACATAAGACGGTACGGTGAGTATCCAGTTGCATCGCTCTCCGTACTGTTATATGCATGCACCAGAGTAGCTATGTGACGACTCCAACTCTGCTTTTCCACATTCGACAAGGTCCCCAGCATGTTTAGCAGTGTGCGATTAAACCTTTCAGGCTGAGCATCACCTTGAGGGTGATATGGTGTAGTTCGGGTCTTTTGGATTCCCAACAGCTCTAACAATTGCCCCACCAGTCTGCTTTCAAAGTCTCTACCCTGATCAGAGTGTATCCTCCTTGGCAGTCCGTAATGAACAAAGAACTTTTCCATCAACACCTTGGCCACTGTCGGAGCGCGTTGATCTTTTGTGGAAAAAGCTTGGGCGTAACGAGTGAAATGATCAGTCACTATTAGAATGTTCCCTTGCCCACTAGCATCCGGCTCTAAGCACAGGAAGTCAATGCACACCAAATCCATGGGTCCCTGGCTCTGCAGATGGCTCATTGGAGCAGTTCGGGTCGGTAGAGTCTTTCTCTGAATACACCTCAGACAGGAATGACAATAACTTTCCACTTCAGCTCTCATGCAAGGCCAATAGAACCTATCTCGCACCAGCTTAAAAGTTCTCTCAGCACCCAAATGTCCATGCTCATCATGTAATGATCGCAGCACACTCTCCCTATGTTTAGTGGGGAGGAATAACTGTTGAATCTCTTCAGCGTTAGTTGAGGGGCCCCTTCGGTAGACCACCCCATCCAACATCTTTAACCGCTCCCACTCTTTGTAGACCAATCTGGCTCCACTCGGGGAGTTGGTTAGCAAAATCTCTCGCTGGTTTGCAGTCAGGGCCTTTATGGTCAAGGCAATTAAAGGGTCTCTGGCCTGATCCGCTTTCAGGTCCTGTCTCGAAAAGGTAGGTAAACTTTCATCCCTTAACTGCGTAGGGTTACAGTAAAACTCAGGAACAGCCGCAGCCATGACTCCTATGGCCTCCGCTTCAATCCCTCCTTTGACCCGGCGCTCTGTTCCTTGACACAAAGCTTGCACCCCGTCTGGAGTCAACTGAGTCCATTCTGTAGTGTAGGGTCTTCTCGATAACGCATCAGCATCTCGATTATTCACCCCAGGGCGATACTTCAGGCTGAACCGAAACCCTGACAGAGCGGCCAACCACCGATGTCCCGTTGCGTCCAGTTTTGCGGTAGTAAGGATGTAGGTAAGAGGATTGTTATCCGTCTTGATCACAAACTCGGCTCCATACAGATAGTCTTTTAACTTGTCTACCACTGCCCACTTTAAGGCTAGGAACTCCAACTTGTGAGTAGGGTAGTTCTTCTCTGAAGGCGCAAGGCTCCGGCTCACGTACGCTACAGGCCTCAGCAATCCACCATACTCCTGATACAGGACTCCTCCCAGACCTTCTCGGCTGGCATCCACATGTAGCTCATACGGCTTGTGAGGGTCCGCATAGGCCAAAACAGGAGCTCGGGTTAGACTCTCTTTCAGCTTCACGAAAGCTCCTTCACATTGACTGGTCCATTCACCTTGTATAGACTCTCGAGCTTTCCTTGGCCCTGGAGCTGACGGGTTTTGGTCAGAGACCTTGCAGCCTTCTTCTGTGGTTTCCTTCTGCAGGAGTTTGTTCAGTGGTTGAGCTATTTTCGCGAATCCTCCCACAAATCTTCGATAGTATGAACAGAATCCCAAGAAAGATCTAAGTTCAGTGACGTTTCGGGGTCTAGGCCAAGAAGCTACGGCCTCTAACTTCCGAGGATCTGTCGAAACACCTTCTGCTGAGACCACATGTCCTAGATACGTAACAGACGGTAGACAGAATTGGCATTTCTCCAGAGACAGTTTCAGCCCCTCTTCATGGAGCCTCTTCAAGACCTTCTCCAGACGTTGCTCATGTTCTTCCAGAGTCTTCCCAAACACAATTATGTCATCCAGGTACACTAATACTTCGATTAGATTCATATCCCCGACTGTCTTCTCCATCAACCGTTGGAACGTGGCTGGAGCCCCCGTAAGGCCTTGAGGCATTCTGTTGAATTCAAAGAACCCCAGTGGACAGATGAACGCAGTTTTCTCCTTGTCTTCAGGATGCATGGGTATCTGGTGATACCCGCTTCGCAGGTCTAGTACACTAAACCACTTTGCTCCAGACAAACACTGTAGGGCATCTTCTATCCGAGGAGTGGCATATTGATCGGGGATGGTTCTCCGGTTCAATGTGCGGTAGTCTATGCATAGGCGGACAGAACCATTTTTCTTCCGGACCAACACTATGGGAGATGCGTATGGACTCCTGGACTCTTGAATCACCTTGGTTCTTTGCAATTCATTCAGCTGCTCTCGCAGATCATCCAAGTCTCCCAGCGGAAGAGGATCTTTCACGAAACGGCTTGTCTTCTTGTAGCCGAATGCGGTGCTCAGTACTCTTAGCTAGGCCCACATCGAACTCATCTTTCGAGAACAATTCCTTCCACTTTAGGACTTGAGACTGAAGACGTTTCTTCCACTCAGGTGAAATGGGAGCGTCCTTGGGGTAGAATCTTTCATCTGGAATCTCTTTATCCACTCCCCCTCCTAAATTGGTAGAGAGGGGTGTAGCAGACTCTACTTGCCCGATAGGCATTCGTGCTTTAAGGACTACTGGAGAATCCGTCACATTGCACACGCTGACCGAAACTCTTCCTCGTGTTCTCTTCAGAGCTTTGGTGGAGATTATTTCAGGAATTACTTCGACTCCGGTTTCACTCCCGTGATTAAAATCGGTTCCCAGCACCACATAGGGACCTGGTTGCGATCCGTTCAACTTGACTGAAGCCCGGAAGCTTGCTACTTCTCCTGCTTGCAGAACCTTCTCTGTTCCCCCCAGTCTCCACAGGCGCCCCACCTCGGCAGGTGCCTTTCGCTCTTCGACCATCCTCTGATAGAACGGACGTAACATTGGGTGTACTCCTTGAGTCGAACCTTCTTCCAATACAATAGGTGTCAGGAGACGCCGCACTAGATCAGTATTCGTCCCCACTATCAGGGAGCTTCTGTTCGCACCTGAGGGTCGAGGACACACAATGGCCAATGCATCACAACCCCCAGACTGCCCGATGACTTCAGATCCGATCTCCAACTTCACTTGCAGGTACCCGTCATAAGGGAGTTTCTCAGTGCCGATACCCCATATTTCCAAATCCTTCAATTCTTGCAGAGGAATGTGCTTTAAGTGTTTCTCATAGAAGTCTTTGTAGATCAATGTCACTTGAGCCCCTGAATCTAACAGGGCTTTAGTGTAGACTCCTCCACTTGGATTGGCACAATAGGAGAAGGACCTATCAGTTGGTCAGGAAACTTGGTGGCGGTATCCGGACGCTTAGACCCAGTTTGCTGTACCCTGGCCTTTTCCTTGGCCCGTGTAGGTTTTGGGTGTGCATTGCTTCCCCATGATGTAGACCCGGATGCTAAGGGAGTGACTCAGTCTTGGCAGGCTCAGCAGTTAGCTCGGCTTTGGGCCCTCTCGCCCTCTTAGTCTTGGCTTGGTTTTTGGAGCGGGGTTCAACCTTCGGGCACCTAGGTTGCTCCTTCACTTGTGCCCTCTGGCGTTTCCCGCCAGTGAGGTAGATAACAGTCCTTCTAGGGCTTTCAACAGTCCCTCGACTCTATCCTTCTCAGGCTTTCGGCCTTTGCACTGTGCGCGGAAATGGCCCATTTCTCCACAACCAAAACATCTCTTCTTAGAGAGCGGAGACGTAGTTGCTTGTTGAGATTCGGTTAACGGACTTGGACCAGACGCCACAGCAACTCCCGTCGTCTGCATACCTGTGAGGAATTTCTGCATTTCTGCCTGCATCTCTGTCACCTTCATCAATACTCGGCACAGTTCCGCGTGCGCTTGTTGCAATTCAGCTTGAGCTTCCTGTACTTTCTTGACGGTTTTGGACAATTCACCACGTTCAGGAGGTTCGATTCTTTGGCAGCCCTCTCTGTAGATTTAAAACCCACTAGGTGTCTTGTTCGTCCGCGCGTCAGATCCATAAGTATCTAGAGAGTCGCTTTCAGGCTGCAGACCGTCGTTATGTCTCACAGGTTGTGCATAAGCCCTTTCCCCCCGCCTGAAGGATTTCTCTTCCAGTAAAGCCTCTTCCTCTCGTACAACTCGGATCAGTTCCAGGTACTTCAGCTCTTGGTTACCTGCTCTGCTTCTCAGCTGCATCATTACTGGATCTAGAGGTTGAGAACCCCTCAGGATCTGTTTTATTCGGATTTTATCTACTTCGGCCGGTTCGGCCCCTTTCTTGAGGAGTATCTGGTGTAGAATCTTATCTAGGCGCCTCATGTACTCGGTCATCCTTCACCTCTTCTCTGATAGGTGTGTTCGTACTGATATACCAGTTCGGCCGCCTTTTCGGTTCGCCCAAAAACTTCTTCAAGAACGGTTAAGTAATCTAAAGCAGTACAATCTTTTCTACTCAGTTTCAGGTTTCTCACCGCTTCTGACGCAGGTCCCTTTAAGCTCTCGGTGATCCTTTGCTTTTTCTGGGCTCAGGGACATCCCACTCATCCAGAGCCTGCATCGCCTGTTCCACCCATTCTTCAAAGGTTTCTTCTCCCGCCGGAGTTGGTACGTTTCCTGTAAAATTTCTTAACCGTCGATAACCGAAGTTAGTGTGAGGAGGGCTTGTTTTCTGACATTTAGCCAGTAGATCTCCAATAGCCACGATAAATTCAGGCCCGATCATGGCCAACGGACTAGGCGCGGGAACACTTGCGGATTCGCCACGTGGCACACTTGGCTGAATTAGTTGGACTTCCACCTCATCGGCCAGTTTCACGCTCGCGCCCTGAAAACATGATGGAACGCCTTTTCTCCACTCGAGAAGAACATACGTGTGAGAGGTATCTGGGTTCTTTTCAATGTCCAGTATTAACCCCCGATGATCTGGTGCTAGCGTGGCCACGGCCTGGCAAATTCGATCTTCGGCCCAAGTGTCTGCGGGAATATCCATGACTATACAACATTCTAACTGACTACTGTGCTCCGCACACCATTCGGCAACAGTGTCTGGATCCATATTTAACCCTTTAGATGCGGTTTTTCCAGAGACTGGATCCCGGAAACGAGCCCCCACGTGTAGCGCTCACCCCGGAGGAGCCGCTGAAAATGAACCACGGGTCAGTCTCCCCGCACTAGGGAATAAATATACTCCAACACCGCTGTGGGTTTTTATAATTTAAATAGTTTACTAAAATATTAAGCAGACGTTGAGACACGGTATTCACAGGTATTATTACAGTACTTTCGTATCGCGGTAAAAAACGCGTAGCGGGAAAGAAACGAAACACGAGGCTTCGTATTTCGGAAAAAAATAATATATTCGCAACCGAACAGAAAAGAATGCAATTACACGAAAATTCGAAAAAGGGACACGTAGCGGAACCAAGAATACAATCTCTTCGTATTTCGATAAACGCGCAGCGGAAAAGAGAAAATATATTCGGAACGTATCTTTAACCCCTGTTCCAATTCGTAACAGAAGGAGTCCTGCACAGGTTAAGTCCCGGAATGTAAAGGGTGTGTATGTATGTGTGTATGGTACCCGGGTACTGTTCAACTGGCCAGTGAATTTACTTAAGGAATGTCTTCGACTAGTCAAGTTGGGGCCCTGTGGATTTTAGAGAGAAAACAGCAGCGTGTTCCTTATTTACAAACGGCCTTGGAGGCCTCTCACCCATCCACCGATTGCTTTAGGCTCCGCTGACCCAGGACGTCTCTCCGCTCGACCTTGACTGGGGATACTTGCGGCCGGATCCGTTGTCTGACTTTCCGTAGCTTGTCCACGACTTGTCCAGCTCACCCCTGCTCTCCGTATCCGATCAACTCGCGGCAACTCCTCACTCGAGGTCTTCGGTTCCTTAATCTGCAGCAAATCTCGGGAACTTGGAGGTCTCCTTCTCCTAAGGCTGGATGACCCAATGTAAGGAACTGACAGGTCTCACTCGCGCTCTGGCCTAGGCCCTCTAGCGAATCTCGCACTGCGTCTGCTCTCCCTCGTTCCCTGGCGCGCTCTGGCGCATTCTCCACGAGGTTCAGGATGTCAAGCCTCTGTGTCCCACCCACTTCCTGTCCGTTTGCAAAACACGCCGGGAAATGTAGTCCCAATGCCCAGTGTCTCTGATCGCGATTGTCTCCATCTTGTGGCCAAAAATAGGTACTGCCACAGCAAGGTTTTAACATAGCGCTACACTACCATACAAGCCCATTATGATCAGGGGTTGCTTCAGCTGCTCAGGTCTAGGTTGACCAATGTTATGTCCCAAAAAATGAGGTCATGTGACTCCCTGAATAAACTGAATGAGCAGGTTTTTCCATCAATGGGTTTTTCTCCCCTGGTGGCACAGCAGTCATATACCACTGGGTGGAGTAGAGGTAAAATCACTGCTCTATAACCGTGGAGACACAGGTTTGATCCCGGCAAGAGCACCTCTCCAGTAAGTGTCCTTGGGCAAGACACCTAACTGTACATACTCGCCACCCAGGACATACTTGAAAACAAGAGAAATCTCAATGTATCCTTCCTGGTAAAATACTTAATCAAAAAAACAAAAAAGATGGCAATGCCAGGATTCATCGGGCTCAAATTGTGCAAAAGTGGTTCAGGTAGCATGAGACATCATTTTCACACATGGATTGACCACCACACAGTCCAAACCTTAACCACATTGTGAATCTTTGGGATAATGTGCTGGAGAAGACTTTACGCAGCGCTGCGACTCTCTCATCATCAGCACAAGATCTTGACCACAAACTAATGCGACTCTGGATGGAAATAAATGCTGTGACATCACATGAGCTTATCGACACGATGACAGCGAATGTGTGCCATAATCACAGCAAAAGGCATCTGAGGAAATGATAGAGTGTGTGAGGTTTTTTTTGGCCAGGCAGTGTAATTTTCAATACGTTTTCGTCATGTAGACGTGTTTTTATAAAGTAGATAGTTTAGTGGATAGAGGGAATATGTATAACATTTGAAATGCATTGGTTATCTGATCCTTATCGATTTCCTTCACTTTGATAAATAACATCATCTTACAAGGGCAGAAAATATTTAAGTGTTACAGTGTTGTTGTAGTACCTTTTCAAAAGCAATGAGCCAGCAAATATGATTGTGCGTATGGCTTCTGTAGATCTATATAACCAAATCCGGGAGAACCATTTCCAGTCACTAATGAATCAGCTGGCTCATGTCCACATACAATAAGTTAACTGACAGCTGGGAAGCTTGATGTTTCTTGAAATCAGTTTTGGTATAATGGCCCTTTGCATCTGCACTGAAGTTGCTCCACTGAGACCATGATCTGATGAATCTGCCCAGATGGCTCTTAAACCGTTGCTGAATCAGTGTCCCTTACTGCTAAGGTCACTTTAATTGGAATATCAACGAACAGCTACAACAACTTTCTAAGTCATAGCGTCATTTATTCAGAAACTTGAAACGAGCTGCCTGATTCCATAAGGAGTACATAATTCTATGCATAGGTAGAGTTTTTACTATAAGGTGGATATAGTATTACAGGGTAAAGACGCACAGGATTTGTGGCAATTCACACTCTAAAATAAAGTGAATATTTGTGCTTAAATATTAGTAGCTCGTTCTACTTAATGTCTTCACCTTCACACTAATGAGTGAAAAATAACTGAACCTATATCTATTGTGGCAATATAACACTACACCCTGTACCTCTAAGGATACAGTCAATGACCCCCCCCCCATTACAACTGTCCATCCCCGAGAAATAAATCTAAACTTAAAGGATTATTCAGAGAGCACCGAAATGTCGTTGACGTTTCAGTGTTCTCTCGTTCCCTGCGCTTCCCTGCACTTTGGGGAATCAAAGTTCCTCACCCTGCGGTGAATTCAGCATCCACCGCAGGGTCTCCTGAGTGCAGGGTAAATCTGCCAAACACCCACACTGAAAACTCAACGAACGCTCACCGAAAACTCACTGAAAACCTGCAGGAACTGCTGCAAAAAGCACACCGAACACGCTGGAAAAAGCCGACGAGCCGCTGATCATAGCGCAGACCAGCCGCTGGAAAAAGCCGACAAGCTGACGAACAGGGTAGAAGAAAAAAGAACAGTACAGTCTGTTTGCAAAACACTACTGAACAAAAATGCCTGGAATTTACATTTAAGATCCTATGAATGATAATAAAAAGGTCTGTTACAGAATAAAGAAAAAACACTTTAAAAAAAAAGTGTGCCTAAAAAATTCAGAAAACTGCCTAAAAGAGCCTAAAAAAACAATAAATAAATAAACTTTTTACTGCAGATTAAATTAATGAATGGTTTATTAGATATTGAATTAAAATGGAAATATTTTTAACATTGAAGCCTATGGGATTCGCCTGAATAAACCTGCCGAATAAAACCACCGAACAGCAGGGCACTTCGGCAACTTTTCACTGCTGTTCGGTGTCTGTAAATTGATTAACCTTTGCTTCTCTATGGGGGATTTCACTGCCGTGAACAGGCACCGTATGTGCAGGCAATTCGCCAAAATTTAATGAACTGCCTGCTTTCTGAATAGCCGAATGACCCCGAAATGTCACTGTACGGTGACATTTCGGGGCCAGATCGTCTCTCTCAGTCTGAATAACCCTGTTAGTATGTACACTGCAACCAACGCTCACCAAGGAGCTCAATACATGGACACATGCAGAATAAAACATAATCTTTATTAAATAGAATTTAAGAAAACAATATTTTGCACACAAATAAAATATAAGAATAAAGAAAAAACAACAGTAAAAATCTGAGTACTCTGAATCCTGTTCTTTCCAGCGAGCGATTAATTGATCTGATTTTCTTAAAAAGAGTACCCTACAGAATTAATAATCACAAAGGTTTGGGTGATTAAAATGTAAAATATCAATTTACACCCTGAAAATGATTGAAATACAAAGGGGTACAGGGTAATCCATTTCAAAGAGATCCGAATTGCTTGAGAAAGGTAACCGAACGCTGAAAATCAGCGTTCGGTTACCTTTCCTGGCCTTTCGGCTATCCAGAGAGCAGGCAATTCGCCAAATCCTGGCGAATTGCCTGAAGTGAACATACGGTGCCTGTTCAGTGCCTGTTCGAGGGCAGTGAAATCCCCATGAAAAAGCACTGCTTCGACTATTGAAAGAACACAAACCAGCAGTGAAAGGTTCCCCTAATGCCCTGCCATTCGGTGGTTTAATTCGGCAAATTTATTCAGGAGAATCCCATAGGCTTCAATGTTAAAAATATTCCCGTTTTAATTCAATATCTAATAAACCATTCATTATAAAATTCTGCAGTAAAGAGTCTCTTTATTTATAGATTTTTTAGGATATTTTAAGCATTTTTCAGATTTTTTTTTAAAGTCCAATTATTATTTTTTTAGGTTTACTTATTTTTTCCTTAGCAGCCCTCTTTATTATCATTCATTGGACCTCATATGTAAATTTCAGACATTTTCGCTCAGTCGTTTCTTTGCAAACAGCGTTTCCCTTTTCAAACATTCAAGCAAACTGTTTTCCTAATTTATTCACTTCACTCTGTCTGCGGTCTCGGCTTTTTCCGGCGGCTTCGCTGCAGGTGATCGGCTCCTGCTCGGGTTTTTCCGTGGTTTTCGGCAGGTTAATCCAGATGTTTTTGAGGGTTTTGGTGTGCATTCGCTGGGTTTTGCGGTTCGTTTTCGTCGGGTTTGCGGTAGCTTTTCCCTGCAATTCGGGGACCCTGTGGTGCTTGCTGAATACACCGCAGGGTCGCCGAAATGGGATCGGCAAAAGGAACCGAATTGAAGAGAACGAAAAGTCACCGAACGTGCAGTGACTTTTCAAATCTCTTTGAATAACCCTGTTACACTTTTTTGATGATTTTGGCTATAGCATTTTGATAAGACATGACACATACATTAAGGAATCATATATATTGAATCTGCCGAGTCCCTTTAAGAACACCATTACTAAAGACATGATGGAAGAAAAAAAATCAAGTCTCCATTTTTAAGCCTTGGATATAAATCGAGGTTTCAGTGTGATGAGCCTGAATTTTTTTCCTCCATTCTAAATTGCTGTTGTTATTATGTTAATATTCATTTCTAGTTGCGGAGTGAATCATATAAAAGTGACAACTAGGTGGTTCGTACGACGACACAAGAAGTGTTATCGCGGGGCTGGGGGGTTGACAGTGGGAACACGAGATAATATTTCAATTGCCAGTACACAGTATTAAATCAAAGTTGTTTTATAGGTCTGCTTTGTGCAACTAATTTGTTTTTGCTGAAAATAATTTTACATTATATAACTGCTTGAGACATTTCGCATACTGTCAATGAAACGACACGTCGGAAAAGAAGTTGCACTTATGGAAATTTGCTTCCATGGAACCTGTATGTCATTTCATAAAGATAAATAATGCAACAGTTGTCAGCGGGTTCTTATTTAAGTGTGGATTGTGTATGCATTTTCTCTCTTGTAATATATGGGGAATATAGAATTACCGACTTCTCTCAAAGTAATACGATAAAGTTCCTCGTGACATATTGTATAATTTCATACATGTGATTTTCCACTGCTTTCTAACAGCCATTTTACCTATTTACCTCGTTCTCAGTTAACCCTTTCACTGCTGAGGACGTGTGGGACACGTCCTCATTGACGCACGTTACATGCTGAGGACGTGCCCCACACGTCATCAGCTGTGCGGGACCCCCGGCGGAGATACTTACCTCTCTGTTCAGGGTCCCGCGGCATTCTGACTTCAGCGTCCTCAGACGCTGAAGTCAAGCTCCTCCCAACGTAAATGATGTCATCGCGCCATGATGTCATTTCCAGGCGACCCCCCCAGCAATCCTGGGAGATAGCCTGGAAGGGAGGGGGGATCCGTTCAGATCCCTCTCCCTCCCGATCGGTAAGGACCAGCTTCAAAAGCCAGGCACCGCTTAAAAAGGGGAGAGTCTCCCCTTTTAAAATCGGTGCCTGGCTTTAACCCCTCAAGCGCCGGGTCGCACTTCAGCGCCTTGCGGCGCCGAAGTGCGGCCTAGCTTCGGTGGGGGCCGCCATCTTGGATGGTAGCTCCACCCCCGGGTCCCCACTCGCTGCCCGAGGTCATCAGGCATAGCGCACCCCATAGAAAATATAACCGCAAACATTCATGTGATAAAATGTGAAAAAAAAACACTTTACACGCTGCAGATGATTAAAAATTAAATTTTTATTGCATTTTTTGTCATAATATACAGGCAGAACATGACGTATACATATATAAATGATATATTATGAATCTGCAGAGTCTGCCAGAAAGAATGATATATAATATGTCTGGGCCATATAATAAAATGTGTCTTCAAATCACATTTAAACATGATGAGCGAAAGCGGTAAAAATGAGCTCAGCACACAGGCGTGAAATGCCTCAGCAGTGAAGGGGTTAAGTTATGATATATATTTTATTTCTATGTTTACAGCATTTGGTCTTAAATATTCAGACTTAGTCCGATCACTCTTGTCTATATGGTCGAGAGAGCTGACCATGGGACAAATGTCTGCTTTGATGTTGACTAACTGGCGAGGTGGTGGATACATATTGTGTGGCGCTGCACCATTCTCTGTATAAATAGAGAGAACTCTCTCTGCCTTCTTATTGTAGAAGTCTCAAAATACGGGAGTTAATAAAAAAGTACACTTCACTGGCTAAGGTCTAATAAAACAGTCAGACAGCTCGATCAGAGGAGAAGCACAGTACGTTTTCCTTCTTAAAACAGATTGAAACAGTGAAGGAATTACACGTTTCCCCTGTACTTAATTTTAGGACTTTTACGACAAGTGTACCTGTAAACACGTAATGACGATCTATTGTTTGTGCATTGAACAATGTACTTTAGATCCACATTTGCATAAACGTGCAGGCTTGTTTGTTTTGATATAGAAAAATACAAGTAGCTTGTACATATTCTATAAATTATGTAGCGCTCTGTTACATTTTTGCTCAGTAAACGCGTGAATTTTTGGGTGAAGCGTTAAACGTTAAGGCACGTAAATTAACGCTGGTATTACAATCCTCGCGCATTATTTCATCCGTCACAAAACAACACGCATAAAAAGGATGCGCAAAAAGACGCGCGCATTAACGTTGCATGCAGAAATCAGTGTGCGGACTGTTTTCTCACGCGATTCAGCCAATCAGAATTAAGAACCTTAATTGTCTCACGTTAAGTTTTTGCACCTGTCAAAGTCAATCTGACCATATATGCTGCATCAATAATAAATGCACACACAACTTCTCCATTTTATTGTTTGGGTATGCGTCGAATGTGTAACTATACTGTGCTGTATTTTTTTTTCGGGCTGGTGTATTTGGGTTCGGCCAGGATGTTCAGATTTGTCATTACCACCAGCTTTTCAAAGACGTTAAAATTATGCGCGCAAACATTGTGTGTTAAATTTTGCGCATAGATTGTAATACCATCCGCGTACCAGCGCACAAACACATTTGCACTCACAATGTTAAGTATAGGACGCACGCAGTACATTACGCTCGCGCAGCGTTTGCACAGGTTCACCCGCGGTAGACGTTAACGTGCATTTTTTGCACATACATTGTAATACGACCAGCGCAAAGGGTTTTGCCCCTCGCGTTAATGCGTTTTTGCGCACGCCTTAACGTTTGCGCGAAGAATGTAATAGAGCCCGTAATGAAGTATGCCACAGCTCTGTCATGGTAGTTTCTTGCTACATCCTTTGATCAGAGGCCTCTCGATCCATCACCTTTAAGTAACATTCTATTTTTTGTTGCTTCTGTCTATATAGAACATGCAGCCACATGGAATGCTCTATCAGTTTAGCATTGGTGACGCTATATAATATGGCTATAATTAATCTAATAATTCATTTTCTATTAATTAAATATTGGTTTATTATTAAATGATTGGGAGGTTGCAATTTCATATTTATTTATAAAGGATTTTACCAGGAAGGATACAATGAGATTTCTCTCGTTTTCAAGTATGTCCTGGGATAAAGAACATTGAATTGTTACATTATATTGTACATTGTATTGTACATTGTATTCCTTCAAGAAAAATATTGAAAGTAATTACAGACAGCAGTCATATATACAGTGGCAAGAAAAAGTATGTGAACCCTTTGGGATTACGTGGAGTTTTGCATGAATTGGTCATAAAATGTGCTCTGATCTTTATCTAAGTCACAACAATTTGAAAAACACAGCCTGCTTAAAATAATACAATTATTATTATTATTCTTTATTTATAAAGCGTCAGCATATTCCGCAGCGCTGTACAATAAGCACAGTATAGACAGGGTTACAATACATTGAACAACATTTGACAAACAGTACAGGAGGAGATGAGGGCCCTATTCCGTAGGAACTCACAATCTGGGAGGGTTGGGGTTGGAAACAGGAGGAGAGGACTGTAAGGTGAGAGTGATTGATGGTTGCGTCAGTGAGTTGGGTGGTAGGCTTCCCTAAATAGGAATACATTATATGTTTTCATGTTTTTATTGAACAGAACATGTAAACATTCACAGTGTAGGGTGGAAAAAGTATGTGAACCTTTGGACTTTATAACTGGTTGACCCTCCTTTGGCAGCAATAACCTCAACCAAACTTTTCCTGTAGTTGCAGATCAGACCTGCACAATGATCTGGAGTAATTTTGGACCACTCCTCTTCACAAAACTGTTTCAGTGTAGCAATATTCTTGGGATGTCTGGTGTGAATCGCTCTCTTAAGGTCATGCCACAGCATTTCAATCGGGTTGAGGTCAGGACTCTGACTGGACCACTCCAGAAGGCATATTTTGTTTTGTTGAAGCCATTCTTTTGTTGAATTACTTGTATGCTTTGGGTCATTGTCCTGTTGCATCACCCATCCTCTGCAGAGCTTCAGTTGGTGGACAGATGGTCTTACATTTTCCTGCAAAATGTCTTGATAAACTCTGGAATTCATTTTTCCATCAATGACAACAATCCGTCCAGGCCCTGAGGCAGCAAAGCAGCCCCAAACCATGATGCTCCCTCCGCCATGTTTTACAGTGGGGATGAGGTTTTGATGTTGGTGTGCTGTGCCTTTTTTTCTCCACACATAGTGTTGTGTGTTTTTTCCAAACAACTCAATTTTGGTTTCATCTGTCCACAGAATATTTTGCCAGTAGTGCTGTGGAACATCCAAGTGCTCTTTTGCAAACTTCAAACGTGCTGCAATATTCTTTTTGGACAGCAATGGCTTCCTCCGTGGTGTCCTCCCATGTACTCCATTCTTGTTTAATGTTTTCCTTATTGTAGATGTGTCAACAAAAATGTTAGCATGTGCCAGAGATTTCTGTAAGTCTTTAGCTGACACTCTAGGATTCTTCTTTACCTCATTAAGCATTCTGCGCTGTGCTCTTGCAGTCATCTTTACAGGACGACCAAGCCTAGGTAGAGTAGCAACAGTGCTGAACTTTCTCCATTTGTAGACAGTCTGTCTTACCGTGGAAACATGAACATCAAGGCTTTTGGAGATACTTTTGTAACCCTTTCCAGCTTCATGCAAGTCAACAATCCTTGATCGTAGGTCTTCTGAGAGCTCTTTTCTGCGAGGCATGGTTCACATCAGGCAGTGCTTCTTGAAACCAGTAAACCCAAAACTGGTGTGTGTTTTTAAAGGGCAGGACAGCTTTCAGCAACACATCCAATAATATCACACTGATTGGACTCAAGGTTTGCTCACTCCTGGCTCCAATTAGCTCTTGAAGAAGTCATTAGGCTAGGGGTTCACATACTTTTTCCACCCTGCACTGTGAATGTTTACATGTTCTGTTCAATAAAAACATGAAAACAAATAATGTTTGTGTTGTATTATTTTAAGCAGACTGTGTTTTTCAAATTGTTGTGACTTAGATGAAGATCAGAGCACATTTTATGACCAATTCATGCAAAACTCCACATAATCCAAAAGGGTTCACATACTTTTTCTTGCCACTGTATGCACACATCCGAAAGGGCAGCACTCAGCCAGAACATGTATAACTTACAATGGTTTCTGAGACCAATAGACACAACACACCAAATACAGAGCACTATTCGTGGTTGGGGTAAACTCGTAATATGAGCATCTTGGTTGATGTTGTGCCATAAACCAAGGAGTATGGTACAGCTGAGGAGAAAAATGTTCATATCAGGGAAGTGAAATATGTGGAGACTGTGAATGGAGGGATGGGGGATATTCCTCCTGCTCTACTGTTGACAACTATCTGCACAAGAAGAGGAGGTACATAGTTAAACTGCCACAAACCTCTCTAGTAATTCCATATCAGGTCCTTACTCAGACCCTGACAGAGAACATATTACCAGAATCCACATTCCATCCTTGACATGCAAGTTAACAGTTTGACCGATGTCTTGTAGGGTTGAGATTGATTTCTCTTGCAAAGCAGGACCTGGTGACATATTGACAGCATTGACCCAACATGTGCTGTGTGTGTTGATTGACAATGAATAAACAGATATTTTTATTAAAAAACTGACCACCCTCCTTGGTTTGCACCCCTCCCTGTCACTGGTGTCTCATTATAGTTAAACCTTGAACTGCAGAGAGCTCCAGGAGGATGCATGTCCCAGGTAAATTGGTTAATCGGATTATTGCAGACATTCGGTTAGGAAGACTACTGCAATGCTGACATTGACGTTGTGTCAGGCTTATGCTATGTATGATAATGTCCTGACTAAATATGTTTTTACATCCTATGTCATATTTTTTTAAATCTATAAACTACATTAAAGTGGAAAGTTCCGAATTTGTTATGTTTATTAAATGTGTATATAAACACACATATATCATAAATTAAATATGGACAAGAACATACCTAAATACATTTTTTTCTGTTTATCATTTTTAGTGGGATGCCATCACAGAAATGGATGAATACAACAGGCCTATTCATACTTACCAGGTGTGCAATGTAATGGAAGCAAACCAAAACAACTGGCTACGTACAAACTGGATCTCTCGGGACGCAGCCCAGAAAGTGTTTGTTGAAATGAAGTTCACCCTGAGGGACTGTAACAGCATCCCTTGGGTGGTTGGAACCTGCAAGGAGACTTTTAATCTTTACTACATGGAATCTGAAGATGCGCATGCGGTAAAATTCAAGCCAACGCAGTACAGCAAAATCGATACGATTGCTGCAGACGAAAGCTTTACACAAATGGATTTAGGTGACCGAATCCTAAAACTGAACACCGAAGTACGAGAGGTGGGTCCAATTACAAAGAAGGGATTTTACCTTGCGTTTCAGGATATAGGGGCGTGCATCGCTCTGGTTTCGGTACGGGTATACTACAAAAAATGTCCGTATATGGTTCGTAATCTGGCGATGTTCCCAGACACTATACCAAGAGTTGACTCGTCCTCACTTGTGGAAGTAAGAGGCTCTTGCATTAAATACGCCGAGGAACGGGATACTCCAAAATTATACTGTGGAGCTGACGGAGATTGGCTTGTACCACTAGGACGTTGTGTCTGCAGTGTTGGGTATGAAGAAGTGGACGGTTCCTGTCAAGGTAAACAATCTGGCATTTTCAATTACTAAAATTTAATTGTGACTTTATTAGTAACTCTGCGAATCAAACAAGAGGCATGGCACAGCAGCAGCCTCACAAATCCAAGTAACCGCTAAGAGATGAGTTGCTTCGGTGGATCCTGGTGGGCCAGTAGCAGTAATATTATCCACAATAAATCGAAGGAATCCCATTCCATTAGTGATGAAGCGCACGCAGCTTTATCGAGTGAATGCAATTGGCAATGTTTCACAAGGAACTGGCCTTTGTCAAGCTTGACAAAGGCCAGTTCTGGATGGAATATTGCCTCCCACATTCACCCAATAAAGGTGGTTGCTCTTCATCGCTAATAGAGTGCCTGGATTCCTTCTGGTTATTGTGGTTAATCTTTAACTGTGGCATTAGTGGTTTTGTTTTCTATTTACAGGCCTTTTATATAGTTAACATTTATTATTTGATATTTATTTATAAAGTATTTTACAAAAAATAATACATTGAGTTTTCTCTCATTTTCAAGTATCTCCTGGGTTCAAGAACATTCAATTTTACAGTAGGTACAGAAATACAAAGTAATAAAATGCAAGATACACAGATTTACACAGAAGATAAGATGCAGGTCCTGGATTGGAGGTTATAAGAGGAGGGAACTGCTGGGGGAAGCAGTCTATTCAGTTAGGGTAGATTTTTATCTTCTCTCATTCAATAAACTACTCTGTGGGAATTATATCCATGTGGCATGCTGAATTTATCATTGTGGTGAATTTGGAGGACGAGCAGACCTCTGCGGCGTTGCACCGGATTATCCCACTTGTCAATAGAGCTCTCCCAATTGGGTGTATGCTGCACACTTCTATGAGTTTAGCTCTATTCAGGTAGGGTGGTAGCTTCCCAGAAAAGTTCTTAAACACCAGGTTGGAAAGATGAAGGGTGCGTATGGATTCCAGTGACGGCCAGTTTAGCGCTCTTAACATGTCACAATGGTGGGTCATGTATTTACATTGTAGCACAAAGAGGCAGAATGAGTTATACAATGTAGCAAGTTTATGAAGGTGTGTTTGCGGGGCAGCTGCATACACCACATCTCCGTATTCAATGACCGGAATAAACGTTTGTTGTACAATCTGCTTTCCTATGGTAAGGCTCAGGCAGGATTTGTGTCTGTACAGGGCACCTAATTTGGGGTAAAGTTTAGATGAGAGTTTTTCGATGTGGGGGTCAAAGGATAAATTTGGGTCTAACCACATATCGAGATATTTGCGAGAACAAACTGTGGTCAGCGTGCCATTTGAGTTTGTCATGACGCATAGATGGAAAGGTTGTAATTCATGTAGTTTAGGTACTGTTCCAAAGAGCATCGTTACAATTTTGTCAGTATTTAGAAAAAGTTTGTTATCTGTGATCCACTTTTCTACCTCTGTGAATTATTCTTGTCTCTAGCTGCGGGAGATTTGGTTTGCTGGTGTAGATTACGGTGTTGTCTGCGTACATGTGTACAGTTGAGGCTTTGCAGATGTTGGGCAGATCATTTATGAATAGCGTGAATAGCAGGGGGCCAATTATTTAGCCTTGGGATACACCGCATGTCACTGGGAGGTGGAGGGAAGCGCTGTAAGAAATGGACACATATTGCGATCAGTCGAATATGATTGAAACCAGGTTAGCGTGCGATCACCAATACCAGAGTTTTTAAGTTTTTGTAATAAGTTGCCATGGTCTACTGTGTCAAAGGTTTTGGCAAAATCAAGGAAGATGGCTCCAGTTAGGTTTCCTTGTTCATGCCAGCTTGGATGTCATTACAAACTTTTAAAAGGGCAGTTGTAGTTGAATGATTTGGACAAAAGCCGGATTGATCTGGGGTTAAATAGTTAGAATATTGATAATAATCACATAATTTGGTGTAGACACCAGGACGATCAAGACTATAACTTTAATTTTTTTATATTCAAATGCCTAAATATATAACACAATAATACCATGAGAATAGTTGTTTTTTAGTCATCAATTCTCCCCAAAAATTATATATCATTATATATTTCAACAATGTCAAAAATACACTTCCTGGCCAAAAAAATCGTCGCACTCTCTACTATTTTGTTAGAGCACCTATTGCTTTGATTACGGCAGGCATTGATTGATTGATTATGGTGGTATCGTTTCGATAAGCTTATACAATGTTTCTATCCAGAGTTGCATTCATTTGTGGCAAAGATCTTGTATTGCTCATGGAAGAGTCAGATTGCTGTGTAAAGTCTTCTCCAGCACATTATCCCAAAGGATCTCAATGGAGTTAAGGTCTGGACTGTGTGGTGGCCAATCCATGCCAAATCCTATCCAAATGATGGCTCATTCTTCCTGAACCACTCTTGCACAATCTGAGCCCAATGAATCCTGCCATTGTCATCCTGAAATATGCCCGCGCCATCAGGGAAGAAAAAAATCCATTGATGACCTAATTTTTTCTAGCTGAAATATATTAATCACTGCAGTAATTATCCAATGGAAGGCTCACACCTGTTAGCTTAGTTAAATCCAGATGGTGACTTTTTTTCTGCCAAGCAGTGTATGTATGACAGTATTTTTATTTTCTTTTTTGTGTGTTTGCATGTGTTGTTTGTTTTTAAAAAAAATTATATATTGTTGCTAACCCTATACACTGCCATACTGAAAGAGAATTTGAGTGATTGCAAAACAGTTATATATTTATTGTGTGGAGACCCACAGGGTATGTTTCTGAATGTATTTTATGTAGCATATCGGCTCCTTTTTGTGATTGTAATAGTGCCCATAAAGTTTACAATCTTCCCGCAAACATATGCGCCGGCGCAAAAAAACATTAACGCGAGGGGTAAAACCCTCTGCGCTGAACGTCATATTACATTGTCAGTGCAACAAACGCACGTAATCGTCTACCGCGGGTGAACCTGCGCGAACCCTGCACGAGCGTACTTTCCTGCGCGCGTCCTATACTTAACATTGTGAGCGCAAATGCGTTTGTGCGCTGGTATGCGGATGGTATTACAATCTATTAGCAGGAATTAACGCATAGACATTGCGCGCATAATTTTAGCAACTCCTAAAAGCTGGTGTTAATGGCAAATTCTATCAACCTGGCTGAAACCAAATACACCAGCCCAAAAAAAAATACACAGCAAAGTATAGTTACACATTCTACACATACCCAAACAATAAAATGGAGAAGTTGTGTGTGCATTTATTATTGCTGCAGCATATATGCTCAGATTGACTTTGACAGGCGCAAAAACTTAACGTTAGACAATTGTGGTTCTTAATTCTGATTGGCTGAATCGCGTAAAAAAAACAGTCCACACTGATTTCTGCGTGCAACGTTACTGCGCGCGCATCTGTGCACGTCTGTTTAACGCGCGTTATTGCTCGACGGATAAAAAATACGCGAGGATTTTAATTCCAGCGTTGATTTCCGCACATTAACGTTTAACGCTTGGCGCACATATTCACGCGTTGCGCGACTGTTTTAAGGCGAAGATTGTAATAAGGCCCTATATCTTATGCTTCAAAAGAGCAGAGTTTATCTTAAATTCCCTTGACAATGGTTATTCTGCTCTAAAAATGAATTATTTCAGGGCACGAGATCATGGCTGGGTTTCCTCCGCCACTGACATCTCTAGACACAAACATATTGATTATCGTTTGGTCAACCCCTTTGTGACTCCGACATGTACAAAGCTGAAATACTGTGGGCTCTATTACATGCTCTGCGCAATTGCACTCGCGAGCGCAATTTTTTTAGCGCCCAAAAAAAACGTGATCGCGCGAAAATTAACGTGGTATTACGATCCGAGCGCATTTTTTCTTCCTTCAAGATTTATCGTGCGCAAATCCGACACGACACGGGATTCGTCACGGGATTCAGCCAACATCAATCACCCATTTCCAATAAAGTATTTACAAACTAAAAAAAAAGAAAAAAAAAGAATTATCAACCACCAGCCAAAAAAAGAAAAAAATAACATTGACACAATTTATTAATTTTAATGTTTGGGTATGTGTAAAATGTGTAACTGTACTGTGCTGTATTTTTATGTCGTGCTGGTGTATTTCGTTTCGCCCAGAACGATCACATTTACAGTTACCACCTGCTTTTCAAAGACGCTACGAAAATGCGCGCAAACAGTCGTTGTGCGAAGATTGTAATACCATCCGCATACCAGCGCACGAACGCATTTGCACTGACAATGTTAAGTATAGGATGCGTGCAGGAAAATTCGATCGCGCAGGGTCAATCGTGGTAGACAATTACTCGCATCGTTTGCACGAACGTCATGTTACAACGTTCTGCGCAACTGGTTTTGCACTCGCGCAAAATGCGCGCAAACTTTCGTTGCGCGAAGATTGTAATACCATCCGCGTACCAGCGCACGAATGCATTTGCGCTGACAATGTTAAGTATAGGATGCGCGCAGGGTCAATCGCGGTAGACGATTACGAGCATCGTTTGCACGAACGTCGTGTTACAACGTTCTGCGCAAATGGTTTTGCACTAGTGCAAAATGCGTGCAAACTTTCGTTGCGCGAAGATTGTAATACCATCCGTGTACCAGCGCACGAATGCATTTGCGCTGACAATGTTAAGTATAGGGTGCGCGCAGGAAAATTCGTTCGCGCAGGGACAATCGTGGTAGACGATTACTCGCATCGTTTGCACGAACGTCATGTTACAACGTTCTGCGCAACTGGTTTTGCACTCGCGCAAAATGCGCGCAAACTTTCGTTGCGCGAAGATTGTAATACCATCCGCGTACCAGCGCACGAATGCATTTGCGCTGACAATGTTAAGTATAGGATGCGCGCAGGGTCAATCGCGGTAGACGATTACGAGCATCGTTTGCACGAACGTCGTGTTACAACGTTCTGCGCAAATGGTTTTGCACTCGCGCAAAATGGGCGCAAACTTTCGTTGCGCGAAGATTGTAATACCATCCGCATACCAGCGCACGAATGCATTTGCGCTGACAATGTTAAGTATAGGGTGACCGCAGGAAAATTCGTTCACGCAGGGTCAATCGTGGTAGACAATTACGCGCATCGTTTGCACCAACATCGTGTTACAACGTTCTGCGCAAATGGTTTTGCACTCGCGCAAAATGCGTGCAAACTATCGTTGTGCGAAGATTGTAATACCATCCGCGTACCAGCGCACGAATGCATTTGCGCTGACAATGTTAAGTATAGAATGCGCGCAAGAAAATTCGTTCACGCATGGTCAATCGCGGTAGACGATTACGCGCATCGTTTGCGCGAATGTCATAATACGACGTTCTGCGCAAATGGTTTTGCACGCGCGCAAAACAAAATGCGCAAAACATATGCGTGAAGAATGTAATAGGGCCCTGTATGTTTTGGAGACTGTGACGCTTTCTGTTGTGGCAGTGTATTTATTGATCGATTTATTGTCTGCTTGTTAAGCAGAAGTTATTTTTCAGAACACTGAATTGATACACTGTAGCTCTTTGAGCAGGTGCACATTCCTATACATTAAATATACCCGTAGACAGCTGCATTTCCTTTATGGCTAACAAAAGACAGCTGGATACCCCTGGCATTTGTCCGAACTCTTTTCTAAAATTGCAAAGAGAAACAAACGGCAAATCATTTTTTGCAAGGTATGCTGCATCACGGCGATTGTTTGTTCCTTATCCCAAAGGTTCAGAGCCGTTTTCCACAACACAGTATTACAAAGGACAAGAGGCAATTAAGCTTTCTTGATTGCTAGAACACAAAAAATGATATTCTTACCTCGGTTGTGATTTTGAAGATATGGTATGTGTTTGGAAAGATGTCAAACTTTGCAGGCATAGAACTAAATTATCGTGTTACTGTCAGGAATCTGCATGGGCCCCGGAACATCTAGACATGCTTAGGAACAGCGATGGATATTAATACAGCCCCATCAAGCGCTCACGCTGATATTACTCAAATAACTGCTTAGAACACATCTAATATTATTCAGGTTTCATTGGGAGAAGTCACGTAAACTCCGTGAGCTCCTGCGAAACATATAATGATCTGAGGTCCCCGTCCAGCTGCTAGGGGAAAAAAAAAAAAACTTAAATGCCTGCAGTATTATTAGATAAGCCACCTTGAATTTCAAATCATTATAACGTGATGCTGTCGGTTACAAAATTGCCAGCATATGCAAAATACAGTAGGTTATGAGAGCAATAAATCTACAAAAATGTGCTGCAGCCTGCACAGTTCTCTATTTTTGCTCTCCGGCGTCCGTGCCAAACGAGAATGAAAATAAAATAATAATAACAAAAAAAACATACACACTCACGCAAACCAAATAGCCTTTATTGAGCACTCTTACAGTTCTTTTCAATTCAATACACTGGTTATTTTCCCTCGGTTTTGTCTGTTATCGTTTTTGTTGTTGGTTTAGTGCAGTCACCCTGTGCATTTTTGTTATGTTTATTTATTTAATGCTCTGGATAAATATTTCAAGTCGTCATTGCAGATCTTTCACCTTAAAGTATGCTGCTCGGTCTCTCTGGCATTTACAAAGCTAACACAAAACTTAAGAATTTTTCGCTGTAATTATCTATATAATTTGTTATGAAACATAAACAGGGTTATTCAAAGAGATCCGAATTGCTGGAGAAAGGTAACCGAATGCTGAAATTCAGCGCACGGTTACCTTTCCTGGCCATTCGGCTATCCAGAGAGGCACATAGTGTGCCTGTTCGGTGCCTGTCCGAGGGCAGTGAAATCCCCATAGAGAAGCAATGCTTCATCTATTCAGAAAACAAAACCCAGCAGTGAAAAGTTGCCGAATTGCCCTGCCATTCGGTGGTTTAATTCGGCAGTTTTATTCAGGCGAATCCCATAGGCTTCAATCTAAAAAATATTCCCATTTTAATTCAATATCTAATAAACTGTTCATTATAATATTCTGCAGTAAAAAGTCTCTTAATTTTAGATTTTTTAAAACCTTTTAAGCATTCTTTGGGATTTTTTTTCAAAAAAATTTTTCCGTTTTTTTTTTTTATTAAAAGCGAAGAGTACACAACAGAATATCAACGTACAACAAGTGTACCACAAATGTGGTGTGTGACAGCAGATACAGGTAACTATATGTTCAATAATACCAAGACGAAGGCTGGGGTCAGACCAGTGCATTTTTAACGTGCGTTCTGGCGCACTTAATCACGGCCGCACTAGCAGCAAATGACGGGCAATGACAGCCAATATACGAAGTCCGGCCGCACGACAGTCCGGCCGCGCAACGCAAGTGGAAAATGAACGCATTTTTTCGAGAACGCAGAACCTCTAGTACGGACGTACAGAGTGCGCTGCGCCCGCTAGCGGTGTGTGTGTGTGATTTGGAGACGTCAGACCCTGCTCATGTCCGGCCAACATAACGTCCAGACGCAAAAAGTTCCCTGGTTTGGATTCGTAAAACATCACGCACGAACATGCGCATCGTATGACAGTTTTCGCATATTCCGTGAAAAAATACATCAATCCGTTCGGACGCACTTTTTTACGTTCGCGTGTAAAAATGCTTTTGTTTGACCCTAGCCAAAATCATAACTTAGCCACTTCGATGCTGAGGACGCGCTCAGCGCGTCCTCAGCATTCCCGCTGGTATGCGGAGGACGCGCTGAGCGCGTCCTCCCATTGGGGTCAGCGTTCGGCCGGGTTCCGGCCGATCGCTGCCCCCCCGGTGCGGGCTGACATCCTCGATGTCAGCTGCGCATCCGGGACCGCAGCCGCCGGAATTAGGTGTCATCGCGGCAGCGCGATGACACCTAATTCAGGCGCCCCTCCCCGCATGTGCGGAGGAGGCGCCTGAAAGGGAGGGGGGAGGTCCTTCGGACCTCTCTCCCTCCCGATCGGCGGCTCTGCGGGGGTTAACCCAGGCATCATTTGGAAGGGCACAGCCTGCCCTTCCAAATGGTGCCTGCCATTAACCCCTGGGGAGCTGGATCGCGAATCGGCGCTGAAAAGCGCCGGTTCGCGATCCTTTCCCGGAGCTGGCCGACATCTTGGATGTCGGCCAAGCCTCCGGGAACTCCCCCTGAGGACTGGCGTCATCGTGCGTAGCACGATGACGCCAGTCCTGGACTTAACCCCTAACTGCCACCAACTGTGGAGATAGGGAGTTCCAATGAACTCCCTATCTCCCGATCCGTGGCAGTTAGGGGTTAATGTTTGATATGGTTGGATCGGCCAGAGCATGGCCGTTCCAACGATACCAAACACTACTGTGAAAAATGTTGTAAAAAAAAAAAATGAAAAATAAAAATAAAAAAAAAATTAAAAAATAAATTATAAAAAAATAAATAAACACTTTTTTTTTCTTTTTTTTGTTTTGTTAATGCAGCAATATTGTTCCCATTTCAATTATAATGTGAACAATGATGCTGCACTAACGATTTTTGTATGTGGTGCGTTTGTTAAAAATAGTGTAATTTTCCCCAAAAAAAATGTAACGAGACCCCATTTCTAATTTTTTTAACAAGCGCACCCCATACAAAATATAACCGCAATTGCTCGCATGTTAAAATGTGAAAAAAAACACTTTACACATTGTAAATTATTGAAAATACATATTTTATTGCATTTTTTGTTATAATATACAGACATGACATAACGTATACATATAATAATGACATATTATGAATCTACCGAGTCTGACGGAAAGAACGATATATAATATGTCTGGGTCATATACTAAAATAAGCCTTCAAAACACGTTTAAACATGACGAGCAAAACCGGTAAAAATGACCTCAGCACAGGGGCGGGAAAAGCCTCAGCAGCGAAAGGGTTAATGGTCATGGCAGAAAAACTAATTAAAAAAAAGGAAGGAGAGAGGGGGGTGTGGGAAAAGAAGGAGAGGGGGATGTGAGGGGAGCAGAGAGGTGGAAGATATAGGAAGGGAAGGTAATGAGAGGTAAGACAGACAAAGAGTGAGAGTGTAGCGGTAGGGATAGAGATCAAGCTAGACTGAGAGTGTATAGATTGAAAGAGTAGGAAAGTGTTCTAACCAGATCGTTTTTTTTTTTAATCGTTTTTTCTTTTTTCTGTAACAGCCCTTTTTATTATCATTCCCTGGACCTCATATGTAAATTTCAGACATTTTCGCTCAGTAGTTTCTTTGCAAACAGCGTTTCACTTTTCAAAAATTCAAGCGTACTGTTTTTTTTTTTCTTCACTTCATTCGTCTGCGGTGTTGGCTTTTTCCGGCGGCTGCTCTGTGCTGTGATCGGCTCCTGCTCGGGTTTCTCGGGCATCTTCGGTGGGTTAATCCAGATGTTTTTGCGGGTTTCGGTGTGCGTTTGCCCTCGTTTTGCGGTGAGTTTTTGTCGGGTTTGCAGTGTCTTTTCCCTACATTACGGCGGCCCTGTGGTGCTTGCTGAATACACCGCAGGGTCGCCGAAATGGGATTGCCAAATCGAACCGAATTGAAGAGAACAAAAAGTCACCGAACGTGCAGTGACTTTTCGATTCTCTTTGAATAACCCTGAAAGTATAAAACCTGTGGTGGTTCCTGGGTTATAAAAGAACAAGGAGTTACTAAAAAACATTTCCATTTCATTTAAAATTACCATATAATTGCGGATCTTTGCTTGTATAGCGTTCAGGGTGACTTAATTTTATACACTGACATTTAAATTAAGAAAAATCACGTTTATTACAGTCTTTACTCCTATCCTTTTGAGATCAGGATGGGTGGGTGGATTTGTGGGGGGGGGTGCCAGTGATATGACCTGCATCACGGGCCACACCCAAAGTGGTGGGACCGCTTGGGAAAATGGCATGTTGGTTCCTTGGTATCAATGAAAGGGGCATGTCCATCCAGGAAAGAGATGGGAGTGGACTCACCCAAAAAGGAGCAGAGTCATCCAGAAAGGGGACATGCCTCTCTACCTTGCCAAGAAAACCGACCGATTGCTTTTCCGTTGAAAAGCTTTTCCCCAATTGAGGTCTGTCCCACTTGAAACAGGACGGTTGCTTACAAATCCATTTTCACATAATTGTATACATGGAAATTAAGCATAAACACAAAGAAAGAAAAATAATTGCGTAGCCTCCTTGTGACTCACTTTTTTCAAACCCAATAATCGAAGGTTCTTTTAATTTTGCAGGAGACCATTAGGTAGGGGTGGTCTCTCCTCTCTTTTTGTGGTGGTTTTCTCCAGTGATATATGTAAGAAAACAAAGATTGTATCATAGGGCAAGGCGTCTGTCTAAAACAGGTGAAAAATTATATTGGTCTCTTATGGAACATACTTACGGTGTCTTGAGCCTCTTCTAGCTCTCGTCCAGTGGCTGTGGCACTTAAGGAAGTGCTTTACCACCTCCTGGAAGTGATTCTGAGCTCTGAGAACGGCAGCGGCACTATTGGCCTGGGCTTCAGTGGGGCCCGCTCTCACAAGGTTTTATCTCAAAGGTGCCTGTCACTGCACAGGTCTAAAGAAATGGCATGCTTCATACAGATGTCTCTTTGGTCTTTGTGTCTTTTCTATTTGTAATAGGAATCTCTGAGTTTTTGGGTTCATAGTGTGTAGTTGGGCAGTATTACAATGTTGGTGCTAACTTAACAAGAGCTGTTGTAAACTTAAACCCCCCGGCCCCTATTGCATTCTTTGCGCAATTTAGTTCTCGCAGCACAAATTTTTTTGCGCGCATCGTCCGGCGTTATCGCGCGAAACTTAACGTAGTATTCCGATCCGAACGCATTTTCTCATCTGTCCAAAAATAACGTTCCTAAAAACGACGTGCAAAACGAAGAGTAATACGCGCGCTGTAATGTTGCGCACGTAAATCATTGTGCGGACTGTTTTTTTGCCGGATTCAGCCAATCAGAATGAAGAATGTTAATTGACATCAATTTACCTTAATTGACTCACTTAAGTTTTTGCGCCTGTCAAAGTAAATCTGAGTATACATGCTGCAGCAATAAAACAAAACGCACAAACTCACAATTTTATTGTTTGGGTATGTGTAGAATGTGTAACTATACTGTGCTGTATTTTTTTTTCGTGCTGGTGTTTTCCGTTTCGGCCAGGACGTTCAGATTTGCAGTTACCACCAGCTTTTCAAAGACGTTAAAATTATGCGCGCAAACGTCGTTCGTAAAAAGATGCGCATCGATTGGAATACCGTCCGCATACCAGCGAACGAACGAATTTGCGCTCACAATGTTAAGTACAGGACGCGCACGATTCATCACGCTCGCGCAGGTCCATCCACGTTAAACGATAACGCGCATCGTTTGCTCGAACGTTGTAATACGACGTTCTACGCAAAGGGTTTTGCCCCTCGCGCAAATGCGCATTTGCACGCGCAAATGAAAATGCGTGAGGATTGTAATAGGGGCCTCCATAGGCTATAATGGCTCTGGTAAGTTTACAACAGCTCTGGTTAAGTTAGCACCAGCTATGTAATATAGCCCCTTGTTTATTAAATGTTGTTGGGTGTTCATATTGATATGGAGCCATTTTTCCACAATGCATCTTTTCCCCTGTATAAATGAGTCGCAGTTCATATGAAGATTGCCATGTTGAACATCTATTGAGGCATGGAATCTATGAGTCATTAACTTGACCATGCACTCACCCATGAGTTTCATCGCTTGTACTTATGATCTCCTTATGAAAACTTACAGCTTTATATTTGGTCTATCAGTGATCTTTAGTGAATCTAGTCCCTCGAGTGTTTTATCAAAGGAATAGGAGGTGGTGATCATCCAAGTCATTCTACAGTCTATCATGGGTGGTGGGGACTTTAATAGTATGCCTATAACTGTTTGGTTGAACAAAGTAGCCAACATAAGGTTCATACTTTGGCATTTTCCAGTGAAAAGTCTCTGCAATTAAAACAAAACTATCTTCAGGAACACAAGGGCAAGGGAATCTCTATCAGGGTTATTCAGAGAAAGGTGAAACTCTGGAAAACTTTTGGAGAAGTGAAAATTCTAGGTCAAAATAGCCAAAACAGGAAATATTCTCCCATTTATCTCACTTTCCAAATCAGCTATTTTGACCTAGAATTTTCACGTCTCCAAACGTTCTCCAGAATTTCAACTTTCTCTGAATAACCCTGTTTATATCTTAACCCAGGGATAACAAATTCTGACCTTCCCCCCAATGTATCTGAACCAAAACTCCCATCATTCTCTGGCCATCAATTGCATTCAAAGAATTCTAGAAACCGTAAGTCATCAACATCTGGAGGGCCAGAGCTTGAGTTCCTTCCCCTGTTCTAACCCATTCAAAGGGTGTAGGTTGTTATTTGGACTATCCTATAAATTTTCTGAATGTGACAATTGCTTTTTACATCTAGCGCCAAGTTTTTAATTCAAACATGCTGCAGGATCTTTCTTGTCTGCAACACTTATCAAGTGTAATTTTGATAAATTGGCTTCCTTGTATAAAATATAGCTCTGGGGAAGAGTTCAAAATGTGGCATAGCCAATAAAGAAGCAAAAAATAATAAAACTGTTTATCCCAAAGCTGTGCCTTATAAATAATCTTCATTGTGTACCTTTTACGTAAAGTTAAACCGAGGACACATTGCACGGATTGACATATGATAGTAAGCTAGACTGTCAGAGAGAACTACATTGATTTCAAGAGAAAACATTATCTTTTTAAGGTGAATTAGTGGCTTTTTAAGTTTCCCTGTAACAGCACTCATAGTCTGTAAAGTTATCTTTTCATCATTTACAGTTAGACGCGCTTTCAATTGTCAACGTGGTAATGTTAAAAGCTAAAACAAAATCTGACTCCTACACTGTTTTCCATGTACTGCGTTCATTGCAAGGTTATGGTTTGTTTCTTAATGCACCTATAATTCAAAGTACCTGCCTGTAAAAAACCTGCTCCAGTAAAAAACGTTTTTTTTTCATTTTAAGAGTTAGAAATAATTGCTGTTCTAAGAACCATTTTTGGCATTAATTAATTATTTAACAGTAATACATTCCTATTACATTCCTCGCGCATTTGGTTTTGCGTGCGCAAATGCGCATTTGCACGAGGGGCAAAACCCTTTGCACAGAACGTCATATTACAACGTTCGAGCAAACGATGCGCGTTATCATTTAACGCGGATGGACCTGCGCAAGCGTGATGAATTGTGCGCGCGTCCTATACTTAACATTGTGAGCGCAAATGCGTTCGTGCGCTGGTACGAGGATGGTATTACAATTGATGCGCATCTTTTTACGAACGACGTTTGCGCGCATAATTTTAACGTCTTCGAAAAGCTGGTGGTAACTGCAAATCGGAACGTTCTGGCCGAAACGAAAAACACCAGCACCAAAAAAATAAATACAGCACAGTATAGTTACACATTCTACACATACCCAGACAATAAAATAGTGAATTTGTGCGTGTTTTTTTTATAGCTGCAGCATGTATACTCAGATTTACTTTGACAGGCGCAAAAACTTAAGTGAGTCAATTAAGGTAAATTGATGTCAATTAAGGTTCTTAATTCTGATTGGCTGAATCCGGTGAAAAAAACAGTCTGCCCACTGATTTACGTGCGCTACGTTACTGCGCGCGTATTACAGTTCGTTTTGCGCGTCGTTTTTACGAACGTTATTTTTTGACGGATTAGAAAATGCGTTCGGATCGGAATGCCAAGTTAATTTTCACGTGATAAAGCTGGACGATGCGCGCAAAAAAATTTGCGCTGCGCCAACGAAATTGCGCGAAGAATGTAATAGGGGCCTAAGAGGGGTATTCACTGACATCCAAATTTGCCACCTAATTGTACTGACCAGTGAATTTTACCTTACATGCAATCTCAGAGCAATTTGTGTATTCACAAGGCTGTCAATTTGCCAAATACAGTAATACCTTGGATTGCGAGCATAATTCCTTCCGGAAGCTTGCTTGTAATCCAAAGCACTCTTATATCAAATTGAATTTCCCCATAAGAAATAATGGAAATTCTGACGATTCGTTCCACGACCATTTATTCATATGAAAATGATTACAGTGATACAGTATAAAGTAAGAATAAAACATCGGTCACATGACCATGGAGGGAACGTCTGTGAGAACGGGCATTCTCTCCACTCGGATGCCTGTGTGGCCACCTCGCTTGTCGGCGGTTAGTGCGCTCAGCCCTACAAGCACGAGCCTCCTATGGAGGATCGCGCTTTGAAGCCCGTCGAACGTCTGGTGTAACTTTTCAAAGGGGAGGGTTTCAGCACATCCGGTGTACCGTGCGATACTATTATGAATGTTAAATGTGGCCTTCCCCGTCAAGCCGTCAGAAGCTGCGACTGACTCAAGGAGGAGGGGGTCACACGGACGCACTCAATCCGTACTGCTCATATTGCAAGACATCACTCATTTATCAAGATAAAATTTATAAAAAATTGTTGCTCATCTTGCAAAACACTCGCAGACCAAGTTACTCTCAATCCAAGGTTTTACTCTACAAGCAAATTGACAGCAAGATATGGCGAATTTGCCACTATTTGGTGCAATTCAACAGGACAGAAAATGATTCGTCTATTCACAGAAGGCTGACTTGTACAAAAAATGCAGCAAAGTGCCCTGATTTCGGTGTTTAAATTTGGCAGGTTTAAACAGGCGAATCTATAAGGTTTTAATGTAATAAATGTAATATCTTTAATTTCATTTAAAGACCATCTACTATTTTTATTTTTCACAAAAACCTTTTATTTTTTTGTATTTTTAAGACATTCTTGCTTTTATTTTTATTATTTTTTATAGACATTTTTATTAATTTTTAACCCCTGAAGGACCACTGGCATGCATAGTATGTCCTGGGGAAAATTCCCTTAAGAACCAAGGACATACTATACGTCATGTTCCTTTAACCTCCCTCCCTCCCTACTCCCTTGTCTGGCCTGTTTCCCACAACGGACTGGATTCCTTGAAGCCAGGCCAGTGCTTTTATGGGCCCGGCCATGCACAGATATAGTTCCCCTGCACCACACCGGCAGAACAGACCAGGACTGAGGCCTCCAAACCAACGCATCCTCAAAGACACAGGTCAGTCCCACATCCCAGTGCCACACTCCCCATCAGGTCTTCTCCATGTTTCAGCACTTGACTGCTTGCTCTCATGCACATGCACTTGCGGAACCCACTCCTATAAATAGAAAGGTCAGAGTTTGGGTACACCGTGATGATGCAAGGTGTCCCAGCCCAGCTTGGGCATGCGTGTCCTACACCTATAAATGCACAGCTTGTTCTCAGAACTGATACTGGTTAGCTTTCTACCTGCTGTAAACCAATGTGCCGTATCCAGTGTGTCTTCCTGTTGCCGGCCTATTGCTTGTTCCAAACTACATTGTTTTGTCGTAAGTCCTTGACCTCAGGAATAAGCATGACCATGTCTCCCGGCCACTATATTGCCGATCTGTACCAGTATACCTCTGTACCTGGGCTCCGCAGCCAACACTCCTCATGACAATTTCCCAACCCAGGTCCTCAAGTACCTGTAACAGGCCAGATTTTAAGGATTATCTTGGGGAAATGCAGACTGAATGTTGCAATCCCTGAGCAGCAAATGCTGTGATTCAGATATCTGGCAAACATGTACTGTTAGGCCGGTCCTCCACTGGCGTTGACTTGTTCATCAGAATACGGATGACCTAGGTCGTACAACTACGTCCGACTAGAATCATCCACTGCGAGAAACTATGGCTGACCCAGATTGGAGGTATCTTGTCAAAATATAAGCATGTATTGTGGGGAAAATTCAGTAACAGGTTCTCCATATGAAATAAAAAAAATCCATAGACTACATCACTATAGAAGTGTGAGTGTTAACATGTGCCTAAATATACACTTGGCACATAAGGGGTTAAGGCACAGCTACAAAAGGACCAGAGTATGTTTCCCCTACCCTCAAAATTATTATCAAACAGGACTGGTCTCCCCTACACAATAAACTATCTTTCATTTCATTTATTATTTACGTCTCAGCTTTCATCTTGTGACATTTGTTTTACCAAGTTGTCCGACTTCGTACGACAAATCCCATTCGAATGGAAACAGTCGCTAGTCTATTGTAGTCGCTCATAGTCGTCCGAAGTCGTCTGATAGACATCTGAAGTGATGAACAAAGGTTGAATCTCTTTTGTGTTGTAGGATTAGTCAAACGACTGCAGACCCAATGGACGACCGGCCTTACGGGCACTTGAGGAACCAGGGTTGGGAACCAGTGGTTCAAAGCATTTAATTGTACAGCTGCCCAGACCTGCCTGACTTTGGAGGCAGTCTTTTTGTGACGGTCATTGCCTGACATATGTCATGAAAGGGTTAAATAGGACTCAGTCACTACTTAGCTCAAACTCTGCTAACATGGGATTTCTAATCATTTGGCTCGTTAATACTTACCAATGGTAGGATTAAAGAACTATGCAAAAGATTTACCAAATAAGTGGAGAAAGTAAGCCATTATGGAAGCTTCTAGCCAGTAAAGATATAAAGATAACAGTTTTAGACATAATTTAACGTGCCACAAATAATACTAACAGAAGTATTTAATTATGTGGACCCTTGGCCAAACATTGACTAATCTCACTATTAGTCACGAGGAACCGAGTCGGGATATTGATGTTGATAAATTAATGTTTTAGCAAATTGTTACTAATTACGGTATGTATTAGTAAAATATGTAGAGTACATTTTATAGATAGACACCTTCTGAAACATAATTACAATGCCTTAGCAGCCAGGAAGTTGATTTTCGTTCTTTTTTCAGATAGTTAAATTATTTAAACATATCGTTATACAAAAAAATGTTAATTGGGAGCTGCTGTGTGAGAGAAACTGGTGTATAATTAACCTATAATTTCGTTGCACATGCAGCACTTACCATATTAGCATTGTTCTCTATTAGTCCTTTTAATCATACCCTATGCCTTCTCTACAGAACTCAAACATTTTATTTGAAAGGGTAGTATATATTTTAACATTCACCACCATTAACAGTAGCTCAGTGTTAGGCATTAAATAAAGCCAGTAATGGTTCAATTACCCGAGAGGGGATCCATGATTTGTCGGACATTGTTGTATTTCCTGCCTGTGCGATTGCAAGAAAAAGTGATTGAGCATTCAAATTAACCACATATTTATTACAGGTATGCATGTCCATCAAGAAAGCTTTAAGCCTTCAGTGCTGAAGGTGTCAGAGTTCGTGATTTCCTTCTGTGAACAGTTGCCAGTCTAGTTTGTTCTAGAGCAGTGGAACCCAACACAAGTCCTCAAGTACCCCCCAACAGGTCAGGTTTTAAGGATCACCTTGGGGAAATGCAGGCTGAATCCTGCCATCACAGAGCAGCAAATCATATCACCTGTGCTGTGCTTCACATATCTGCAAACCTGACCTGTAAGGCTAATGTCAGATGACCGCAGTCTGAGCGCACTCTGCGTGCGTGCATCACGGACAGACGTTCTGACGGAATATACTGTAGACACGTTTTTGTTAACGGATGTAGAACAAAAAATGGAAATATGGGAATCAAAATTAATTATAATTAAAGTACAGGTACAGTCAGCCAGACCATAAAAACTTCTGAGCGTCAACGTGATGGACGTTGCAATTGCGCTGCATCTGACATCGCAGCATAACGCACACAGGCCACTATATGGACATGGCGCACTCTGTGCATCCGTCTTAGCGGTTTTACATTGTTGCCTAACTTGCGTCCGTTTGCCACGTGCGTTGTGTGTGCACAGTTCAGTGCGCACGTACTTCGTGTGTGGGTCTCTATTGATCCTTGATTCTATGCTACGACGGACATTAAACTGTGCGGTGATACGGACGTGATCACTGCGATTAGAAAAAACACAGAGGCTTCGGTAACTGTGGGTGCACCAATATATAGGAGGAACCAGTCGTTACGGAGCTCTGATATTTTCTCCACATTCAAGAATGAATAAAATAAACTCAATTCAATAAAAAAATATTTTTTATTAAATAAAATCAATAATAGATAAAAGCCCGACGCGTTTCGTCTATCTCTAGACTTTTTCAAGGGCAATAGTAGTGCAAAATCAAATCAAAAAAATTGATATAGTTTTTTTATTTGATTTTGCACTACTATTGCCCTTGAAAAAGTCTAGAGATAGACGAAACGCGTCAGGCTTTTATCTATTATTGATTTTATTTAATAAAAATCTTTTATTATTGAATTGATTTTATTTTATTCATTCCTGAATTTGGAGAAAATATCAGAGCTCCGCAACGACTGGTTCCTCCTATATATTGGTGCACCCACAGATACCGAAGCCTCTGTGTTTTTTTCTAATCGCAGTGATCATGTCCGTATCACCGCACAGTTTAATGTCCGTCGTAGCATAGAATCATGATCAATAGAGACCCACACACGAAGTACGTGCACACTGAACTGTGCACACACAACGCACGTGGCAAACGGACGCAAGTTAGGCAACAATGTTAAACCGCTAAGACGGATGCACAGAGTGCGCCATGTCCGTGTAGTGGCCTGTGTGCGTTATGCTGCGATGTCAGATGCAGCGCATTTGCAACGTCCATCACGTTGACGCTCAGAAGTTTTTATGGTCTGGCTGACTGTACCTGTACTTTAATTATAATTAATTTTGATTCCCATATTTCCATTTTTTGTTCTACATCCGTTAACAAAAACGTGTCTACAGTATATTCCGTCAGTACGTCTGTCCGTGATGCACGCACGCAGAGTGCGCTCAGACTGCGGTCATCTGACATTAGCCTTACAGGTCAGGTTTGTAGGATATGTGAAGCACAGCACAGGTGATATGATTTGCTGCTCTGTGATGGCAGGATTCAGCCTGCATTTCCCCAAGGTGATCCTTAAAACCTGACCTGTTGGGGGGTACTTGAGGACTTGTGTTGGGTTCCACTGCTCTAGAACAAACTAGACTGGCAACTGTTCACAGAAGGAAATCACGAACTCTGACACCTTCAGCACTGAAGGCTTAAAGCTTTCTTGATGGACATGCATACCTGTAATAAATATGTGGTTAATTTGAATGCTCAATCACTTTTTCTTGCAATCTTTTTTTTTCTTGCAATTTTTTTTTACTTATGTTCTTTGGGAGCGGTGGAGCATCTCCTGGGAGCCGATTTCAGTATATCAAAGCTCAGTATAATTTCATCCTCCTTGACACTTGATTGTTATTTATCTGTGATCACTGCGATTGTCTGATGCGGGCCTTAGTGGGAGCTTGAGGACCAGGGTTGGGAAGCACTGATCTACGGGGTTATTCAGCGAGAGCCGAACTGGCCCCGATTTTGCACCAAACGGTGCATTCAGCTATTCAAAAATTAGGCACTTTGACAAATTTTGGCCAAATTGCCAGGGAAATACAGTGCTATTCGCCGGCAGGAAAATCCCCATAGAGAAGCAACGGTTAATCTATTCGGAGAACACCGTATAGCAGAGAAACGTCAGTGAAGTGCCCTGATGTTCGGTGATGTCATTCGGCAGGTTTAATCAGGCGAATCCCATAAATTTCAATGTTAAACATATTCCCGTTTTTATTCAATATATATTAAACAGTTTATTCTTTTAATCTCCATCTTACAGATATTTACTTATTCTTTTTTTCTATTCAATGAACACAATATTTTTTAAATTGAGGTTCTAGAGGCCCAGCCTGCATTATTTGTTTTGTTTTAATTACATTGACATTTGCACGTCTCGCCTTTGTCCTAATAGGCTGCAATTTTCAGTTGATGGCAAATTATAAAGTTGTTTATGCAAATAGTTATGTTTGCATAATCTGCATGGGAAAATACAGCCTTCAGCAAAGGCACCTTAAAATATACTTGTATGCGCCAACTATAAAAAAAAAACCATATTTATAATTTACACCTTAAATCATTAGCACATTTCGAATGTAACAAAAATCTCTGATCGGTTGACATTTCTGTATATAGTATTTATGTTTTGCTGCTGTCCATGGTGCTGAAGCATTGAGCTGGAATCCTTACAGACACAACAGGTGCTTAATTTAATGCCCACCTGTTTAGTTTTAATTTGTTTTCTACAACTTATATAATTAAACAGCTGTATGCGCTTCATTTACGCAATGTTACAATACAATATAACTTAAAGTAAGAATGCTTCTGTTTTAGATACATATACAAACGTTTTGTTTTCTTATTGCACATTCCGCAGCAGCAGGATGTGATAAAAAAAAATAAAGTATTAAAATTAACATGGCTTGCTGCTATAAATATTGTAGCTTGTTACTTTGTTATCTATACGTTTTTAACTAGCTTCTAGAATTATTCCTCAGTCAGCTAAAATATGTTTGTTCGCGTACAGCAAGTATACCTTATCATTTACTGCGCTGCTTAATGTTTATTAGGGCAAATAAAATTTATACTCCGTATCATGGCTCGGAATAAGTGTAATATCTTTTCTGTTATATCTGTTAAATAAAAGCAAAATAAACAGAATTTTACCTTTTCAGAAGTCAAGATTAATTCAAATATGGAGTTTGACTTTACTACATTTCTGAACACTTATGAGTCTATTAACTCCTTGAGTGCAAAGTTGTTTTCCATAAAGCCACTGCCAGCACCCAGTAGATTTATGGAAAACAAATTTGCCGTAGCCATATATGATGGAAACGTGCTTGAAAATGCCCAAAAATCTCATTTTCAAACTGTATGCACTATGTCACAAGCTGATGGCACCATCTGCTTACCAAAAAGCGCTACTACATCTCCATAATACAGCTATTGGTGCTTTATTTAATTAATATATTTAAAAAAGAATACAGACATCAAGCTGTTCAATCTTTTCAGCACCTCAGCTGTCATGCCTGAGGTGCTGAGGTGCTGAAACTTTGAGGGCACATTCTGGAGCATGTTTATGAAAGAATTTTGTTTTCAATATAGGATATTTGCATTGCTCCAGAATTAGGCTGGATCGAGTCTACTCCATATCAAGGCAGCAGCAGGGGCTTGTCATGATTGATTGAACTCAATCTTGGTAGTGAAGGGTTAACGCCAAAGTTGAACCCAAGTGATGCAACTTAAGTGTTACATCCGTGCTATTGTTTTCAGAGTTGGCTTGGACAATTGCAAAATTATTAGAGGCAAATTAGTCAACTTGTCCGACTTGTCTTTTTGCTTGAGCCTACTCTGATACAGGCACTTTGGCTGTAACTATGGGGGTGGTGGGTCCCCCCATTTATAATTAAAGACTTCTTCACGATGTGCGGGTTTGTTGTATGGATGGCAGTATGGAGGTTTTCCAGTCTGTAATAGTTTATAGATATATATATATATATTATGATGAATACGGTACAATAGTGATCCAGTAAAACGTGAGCAACAAATTAAAGAAATGAATACAAGATTCTTAGACAGAGGCTACTCCCAAGATTGTCTGCAAAAAGCATTACAAAAAGCCATGGAACGTGATAAAAATGAAACTACTCCGAAATTACAGGATTCCCGGATTATGCTATCTATGAACTACAATACCCATAGTGATCTTCTATCAAGACAAGTCAAACATCATTGGAGAAATTTCACATATGATAGTAAACTACCAAAATCCTTTCTCTCACCACCGTTGATTAGTTATTCAAGAGGCAAAAATTTACGCGACTGGCTGATACATACCGATTCTGTCAAAGCATATGACAGCCGTCCAGCTTATTTTAAGAAAGGCTGTTTCAGATGTACAGGCTGCGTTACATGCAACCACATGTGTCCAACTGCTACCTTCTCACATCCTCACACGGGCCATAAGTATAGTATAAAACATCGAATTACGTGTCAGACAGCCTTCGTTATTTATCTTATTACATGCCCATGCGGGTTGGCTTATGTAGGGAAGACAGACTTAACACTTAGAGATCGGATACGAGGCCATCGGTCTTCCATCAATACAGCTTACAGAGACGGCGTCACAGACAAGCCAGTCGCAAAACACTTCCTCGATCTGCAACATCGGCTGCCGTCACTTAGATTTGTGGGAATCGATCATGTTCCCCCACTCCCCCGCGGTGGCAATCGCTCTCAGTTGCTTCTTCAGCGAGAGACTTTTTGGATTAAAACATTGGACACTGTCTCACCTAGAGGCTTAAATGAATACGTTTCTTTTTCATGCTTTCTATCAGAGAGATAAAATTTATTACACTTTAAATAAAGGTTCATATAATATAGTTGTTTAGACGGAGGAGAGTACCGCTATTGTTGCCGTCCTCCATCATATGTATTTCAGTCTTTGCTTTTATGTTTTTGTTTTTGTTTTTAGGTTGCTATGGCAACCAGTAGCTTTGAGCTACTCGTGACGTTGTGCACAGCGGCGTCTCGTTAGATATTCCCATGTTGTAGTGAATTCACCTGGAGATGTCTAATTGAAAGGGGCGTTTCTGTAGGAAAATAATGCATCAGTGTGGTTTAAAACCAGTGTACTTTCTTTGCATAGTTACCTTGAAGATGGTTCCTGTGTGAACCGAAACGTCGGTCATTTTTAAATGATTTAATAAAATTTTTTTGTTTTATTCAATTTGATGCGTGTGCAGCCATTGCTTCGTTTTTCTATTATGATGAAGGAGATGGTAAGTGCCCACAACATATACTGCCACCAGAACCCCAATGCTGGGCCAGTATAACAGTGGTTTCTCCTAAACCAGAAAACACAGTGATGTATACGTATCTGGTATGTGTGGGTTATCTTGGAGAAGCTATATGAACCACCCAGATGCGTTTATCTACTCAGAGCCAGTGCTAGGGCTCTATATTTGTGAATGGAACCACTATATGTTTTTTAACCGATTTGATTGATCTTAACTTGCTGCACCATCATATGTTTTTGCCTCTATGTATACCCAAATGTGAGCTGTTTATCTACGAGAGACACTTGAACCCTGAGGGCAATTGAATTTGCACTGACCAGATACGTATACATCAATATATATATATATATATATATATATATATATTATGCCATTGTATTGTCTTACAATGAGATGGCTATAACTCTTGGTGCCAGCTTGGGAATTATCAGAGATAGCTTCTATGGACTTATGCAAATGGCCAAAGGCACCCGGTAATGTTTTCCTTTTAACAACCAATAAGTAGAAACATAGAAACATAGAAAATGTCGGCAGATAAGAACCTTTCGGCCCATCTAGTCTGCCCAATTACATGGATACTTTACCTGCATTTATCTTTTGTTTAGGATAGCCTTATGCCTATCCCATGCTTGCTTAAATTCAATTACTGTTTTGGCCTCTACCACTTCAACTGGAAGACTGTTCCATGTATCCACCACCCTCTCAGTAAAATAATGCTTCCTGATGTTACTTTTAAACCTTTGTCCCTCTAATCTAAGACTATGTCCTCTTGTTTTGCTACTTTGTTTCCTTTTAAATATACTCCCTTCCTCTACCTTGTGGATTCCCTTTACGTATGTAAATGTTTCTATCATATCTCCTCTGTCTCGTCTTTTTTCCACGCTACACTCATAAATTACATGACTTCATGTATGTCAAGCCAGAGATTGAAAGATTTATCCAGTGTATACATACAGCCCATATATTTTTATGATCTGAAGAGTACATATGCTCAGAGTACAGAGAAGCTGTGATAATATTACCATGAGCTATAGAACCCCTGCCTGTCTACTCCTCTCATTAAGATTGCAGCAAGGTCACACCAGCCTAGCAGAATGAAATGCAAACTATGATCAAGCTAATGCAGCATTTTTATAGAGGGTTCTTTGTATTACTTGTTCTGATATATTTAGACTTGTTTCACAGCGGAGTTGTGGTGATGCAGGTATTTCCTGCATTTGTTGTCTCACTTCAAGAAGGTTCCTGCAGTATTTGTCCTACCTGAAGATATTTACTGCAGAAGTTGTCTCACCTAAATGGATTTTGTGCAGTTTTTTGTCTCCCCTAAATGGTTTTCGTGCAGTTTTTGTCTCCCCTAAATAGATTTCCTGCAGGGGTTGCCTTACCTCAGGGTATTTCTTGCAGGGGTTGCCTACCTCAGGGTATTTCCTGCAGGGATTGCCTCACCTCAGGGTATTTCCTGCAGGGGTTGCCTCACCTCAGGGTATTTCCTGCAGGGATTGCCTCACCTCAGGGTATTTCCTGCAGGGGTTGCCTTACCTCAGGGTATTTCCTGCAGGGATTGCCTCACCTCAGGGTATTTCCTCCAAGGGTTGCCTCACCTCAGGGTATTTCCTGCAAGGGTTGCATCACATCAGGGTATTTCCTGCAAGGGTTGCATCACATCAGGGTATTTCCTGCAGGGGTTGCATCACCTCAGGGTATTTTCTGCAGGGGTTCTCCCCTCAGGTTAAATAAAATCATTATTTGTCAAGCCTTACCAAAGCGAGCTAGGTCTCAGCACAGCCACAACAACAGCACCGCCACGAGAATAGCACTCCCACAAAACACAATGGTTTACTCTTTAGAAGTAGCACATGGTTACTTCCAGCAGGATGGTGCAACATGCAACACATCAGACAATTCAGAGTTTTTTGAGGACTGTGTTATTTTTAAGAATCTGCAGCTACCCCAGTCTCCCGATCTTACCAGGTCAGACGTCTTTGTCTGGGTCTATCTGAAGGAACGAGTGTACTGTAACAAGCCCTGTATAGCGGAAAACATTAGGAATGACTGATATCCAAAATATTGATGATGCAATATTGTGTTCAGTTAGCCATAACATGCAGTGCTGAGCTTTCATGTGCTTAACAGGAATAGGTGCCACTTTCAGGATTTGCCCGGATGGTATGTGCTCAACATAAGAGGAGGCACATTTCCTAAAACATTAATTTCCATTCAATTAAGATCTAGAACAAAAACTTTGGGTTCGGGTCTATGCGAGTTATCTTGTATTTACAGACAGAATGAGCGCCCACAGCCTGGAAATTGAATCAGGGCGGCATAGACAGACCTACAAGCCCAGGGAGAATAGACTGTGCCAGCATTGTGACCAGGGGGCCCTGGAAGATGAGGTCCACTTCCTCCTACAGTGCCCCAAGTACTCAGCACTGAGGGAAACTCACTTCCAGAGACTCTCCGCTCTCATCCCGGACTTCACCTCTATAGAAGAGACGAGGAAACTCCACATCATACTGGGAGAAGAGGAGCCGGCGGTGAAAATATCTGCCCAATACGTCACAGAATGTCACAGACTGAGAGGAACATGAGAGATCCTGGACTTATAAATCCCCAACACGGACTCGCCCCCATCCCCCTTCACATTATCCCTTACCCCTGATAATGTCCATGGACTTGCCCATTCCCCCCCATATATATGTCCCACTACCCCCCCTCCTCCCCATATGCTTTGGCAATGCTAAAATGTATTTGGTCCTGCCAATAAAGCTTATTTTGATTTGATTTGATTTGATTTGTATTTAGGGTACAAGTGATCACTAGAAGTGTGTGCCTTTAAAAAAAGATTTCAGCTATCCCAAACCTTTAATAACGTTCCCTGCTTGTTTTAAAGATTGTATCACTGTATATAAATGTAAAGTCCTCAATTAGCACTTTGTATCTCAATGACAAGGTACCTACATTAAACTACTCAGATATATTAGTTATGCGCTGTGTGAAAAAAGACTAATTTTCCTTCTGAATATTCAAGGTCTAAATGCACTCATTTATTGATGAATAGCCCTAAAAATGAAAAAAGGGAAAAAAAATACCTTTCACAGCAGCGCTAAAGATTTTGATACTTTATTTTCATTATTGTAAATCAGTAAAATGATGGTTTCCAGAAGCTGCACATTCATCACAATAACAAATATAGATTCCCCACAGGGCTCCCATTTTTATATGTGTGTCTGCCTGTTGGAAATCTTTATATCTGAAAGCCTGTTCATTATACTGAAAGGCTATCTTTGATTTCCATAGCTTAGATCTATTGGATGTTGATGTAGGTTATCACTTGCCATTGGCAATTTATTTCAGCGGAGCTGTTATTATTTTATTCTATCATTGCAACCCTTTTATTTCGCAGGCGAGCTTCTAACGCAAAATCATTTTTCAGGGCATCATTTATTAGAAACACATTGAGGTGTGGGGATTTCTTTATTAAAGGTTGCTAAATATGGTTTTGATGTGGTATTTTAGGATTAAGGACATATAACTACAGTTATTTAGGAAAAAACATTTTAACTCATTCCAATTTTCAGGACTCAAGTCAGCGTGATGCAGAAAATAACGCTTTAGTTATACAGAGTGCACCGAGAAATCATTTGTTGGTGCAGTGAATGATTAGAGCAGCCGCACTGCTGAACTTATGTAGAATTTAGGAATTATATTGAATTTTTTTATACATTAATGACTCGGCAGTTTCCGACTGTCCTTTCTTGACAACTGTGCCTGAACATGGAAATAGGCTGAGTTTGACAAGCATAGCAATCTCCAGGACATCAAATGTCATTAACCCTTTCACTACTGAGTGCTTTTATCCATAAATCCCTTGGCAGGAACTGGGATGCTAAGGATTGTTATTAAAATCTTCTAAATTAACCCTTAACATCCACGCAGACCTATACAAATAGGGATGGGCTGCCGATTCGATTCGAACATGAGTTCGAATCGAACATCGGCCATTCGAGTGTTCGTTGAACGCCGAACATTATGGGATGTTTGCGGTCTGTTCGACCGCTGACATTCCATAATAACAAATGCCTGCAAAATGCATTCACAGTTCTCCTAAAGTCATCACTATATACAAACACACATACAAGCAAAAACAGAAACATATAACACACGTAAACACAACTCTACCTCTTTGTCAGTAGAATGGATTAATTGATCCACTGGAATCCACTGTGTTCGGCAGGTGGAGTTACTACTCCCTGTGCTGGTCAATCTAGTTTTGGCGCTAAGGCACATCAGGAATGCAAACCTCACATTAGATCAGATGCTTGAGGAGGGGAAAGGTTAAATAAAATAGCTAAATTTTACTGTACTTTCTTGCCCACCCTAAGAAATACATTTTTGTTTATACAAACAAGGATAGATTGCAGTGTAAATATTACAGGGATCTGTGCACTCATGTTACCAACAGACAACCTCTCATTTGTTACTGGGTGATAAAAACACCTGTGAGTATCTAATTAACCCCTTCACTGCTGAGCCATTTCACTCCTGTGTGCTGAGCTCATTTTTACTGATTTTGCTCATCATGTTTAAACGTGGTTTGAAGTCACGTTTTATTATACGACCCAGACATATTATATATCGTTCTTTCCAGCAGACTCGGCAGATTCATAATATATCATTATTATATGCATACATCATGTCTTTCCTGCCTGAATGTTATAACAAAAAAAAGGTAAAAAAATTTGAATTTCCATTAAAATTTCAATCATCTACAGTGTGTAAAGTAATTTTTTTCACATTTTATCATTTGAGTCTTTGTGGTTATATATTCAATGGGGTACGCTTGGTAAAAAAATTAGAACTAGGAACCCTTTTCTGTATTTTTCTCAGAAATTATGTGATTTTAGCTAAAACCCCCAAAAATCGTTAGTGCAGCATCATTGCTTGCATTATAATTTAAATGTGAACAATAGTGCTCCATTAATAAAAAAACCTAAAAATCACGTTTGTTTGTTTTTTTACATATTATTATTTTTCTTTTTTGTTTTTCTTTATATTTTTAACATGGTCATTTTTGGTATCATTGGAAAGGCCATGCTCTGACCTTTCCAATGATACCAAACATTAACCTCTAGCTCCCATGGACCGGGAGATATGGGGGTCCAATTTGTGCACACTTATGCAACCATGTTATTTTAGGTTTTTTTATTTTTTCTCCCTACACCGAAAATATTTCAGTTTGTTTTTCAATTGAGTTGTACAGTTTATAGGTCGAATTAAAGGTGGAAAAAGTTCTGAAATGATTTATCTTTGTCTCATTTTTTTTTTACTTTACAGAAACCTAACATTTTAGCAGGGGTGTGTGTAGAGTTTTGCTATCCACTGTAGGTTAAGCACTCACGGTTCACGTTTAATCTCCAGTACCCGATGCTAAGCAAATGTCTCTATCGCATACAATCTGATATATATGGGGAGGTATATATAGAGATATACATATATATAATATAGTGTAGGTGCCTACATGTAATTGCAATTATGGGAGTAAATGATTCAATGAAGGGCTAATAAGTAGTGTGATGCTGCCTAAAGGATAGATGAAAACACATATGTGCCAAACAATACATAGAAGGAATGGAGATCCCATATAGCGCATCAATGCAAATCAATACAATGTGAACATATTTGTATCAATGATTAATAAAGTGCAACAGTGATTATTGTCACTTTATCCAAGCAATAGTGCAAAGGTAACTCAGTGCAATGGTGCATAAAGGTCCAATGTACAGCGAAAATACTTAGAAGTGAATGCTCAATAAAGTGGTCACTAGTATTGGTTTGCATTGATACGCTATATGGGATCTCTATTATCCTTCTATATAATATGATATGTATAGCTATATACAGTTGTGTTCAAAATTATTCAACCCCCAATGCTGTAAAGGGTTTTAGGGAATTTAGTGTACATTTATAATTGTATTCAGAATGAAATCCTACAAGGACTTTTTAAAGAACCATATGCAACTAAAATGACATCAATTGGTTTTGTAATACAGTAGTAAATGTTTATTTTGTGAATTCTTCATTTACACAATTATTCAACCCCTTAAAGACTACCACTCTGAAGAACAGAGGTTCATTCAAGTGTTTTCAATCAGGTATTGAAAACACCTGTGGATGTCACAGAGCAGCAATAAAGCATAATAAGCACCAATTAGGCAGCTTTAAAATGACTGTGATACTCAGCTCCTTCAACACATTTACTGGTATGGTTACAAACATGGTGAAGTCAAGAGAATGGTCCAGGAAGACAAGAGAAGAGGTGATTACTCTTCACAGGAAGGGCAATGGCTATAAGAAGATTGCAAAGATGTTAAACATACCAAGAGAGACCATAGGAAGCATCATTCGCAAATTCAAGGCAAAGGGCACTGTTGAAACGCTACCTGGTCGTGGCAGAAAGAAGATGCTGACTTTGACTGCTGTGCGCTACCTGAAGCGTAGAGTGGAGAAAAGTCCCCGTGTGACTGCTGAGGAACTGAGAAAAGATTTGTCAGATGTGGGTACTGAAGTTTCAGCTCAGACAATACGGCGCACACTGCGTAATGAAGGCCTCCATGCCAGAACTCCCAGGCGCACCCCCTTGCTGTCTCCAAAGAATAAGAAGAGTCGACTGCAGTATGCCAAACCACAGAAGTTTTGGGATAGTGTTCTGTGGACTGATGAAACAAAATTAGAAGTGTTTGGGCCCATGGATCAACGCTATGTTTGGAGGAGGAAGAACAAGGCCTATGAAGAAAAGAACACCTTGCCTACTGTGAAGCATGGAGGGGGGTCAATCATGCTTTGGGGCTGTTTTGCTTCTGCAGGTACAGGGAAGCTTCAGCGTGTGCAAGGTACCATGAATTCTCTTCAGTACCAGGAGATATTGGATGACAATGTGATGCAGTCCGTCACAAACCTGAGGCTTGGGAGACATTGGACCTTTCAACAGGACAATGATCCCAAGCATACCTCCAAGCAGTGGCGTAGCGTGGGTTGTCAGCACCCGGGGCCAGCCAAGAATTGTGCGCCCCCCCAACCTGTGGACACGTTATCAATATTGCCCCAGCTCACACATGGATATTGCCCCAGCTCACACATTTGCCCCAGCTCACACATTTGCCCCAGCTCACACATTTGCCCCAGCTCACGGATATGCCCCAGCTCACACATTTGCCCCAGCACCTCATGGATTTGCCCCAGCTCACACATTTGCCCCAGCACCTCATGGATTTGCCCCAGCACATGGATCTGCCCCAGCTCACACATTTGCCCCAGCACCTCATGGATTTCCCCAGCACATGGATTTGCCCCAGCTCACACATTTGCCCCAGCACCTCATGGATTTGCCCCAGCTCATGGATTTGCCCCCAGCACATGGATTTGCCCCAGCTCACGGATTTGCCCCAACTCACACATTTGCCCCAGCTCACGGATTTGCCCCAGCTCATGGATATGCCCCAGCTCACACATTTGCCCCAGCACCTCATGGATTTGCCCCAGCACATGGATTTGCCCCAGCACATGGATATGCCCCAGCACATGGATTTGCCCCCCAGCACATGGATTTGCCCCAGCTCATGGATATGCCCCAGCTCTCACCTGGATATTGCCCCAGCTCCCGGGCAGCGGGAGTGCCTGCCGGCTGCCCGGACTTGAACAGTGAGTCGAGTCCGTCCTGTTGATTGAAGGGGAGGCGGCTGCGTGCGCAGGTCACGCGGTCCAGCCAGTCAGGTGGTACAGAGACTCAGTACCACCTGATTAGACGGACCACGTGACCTGCGCCTGCACGCAGCCGCCTCCCCTTCAATCAACAGGACGGACTCGACTCACTGTTCAAGACCGGGCAGCCGGCAGGCACTCCCGCTGCCCGGGAGCTGGGTCCCCTCAACCCGCGGGCCCTTGGGCGGCGCCCGAGGGCCCGGCGGGTCAGTCGGGCCACAAGTTTTAGGGGCGCATAATTTCAAAAGAAATTATGCGCCCCTAACAAAACTGCACCCGGGGCCACGGCCCCCCCCCTGCCCCCCCCCACGCTATGCCACTGCCTCCAAGTCCACTAGAGCATGGTCGCAGATTAAAGGCTGGAGCATTTTGGAGTGGCCATCGCAGTCACCTGACTTAAATCCGATTGAGAACCTCTGGTGGGACTTAAAGAAAGCAGTTGCAGTGCGCAAGCCTAAGAATGTGACTGAACTGGAGGCTTTTGCCCATGACAAATGGGCGAAGATACCCGTAGATCGCTGCAAGACACTTGTGTCAAGCTATGCTTCACGTTTAAAAGCTGTTATAACTGTAAAAGGATGTTGTACTAAGTACTAAGATTGAATGTCACTTGGGGGTTGAATAAAACTGATAATGATGTGAGCACAGAAAAGACATTTGTGGTTATTTCATTATAAATGTTATGTTATATTTGTCTGACCTACACGTGCCTCTTTGATTTAATTGTAAGCAAGATGACTGAATGATCAAAATCAATGTCAAACTGGCCAAAACACTCAATTTCAGTGGGGGTTGAATAATTTTGAACACAACTGTATGTATGGTTACATCAGCATCACTACTGACCTTGATATCGTATTTCATATTAATGAATTTAGAAATACGTCTCCCCCTCCCTACAATTATGTAAATTTGTGTCTTTTTTGTTGTCCTTTTTTTTATTTTTAGATACAATTGTAATTTTTTGGTCTATTTTATAGCCAAATCTATTAAGTGTGCCAGCTCATTACAGAAGCTCTGGATGGGAAACTGCACATGATGCAGGAGAGATTTTGCTGATTTGTGAATCTACTGATGCCCAGGTCAGCGGTTCACGTTTTGTGCAGGTTGAAAGACAGGAGGGATATAATATATACAACAGGGAAAACAAATTACCGCTTGATGCAGCTTTTAACAGTACAGACCCAGGGACCAGGAGGTAATTTGAATCATATGCTGGCTGTTTCCCCCCCCTCAGAATTAATTTCTACCTTGTGTTGTTTTCAACACTAATAAAACAAATATTGAATGACAAAATATAAATACATCTGATTCTGATTCTGAGTTATGTAGCTATATTGGGTCCTGCCTATGAATATAAATATAGACAGATTATATTGATGAATATATTTATCCTGAATATATATATTGGTTTGTTGTGCGTGTGATATATATATATATATATATATATAGTGAGACCCGAGAGTGATGCTTGTTTCCTGATATATCAATAGCCTAGCGCAGCACCGGGCAAGGACTTTGGAGAGATCCTGGAGTGCCATATTTGAACGAATTTTATATATATATATATATATATATATATTTATTTTTTTAATAAATTCTGAAAAATCAGAGATAATTTTGAATTATTTTACAAGTTTTCGAAGTCCGTTTTCAAGCCAATACTAATACTTACTGTTTAGTGAATAGATTCCGATAGTAAAAAAATATCTATTTTTTTATTTTTATTCCCCCATTCCTTCTTACTGAGAACTTTTTTGGCATAGAACGTTTTTTTTGCATCTGGAAATCTTTGATAAGTCCTCCAAGTCCCTTAAAAGTAAAACTTGCCTTTTCTTCACACGGACAAAAACTCTAAATTCTTTCTCTGGCATATGTCATACCGCAGCCCAAATACCGACTTTCCCATTTAATTTTTTTCCACACTTCAATAATTCAGACATCTGTAGCGCTCGAACCAGTGTTCAATCAGCATTCTGCACCTGCAATCATACAATATGTTCCCTTTTATGATGTGCCCATTAAATTGACAACCTTTAAACATTTCCACATGGTAAGGCTGGCATTGCTCCCAAAAAGCACAATCATTTATGTTTCCTCCGCTCACGCATTTGTCTTCCCTGCTCATCTTCCAGTTAATCGAATGTAATGTGCGACTCATCATTTTATTTGCGGGTTTAGGTTAGTATCGAAGCTGCATTAAGGACATATTGCTACTTGTCATTTTAGGGCACACTTAACTGTAGGGCGAATAAAAAAAAAAGCGGGTTGGTGTATATGACAGCCCTTCATTTAAGCTGTACAGTTGTGAGTTTGCATTTTTTATTTTGGAAGAGAAAGCTCAAACTTTGTTATTTTAAATGATGTGGCTTTGACATATTTCAACAGTCTAACAGCAAAAAAAATTACACTTTTAAAACTCGCAATGGAAAGTCTGAATTGCTGTAAAAAAAAACAATAAATAGAAATAAAATTCATTGTGGTGGTTTTTCGGAAAAAAAGAATATTACCTGGGTACAAGCAGAATTGCAGATAAATAGCTTAACATGATATACATGGAAGTGTCAGGACCATTCGAGACAAAATCACTCTCTTGTAGTGTAGGTCTGATTCAATTGCAGCCGGTACGCACAGTTTTCATGGAAACCACGATGTGACCTAGACCATATATGGAGCCCGTATCCTGTTCTTCCGCAATAAGGAATAATGAAATAATCAAGTAGATAAATAATAAATTAAAGGATATTATTATAATAATAAATTAAATCAATTTATATTAGCAATAAAATATATATTAGCAATAAAATTGCCATAAAATTGCCTGACGCGTTTCGTCTATTAAATAGGCTTTTTCAAGGGCATTGTACTCAATGAAAAACATCTCATAATACCATACAATTCCCATCATTCCTTACATAGTTCATTTTCACACTTTGATTGGTTTTCTGTCTAAAAGAGCGTTCTCCATATATGGTAGTGTTCCTAGTTCAATATGTCTTTCTGATTACCGTAGATACTCGAGTATAGCACGACCCAAATATAACGCGATGGATAGAGATTTATTATGGAAATGAGAGAATACTCAAGACTCGAATATAACGTGAGGAGCAAAATTATAAAAGTATACTGTACCGGTAGGCATTTCAAATCCTTTGAGGTTCTCTTAACACAGGCTATTCATAATGTGAGGAGAATCGCGCAGTGCATCTGCAGTGACGTCAGGACGGGGCAACAATGGGGTGGGGCTAGCTATTGGCGGATGACGCAGTGGATGAGCCTAAATATAAAAGAATCCCTTAGGCGCATATGTGTCAAAATTTAAACATATATCTGCATGACACTTTCACAGATGTATAAACAATGGAAATGTTATAGAGGATAGATGGTTAATATATGGTGATTCTCTTCTGATGGTGATTCTCCTCAGATGGTTCCTGGAGAGGGGGATATAAGACAGACAGGAAGAACACAATTGTGCAATATTTGGCAGTATATGCCCCTTTTGGTTCTACCTTATGGGGTACTTACTAGACCCAGAGCCTCTTCGCCCGGCTCTGGGAATGGATGGCCTGTGAGGTACTTTAGGTAGCCTCCGACCTCCTTTAAACCGCAAGTGGTCTCCGAAATCTGGCTGGTGTGGTCAGGGGGAATGTAAAAAAAGGGACCCTGGATCCAAAGACTTAAAAAACGCCTTTTTATTTAATTTTTTTTTTTAGTAAATTATCAGCATAAAAACGTTTTTTAAACAAGGATAACAAATTAAAAAGGACCCGAAACTCGTTTCGCCAGTGGATGAGCCTGTCTGCTGGGGCCAGGTGTCAGAAAACAACACCTCCTGGCGTGCTGCGCGGAACGAGGGTGCATGCTCGGTTTTAAGCCAATCTTGATTGGCTTAATCCAAGTGTGCCCTCTGGCTGTGATGGATCCCACCTCCCGAATCTGGGAGTTCCTGAAGGGTTTGCGGGCGTCAGGGAGCCTGCATTTTCTGCACGGAGACTACTGGAACTTCCGGGAGACTTGGGCAGGTCAAGTTTTTTTTCTTTCTTTTGCACTCGATGCAGATGTCTCGAATATAACGCGACCCCTCCAATTTTAAGGTACAGTTTTGTCACCAAAATCTAGTGGTATACTCGAGTATCTACAGTACCATAATTGTGTTTCGTCATAGCCAGCCATCTCCCAGAGTCCCCTTTTATTTAAATCTCTCACCGCTGTCTCTTCTATCCACCAAGTCCCCGCTACATATAACCATCACTTCCTAATTCGACATTTCCGCTCTTCTTCCGATAGCTCACGTGACCTCTCCTCACTCTGAAGCGTCACATCCACCCTCAATGGAATATTGCACCCTTATCTCCCACACGCGATGTTCCATTGAGGGCGGATGTGACGTATCGAAGTGCGGAGAGTCACATGAGCATGAGGAGAAAAGCAAAGAGCAGAAGTTGACAGTTCTTGCCATTCCAGGCTTGGTGCTGGTGTTCATTCAGGTGTTGTGCACATGTAGTGATCTGAAAACATGAAGACATATTGTTACTGCACAACAGCTGAGCTGCATAAATTCCTTCTTTTTATACAAATGACAGCAAAGTGTAAGATTGGGACCATGGCAGTTTGTGGTACACAGATACAGTGACACCACTTCTGCTGCATCTTTAAATATGCTGTTACGTAAGTCACTTTGGACTTGGGGTGCATGGACCTGGAGGCATATTTGTAGGGTGCAGGCCCCAAAATCCATATTAATTCATTGGCCTCTCTTGTGTGCAGAATGTTTATGTAAACGGAGTTATGCATGAATAATGTTATTGTCTATTGTTATGGTCCATGTGTATCTGTTTATCTTCTGTATATTTGAGGAGTTGTTACTCTTCTGTGTCAGGCAAACACTGCCCTGTTATCTGTTGTTTTAAACTGTAATCTGTTTGTTAATTATGAGTGCCATCGTCCTGTCTGTTAGGAATGTTACGCAATGTTCATTCCATTATTTGTCCTAATTAATTATGTCTCCTAACAGTTTCTAGGGGAAGTTTTGTGTATGTCAATAACCTAGGTTGACCGTATAAATATGTGTGTCTGTCCCTGATTAAGAGAGTTCCATTCTGACCCTACATGCAGTCACGACTCATGGTATGGGTAGCAGCTATATACAGTGGTAGCTGTTCCAACGAAAACCGCCAGTTCTACAGCCATGACTTATTTTTGAGGGATGCTAGCAAGGCTCTCTACGTGTACCCGTCTTTAAGCTGTGGCTAAGGACTGGAGAAAGGCACGAGAGTCATAAGGGGAACATGGGGATCCAGCAAGGAAGCGGCATTGAGCCATTGACAGATGTGATCCGTTCGGAGTACTGAGATCTGTTACATACGCAAACTAGCGCACTCTATGAAAACATAGTATATATTTTTCTGTGTTCCTTTATTTCCTTCATTCATACATGTTGTCTTGTTATATTATTTATTCCACTAAACCCTTATTCCCACTCCAGTACCAGCCTTCTCCTTTTATTACTGCAAGTTGCACTCCAACCCCCCATACACCATGACAATATTGCATCAATGATCTTTAAGATCAATGTGATATCTCATCCCTTGTTGAGATATTGCAGCCTGTATTTACCTAGTTCTAGCACCTGTCACCAATTTTCATGGCATGTGCCTGTTCAGGGCAATTGCATAGTGCTTCGCAATTGTCAGTCAGCACACAGATACTCAATCAGGAGCATGGAGTAATTGGAAAAATCAATGTCCTGTAGGACTGCTCTCCTCTCAGAAGCATCATTCATCCCTACGACATGCTTTTTGGAAATGATTGATGCCATTTTAAAATATAAAAATATTTAATAGGGAATTTCTGATGTTTTTCAAATATAAGTAGTAGCAAAAGAATGCTGACATATAGAGTCATTAATTATTAACCCCCTTCCCGACCAAGTTGTTTTCCACAACTCTACTGGCAGGACACAGTGGATTTATGGAAATTTTGCATTATGTATGCTTTAAAACTGTTCTTCATTTATTATAAGCACATTCTGAATTGACCCAGGATGGCTGAAATTACTTAGATTGATACGTCTTAGATAAGCAGAATTTTCCATATATATAAAGTTTTACTATATGGGAGATCCAATTTACTGCTGAGACCTTGCGTCTACAAAAGTGATATACCGTATATACCAGGGGTGCAGAAGACCTTGCTTTCAGAAGCTTACAAAGTTACAATCTAGATCAAGGATCAGCAAGTGCAACCTTGGCCCTCCAGATGTTTTGGTCCTACATTTCCCATGAGGCTCAGTCAATCTAATGAATACCTGAGCATCATGGGAGATGTAACTTTAAAACATCTGGAGAGCCAAGGTTGCTGACTCCTGATCTAAAGGATAATTTATTGGAAACATTAGGGCTCCAGACTGACAAACCTGTCGAGTGAAACTAGGACGTTGCTCATTAGAATTTGAAATAACTCGTTTTGTTTTAATTGTTTGCTGCCCCTTTTAGATGCAGAATGTTTACAACAAATACTTTAAGCTTTTGCTATATTTATTTCAGCAAATATTTTGACTTTGGAGAGCACTTTATTGGTAACCGGACGCCTGTTTCCTTTGCCTTTTCTTTCCCACACCATTCAGAGGTCTAGAAGCTATAAGATTTCAGATTGCCACTTTGTTGACCACTGTGCTCAGCACATTTCTGCTGTGTATTGATGTCCGCAACACTTTCATTGTTCAGTGCGAGAGCCTATGGCTTTTTAAAAGGAACTATATAACTGTAAATTGCATTACACCACCTCAAAAAGAAGTCATAATACATGGGGGGAAAAAGCCATTCCACCATTGCTAAGGAAACAGTTGGAGCAATACATTGACTGTAAGGTTTAAAGCTCTGTATCCACTTTTATGCAGTGTACCGGTTAGCATTAGCAATATCACATGCCTGCCTAGAATCAAAACCTCTACTACACTATGGAGAAAAGTGCAACATTTCAAGGCTCGAAATTACATTTTCAATACAAAGAAAAGAGCCATGGAGCTGTGAACTCAGCAGACGCCAGACGCGACTTGAGTATATTCAGGCTGATCTATGTTGAGAACGTTCTATGACATTTACGTATAGTTAATATTGTATTGAGTAATGTCAGGATTCAGTGTGCGGAGTTTGCAGGCACGAGCCCAATATGTGGTAACAGAGTTGAGCTAGGCAGGTATTCAGGGGCAAAACATGGAAGGTTTATTTGACAGGGAAGAGCAGGAGTAAAACCAAAACCAACACCGGTTATAAAGTTAGTATCGGATGAGGCTGGGTGAGACATGAATAGAGCTGGTAAGAGGTACAGAAGACACAGGACTGAGGGCGAGACAAGAAGGGAACTGGAGTAAGTAAGATGTGGCTGGGTGAGACAGGAATAGAGCTGGATGGTGGATACACTGAAATAAAGACAAAGGGGCAGAACAAGAAGAGAGCTGAGTATAACGGAATCTGGAGACAGAGAGACATTAAAGGCTACACAGAGACTTAAAGAAACCAGATAGGCAGGACGAAGGCTGAGGACCAGGAGACATTGAAACTCTGGAGGTAGGAGCAAGGTGGGCAGCGAAGCAGAAACGGTTGAGGCAGAAGCGAGGTCAATGTCTTTAGCAGAGTTTGTAAAACACAAGGAAACCGCACAGGAATGCTGGGAGGCACGGAGCGTAGGCTGGAGAAACAGAGGGTATCGAGGATCACAGTGGGTAGCGAGAATCCCTATGCACAGGTTGCTGGCATACACATCAGACACACACTGAGGGACTTCAATGCAGACGTAGTGTGAGAGCGGTGTTTCCCAAACCTGTCCTCAGGACCCTCAACCAGGCCAGATTTTGCAGATAACCTTGGGGAAATGCAGACTGAATCCTGCAATCACTAGACATGTGCACAGCACAAAATTTCGTTTTGAACTAATGGATTAGTCCTAAAATGCAATTTATTTAGTTGCTAAAGAAATTCGTTTTCAGTTCTTTAGTATGAAAACTAATTTCATTCATCCGAAAACCAGAGGATACAATTACTATTGTAGTGGTGGCTCCTCAGAGGGCTGAGATCGCTGCTTGTTACAGTATCTCTCACTCTCAGCACAATGTGGGCCATATTACATAGTTGGTGCTAACTTAACCAGAGCTGTTGTAAACTTCCCAGAGCCATTATAGCCTATGGAGGTTTTCAGTTTACAACAGCTCTGGTTAAATTAGCACCAACATTGTAATACTGCCCCGTGTCAGGCAAAGCTGTTACAGTAACTGACTGCTGCTCATCACAGCGCTCAGAGTTTCAGTAAAACTAGTAAATAATATTTTTATATATAAGAGGTTAGAACAATATTATTTCCTTGTTTTACTGAAACTCTGAGCGCTGTTACAGTCAGTTACTGTAACAGCTGAGCCTGATACATAGTACTGAGAGATAATATAACAAGCAACCGATCTCAGCGCTCACAGCCACTGGATTTAAAGGGCTAAAAAAAAAAAAGGCTCCATTCTGTATAATGTTTAGAACATCCTTCTGCATTAATTAATACCCCTCTCTGTATAATGTATACAACATCCACCTGCATTAATTAATACCCCTCTCTGTATAATATATAGAACATCCTCCTGAATTAATTAATGTCCCTCTCTGTATAGAACATCCTCCTCAATTTATACCTTTCTCTGTATAATGTATATAACATCCTCCTGCATTAATTAATGCCCCTCTCTGTATAGAACATCCTACTGCATTGGCATGTGGAGTGTGCCGAACTTCGGATGTTGCGATGTTGTGCTCTTCATTGCTGGTCTCCTTCACTCAATGTAATATCACAAAAAGGACTGAAACTAAAATGTAGTGCATTTTATTTTAGTTTCTTTCGTTTTTTGTACTGAGCAGTTTCGTTTCTCTTGAGTCATACGAAAACTAAATTATCCCAAAATTCGGACTAAATCGTTTTAGTACTAAAACGAATGCACATGTCTAGCAATCACTGAGCAGCAAATCATATCACCTGTGCTGTGCTTCACATATCTGCAAACCTGTCATGTCAGCGGGTATGGAGGACAGGTTTGGGAAACACTGATGTAGAGGGTGAAGTATACCCAAATTCAGAAGCCAGCCAACACCTGAGGTGGGAGAGGACAGAGAAAACCTGGTGTGGACTCCTGGGAACCCGGACACCAAACATGGCAGAGGTAAAATCCAGTGTGGAACCATATAGTACAGTAGTGAATGGATGGTAAGCGCCACACAACACGTGCCACCAGAACCTCCATACAATTACTAACATTGTCTGGCTCATAACTAAGCTGCTCATAGGTAGCCGCTAATACTTTACTTTTTTCTATCTCTATGTTTACCTGTTACCGACTCTATAGGAATGCATAGTGCTTTATTCTCTCTTTCTGCACTTTACTCTGTCACTTGCCATCCGTTTTCAAATTGTAAAACTTTATTGCTGCATTCTGACAGCCTGGCCAGATAGATTAATAATCAAAGTGTAATTTAGCACAGATCAGGGATTATAGTCATACGACTATAGCAACTTGCAAAGCCCTGCACAAAACTGAATGATAGTACTTTTGAGCTTGTTTTCAAGTCAGATTTAATCGTAACCGTAACTGTTGTAAATGTACCAACTCTACAGACTTCAGTGGCTTTGGGAAGTTTACACCTGACTCAGAATATAGCGTGATGTTTGCTGGCGTTATGCATACATACAGACTCGTTTACATTTTCCGCTTTCAGCAAAAAAAAATGCCATTTGTGCTTCGCCTGTGCCAGTATTATATGAATTACTGAGAATGTGATTTGGAATAAAACAAATTAAAATGTACTTCCAATCCATTTATGGAAAATTTATGGTGGAAATTAAACTTGAGCCAGATTTTTTATTTTGATTGCTTTCCAGACTGGTTTGGCTCTTGTTGGCTCACTCGTAGATAATTGACCCACTCCCCTTTAATTATATCTAACCTCATTATTTGTTATCATTTTTCGATCCCTCATCTTTATTAGTGAATGATGCTCACGTTGTAACAGCTTTACTCAGCTTTTGTTTATTTAGCTTTGATATGGTTTCCTTATCACATTGTCTTCTTTATATCTACATTTATAAAGTATTTTACCAGGGAGGATACATTGAGATTTCTCTCATTTTCAAGTATGTCCTGGGTATATGCATCCAAAAAAGTAGCAGGCAATCACTGGTCTTCATTAGAAGTTTATTGATGACACTTTTATTCTAAAATAACATCAGTCAACGTTTATGCTCCACCTAGCCTTTATTAAGACAAGAGTGTTTTTCTAAAGACTTATGGCCCTATTACCTCCTTAACGCTAGCGCTCACATACATGAGCGTTAACGCTAGTTTAGAAGAGTATAATATCTCCCGCCTGGACTACTGCAACAACCACATCGAAAAACTCTCATTTAAACTTTACCCCAAACTAGGTGCCCTGTACAGAAACAAATCCTGCCTGAGTCCCGCGGTAAGAAAGCAGATTGTACAGCAAATGCTTATGCCGGCTATTGATTACGGAGATGTAGTGTATGCAGCGGCCCCGCAAACGCACCTTCATAAACTTACTACATTGTATAACTCATTCTGCCGCTTTGTGCTACAATGTAACTACATGACCCACCATTGTGACATGTTAAAAGAGCTAAACTTGCCATCGCTGGAATCCAGAAGCACCCTTCACCTTTCCAGCCTGGTGTTTAAGAGCATCTCTGGGAAGCTGTCACCCTACCTGAATAGACTGCTTCCCCCAGCAGCTCCCTCATCCTATAACCTCCGATCCAGGACCAGCACCTTACTTGCATTACCACAATACAAAAAGACAGTGGCTCGGTCCTCATTTTCCTACAGAGCACCACAATTATGGAATAACCTCCTAGACACCATCAAATCTTCCCCCAGTCTTAAGTCACTCAAAAGCTCCTTACTAACATACCTCAATACAGAATGCACCTGTAAACATGTAACCTAGTGACTATATTTCCTACATATTTTTCAGTTAATCTGTATATTTGTGTTGTTTTTTTTTTAATATCTTGCATTGTACTACTTGTATTTCTGTAACTGTAACACTTCAATGTTCTTGAACCCAGGACATACTTGAAAACGAGAGAAATCTCAATGTATCCTTCCTGGTAAAATCCTTTATAAATAAATAAAATAAATAAGTAAATAACCTCCTGACAGGTCTCCCTATCTCCCGCTTCTCCCCCCTGCAGTCCATCCTAAACACCTCAGCCCAGCTTATCCATCTTACCGCTGCTCTGTCTCTCTGTGCGGCGCTGACCCTATGGAATGCACTTCCTTGCAATTTCAGACTGTCCCCAAATCTGGCTTCACTTAAAAGCTCCCTAAAGACCCTTTTGTTTAGGGAAGCCGACCACCTGACTCCGTAACAAAACATCCAACTGACCCGAAAACGATCCTCGCCTCTACCTGCATGAACTACTCCTCACCGCATTCGTCTCCTCCTGTTTCTTGGCACAAAGAGTAATTACCGTTAGGATTACAAACCACTATGGTTAAATAAAAAGTTAAATAAAAACCACAGCTTGAAGCTGGAACTAACTGATACCACTTCTGCAGAATCAGTTGGTACCAGATGAAACCCCCCAAAAAATCAGAGACTCACCTTTCATGCCGCAGTGCGAATGACAGCCTGATCTGTCGCCCGCCAGGAGCAGAGTGAGAATGGGGACAAAAAGTCCCCATCTCCCTTCGCAAATCACTCTAAGGCCTTGCACAATCTCGTGAGAGCTCCCTCCAGGTAAGGTATAGTGATATAGCAAGAATCATTATTGTATGAGATTAAGGCCCCTATTACATTCTTCGCGCAATTTCGTTCGCGCAGCGCATTCCGATCTGAACGCATTTTCTCATCCGTCAAAAAATAACGTTCATAAAAACCACACGCAAAATGAAGTGTATTACGCGCGCAGTAACGTTGCGCACGTAAATCTGTGTGCGGATTGTTTTTTTTTCGCAGGATTCAGCCAATCATAATTAAGAACCTTAATTGACATCAATTTACCTTAATTGACTTACTTAAGTTTTTGCGCCTGTCAAAGAGTATACATGCTGCAGCAATAAAAAAAATATGCACGAATTCACAATTTTATTGTTTGGGTATGTGTAGAATGTGTAACTATACTGTACAGTATTTTTTTTTTCCGGGCTGGTGTTTTTCGTTTCGGCCAGAACGTTCCGATTTTCACTTACCACCAGCTTTTCAAAGACGTTAAAATTATGCGTGCAAACGTCGTTCGTTAAAAGATGCGCATTGATTGTAATACCATCCGCGTACCAGCGCACGAACGAATTTGCGCTCACAATGTTAAGTATAGGACGAGCACAGTTTATCACGCTCGCGCAGGTCCATCCGCGTTAAATGATAATGCGCATCGTTTTCGCAAATGTTGTAATACGAAGTTCTGCGTAATGGGTTTTGCCCCTCGCGCAAATGCTCATTTGCGCTCGCAAAACGCACTGCGCGAAGAATGTAATAGGGGCCTAAGTCGGTTAAGTTGTGTCAAAGTCTAAATGTAGTTACTAAGAAAATTAAATAGTGTGATGTTTCTGGATTAATTTATCAAACTAACCAGATGGCAAAATGTAAATGTATTTTTCTTGTAAAACGCGTTGGTAGAAGAACCTCCTTTGACAGCCTATAGGGTTTTTTTGTGACTGTTTTTCTTCTGGTCCACAAGAAGATGGTTAATTTTAGAAGTGCTAATTGGGTTAAAACTGTCATCGAACATGTTGAGAATATGTAAATGAAATTTTAATTCACAAGTCAAAAATGTGGGAACGGTTTTGACAGTTTTGATATTACAAACACATGAGCGCAGGATAATAGCGTAGACGAGTGTTTCCTGATAAAACAATATCCTGCAGCGCCACGTCAATCATTAACACTGGCCGGAAGTTAAACAGGTTGGATATTACTCCCTACAGGTAAGGTGTGCAGATGTTGCAAGAATCATTATTGTATGAGAGCGAAGCTCACTGCTCTGTAATCATTAAGGCACTAATTATTGATTCTGTCCTGAAAGTATTCATTATGATTTGGAGTCAAGAGGTGTTTGGAGAGTATAATTTTATGGCAACACAGTTTCCTTTATTGAGCTTCTCCAGCTTTATTGGAAGACCTGATATAGTGCAATTAATATATCATCCTTAAAGTACTTTCAGGAATTGAAGAAGTGCTATTAACTATTTGAGACCAGCTGAGTAATAAGCCAGTGACTTTGGTAGTGGCTTTGCCGAAGGGGAACAGGAGGTGCCAAAGCCCCCTTTCCCCCAAACATTCTAGTTGCCCTCCCTTGTGGCCGCTGCTGAGTCTTGCAGTAAATGAGGTGGCCTGGTATCAGCAAGACCCTATACCTTGGTCTACTCAGCTGATTTATGTTGCAGGCAGACCGATAACTACATAAATCTGCATCCTGAGTCGACCCAGGATTCTGCAGGGTAGTGCAATTGGTGAGGGTTACCTAGAGTTCAATGCAAAATGTAAACAGAAAAAACATATGGCTAAGAGATTTACCCATAAAATGAACAGATAATATAATATCAATCCCTGCAAAGTCTAAGGCTACATTACATCCTGGGTGCTAACGTACGCACTCATGTGAGTGAGCATTAACATTAGCCCAGGTAGTCAACGCAAATTATAATCCAAACGCTAACGGGTTAAGAAACCCATTAGCGTTTGGTACCTTGTGCTTTTCAGCGCGAGGTTACTGTACTTTGCGCTCCCTATACTTAACAAGGGGAGCGCAAAGTGTTAATCTGCATTAGGATTACAAAGTCCTAATGCTGATTAACGTCTGGCTGCGGTTAGCAAAAAGTTAACCACAGCCTGGACTTGGTGCTAACGGATTCCGCTGGTGCAGAATCCGTTAGCACCAGCAGTAACCCCCCCCAAAAGAATTCAGATACTCACCTACTATCCCGTGGCGAGGACCGCGGCTCCGTCCGCCTCTTGCGTCCGGTGGGAGCAGGGAGAGACTCTGGGAAAAAGTCCTCCAGTCTCTCCCTGTGGCACAATGTTTGTGAGACCTGAGCGGGCACCCACCGTAGAGCAGGCCATTTGTGCTGTTGCTCGTTCTCAGGACCCTCACAAACACCCCCCTTGTTTCTCACTGCAATTGTAAAGGGTCATCCAGACGTGGACCCCTTGCTTGATGTGCCTAGAGGGGTGTCAGCTATACCCTCCTGACGAGGCCCAATAAGGCCGAAACGATCGTCGGGGGTTTCTGCACCTCTCGTGCAGGGATGACGTCCTTGGCAGTCAGTACTGGCCACCCTTTCTGGGTGAGAGCAGGCTGATTTGCATATGGAAAATTCATCCCTGTAATGGCACAAGCAAGCTAAAACCTTGTTTGTGAGACCTGAGCGGGCACCCACCGTAGAGCAGGCCATTTGTGCTGTTGCTCGTTCTCAGGACCCTCACAAACACCCCCCTTGTTTCTCGCATTTTTCTTAATTTTTTTATTTTTTTTAAAAAGTCCGATTTTTTTTTTTTTTTTTAGGTTTACTTATTTTTTCTGTAACAGCCCTTTTTATTATCATTCCCTGGACCTCATGTGTAAATTTCAGACATTTTCGCTCAGTAGTTTCTTTGCAAACAGCGTTTCATTTTCACAGATTCACACAAACTATTTTGCTAATTTATTCACCTCCCTCGTCTGCGGTCTCTGCGGTCTCAGCTGCTTCGGCTGTGATCGGCTCCTGCTCGGGCTTGGTTTTCGGCAGGTTAATCCAGATGTTTTTGTGGCTTTTCTGCGTGCGGTGGGTTTTGCGGTTAGTTTTCGTCGGGTTTGCGGCAGCTTTTCCCTGCAATTCGGGGACCCTGTGGTGCTTGCTGAATACACCGCAGGGTCACCGAAATGGGATCGGCAAAAGGAACCGAATTGAAGACAACGAAAAGTCACCGAACGTGCGGTGACTTTTCAAATCTCTTTGAATAACCCTGTATGTATTTTCACTATAGTTAAGCCATGTTTGCAATACAGATGGCTCCCTCTATTGGCCAAAACGTGCTACTGCATTTACGCTAAATCTTGAGCTCCGTGTTGCTGTGAAGGTAAATAGACCTGCAAGCTTAAAGTCATGTCTCATATCAAGAAATTTTAGGAGCATGTTCTGTAGCCCATTTGCAAAGGAACTTCATTCGCATTGAATGACAATCCTTTGCATTGCCTCAGAATCCGACTAAACCAAGTATAGTCTTTGTTTCAAGCTCCATTCATTTTAGCCTTGGTTTGTCCAATAAGTATTTTAATTATTATTATAAATGTTCCTCCTTGTGTGTATTGATTCCTGCCATGCATTTCTTGACGGGACACGTCTATTATAAATTGCCACTTAATGTGCTCTGTACATTCATTATCAGCCTTTTTATCCCAGTGAGTGTGACATTGAGCTGGATATTATTTGGTTTTAAATCACTATTCCTACTTGAACACAAAGCTTTTTTTCCCCCATATTTACTCTTTTTAATGAAAATACGTCTCATTCTATGTTCATGTGTTAGAAGGTAATAGTGATTCTGCTCTCTCCAGCAGCAGGACAGTTTTGAAATCAATTTAAATTCATATATCCCATCCAGCTATATTCTGCTTATATTTTTCAAGGGGGAAAAAGCATCCAACTAACAGATGTGGAAGATTAAGAATTCAATTTATGCAGAAATACGGCGCAGCACTTACATCAATCTATCGCCTCTGGGTACAGCCAGGTTACCTGAACTCTGCATTATATAATGCGAATGCCATTTAACTATTTGCGTTCCAGCCACATATCTCTTGCGTAGATGGAAAAGAGGGCTTAACCACATTAGAGATATGTGAGTGATATTCCCTCCCCCCCCCAACTACAGCTGTTCTGGCAGCTGCAGGGTTAATTTTTGTTATACAAGGTAGAAAAGGATTTTCCCTATCCTTGAGGACCCACTGCTCAAACGCACCATCACACCAATAGGAGTGATCATGCATCGAATTAGCTGCTTTCTAGATTTCTGCAACTATAGGACACCACAGCAGATCAGAGCACTGGTATTGAGGTTGCTAGGGAAAAGCTTCCTTAGCAACCATCCCTGCCATTCATTATACTGGCTATAGAAGTCAAGTGATGTCTAAAGCGGGAAGCCAGCCAACAAAACAGCATAGGTGCTCTCTTTGCTCTTAACTACAATAACACTGGCTCCTGAATCTCTATTGGGATGTCGGCATTATCTACATGGCGGAACTGTATGTGATGGAAAAATGGGGATTTTATATATCAGGGCTGTCAAATTCACAGGAACCCAGGTGTTGATGCCTACAATTCCATTAAATGCAAAAATGGCCTTGAAATCATGGGAGATGTATGTCAGAAACATCTGGGGAGCAAGAGTTTGACCAGCCATGGTATAGATAATACAGGGTGTAGACCCTCAGAGGTGTGATCACCCTCCATCTCCTGTGGTTTTGTAATGCGAACTGCCTGATAGGCATCTGGCATTATCAATGATGTTGACCCTCTGTGGGTGGAACCTACTGTTGAAGAGGGGGCTAATATCCTTTTAGGACCTTCCCTTTTCCCGCAGAGAATTCCCCTTTACATCAAAACACAACTATTGCACGCCGTAGCGAAAGAATAACCTAGCCCTGACCCACAACCCAAAGTATCACTCTAATCATCATTAGATAAACCAAATAACAGGTATTTAAAGTGAGATCCTCAGCAGCCATTACTTACAATCCGGCAAAAATGACCTCTACCAACCTGTAGTCACTTTGGGTCAAGTTCAGTGAAGTTGCTGGTGATTTCTTCAAAATCTGACTCCACAGTGACTTTATCAGGGTCTTGGAATATCAGATGAAATCAATCCAACGGGAGTCAACACCGGATATTAGATAAACTCTGTCAAGGTCAAGGAATCGTGATATTGTATAATATATTCTCAAGAAAGTTAACTGTTTCCATGCATCGTGATTCTCAGCCTCTGATCATAAGATAATATTTCTGTTCCTGAGCTATGAATGAGAAAGATCAATGCTGATAGCTCAAGAAGAACATTTTGGACATCTGCAATATCCAAAGTTTGACCGTCTAGACTTGCAAGAACATTTTCTCTGCTCGCCTTGCATCACAACCTTCTGCTGCTCTTTCCTTGTAGTTTCCAGGTACAACTTTGCTTAAGATTATACCCATCGTTTATTTCCATTTCAACATAATCAAACATATTTTTAAATTCATAACTCGGCTCATGGAGTGGACTCCCCAATGGCCCTGATTATTATTGGTGTTGACAGGTTTAAAGACTAAGGCTAATGTCAGACAGACGCAGTCAGAGCGCACTCTGCGTGTGTGCACAACGGATGGACGTACTGATGTAAGATACTGTAGACGCCACACGGTCCGTTTTTGTTGACGGACGTAGAAAAAAAAGGGAATTATGGGAAACAAAATTAATATGAAAAATGCAAAAAATTTGAAAAGGATATGAAAAGCCATTTTGTGCGTCAAGGTGTTGGACGTCACAAATGCACTGCGTTTGACATCTTCTCATCACTCACACAGAACGCTACACGGTTTTACGTTCTTGCCTAGCTTGCGTCCGTTTGCCACGTGCGTTGTGCGTGCGCAGTTCGGTGTGCACTTACTTCGTGTGTGGGTCTCTATTGCTCAGGATTCTATGCTACGACGGATGTTAAAATGTGCGGCAACACGGACGTGATCACTGCGTTCGTCTGATGCCAGCCTAAAGGGTCTAGTCAAAGAAAGGTGAAACTCAGGAGAATGACTGGAGAAGTGAAAATTCTAGGTAGAAATAGCCAAACCAGAAAAATTCTTCCATTTACCTCACTTTCCAAATCGGCTATTTGGTAGATTGTTCTCTTGTCCTGCCAAATTCTCCTGATTTTCACCTTTCTCTGATTAACCCTGTAACGCAATCTTCTATTTCCTCATCGATCCATTAGCTAAACCCGTGTTTTTTATCATGAAGGATGATTATACTCAATGACAACGAGCACTGCTACCTAGCCCACTACAGTGAAAACGCTACAGCATATTTTTAATTCAAAAATCATCAACCTGACGGCAGTGAACAGATATCTGTGCATTTGGTATATATATCCTAATATATTTTATATTACACATGCCATTTGTCAAAGAGTTATTCTTTTTGTCGAAGAGAACTTTGTCAGCACTTTCCAGCTGGGAGTTTTCAGTAAAATATATATTAGGAAGTTAGCAGTGGGATATTGCTTCCCCTAACCTGCTGAGATAACATATGAACGTAATTTTCAAAAGTATTTTGTTTTGGCAAGATGTGTTAACTTCAAGAAATACTTAAGTTCGATCCACTTGAAATGGTTTTATGTTTCAAATATTGTTTAATTTTGGAAACTTAACAAATTTCAGAGTTTTAGGTGATTTAAAATACATATGTACCTTCATAGATGTGGCTCTCAATTCAATCAGAAGGTTAGGTGAATGTAAACAATGGAAGTGTGCATGTGTGTGTACACAGAGGTTTTGCTTCTAAAGCCATCAGCAAGGTTCCTAATACAAAAGCTATTTCGTTGTTTCTCCTACAGTTTACTTAGTTTTAGGGGAGGTCCATGGTGGTTGACAGTATCAGTAGAAAAATGTAGTCAATGCTATTGTCTGAGAAAATATCATCTTAATTGTTTTTATTTATGTATTTACTAGCTTTTGCCCGTGGCTTCGCTCGCGTGGATTTTAGGATTTGTTAAAATTGTTTTTTAAAAGAAACTTGAGGTTTTTTTTGGTAGAACCCCCCATCCCCCCCACTTGGGATTTTTGGAAAATCGTAAAACACGTGTTTTTTTATTTTTCAAGAAGAATGTAAGTGCCAAATTTCACACCTGTAACATCTTTGGTTTTTGAAATATATGTATACTGATATAAGTATTCACATCCCTTTCCCCCACCTCCCTTAACTGGATTTTCGGAAAATGGTAAAACATGGGTTTTTTTGCACGAAGATTATACATATCAAATTTCACACCTGTAACATCATTGGTTTTTGAACTATAGGTATAGTGATAAAGGTATTCATCTCCCTTTTTGCCCCCCCCCCCACTGGATTTTTGGAAAATGGTAAAATACGTGTTGTTTTATTTTCAAGACGAATCTAAATACCAATTTTCACATCTGTAACATCTTCTGTTTTTGAGATATAGGTATCCTGTTTAAAAGTATTCACCCCCTTTTTTTTTACCCCCACTTGGATTTTTGGAAAATGGTAAAACACGTGTTTCTTTATTTTCAAAAGATTGTAATTACCAAACTTCACACCTGTAACATCTTGGTTTTTGAACTATAGATATACTCATAAAAAGTATTCAGACCCCTTTCCCTCACCCCCCCCCCCCTTATTTGGATTTGTGGAAAATGGCAAAACACATGTTTGTTTTTTTTCCACGAAGATTGTAAATACCAAATTTCACACCTGTGACATCTTTGGTTTTAGAAATATAGGTATACTGATAAAAGTATTCAACTCCCCCTTTTTGCCCCCTCCCATTGAATTTTTGGAAAGTGGTAAAAGAGGTGTTTTTTTGTTTCTCAAGACAAATCTAAATACCAATTTTCACGTATGTAAAATCTTCTGTTTTTGAGATATAGGTATCCTGTTTAAAATTATTCAGCCCCCCTTTTTTTAACCCTCCCACCTGGGATTTTTGGAAAATGGTAAAACACCTGTTTTTATTTTTCAAGACAAATCTAAATACCGATTTTCACATCTGTACCATCTTCTGTTTTTGAGCTATAGGTATCCTGTTTAAAATATTCAACCCCCTTTTTCACCTCCTGAGGTGCGGAGTTTCCAAAAATCCTTCCTTAGTGGGCGCCAACATCATAACACAGTGCACCTTCAAAATTTCACGTTCCTAGGTTAAACGGTTTCAGCTGGGCATTGATGAGTCAGTTAGTCAGGACTTTCGCGTTTATATCTATAGATGTATTTAACACCCCATTTTACCCCCTCGTGGAATTTTCTGAAAATGGTAAAATACGTGTTTTTTATTTTTCAAGACAAATCTAAATACCGATTTTCACGTCTGTACCATCTTCTGTTTTTAAGATATAGGTATCCTGTTTAAAATATTTTAAATATTCAACCCCCTGTTTTTGCCCCCCAGTTGAATTTTTGAAAAACGGTAAAATACGTGTTTTTTTATTTTTCAAGAAGAATCTAAATACCGATTTTCACATCTGTAGCATCTTCTGTTTTTGAGATATAGAAATCGTGTTTAAAATATTCAACCCCCTTTTTCACCCCCTTAGGGCGGAGGTTCCAAAAATCCTTGCTTAGTGGGTGCCCACATCATAAAAACAGTGCACCTTCAAAATTTCACGTTCCTAGGTTAAACGGTTTCAGCTGGGCATTGATGAGTCAATCAGTCAGTCAGGACTTTCGCGTTTATGATAAAAGTATTCAACCCCCTTTTTGCCCCCCCAAGGAATTTTCAGAAAATGGTAAAATACGTGTTTTTTTTTATTGTCAATATGAATCTAAATACCGATCTTCACGTCTGTACCATCTTCTGTTTTTAAGATATAGGTATCCTGTTTAAATTATTTAAAATATTCAACCCCCTTTTTTGCCCCCAGTTGAATTTTTGAAAAACGGTAAATTACGTGTTTTTTTTATTTTTCAGGAAGAATCTAAATACCGATTTTCACGTCTGTACCATCTTCTGTTTTTAAGATATAGGTATCTTGTTTAAAATATTCAACCCCCTTTTTCACCCCCTTAGGGCGGAGGTTCCAAAAATCCTTGCTTAGTGGGTGCCCACATCATAAAAACAGTGCACCTTCAAAATTCACGTTCCTAGGTTAAACGGTTTCAGCTGGCATTGATGAGTCAATCAGTCAGTCAGGACTTTCGCGTTTATGATAAAAGTATTCAACCCCCTTTTTGCCCCCCCAAGGAATTTTCAGAAAATGGTAAAATACGTGTTTTTTTTTATTTGTCAATATGAATCTAAATACCGATCTTCACGTCTGTACCATCTTCTGTTTTTAAGATATAGGTATCCTGTTTAAATTATTTAAAATATTCAACCCCCTTTTTTTGCCCCCAGTTGAATTTTTGAAAAACGGTAAATTACGTGTTTTTTTATTTTTCAGGAAGAATCTAAATACCGATTTTCACGTCTGTAACATCGTCTGTTTTTAAGATATAGGTATCTTGTTTAAAATATTCAACCCCCTTTTTCACCCCCTTTGGGGCAGAGTTTCCAAAAATCCTTCCTTAGTGGGTGCCTACATCATAAAAACAATGCACCTTCAAAATTTCACGTTCCTAGGTTAAACGGTTTCAGCTGGGCGTTGATGAGTCAGTCAATCAGTCAGTCAGGACTTTCGCATTTATATATATAGATTTGTTTTACCCACAGCCATCACATTTTTAATGTACAAAACCCTATCCTCATATTTATTATTCCAACTTATCCTCATCACTACCAATTTGTTTTTCCATAAGACCAGTAGCAGGATCCAGTGGTTTTATACAAAATCACTTTCCATTACTCACACAATAAAAGTATACAGAAAATTCTGTATTACACTTTTTTACTATAGGTAAAACCTGTTTGGAATGCAGAGGGCTCCCGCTGCTGGCCAAAAAGTGTTATTTCATGTACATTATAGCTTGGGATCTGTATTTCCTAGAAGGGAAACACGGTCCTCCAAGCTTTTTAAACATTATCAACACATTTGCTGTTATGTACAATGTTTTGGAACTTTAGGGGCACGTTCTGGAGTCCATCTGCAAATTAATTATGTTTTCAAAAAAGGAAATTCCTTTCCATTGCTCCAGAATAAGGCCAGATCGAGTAGTCCCAATCTTGTACCACCTGCAGGTGCTTTTGAAGATAGAGTATGTTTGATCATGATAGTGGAGGAGCTAAAGGCACTTTCTTAACTCTTATGATTACATTTTCAGCTTCAAATAGTCCCCAGCTGTGGCTAGAGCTTTAGCACTGAGGGGCTTGCTGGTGTTAAATATTATAGGGTCTATTCACAAAGAACCAAAATTGCATACAATGTTGGTGCTCTGATTTTCGCCATAATTCGGTGATTCCATTTTGCCGAAAACACAGTGAATTCACTATTTATCAAATGATCGCCATATTTTGTGGAAATTGGAGTCTCTGAAGCAGTTATCATACGTCGTCAAACACTGTCAAACTGCTCCTATAACCGCCAAACTGTGCCGAAACAGCATCAGCGAATTCCAACGAACTGTAAAAAAAGGAAAATCTCCTATTCTCCTAATAATTGTTTTAAACAATAAAAAGTATTAAAATGTGTCTAAATAATAAAAAAGGTCCTTTAAAAAAGAGTAAAAAGGTATGTTACAGAATAGTTAAAAAGTGGCTTTTTAAAAAAGAATAAACGATCTTTAAAAAAGAATTTGAATCTTATGGGATTCGCCTTTTTAAACCTGTTGAATAGAAACACCGTAAATCAGGGCATTTCATCAGAATTTCGGTGCATTTTGGAGTTCTGTGGATAGAAGACACAATAGTCTTCTATGGGGCAATTTCAGTCCTGCCGAATTGCAGCGAGCTGCAGGGAATTGCTCTGTTGTTTTCTGTCAGTTTAGTGAATAGACCAATTGACCCAAAATTGCACTGAACGGTGAAATTCACTGTTCAGTGCAATTCGGTGGCAAATTCAGAGGTTAGTGAATGGCCGATTAACCCCTTCACTACCAATGATTTTCCTAAAAATAAATTGTCAGGAACCATTGTTTATTTCTAATTAATTATAGTGTAAAACATATTTAGGAATACGCCCAATTAATTTTTTACTGTACTATCATATTTGGCCTGTAGATGGTGCCAAATTGAGTTACAGTTGCAGCCCGTGGTTCACTGCAATAAATGTATCGGCTTGCTGAATGTCCAATGACAGTACATCCAGTCAGCTGATTTTACACAGTTTTAGCTCTTTGGCATGAATGATGCCCACAGGACTAAAACTTTGGGGGCACCTTCCGCAAACAAATTTCATTTGCTTTTGGGCTGCAGAGCTGCAGATCGAGATATCTCGACATCGGGACACCGGGTGGTGCCTTTGAAGCCCGAGATATCTTGATCTCGGTAATGAAGGGGTTAAGTATATAGGATGGTGGAAGTGTAGTGGCTTAATGTAGTGGAGGAAAGGCTTAATGATCTTAACATGTACAGCTTGGAAAAAAGACGAGACAGAGGAGATATGATAGAAGCATTTAAATACGTAAAGGGAATGCACAAGGTAGAGGAAGGGAGTATATTTAAAAGGAAACAAAGTAGCAAAACAAGAGGACATAGTCCTAGATTAGAGGGGCAAAGGTTTAAAAGTAACATCAGGAAGCATTATTTTACTGAGTGGGTGGTGGATACATGGAACAGTCTTCCAGTTGAAGTGGTAGAGGCCAAAACAGTAATTGAATTTAAGCAGGCATGGGATAGGCATAAGGCTATCCTAAACAAAAGATAAATGCAGGTAAAGTATCCATGTAATTGGGCAGACTAGACGGGCCGAAAGGTTCTTATCTGCCGACATGTTTCTATGTTTCTATGTTTCTAGTGGGTACATGGACCCCTTTACTGTATATTTCTTTTATGACTTGGTGTTATTTATCTTTTTCAATGTACTGATTAAAATTTGCAAATTTGGCAGTCCATCAGTTATAATGCCTGTATTTTAGCCATACAATAACATTCAAAAAAACTGGAAAATTCTATGTTTACTATAACCCTACTGTGATGGATTGATTTTCTTGTCATGACTGATAACTGATAGTTAGGCAGAATACAAATTATTTACCCAACACTAATAAGTAATAAATTACCCTGTGCTTTATTTGACCTAATGGTGTTTCTATGCTTTTATGTTATACACCATAATTGATACAAATGTGTTTGTGTTGCTCTGCTTTTTATTCATCACTTTTGCTTGCTGTAGATGGCTATGTTACATTCAAATCAGGTTTCCTGCACTCAGTGCACATACTGAAAGGAATAAAACTGGCATTACTGTCCAGCTAAGTACCTTTAGAAGCCATTTGTTTATTGCAGATAATTTATATTTATGTATCTCCTGTTTATTCATGGTAATATATGATCAAAACAAACAGGTTATACTTTCTTCTTCTTGATTCTGCTATTCCATGCTTTTCAGATTTTTCTTGTTGCATCTGGCATTGTTCAGGCTCTTTTTGTTAGTTATTGACCCTGCCTGCATTCCTCTTGATAAGTACTTGACAAAAATTGCCATAAGGATTGTTCACATTGATTTTCTCATGCAAGACAAGCTAAGACAACCACCCAATTTGATTGCAGCTGCAGTTACTAGCAGTGGTCTATTATTTAGAGCTGTCTGTCCTTGGTGCCATGCGGACACAGATTACGGCGCTATCTATAGAGAGGAATTTCCGCTTTTTTTTTCTCTCATCTACATTTGCTAGAGTACACCTGACAGCAGTTACATGCAATCCGTGTGTGTTCTATAGCCTGGAAAATGTTTCTTATCATTATGGAACTGCAATGTTGTTATCACAATAAATCACACATCCATATTTATTACGGTGCCCATCTACCCATACAAAACACTAAGGCTAACACAGTAGGTTTAAAGAGCTCTAAAGTAAAGAAATGGAAACTAACTAGTATGACCCATTATAAATTAACTTTAGAATCTTAATATTTTAACACTTTAACCCATTCACTACCGAGTGATTTTCCAAAAAAACATTTTCAGGAACCAGTGTTTTTTTAAAAATCATTTATAATTAATTATACAAAAACATATACATATCTGGTGAGCGCAAAATGAATGCTTTTGGAGTTCAGATGACTCTTGCAGATCCCAATCCATAATATGGTTGTGAAAAAGAAGCAAAAAAAAATAATGGTGCAGTATGCAATGAATGATAATTAACACAACTTTGGTGCAAATATTCCACTCACAAACGTTGAGCCCCAGCACTGGCTCTGAGTGGAACTGCGCTTATGGGTAATTTTTAGGGATATGCGTTTCGTTTCGTACCGATTCGTTATTCTCACACAACGGGCCGATTCAGTGCTTCGGATTCGTCCGACGTTCTGAACCGGACCGGCAACGAAATACACACCATCTGAAATATTTCCCATTATGAAACGAAAAAAAAATTGTTATTTCGTATGGACATGAAATTTGTAAAATCGCAAGTCATTTTCGTTCTATTTGTGATTTCGGTTCCGTTTTGGTTAATTTCGGACAACGTATTTTCATATCGTTTCGATCCGTTTTGGTTCCGTTGCTGTTTTTGTAATTTCGTAATGTCAGTCACTTTTTTCACTTGTTCCAGTGCTTTCTTTCTTTCAATAATATATTTATTTTAAATATTTAATTAGCTTTTCCCTAAATCCCCAGTCTAACAGTACAAGATATCGATATTTTATATGATTAAATTAAGTTGTGCAATGCATATTCATAAGAAAAACAGGATCTTTCATAAAAAATGATACGTTTGAAGGAACAAATCAGCAGGATTACCGTATCGACCGAAATATCGGAGCATCCAAAATACCATACGTCTAAAGTCAAAACGAAGTTGACCCTTTGAAACGAAGAGAACAGACGATCCGTAAGACCCAAATTCCCCAATTTCACGAAACAAAAATCAATACACTTGCTTGGGTTGACTCCTATTTATCCAACAGGTCCTTCTCTGTGTCCTTTGCTGGTAACTCCTCCTCTTCATTGCCTTTATCTGTTGGTGTACCTCAAGGCTCTGTCCTTGGTCCTCTGCTCTTTTCCATCTACACCTCCTCCCTGGGCAAAATCATCAACAGCTTTGGCTTTAATTACCACCTCTACGCTGATGACACTCAGATCTACCTCTCTACCCCTGATCTCTCTCCCCCTGTCCTTTCAAAAGTCAGTGACTGTTTATCTGGCATCTCCTCCTGGATGGCCTCGCACCACCTAAAGATCAACATGTCCAAGACTGAGCTCCTACTTATTCCTCCCTCTAATGCCTCCCCACCTCCTGACTTCTCTATCACGGTGGAGGGTATCACCATCTCCCCATCAAACCAAGTTCGCTGTCTTGGAGTTACACTTGACTCTCTGTCTCTGCCACTCCCCTCTGCGAGTCCCTTCACTGGCTCCCCATCCACTGCAGAATTAAGTTCAAAATCCTTATCCTTACCTACAAAACCCTCACTAACTCAGCTCCCCACTACCTGTCCTCACTAATCACCAAATACACCCCAGCCCGCTCCCTAAGGTCAAACAGCGACCTGCGCCTAGCTTCTCCCCGCATCACCTCTTCCCATGATAGACTGCAGGACTTCACACGCGCAGCCCCCATTCTCTGGAACGCTATCCCTTGTACGGTCAGACTTTCCCCTAATTTCTCTTCCTTCAAACGCTCCCTTAAAACGTTCCTATTTAGGGAAGCCTACCACCCAACTCACTGACGCAACCATCAATCACTCTCACCTTGCAGTCCTCTCCTCCTGTTTCCAACCCCAACCCTCCCAGATTGTGAGTTCCTACGGGAATAGGGCCTCATCCCCTCTTGTACTGTTTGTCAAATGTTGTTCAATGTATTGTAACCCATCTATACTGTGCCTATTGTACAGCGCTGCGGAATATGCTGGCGCTTTATAAATAAAGAATAATAATAATAATAATAATATGAAACAACGAGGCAAAACTAAATGAGCCGAAATGAAAATGGGTCGAAACGATCCGAAACAAAACTTTTCAAAATCCGAACGAGCCGAAACGAAACGAAAAAAAATGCGTGCACATCTCTACTAATTTTTCTTCCTCTTTGTTTGCAGGTGACCCCCACCTTATTGCAACAATGTTCTACAATCACCACTTATAAATAGGGATATATAGGAAAAAGGAGGGAGGGCAAGAAAAGCACTCTCCTAGTGTAAATCAGAGTATTAAAGTTGCATGGTTTTCTGCTAAGTTAAAACTTTCTCTTGGTGGAGCTACCATAGCTCGAAGTGGAACGCCTATGAATTTTTTCCTGGAAAAAAACAATAAAAACCGCTCAGGATTCCAGGACGGGGTATTTAAAAACGTATTAAAACATAATATAAAATAAACAACCTTACATATCTCCCAGGACGCGTTTGACTGCTCCATGCAGCTTCATCAACTGGTGTAGTCCCCTGGTACAACTGTGTGGTATATATACCATATTTAATAGCATTAAAAATAGCCACAAAGTCCCTATTGTGTCCCATTTACTGTTAGGTGTTTGCCGCCATTTTGCGCGTGCGCCGACCTCTCTTCCGTGTTCCACAGTGGTTTACGGTGTTCAATGTGCTCCGCCATTTTGCGCATGCGTGAATTGTTTCTTCTGCATTCCACGGTGGTCAGTGTTGACTTGCCGATATCCTTATGCTGAATTTTGTCCGGTTTCTAGCGGACAGATGTATTTAGGAGTCTCACCTTATCTAACATGCATAAAAAGGGTTCTCCAGTCAATAATTACACAGGATAAAATCTCATCCCTTGCCTTTATGCCATCTATGGGATAAAGTTAGCCTATGTCTTCAGGCTTCTTACAAATGCATTAAAAGCTAGTATAAATTAAGATCAAAGGTCAAAAATATCTGACATTAACTATATTAATTATACTAGTTCTTTTAGTGAATAATACTTACTATAAATAATTGCCTTGTTTTGTATTATCAAATGTCAATTGTGCACTATGTGTTTTTAACCACTTAGTGGCTATATAATTACGTGATATACCTAATTTGTTATATATGTTATTTAGGATTTTTTTTACTGATTCTTCCATTACTACTATTGGGTATTAGTGTTATTTCTAATGTTTTCCAGAAGCAATAAAGTGTTCATTATATATTCTTAACCCCTAAGTGATTCAATAGTCGTGGTATTCATGATATAATTATAAATATAATATTAGATTTTGCCTTGATCTTCCATTACAACTGTCTAAGTGTTGATATTATTTCAAGTGTTGATATGGGAATTCTAAATTAATAAAGGAATGTCAGCTCTGCCCCTAATCAATATTTAGTATATACTTGCTAAATTTTAGAAGTGTTTAATCTTTTAATGGTGGCAAATTAAAGTGCTGTCTAAATACTCTTTTGTTTATATATTAAATTAACCTATTTTCTTAACAATGTGAAGTGTTCATTTTATTAATTTTACCCTTTTTATTATATATTTAGTGATAATGAGTAGACCTGTCTTTAGATTTTTAATATTGTTATTATACATTTTAATTTAACCCTTTATTATCTATATTTAATTATTCATAAGTGAACCTACTATATATAATGTCTTAAAGGTTGTGTTAGTCCCTATTATCAATATACATCCTTTATATCATATATCAAGGGCATAATACATATGAAAAAATGGGAGGGGTTCCCTAGTGGCGCAACAGTTATTATATTTAACAGATTACAATGTTATATTGACCTTAACCATCAAATGTGCATAAATCTTTACAGTTCATATAAAGTGCATCCTTAATCGTGCAAATGTAGCTTCTAGAGAATACAAAGTGCTAGTGCAACAGTTAAGCCTACCATTTACACAGTGTTAAAGTGCAACAGCGACAATAGGTGCATATAGTGCAAATTTGTGCAAATATATGTATCGATGTCGTGATAAAAAAAAAATGTGGCCCAAGTCAGGATATTAGCATCCACTTAGGGGTGCATAAAGAGCCTTACGCCAATTTTTGATGCGTACTGAAGGTCTAACGTCTTTAATGTTCGTTTCCGAAGGTCCTAGATGGACAGACTGTGCACCAAATGTGCTCTGCAGTTAGTTGATAAAACAGCTCCTCCTATGACATCAATTGACTGCACCACAAACGGGAGATAAAAAGGGGGAGAGAGAGAGAAGATAAAAGTGCAATAACGTCTTATGACCGTTAAAGAATCATATATTTAATGATTGCACACTTACAAATTCCAGAGCGTTTAAGGCTCTCTTTGTGCGACCTATATATTGGAGGCCACACGGGCACTCCAACAAATATATAACATTTTTAGAATAACAATTGAGAAAATCTCCTATGTTTATTTTTTGGTTGTATTTCTGATTATGATATTTGTTATGATACTCTTTCTTTCTTCCTGTGGATCTACATGCTAGGCATTGACCAGAACTATAGAACCCGTTCTTTAAATTGAAACTATAATTTTTTTATCATTATTTTTCCTCATTTTATCATGGACCTAATTTGTTTATAAATTTTTGGTCCCTCCAAATACTACTCTGGGTTTTTTCCCTACATGATCTATCAGATCTTTGTCTTTACATAATATATGCCAGTGTTTGTTCAAAGTTCTTTTAATATTATTGGCTTTGTTGTTATAATCACAGATAAAGGTGACTTCTTCTCCCTTAGATCTATTTTTGGGTTTATATTTTAGCAGTGTATCTCTATCTTTATTTGTAAGTGTGTTAATCGCTAGATCTAGTTCTCATTCATTTCTATCCTTTTTCCCAAAAAAATTTTTTTAGAGAATCTGCCTGTTGTTTTAAAAGTTGTTATATCTGACCAGTTCCTCCTCAACCGAGTGAACTGTCCCTTAGGGATGCCTTTGAACCAAACAGGATTATGGCAACTGGAGGTGTCTATATGCGTATTGGTGTCTATCTCCTTAAAAAAGGTCTTAGAATTTATTGTTGTATCTTCTCTGTAGATTTCAAGGTCTAAAAATATAAATTTATCCCTACTCCATTTTTTATCTAATTTGATGCCCCATTCTGGTCCATCTTGACCATCCAAAAAGGTAATTAGATCTTTTTCCTCCCCTCTCCAAACAAAAAACACGTCATCAATGTAACGTTTATAGGTCAAAATTTCTTGTTGCGCCCAGCTACGTCAACCGTAGACATATTGGGTTTTCCAAATTGCCATATATAGGTTCGCGTAGCTGGGCGCAAATGTTGTCCCCATAGAAGTTCTTCTCTTCTGTATATAATATTCATCATCAAATTTAAAGCAATTATTCCATGAAATCCATACTTTCAACTAAAAAAGATGTTTGTTCTATTATGACTCTTTTAGATTTTTCTATCCCTATGCCTAATTGCCTTTTTGCACTGTCCAATCAGAGTTTGGTGCTTCTACAGAACTGTATTCCAGACCTCGTATATAACTTTTTGATTTTCTTGATGTGGTTCTATGTTTAACAAACTAATGATCATTTAGAGAAACATCTGCTATCATTTTGAGTTTGCGTTACTTTAATTGTACGCAGGTGGACTTCATTCTTCTTGTTATTTAACTTTGTAATACAATTGTTTGCACTAGAGCTTAATGTAACAGTTTCACAAAAACATACTTTTATACATACTATTAAATATGTTAGGAAATAATGGATTTTTACCTAGTTTTAAAAAATAGATTATATTGTAAATAGGGAATGAGAGTTTTTCATTGCACCACCCCGCATTAGGCTGCTTTCTCATAAATAGATTGACAGGCACAGGGCTGCCATCAGAAATCTTGGTGCCCCTTACTGAACCACTGGTCAGGACCACGGTCCCTCGGCTGCCCAATTTAATAAACAATTTTAAAATAAAACCTTTTGCTACCTCTTCTCAATACTTTATTGTGCAGGGAGTACGCTAAATCTCAGAGGTCCAGCAAGGGGATAAAAAGTCTTTCCTGGTGGAAAAGCCTTCAGTTTGGACATCTCCCTGGTGCAGACCATACTAATTTCTCCTTTACTGTTGAGTTAGAGGGGGTTATTCAGAGAGAGCCGATCTGTCCCCGAAATGTCACCAAACAGGGAATTTCCCCGTACAGTGACATTTCGTGGGCATTGGCTATTCAGAGAGCAGGCAATTCGCCAAATTTTGGCCAACTGCCAGCAAGTACAGTGCCTGTTCGAAGGCAGCGAAATCCCCCATAGAGGAGCAATGGTTAATCTATTCTGAGAACACCGAGCAGCAGTGAAAAGTTGCCAAAGTGCCCTATTGTTCAGTGGTTTGATTCGGCAGGTTTATTCAGGCAAACCCCATAGGCTTCAATATTAAAAATATTCCCGTTTTTATCCAATATCTAATAAACCGTTCATTATTTTAATCTTCAGTAAAAGTCTATTTATTGATCTCTTTTAGGATCTTTTAGGCGTTTTTCAGGATTTTTTCAGCACATTTTTTTTTTTTAAAGATTTGTTTTTCTTTTTTCAGTAACAGACCTTTTTATTATCATTCATAGGACCATATATGTAAATTCCAGGCATTTTCGTTCAGTAGTTTTTTTGCAAACATTGTTTCAATTTTGTCACTTTCACTCATTTTGTTTTGTTTTATCTTTTTTAGCCCGTTTGTCAGCTTGTCTACTTTTTCCGGTGGCTGCTCTGTCTATGATCGGCGGCTTTTTACAACATGTTCGGTGTGCTTTTTGCGGCAGTATTCGGTGGGATCTCGGTGGGTGTGCGATGGATTTTTCCTGCACTCCGGGGACCCTGCGGTGAATGCTCAATTCACCACAGGATGGGGAACTTTGATTGCCCTAAGTACAGGGAAGTTTGAGGAATGAGAGCACCGAAATGTGAACGACATTTTGGTGCTCTCTGAATAACCCCCAGAGTGTTTTTACAGACCCCCAATACTGTGGCCTTTCAGGAATTTTTATTTGTCTTGGGCGGGCCAGTCCTGGGTTACATTTGTGGCACTTAGACATGGATGCACAGGATTGGCAAGGTCCATGGTCCCCTGGAGTCACTGGGCCTCTGAACATATGATGGGCTGCAACCCCCCTTCCCCGATAGCAGCCCTGGGCGAGAATATTGTGTTAGGAGGACCACAGGTACTTTTTATTGTGGATACATCTCAATAGCTCAAATAAAATGGATTATATCTAAAATATCTAAACTCTTTTTAAATTGCAAACAGAAAGGAACGGAAAATAAAAAAATTGCTTCTTTAGAATTTCCACATTTTTATGATCTTCATAACAATTATCTTATTTCACTTTTCTTTTCATTTTATTGCAATACTTTCTATATTTCCTTAGGTTATTTTAAAACCTAATAATAATTCTAGCAATAAGTCTGTAGCCTCACTCATTTCTATACAACTGCTACAATAGCTATTCCCATTTTCATATGATTTACTAATTACAAATGAAAGTCCTAATCTGGCTCTGTGGTTGCTATCAGTATCCACGTGACACATTTTCCTCTAGACCAAATTAGCCTGGTTATATTTTTTTGATTATTGTTGAGGCTCTAAATAAGTTGTGTCACGCGTTTCGCCTTGAGCAGAACAGAAGGGTTATCAAATACTGTAGCTGTTATGAGAAAATCATAGGATATTGTCAAATATCTCTTAACGTTAAACACTTAACACAATCGTAACAATCAGCTCACAAAACTATGTCTATTGTTCCTCACGAATATTTTCTCCTTGAACCTTCTCACAGTGGCCATTCACATTGGAGTTACTTTGTCTCTCGGAGACAGGTACGTAACTTGTTTCTGAAGGTTCGTCTCGGCAACAATGTTTCAAAGAAAACAACTTCTATACAGTCAGTGCTCATAACAATATCTGTCTGTATATGTTATGTATTTTTCCAGTAGATCTGTTGTCTTGTCTGTCTTTCAAAGTAGGATGTGAACAGAGGGAGCGATACCCTGCAGTAGATCAATAGATCATAGAATTCCTGTGAAGGTCAAACTGTAAAGGACCTCGATCAATATGTATCATCAATGCCTTAGATTTCCATCCCCATGTCGCTGAAACTGAATGAAGTGCTGAAGGGAAATTTGGCAAAAGTTGCTTTTCATGACATCTTTAAAGAAATTAGTATTGTCCCTTTTTGGGTATAATTTGAAAATGCACCAAGTGGAGTTTTGTTTCCCTTCTTTTGGATCAACAGCAGCCATAGGGATGTGTGAAAGGTTGAACGTGATGGTCATTGGTCTTTCAACCTTCATCACTATGTAACTATATGTACATAAAAGTCTGCTCTATGTGACCACATCTTAGCATGTGCTTTCGTCATATGTTATCAACTCATAAATTATGATTAAAGATCCTGGTGTTTCAGAGACTTTGTGAAAACCGAAAGGATATTGCTCTCCTCCACAAAAAAATAAAGGTCTAAGCAGAAAGCAGTTGTTCAACCCTAAAAAAAATAATTTGGGAAATCACGACGATTTCTGCCCCTGAATCAATGTTTCTGATTGTGCACTTAATGCACTATACACATTCAAATTTGTGTGTATATATATATATATATTCCTCAAAACAGCGGCACTCCAAGGACTTTTATAAAAGTATAACATTTTATTGATTCAACGTTTCAGCTTGTTTCCCACAAGCTTTCTTCAGGATCCTAGCTCCTAACTCTCTGTTCTGGTTCCCTACATATTGATACATCTTTTCCCTTTTTGGGGAAATGGAAGTCTTTGTCTCTTAAGTTCAATTCCAGGGTGGATTTTTTGTTTTCCTTTTTCCACCATTGGATCATCGGTTCGGGTTGGCGGACAAATTTGAAGAGGGCAGAGGGTTGCTATTGAATACCCTACATGCGAGACCCCCTCAGAGCCAGGTTAGCGGCTCTGTACACTGTAAGTACTCCATAGGGGAAGGAGAGGGGCCAGTACCGCTGTGTACTGTGCAATCGTTCTTTTGTTCTTGTACATCTTCTAGGACGTCCAGGCATTCAGCGTACAGCCTGATGCCCACGTGAAACATGATTCGAACACGGCTCCAAATGACTTGCTGAGACCATTTGGGAAGAAATCAAGTATACAAACCCAGTGGCCATCGTGGGATTATTGTTCTTGAAAGATTGGGACAATATGTACGAATTTATTGAAGGTCAAAAACTGTTCCTTTATATCAATATCGTTACAATGTTCTATATGCTTTTGACTACCACCTATAATTAAAGTGGTATATTATTATAAGTTACACGTACTCCACATATGGAAATGCAGATATATATTCGCACAATGGCTACATTATTGATGCAACTGGTACGCAGTCTGGATCATCTACCTTCCACCTCGTGAAAATCACACTATTATATATACAATTGCCTTTAAAGGTCGATATATTTATATAACATGTGAATAGGCAGACAAATACTTTTATTTAATATTTATCTATACATCCGTAAGGACCACTCTATAATTATAGAAAAAATAAGAAAAATAAACTGTAAAATCATTACAGGATTTCTTCCGCGCCTAAAGGGATACTCTTTAGGCTTGTGCACCGATTTTTTTTTCGGTTCGATTCGGTTTGATTTGTTCGGATGTTTAAAATTTTCGATTCGGCTCGTTTCGACCGATTTCTGTTTCGATTCGGTTTGGTTCGGCTCGTTTTTCGTGTACATTTTTTTTTCGGAATATCGGCCATTTTTCGTGTTTTCGGGTCACTTTGCTCGTTTTTGTATTGACTTTTCGGAAATTTCGGAAATTTTCGTTTTTTCGGAACGTCTGTTCTCCTCGTTTCAAAGTGTCTACGATAATTCTGGCGATTCTATCGTGTTTTTTTTATTAAATAAAGATCCTTTTTTTCTTATGAATAATTGAATATACATTTCACAACTTTATTTAATCATATTAAAATGGTATGAAAGCCAAGGAACAAAAAAAATGAACAAAACGATTTAAAAAATGCTAAACTGACCCGAATGCCACAAGAAACAAGTGATACACATTTACAAATACAAAATTTACAGAATCAGCGATATAACCGATAATAGTTAAATATACGATTTCCAGAATTACCGAAATGGAACCGAAATCACGAATGGAACCAAAATCATGAATAGAGCAAAAATAAATTTCGATTTGACACATTTCAAGTCCACTCGAAAAATCTGAAAATATTTCCTTTCGGCTGGGAAAACTTTTCGGATCTATCGGTTTTCGGGTCCGACCCGATTCGGAAATTCGGCCGAATCCGAGGACACAAATCGGGAAATTTCGTGAAAATTCTGAAATTCCGAAACCCGAAACGCAGATCCCTAATACTCTTCTCTTTAAGAACCATTATTCAATTGATTGGCAGAAACCTTCAACTTGTTCCTCCAGATATCTTTATTTTGTCTGGAAAATCCGAAAAGGAGGCAAAGTGATGAATTTCAGTAATCAGAATGTCGTTACTTACACACGAAAATACAATAAGAAGGATGGGAGAAGCAGCGCTGTGAACGTGAGCTAGGTTAGTTTCTTTATGGCTGATATAATGTATCTTGTTACATTATCAAAAAATGTGCGGTCGTTCTATGTTATTATAATTAAGCCATAAGTTCGCTCTCCTTAGTTCCCCCTGTGGCATCATCTCTAGAAGAATGGAACGTCCGTTATTCCGAAACTGTTACAAAATATCCGCGCTCAAACAAGACTCTCTTTTGGATCCTTTAAAATTTACAGTAAAGCTCTATAACAAAGTAAATATTCTTTATAAAAGGTGAAGGTAAGACGTTCTGACTTCGCAAGTTCAAAAAGTCACTGCCAACGATGGAATAATTATGCAAAGCAGGAATCATACCTAACATTACAACATCTAACAGAGGCAAGAGCTTACTTCAAACACAGCATGATCAAAGGCTACAAAAATTCTCTGAGGACACCAAATATATGCAGCGAGGGACTTCCCCCCCCCCATCGCTAACAAAGAATGTTTAGTTATTTGCTACCCGGATGTTATATAATGCTTTATTACGCATGTGAAATGTCTTAATTTAGCTGTGACAGTTTGGCTGCGCGCCTGCACGTTGCATATTTCAAAGAACAGTACGATTCACATATTTTTAGGAAGGGAAAAAAGATAAAAGTGTTAGTTTTAATTAAATAATGCATGGATAAGCAACAGTATAGCTAAGGCCATTGGGGAAATAAAATTAAATAGATTTGTAACTGTCCGTTTGGAACTGGTCCTTGAACTTTTTTTATTCCAATTTATGCAGTTTTTTAGATTCTTTGATTAAAACAATATATAATGTAATCTTAAAGTGCTTGCAATAGCTAAATCTCTCTCTAAAACAATTACAGACGACTATTTAATCCTAGCAGGGCTTTTACAGAACTGACAACGGCAATACAAAGGGTGCATGACTGTTCTTTGTTTTGCAGAGATAAGTATTTATGCCCCATATCTAAACAGACACAAATTATAGTTACTGTGTCCGTGGTGCTGCATTAGGTGATGGAAACATTTAATCGCAGACAGATTAGACTTCACGTTGCCTTGGGCCAGAAATAAAACACAAATGCTAAAAGAGATCTTCAGTAGCAAAATAAGGATTTCGTCTAAATTCAGAATCCTTTTTGTGCTAGAAATAAAGTGCAAATATTTATAAAGTGCAAACATATTCCAAGGCACTGTGCAATGTGTAGGAAAAAACAAACTAAACAAGCTCTTTTATTATGTTTGAGTATGCAGGTTTTGTTTATTTTTTATTTTTAGGGGCTCCTCCATATATTCATTCTGTGCAGGTGTCTTTTTAGAAGCGTCGACTTATATTAATGGTGTGCAAGTGTGTCTTTAGAGGCTCCTCCATATATTTAGGGTGTGCGGGTGTCTTTTAGGCTAGGGTCAGACTAGCGCACTTTAAACGTGCGTTCTGGCGCACTTAATCACGGCCGTGCTAGCAGCAAATGCCGGGCAATGACGGCCAATATACGAAGTACGGTCGCACGAAAGTACGGCTGCACAACGCAAGTGGCAAACGAACGCATTTTGTCGAGAACGTCAAACCGCTAGTACGGTCGTACAGAGTGCGCTGCGCCCGCTAGCGGCGTGTGTGCGTGATTTGGAGATGTCAGACACTGCTAATGTCCGGCCAACATAACGTCCAGATGCAAAAAGTGTTTTATTGATGATCCGTACTAAATCACGAACGCAAATGCGCATCGTATGACCGCTATCGCGTACTCCGTGAAAAATGCGTCCATTCGTTCGAACGCACTTTTTCACAGACAACGCAAAAATGCGTTAGTCTGACCCTAGCCTTAGGGGCTCCTCTATATATTCAGGGTAGGCAGGTGTCCTTTAAGGAGCTCCTCCATATATTAGGGCTCCTCCATATATTAGGGTGTGCGGGACCGGATGTCTCTTAGGAGTTCATCCATATATTCAGAGTGTGTGGTGTCTTTAAAGGAACTCCATATATTCAGGGTGTGTGGGTGTCTTTTTAGGGGCTCCTCCATATATTCAGGGTGTGCGGGTGTCTTTTAGGGGCTCCTCCATATTTTCAGGGTGTGTGGGTGTCTTTAAAGGAACTCCATATATTCAGGGTGTGCGGGTGTCTTTTTAGGGGTTCCTCCATATATTCAGGGTATGCATGTGTCTTTTAAGGAGCTCCTCTGTATATTCAGGGTGTGCGGGTGTCTCTTAGGGGCTCCTCCATAGATTCAGGGTGTGTGTTTGTCTTTTTAGAAGCGCCTCCATATTTTTAGAGTGTGAGGGTGTATTTTAAGGAACTCCATATATTCAGGGTGTATGGGTGTCTTTTTAGGGGCTCCTCCATATATTCAGGGTGTGTGGGTGTTTTTGAAGGAACGCCATATATTCAGGGTGTATGGGTGTGTCTTAGGAGCTCCTCCATATATTCAGTGTGTGTGTGGGTGTCTTTTTAGGGGCTCCTCCTTATATTCAGGGTGTCTGGTTGTCTTTTTAGGTGTTCCTTCATATATTCAGGGTGTGCAGGTGTCATTTTAGGGTCTCCTCCATATATTCAAGGTGTGTGGGTGTCGTTTTAGGGGTTCCCCCATATATTCAGGGTGTGTGTGTGTCATTTTAGGGTCTCCTCCATATATTCAGGGTGTTGTGTGGTGTCTTTTTAGGGGCTCCTCCATAGATTGAGGGTGTGCAGGTGTCTTTTTGGGGCTCCTCCATATATTCAGCGTGTATGGGTGTCTTTTTAGGGTCTCCAATATATTCAGGGTGTGCAGGTGTCTTTTTGGGGGCTCCTCCATATATTCAGCATGTATGGGTGTCTTTTTAGGGTCTCCATATATTCAGGGTGTATGGGTGTGTCTTAGGAGCTCCTCCATATATTCAGGGTGTGTGGTTGTCTTTTTAGGGGCTTCCTCCATATATTCAGGGTGTGCAGGTGTCTTTTTGGGAACTCATATATTCAGGGTGTATGGGTGTCTTTTTAGGGTCCTCCATATATTCAGGGTGTATGGTGTGTTTTTATAGGAGCTCATATATTCAGGGTGTATGGGTGTCTTTTTAGGAGCTCCTCCATATATTCAGGTGTGCAGCTGGGTCTTTTAGGGGCTCCTCCTTATATTCAGGGTGTCTGGTTGGTCTTTTAGGGTTCCTTCCATATATTCAGTGTGTGCAGGTGTCATTTTAGGGCTCCTTCCATATATTCAAGGTGTCGGGTGTCTTTTTAGGGGTTCCCCCATATATTCAGGGCTGTGTGTGTGTCTTTTTAGGGTCTCCATATATCAGGTTGCAGTGTCTTTTTGGGGCTCCTCCATATATTCAGCGTGTAGGGTCTTTTTAGGGTCTCCATATATTCAGGGTGTATGGTGTGTCTTAGAGCTCCTCCATATATTCAGGGTGGTGGTTGTCTTTTTAGGGGCTCCTCCATATATTCAGAGTGTGAGGGTGTATTTTAAGAACTCCTATATTCAGGTGTATGGGTGTCTTTTTAGGGGCTCCTCCATATATTCAGGGTGTGTGGGTGTTTTTGAAGGAACGCCATATATTCAGGGTGTATGGGTGTGTCTTAGGAGCTCCTCCATATATTCAGTGTGTGTGTGGGTGTCTTTTTAGGGGCTCCTCCTTATATTCAGGGTGTCTGGTTGTCTTTTTAGGTGTTCCTTCATATATTCAGGGTGTGCAGGTGTCATTTTAGGGTCTCCTCCATATATTCAAGGTGTGTGGGTGTCGTTTTAGGGGTTCCCCCATATATTCAGGGTGTGTGTGTGTCATTTTAGGGTCTCCTCCATATATTCAGGGTGTGTGGGTGTCTTTTTAGGGGCTCCTCCATAGATTGAGGGTGTGCAGGTGTCTTTTTGGGGGCTCCTCCATATATTCAGCGTGTATGGGTGTCTTTTTAGGGTCTCCATATATTCAGGGTGTGCAGGTGTCTTTTTGGGGGCTCCTCCATATATTCAGCGTGTATGGGTGTCTTTTTAGGGTCTCCATATATTCAGGGTGTATGGGTGTGTCTTAGGAGCTCCTCCATATATTCAGGGTGTGTGGTTGTCTTTTTAGGGGCTCCTCCATATATTCAGGGTGTGCAGGTGTCTTTTTGGGGGCTCCTCCATATATTCAGCGTGTATGGGTGTCTTTTTAGGGTCTCCATATATTCAGGGTGTATGGGTGTGTCTTAGGAGCTCCTCCATATATTCAGGGTGTGTGGTCGTCTTTTTAGGGGCTCCTCCATATATTCAGGGTGTGCAGCTGGCTCTTTAGGGCCCCTCCATATATGCAGGGTGTGCAGCTGGCTCTTTAGGGCCCCTCCACATATTCAGGGTGTGTGGGTGTCTTTTTTAGGGCTCCTTCATATATTCAGGGTTTGCGGGTGACTTTTGTAGAGTGGATGCTTTTTTTCTTGGAGCCCTTCCACATTTTCAGCGTGCGCGGGTGTCTTTTAGGCTCAACTCCATAAATTTGGGGTGCAAGTGTCCTTGTAGTAGCTCCTATATATTTTCAAGGTATACAATGCCTTTTTAGGGGTTTCCCACTTTAGGCGAGATGTCTTTTAGGTGCTGTTTCTGATGCTTGGGGTGAATTGGTGTCTTTTTTGCAGTTCCTCCACATACTCAGCATTTAAAGGTGTCTGTCTAGGGGCTCCTCCATATATCCAGTGTGTGTGTGGTGTATAACAGAGCTGCAAAACAATAAAACTCCCAGCAATGAGTCTCTAAACTATGATAAATAGTTAGAGATCAATTCAATTAAAAAAATATAATAATGTTGGTCTTACTCTATATATATTCAAGGCCCAGTTGATGATGACCAGGTTTTATATTTCTGTTTCTGTATTCTCGAGCAACTGAGACACAATATATATAATAGATGTAAGTGTTTTGTATGTATTTTCCTTACATGAAGGTAATTGTGTATGCATATAAAGCAGAAATGATATGAAATCATTACACGTGTAGAGCACCTATCAATTTATATGCAGAGACAATTTACTGTATCATTTATTTTTAATTTATATTCAGCATTGTGAATGTGTGTTATGATTTACAGTTGTGTGATATTTACATTGAAACCCGTACTGTGGTTTGTAATGAAAGCCTGCATAGTTTCATTTCTGATTGCAATTTTCTGCACATTCCCATCATTCTTGGCCCATGGACTCATCTATCGCACAGAGCGAGGCTTTAAAATCCTCTCCACCTGACGCTGGATTGGAATTTCAAAGCACACGTTGTGAATGATGTGCAAACAAGAGTCTGGATGTATAGAAAATCAGACATAGAGATATATAGGATCCTCTACTTATCACGACACCACACAAAGTATGAACCAGATAAAATAATAACAAAAAATCCCCTTCAGGCCAGGGTCAGACGAGCTGTCATGTTTCCACATTTCAGCCAGGCCTCCTGGTGGTGAAAACAATCCTGGCCAGCTCTTGTATTGTCTGGGCTAGCCAGTCCAGTCCTGGACTTACGTGTGGCTGATCTGGCCTGAGGTCACATGGTCTGCCCTGTTCTCATAAATACTACAAGTAGTGCAATAGCTTCTGGCTCCTGCAGGGGGTCATTGTTTCCTGAGAGTCTGCTATTGATATATATGTTCTGTGTTACTCTGTGTATGATCTTGGTCTGGTATTTGACAACTCTATTGAATTATCCCTGTATGCTATTCATTGTTATTCTGTGTATGACTTAGGCCTGGTTTTTGACTATTCTGTTGTCCGCTCCCTGTACTATACTGTATATATTGTTTATCTTTGTACCGACCTCTGCTTGTCTGACCTGCTCTCCTGGCTCTTGATCCCTGGCATACGGCTGACACAGTACCCTGGTGTTCAGACCCTCTCGCAGCCCTGACTATTCTCTTGTTAACCTCTGTTGTTATTTCTGTGCCCTGTATCCTATATAGTATTAGAAGGCCATACAAGGACCTTACCCTAGAGTTAGGGATCCCTTTAGAGTTCTTCTTTGTTCTCCTTGTTCTCCTGCCATTCCTGTTACAGTCCTGTTATATATCTTGTCTTGTACCCATATATTATCTGTGTGCTGAGGTCTTCTAAGCAGTCAGCAGCTAACCTGCCTCAAGGGCTTAACACCCAGTACAAAGGGCCCACCTTGGCTCACGCCAGGTGCCCCCGTGAAACAAGCGCAATATGTGCAATCGTACTGACATGCTTCCCTGGGTCCGTTGCAGCCTTGTGACGCTTCTACAGTGCCGACCACACGGTGTAGTGCAAGTATAAATTGCACACACTACAGCGGGTGTGCTGCAGACGTTCTGAAAGCCTCCCTGTTGAAGCGCTATGACGTGCAGTAGACGGGCTGCAAAGTGCGATTCTCCATAGGAGGATCGAGCCTTACAGCAGTGAGTGCACTAACTGCATTCAGCAAGGTGGCCAGATGGGCATCAGAGTGGAAGGAATGTCCACTCTCAAGGAGGTTCATTATGCTCTGCAAAATGCACATCTAACCCTGGGTTTAGCAGGAATGTTTTCTTGAAAAGGGCACATTGTGAACTGTGTGCAAACATAAGGTCATAAGGTGGTGTTTTGTTTTTTTTTAAAAAAAAAGCAAGGAGCAAAATAGTCATATATTGATTTATTTTCTCCTCATCACTTCGCCATTTGACATGATTTTTATTTTTTGTCATTGAATTTCAACCAGACTGTACACAAATCAAGCCCTTTTTAGTGATTAACCCCTTCATTAACAAGATCAACTATATTCGTTTGGTGTTGGTGCCTCGATATTGAGTATATGAAATGCAAAGGAATTTAATTTGTTTGCAAAAGGACTCCAGAAAATGGCCATAAAGTTCTGACACCTTGAATATGATATCAAAGGTGTTAGCACTCTTTGAACAGCAAGGAATACGTTTCTCAAACACATGTCCTCTGCTTGTCCAGCACAGAGCCCAATGCTGCAGTATCTCCTTTTGGCCAGCAGATGGTGAAATCTGCCTGAAAAATTGTGTATTACAGTAAGGAATAAATTTAGAATATTTTCAATGATTTCTTACTGTATGATTAATTAAGAATTATTTTCCAAAGTAAAGAAAGATAAACACTGCTTCCTGACAGTGGTTTTCTGGAAAATTCCTTGGTAGTGAAATGTTAAAAAAAAGATACATTTAAATTGGTAGTCTAGCAGTTTTCAACTGCACCATAACTACTTCACTGCCAGGTGGCTTCCCATAAAACCACTGGCAGGAACCAATGGTTTTATGGAAAGCCACTTTATTTTACACGCACACAGTCTGAATGCAGTGTAATTATAATTACAGAGAATTCAGAGCCTGTATGTACTTTTTACAAGCAAGTGCTCCCACTGTTGGTGAATCCCAGCAGTTCAAAGAATTACTCTACCTCAGTTGCCATGTCTGTTGTATAGTAGCATTTGATACATTTTCTGGAGCCAATTTGCAATAAACAAAAAATGTTTGCATTTTCCCCAGAACATGTACAGATCGATTTGACTCAATCACAGGCACCTGATAGTGAAGATTAAATTAACTCGATTAGAGTAGAGTAGTGATGGACCGAACACCCCTGTGTTCGGTTCGCATTCGAACTCGAACACCCGAAAAAGTTTGACCGCAAATGCAAACACCATGCAAGTCAATGGGGCTCGAACGTTCGAAAATCAAGGTCCCCTCCAGAGGGCATATATGCAAGATATTGGCCATAAAAGGTGTATGGGGGTCTGGGTACTGCCCTGGGTTACAGGAAACAATAAAAAAACCTTTAACCCTTTCACTGCTGAGTGCTGAGCCATTTCACTGCTTTGCGCTGAGCTCATTTTTACCGCTTTTGCTCATGTTTAAATGCGATTTGAAGCCATGGGAAATGTTTTATCACCAACGAGTAGGAAATGTTTGACCAGCAATGAGCGGGAACTGTTTGACCAGCAGTGGGAAATGTTTGACCAGCAATGAGTGGGAAATGTTTGACCAGCAATGAGTGGGAAATGTTTGACCAGCAGTGGGAAATGTTTGACCAAGAATGAGTGGGAAATATTTGACCAACAATGAGTGGGAAATATTCCCGTTTTAATTCAATATCTAATAAACCGTTTATTATTATATTCTGCAGTAAAGAGTCTCTTTATTTTAGATTTGTTAGGATCTTTTCAGCATTTTTTGTAATTTTATTTTAATGGGTTTTTTTTTTTAACTTTCCGCGAACGTCCCGAATAGTTAGAAGTTCGTGAATTTTCGAACAGCCAATGTTTAAATCGAACTTCAACCGATTCGAACCGGCAGCCCATCCCTACAGTAGAGAATTTGTTTAAGCTTTATGAAAATTGATTTCAAGTTTACTGAAATATTCTTTAACCAATAAATTTAAAATGCATTGCGATGATTGCCAGATTACAGAGGGAGCGCGTTCTGATACACATATACATACTAATAAAACACGAATGTATGAACTGTATGTCGTGTAAGTAGTTAAGACTAATGATATTCATAAAAAGCAATAAATGTATCCTACATGTGAAAAATAACCTGAAGGTTCTGATATGTATTGCGCATTAAATTACTTTTTAATCAACATTTCTAATTTTCTTTTAATCACCATTTTAAATGTCATTATTTAAATGGTACGCAAAAGGTACAATAAAATCGCTATAAAATATCATGGAATATTTTATATTATTTATAATCTAAGTGATTTAAATTTTATTAAAAGCTGCTTTGCATAAAAGATGAATTTATTTAGTGAATGCACGTTCCAGGTTTTGTAGTTTAATAGTTTTTAAAATTACTAGAGTTAAAACCTGACACATAAGTAAGATTTAGGTGTAAAATAAATTTCTATTGCCATAAAAACTGCCACTCTATATTCTTAAGGTGTATTTAGAACAGCATAGAAAATGTATATCCTGCACATTAATGTTAAACATTGGTATGGAACCATGAGGACTGCAGTATGTTTCATTACTATAACATTAACGTATTGCTCTTTCACTAATTACTGCATACAACCTAGAAATGTCTATTTAATCACGGAACCTGAAGATTGTGATGAACAAAATAAACAAGATACAGTATGGTCCATGTTACTTTTACTATCGGATTACAATTTCAGTAATTATATATATTTTATTAAATACCAATTTGTGCTTAAAAATAGCAAAACGTTAATTCTATACCAAAAATAATCCAGTAATAACTGTACTATCCATATACAGCCATTTTGCCACATACAGATAGTATTTTTCTATTCTAGTGGTATTTTTCGGAAGCTGCATTGCTAATAATCTCTTTATGATCACTGTAAACCCCCATAAGCAGGAGATCTGAGCATTTTTATTATTTATCTTTATCACGGTTACTGTGTTTAACACAAAGACCATTTCTGCCTGTATGCCGATAATGCAGACCCTGGATGAAATTGTGTAAGATAAAGGACACCATCTAGAATTTAGAACCTTTCATCCCAACAATGTTTATGTAAAGGATAAATGAATATATGAAAAAAATATTTTAATCCTTTAGCAATCTTAAAATAGCAATTTTTTTTACCAAAAAAAAATCTACTTTACACCACACTTAATTGTTAACTATGCACCCCATATTTCACAAATATTATGATATAATTTTTCCCAAAAAAATGTGCTTGGTAGTACTAGGGTTAGGCAAAATGCTGAAAATAAATCCAGATATGAGAAACTAGCCTTTGCTAGAAGCAACTGAAATGTTCTAAATTTAAAGAAAATACATAACGACTTTTCAGCACACACAAAACATACTATTGTAAAGCCCAAATCACCAAACTACAGATAAAATATCAATCACCAAATTGCAGAACAACATCACCAGACGACCCCTCTGTGTTTAGCAATCACTAACTCAAACTTCTTTTATAGGGTGCTTAAAACAATACGGCCATATGATGAGACCAAATCCCCATGTTTTGCTTTGTAGATGGTGTTTTTACCCTTCTAGAGCTATACTATGTGTGTGCTGAGCCCTTTTTGTGTAGTTTAATTGTTTTGCTTTTCATTTTGGTGATCGTTTAAAGGCTAGGTTAAGATTTTCCTAAAGTGTCAAACTGCTGTTTTATATCGTGTTTAAAACATATTTTCATTAAACCTTTTCAATGGAGCAAGCTTAAATCATAACATCATACCAATAAAAAGCTGCACAATAATAATGCATACCACTACAACAATGTTAGTCATATAGAGTACAGCTAACACTGTTAGCTTACCCATTTTCCTGCAATACCAAATGAAATTACAGTAAAATTCCCCACATACGCATAACCAGTACATATAAGTTCTGCAAGGTACCTTATTCTTTTTCTATTAAAGTCGATAGATTGGGAGATGGTGAAACATATTTTAGTATAATTTTTGTTTTGGGTCTGATTTATTATAATACTTTATATATGTAGAACGATCAGATTCCATAGTGCTATAAAAGGTAAGAGGACAATTGGATGGTACATTGCAACTTTGCAATCCTAACTAGGGATGGGCTGCCAGTTCGAATCGGTTCGATGTTCGATTTGAACATCGGCTGTTCGAAAATTCGAGAACTTCGAACTTTTCGGGACGTTTGCTGAAAGTTTGAAAAAAAAATATTTCCAAAAAATGCTTAAAAGATCCTAAAAAATCTAATAATAAAGAGACTCTTTACTGCAGAATATAATAATAAATGGTTTATTAGACGTTGAATTAAAACAGGAATATTTTTAACATTGAAGCCTATGAGATGCATAAACATTTCCCACTTCTTGTTGATCAAACATTGCCCACACCTTGTTGGTCAAACATTTCCCACTCCTTGTTGGTCAAACATTTCCCACACCTTGTTGGTCAAACATTTCCCACTCCTTGTTGGTCAAACATTTCCCACACCTTTGTTGGTCAAACATTTCCCACTCCTTGTTGGTTAAACATTTCCCACACTTCATTGGTCAAACATTTCCCACTCCTTGTTGGTCAAACATTTCAAACTGATTGTTGGTCAAACATTTCCCACTCATTGTTGGTCAAACATTTCTCATGGCTTCAAATCATCGTGTTTAAACATGAACAAATGCGGTAAAAATTAGCTCAGTGCACAGCGGTGAAATGGCTCAGCACTCAGCAGTGAAACGTTTGTTTTTTAAAAAGATTCATTGTTTCCTGTCCCCCAGCGCAGTACCCGGACCCCCATACACCTTTTAGGGCCAATATCTTGGATATATGCCCTCTGGAGGGGACCTTCATTTTCGAACGTTCGAGTCGCATGGTGTTCGAATTGTGTTCGAGTTTGCGGTCAAACTTTTTCAGATGTTCGAGTTCGAATGCGAACTGAACACATCACTAATTCTAACAAAGATGATACTGTGGAACTGGATGACCCTGCTCCCAAGGGACCTTAAAATGTTTATGGAAATTGGGGAATTGGAGTTGGAGACCTGAGGGAGGGAAGTGCTTTGTTTTCTTGCCATGTTTTTGTGTTATGCTTTTCATGGTATGTTCCAGTTGGGAACTTTGCAATGTCTCCCAGACAAGCAGAATGCTCTTGGGAATCGCTGTGCATTTTATTCAGAGCTGCTTCTCTTGCATGCAAGCTGTTACCACTATGTCAAACTTGTAATGGACAGCTTTGTTCATGACGATCCAATGATCTCCTTCTAAGGATAAAATCCGCCTCTGCTGTGGTTAATGGTTGTAAGCATTAAAAAAATAATGGCCCTTTATTTTTATTGTTTGCCAACTCATTTTTGATAGAACTGCTACAGGAACATTTTAATGAGTCAGAATGTACTTTCAAAGAGAGTGTTTAGAGAGAAGTTTGTTTCATTATGTACTTATTTTAAGTTTCCCATTTTTTTCGGATGCGCCGTCATTGTCATTAAATGTTGACAAGAATACACAGATTATCTGACCACCCACCCACTGTTCACCCTCTGGTACTTTGGTAGAATAAAAGACAAAATGTATTACATCATAAAAGAATCCTACAAAATGTAAGAGCATATATTGAATCATCGCTACAGTCAGAATGGGATCTTGAAACCATTTTTATGTTGCATTAAAATATGAAAATTGAAAATCTTTGCAAAAATGTATTAGACACAAAACTCAATAAAGTTGTGGAGTACACTGTTTATTGAAACTATGAGAAGGCGTAGAACTTATACACGTGTGTATAACAGTCAGAATGACGCCCCCCCAAAAAAAGTATTTAAAAACCCTTTAGGAACCCCAATATCCAGAGTGTTTCAAAAATGTATGTGAATTTCCTTACATGAACAAACAATGCCACATTATTAATCCTTATTATATAGTGACAACGGTTTCCACAGTGCTTGACAATAAAGAATGAAGAATTACATTTAAAAAAAGGTACAAATTTTGAAACCAGAGACTCAGACTAGAGATGAACATCTAAAACATGTTAGCTGTTCAAATGCTCAAATGTGAGCTCTTCAAATGCAAGGAAATAACAAAACTAGCAGGGTTATTCAAAGAAAGGTGAAAACCATGAGAATTGGCAGGAGAAGAGAACAATCTAGACCAAATAACTGATTTGGAAAGTGAGATTAATGGGAGAATGTTTCTGGTTTGGCTATTTTGACCTAGAATTTTCACTTCTCCAGTCATTCTCCTCGTTTTCACCTTTCTCTGAATAACACTGATAATCTTAGAAGGTCCCTGGGAGGTTATGGTACTGTCCGGCAGGGCTCAAAATTTCCACTCACCTACTAGCATTGGCGAGTGGAAATTAAGTGAGGACGAGTGGAAATGCACACGCAGGCAGCACAATAAATTATTTTGTTCTACGTATTCCAGCGGTGCCATCGTGCAGCCCCCCTTCCCCAGACTGCACAGTGGCAGGGATCAGCTGCCTAACCTGACCCAGCTAGTCTCTGTCACTGGCAGTGGGGTGGAGAGGAGCTTCCCTGCCTCCTCGCTCTGCTCACACTGGGCTCTGATGACTAGGTATACATGCCCATATAAAAACGGTAGTGCGCGCAAATTAACATGGTATTACGATCTGAGCGCATTTTTTCATCCTTCAACTTTTTTCGAGTGCAAATCCGACACTCAAAGCCGGGCACAAATGACCGTTGCGTGCAGGAATCGGTGGGCAGACTGTTTTTTCACGGAATTCAGCCAATCAGAATTAAGAACCACCATTTGCTAGGTTTCGCTTGTTGCACCTGTCAAAGTCAATCTGCGTATATGTGCTGCAACAAAAATAAAAAATTAATTTATGTGTAGAATGTGTAACTGTACTGTGCTGTATTTTTTTTTGTGCAGGTTCATTTAGTTTCGGCCAGAACGTTCAGATTGTAAGTTAACACCAGGTTTTCGTTGTGCGTTACATTTTGCGCTAAGATGGTAATACCATGCGCACATACGCGTACTAACGCATTGGCGCTCACAATGTTAAGTATAGGATGCGTGCAGGAACTTGCGCTCATGCTGGGTTCTCGCAGGGCCACTCACGTTGGACGTTAACGCTCATCGTTTGCGCAAATGTCGCAATATGACGTTATACGCTAATGTTTTTTTCCTCGCGCAAATGCGCATTTGCATGCACGCAAATGCGCTGCGCGAGGAATGTAATAGGGGCCTATAATGGCTAACTGTACCTAAATTCATTTAGCAAATAGCATATTTACTATAGGGGTTATTAACAGAGCTTCGGTGCTCTCTCTTTCCCCGCACTTCGCAATCAATTTTCCCGACCATGCGGTGAATTCAGCATTCACAGCAGAGTCCCCGAAGTCCAGGGAAGTGACTCTAAAAAAAAAAGAGAGAAAATACGTCAAAAAATGCATCCGATACAATCCAAAGTATCAGATCACTTGAACCACCGCAAAAAACACGTCTTGAAAATTATTTATTTATTTATAAAGGATTTTAACAGAAAGGATACATTGAGATTTCTCTCGTTTTCAAGTACGACCTGGGTTCAAGAAAATGGCAATGATCCGCCGCACACAGTGCTGACCAGCCGTCGGAAAAAGCTGACAAGTCGACAAACGGGATAAAAAAACTCCGAAAAAAACGAGTGAAAGTGTCAAAATTCAAACACTGTTTGCAAAGAAAAGCTGGACAAAAATGGATGGAATTTACATATAAGGTCATGTGAATGATATTAAAAAGGTCTGTTACAGAAAAAAACGCTATAAAAAAAACAGAATAAAAATTTTGCTGAAAAAATTCTGAAAAATGCCTAAATTTTTTTCTTTACTTTTTGCTGTAGATTAAAAGAATAAACCGTTTATTAGATATTGAATAAAAATGGGAATATTTTTAACATTGAAACTTATGGGAATCGTCTGAATAAACCTGCCGAATGAAAACACCGAATAGCAGGGCATTTCTCTGACATTTCTCTGCTGTTCGGTGTTCTCAATAGATTAACCATTGTTTCTCTATGGGGGACTCTCACTGCTGTCGAACAGCACCGTATTTGCAGGCAATTCACCAAAATTTGGTGAACTGCCTGCTTTCTGAATAGCCGAATGGCCATGAAATGGCACTGGTCGGTGCCATATCGACTCTCTGTGAATAACCGTGTATAAAGTAAGACCAAAATAGGCAATAATTGTGATGTAAAAGGGGGCGTGATTCGAGATGAGTAGTAAACATGTCCTCTAATATTTCTCTTATTGTATTTTTACAATTCCTATACTTTGCATACTTTCTGTAGGAAGTGTAAATAAAGTGGAATCCAGTGAATACCAAGCAAGGTCCTGTCTGGTGGGAAGAAAGTAAAATACTATCCACCAAGAGCTGGGGTAAGAGATTTTGCAACTGCAAAATCACCTCACGCCTATAGAATCTGGAAGGGAATACCACTGCAAATATTCTTTTGCCAGCTGAGTAATTATGGGAACAATAATACAAGAATATGTATAGTGAGACAGGATTCCGTACTCAATAGTCCAGAGCAGTGAAGCTTCCAGATAGAAGGTCAAAAGTGAGAAGGACCATGCATTCTGAAACTAAGAGCAGTCTTTTTCTGTTGAAACACGGTTCTTTTTGTGTGTCTAATAAATTGCCAAGTTTTGGGATATGACTACCTGGTCCTTCTCTCGGGGGATTTGCTGTTATAGCAGCTGAATTATAATTCATCTGGTGTCCGCGAGTCGCAAAGATATGGTGTTCATCTAATTTATGTTTGTGTCTCCCAAACACCAACTGGACTGCAAAAGTGGTCAAAATTGGTAATCTATTGATTAGCAATAACGAACATCTCATTTTAGAAAGTCATAACCATAATATTTTACGGAGTCTAATTCTCTGAAGCAAATTTATTAGGAGACCAAAGGCAGAGCTTGATGAACTGCAGGTTATTGTGTGAGTCCCATCATAGCTAGATGTATAGCTTGTTGATTACCAAGATGGTTGCAACTTCTCTGTCACATTAACTCCTGGCATGGTAAACCCGACATTTTTACTTCTAAAATACATCCTGAGATTCTACATTTGTTTTGTAACTAAATAAACAAAATCAAGCTGTAGATTGCCCCATGTGACCAGCTTTAACTTTCTATTAATGTTATACACTAAAGACTTCATTAACCTCCCTGGCGGTGTTCCCGAGTGTGTCTCGGGGTTAAATTTCACCGCTGAGAGCGGTAACCCTAAGACACACTTGGGCTGTATACATTACATCTCCCTGCACTCCCTCGCTGATCTCTGCAGTCTCCTCTGGCGATCGCGACCTCATACTTCCTGGATTCCTTCTCGCGAGGAGGAAACTAGGAAGTAATGAGGTCGCGATCGCCGGAGGAGACTGCGGGGACATCGAGGGAGCGCAGGGAGAGGTGATGTATCCAGCGGCATCCCAAGTGTTGCTCGGGGTTACCGCTTCCAACATAGGAATTTAATCCCGAGCCACACTCGGGATGCCGCTAGTGGGGGCAAAAAATTATATAAATTGACCGTTTTCAGACAAGAATTTTCACAATAAATAGACCGCCAGGGAGGTTAAAGAAGCAGGACTCTGTAGTGTTCAAACGTGCTTTTTAACATACCATCTAGAGTATGCCAATTTAAAATCTGAAGAGAAGGGATTGTTCTAATTGAGATACTAGAATAATGTAAGCACCACACTTTCATGGCTGTTTTGTGAGCGCACAGTGGATACGCATGCCGGCTATGTTATGAAGGTTTGATTTTTCTGCCTCGAAGAATTGGCAAGACAACAGGCATTGTTTAATTTTCCTAATTTACCCATTTCGTTGTAAAATAGAACATCGGGCTCAAGCTCTAAATTTTATCCATTTACAGAAATAGAAATGTGTTCACATTTTCAATACATTTTCATCCCGTTACCAGTGTCTCTGCTCCCTCGATATGTCATCCCCGTATCATATTCTGATAAAAAATACTATAGTCATGCCAAGCTTATCTCTGTTCCCAGTCAACTAGACATGTGTAGAGCACAACAATTTGGTTTGGAATATTTCAGAATCAAAAATATTTCAGATTACGAAATAATCAGAACCTGCCAGTTCAGAATATTGGAAGCATCTGATATGTTCGCTTATTTCCGATGTTCGGAATTGCAATGTAGTTATATGGCACCAGGTGTGAGAGCTTACATTCCCTGATTACAAGCAGTTATCCCCATATAACACCAGGGGAAGGCTTTCTTGAGCCGGACTCTTGTGGCCATTTCCTAAGTGGTTGTCCAAAGTGGCAGAGTGGAGTTACTAGCTGGAGTTGCGAAACTGGAGGGAGGAACTGCAAGGTCCATGTGTTAAACCTGGTAATTACACTGCTTCTAGCAAAAAATGTTATCTTACAGATACTGTAAATACAATGTATAATATAATCATTTAAATAATAATAATAATAATAACAACAGCATATACATTTAAGAGATAAATGTCTTAAACTGTGTTGTAGTTGTTAATTAATCCGAGTCCTGGAATTATGCCTCCTCTAATTGATAGCAGTTTGGAGAAAAAAATTGAAAACAATTGAGCAGGTATTTAATGCATGCTCAGTCTTCTCCAATCAAAGATTTGTGGTGTCACCAATTCATTTTCCATTGGGACTGGTGTAGAGTGCTGCCTCAAAAAGAGTCTTATCTTCTAGGACTGTCATTGGTAAAGATTCTCTAACAGTTATGATCACATTGATACCCGTCCTTGTTGAGTGGAGACTCTCCAAATTCACTCTGCATCTAATAACTAATGGGTGTCACGTCCCATGTTGATAATCAGACCCGGCAGTGCATTCCTCACTGCTCATTGGCCGGGCGCAGAGTGATATGCATGACTGCAGCGGTCACGTGGGTGGCTGAGGGGCGTGGCATGATGACACGGTGCCACCAAGTTTAAAGCCAGTCTGCACAGGCAGACTCATTGCCTTGACGTGGTTTCACATCCCTTAATGCGCTCTCCTGCTTTTGATTTGTGTATTGACTTGGCTATTCCTGATGATCCCGCTCTGTGTACCGACTTGGCTATTCCTGATGAGACTGATTGACTGAAAATAGTGAATAAAATGTACAGAACAACATAATGACAAACCAAAGAATAGATAAAAAGTCTCTGTGGCTTCAATCAGTTTTATGTAGTGTTACAGCACCAAACATGGCACACCCATATGCAGTTTTGTGCAGGATGTGAACCAGTTTCAAGCTGCTACAACATACATGGGACCACCCCTGTCCTGCACCAGCCATATGGTATTTGCTTTCATTTCTCCACTATATAAAGAGCCTGCTCCACCAGGACCTCTTTTTACTTATTTATTTATGCTTTTGTTGATCCTGTTCTCTCCAAGCATGTGTCCATTAAAACCAGCATCTAGAAGGGAACAGCTTTTTTTTTTTTTTTGCCTTTAGCAATTGAAACAGGGGGCAATACTACTTGGTATCTATAGACATAGGATGCACATGTGTATTGGTTCATTTAACATCAATCATATGCTACCAACTCCCTACCTGCTATCTGTAGGGGAGTGTTCACATACATGGGACCACCCCTGTCCCACACCTGCCTCAAGGTAATTGATCTCATTACTTCAGTATATAAAGAGCCTGTTCCACCAGGAGCTCTTCTGCTTATCTCTTGTTATGCTGCCAGAATGAGCATTACTTCCTGCATGCTCCTGAGGATGCCAGTGTTTATGGCGAAACGCGTCGAGTGATGGAGTGCTTACTCCCATGCAGATTAAGTTTTTGATTTTAATATTTGTTTAGTCTCTGTGGTTTGGTGTAAATCTTGGGGTGGGTTGGCTCTAATCTGGTAGTGCTCCTAGCATTGATTTTGGGTATTAACCTTTCCTCTACCTAATGCAAATTCCGTTTGCCACTCATCCTATTGGGAACTCTGTCTATAGCAGCTTCTCTCTGTCCGATTGTGCGGACCCACGAAGGCCCGTTTCTTCACTTTGATAGGAGTTGACAGAATTTAGGTTGTTTGTCTGTTTGTATCCCATATGAGAGACTTATCTAGGTGCACCTAGTACTCTATGTGGCATTTATTACGCTGATTGGAGCATTTTATTTACTATCTCAGTCAATCAATATCCTTTGTTCTATCCATGTTCCAGGGTTACACCAATTTCTGTTGCTGGATATTGACTGTCACTATTCCTGCAGGGGTTTTCTTTTGTGCTTCCACTTGTTTACCTGCCTAAATATAGACCATATATTTCCATCGCTATTCCTGAGGAACCTGCTCTGTGTACCAACCTGGCTCTTCCTGATGAACCTGCTCTGTGTACCAACCTGGCTATTCCTGACAAACCTACTCTGTGTACCAACATGGCTATTCCTGGCAAACCCACTCTGTGTACCGATATTGGCATACGGCTAACTACCTCTCCTGGTACAAAGACCCCTGCTATTCTGACCAAGTACCTTGTTGTATTTTGATATCTGTTAACCCTTACTGGGTAGGTGTCATTCTGTTTCCTGAATATAGATAGCTTTGCCGACCATCTAAGGATCGGAAGGGTAGATAAAGTACTGTGTAGGGACCAACACCAAAGACCCAAGGGGAAATCATGACAATAGGTGTACCGCCAGGAAAAAAAGGCAGTCTGTTGTGGCCCTGAATAAAGCTATAGCATGATACTCACAAGCGATTGGATGACTGAGTGCAAGATCTCCCAGCCGGGAAACGTTTAGTACTCATACTTACGTTTATGTTTAATTCACTTTTATGCTCCTACAGATAGTTCATGTGGCCCATTTGGCGACTTGCCATAAAGTGGCTTTTATAGTATTTTTGGTTTGTTTGGGATGTGTCTATCTGGTTTCTGACAATAAATCTTCTTCACAATAAATGACATTAGTGAGACAAGGTTAGGTGTCATGGAAAAATATAAAGTCCATTATTTGCTTATATAAGTTAAAACAAAGCGTAAAAACATGATTGTGTTAAAATATAATTTAAAACATGTGAATTAATGTTAAATATACATGTTATGTATATATTTACGTCCTTACACACACTAGAGTGTAGTCATACAATACCTGTAAAATACAGCTATTCATCAATTTGTTACAAACTGTTTCATATATTGATTTTGTCAGAACGTATCAGGTATGTTAAATAATTTGTTAAGTTTGACATTTGTATTATTGGATTTGTATAACTTCCCACTTTGATTTTAGTGCATTACTAAGCGAACACTATTAAAGAATCTCGTTAATTCTCCAAGAACATACAACATTCATAGGCCAATAAAGCCATCTGCAATGGCAACTTAATTCATTATCGGGATTGCAATAAAGATGCTGGAAGATGCTGACAATTTGAGTCATTTGGAAGCAGACAAGTCCTTGATGGTTTAAATGCACAATATTTTATACAGATTGTTAAATTAAACAATGTTTTTGTGTATTTTAAGGCACGCATATTATTTGGAAAAATTTAGTAAATTAATCTTAAATTTAAACCGTTTTGATTCCAACTCTGGAAAACATTTCAAAATGTTGTCCATGTGTCCTCAATAATTAAAAAAAAATAATAATGGATTTGAACCGTGATGGAGAAATTATGCAGAATAACCGATTTGTTTGTAGCATGATCCTTATATTTGTAGGTGTTGCTGACATGTAAGTTGACGAAATATTATTTATATTGTTGACTCAATGAAGGTCCATAACAATAATTATATACTATACTGTAAATTTAATTTAAAAAAAATAAACATTATACACTGTTATGCTGCATACATTTTTTATAGTTCTGCTGTGTGTTTGTTCTCAATTGATTATTTATTGATCACTGTGAGGGATACATTTGGGCCAAAGGTGTTTGAACCATTTGAAGAAAGCTTTCAAGCCATAACAGTGCATCCAATAGCAAAGTAATAAATATAGCACATCTTAGCAGAACATAGGTTGTACATATAAATGAAATCCAGTATAGCTCTTTGGGTCACTTACCATATTATACTGTGGAAATGTTCTACAAGATGGTATTTGTAACATAAGTTCTGTTTTTATAAGATGCTATTTGTAATATAGATAGCATCAGCTGCTCTAAAAGCCGTAACGGATACATGAGAAACCCTCTGTCCCCTTTATGAAAACGAGTGCTCACTATTCTTGAGGAATTGCATCAAATGGAAGAATTGACAGCTATGGTCCACCATACATTACTCTTAAAACATCAAACCTGGGATCTGCTGATAGAATCGGGATTGGGTCAAGGGTTGGTCAGAGCAGAGAGTGTAACTGTGGGCAGAGTTGGTGTGCTTTTTATATATATATATATATATATATATATATATATATATATATATATATATAAATCACGAGTATAGCAGTCTGTAGTGATACCTTTTTTATTGGACTAACGTTACATTTAAAGTACAAGCTTTCGAGAGTGATCTTCCCTTCGTCAGGTATAGAAGCTTACTGATCAGAATAATAGAATTAAACATTGGGACATTCATAGGGCGCACAGTTGGGGGTGTTAGATGTTGTACATCGCCAAATGGCATGGTCAGAGGGGAAAAAAAAACAGCAAAAGAGCATTTAATTGTCTCAGGCACATAAGACAACAGTGATGAAATCATGTCCACTTCAAAGGGAATGTGAAAGGACAAAACTAACAAACCCCCCCCCCCAAAAAAAAACACAAAACAGTGACCATGGGGAAGACACAGAAAAATAAGGAAAAAAGAAACCAGAGGGCAAACCAAGCCCCAACCAAAATTATGAATATTATGTGACGTTATTATAGTGGGTTAAAAAACCTGAATCTACATTAAGTCCTTGTTTTATACTGTTGAAATATGTGATCATTTTCATTTCATATGTTTTGCGTTCCCGGTGGTCTTTAAAATGGCCTTTGAGGATTTTAATTCTGAGGTTTTGGATGGAGTGGCCTGCTAGATTGAAGTGATGTCCCACTGGGGTACAATATGTATTTTCCTGGTGTTTCCTGATGGAGTGTCTGTGCTGGTTCATCCTGAGATTTAGTTTAAGGCTAGTTTCACCAATATAGCAGCCCTTATCACACGACATGCACTGGATCATATATACCACATTTGCCGACGTGCAAAGGTAGGAGCCCTTGATGTTGTGAGTGGCGTTGTTGTGCCGCACAGTGCTGCTGTCACATATATGTTGGCACAGTTTGCAGCGGGGTTTGTTACAGCGTTTGGTCCCATTCTGTATGTCGTCCTGTTCCTGGCCGAGTTTGCTGTGGACCAGTTTTTGCCTCAGGTTTGGGGGTTGCCTGAATGCCAGTAAGGGGGGCTGTGGGAATATTTCTTTGAGCACAGGGTCCTCTGTGATCAGTGTCTGCAGATCTTTGATTTTGCGAATTCCCTCTAGAGTTGGGTTGTAGGAAACAACTAGAGGGATCCTTGTGGTGTCTTTCTTTTCTTTGTAGGGCAACAGCTGTTTGCGTGGTGTTTTCAGTGCCGATTATATTTTTTCAGAGGTTGTCCTTTCCTTGTAGCCCTTCCACTGGAATGATGCAGATAGTTTGCTCAGGTGTTTATCCCTGTCCCCAGTGTCCGAGCAGATTCGGTGGTACCTGATGGCCTGGCTGTAGATGATGCCTTGTTTGGTGTGGTTGGGATGAAAGCTGGCGTTGTGGAGGTAGCTGGGCCTGTCCGTGGGTTTCCTGTACACAGATGAGTGCAGCGTGCCATTGGCAGCTGATATGGTACAGTCCAGGAAGCTCACACTGTGCTTAGAAAAATCCATCTTGAGTTTGATCGATGGGTGGGAAGTATTGAATGCCTTGTGAAAGTCTAGAAGGCGTTCCTCTCCTTCTGTCCATATGATGAAAATGTCATCAATGTATCGTAGATATTTGTGTGGTTTGTGAGGGCGAGTGTTCAGGAGCCTCTGTTCTAGATCTGCCATGAAAAGATTGGCGTATTGTGGTGACATTTTACTACCCATATATGTTTACAAAACAGCAGAAGGTTGCACTCATCCTCAAAACTAAGTGGGTGCATCTAAAGACATCAAATACAAAACACCAAGAAAGAGCACTCCATATTATTGACCACCTTCCATCATTTTCAGTGAAAAAAAAACGCAGCTTTAAAAATGTTAAAAAAACCTGACTGAGGTAAAATGATGGGGATTCAGTTCACAAAGTTATGATCATAATTTGCTTAAGCCTGTCACAGTCGCCAATGTACCAAATCTTTGACAGGTCATCTAACTTGACCGAGTCTGCACTTACAGGATCAACTTACCCTGGAGCTGCCCGACAGCTCGAGGCCTTTATAGGTGGGACACCTGTGAACAGGGAGGGGTGCATACCAAATGGGAGGTTTCAGCTCTCTATATTTATATATATTTATTATTTTTAACCCCAGTGCGTAATTCCTTTGTGGTGATTTGTGTATCTTTTGGGGGGGTTTTACTCCTTTTTTTGTTATGTCTTGTAGGATTACTGTTGATTAGTGTTCATGAAAACTAAAATAATGACGAAGTTTGTGAAATATATGAGTGTTTTATTTATTGGGAAGTTGAGAAATGTTTTAGAAGATGCTATTCGGAATATAAATTCTGGTTTCATAAAACATTTTTGTAATGCCTCAATTTTCTTCTTTAAAGTAAAAGCACTTTAAAAGCGCTGCCTCGAGCATCCCCAAGCTTAGCGCAGCATTACGGTGCAGGCTACTGGATTAGCGCCTGCACCGTAATATCACGTTAAGACGAGGACGCTAAGGAGAAACCTGCAGGCGCAGGTTTTCCTTTTTAACGTCCCTGTTTCAAATGCTAAAATGGATAATTTATAATAATAATTTAATATTAACCCCTTAACGCCAGGTGGTTGTGCCTAGCAGGAGGGAGTTAATGCCATCCACTGCGGCGGGCCACTCTTCCAGCCCACCTAGCAGCTGACATGACGCGAAACGCGTCAATTGGCTGCAGGGGGCAGCCTGATTTCAATCCATCCCGTGGCAGAAAATAACGTGCAGCATGCGCCAGCTGGTGGGCTGGGTGGTCGCTGCCCATTGAAGTCAACAGAGTGTACTAGTACACCTTGCAGCTTCAAGGCCAACACGCCGCAGGGACGCATAATACGCCCTGCAGCAGGAAAGGGTTTAGGGTTTGCGGTTGCAGAATAGTGGAGAGGAGATTTTTATAATAGTAACACTCGACACAGAACCTATACATAGATTGCTATGAATTGGTTCTGACTCGAGTCTCACTAGTATGACAATTTCCTCTCAATTCATCTATTTTATGCACTTTGTATGTCAATTATTTTTTTTTATCTGTTTCGTTCTCTTTTTGTGTGCTAGCTTTATGGTGTACAGCTTGGTCATTATTCTTTGTATTCTAAATAGGTTTTCTTAATTGCTATTCAATAAAAATAATTATTAACATTGTATGATATGGTGTATTTGTGACTTTATTCACCAGTACACCTGTTAATAGTTATACAATTTTTTTCCTATGTTTTAAATTCAAAAAAAGGTTATACCCTTAGTACTATGTGAACCACTATTTCAACTCAACAATATATAAATGTCCAAAGTGAAGATTATTGTGGCTTATTAAAGTTTACCTTTAAAACTTTTTTTTAGAAACTACACTAAAGGTTTTACTAAAAAAGCTCATAAAATGCTCTGGTCAAGAGCCTTTTCAGTAACACATTCTTTTTTCAAGACTACAGTTTCATATTGATGCCACAGAAGTGAATTTTTCAATATTATAAACAGTACAAAATCCTTTGCATGTATAGTAAACCAATATTAATACTAATTAATTTCACTTTATGACCTCTGTGTCGTGCATATTATAGTGTTCAGTTTTTAAAAAGCTGGTGCTTACGCTTGCTTTAGGTAATTAAACAATTAAAATGGGCAAACTAGAACAAGATAATACAAAAATTGTTACGTAGGTTCCTTGTAAGTGCCTTTTCAACTTGATTTTATGGTATTATTTTGCCTTTGTTCAGTACCAGGTTGGCAGCGTATGCCTTCTAAATTTATGAGAAAATAGCACATGTTCTGTAGCAGAAAGATGGCTGCAGGGATCAGTGTTACTTTGATGAAATACAAAGAATTTTGAATCCTCTGAAGCTGAGAAAATGGGTTGCCTATTGAGGGGTTGACATGTGTTTTGATGACTTAACACTACTCCTAGGTTTTGCTTAAACTGAGAAAAGTATTGTTAATGTTAAATTGGCATTGCAATGTCATACGCCGGCTGTGATACAACAATATCATCCTATCGAGCAAACTCTGTACAAAACATTTTATGTAGTTGCAAGAGTCAAGTTGGTTTTCTCGAGTCAATAGCAATCGGTTGAAACCAAGACAATAGCTTTGAGCTATAACTAGAAATTCTAGCTATTGAATATTTATTTGTTTATTATACTAGGCTACATGTCTGCAAAATAGCCTTAAGTGAGACTAACAGGGTTATTCAAAGAGCTCCGAATTGCTTGAGAAAGGTAACCGAACGCTGAAAATCAGCGTTCGGTTCCCTTTCTTGGCCATTCGGCTATCCAGAGAGCAGGCAATTCGCCAAATCCTAGCGAATTGCCTGAACATACGGTGCCTGTTCGGTGCCTGTTCGAGGGCAGTGAAAACCCCATGAAAAGCACTGCTTCGGCTATTCAGAGAACACAAACCAGCAGTGAAAGGTTCCCGAAATGCCCTGCCATTCGGTGGTTTCATGCGGCAAATTTATTCAGGAGAATCCCATAGGCTTCAATGTTAAAAATATTCCCGTTTTAATTCAATATCTAATAAACCGTTCATTATAAAATTATGCAGCAAAAAGTCTCTTTATTTATAGATTTTTAGGATATTTTAAGCATTTTTCTGAATTTTTTTTTTTTTTTAAAGTCCGATTTTTTTTGATTTTTTTTTTTAAGTTTACTTATTTTTTCTGTAACAGCCCTCTTCATTATCATTCCCTGGACTACATATGCAAATTTCAGACATTTTCGCTCAGTAATTTCTTTGCAAACAGCGTTTCATTTTCAAACATTCATACAAACTGTTTTGCTAATTTATTCACTGCCTCGTCTGCAGTCTCGGCTGCTTCGCTGTTTGTGATCGGCTCCTGCTCGGGTTTTTCGACGGGTTAATCCAGATGTTTTTGGGGGTTTTCGGCATATATTCGCTGGGTTTTGCGGTTTGTTTCTCGTCAGGTTTGCGGCAGCCTTTCCCTGCAATTTGGGGACCCAGTGGTGTTTGCTGATTACCCCGCAGGGTCACCGAAATGGGATCGGCAAAAGGAACCGAATTGAAGAGAACGAAAAGTCACCGAATGTGCGGTGACTTTTCAAATCTCTTTGAATTACCCTGTAAATGAGTAGATCGCTAAAAGAACGTTGGATGGAAAACCCTTGAAGTAAATGAGAAAGGCTACATGACTGAAGGTCTCCTGCTGTGAAAATGTAAAATGGAATGTGATTGGTGAAGGATATATTTGCAAATAGTGAAAGTTGTACGCCGACCCTATGGAATGCGATTCCTCGCAATATCAGACTGTCCTCAAATCTGGCTTCATTTAAACGCTCCCTAAAGACCCTTCTGTTTAGGGAAGCTGATCACCCGCCTCCGTAACAAGACATCTGACCGGCCCAAAAACAGTCCTCACCTCTCCCTGCATTAACTCATCACTGCAGTCCCCCCCTCCTGTTTCTAATCCCCTCACCATCTAGATTGTAAATTCCCACGGGAATAGGGTCCTCACATCCTCCTGTATCTGCTGGCAAGAATACTGACCTTTCTCCTGTATGTATTGTAGAATTGTCCTGTCTTTACCCATTACACCTTGTACAGCGCTGCAAAATGTGTTGGCGCTTAATAAATAATAATAATAATTTGAAGAATGAGCAGAAGAGGACCGTCCCCTTTTCTGGTGAGGGCAGCAGAATGGAACACACCGCCATATCTTATTTGCTGTGTTTTTTATGAGTCTTGTGGTGTTTCTTTATTTTCATGATGTCATAATTATGGCAAATTTCTTGGCCGGCAGAGTGGAGTAATGGGAAATATGGATTAAGAAAGGTAGGAAAAAGTGATGGTGGTACAAACATGTTGTCTCTCCCAGGGCTTCAACCTGTGGTTGGAAATTTGATAATGTTATATTATGTTGGAAATTGATGGTTATTTGAAAATAAGAAATATCGATCTCTATGGTCAATGCCTTTAACCAATTGTGATGTCAGTGTGGTCAATGGTAGGGTGTATATTGAGCTAAGGACACGGGAAATAGGCCTAAAGTTCTCCATTATCAGAGGTCGTAAACAAAAGTGGTCAATTTCTTCCTTTAGTAAACATTCAATATGACAATTTCAACTGTTACTTACTTCCAAGTATCCCTCCAAGTTGAGCTCCATGTCCTGTTCCAGTTTCGCGCCAAGGGGTATGCAGACATTTTCTTGACTATCAAATAGTTGTATGACTTGCTTAACTTTCTATATAAAGTCTGCTGAGCACTCCTAACCTGAATCTCAATGTTCTACAATATGCCATGAAATAACAGAGGCTCAAACTTCATATAATAACAACTGGAGAAAGACACTGTAAGTGTGGCACTGTGGATAACAAACTAAACGCTTGACAGTGCACTAAGGGAAAGAACATATAAATGCCATAAAAGAGTTAACTAAGCTAAATAAGGACATTTTTTCAAAAAATTAAGTCAATGAGTTAACAGTATGTGTTCTAAATATTTATGTGAGAAATCAGCTCATTGACACCATGTCTTACAAGCGAATGTGTTCATTAATGAGTGCATTTTTTAGAAGAATGAAAATGAATAAACCTGAATTGCTCACCTTAAGGTACCTATATTTTTTATATATATATTTTAACCCCTTAAGGACCACTGACGTACATAGACCAAGGACCCAGACTACAGAGGTGAGTATAGGGAGGGAGGGGGGAAGTTAAAAGACCATGATATGCGTAGTATATCCTGGGAAAATTCCCCTTAAGGACCAAGGATGTACTATGTACATCATGGTCCTTTAACTCCCCCTCCCTCCCTATACTCACCTCTGTAGTCTGGGACCCACGACAGTCTGGTTTCCTTGAAGCCAGCCTGATGATTTTATGAGCCCCAGCCGTGCGCGATGATGTCATTTTCAAGCAACCCCGGCGCCTCAGGGGCAGATTCAGGGGGGCAACGGGGCAATTACCCCCCCTGAGAAAATATTGCCGGCCGCTGAGTGCCTTTCTTTGTACAAACAGCCACCGGCATGAAACTCGGCTGCTCGCCTGGGACCCACCAGCTGCGACCTCGCGAGATCGCGGAGTTCATGAGATCTTGTGAACTCTGGGATCGTGCGAGAGCGCGGCTTATGTGTGGTTCCCAGGCGAGGGGCAGAGCTTCATGCCGGCAGCCACTCATACAAAGAAAAGCACTCGGAGGGGCCTGACTGGCAGGAGACCGATTCTGACCACGTGAGCTGGGGCAATATATATCCATGTGAGCTCTGGGGAAATATATATCCATGTGAGCTGGGGGCAACATATATCAGTGTGAGCTGGGGGCAATATATATAAAATGTGAGCTGGTGAAATATATATCCATGTCAGCTGGGGGCAATATATATAAAATGTGAGCTGGAGGCAATATATTACATGTGAGCTGGGAGGGGGGGTACCCGGGAGGGGGGGTACCCTGGGCCCCTGGTATGGAAAGGGATCGCAGGGCTCATGAGCCACATGAGGACAGACCCTGAGCAATGTTCTGGGGAGAGTGAGTGTAATGAACACAGCTTGCGATTAGGCACGTCTCTGCCTGTCACTGCAAACCCAACACCAGCTCTTAGCCAAAACTGGTAGAGTACCCCCCCCCTGAAACCGGGTCTGGATCCGCCCCTGCGGCTCCTGTAAGGGGAACCTGAAAGGGGGTGGGGAGGACCTTTGGACTCCTCTCCCTCCCCAATGACTGCACATGGAAAAAAAAGAGAGGCAACATTGGAGAGGGAAGAGTCTGCCTTTTTTTCTGGCAGCTCCTCTCTTTAACCCCTTAGGTTGTGCCCGATTGCGATTCGCTCCTGGAGGTGGCTGACATCTTGGATGTCAGCCAAGCCTCTGGGGTCACCACCCACCCACTGATGTTACCGCCATATGTTCGATGATGTCAGCTGGCCAGTTAACCCCCTAGCTGCCAAGTGGTGCCTATCCAATGATACCAAACATGACCATATTTGGTGTAAAAATAAAAAATTTAACTAAACAAAAAGTGTTTTTTAAAAAAATAAATAAAAAATTGGATATAATATAGGACTTTAAATCACGTTTAAACATGATGAGCATAAAACAGTCAAAATGAGCTCAGCACAAAGATGAAATAGCTCAGCAGTGACAGGGATAAAAAGCAAAAAGATGTAAAAATTGGTATTTCTAATTTCAGGACAAGATTTCAAAACTATTTAGCCACGATCTTTTTTGGCGGTTGTAGATTTTGGGGATTACAGTTCCAAAAAGTGTGTTTTTTTTTAAATTTTTTCCATCATATTTCATAATTTTAGTTGTAGTAAATTATACGATATGATGGAAATAATGGTATCTTTAGATAGTCTATTTAATGATGGGAAAATGGTATATAATATGTGTGGGTTCCAAAAACAAGTAGGAGAAGAATTAGACATAAGCACAATCAGCACAGAAATGTAAATACAGCAGTGGGTACTTTCGGACGGACAATGGTAATATCGCCTGGTTACTTAAGGGGTTAATATTGCATAAAAACATTATATATGTGTTGCTCCATAATATACATCCACTAGCTTAGTTAGTAAATCAAATTCCTTGAGCTAGTCATTATTCAGGCTTTAATTGGTATTTCAGCACATCTTTAATAACAAAATTTTAAATTATCCATCTCTTAAGTGCCATTTTACATAATAACAATATAATTGTAAATGTCTTTTTGAGCAATCTTTTGGAGCATCTAATAAATATTGCTGTAGCATGCAAGAGTAGGACATTTTATTAATCCAGATATAGAGAGATCACCTTCTGCCGAAGTAAAGCTGCAGGGCGCAGATGTAGCGGACATACAGTTGTGTTCAAAATTATTCAACCCCCAATGCTGTAAAGGGTTTTAGGGAATTTAGTGTACATTTGTAATTGTATTCAGAATGAAATCCTACAAGGACTTTTTAAAGAACCATATGCAACTAAAATGACATCAATTGGTTTTGTAATACAGTAGTAAATGTTTCTTTTGTGAATTCTTCATTGACACAATTATTCAACCCCTTAAAGACTACCACTCTGAAGAACAGAGGTTCATTCAAGTGTTTTCAATCAGGTATTGAAAACACCTGTGGATGTCACGGAGCAGCAATAAAGCATAATAAGCACCAATTAGGCAGCTTTAAAATGACTGTGATACTCAGCTCCTTCTAGACATTTACTGGTGTGGTTACAAATATGGTGAAGTCAAGAGAATGGTCCAGGAAGACAAGAGAAGAGGTGATTACTCTTCACAGGAAGGGCAATGGCTATAAGAAGATTGCAAAGATGTTAAACATACCAAGAGAGACCATAGGAAGCATCATTCGCAAATTCAAGGCAAAGGACACTGTTGAAACGCTACCTGGTCGTGGCAGAAAGAAGATGCTGACTTCGACTGCTGTGTGCTATCTGAAGCGTAGAGTGGAGAAAAGTCCCCGTGTGACTGCTGAGGAACTGAGAAAAGATTTGTCAGATGTGGGTACTGAAGTTTCAGCTCAGACAATACGGCGCACACTGCGTAATGAAGGCCTCCATGCCAGAACTCCCAGGCGCACCCCCTTGCTGTCTCCAAAGAATAAGAAGAGTCGACTGCAGTATGCCAAAAGTCATGTGGACAAACCACAGAAGTTTTGGGATAGTGTTCTGTGGACTGATGAAACAAAATTAGAACTGTTTGGGCCCATGGATCAACGCTATGTTTGGAGGAGGAAGAACAAGGCCTATGAAGAAAAGAACACCTTGCCTACTGTGAAGCATGGCGGGGGGTCAATCATGCTTTGGGGCTGTTTTGCTTCTGCAGGTACAGGGAAGCTTCAGCGTGTGCAAGGTACCATGAATTCTCTTCAGTACCAGGAGATATTGGATGACAATGTGATTCAGTCCGTCACAAACCTGAGGCTTGGGAGACGTTGGACCTTTCAACAGGACAATGATCCCAAGCATACCTCCAAGTCCACTAGAGCATGGTTGCAGATTAAAGGCTGGAACATTTTGGAGTGGCCATCGCAGTCACCTGACTTAAATCCGATTGAGAACCTCTGGTGGGACTTAAAGAAAGCAGTTGCAGTGCGCAAGCCTAAGAATGTGACTGAACTGGAGGCTTTTGCCCATGACGAATGGGCGAAGATACCCGTAGATCGCTGCAAGACACTTGTGTCAAGCTATGCTTCACGTTTAAAAGCTGTTATAACTGTAAAAGGATGTTGTACTAAGTACTAAGATTGAATGTCACTTGGGGGTTAAATAAAACTGATAATGATGTGAGCACAGAAAAGACATTTGTGGTTATTTCATTATAAATGTTATGTTATATTTGTCTGACCTACATGTGCCTCTTTGATTTAATTGTAAGCAAGATGACTGAATGATCAAAATCAATGTCAAACTGGCCAAAACACTCAATTTCAGTGGGGGTTGAATAATTTTGAACACAACTGTAGCTGTACATTTACAGCATCAGGGTTATTGAAAGAGATCTGAAAAGTCACTGCACGTTCGGTGACTTTTTGTTCCCTGCACTTCGGGGAGAATCGGCGAATCCTAGTTCGCCGAACCTGCTGTGTATTCAGCCAGCACCGCAGGGCCCTTGCAGTGCAAGGAATACTCGCCGCAATCCTGCAGAACACTCGCTGAACACTCACCAAACACTCACCGAACACTCACCGAAACCCCGCAGCAACCGCCGCTAAAACCAAGCCGAACACACCGGAAAAATCCAAGCAGCCGTCGATCACAGCGCAGAGCAGTTGCCGTAAAAAGCTGACACGCAGACGAACGGGGTGAAAAAAAACAACAGTTCGCTTGAAAGTTTGAAATTTGAAATGCTGTTTGCAGAAAAACTACTTAACGAAAATGTCTGGAATTTACATATAAGATCCAATGAATGACAATAAAAAGGGCTGTTACAGAAAAATGAAAAAGATATTTAAAAAAATAAAACAGAAAAAAAAAATTGAGAAAAAATTCACCAAAAATCCTAAAACAATCTAAAATCTGAATTTGGCGAATTGCCTGCTCTCTGACTAGCCGAATGGCCCCGAAATGGCACGGTATCCTGAATTTCAGTGTCCGGTTACATTTTGGGGCCAGATCGACTCTCTTTGAATAACCCTACATGTGTACTACCTACACTACCTTACTGTGGGTTATACTATTTCACACCACACAATGACTCTTATAGTGAATTGAATAAATCTTTATCTAGATATTCAATTTGACTGTACAATCAAATCTGTACTCACTGGTGTGTATTGTCTATTTCATTGCAGCGTGCACTCATGAAACAATTACAAATTTCAAAATTATGCTTACAATATTCATAACCAAAATACCTTGTACTATTGTAACACCTCTCGGAAAAAGACTCTGTCCCAATACTTGCCTGTTTTTTCCGATGCACTTGGAATTTTAGGTACATGCTGGAGCCCATTTGCAATTGAATTTTGTTTGGATTAGATAAAATTTGAGTGAGCAAAGTTTGTGAGGGGCCTGAGAACAGCCAAGATCACAAGGTTTGTGAGCATCCTGAGAACGAGCAAAAGCATATGGAATAATCTACTCTTGCTCACTTTAATTATACAGGGTAAACCAGACGTGGAGTCCTTCCTAAAGGTGCCTAAATGTGTGTCAGCTATACCCTCCTGATGAAGCCTAATGAAGCTGAAAGAATCTTTAGAGGTTGCTGCAATCCTTGTTCAGAGGAGACTACCTTGGAATTTCAGTGTTGGCCACCCTTTCTGGGTGATAGCATTCTGATTTACATATTGTATAGTCCTTTTACACCACCATTGAGCTAAAACCTTATAAGACCTGAGTGGGGGTCCATAGTAGGGCAGGCCACTAGAGCAGTTGCGCATTCTCAGGACCTCCCAAACCTTGTTTTTGCTCACTACATCAATTTGTTTGCATTCCTCCAGAATAAGGCCGGGTCGAGTAAATTCGTTCATGGATGTGCCTTTGAAGATCGTGTTGATTCTGGTAATGAATAATACTTACAGGGTTATTCAAAGAGATTCGAAAAGTCACCGCACGTTCGGTGACTTTTCGTTCTCTTCAATTCGGTTCCTTTTGCCGATCCCATTTCGGTGACCCTGCGGTGTATTCAGCAAACACCACAGGGTCCCCGAATTACAGGGAAAGGCTGCCGCAAACCCGACGAAAACGAACCGCAAAACCCGGCGAATGCATGCCGAAAACCCTCAAAAACATCTGGATTAACCTGTCGAAAACCACGGAAAAACCCGAGCAGGAGCCGATCACAGGCAGCGCAGCCGCCGGAAAAAGCTGAGAACGCCGAGACCGCAGACAGAGGGCAGTGAATAAATTAGGAAAACAGTTTGTATGAATGTTTGAAAAGTGAAACACTGTTTGCAAAGAAACTACTGAGCGAAAAATGTCTGAAATTTACATATGAGGTCCAGGGAATGATAATAAAAAGGGCTGTTACAGAAAAATAAGTAAACTTAAAAAAAATAAAACAGAAAAAAAAAATTGAGAAAAAATTCACCAAAAATCCTAAAACAATCTAAAATCTGAATTTGGCGAATTGCCTGCTCTCTGACTAGCCGAATGGCCCCGAAATGGCACGGTATCCTGAATTTCAGTGTCCGGTTACATTTTGGGGCCAGATCGACTCTCTTTGAATAACCCTACATGTGTACTACCTACACTACCTTACTGTGGGTTATACTATTTCACACCACACAATGACTCTTATAGTGAATTGAATAAATCTTTATCTAGATATTCAATTTGACTGTACAATCAAATCTGTACTCACTGGTGTGTATTGTCTATTTCATTGCAGCGTGCACTCATGAAACAATTACAAATTTCAAAATTATGCTTACAATATTCATAACCAAAATACCTTGTACTATTGTAACACCTCTCGGAAAAAGACTCTGTCCCAATACTTGCCTGTTTTTTCCGATGCACTTGGAATTTTAGGTACATGCTGGAGCCCATTTGCAATTGAATTTTGTTTGGATTAGATAAAATTTGAGTGAGCAAAGTTTGTGAGGGGCCTGAGAACAGCCAAGATCACAAGGTTTGTGAGCATCCTGAGAACGAGCAAAAGCATATGGAATAATCTACTCTTGCTCACTTTAATTATACAGGGTAAACCAGACGTGGAGTCCTTCCTAAAGGTGCCTAAATGTGTGTCAGCTATACCCTCCTGATGAAGCCTAATGAAGCTGAAAGAATCTTTAGAGGTTGCTGCAATCCTTGTTCAGAGGAGACTACCTTGGAATTTCAGTGTTGGCCACCCTTCTGGGTGATAGCATTCTGATTTACATATTGTATAGTCCTTTTACACCACCATTGAGCTAAAACCTTATAAGACCTGAGTGGGGGTCCATAGTAGGGCAGGCCACTAGAGCAGTTGCGCATTCTCAGGACCTCCCAAACCTTGTTTTTGCTCACTACATCAATTTGTTTGCATTCCTCCAGAATAAGGCCGGGTCGAGTAAATTCGTTCATGGATGTGCCTTTGAAGATCGTGTTGATTCTGGTAATGAATAATACTTACAGGGTTATTCAAAGAGATTCGAAAAGTCACCGCACGTTCGGTGACTTTTCGTTCTCTTCAATTCGGTTCCTTTTGCCGATCCCATTTCGGTGACCCTGCGGTGTATTCAGCAAACACCACAGGGTCCCCGAATTACAGGGAAAGGCTGCCGCAAACCCGACGAAAACGAACCGCAAAACCCGGCGAATGCATGCCGAAAACCCTCAAAAACATCTGGATTAACCTGTCGAAAACCACGGAAAAACCCGAGCAGGAGCCGATCACAGGCAGCGCAGCCGCCGGAAAAAGCTGAGAACGCCGAGACCGCAGACAGAGGGCAGTGAATAAATTAGGAAAACAGTTTGTATGAATGTTTGAAAAGTGAAACACTGTTTGCAAAGAAACTACTGAGCGAAAAATGTCTGAAATTTACATATGAGGTCCAGGGAATGATAATAAAAAGGGCTGTTACAGAAAAATAAGTAAACTTAAAAAAAATAAAAAATCTGAGTTTTAAAAAAAAAAAAGAAATTCAGAAAAATGCTTAAAATATCCTAAAAATCTATAAATAAAGAGACTCTTTACTGCATAATTTTATAATAAACGGTTTATTAGATATTGAATTGAAACGGGAATATTTTTAACATTGAAGCCTATGGGATTCTCCTGAATAAACGTGCCGAATTAATCCACCGAATGGCAGGGCATTAGGGGAACCTTTCACTGCTGGTTTGTGTTCTCTGAATAGACGAAGCATTGCTTTTCATGGGGATTTCACTGCCCTCGAACAGGCACCAAACAGGCACCGTATGTGCAGGCAATTCGCCAGGATTTGGCGAAATGCCTGCTCTCTGGATAGCCGAATGGCCAAGAAAGGTAACCGAACGCTGATTTTCAGCGTTCGGTTACCTTTCTCAAGCAATTCGGATCTCTTTGAATAACCTTGATAGAAAATTGTAAAAAAACAAACACATTATTAAATTACACTAAAACTCTCTATTTCATTGCAGAAAACACAAAATTCTCAGCTTTTATCTGTTTGACACAAAAACCTAAAAACTACCAAAAGTATTTTTTTTTTAAATTCCTCCTGTTGTGTTTCTAGCAAACAGAGATGTTTCTGGAATATATTTACCATTGATAAATTTGTTATGAAACCATATAAAGTGGGAGTATGTCCACAGCGAATTATTTTTAACTGAATTTATTTCACCCTGGCCTCTGTTGAGAACAGGAGCGTTAGACGGAGCTTTAAATGCCATGACCAATTACAGTTTTTCCAGTGTTCCATTTGTAAATTCTGAAACAGCCCTTTTCTGATCGATTCTAATTGATTTTACCTGTCTAGGTTGATCTAGCCAGGAGATTTTTCCCTTAAGCAGTCACTTGTATAAAAATAATGTAATTTTAATCGGCCGTGTCTACTACTGACAGTATTACATTGTGGGATTTTTTTGTAGCTAATGTTTGGGGACTTTTAAAGTACTTTTTCATTAATAATTAACCTGTATTTTGATTTTGTATTTTATTTGCTTCCCTTTTGAGCATTGTTTCTAATGATCAAACAATATAATGCGTCATGGTTTGCTTATAATATATAATAGCCATTAGATAAGTTTATTTATAAAATAAAATTGTATATTCAGTAAAACCAGTGAATATTTAGGTCCGGTAAGTTTGTTCATGTGGTAGTTGAGAGGTTATTGATGTTTTACAGATACAGAAGATCTGGAGATAGCTCAGTGACAGAACAGCGAGCTATTCCATGTGGCCAGTTGTTCTTGTTTTGAGCTCATATGCTGCAAAGAATATCGTCTCTCGGAGCCTGGTGCTTAGTGAACTTGCCTTGCAAACTGAAAATTAATTCAATAATTATCCATGATCCATGGGTTAGATGGCAACGCAATCCACCGTGTTCTCTTTCCTTATGCAATGGAAAAGCAATAAGAAATGCTTTCCAGTATCCTTCAATGATGCAGGGTTGCTCTTGGCTTAATACAGTCGAATGAACGTGTGGCGTTGCTGTCAGTATCTGTTTGCGGCTCTTGAATATTTTCTATTGATGCTGCTAATACGGCAGCTGGGTAGGCATAAAGTTAGTACCAGAAGTGATGATGGGCATGGTAATAAAGCAAGCTAAAAAAACTATAAATGTGCGGGAAGGACAGGTGAGGAGAGGGATTCATCAGGAATGTGATACGAACCTTATAGTTCTGTGACGTACACAGTGTTCAGCTTGTATCTCTGTGTCCTCCCGGATGTATCTATTTAAGCTTGTGTTGGTCTAGCACAACTCTCTATGTAATGAGTGCCACCAGCAGTGGTCGTAGTACTACTACTACTGGTAGTAGTAACACCAGTGGTGTATTTAGGTTTTGTGCTGCCCTAGGCCTGACTAAACTCGTGCACCCCCTAATTTAAATTTGAGGCACCCCTTCCTGTCAAGGACACACCTCTTCCTGGTTAATCTCCACCCTTTCCTCTTAGAGCTCCGCCTTTTCCTCTCTTTATATTAAAAGTGGATACCAAGTGCCTACTTGTATATTTTGTATACCATTTCAAATGTATCTATTGAGATAAATAAAACTATGAAATGTTTAAATTCAAGCATTTTTACAAAGAACAGCCACGCATGTCAAGTATACTGGATCACAGCCGCTCTAATTAGTTGAACAATAAAATCCACAGAAACGTGCACTGCATATGAGCGTATCACAGAGCTGCACAGCAATAAAACCCACAGAAATGTGCACTGTGTATGAGCATATCACAGAACTGCACAGCAATAAAACTCACAGTAATGTGCAGTGTGTATGAGCGTATCCCAGAGCTCCAGGGCAATAAAACTCACAGTACTATGCAGTGTGTATCACAGAATCCACAGCAATAAAAGTCCCAGCAATGCAATGTTTGGTGTGTGTCAGCGTATCAGAATCCACAGCAATAAAAATTCCAGCAATGCAATGTGCAGTGTGTATGAGTGTATCAGAATCCACAGCAATAAAACTCCCAGTAATGCAATGTGCGGGTCAGCATATCAGAATCCACAGCAATAAAACTCCCAGCAATGCAATGTGCGGTGTGTATGAGTGCATCAGAATCCACTGGAATAAAACTCCCAGCAATGCAATGTGTGGTGTGTGTCAGCGTTTCAGAATCCACAGCAATAAAACTCCCAGCAATGCATTGTGCGGTGTGTATGAGTGCATCAGAATCCACTGCAATAAAGCTCCCAGCAAACCGAGTGTATATGAGCACACAGCAGTTATTTATTCTACATTTACCGGCCTCCGTCCGCGGTAGGGCTGTGTGCAGAGTCAGCAGGGACTGTGTACAGACTCAGCAGGAGATCACTCCAGGCCATGTTAGGATCGCAGCTGTGCCTGTGTGTGGAGCCATCTTGTCAGCAGTGGGGTGCCACTGCCAGAGGGTGCACCGTGGCTTTGATTCCCTTCCCGGTTGGTGTTCAGTCCAGAATAGAGTGACAGTCCATGTTAACGAAAGGGCGGGCAGCTGTGTGCGTGCGTGCGTGCGTGTCACGTGGTTCAGCCAGTCAGGTGGTACTGAGACTCAGTACCACCTGACTGGCCAGACCGAGTGTGACCTGCACGCACGCAGCCTCACCAGGAGCCAGGCAGCTCAATGACAAATTTCTATCACTGCAGTGCTGGTTAAGGAAAGGTCCACTTTAAACAGCAATAAGCAGACAGGGCTTCATATTCTGCTGATACCCCCCCTTTACCTGCCGTTTACGGTCATCTTCTCTCTCTGCACACAAATCACATCCCCCTCCCCTCTCCTAGAGCTGCTGCTGGGCAGGGGAGGAGCTATGGAGGGAGGAGAGGGGGATTTTTATTCTATTCGATTTTATTCCGTATGCAAACGCCCTGCTCTGCTGCTCGTTGTTTGAGAACACAGCTCAAAGCTGACACACAGTGACAGTGACAGTGACACCTCCTAGTACCCCCTAAGCACACCCCAATAATCACTGGTACCTGGGGCAGCCCGCCCTCCGCCACTCCTCTAAGTACACAACTGCTATGGTGATATGCTCACACACAAGTTTGGCAAACTGCCAGCAAGTACGGTGCTGTTTGAAGGCATTGCAAATCCCCATAGAGAAGTAATGGTTAATCTATTCAGAGAACACCAATCAGCAGAGAAATGGCAGTGAAATGCCCTGATGTTCGGTGGTTTCAATCAGCAGGTTTATTCAGGCGAACCCCATAGGTTTCAATGTTAAAAATATTCCCGTTTTTATGCAATATCTAATAAACCATTTATTATTTTAATCTGCAGTAAAAAGTCTTCATTCATTTATCAATTTTTTTTAGTACCTTCTAGTAATTTTTCAGAATTTTTTGGGCAAAATCCCCCCCCCCCTTCTTTTTAATAGCAGTTTTTCTTTTTTCTGTAACAGAACTTTTTATTATCAATCATAGGATCTTATATGTAAATTCCAGACATTTTCGTTCAGTAGTTCTTTTGAAAACAGCAGGCCATGGGTTTGCGGTGGCAGCATACAGCGGCCGACTCCATGCACTTTGGGGACCCTGCGGTGAATGGTGAATTCACTTCAGGGTGGGGAAATTTTATTCCCTGAAGTGCAGGGAACTACAGAACACCAAAATGTTGCCGTCCTTTAGTGGTGAGGTTTTTTGTTGCCCCCTGGAAAGTGAAAGCCTAGGCCTTGCCTACCCAGGACATACTTGAAAATTAGTGACATCTCAATGTATCCTTCCTGGTAAAATAATTTGCAAAAGTAAAAAAAAAAAAATATTTTTATTTTATTTATTTTTTTAGGGGTGGGGCCACCCGGCGGGCCGCCACCCCCTGGAAAGTGCCGCCCTAGGCCTAGGCCTTGTTGGCCTAGGCCAAAATACACCAGTGAGTAACACTAGAACAGGGTTCTCAAACTCTCACCCCCAGATGTTTCTGAAAGACAACCCCCATGACTCTCTGGCTTTCTATTGCATTCCAAGAATTCTGGGAATTGAAAGCCATCAGCTTTGAGGGCGTCTAGTTTGGGATTCCCACAATGGACATTAACTGCTAGAGGTAAGAAGATATCTGGAGCATTTATTTTGAGTGGGCTCTCAAATCGCTACCCCAAGTAGAATAGGACCTTGCATTGGAATCTATTTAGAGGATAATTTTGGGAGGCTTTGATAATCCATAACAGCAGGGATGTATAGCATACTCTTTAACCTTTTAATCATGTGTCTTCAGAGTACTATTAAGAATAATTTCTTATTATTTGTAAGTTCGGCTTATTGACCTTGTTTTTCTGTTCTCCAGTGAAGAGTCTTTCTTAGATGTCTTCTAGAGTTCAAATCAAATAGCAGGAGACTTTGTATAAATGAATATCATACACAGCCTTGATTGCCTTTTGCCGAATCATTTTACACTCATCATTAATCCTGCAATGTTCATTAAGATGTTACTGCATGCATAATGTTTAACTAATTTGAAGTTGGTGATGGGGTAATTGTCGCCATTGCAAACTTTGATAAATTCAAGATCCATAGACAGTAGAATTCAGTCCAGCTTTCAAGGAAAAGTTACTCAGTTATCACCAGTTTAATACGTCTGATTGCTGCCAATTTCTACAACACCAGGCAACACAAAGAATAGTTACAATGCTTGAAAATCAATCCATAGCCTATATTATGTATTTTCTCACAGTAGACTCTCCTAATGACCCTGCTAACCAAGATGACTTCAGCATTTCTCATCCCTATAATTATTTTCCTACCTCTCAGGCATAAACTAATTAGCGCATATAACTCACTATGTAATTTAACAAGCAATTAACCTCATCAAACCTTTTCTCAACTCCTAGTATCTGTTCAACTAGTATGGATGAACCTTTCCTATCACTCTGGAGTACAAGGTCAAGGTGCAAATGTATAAATATTACCCCAGACTATTTTCTTCTTAATCATCTCATCACGTGGCCATGACAGAAATCTAGATCCTCGTCAAATGTACCCAGTAGACCACTCTTCATTGACACTTTTGCTTCTCTGGATCTAGAGATGAGTATTTAGTCTTCATATCCATCTCTTTGACTCTTGTACTTTTGAAACATTCCATTCCAGTTTCAGAATCTAGGAGCTTTCATTGTACGATGACTTTAAGAGTCTGTATCATGCTGCTTGCAAGATTGTGGATCTCCTACTATTCATTTCTCCCTTTACCAAGCCACTTATCACTCAATACCTTCTCAAAATAGTCAGTGTATTTGCCCTAGTCTCTTCATTTGATCTTTCTCTGGCCCACTCCCAAAGCCAACACTTGTATTCATGATTCCACCTGTTTAACGTTTGTTTGATCTTTCTTCCCAGAGTCTTCTACTCCGCACAGAAAATTCTGGCCAGATTCTTCAATTGCTTCTCCTACATGCTCTATCCATATCCTGCATAGAAACATCAGCTCTATTGATTCTTTCCATGTTTCAAACCAACCATTAAGGATCGAGGTCATTGAGCTAATGGCTGGAGCCCTTCAGTATAATAGCTCGAGCTGCCATTCCGAACGAGCCGCAAACGTTCATTGGGGCTTGGCATTACTGACTACTTACTGTAAATTAATAGCTCCTTCAATTTGTACTGGAGCTGTTAATAATGGGTCAGCATAAGAATAAGGCGCTTTTCCCTGGCAGCTCGTTATTCTCAACTCGGGCCAGTATGCAAAAACGAATAGCAGCACTGAGGTTCTGGTGTTAATGGACTCAGTCATAACAGAGCTGGTAAAAGGGAGCCTTTCGATGGCCCAGTGTTTCCCAACCCTGAACCCCAAGTACCCCTAACAGGGCAGATATTAAGGATTACCTTGAGGCAGACTGAATCCTGCAATCACTGAGCAGCAAATCATATCACCTGTGCTGTGCTGCAGATATCTTGCAAACCTCATCTGTTAGAAGTGCTTGAGGTTCATGGTTGGTAACCACTGCCTTAGCGGATTCTTCTTACTTTCTTCTTCTGGAATGCGGACTATAATTTCTTTGTTCTTGCTGAATTCCAGTATATTGGCTCAACATGCAAATCACATCACAGGTAGATCAACAAATAGCAAAAGACTAATTACTTCCATCACAGAACATCTGTATTCAATTATTTTCATAAAAGGATACTCAGGTAGAAACAGAGGAAGGAAAGGGTGGATAGGTTGAAATATTTTGAGGTCAGTGGGACTCTATTCAAAGAAGTATAATAAGTATACGTTATAATCCATGCATCTATTCTTCTGACTCTACTTATTGTACAAGACATTCACTTATACATCAAGGCATTTTCTGTATTCAAGGGAAAATCTAGAAAATAACTATCCGCTTTATAAAAGAATCTTTGTTTTATTCTATTTATACTCATTCTTTTGCCTTTAAAAAGTTTTTGTCACAGATACCAATAACCCCTCGGAGGAATCATTGAGAACAAGTGCTATAAAACTCTGCATGTGCCGGTCCTGCTGAGATGTTAGTGAACGTCTCATGATAAGATAATCATCAACAGATTGCTTAATGTTATGCTGAATAAAGAATTCATATTCACAGCATCTCATTTCATTTAGGCCACTCAGTAGTTTAAAGAGTGTGAAAATGATTGGCTGCGAAAAATAACATCACCTCAAGGTTTGATAGTGCAATTATATAATGTAATGTGTTAATGCACATCAGAGCCAGGGAAAATGAAAGCTGATTGTGACCTCGGGCAAGACTGCTCTATTTTCCACCATCTCGAGCTCCGCAAAATGTGATTGTGAACTCTGTGTGTAAAAATAATATGTACATTTATAAGTGTCATACACAATCGCCCTACATTAAAAAATAAATAAGACCCATTAGAGTGGAGAGTACTAAGAGTTGTAAAGGAAGGAGCAGGGGTATACTTCTAAAAATGTAGTGAGAAAAATGAGATCCAATAAAATGTTCTTATTGACTCTTTCTATCCAACACAAATCTTCTAGTTTTAGAACTTTAAAGCCATGATATTTCAGTTAACAATGCTTTTTTCTTAAGCGTCCAGAACTGTGATTTATGTTCACAAACCCTAACCACCATTCCAGCACGCCTGTCTTCCCTCGCTTCTATAACAGGTCAAGAGGTAGATAGCAGCAAGTTCCGTAACTGCAAAGCTTCGCACATTCATTACTACCTGGCCGTGGAGTACAAGCCAAACCATAAAGGAGTTACCCGTAAAACTGCTGTGCTCACTACATTAGTGTCTCTCACCCCTCTTTTATAGGCTATGGGCATCAACATATGTTTCCTCCTATGTTTCCCTCCGTAAACAGATCACATTTAGCAAATATGTATATCTTAAAACGTTTACAAACATGATTCAAAATGTCCTTGCACTCATGCAATTATTACAGAGGTTAGAAAAAAGTAGACTGTTACTTTTTGAGTGAGAAGAGGCAGAATCCAAAAGACAAGCCCGATGCATACAACACACTTTGTGTCAAATGTCATGGAGCTGGCCGTGTGTCACGTGGAGGCGATGGTATAAAACCACGATGCAGTGATAAAAACAAGGAATTCAAGATATGGTGCATAACATGGGGGGGTTTATTTTATATATACACAGCAAGAATAACGAGGGGCGATGCAGGAACAGATTGACTGGATACTTGAGACAGAGCACAGGGGAAATACTGGACACTGATACAAGAGGAAACACTTACACAAGACACCAGACAGATGGGATAGGGAGGTAAGTCTTTGGCACAGCAGGAGACTTAACACAGCAAGAGTCTATGGTAAGCCTTTGGCAAGGCAGAGGAATCCAGAGGAGTATCCAATAGCGTGGTCTATGGCAAGCCGGGGGTCAAGAGCATGCAGGTCACTGGAAAGCAAAAGATCTGGTACATAGGAGACAATGAGGAGGCTGTTCGCTTCTTGACAGGCAAAAGACAAATACAATGCAACAGCAATGGAGGAAGGGGTGTGCCCTGCTTAAATTGAAAAGTGCTCCTGAAGTAACGAGGAGCATCTGGTCAGTGCAAACAGAAGAGAAACCTGAGCAATGAGGGGCAGGGCATGAAGGATGCTGCTTGATTATGGCAGAGCAGTGCCGAATTTGCCCTTTTGAACTGTGACACCGTGGGATGATTTCAGCCAGAGAAAGGTGTGTTTTTGACTAGCTATAAGCAATGTTTTTCCTCTGCACCTAGGCCAGGCCATCACGGCCCACTGGGCATTTTCCCAGTGTGTCTTATGACCAGTGTGGGTCTGAAAGTCTTGGTTAATTCAAGGCATATTCCACTGATGTGAGGTGGACAGGTGGTTACAGTCAAATGGAACATTATGAGTTGGGTTTTAACAGGAACTTTTTGTAGGCTCAACGTTTCTGTCCTGAACTCAAGACCTTTCTTGAGCACCCAGAGTGCAGTGTCTAAATGTTGCTGCTCCTACATTAAAGCTCCTTTTAAACTCCCTGGCGGTGTTCCCGAGTGTGTCCCGAGTTAAATTTCACCGCTGAGAGCGGTAACCCCGAGACACACTTGAGCTGTATACAGCACCTCTCCCTGCGCTCCTTCGCTGATCTCTGCAGTCTCCTCCGGCGATCGCGACCTCATGCTTCCTGGATACCTTCTCGCGAGGAGGAAACCAGGAAGTAATGAGGTCACGATCGCCGGAGAAGACAGCTGGGGACATCGAGGGAGCGCAGGGAGAGGTGATGTATCCAGCGGCATCCCGAGTGTTGCTCAGGGTTACCGCTTCCAACATAGGAATTTAACCCCGAGCCACACTCGGGATGCCGCTAGGGGGGCAAAAAAAAATGACCACTTTCTGACAGGAAATTTCAAAATAAATAGACCGCCAGGGAGGTTAAAGCCAAATCCTGTGTAACTGCCATTTCTCCTTCTGTGGTCGACGTTATGGTCAGTGACCTTTGGCTGTTGGAACTCTGGCTGGTGCAGCATGTATACATGTGTCACTCTGTATGTTTGTGGAATATTATGAGTTTGTAACGTATCATACATATGTTAGAAAATGATAGATGACAACCTATAAGACCTAAAGACATAATAATACAACACAGACAAAACAACAAAGACCTACTACAATAAAGACCTAAAAAAGATTGTATGCTGCTACAATATTTTAATTGACAATAACTATGTTTTTTGTAATTTTGTTCGTACAGACTTAACATTAGATAATATTATTATTAGTATATCATTTTGCATTTGTTTTCATTAGTTGCTGCATTACTTTACTGGGCAGAAAAAAACCTGCCATTTAATCATTTACATATTTCCATTGGTCTTGAAGCTATTATCACACTTTCAAGTTAAAAATTCAAATAGTGCAAGTACCACAAATGTTAATACTTCAGGGGAATTCAATGTCGGCAATATTGGAGATCAAGCTGTAAATCATTAATTGTTTATGTCCAATACAGCTTTGCAGGAAATTCTTTATTAATATTTTACACATTGTTAACAGTTTATCATTCGTGGTAGTTCCTCTCTAAGGATGGCTAAAAAACCACATGAAATAAAAAAGGGTTATTCAGAAACCGCCATTTTTTGGCAATGTTGCAGACACCAGCAAGATTCCCTGTTGTTGTAATGGCAACAAATGCCAGCGCTTCACAAAAGAAAAATGCAAGCAAAATCTAACCAGCAGGTATTGCGTTGCCAAGCTAGACAGAGAGCAGGTAGAAAGGACCCAAAATAAGTTAGAGAAGAAGTAACATAGAGAAAGCCTAAACTCTAGGGCATAGGGCAGGAGAGACACAGCCTTGATAACAAAGTCAATTATCACCGGCAGGAGTCAATAACACAGAGTGAACACAGCTAAAGGTCAAAATCCAGAATAACAAAGACACACAGAAGGGAAAACCACAAGAGGACAATGGCAAAGTATAGGGGAAGTCCTTATAAACCCTAACAGGGAACTCTACTGGCCAGGAGAAAAGAGAGGCAGATGAATGAGATGGATGGAACCTCCGGGTCGTTTCCTTATCAAAAAACATAGCAAGGATGCACGTTGTATAATGTGGGGCAGGATGGTGCACCTACTGGATTGCTTCATCAGAAGAGCAAAACTTGAGCATCCCTGACCAATGGAGGGATGGGACACCTGCCTGGGTACAGAAAGCTCTGTGAACCACCACATGGCGCGAGAGCCACGCAGCCCCACAGTATATAGAAAAGTATCTGTGCTATCTGGTTTTGCCGTGCAGGAGTTTGCAGGTGTGCACTGTATAAGGACTAATTGCAGTTTATTTCAACAATATTTCCAGGATTAAAAGGCCTTTCTTGGTTACTTTGCAATCTCATTGCTTTAGGATTTTGCAATATGTGCCAGTGCAGATGCAGACGTGGTTATTATACGCCAGGTGTAAGTATCAAATTGGCTGCCAATCAATACTTGCTTTATTTAAAAGTGTCAGAAGAAATCCAACAGAAATCTAGGCTAATCGTTGTGTGTGCTTCTATATATTGCCAATTTAGAATTAACATCTTCCACCAATGAATAAAACAGTGTTAATATACTCCTCCTTAATGTGTTTGTGATGCCTGGGAGAAGGTGAGAACCCTTAGAGGTTTATCAACCAAATGGTGTGTCTTGGCGTATTGTAAAGCAACAACAACAATGTTATACTAACAATAATATCACTGTTGTTGTTGTTTTTATTTTGGTAATATACCTATCACTTCATACAAGTTTTACAGGTGCTCCTAAAATGTGACAGACCTGAATAAATATTTTCACGTGAATGACTTTGATCTTTATTTTTTACTCTCGTCATGATTGCACTAGATTTTGGTTTTATTTTATTTTTTGCCTAATTAAGCACAGCACCTAGATTGGTTTTATAATGTCCTTAATTGAAATCTGGCTCACACTTCAGAATCTGTAGATTGTTTGATCTTGGTTCTCTCTGGCCAATATTTAGAGGGAAAACAATCAGAGGTCGACTTGGCAAAAGCTTTTCCCAGAACAATTGTAAAAGACTCGGCTGAATCACAAGCATGATCTTGTAAAATTGAAACATTTTTTTGTGGCACATAGATGGGTCCATCTGGACTTTTAATAAATCCTCCAGTGTAGCAGCGCTATTACTACTTGTGTAGGTTTGCACTGATACAAAGCCGTCAGCAAAGGAAGAAATTTCACAGTTGGTGACAACCAAAGCTCTGTATATAACATTTCATTGTTCTTTTAGTCACGATATAAACCTGTAACGATCTAAGTGTGCTTCAATTTTGATTCATTTTTTTAATATAAAGGATGATTAACACAAGTATATATTCCTTCTGGAGCCTTGACATTTTATACATTATCACGTCTCGTTTGTATTATTGTACCTTAGAAAAATAAATATTTTTTTCCAGGTTTTTGACATGCAGTCACATATTATAACCAGAGCTTTGTTATAAGCTTATAACTTAGTACAGGCTATAAAATAGAACCTTAATCTATGGGCTAGAGAAGTTCATAGATGGGCAAATAGGTCTTACTTTCTGACAGTTCACATTTTTTCTGGTATGGGATTGTGCGTCACTGTTTTTTCAATTTCATTCTTAACAGTCATATTGTTTTTTTTCTTTGCATAGAGATTATGTGGGGTTTCTTGAAAATAATAATTTTATTTTTCTCACAGTACCGTGCTCAGAGTTCTAATCCATTCTTAGAGAGTTGCCACGAAAACAGAAACTGTTCTCACAAAATATTTAACTCCCATGAGGGTTAAACTAAAAGACCCAATGAAGACAAGATTTTCATTCATACAGGAACCAGCCATTTTATTTCACATGAAGTGAGATTCAGCCCTCTGAATGCAGATGCTCAGTCCCACCCAGAACCTAACTCAGGTTCCTGGAATTCAGGACCTCTGTGACCCAGATCCAACCAATGGCTCTGCGTTCGACATTAAAATCAAATAATGATAACGCAAGAATGCTTTTCAAACAAAACTTTTTTAATCAGTATTTCCCAACAGAATCACTGCCAATCTTCATGCTTTTTTTTCTTCAAGCGATGCACCCACTTTTCAGACACCCCAAAAATCATCTTCTGGCAACATAGTCAAGTGCTCCAGTGAAAACTGTCTTGATGTTGGCAGACTTCCTTTCGCAAAATGTGACAATCAACTTTTTGGCAAACTAAACTCGAGCAGATTTTTGTTTTCTGTTCAACGAACACGGAACCCGGCAGTCACACTTTTTCGAGATGCCCAATTCATCATGAAGGATCCTCAACATGCTTGTTTTTGGAATGTCCAAATCTTCCACAAGATTTCTGAGAATGGTTTGAGTTCCCTGAATTTTCTAAAAATCCCATCTCTTTGGCCACCATGGTCCCATCCATGAATGAGAAGGGAGTCCCTCTCTTGTTTCATTACAGACTTCAAGATGTCCATACTTGAATCTGCTAAATCACTTATGGACCTTCTGGAGACTTGGGGCTTCATCACCAAGATGGGTTTTGATGTTTTCGCAGCACTGTTTCCCAGAGAAAGCACAATGAAATTGGTCGAGCAATTCTATATGCCAACCACGTCCACTTTTTGAGTCACCACAGGTCTCCATGATCGTCTGTGGATTATTCAATTGATTTAAATCTTACTTTTGAACCTTTCCTTGTATAATGCAGTGCTAATATTGCATCATTTTAAGCTAAAATGTACTGCATATCAAAGCTAGAAAAATGATACCAATGATGCAGGTCCTGGGTATGATCTCCTGTTGTGCAGTTTAATTACCTCTCCTAATTTATTCACACCCTCCCTTTATTCAGCCTCAATTATGTTAGACATGCTAATGTCACTCAGCTCTCCTTGCGTCATTCCAGAGATGCTTTCCCTCAGTCACATCATACTGATAACGCTTGCCCACACCTGCATCACTCTGGTGACACCCATGTCATTCTGTTGTTGTTCATAACATGTGTATTCAATAACTCCTTGTGCCACCTAGCCAGTAACAGCATTTAAGAAACCTATGTAAGACTTCCTCTTTGCAGGGAAGTCATCTTGGCTTGGTTTTCTAGACACTCATTGTGTTTTTTGATATTGTATTATTGTCTTTATCGTTTGGTCCTTTTGTTTTCTTACTGACTAATCTGGTTTTTTCATCTCCTCAACCTTGGTCTGTTTATGGTTTCTCTGCTTTCTAGATCCTTGACTCTTTGACTTGTGTACTGGTGTATGTTTTCCATGTCCAGATCTAGTTTTCCTATCTCTACCTGGTCATTATAGTGATCTGTTGTCACGGTTCCCAGATCCCACCACGCAGTACTTAACGCCCCACACTCCACAGAACCCAGAAGCTACCAACAGAGTAGCCGTGAATGATCTCTAACTGTCTGGTCCTTAGAATTGGCCAGGTAAACTAGCTAGACAGATAGGGTTAACAACACGGGGAGTAGTCAGCCGAGCCAGAATCAGGAATACAGAGTTCAGAATGGTCAAATGGAATAGCCGGGTCGATATCAGAGCAGTAGCGTAGTACAAGAAAATGGTCTAGGGCAACAGAAGGCAGAATAGTCAGAAACAAGCAGAGGTCAATAACGGGTTAATTCAATATAGCAGTCAGGTACAAGGAGCTCAGGTATGGATAACCACGATCTGGCAACTGCTGAGAATACACTGAGGGTTTTTAAAGACCATCACCAGGCCACGCCCCCACTCAAGCCGCGCCTCTTGCAACCACCTCCCTGCCTGTCTCCATTTAAACCGGGCTTTGGTCAGCGAGCAGCATCAGACATGCTGCCCTCAAGCACACAGGTAGGGCTGGAAGCTCCCAACGTTACATCTGTCTAGTATTAGGGTATTCTTTGAAGCAGTGATTCTCAAACCTGTCCTCACAACCCACTAACAGGCCAGGTTTGCCAGATATCTGAAGCACAGCACAGGTGATATGATTTGCTGCTCAGTGATTGCAGGATTCAGTCTGCATTACCCCAAGGTGATCTGCAAAAATCTGGCCTGGTTGGGGGTCCCGAGGACAGGTTTGAGAAACACTGCTTTAAACTATGCTTGCGTGGTTACCCCACAGTGAAAAAGTATTACCCAATGAGCTATAATGTAAATAAGAATAATCCATTGATTCAAATATTCAGCTTCTCAATACTAATTGCATATAAAGGCGAAAGGGACATTTTTGTATATTTTATCAAAAGCACAATCTTACAGTCTACAGTTGATGTAAGACTAGCCACCTGCTCATATCTCCAGGGATAATAGGGAACATTCTTCTCAGGATCATACGCATGTGATTTATCTTCCTGCACAGTGGGTACTCTAAATTTTGTATGTTTTTTATTATTATTTGAAAAGAATAACATTAACATAGAAGTATTTGATTTCTGTGTATCTTAAAGGAGTATTCTAGTATGTTTAATAACATTCTATATGTATTTTAACTACCACATTTTTCTTTATTCTATTTATATACTTGAAAAGTTATGCCAAATAATTACTTTTTTTTACCTATATAGTTGAACGTCCTGCACATTCTGCTTGATTTCTTCTATGGTTATACCTTTCTTCATGATATTAACTCAAGCTCACTCATCCTCAGCTTTTAAATAAAGGCAATATTTTACACCATCTATGGACCATGAAGATAAGGATCACAAGCAGAATCTGAAGAATCCTGAAACAAATATTAAAATAATAGGATTTACTCATTGGAGAGAGAGAATAAATAGTTAATTCAGAAAATGCTTTTTTAACCAGACTGATTTTTTTTAAGGCTTACTTATAATAACAATAGAAAAAACATAATTTTCCTTTAAATATGTACATTGTTAAAGATGGGAAAAACTATAGTGATATTATAGCCGTCAAGTTAACGGATCTGCATTTAGGTACCTGGTTAAGTAGACACGATAAAAGGTAAGCAATCGTGGTAAAAAAAGGGAGAACCCCAAAGGCAGGTACTGAGACAATCCAAGGTCATGGCCAGGCAGCAAGGAAGCAAAAAAATGGAGGAAAAGCCAGGAACTGGTACAAGGGAAAACTCACAAGCTTCACAATAGGTAGCACAACAGGAAGGAGTGCACACAACATTGAAACAATGAGTGACTGACTGGACAAGCATTATACAGGCAGATAAGGTGATGACATCCCACCCACAAAACAGGTTTTACCTTCCATCGGTTGACACCATGGACCTCCACCGCAACCGTGATCCCTGCAGCCACTGTGGTAAATCCCTGCCTGTGAGGTGTAAAATAATCCGCTGGAACCCAGACAACATTTTGGTAGTGATTCAAAGGACAGGCCATCAAGATGTGGTCACGCTGACTAGAGTGTGGGGCAACTGACACAGTAACATGCAAAGCACGCCTCACAGTGATCAAACACTAGGCAGATATTGGCAATAGACTTGGAGGCCGTCCAGCTGCAAGCGACCTCGTGCCACATCTGCAGTAATAATACTGGTCGTCCACTGGATCCATAGTCGTATGACCGACTAGTCGTCAGACTATGGATATGCACATATACAAACAACTAGGCATGACCAATTGTTTTGTTGACTAAAAACCCCAGAATATAAGTAGAAATGCTGAGATATGTGTTGTGTACAATCACATATGTTGTGTACAATCACTGTATGATGTAAATGCCCTTGTAGTAAGAATTCTAAATTGATTTAAAATGTTAACCATTCCTAGAGAATTCTGTAGGCTTAGCTGATGGTTTCATTCTCTACATTTAGATTTGTTTGTCATCCTTATCTTCTCATCCCAGAACAATTAACTGTTATCAGGAATATATCCCTGCTTTTGTAAAACAGTTGATAAGAAAGATAAGGACCAGATAGCGTAATCCCCTGCCAATGCCTTGTTCAGTTTAGCCTCCTGAGTAAAAGTTTGACCTAAGGTACAGGAGCCCAGAAGAAGATTTTATCAGTAGCACATAATGAGGAACTGTCATATTTGTTTTTGACAATTTGTATTCAGTTTAGTAATCCATATTGTGAGGTGTTAATGGAATGAAAACACAGAAAAAGTAAGTGAAAACAAACAAAAATGGCATATCTGACACATAAACCGTGTAGTAGACATTGGCAGCTTGAGTACCACACACCTGTGAGTTCTTGCGTGTTTCTGCTCTTATAATAATCAATTGCATAATGAATTATGAGCTTGCACACATGCCAGTGATCATACATCTTTAATTTCCCATCAGATGCCTTTGGTTTTCTTTTAAATTAAATTATAGGGAAAAAAGCCTCTCAGCACAGGTAATGAATCATTATTATGTGAAAATTGTGTTAAATGAAAAAGAATTAATGTTTTTTCTCTCATAGTACTGTGTCTATTTCTTTTAAGCATTATACTTGTCAAAATTTCGATTACATGTGAATATCAAATAAATAGTTGAAGGTTTAGGGAAAAAAGGAAGCGCCATTTGGCAATTTTACAGATAATATTATATACTATATTTGACAAAATGCAATCAAGCAATATGCAGAATTGAATAAAATCCATGGCAAAGAACAACAGAATCGGAATGTCTTTAACTGTTTTAGCCCAATTTTATTCCCGAGCCTCTCTCGATGAGACAGGAACCTGGGATATATAAATATATATTTTATGGTTGTTTGTTCCTTTTTCTTTTAACAGTCGTGGTTGGATTGCCAAGAGTCTAGTGGGAATATGTTCTCATTATTTCCACCAAAGTGTCATTTTCTGGTTAAATTACCACGGAACCGTGTTTACAATTGAACTGGGAAATGAAGCGAATCATAACTCTGCAGTAAGAACGTTCCTCAAACAAGTAGAACCATTTGTACTTGCGGTAGAATTTTATTAAACTAACATTCTGTATAGATAAGATAGACAACACTTTAGAAAGAACTTTGGAAGCGAAAACAAAAGGGTGGGAACCATAGGGTTTAATTATCAAACCCTCCAGATGCCCATTCCAGTTGGTTGCTCCCCAATTTTTAGCTTGAGTTTTAAACCTCGCCTTTTCTCCCATGCTGTGGTCTACCTATCACTTCTCGACTACAAGTGTCTGTGCTGCAGGAAGTCAATCAGATCATACACAACTAGCGTGCATGTAACCAATTTGATTGCCAGTGCTTTTTGCATTGAGTCAAAGGCCGATCAGCTGTGCACGACCTGTGAAAAGTGTTTGGTAAAACAGAAGGCTTTCCTGCTGGAGCTGATTGGCAGCCACCCTGGCCAACCATGGTAAAGGAAGGATTTTGTGTCACTCTAACTTTTAAGTGTGTACGATGTATGTGTCTCTTTTAATTAAATTGAGGATTAAAGTAAATTTGCAAGTTCAGGTTTTTTTAGGGCGATAGTCATAATCATAGTCATGATATATGTATCATGATATATACTATTTTCTCATCAATTCGGTGCATAAATATATTGTACCACAGCACCGCTTGATTATCCTTAATCTGAAATGCTTCGGACCAGAAGTGTTATGGATTTCATATTTTTGAATATTGGCATGTAGTAAAGAGATATCTTTGGGATGGGACCCACATCAAACCAAGAAATTTATTTATGTTTCCTTTACACGTAACCTGAGGGCCATTTTACACAATATTTGTCATAATTATGTCACCCGTCACACAAGGTCAGGCGTTTAATTTTACTTGTGTGGCACCATTTTGGCATTATTATCACAATATTTGTCATAATTTTGTCTCTCGTCACACAAGGTCAGGTGCGGAATTTTACGTGTGTGGCGCCACCATGTTCGCATTCTAAACGTTTTTCAGACTTTGGAACATTTCAAATTTCGAATAAGGGATATTTAACCTGTATGACCACAAAACCATTATAACAAAATCAAATCACAAAAATACAGAAAGATGATATTTATTTTTTAACTTATTCAGTAAATTTAGGAGTTAAGCATTAGAGTAGGAATATTGGAAACATTGCCAAATAAGGAAATTCAATAAAGTTGTTGAACGTAGGAACCTTGTGTATTTACGACCCTTCCTCTATTTTCGAGCTATCTTTTCATATATTCATAAATATATAACATGACAAAAGCATCAGCAGATGCTGCATTCTCTGACAGAACCATCCTGGAGGGTCTTACAAATGTTGATCCGTAATGTATTCGACATTTAAGAAAGACGTCAATGAGAATGAAGTTTTATTTCACCAATTTAATATCAGAGCTTAATAAAAATATGTTAGAGTAACTGTAGTCAAAATATACAGTATAGTTTAATAGCAACCAGTGGTGACTCTAGGAACAATATATAGGGGGGAGCAACATAAGATACCACAGTCAATATTGGGGGGGGGGGGCACTAATAATTTTCACCACTAAATCAAACCACTGAAAAAAACTAAATAAGTATATATAAATAAGATTCCAAAATCCCAGAGTAATTTGATGCAACGATACCTTTTTGTTGTACTAACCTAATACTTAAATTCAATATTTTATTTGTCGCTGTCCAATCACTGCTTCAGCAACTCCAATTTTTGCAAATTATGGTGACCATTCGCTAAATAGGGAATTCACCATATTTTCGGCGTATTTGATTCCCCGAAATGTGACAAAAAACAAAGGATCTAAAGATGAATAGACTCTTTAGATTCTAACTTCCATACCAACCCCTACAATGCCATTAAAGCAGGGAAGTAAACAGTGTGGCATTTAGCCATTAACCCTAAAATGGCATTAACCCCTTAAGGACCTCTGACGTACCCTGTACGTCCTGTACTCGGGTCTCCCTTAGACCCGCGGACGTACAGGGTACGTCAGCGGCGCCTAATCCCCCTCCCGCCCGATACTCACCTCCCTCGCTGGATCCCACGGCGATCTGGCAGGGAGGAAGCCTGCCCATGTGATTTACATGGGCAGGTGAGGCTGATGACGTCGCCACGCTGCGTGGTGACGTCATCAGCAGGCGTCCCCATGCTTTTCAATAGAGGTGAGGGGGGGCTCCTTCGGAGTCCTCTATCTCCCCAACCATTGAAGCTAGGGAGATGCCGTTTGCACCGCTGGAGAGGGGAGAGCCTCCCCTTTCCAGCGGTGTATGGCATTAACCATTTCGCCGCCGGATCACGTTGCAGCGCCAATTGGCGCCAAAACGCGATTCAAACCTGGAGGGGGCTGACATCTTGGATGTCAGCCAAGCCTCCAGGTCCCCCCACCCACTGACAACCTCACCATATGTGTGAGGATGTCAGTGGGCCAGTTAACCCTCTAGCTGCCATGTAGAGATAAGGGGATCCTAAGGATCCCTTTATCTCCCGATCCAGCCTTTCAAATGATACCAAACATGACCAGGTTTGGTTTTAAAAATTTTTTTTTTAAAAAAATTAAATAAAAAAATAATAATAAAAAAATTAAATAAAATAAAAAAAAATTTTTTTTTTAAAGTTTTTTTTGTCTGGGGGGAGTTTAATTAAATAGGACCTAGGCTGTCATCTAAAAATAAATAGCACAAAATGGTCAGAATGAGCGCAGGGCACATAGGTGAACTGTCTCAGCAGTGAAGGGGTTAAAAAGCAAACGCATGTAAAAATTGGGTATTTCTAGTCTCGGGACAAAATTTTAAACCTATTTAGCTGGGGTCGTTTTGGGTGGTTGTAGATTTTGGGGATTAAATTACAAAAAAGTGTGTTTTTACCATTTTTCCCCTCATATTTCATATTTTTTTATAGTAAATTATTCGATATGATGGAAATAATGGTATTTCTAGAAAGTCCATTTAATGGCGGGAAAAAGGGTGTATAATATGTGTGGGTTGAATAAACGAGTAAGAGGAAAATTTGACCTAAACACTAACAGCGCAGAAACGTAAAAACAGCAGCGGTCACTAAAAGACGGATTTGTGTAAAACCGCCCGGTCACTAAGGGGTTAATCTAGAGAAAACATGAAATGAATACACTGTAGGGCATGTAGCTTACCCATTAACTCCTTAAAGGCCATTAATAATGGAAAAAGTAAAATATATACTGTGAGGGATGAAGCCTGCCCATTAGCCCTTAATATACAACTAATCCAAGGCAAAAACGAAAGTAATACACTATGTAATATATAGTCTGACCATTAACCCTGTCATTGCTGAGCCATTTCCACTCCGTGAAAGAAAATTGTTGCGTTTTTTATTCTATTATGATTTCCTCTTTAGACTGAATATGGTCATATTGGGTATCATTGGAAAGGCCAGACTCTGCTCTTTCCAGCAACACCTCGATCGACCACTAGGGATGAGCCGAACACCCCCTGAGTTCGGTTCGAGCCTGAACACGAACTTCCCATATGTTCGGGTCCGAACCCGAACCCGAACCCGAACTCGAACCCAATGCAAGTCAATGGGGCTGAAAATTCAGTTTTTAGGCTGGGGTCAGACGAGCGTAGTGTTCACGTCCGTGATTGCGCCTAAAAGTACGTCCGTGATAGCATGACAGAAAGCCCATTGGAGCCTGTTACACAAAGTACGTCCGCACTGAACTGCTGACGCACAACGGCTGCGGCCCACGGACGCAAGGCAGGCAAAAACGTACAACCCCTAGAGCGGCCGCACAAAGTGCTCTGTGTCCGCAACGTCTGCATAGCTTTGTGTGTGAGTGATGGAACGTGGTCAGACGGACTGCATTTATACATCCAGCATTTTTCACGGACAAAATGGTTTTGCTTTTTAATTTATTTTCCCTCCTACATCCGTCAAAATATACGTCAGTGAATAAACGGACTGTGTGGTCACTACTGCGTCTTCCGTACTGACGTACGTCCGTGTGCACGGACGTACAGTCCGTAGAAATCACACTCGTCTGACCCTAGCCTAAGAGTGCCCTCCAAGAGGGCATATATGCTACATATTTGCCATAAAAGGTGTATGGGGGTCCGGGTAGTGCCCTGGGGGACAGGAAACAAGGACAAAAAGTAAAAAAAAAACGTTTTTAAAGGGACAGTGAGTTTTCCATGAAATAAGGGTTAAAAATAAAAACCAAAAATTCCTTCAAATATCGTGCCTAGGAGGTCCCCATAACCTGCCCGTGAAGTGGTGGATTTCTAGGATGTATAGAAACACTTAAAAACAAAAAAATGACGTTTCATATGACGGTAAATGCTTTTCCTTTAATCTATCCATAAACAACTGCTTGGGGCGGCAGTCTGTATGAAAAGAGGAGACATTTTCGTACACGCAGAAAAAGTTTACTGATTTTTTTGGCTAAATTATTGTGAAACTTATGCAGGCTTTGGATGAAAGTAACAATAGGTGCTTTAAAATTGGTCCTTTAGCGTCCCCAACAGTGCCGTCACACTGTAACCCCTCTAAGGATATGAATCTGATACAGGCGTCAGTGGCAGTGCACCCAAATATTGTGCTTTTGGTGCCAGGCCTGCAAGGACTATCATACAGTAACCCCCTGTGGTATTGTGGAAGAGTGCAGGGGTGGACCATGTGGTCCTAAATTGAAAAGTTTTTTATCTGGTAATTGGCGTCAGTGCACCCAGATATTGTGCCTTTAATGCCAGGCCAGCAAGTATCATCATACAGTAACCCCTCTGTGGTATTGTGGAAGAGTGCAGGGGTGGACCATGTGGTCCTATATTGAAAAGTGGTTTTTTTTATCTGTTAATGGGCGTCAGTGCACCCAGATATTGTGCCTTTAATGCCAGGCCAGCAAGTATCATCATACAGTAACCCCTCTGTGGTATTGTGGAAGAATGCAGGGGTGGACCATGTGGTCCTATATTGAAAAGATATTATTCTGGTCAAGGCGTCAGTGCACCCAGATATTCTGCCTTTGGTGCAAGACTGCCAGGCCAGCAAGTATCATCATACAGTAACCCAGGGGTCAAGTCGAGGGGGAACGCGTGGGAACGGAGTTCCTGCACTAATTTTGCAGAGGGAACGGAGTTCCCTTTGGTCCCATACTCTATAAAGCTTGTAGTCAGGTGTTCAATCATATATTTCTCTATTAAGTCACAATAAAAATAGGATTTATCATATATTTTTGCTATATTCCACATATTTATTTACTTATAAAATATTTTACCAGGAAGGAGACATTGAGATTTCTCTCGTTTTCAAGTATGTCCTGGGTTTAAGAAACTTAATTGTTACAGTATGTACAGAAATACAAGGAACACATACGGTTAGGCAGGCATATTATGGATATATACACACACGGGCAGGTACAGTAGGTACAGAAATACAAAGTAATAAAATGCAAGATATAAAAAAAACAACACAGATTAACCTAGAAAATAAATATGTAGGAAATATAGTCATTATGTCACATGTTTAGAGGTACATTCTGTATTGAGGTATGTTAATAGGGAGCTCTTGAGTGACTTTAGACTGGGGGAAGATTTAATGGCGTCTGGGAGGTTATTCCATAATTGTGGTGCTCTGTAGGAAAATGAGGATCGAGCCACTTTCTTTTTGTATTGTGGTATTGCAAGAAAGGTGATTGCCCTGGATCGGAGGTTATAGGATGAGGGAACTGCTGGGGAAGCAGCCTATTCAGGTAGGGTGGTAGCTTCCAGAAAAGCTCTTAAACACCAGGTTGGAAAGGTGAAGAGTGCATCTGGATTAAAGCGATGGACAGTTTAGCTCTTTAACATGTCACAATGGTGGGTCATGTAGTTACATTGTAGCACAAAGCGACAGAATGAGTTATACAATGTAGTAAGTTTCTGGAGGTGTGTTTGTGGGGCGGCTGCATACAGTACATCTCCATATTCAATAGCTGGCATAAGCATTTGTTGTATAGTCTGCTTTCTTATTGACATATATACATTTAATATATCAGATCTGAGTGTATGTTTGTGTTACGTGCGAGGTGATAATTGCTTTTTGGGAGACAGAAATCCTGGCGAGTTCCCACACTTCTTTTTTTAGGACTTGATCCCTGCAGTAACCCCTTTGTAGTATTGTGGAAGAATGCAGGGGTGAACCTTGCGGTCCTATATTGAAAAGTTTTTTATCTGTTGGTAATGGGCGTCAGTGCACCCAGATATTGTGCCTTTAATGCCAGGCCAGCAAGTATCATCATACAGTAACCCCTCTGTTGTATTGTGGAAGAGTGCAGGGGTGGACTATGTGGTCCTATATTGAAAAGTGTTTTTTTATCTGTTAATGGGCGTCAGTGCACCCAGATATTGTGCCTTTAATGCCAGGCCAGCAAGTATCATCATACAGTAACCCCTCTGTGGTATTGTGGAAGAGTGCAGGGGTGGACCATGTGGTCCTATATTGAAAAGTTTTTTATCTGGTAATGGGCGTCAGTGCACCCAGATATTGTGTCTTTAATGCCAGGCCAGCAAGTATCATCATACAGTAACCCCTCTGTAGTATTGTGGAAGAATGCAGGGGTGGACCATGTGGTCCTATATTGAAAAGATATGATTCTGGTCAAGGCGTCAGTGCACCCAGATATTGTGCCTTTGGTGCAAGACTGCCAGGCCAGCATGTATCATCATACAGTACCCTCTCCTGTAGTATTGTGGAAGAATGCAGGGGTGAACCTTGTGGTCCTATATTGAAAAGTTTCTTATCTGGTGGTAATGGGCGTCAGTGCACCCAGATGTTATGCCTTTAATGCCAGGCCAGCAAGTATCATCATACAGTAACCCCTCTGTGGTATTGTGGAAGAGTTCAGGGTTTGACCCTGCGGTTCAAAAAATTAAAATGATATAAATCTGGCACAGGCATCAGTGCAGCCAAATGTTTCATGGCAGCAAGTGCCTTCACACCGTAACCATTTTGTGGTATTGTGGAAGAGTTCAGTGCTGGAGGTTTTGTGCATGCAGAAGAGGACAACCCCGATCTATTCCATTACTTCAGCATCAGGGGATTGATAGCTGCTGATCCAGGACTGATTCATTTTTATAAATGTCAGCCGGTCTACAGAGTCGGTGGACAGATGCACTCTTTTGTCTGTGACAAAACCTCCAGCGGCACTGAACATCCTTTCGGAAAGCACGCTAGATGAAAGGCAACCTAGTAGCTGCATAGCATATTGGCTAAATTCTGGCCAGTGATCCAATCTCAACACCCAGTAAGCCAGTGGATCATCTGCTGGAAAGGTATCCAGGTCTGCCCTTGCCCCTAGGTAGTCCTGCACCATATGGTGAAGACGCTGGCAATGGGTGCCTACATTTGACGTCCCTGGGCGTCGAGACTAAAAAAATTTAAAAAAGCATCAGTCAAGCGGCCCTGGCCTTCACCACTTTTCCTCTGATCACCCGCAGCCTCAGAAGCACCTGTGTCAGCACTTGGTAATCTACCAGTGCCTGGAAAGGTGTTACACAAGTGTCGCTTTAGAGCGTCCTCAAGTTTTTTCATCCTGTGCTCCCTCTGTGCGGGCAGGATGAGCTCTGCAACTTTCCCCTTGTATCGTGGATCAAGAAGGGTTGCCAACCAGTAATGATCCCTCTCCTTAATAGCACGAATCCTGGGGTCCTTTAGCAGGCTTTGCATCATTAGGGAGCCCATGCAGCATAGGTTGGAGGTGGCATTAGCTTCCCAGTCTTCCTGGTCAATGAGGATGACTGTATCGTGCACTTCCTCCTCCCAGCCACGCACTAGCCCTTCTGTTTCTGGGCACACAAAACCCTCCCTTGAGGAATCCCCACCTTCAATGCCCCCACTACTTAAACAGTCCTCCTCATCCTCCTCCTGTCTGATCTGAGTAGGACCCGCTGGAATGCTGTCTGCGGAAAGACTGGGGCCTTGAGAGCTAGGGTAGGCCTCCTCTTCCTCCCGCTGCTCTGCCTCTAGAGCCACATCTATAATTCCCCGCAGAGTGTGCTCCAGCAGGAACATTAAAGGAATTGTGTCACTGATGCATGCACTGTCCCTGCTCACCATCCTCGTTGCTCCTCAAATGGTGACAGTACAGTGCATGCATCCTTGATCATCAGCCACTGCGGGGGGGGGGGGAACAAGTTGACCTGAACCTGTCCTTGTGCCATACTCACACAGGTACTCGTTGATGGCCCTCTGCTGCTTGTGCAGACGCTGCAGCATTGCTAATGTCGAGTTCCACCTGGTGGGCATGTCACAGATCAGACGGTTGTGGGAAGGTGGAATTCTCTTTGAATTTCTGCCAGGCGAACGCTTGCTGGGAATGACCGTCTGAAGTTGCTGCAGACTTTTCTGGCCTGGATGAGAAGCTCTGGCAGCCCTGGGTACTTGGTTAGGAAACGCTGTACCACCAGATTTAGGACGTGTGCTAGGCATGGTACATTCGTCAATTTACCCTTGCGTAGGGCGGAGAGAAGGTTGCTGCCATTATCGCAGACGATCATTCCCAGCTCAAGCTGGCGTGGTGTTAACCATCTCTGCACCTGCCCCTGCAGAGCTGACAAAATTTCTGACCCGGTGTGGCTCCTGTCCCCTAAACAAACCAGCTCAAGCACAGTATGGCATCTTTTTGCTTGAGCCATTGCGTAGACCCTATAAATGGTAGAAATGATGGATCTCCAGTGGATAAGAAGTGCCAAACGGTTTATTCATGGAACAGCAACCTTCAAAAAAATCAGTGACGTTTCGACCCTGAGGTCTTAGGCTAGGGTCAGACTGAGGCAGTGCGAACGCGCGTTCTGGCGCACTTAATCACGGCCGTGCTAGCAGCAGATGCCGGGCAATGACAGCCAATATACGAAGTACGGTCGCACAAAAGTCCGGCTGCGCAACGCAAGTGGAAAATGAACGCATTTTTTCGAGAACGTTAAACCTCTAGTACTGACGTACAGAGTGCGCTGCGTCCGCTAGCGGCGTGTGTGCGTGAATTGGAGACATCAGACGCTGCTAATGTCCGGCCAACATAACGTCCAGATGCACAAAGTGTTTTATTGAAGATCCGTACAAAATCACGGATGAAACTGCGCATAGTATGACCGCTATTGCGTATTCCGTGAAAAAATACGTCCATTCTTCGAACGCACATTTTCACTGACAACGCGAAAAATGCGTTAGTCTGACCCTAGCCTCAATCATACATACAGGCTATAACACATGACATCCTTAAATACCCTAGCCAGACAATTAAACAATTAAAGTTCAAAGCAGCATCCAATTAAACAATAAAGTAATTGGATGAGACTGAAATGTTACAGGGTATACTCAATTAAGGAAAAAATGTAGCCATATAAACGTGATTTAAAAGAAATGGGGGGAATATATCTCAAATACAATCCAAACGATGGATACATGTGAACAATAGTGAATAGAAAATAGACATAAAAAGATATAAATGCACAATGCAAAATGAAAAAAATATAAATAAATAAGTGAAGAGAAAATAAATAAAAAGAAAAAAGAAAACATACAAAGGATACAGAGCGGATTGCATTAATACATAAACGCATAAATCATGAATGTCAAACAGACAGTACTATCATAAGTATATATCTATATCAAGTATCATGTATCTAAACCAAAAATGTTTCTATTACACATGAACATGTCTAAATAAATAAATAAATGAATGAACACCTAATCTATCACAAGGAGTAAGGCGATATAGATGTAAACCTATAGATATTGTAATATGGAGAAAGGTGACAACAAGCCCACCAATGTAATAGGGCTAAGCAGGAACAAAATTCAAAAACATATGCCTAGGTCAAATTCTCTATTAAGTCCCTTGGGCCATAATGTATCTAATCTATGTATCCATTTCTTTTCTTTGCATTTTAATAATTTAATTCTGTCACCTCCACGTCTAAGTGGTGGAACACAATCCACTACCTGGAAGCGTAGTTGAGCCACATTGTGGGAACAGTTATGAAAATGTTCTGCTACCGGCAGTTCTAGGCGTTTAGTCCTGATAGTGGATTTATGTTTACTGATTCTGTCTTTGACTCGCACTGTGGTTTCCCCAACATAAAGGAGACCACATGGACATTTGAGAACTTAGATCACAAAAGAAGAATCACATGTGAAGAATTTTTTTATTGGGATTTTCTCACCAGTCTGTGGATGTAATAAATGATCGCCTTTAATAACTGCATTGCACGAGGCGCAATGTAAACAGGGAAATGTCCCACACTTTTGTGGAGCTAAGACATTACACAGATTACCTTTTGTAGATCCCACATCTGCTCTAATGAGGGAATCTCTAAGATTCCTATTTCTTTTATGTGCAAATAGCGGGGTTGTCTGAAAACAGGGGATGTCACTATAGGCCTTGTGAAGAATCTGCCAATGTTTCTTCACGATCTGATTGATCGATTTACTGGCTTGGTTAAATTTAGAAATGAATGGAATGCGAGATTCTGTATGTCTATTAGTATTCTGTTGTGAAATGAGGGTGGAGCAGTCTAACGTTTTGGATCGTATGTATTCTTTGTTTAAAATATCTACAGGGTAACCCCTATCTTTGAATTTTTTTGACATTTGTAACAATCTGCTGTCTCTAGTGGCAGGATCTGTGACATTCCTCACTACCCTCGTGTATTGACTACAGGGAAGGGAGTTTAATGTGCTTGGTGGATGGAAACTTGAGAAATGAAGGAGACTGTTCCTATCCGTAGGTTTCACATATAGATCGCTAATAAGACGACCTTCATAAACTTTTAAAGTGAGGTCCAGAAAATGGATCTCAGAAGGATTAGATGTCATGGTAAATGTAATATATGGACTAGCCAAATTAATTTCCGTAAAGAAAGTCACTAGGTCTGTCTCGTTGCCTGTCCATACTCCAAACACATCGTCGATGTATCTCCACCAAGTGTGGGCATAATTAAAGAGATGATGCTTATAGACAAAACGATTTGCGCCGCTAGTCATTAATATCTCAGACTATCCACTTACGGACATTGAACATCAGGTATTGTCCAAAGGTCTCTCATTTTGTCCCACCGCTTTGATGGACTCTTTCGGTTTACGAGTAGATCTTGAAAAATTCTTTAGAAACATTAAATTGAAGGTTTTCTTTCATGATCATAAGGAATCCAATGGGGCACTAGTCTCTGCTGTTCCATTTCAAGCTAAAGCATTGAAACTTTGGAATAAGAGTCATTTTACACCACCATCCACTCCACCTATAGAAACATACATTCAATTTGTCAAACAGGATATTGATAATCTGTTAGATAAATTTAGTGATGGTAAGAACCCCAATTTTTCTAGGGCGGAACGTCTAGCGTTAAAGAACTTACAAGATAATAAAGAGCTTACAATTAAATCTGCAGATAAGGGGGGTGCCTTAGTTGTTATGAACCATCTAGATTATATCAAAGAAGTTAATAGACAGTTGAATGATATTATGACGTATAGCGTTTGTCATGTCGGAACAGTCCTATTATTGGAGAAACAAATTGAATCTTTGATCTGAGGCATTAACAGATAATATTATTGATGAAGATTTATATAAATTTTTGAAGAAGGAACATGCAGTTATGCCAGTGTTTTATGTATTACCCAAGATACATAAGAGTCTGGAGAATCCTCCAGGGAGACCCATTGTGGCGAGCACAGATTCTGTGCTTCAGCCCATATCGGTCTTCCTGGATAGGATTCTCCAGTCTCTGGTTGTTCTTACTAGATCCTTTTTATGGGACAGTAGGGATGTATTACGACGTATCCTAGATCTTAACTTTGCGGGCCCTGTGATTTTATTCACATGGGACGTTAACAGTCTATACACCTCCATCCCCAACAAAGAGGGTATGGAAGCTGTTCACGAGGCCCTACTTGGCAATTCCTTTTCAGAAGAACAGATTTCATTTCTTATGAAATTGGTAGAGTTGGTTCTTCACAATAACATCTTTTTATTTGGCGATACCATCTATAAACAGCTAAGGGGTACAATTATGGGATCCAATATGGCCCCAGCCTACGCCAATTTGTATATGGATATGTTTGAAAATCGTTTTGTCTATAAGCATCATCTCTTTAATTATGTCCACACTTGGTGGAGATACATCGACGATGTGTTTGGAGTATGGACAGGCAACGAGACAGACCTAGTGACTTTCTTTACGGAAATTAATTTGGCTAGTCCATATATTACATTTACCATGACATCTAATCCTTCTGAGATCCATTTTCTGGACCTCACTTTAAAAGTTTATGAAGGTCGTCTTATTAGCGATCTATATGTGAAACCTACGGATAGGAACAGTCTCCTTCATTTCTCAAGTTTCCATCCACCAAGCACATTAAACTCCCTTCCCCGTAGTCAATACACGAGGTTAGTGAGGAATGTCACAGATCCTGCCACTAGAGACAGCAGATTGTTACAAATGTCAAAAAAATTCAAAGATAGGGGTTACCCTGTAGATCTTTTAAACAAAGAATACATACGATCCAAAACGTTAGACCGCTCCACCATCATTTCACAACAGAATACTAATAGACATACAGAATCTCGCATTCCATTCATTTCTAAATTTAACCAAGTCAGTAAATCGATCAATCAGATCGTGAAGAAACATTGGCAGATTCTTCACAAGGCCTATAGTGACATCCCCTGTTTTCAGACAACCCCGCTATTTGCACATAAAAGAAATAGGAATCTTAGAGATTCCCTCATTAGAGCAGATGTGGGATCTACAAAAGGTAATCTGTGTAATGTCTTAGCTCCACAAAAGTGTGGGACATTTCCCTGTTTACATTGCGCCTCGTGCAATGCAGTTATTAAAGGCGATCATTTATTACATCCACAGACTGGTGAGAAAATCCCAATAAAAAAATTCTTCACATGTGATTCTTCTTTTGTGATCTATGTTCTCAAATGTCCATGTGGTCTCCTTTATGTTGGGGAAACCACAGTGCGAGTCAAAGACAGAATCAGTAAACATAAATCCACTATCAGGACTAAACGCCTAGAACTGCCGGTAGCAGAACATTTTCATAACTGTTCCCACAATGTGGCTCAACTACGCTTCCAGGTAGTGGATTGTGTTCCACCACTTAGACGTGGAGGTGACAGAATTAAATTATTAAAATGCAAAGAAAAGAAATGGATACATAGATTAGATACATTATGGCCCAAGGGACTTAATAGAGAATTTGACCTAGGCATATGTTTTTGAATTTTGTTCCTGCTTAGCCCTATTACATTGGTGGGCTTGTTGTCACCTTTCTCCATATTACAATATCTATAGGTTTACATCTATATCGCCTTACTCCTTGTGATAGATTAGGTGTTCATTCATTTATTTATTTATTTATTTATTTAGACATGCTCATGTGTAATAGAAACATTTTTGGTTTAGATACATGATACTTGATATAGATATATACTTATGATAGTACTGTCTGTTTGACATTCATGATTTATGCGTTTATGTATTAATGCAATCCGCTCTGTATCCTTTGTATGTTTTCTTTTTTCTTTTTATTTATTTTCTCTTCACTTATTTATTTATATTTTTTTCATTTTGCATTGTGCATTTATATCTTTTTATGTCTATTTTCTATTCACTATTGTTCACATGTATCCATCGTTTGGATTGTATTTGAGATATATTCCCCCCATTTCTTTTAAATCACGTTTATATGGCTACATTTTTTCCTTAATTGAGTATACCCTGTAACATTTCAGTCTCATCCAATTACTTTATTGTTTAATTGGATTCTGCTTTGAACTTTAATTGTTTAATTGTCTGGCTAGGGTATTTAAGGATGTCATGTGTTATAGCCTGTATGTATGATTAAGACCTCAGGGTCGAAACGTCACTGATTTTTTTGAAGGTTGCTGTTCCATGAATAAACCGTTTGGCACTTCTTATCCACTGGAGATCCATCATTTCTTCCATTTCTACTTATCCAGGAGGCTGGTGGCATCCCCATCTGTTTGGAATCTCGTGGAGATGGTTGGTTTATCAGGTTTCCCACCGTGGCATTGTTCGTGGCGCTTCTATATTGCGTAGACCCTGTCAGGCGTCGGTTTAACTGCCACTTTGCCAGAAACAGAGAAGGAGGAGGAGGAAGAGGTGGTGGTGGTGGAGCAGACAGACCTCATACAAGCAGCTTTCTGGAGGCGTGGTGGATGAACAAGCTCCAGCACAGAGCCCCGTCTTGGATCCCTCCCAGCTGCAATCAGAGTTACCCAGTGTGCCGTGAAGGAAATGTAACGACCCTGTCCATGCTTGCTGGACCACGTGTCTAAAGTCACATGCACCTTGCTGCTGACTGCCTTTCCCAATGACTGGATAACGTTGTCTTCCATGTGCTGGTATAGTGCTGGAATGGCCTTGCATGAAAAGTAATGGCGTTTTGGAACCGGCCACTGTGGTACAGCACATTCAGCAAATTCACGGAAGGAAGCAGAGTCCACCAGCTGGAAACGCAGCAGCTGCAATGCGAGTAATTTTGCTAAGCTGGCATTTAGACGCTGTGCTTGGGGATGGTTGGAACTATATTTTTCTTTCGCTGCAGCAGCTGCGGCAACGTAATCTGACTGCGTAAATCTTCAGCTACTGGGATGATGTCACATTGTGAGGAAGGAGCTGGTACATCCATTACTGTAGCATCATCCCTGTCGGTGGAGCTTGTAGGCAATGACATGGCAGGACATACAGTGGGGGTAGAGACAGATGAGGAGGAGGAGGACCTACGCAAAGTTTTGCGCCAACGGGATGTGTGGCACTTGTTCATATGTCGCCTCAAGCACGTGGTGCCGAAGTGTCCGGTATCTTTCCCACGCTTAAGCCTCATCTGACATAGATTACAAATAGCAACGCTGCGCTCTACTGCACATTTCTTAAAGAACTCCAAGACAACAGAGTTCCTGCATGTGTTCTTTGAGACAACAGCGCTCTGCACCGGAGCAGCTCTGACATGTGATGCCTTGGACTGGCTAGTGCTACGGTTGGTCACAGAGGATGTTGTGCCTCATGTTTGCTGTGCCTCCTCCTCCCCCTCTTCCTCACTTAATTCCTCTCTTTGATCTGGCACCCAGGTGGAGTCAGTGACCTCATCATCATTGTCATCTTCACCCCCTATCTCCTCGTCACTGGAGCCAACTTGGCAGTATGCTGCAGCTGCTGGGGCAACATGAGTGCCAGTAATTTGTGTGTCATCACTGGCACCCCCTTCCTCTAGGTTGATTATACTCCCTTGCTCAACCTCAGAGATTGAATCAGAGCCCTGTACTTGCTGCGCATCCTCAAGCAGCATGTCACTCTCATTGTAGTCAAACAATTCAGCTGACTCCTCCGTGTGTGACAGCAAGGCTATGGCAGGAGTAGCTGTGGACATGGAGGCTGCATTAGATGCTTTAGCAGCTGAGGTGGACTTAAAGCACTAGAAGCCTGGCTGGCAGAGGACTCGGAGGATGAGGATGGCCTGGTTAGCCAATCCACCAAGTCCTCTGTATGTTGCTGCTGCTTAAGACTGGCCGTCTTAAGCAGTTAGAGCAGTTAAGCAGTTAGAAAGGACAAGCGTGCCCCTGCAGAGGATGCACCACGTCCACCACGACCAGAGGCACAGCCTCCCGACACATGGGGCTGCTTGCCCTCTTATCTGTGTCTGGGAGCGTCTGCCTGTCCTTTTTGTTCTTTCAGACATGGTGAGTGATATATAGATTAATATGTACAGAACTCTGATTCAACTCTGGTATAAAGATTTAAAGAACTCTGGTGTAACTCAGTGAGACACACTGATAGCTGGCAGCCAGTGACGAGACACAGATCACCTCAATTCACAAATGTTTTGTAGAAATTAGTGAGCCGCAAAATACTGCGTGGTACTGGATGTGTGACGAGACACAGATCACCTCAATTCACAAATGTTTTAAAGAAATTAGTGAGCCCCAAAAAAACGTGCTGGCTGTGTGACAAGACACAGAAGATCACCTCAATTCACAAATGTTTTAAAGAAATTAGTGAGCCCCAAAATACTGCGTGGTACTGGATGTGTGACGAGACACAGATCACCTCAATTCACAAATGTTTTGTAGAAATTAGTGAGCCCCAAAATACTGCGTGGTACTGGATGTGTGACGAGACACAGATCACCTCAATTCACAAATGTTTTAAAGAAATTAGTGAGCCCCAAAAAAACTTGCTGGCTGTGTGACAAGACACAGAAGATCACCTCAATTCACAAATGTTTTGTAGAAATTAGTGAGCCCCAAAATACTGCATGCTGCATGGTACGGGATGTGTGTCGAGACACAGATCACCTCAATTCACAAATGTTTTAAAGAAATTAGTGAGCCCCAAAAAAACTTGCTGGCTGTGTGACAAGACACAGAAGATCACCTCAATTCACAAATGTTTTAAAGAAATTAGTGAGCCCCAAAATAATGCGTGGTACTGGTTGTGTGACAAGACACAGATCACCTCAATTCACAAATGTTTTAAAGAAATTAGTGAGCCCCAAAATAATGCGTGGTACTGGTTGTGTGACAAGACACAGATCACCTCAATTCACAAATGTTTTAAAGAAATTAGTGAGCCCCAAAAAGATTTGCTGGCACAGTGACAAGACACAGAAGATTACCTCAATTCACAAATGTTTTAAAGAAAGTTGTAAACCCCAAAAAAACTTGCTGGCACAGTGACAAGACACACATCACCTAAATTCCCTGATATTTGGTAGAAATGAGACCCCTCCAGACCCCCCAAGTAGCGTGGCAGACCGGCAGTAACAACACACAACTATCTCCTTTGAAATCTCCTCTGAAATGCGTGCAGAATCGGCGCGTGGAAATGTTATATAGTGTGCTGCGGGACTTAGCTCTGTGAGCCCATGATTGGGCAAAATTTGCCCAATCAGGACTCTGAGCCGTGATTGGCATAGTGTTGAACCTGTCTTGCACCAGACCTGTGGTCAGGTGCAAGGCTGTAGCCAATTACAAGCTTCAGGCCAGTGGGAAAATGCATTGTGGTCCATTGTGGTCGAACATGCGGCAAACACCCGGAAATGTTCGGTGTTCGCAATCTAATCGAACAGGCTAAGTTCGGGTTGAACTCCGAACTGTCCGAACCGAACAGCTCATCCCTATCGACCACATCGTCATACAACACACAAGGTTGGAGACACATCGGTCCGAAGATGTGGGGGAAGCTGGATACAGATCCCTGGTGGGGGGCAAGTAATAATCTAGGGTGGGGGAATTTCCCCCCTGCAACCCCTATAGACACCTTTGATAGCAACTGTAACAGATCCCCGTACCCCAATTGGGTCAGATCTGCTAATATCGCTTCTTTGCCAGACCCTTTTGTCTCCCCTGCAGGCTTTTGTGCCTTTTTCCAGACCTTAGGTGAGGCTGAAGGACGGGTACACATAAAGCGCCTTGCATTCTTCCCCCAGAGATAAGATGATGCCTAGATCTCAGAGGTTTAGAATAGGGATGAGTTGAACACCCCCGTGTTCGGTTCGCATTCGAACTCGAACAATTTCAAAAGTTCGAGTTCGGACGAGAACACGATCCGAACTCAATGCAAGTCAATGGAACGTTCGATTTTTAGAGTGCCCTCCAAGTGGGCATATATGCTAGATATTTGCCATAAAAGGTGTATGGGGGTCCGGGTAGTACCCTGGGGGACAGGAAACAAGGACAATTTTTTTTAAAAAGAAACGTTTTTAAAGGAACAGTGAGTTTTCCATGAAATAAAGTTTAAGAATAAAAACAAAAAATTCCTTCAAATATTGTGCCTAGGAGGTCCCCATAACCTGCCCATGAAGTGACGGATTTGTAGGATGTATAGAAACATTTAAAAACAGAAAAATGACATTTCAAATGACGGTAAATGGTTTTCCTTTAATCTATTCATAAACAACTGCTTTGGGCGGCAGCCTGTATGAAAAGAGGAGACGTCTTAGGACACGCAGAGCAAGTTTAGTAATTTTTTTGGGCTAAATTATGGTGAAACTTATGCAGGCTTTGGATGAAAGTAACAATAGGTGCTTTAAAATTGAGCCTTTAGTGTCAGCAACAGTGGGGTCATACCGTAACCCCTCTGTGGTATTGTGGAAGAGTGCAGGGTTGGACCCTGCGGTCAAATATTAAAATGATATGAATCTGGTATAGGCGTCAGTGGCAGTGCACCCAAATATTTTACCTTTGGTGGCAGCAAGTGCCTTCACACCGTAACCCCTCTGTGGTATTGTGCCAAGACAGATTCTAATTTGCTGAACTGTGGTAGAACTCACTGATACACACTGATAACAGGCTGTGCCAAGACAAATTCAAATTTGCTGAACTCTGGTATAACTCTCTGATATACACTGATAACAGGCTGTGCCAAGACAGATTCAAATTTGCTGAACTCTGGTATAACTCTCTGATACACACTGATAACAGGCTGTGCCAAGACAGATTCAAATTTGCTGAACTCTGGTACAACTCACTGATACACACTGACCTGTGGTCAGGTGCAAGGCTGTAGCCAATTACAAGCTTCATGCCAGTGGAAAAGTGCATTGTGGTCCATTGTGGTGCATTGTGTGCGAACATGCGGCGAACACGCGGAAATGTTCGGAGTTCGACGAACAGCCAAACGGGCGATGTTCGAATCGAACTCCGAACTGATCCGAACCGAACACTCATCCCTAGTTTAGAACAGCAACCCAACTGAACACCTTTATTGAGCTAAATATATACACTCCCAGGTGGACCTAGAGACCAATGGAAAATTCCACCCTGGCACCCCCCCATCCTCAAATGAACCAGACATCTCTAGTCATGAAACAATAAGATGTCATGTGATCAGAGCCTGAGCATCAGCCCACAGCCTGTCTGAATACATTAGATAACAGAGAAGTTACATAAGCAGACAATCTCCTGATAACAAGATCTGTCACAGAGGAAACACATTCCTGAAAGGTACAAATATGAACTTTATTGTTCGGCACTCCAAGAAAAATATATTTTCTATTGTAGAAACAATCACCTGTAAACACGTGGGCAGAAGTTTATCACTTAACAATGTGTTTCATATATATACTGTTCCCTCTTTATGGATGGCAATGTAGTATTTCTTCATAGATCATACCATGGAAATGAAAACATAGAAAAAAAGAACAAAAATGCATAGCATAACCTGTGGAAAAATATATCTCTTAGGTGTACTGTCTATTAATCTCACTCACACTTACTTGAGCCCTGACTGGCTCTGTTTGTTGTGTAGATGGGAGCTCTATGTAGAGGGTCCCCACTTCACCCTTCTGTGATCACTCTTCTCCAATTCCATGTCCAAAAAACTCTTTGCTGAGCCTCCTATGGCTCTATGTTATGCGCCTCCAGGAACTTTTGGGGAAATCTTTTGTTAACCTCTTTACTATGGATGTACTGCTTGTAATCTCTCTTTTTTTTCTTTTTGAGAAAGGATTTTACCAGGAAGGATATATTGAGATTTCTCTTGTTTTCAAGTATGTCCTGTGTGGCGAGTATATACCGTTAGGTGTCTTGCCCAAGGACACTTACTGGAGAGGTGCTCTTGCTAGGATTCAAACCTGTCTCCACGGTCTCCACAGTCAAAGAGCAGTGATGTTACCTCTACTCCAACCACTTGTCATAGTTGCAAACAACGGCATATATTTCTGTTGTTATTTGTACGACAAATTTTGGCACAACAAAAATAGAAATTCAAATGACAGCAGGAGAAACTGTTTGTTTCCCTTTTGTGAATTGTTAAGATCTATTACGGGCACAACAATAATATTATTCACCATTGTTTGCAATTATGGCAAACACCGGCTGTTACTTAATAACCTCTTATGTTTCACAAAGCAACAACCAAACCACTGACACCACTTTTTGATGTCTAATGTTACCAGTAGTAAACTGGGGTGCATGATGTTAGTGTGATCACAAAAATGTATCACAATGTAATAAATTCAAAGGCCTTTAATAGCTGTCTCCATTCAGGCTGCCTCATTTAGGACATCTCCATGAGTGCTCTCTTAGATTACATCTAACAAATCCTACACTGCATCTAAGACAAGGCTCAAAATTTCAAATCCCAAGAAAATAACCAGGCCATAAGAGTTACTCGCCACCAGTTGCTCCACCTAACCCCTACCCAGCCCTTAACTCTGCCCCTAAACACACCCCCTTAAATTATCTTATGAAATTATACTGTTAAAGGTTTTATTTAGAATAAAGTTACAAAAATAACATTAATACCCAGACATCAGAACCCAGATACATATACACCCAGTCATCATACTGGGACCATCTAAACATCAGCAGCCTCAACTCATACCACCATAAAGCCCTACTGGCCAACAAGGACCATCCAAAACCATGTGGGCTGCAACAACTCATATCCACCCTGATCATCCAAAGCCCCCATGAAGGCAACCTGACAAAATATCAAATAAAGGCCCTAATTAACGATTCCAGGGAAAACTATATCAGAGAATGGAGACATGATATAGCAAACTCCAAGAAACTCACCATTTACCAATCCTTACAGAGGGAATACAAACTGGCCCCATACCTGGAGGTACTACAAGACCACAAGGACAGACAGATCCTGAGCCGGTACAGACTGAGTGCCCACAGCCTGGAAATTGAATCAGGGCGGCATAGACAGACCTACAAGCCCAGGGAGAATAGACTGTGCCAGCATTGTGACCAGGAGGCCCTGGAAGATGAGGTCCACTTCCTCCTACAGTGCCCCAAGTACTCAGCACTGAGGGAAACTCACTTCCAGAGACTCTCCGCTCTCATCCCGGACTTCACCTCTATAGCAGAGACGAGGAAACTCCACATCATACTGGGAGAAGAGGAGCCGGCGGTGAAAATATCTGCCCAATACGTCGCAGAATGTCACAGACTGAGAGGAACATGAGAGATCCCGGACTTATAAATCCCCAACACGGACTCGCCCCCATCCCCCTTCACATTATCCCTTACCCCTGATAATGTCCATGGACTTGCCCATTCCCCCCCATATATATGTCCCACTACCCCCCTCCTCCCCATATGCTTTGGCAATGCTAAAATGTATTTGGTCCTGCCAATAAAACTTATTTTGATTTGATTTGATTTGATTCAGTGCCCAGTGAGCAGAGCGAGAAGGCACGGATGCTCCTCTCCACCCACCTGCGAGTGACAGAGACGAGCTGGTTCAGGTTAGGCAGTTGATCGCTGCCACTGTGCAGCCTGGAGAAGGGGGGCTGCACGGTGGCACCACTGGAATACGGAGCACACAATAATTTTTTGTGCTGCCTGTGTGTGCATTTCCACTCGCCCATACTTAATTTCCACTCGCCAAATGCGAGTAGGCGAGTGGAAATTTTGAGCCCTGATCTAAGATATAGCAGATCTTTGAACATTCTGTCCAAAATTATTTAAGATATTTGTGTGATTGCAGTATTCTTGTTGTCTGATTTATAAAATAGTTTTCTTTTCACATAATTTATGTTGATTGGAAGCTAACTTGGGTGTTTTGGGTAGATTTATGTCCTGTACATCATTAACTAAAACATTTAGGCTAGGGTCAGACGAAAGCATTTTTCGCATCGTCTGTAAAAAAGTGCGTCCAATCGCATGGACGTACTTTTTCACGGAATACGCAAAAGCAGTCATACGATGCACAATTTCGGCCGTGATTTCATATGGATCCAAACCAGGAAACTTTGGGTGTCTGGACATTATGTAGGCCGGACATGAGCAGCGTCTGACTTCTCCTAATCACATGCAACTATGCGGATGCAGCGCACTCTGTACGTCAGTACTAGCGGTTCGACGTTCTTGCGAAAATGCGTTTGTTTGCCGCTTGCGTTGCACAGCCGAACTTTCGTGCGGTCATACTTCGTGTGTGGGCCTGCGTTGGACGTCATTTGCTGCTACCACGGCCGTAATAAAGTGCAGTTAAACGCACGTTTGCACTTCGTTCGTCTGACCCCAGCCTTCGGCTGCGATCAGTCGTTTTCTGAACTTAAAAATCTAGTTTTCTTTAAACAAGTAACTGGTTTAAAAGGTTCAGAGCTAAGTGAAAGTTCTGACATATCTATTAGTTTGATTTTTAAATTTCATCCTCACAGAAATTGTAGTCAAGTTTGTTCGGGATGTGAAAACTCAAGTTCATTTGGAGATGACTCGGAACCTCACTTGTCCATTTTCTTGGCATAAGAAATTAGTGAATAGGGAATGTAACCTGTTCATGTCTCCGTTTAATAATACGGGGGTATGATCTGTAAGGGATATAGTAATTTGGGGCTTGCTTCAGCTATTACAAGACAAGCCCTCCTTGAAAGGTAAGGGACTGCTGGAATTTCGATTTGATGTACAGAGTTGAAATGTTAAGTTTGTTAAATGTATCTGCTTTGAGGAATTAGTAGTTTGTCCTTCCAGACTCCAGCAATGACTAAAAGGCTTTGCATGAACAGAGATGATATAATAAAAATATTAATATAATAATAATAATAATAAACCATCCTTTATCTAAGATCTAAGATTTCAGGGATAGTTAAAAGTGTTCGTACATGAAGTTTGAATTATAAGGCAATTAACATTGTTATTGACTTCACAATTGTTGTGTAATTTAAATATACAAATGGTATGATCATCCAAATACCTAGTATGTCCACCTAAAGGCTCCCTTAAATGAACAAAAATAAGTGGGTAGATGTGTACATGTCATTAATAATACATTTTTCATGTAATAGCTCATTAAGCCATTAAAAGGGCCATTTCCACAAAGATCCCTCAAATATGTCATTACCTAATGGGATTAAATCGGTATTTACCAGGGCACCTGAGATGCTGCAATCACGCTGAGAAAATCCAGGGACAGCTGAGTAAAAAGAGACAGATCTGATTCATTTTATTTTAAATGAAATCTATTCAATTTTATAGATATTACTTCATGATTTTTCAAATGACATAAAAAATTGTTTAGGGCATGATGGGTTCACTGTAACCCCTTCCTGACAGGCTGAATTATTCAGTCTTGAGTTTTAAAACTTAACAAACGATGATGGAATAATTCTGTCATACAGGTAATTGACTGTTGGCCCAGGGCTGGACCAGCAATTGGGGGAGGGGGTTAATGCTGTTGCTGGGTCTCTATTGAACCAAGGTGCACCAGCAACACCAAGGGTCCCAGCATATGTGATCGCAGCCACAGTACACTTCGATGCTATAAACCCCTTCAATACTGAGATCGAGATATCTCGGACTTTAAAGGCACCATCCAGTGCCTGATACAGAGATATCTCAATCTGCAGGTTTGCAGCCCAAAAGCAAATTATATTTTTTGCTGCAAACTAATTTCATTTGCTTTTGGGCTGAGATGGTCCCCCCCCCCCAGTTTTAGCCCTGTGGGCATAATGCCCAAAGAGATAAAACTGTGTAAAATCAGCTGAAGAATGATCTGACATCAGACATTCAGCAGCCGATGCAGGGAACCTAAAGCTGCAGCTGTATCAGCTGTAACTCAATTTGTCAGTACATAGCAACATCTACTGTCCAAATATGTTATTACAGTAAGAAATACATTGGGAATATGACCAAATATTTCTTACTGTATAACTAATTAAAAATTATTTTTTTAAAAAACACTGGTTCCTGACAATGTTTTTTTCAGAAAATCACTTGGTAGCGAAGGGGTTAAAGCACCTAAACCAGCTGTCAGCGCATCACACTGAGTTGTGGAGCTGGGCAAGTCATATCAGTGTGCTACATAGTGTCTCTGAGGAGAATACAGTGTTTTCATACAAGTATATGTCAAATCACAGCCCCTTTTTGTCATGAAAAAAACAGTATATAATATGTGTAGGAGCAATGAATGAGGAAGATGGAAACTATGGTTGAGCAAACACACGGTAAAAAATTACAAAAATTGCTTGTGTCCTTAAGTAATAAAAATTTTTACTAAAGCTCTGTTTCTCAGGGGTCAGTCACTGTCATTTGCTTCCACTCCTCCAGAGACACAAGTCTATCCTGGAAAATACTGAAGAATCTGGGACCAGGGCTGGATTAACATAGGGGCTGATGGAGCAGCAGCTCCAGGCCCATGCCCCAGAATAGGCCCAGAGAAAGGATAACTATGTCTGCATTGATGGGTATTTGTACCCCTGTATCTCCAAGTCCATAGCAGCTACAGAGTCATGTGAGGTATCACTGGAAAGGCCAGATCATGGTCATGTTTTATGTAACAATAAAATTTAAAATAATAAAAATTTCTTTATTTTTTCTTTCTAACACAGCATTATTTTTCACTTTTCAATTATAAAGAGAATAATGATGCTGCACTAACTCACCATCTGATTTCTCATGCCACCGACAAGTGTGGAGGTGATGGCACAATCCATTGTTATGAATTGTTACATCAAAAACCTAAACCGCCGCATTGCAGCAAAGAGCACTGGGGGGGGGAACCTTTGGACCCCTGCGTCACTAATCTTTAAACCTCACAAGGTTAGGTGAGTTGTCATTGGACAGTGTACTCTTTGTTGATTAAACGTGGAATTTGCATATGTTGTCAACAGCTTGTTGTGAAAATTAACTTCAACCTTATGATAGTAATCGGAAGATGGACACATTCGTTCGATGCGGATTTTTGTTGGATGATGACGTAGTCTTCGTGTATCCTAGCAGTCACAAATTAATCCTTGCGAACAACAGATTTTTAATTGATGACTAGTGGGCGGCTGGAAAATGATAGCTATCCAAAAGAACAGATCACAACAAAAAAGAAAAAAATAACAGAACTATAGCATTAAATTAAAATTGTATATGGTTTATTGCTAAAGTGACATTGTTATAATATGCAATGAACAAAATACAAAGGTGTGCATTGGTTGGCATGATATTAATCATATAATGTGGTTTGTAATTACTAGGGATGTGGATGAACATGGCTGTAAAATTTGTTTCATTTAGTTTCATTTCATTACGTTTTTAAATCATTTCGTTTTTGGAATTTCATAACTAATTTCGTTTCATGTTTCGCTTCATTTCGGATTGATTTGAAATTTCGAATCGATCTGAAATTTCGAATCGATTCGAATTTCATATATCAATTCGATAGTTGATATCAATTCGAATTTTGGATCACTAAATAAAACCCCAATTGGTCAAATTTTGCTGTTAAAAGAAAAGCCAGGGTTAAATTTTAAGCTGTGTCACAGATTTAGTATTTGAGTCAAATTAAACAGTGAAACAAAATTAATTTGTTTCATAAAGTCCTTTGCTGACTATTACTTGTATTGTAAGTTAAGATCAATTCGATAGTTGATATCAATTTGATAGTTCATTTCAAATTCAATAGTTGATATTAGTTATTCAAATTTTTCTTTTATGATGATGACACAGTGTAAACAAAATAAATTAGTTATATACCGTTTAGTTTCGAATTTGTATCATATCGTTTCGTTATTCAGAAGTACTTCCGAATACGAATTATCAAATTTCGTTCCAAATTCTGAATTTTTCCGAAATGAATGCACATCTCTAGTAATTACATGCATCCTGTTAGCCCCATTACTGCCATTTTCGAGTATACTAGATCCTCAAAAGAACCTGCTAGTTCTTCGATGTCAAGTATACTCATTCTGGTTTAATTCTAGAGCAATGCAATGGAATGTCTTTTATTGCAAATTAAATTCAATTGTGAATGGGCTCCAGATTGTGTCCTTAAAGTTTAAGCACATTGGACATAACAGTCGACGTGCAAAAATTGTTTGAAAAGCTTTGATACCTGTTTTTTTTTCTTCATGGAAACATAGAGCCCAAGCTGTAATGTAAACACAGAGGCATTTTTTCCAGTAGAGGGAGCATTCCTCCTTTCAAATAACCTGGTGTTCAAGATATTTTCTGGGAAGCTACCACCCTACCTGAATAGGCTGCTTCCCTTAGCAGTTCCCTCATCCTGTAACCTCCGATTCAGGGCCTGCACCTTACTTGCAATACCACAATACAAAAAGAAAGTGGCTCGATCCTCATTTTCATATTCTCAGCTATGTAAGTGTTAACATTAGGTTAAGTGGCCCTAGTATTGTCTGCCCATATTACTTTCTGAACGCTAATGAGTTAAAAAAAAACATTAGCGATTCAGGGATTGCGCTTTTTAGCGCGAGGTTACTGTACTTTGTGCTTCCTATGCTTAACATGGGGAGAGCAAAGATTTAGTTAGCGTTAGGATTACAAAGTCCTAACTCTAATTATGCCTCGCTGCAGTTAAATGGAAAGTTAACCACAGCTAGGAGTTGGTGCCGATACCGCTTCTGTGGAATCATTTAGCATGAGGTGGAAAAAAAGACATAAATCTGATACTGTGACCGGCAGTCGAAGCCTCAATAAAGTTCTATGGAGTCCAATGGAGTCCACCCCTTATGGGCTCCACCCGCACATCATTAAGGGGTTAATAGACCAAACCTCTGCGAACAAAAACATATTTTCTCCACTTGTGCAGGTATCTAATTTGCACGAGTTGGAACATAGAAGCAGTCTCATTGATATAAGCTTCTGCTTGCTGTCTGCCTTTTCATTTTGAGGACTCTTCTCAGAGTTTGAATATGAGGAAAATTTACAAGACCCAAGTTGAGGGCACATCCTATTTGGCAGAGAAAATTGCAGGCCTTTCAAGACTCATGATTTGCTTCGCTGGCGACTCACATCTAGTTTTATACAGTGCTTCAGTTTGAAATTCTGCTAAAATAGAATTTTCAGAAAGTTACTGATGCAGTAAGATTAGGTTATTGTGTAAACATGGAAACATATTTTTGTTGAAACCTGTTCGACAATCCTAAATAGAAATGAAAAAAGGCCGTAAATATGGTGTAAGTAACAGAATAAGATGTATTATTTGTATTATTCAATATCGCTAATAATACGTCAAAACAACAGGGATTTTCTACCTTCCTGAATCTCGCTTTTCTAACCTGGAAGCAAATGTGATTGTTAGTTTAGAATAGAGGGAGTTAACTCAATTTTCCTTCAAGTTTTGAAAAAAATAATATTTTTTAATAATGTTTAACCGTCCAGAAGCGTCAAATAAATTAAGTAATGACTGGGCACTTAAAGAGGAGGAATGTTTTGCGTTTAGTTTGTTTATACTCGATTTTATGTACAATTTATGTTAAATACGAGCCTAAGTAATATTTTTGTGGGATAGATTTGTTTTGGGTTTGTAATATGTGCAGCATTGCATTACTTTTAACTGCCAAATTTTTAGCAAAATTGCTTGATGTAATTTTTGAAGATATTATTACCCATTAAAACTAGCGCAACACAATAGGACGTGTCTGGTAGCTGAGCCGAATCGCTTTTCTGTGCGTATGGTAATTTATTCCTTTTTCTTTTTTATAACTTGTGTTATGAATGCAACGTCTTTATTATTTCTTGTCAGTGAGAAATATCCTGTGGTGTTGTGATCTTCCAAACCTTTAATTTAAAGTTAAGCTCCGGGGTGAATTTTGCATTGTATTTTATTTCTGTCAAATATAAGAATTTTTGAAAAATATCTATTTGTAAACCAACTATGCCTCTGAATAAAGTGCTACTAGCAGGTGTTGTCCTGATCATTGCTGATGATGTGGTGTGCTACTACCTGGATGTGACAGATATCTCACTGAATTCTTGTTTTTTTGAAGTAGATACAAATAATGATAAAATGATAAATCTCTCATGGGTACGATATCAAGAACCTACAGTATGCATTGGCTGTGCTTCCTCCAAGGAATAAATGATAGCATCAGGTGCACGTCGGTACATGCGAAGAACGCTTCCTGTTAGAGTGATGTGGAAATGCTTCTAATGAGCTATAGTTAGCATAGTAATTCATAAATATTATACTCTTTCCAAAACAGCAAATGTATTATTTCAGGGGCCGAAGGAGCAATAGTAGCAGTACAAAAATATATTAGATACTTAAGATTCTGTTATTTCTTTAAAAAGGCTTCTGAAGAATTTGAGTTGAAACATGATGGTTGATTCTGATTACAGCAGATTTTTTTTTCCACATAACTGCATGTTTTTGATACTGCTAACTTGGGGTGATGTTATTAACCCCTTCACTACCATGATCAAGTATACTCGATCTGATTATATTTAGGAGCAACGCAAAGGAATTTTATTATAAATGTTATTCATTGTGCCAATGTATAGTGCTTAAAAAACAGGGATAGACATAGCATGTATATCAATACATATATATGAATATTAGCCCGTAAGTACCACTCACACTCTCTAGAGCCCAATACCAGCTCTAGTTATGCCAAGCATCTGGGTATTGGTTTCAATATCTACCCATCAAATTTTCAGCACTCCTAATATGTCAGCCAAGGTGCTGAAAATGTTTGAAAGGCTGGGGGTTCTGATTTTCCTTCAAGGAAATGTGGATACCAAACTGTATTATTATTATATATGTTTCAGCACATTTTGTGGCAAGCAGGGGGACCTCTAGTCTCTACCTGTCATTTAAGCTGTCTATATAAATGTATGGTATAGATATTGCATATATTTTGACAGTATAGGTGATGGAAAGGGGATTTTCTATAAACCTACTGGGTCCTGCCAGTGGTTTCATGGAAAACTGCTTAGCAGTCAAAAGGTTAAATAAACTGCATGGAATCCCTCGCCATACAAGAGTTAAAGCCACTTTTAAATAGTTTATACAAAGTGTAAGATGCCTATAGGTGCATTATGTATATATATATATATATATATAAGGGTTTATTCACAAGCTGGTTAATTTAGCTCAGCGAACTACAATGGATCAAATATAGTGACACTATGGTGTATTCACTATTTAGGGAGCTTCCACCAAAGTTTGCCATACTTTTCACCTTTTATTTCACTGTAGTTTCTGCCAGAGTTTTTTTTTTTAAGGATTTTACCGGGAAGGATACATTGAGATTTCTCTCGTTTTCAAGTGTCTTGTCCAAGGACACTTACTGGAGAGGTGCTCTTGCCGGGATTCAAACCTGTGTCTCCAGAGTTTAGAGCAGTGATGTTACCTCTAGTACAACCAGGGGTCAAGTCCCAGAGGAACGCATGGGAATGCAATTCCCTCACTATTTTAGCAGGAGAAACTTCGTTCCCTTTGGGCTGATATATTGGGAATCTGCAATAACTTTTTATATAGACGCAATTTTATAAAACTATCTATATTTAAGGGTTTTTCCTGAATTAAATACATTGGGAAGGCATGGCAATAACAATTTCTAAGTGTTTGCCAAAGGAATGGCTCTGTCATGCATAAAGAAGCGCTGCAGCTGATGCGGGTCCCAGTTATCTTTAAGACGGGAATGGACAGAAATGTTGGCGAGTTCCCACACTTATATTTTTAGGACTTGACCCCTGACTACACCCAATAGATTTCCCCGTAGTTGCCACTATCAACTATTTCAGTTGAATTTGTCCAGTGTTGTCGTTATCATTGTTTACCGCGTTGCGTTCAATGGAGGTTATCACTTTCACTGAAGAATATTCGCCAGTATTGCAAACAACAGCACAATTCACCGAATGGAGAATAACCATAGATTACTGATTCTACAGATGAATTAAAGTGGAACTGTTGTTATTCTATTGTCGTTCTACGTCAGGGCTGTCAAACAAAGCCCCCTCCCCCAGATGTTTCTGAACTACAACTCCCATGATTTCCTGTCCATCTATTGCATTGAAGGAGTTCTGGGCATTGTAGTCTTCAACATCTGGGGGGGCTGTGAGTTTGACAACCCTGTTCTATGTTGTTTTTACCAACTTGCCGTTGTTGAATGTTGCTTGTCTGGTGGCTAGCCAAGGTTTAGTGTAGTCACAACACTGGTGATTTATACTGTTGTTTGCAACTACGGTGAGCTTCACTGCCACAACTGCTTAGTGAATATCCCCTATATTGTAATTATTACCTTGCACATGGTTTACATCCCTTTTAATAAATGTAATATGTGGGTTAGGTAAGGCGTGTATAATATACTGATATAAATATATAATACAATGTATTAGCCTCCAGCCAGGCTTGGCATTTCAAAAATTAAACATTGCTGCTAGATATAAATGTACTCTTAATATAAACACTGTCATCTTTTGCATAATATGACTTCTCTTTAATAGTTATACTGATTATATTTACAGTTGTTTTTTTTTTTAAACTAAAATATGCATTTTCCATTTCTATTTGAAACAGTGTTTCAGCTAATGTTTCTATAAATAATGTTGCAAACGTTCCTGTATTTATACGCAGGACAATTTCTTCTTTCTGTGCCTTGTATTAGAAAGCAAAAACAATAATAATTTCTGCTATTCTGGAATCTCCAATTGACAGATACATTATATGCAACATGTTTTCCTCTCTTCTGTACAATGAAACTGATTGTAAAACAAAGACTGTCATAAAAACCTAGAGATGATCAACAGAATAAAAAATGATTCTATTGTAAAATTTAAACCTGCTACATCAAGTATTTTATTCAGTGTTGTACTATGTTTTCGTTATATATATACTTTTTAAATATTTGCCAGATTAGGCTATAACAATGCTTTTATCATTCACCATATTAAGAAAGAATCATAAAATGTAATGAGGGTTTACCTGACTCTGTGTAAAGGTAACTGAGCTTTTTGGAAACTGTAATCACTTATTAAAGAGGCTTACGGGGTTATTCAGAGAGAGCCGATCTGGCCCCGAAATATCACCGTACATGGAATTTCCCCGTATGGTGCAATTTTGGGGCCATTCGGCTATTCAGAAAGCAGTTTTGCAGCAGCAATTTTGGCGAACTGCCAGCAAGTACAGTGCCTGTTCGACGGCAGTGAAATCCCCCATAGAGAAGCAATGGATTGTCTATTCAGAGAACACCGAACAGCAGTGAAAAGTTGCCGGAGTGCCCTGCTGTTCGGTGTTTTAATTTGGCAGGTTTATTCAGGCGAACGCCATAGGCTTCAATGTTAAAAATATTCCTGTTTTTATTCAATATCTAATAAACTGTTAATTATTTGAATTTGCAGTAAAATCTCTATTGTTTGTTTTTTTATCTTTTAGGCTTTCTTTGGGATTTTTACAGCAAATTTTCTTTTTTTTAAAGCGTTTTTTCTATTTTTTTGTAACAGTCCTTCTTTTTATTATCATTCATTGGATCTTATATGTTAATTCCAGGAATTTTCGTTCAGTAGTTTATTTGAAAACAGCGTTCCAATTTCGACACTTTAATCATATTGTTTTTTTTTTTTTACCCCCTTCATCAGCTTGATAGCTTTTTCCGGTGGCTGGTCTGTGCTGTGACTGTTGGCTCATCGGCTTTTTCTGCCGTGTTTGGCTTGTTTCTTGCGCTGGTTTCAGCGGGTTTTCGGTGGAATTTCGGCGGGTTTGTGGTGGTTTTTCCCTTCGCTCCGGGGACCCTGCGGTGAATGCTGAATTCATGGCAGGATGGGGAACTTTGATTCCCCGAAGTGCGGGGAACGAGAGAGCACCGAAATGTCAGCTACATTTCGGTGCTCTCTGAATAACCCCCTTATAGATGTGGTGTAGGAGCACTTCTTTAGAAATGTATTATTTTTTTTTAACATAGACATATTGCATTGTCTGGATGTATCATTAATTGTTTTAAAAAAAATAAGAAAAAGCATAAAATAGATTTAATTGTTTTCATAAAAGCTGAACATTGTATACATTGTATAGTCAAATATAGTCAAACATTTAAATACGTAAAGGGAATCCACAAGGTAGAGAAAGGGAGTATATTTAAAAGGAAACAAAGAAGCAGAACAAGAGGACATAGTCTTAGATTAGAGGGGCAAAGGTTTAAAAGTAACATCAGGAAGCATTATTTTACTGAGAGGGTGGTGGATACATGGAACAGTCTTCCAGTTGAAGTGGTAGAGGCCAAAACAGTAATTGAATTTAAGCAGGCATGGGATAGGCATAAGGCTATCCTAAACAAAAGATAAATCCAGTTAAAGTATCCATGTAATTGGGCAGACTAGATGCGCCGAAAGGTTCTTATCTGCCGACATTTTTCTATCAGGGTTATTCAGAGAGCGTGAAAAGCAGGAGAATGACTGGAGAATTAAAAATTCTAGGTCAAAATAGCCGATTTGGAAAGTGAGATGAAAGGGAGAATTTTTCTGGTTTGGCTATTTTGACCTAGAATTTTTCGTTCTCCAGTCATTCTCCTGCTTTTCACACTCTCTGAATAACCCTGTAAGTTTCTATTTTTCTAAATGGAGAGATGTAAGGAAAAGCATGACCGGGCAGGTTGCTCCTTTTCTTCCAGATGTAGAGGAAATGTGCTCAATCCTTATAGGTCAAGTTTTCACTGCTGTAAGAATAAGAGGAGTTATTTGTGAAATACTGTTATTTCATTGAAAGTATGTTGGATTTAGTGCAATGAACGTTAGGGAACTATGGAAGAAAAATGGTGAAAACACAATCAGGGTTATTCAAAGAGAATCGAAAAGTCACCGTACGTTCGGTGACTTTTCGTTCGCTTCAATTCAGCGATCCTATTTCGGCGACCCTGCGGTGTATTCAGCAAGTACCACAGGGTCCCAGAAGTGGAAGGAAAACCTGTCGCAAACCCGACGAACACTCACCGCAAAACCTGCCAAACACTTACTAAAACCCGCAAAACATCTAGATTAACCCAGCCGAACACGCCGGACAAACCCGAGCAGCCGCCGATCACAGCGCAGGGCAGCCGCCAGAAAAAGCCAACACCACAGACGAATGGAGTGAAAAAAAAAACAGTACGCTTGAATGTTTGAAAAGTGAAACGCTGTTTGCAACAAAACTACTGAGCGAAAATGTCTGGAATTCACATATAAGATCCAATGAATGATAATACAGAAAAAAGAAAAAACGACTTTAAAAAAAAAAACGGAAAAAAAAATGTCCCCAAAAAATCCTGAAAAATGCCTAAAAGATCCTAAAAAAATCTATAAATAAAGAGACTCTTAACTTCAGAATATTATAATCAATGGTTTATTAGATATTGAATTAAAACAGGAATATTTTTAACATTGAAGCCTATGGGATTCGCCTGAATAAACCTGTCGAATGAAACCACCCACAGCAGGGCAATTCGGCAACTTTTCACTGCTGCTTTTTGTTCTCTGAATAGACGTAGCATTGCTTCTCTGTGGGGATTTCACTGCCCTCTAACAGGCACCGAACAGGCACCGTATGTGCAGGCAATTCGCCAGGATTTGGCAAACTGCCTGCTCTCTGAATAGCCGAATGGCCAGGAAAGGTAACCGTACCCTGAATTTCACTGTACGGTTACCTTTCGACCACAATTCGGATCTCTTTGAATAACCCTGTATGAAAATGCAAATGCAGATCCTAATTAGGATTCACATTTACAGCAAAAACATGCAAGCTCCGTACTGTAAATTTAATTTTCACAAGTCCGAATGTTACTATTTACAATGTTAGCTATGATACAAAAATCAGTACATTTGTTTTTACACTGTTACATTTACAATGCGTAAGTCCGTAAAACATTTTACTGTTACAGTAATAATGCGCAAGTCCATACATTAACATTTTACAGTTATATCTACAACCTGCAACTCCGTACTTTAATATTCCGCCGTTATATTTATAACTCACAAGTCCGTACTGAAATATTTCCACTGCTACAGTAAAAATGCACATGTCTGAGATTTACAGTAAGACTCACATTGCTGGAATTTAAAATAGAACTTACAATTACTGGATTTACAATAAATATAAAGCTTTCTGGAGTTTACAGTAAGACTTGCGTTTGCAGGACTTAATATTACACCACGCAATGTCCAGGATTTCTTTTTAAAACACACAAGTTCAGTATTTACAGTATGATAGTGAAACACGGAAAGCACATCCGTGCGCTATATTTACTGTTTTTTCTCTTTTCACCAACACAATATTTTTACTAAACAGGGATATTTGTCAGAATTTGGCTTGGGGTGAATTTTTTCAACTAAGTCAGCTAAGACTTCAGTAAAAAATATTTTTATATAAGCAGACAATATTTTTTCTTCTGAAAAATGGTCAGTAGAATTAAATCGAGCTATAACCGTGGTCTGGTAAAATCAGCATTTTTTGTATTATCACAATTTACTTTTATGACTATTTTCTGGCTGCAACTAGTAAATCCAATTTATTAGTAATATGAGTTAATTATATTTTCTTACCATTGCAAATCATTTAAAATGCAGATTTTCAAGACCGTATGATTTTTTAATTTTTTTTTTTTTAGTTCAGACAAAAAAAATCCCGGCACTCCAATCTTCAATTGGGAATAGTCTCATTTATTGTAACGTCACCAGCAACAAGCAACATTTCGACTGCTTAAACAGTCTCCCTCATGCCTTTAGAAAGGTTTTATCAACGTTTCTTATAGCTGGTGATGTTACAATAAATGTCACTAATACCGATTGAAGATTTGAGTGCCGAGGTTATTTTTGGGGGTTTTCTGCACCACTGAGTTTTGCAAATTTGGAATCCATGACCAACCTATATTTATAAAAGTATTTTAGCTGACTGTGGATGTAAATGCTGGGAGCATTTTTATTAATTTGTTAGTTTGGTTAATTTGTTGCTAATTTAATAATTTTGTCTTAAAATTCTAGAACTCTGCCAACGTTAAACATAAACTTGGTTGAAACATAAACAATAGCAGCATTCTATTGCTGCTGTAATATACATAATTTCATACACATATGCCCATACAAATATATATTTTTAGTATTTTAATAAATGCTATGTCGGGGGAAAATGCATTTAAATAATTAATGCATTTTTATATTGTTTTGTTCTTTGATCCGTACCTCTGATTCTGTTCTGTTGTCTGGGGGAAAGGCTACTTTATAAATAAATTACAAATGCAATAACGTAAAGATTTTTGTTTTACGTTGTGCTTTTCTTTGTTTTCCAAACTGTGCTCGTGAGATAGAATTGATTGTCAGATTTTAATCAAAAAGAATAATCATTATGAAAACTCCTAACGAATATCATTTACCTGGAAGCATGGACTACATAGTGGCAAAATAAGAGACATTTAGCCCTCCTTGTCTATACAGTTTCATGGCTTATGAGTAGATGCAACATACCTGGAAGAAAAAACAAGAATAATAAAAGCTTTCAAGTAATTGAAGGGTCTATTCACAATCATTGTAGCTGAATAGCTTTACCCTGACTTCATAGCCAGGTAACACTTGTTAGACTTGATGTACTTTTCGACTAGAGATCACCCAAATCGATTCCGATGACTTCATCTTGGCTATGACTAGGGATGAGCCGAACACCCCCGTGTTCGGTTCGCATTCGAACTCGAACAATTTCAAAAGTTCGAGTTCGAACTCGAACCGAACTCAATGCAAGTCAATGGGACTCAAAAGTTCGATTTTTAGAGTGCCCTCCAAGAGGGCATATATGCAAGATATTTGCCATAAAAGGGGTATGGGGGTCCTGGTAGTGCCCTGGGGGACAGGAAACAAGGACTAAAAGTTTAAAAAAAAACTTTTTTATGCACAGGGGTGTTAACACCTTGCGGAGTTAGTAGTGTTTGGCGCTATATTTATTTACACAATGTTCAATTGTATGGGTATGCAGCTCACCACAGGTGTGTCACTCACCCTCAAATAATAAAAAGAATACAAACTGAATCGTAAGGGAGCGCAAAGATGAATCTTGATAAGGATTCGTTCACAAATGATGTCACAATTGCTTGGTTGTCAATATATGGTCAATATAAGAGAGAAATCAACTAATTGCGCAGTATTGTAATACACGTAGATCAATATGTACTCAGAAAATGGAAGAGGGTCACTCACAAACAAAGAGCCTATAGGCTCTTGATATACGTCTTTAAGCCTCTATGGGGGGCTTCTCCCATCAATCAGAATGTAGCTTGATGTAGTCAGATGGTTGGCACTTTGAACCTCGGTTAAAGGACAGAAGGACAACACATGGCACAATACCAATGGGAGACAGATGGCAATGTATAATATATACCAATCTACTCACGAATTTATGAGCCTCCCAATAAGTGGCTCAGTATTTGGGCTTCGGACCACTTAAGGATGGTCTCACCTCTTGCACAGAATTCCCACTGAATGGATGTAGTCAATTATCCAGGAGATTTGGTAGAAAAAGGGGTTTATTACAAAGAAAAATCTATAAATATAAAATACAGGCTTCCAATTCCGAAACGCGTTTCTCTTGCTCGAACTGCAAGCTTCATCAGTCGGATAGCCTTCATTGTGTGTAATGTCCTTATTTATGATGGTAGTGGGCCAATCGGAGCTGTAATTTCCGCGTGCGTGTCACTCGCCAGTCTGCGGTTCAATCATTCGCGGGCGATGGTTAGTAACGTATTTTCTCTTCCGTTTTTCGGAGGCAATCGGAATTCTTCTATCGTGCTTCCATTTACGCATGCGTCAGTCCGCACTCGGCAACAGAAAAGGAGATACATATACCATAGATCACATAGCAGCCCACATTGCCCTAGAGCATAACAACAGACACAATTGTCTGGCTTGGGAGACAATTAATCTGTAATAGAGAAAGCTATTTAGACAACATATTCAGTTTAAAATGAATAATATAAAAAATTATATAGTCAATGGAAACATAGTACCGAATTGGACCTTCAATTATCAATGTGTTCACTCTCAGTGGGTATTGTTCGTGATCTACTTAAGGCAATTGAATGATTTAATAATTAAAATAAAATAAAAATAAAAATAAAATTAAAAATAAAAATAAAGATTTCTTAATATTTACAGTAACTGGAATTCTATCTTAAAAAATGACAGACCTCAAAGTCCGCATTCAACCCATTCGGGACTAGAGTATCGTGATGGTAGATCCACCGCATCTCATTCTTAACGAGATTGGCACTCATGTCTACTCCCCTCCAATCCCGTCTCACCTTTTCTATACCTGTGAATTTCATATTCCTTGGATTACACCCATGTTGATCCTTAAAATGAGATGAGACGCTATGTTTGTCATAGCCCCTAACTATGTTGTAAAGATGTTCATTAATCCTGATGTAAAGTGACCGGGATGTTTGTCCCACATATTTTTTCCCACATGGGCATTGTAACAAATAAATAACATTCTTAGTGTGGCATGTTATTAAATCCTTGATTTTATAATTAGATCCCCTAGTTCCTGCATCAAACTTCCTTATTATTCTTTTTGTATTTCCAGTTTTTCGACACGAGATGCACTGGCCACAACCGTAGAACCCCGAAGTCAGGCCAAAAGGATGTTGTGATATACATCTATCTTTGATGTGATGTCTGACCAAGTTGTTACTTAGATTCTTTCCCCCTCTGAATATTATTTGTGGTTTCTCCGGTAGAATACTATTGAGAATAGGGTCATTGGTTAAGATTGACCAATATTTCTCTATGGATCTCTTTATGGTTTTATTACCTATATTGAAATCCATAATAAATGGGACACTCTCAGGTTCTTCTGTCTGTCTTGGCCTTTATTGTAGTAGTGTATCCCTATTTATTCCCAGAATCTCCTGCTTCATCTTGTTCAAGAATTGTTGGTCGTATCCTTTTTCTTTAAAATCATCCAATAATTTATTGGCTTGAACCAAATATTGTTCTTCTTCGGTGCAATTCCTGCGTATCCTTAGAAGCTGTCCTTTTGGGACAGCTCTAAGCCACGGAGGGTAATGGCCGCTGCTGGTCTGAATGTATCCATTAACCTGGACAGGTTTAAAAAATGTTTTGGTCTTGACCTTACCGTCCTCAATAAATATACTGAGATTGAGAAAGTCCACAAGGTCAAGACCAAAACATTTTTTAAACCTGTCCAGGTTAATGGATACATTCACACCAGCAGCGGCCATTACCCTCCTAATTCAATATCTAATAAACCGTTGCTTATAATATTCTGCAGTAAAGAGTCTCTTTATTTCTAGATTTTTTAGTATTTTTTAAGCATTTTTTATACTTTTTTCAAAATGTTTTTTTTTTCGAACTCGAACCGAACACGCCAAAAAGTTCGAAGTTTGCGAACTTTCGAACTGCCAATGTTCGAGCCGAACTCCGAACTGATCGAACCGAACAGCTCATCCCTAGCTATGACAGCAGAGTGTCTCATTGCATTTTTCCCCCAAATGCTTAATATTAAAATGGACAGAATTGTCTGACTTTTCTATCATGTGTTTTATTAAAAATTGATCTGATTGAATTAAAGGCTTAATGGACATGGAACTAAAGAGTTGGAGGTCTTTCACACCCAACCCTCTCATTCCACATGGTTCGTCTGCTCCATACTTTTCACCTCTGCTGTACTTTTGGCTCAATCCTCTCATTGCCTTATCCCTAATCGTTATCTCTTACCTCCACATTAAGCTAATGTTCTATTCTTCTACAAAAGGATTTTTTCTCTGAGCCTTTTTTGGGGGATTGAGCCTTAACCCCTTAATGACCCCTGACGTACCCTGTACGTCCTGTCCTCGGGTCTCCCTTAGACCCGCGGACGTACAGGGTACGTCAGCGGCGCCAAATCCCCCTCCCGCCCGATACTCACCTCCCTCGTCGGATCCCACGGCGATCTGGCAGGGAGGAAGCCTGCCCATGTGATTTACATGGGCAGGCGAGGCTGATGACGTCGCCACGCTGCGTGGTGACGTCATCAGAAGGTGCCCCCATGTGTTTCAATGGAGGGGAGGGGGGGGCTCGTTCGGAGCCCTCTATCTCCCCAACTATTGAAGCTAGGGAGATGCCGTTTGCACCGCTGGAGAGGGGAGAGCCTCCCCTTTACAGTGGTGTATGGCATTAACAGTTTCGCCGCCGGATCGCTTTTCGGCGCCAATTGGCGCCAAAACGCGATTCAAACCTGGAGGGGGGCTGACATCTTGGATGTCAGCCAAGCCTCCAGGTCCCCCCCCCACCCACTGACAACCTCACCATATGTGTGAGGATATCAGTGGGCCAGTTAACCCTCTAGCTGCCATGTAGAGATAAGGGGATCCTAAGGATTATGGCCTTTCAAATGATACCAAACATGACCAGGTTTGGTTTTAAAAATTTTTTTTAAAAAAAAATTAAATAAAAAAAAAATAATAAAAAAATAAAATAAAATAAAAAAATGTTTTTTTTTTTTAAAGTTTTTTTTGTCTGGGGGGAGTTTAATTAAATAGGACCTAGGCTGTCATCTAAAAATAATTAGCACAAAATGGTCAGAATGAGCGCAGCGCACATAGGTGAACTGTCTCAGCAGTGAAGGGGTTAAAAAGCAAACGCATGTTAAAATTGGGTATTTCTAGTCTCGGGACAAAATTTTGAACCTATTTAGCCGGGGTCTTTTTGGGTGGTTGTAGATTTTGGGGATTAAATTACGAAAAAGTGTGTTTTTACCATTTTTTTCCTCATATTTCATATTTTTTTTTATAGTAAATTATTCGATATGATGGAAATAATGGTATTTCTAGAAAGTCCATTTAATGGCGGGAAAAAGGGTGTATAATATGTGTGGGTCGAATAAACGAGTAAGAGGAAAAATTGTCCTAAACACTAACAGCGCAGAAACGTAAAAACAGCAGCGGTCACTAAAAGACGGATTTGTGTAAAACCGCCTGGTCACTAAGGGGTTAAAGCTGCAGCTCCAAATGGCCCAATTCTAATCTGACTATTAGAACTAAAGTGAATTAATTGTTATTTATTGACTATGGAAATAGGCTTGTGAAATTTAAAAAAAAAATGAATTATTTTATAATTTTAAGATCAATTAAAGTGGCAAATGTAGAATAAATATCCAAAACCCCAAAAAACACAAACACGTACATAGTTATACATACATGCCATTTAGGGAAGGGCTTATAAACTAGGCTATTCCCTCGATATTCTTGGTCAACATCATAAACTGTTGGGCCATTTACATCAATATAAAATAAATGTTTCACTTGGATATTATTTTTTTCCTTTTACGTAATACATGGTCATATATGGTATCATTGGAAAAGACAGACTCTGGCCTTTCCAATGACACCTCACTTGGCCATATACAGCAGTGTTTCCCAAACCTGTCCTCAGGACCCCCAACCAGGCCAGATTTTGCAGATCACCTTGGGGAAATGCAGACTGAATCCTGCAATCACTGAGCAGCAAATCATATCACCTGTACTGTGCTTCAGTTATCCTGCAAACCTGGTGAGGCAGAGGGTCCTGAGGACAGGTTTGGGAAACACTGATATAGAGTGTTTTGATTGAGCCTGAGATGCATGGGTTTAAATGTTCAAAGGTCCCCTATATGGGGGGGAAATGGTCCCTGGACACCTTACCTGGATCCACCACCAGTGTATGTAGTCAGATCATTTTTTTGAAGCAACAAGATTCTTCAGAAAAATATAAAAACACCATATTGTCTGATTCTAAAAAGGTTCTATTTATTGTTCTAAAGATGTTGTACATGTCTTATTGTAACCGGAGAATACCATTATTAATACTTAATTTCACACACAACAGCTTGCATTTGTGGAGGGTATTGTTTAGCATATTGTCACTGTGAAAACAAATCATAACCTATGAGAACATTCTAATTAAATATTAATCGAGATTAATCATATCCGCCTCGTAAACAATTCCTGTGTTCGTCGCTTGATGCGTGTGGGAATGTTATCTAAATATAAATGCAAAAAGGTTAAAAGAGTATTTATGATGTGAGTCCAGCACATCTCATTAGAAAGCACATTGACCTGTCAGTAACAAAGAATTCTCTGGAATCTGGTGATTAAAGGGCATGCATAGTTTCCATATTATGGTTATGGAATGCACACATTAACCTCTTCACATCCAAAAGGTGATTTTGCATGGAAAGGCAGTAAGAAAACAACCTTTTCAATTTAAGATATCCAGGGTTATTCAGAGAGCGGTGAAAAGCAGGAGAATGACTGGAGAATGGAAATTCTAGGTCAAAATAGCCGATTTGGAAAGTGAGATGAATGGGAGAAATTTTCAGAGTTGGCTATTTAGACCTAGAATTTTCCATTCTCCAGCTATTCTCCTGCTTTTCACTGCTCTCTGAATAACCCCGATCTTTTTAATACACAATCTATGTTCCCCACGGGGATAAATTAAATTTTCACATCTCGATTTATAATTGGGATTCCTTAAAGCCGTTGATTTCTACCATTGTTTAAAAGAAAACCACTTGGCAGTAAAGGAGTTAATCTTAAATAAAAATAAATCTCAACATATTGTTCTAATAAATCATTTCATGTGTTTTCATGTGAAAGTATTTTTTTATGCCTTTTTCCTATACGCTACTAAAGAGGTGGCACGAGATTTTGTTCTCTGTTTACACCACTGGAAAATTCAGGGAGGGGGCATAATGGGCATTTGCCTCCTCCAACCTGCATTAACTTTCTGAGGATATATTTAGATATTTGTCCACCTAGATCTGGTTCCATACACCCCAGAATCTGGAAAATTTACATTCCAGGACAGAGCTTTCAACCTCATGGCCCTCGAAATGTTGATTCCTACAATTCTCAGAATTCTTCAATGCAATAGATGGCCACGGAATTATGGGAGGTGTGGTTCAGAACCATCTGTGGGGCCGGAGTTTGACTGTCCTACCCTACATTGTCAAGTGAAGTGTCATTGGAAAGATCAGAGTCTGGCCTTTCCAATGATTCCAAACATGACTATGTACAATGTGCAAAGTACAACGGAACTTGTTGGCGCTTTATAAATACAGATAACTGTAACTGTAACTGTACAACAAAAAAAAATAAACTACAAAATATTTTTTTCAAATTTTGTTTTGTTAAAATTGCATATTTCCTTAGAAAAATACAGGTACAGGTTTTCAATATCTGATTTTGTTTTTCTTTCAAAAAAGGGTATCATGTCACATATATAACTACAAAGGTTTGGATGATAACACGTGGGAAAATAAATTTACATGGTGAATAATTATTGAAATCTGAACAGAAATGTACACTTTTGACATTTTGACATTGCATTCTGATGTGACATGACATACACACATTTTAATTATATATTTGATTCTGCTGAGTCCACTGAAAAATGGTTAATTGAGTTCAGCAGATAGGTAGTGAAGGGGTTAACTTTTAGGTATTTAACATCTTGAGCTGACTTGACAATGCTATTTCCTGGATTCATTCAAAATCTGTATACCTTTTATAGTGGTGTACTGTATGTCCAAGCCTGTGTGTGTATATTTGTGTCATGCCCTGCAGCGCAACGCCACCAACCACAGCACTCACCTGGTGCCTTCTCTCAGTTGGCATCCACAGCAGTCTGTCACGCTGGCCCAGCTGGGGGGGACTTCCTTCACTGCTGCCCGGCGGGTTGTGTGGGACTGGGTGATTGTGGAGATCCACTGTTGTGTGAGACACGACGAGGGAATCCCTTATGATGCATGAGCAGTGTTTCGGAGGCCCTGAGTGACAGCTGCAGGGATCAGCTGAGGAGAGAGTCAGTGGAGAAGCTGTGTGGTCACCGTTCTGGCAGGCGCGACCATCTCACCTGTCCTTAAATGCCCCACCCCTGATCAATTGATTAGTGCTACAGCATCGCTCCTATTTTAGTGCATTGTAACTGCAGCTTTGTTTTTATAATTTTATTGTGTACCTGTCCCGGATTGTTACCAGTCATTGTCTGTTTGCTGCCTGACCCGACCTGGCTTCCTTCTCGACTACGCTCCTTTGATCACCCTTGTCTGTACCTTGCTGTTGAACTGTGCCTCTGCAATTGGTTTCTATTTCCCCCTTCCCAACCTTGATAATCTGTGTATGTGTAACTAGTGTATATAGCTGTGTGTATGAGTGTGTGTGTGTGTCTGGGTATTTGTGTACAGCTGTATGTCAATGAGTGTGTGTCTGGGTGCTTATATACAGCTGTGTATGAGTGTGTACCTGGGTGCATACCTCCCAAATGACCCCGGTTTTGAGGGACCATCCCTTTTCTATTTTTCCAATGTCACTCCATCTCTGTATATTCAGGGAGAGCAGCAGTGGTGTATTTAGGTTTTGTGCTGCCCTAGGCCTGACTAAACTCGTGCACCCCCTAATTTAAATTTGAGGCACCCCTTCCTGTCAAGGGCACATCTCTTCCTCGTTAAACCCCACCCTTCCTCTTTACGCTCCACCTTTTCCCCTTAGAGCTCCGCCTTTTCCTCTCTTTATATTAAAAGTGGATACCAAGTGCCTACTTGTATATTTTGTATACCATTTCAAATGTATCTATTGAGATAAATAAAATTATGAAATGTTTAAATTCAAGCATTTTTACAAAGAACAGCCACGCATGTCAAGTATACTGGATCACAGCCGCTCTAATTGGTTGAACAATAAAATCCACAGAAACCTGCACTGCATATGAGTGTATCACAGAGCTGCACAGCAATAAAACTCACAGTAATGTAATGTGCAGTGTGTATGAGCGTATCCCAGAGCTCCAGAGCAATAAAACTCACAGTAATATGCAGTGCGTATCACAGAATCCACAGCAATAAAACTCCCAGCTATGCAATGTTTGGTGTGGGTCAGCATATCAGAATCCACAGCAATAAAACTCCCAGCAATGCAATGTGCAGTGTGTATGAGTGTATCAGAATCCACTGCAATAAAACTCCCAGCAATGCAATGTGTGGTGTTTGTCAGCGTATCAGAATCCACAGCAATAAACTCCCAGCAATGCAATGTGCAGTGTATATGAGTGCATCAGAATCCACTGCAATAAAACTCCCAACAAACCGAGTGAATATGAGCACACAGCAATTATTTATTCTATATTTACCGGCCTCCGTCCGCGGTAGGGCTGTGTGCAGAGTCGGCAGGGACTGTGTACGGACTCAGCAGGAGGTTCCTCCAGGCTAGGGATGTGCGTTTCGGGTTTCGGAATTTCGGAATTTTCACGAAATTTCCCGATTCGTGTTTTTGGATGCGGCCGATTTTCCGAAAAGTTTTAGATCCGAAAATGGCAGATCCGAAAAGTTTTCCGAGCCGAAACGAAATATTTTCGGAGTTTTCGAATGGACTTGAAATGTGTCAAATCGAAATTTATTTTCACTCTATTCATGATTTCGGTCCCATTCGTGATTTCGGTTCCATTTCGGTAATTCTGGAAATCGTATATTTAACTATTATCGGTTATATCGCTGATTCTGTAAATTTTGTATTTGTAAATGCGTATTTTTGATCAACTATTTTTCCGTTTTGAAACCTTTTGTTCTGGTCTTTATTTTTAAAGTCAGACCATTTGGGTCAGTTTAGCGTTTTTTAAATCGTTTTGTTCATTTTTTTTGTTGCTTGGCTTTCATAACATTTTAATATGATTAAATAAAGTTGTGAAATGGAAAAACAAACCAAAAATTTATTATAAAAAAATATATAAAGTATAAAAAAAGTAAACCATAGCAGTTTCCGTCAAAACGAATAGAGTTAGACACTTTGAAACGAGGAGAACAGAGGTTCCGAAAAAACCGAAAATTTCCGAAATCTCGAAAAGTCGATACAAAAAACGAGCTAGGTGACCCGAAAATACGAAAAATGGTCGATATTCCGAAAAAAAAATGTACACGAAAAACGAGTCGAACCGAACCGAATCGAAACAGACATCGGTCGAAACGAGCCGAATCGAAAAGTTTAAAAATCCGAACGAGTCGAACCGAATTGAACCGAAAAAAAAAACGGTGCACAAGCCTACTCCAGGCCACGTTAGGATCGCGGCTGTGCCTGTGCATGGAGCCATCTTGTCAGCAGTGGGATGCCACTGCCAGAGTGTGCACCGTGGCTTTGATTCCCTTCCCGGTGGGTGTTCAGTCCAGAATAGAGTGAGAGTCCATTTTAACGAAAGGGTGGGCAGCTGCGTGCGTGTCATGTGGTTCAGCCAGTCAGGTGGTACTGAGACTCAGTACCACCTGACTGGCCGGACCACGTGACCTGCACGCACGCAGCCTCCAGCCCTTTCTTTAACGCGGACTCTCACTCTATTTCGGACTGGACACCCACTGCTGCCGTGAACTGCTGGACTGCCTGCAATCTAGCATGGAATCCAGCCCCCCCCCCTCAACCCGGCTGGGTGGAGTAGAGGTAACATCACTGCCAGGGGCGTACCTAGAACATTTGTCACCCGGGGCGGATCCTATATTTGGCACCCCCCCAAACTTTAAAATGTAAAAAATAAAATAAAAAACCTGCACTTTTTTAATGTTTTCACAACTATTTTTAGTTATAGCATTCTGGCAGGACATGATATATACATATATTAATGATATATTATGAATTTGCCGGTGGTGGATCATGTGTCCTCTGTGCTGTGCAATAAGAGGCGAGCGTAGATTTTTTTTGAAGAATTGTTATTTTTAAGTGATTTTGCCAACTCACAAAATATCAATCCTCATGCTATGAACAAAAGTACACATGTAGCTTGTTTTGTTGATGGGAGTTGTGTGTGTGTGTGTTGGGGTGGCTTGTTTTGTGTGATAGGAGTTGTGTGTTGGTGGCTGGGTTGTGGGATGGGGTTGTGGGCTGGTTGGTTTTGTGTGATGGAGTTGTATGGGTGGCTTGTTTTGTGTGATGGGAGTTGTGTGTGGGTGGCTGGTTTTGTGTGATGGAGTTGTGTGTGGGTGGCTGGTTTTGTGTGGTGGGAGTTGTGTGTATGTGCTGGGTGGCTGGTTTTGTGGATTGGTGTTGCTGAGCAGAGAATGGGTGTGTGTTTTCCAGGTATAAGATCCTGCTATGGTATTTTTCTTTACTTTCCAGTTTTTTAAGACTCCCTCTTCCCTGTCCCTGTTTACCCTGGGCTGCCTATTCACTGGTGATGCAGTGAATGCAGCCTGGCCCCCTCTATGCAGGACTTCACCAAGAGCCAGGCAGTTCAATGACAAATTTCTGATCACTGCAGTGCTGGTTAAGGAAAGGCCCACTTTAAACAGCAGTAAGCAGACAGGGCTTCATATTCTGCTGATACCCCCCTTTACCTGCCGTTTACTGTCAGCTTCTCTCTCTGCACACACAAATCACATCCCCCTCTCCTCTCCTAGAGCTGCTGCGGGGCAGGGGAGGAGCTATGGAGGGAGGAGAGGGGGATTTTTATTGTATTCAATTTTATTCCTTAAGCAAACGCCCTGCTCCGTTGCTCGTTGTTTGAGAACAAAGCTCAAACCTGACACACAGTGACAGTGGCACCTCCTAGTACCCCCTAATCACACCCCAATAATCACTGGTACCTGGGGCGGCCCGCCCCCCGCCACTCCCCTAAGTACACCACTGCTCTGTGATATGCTCACACACAAGTTTGGCGAACTGCCAGCAAGTACGGTGCTGTTTGAAGGCAGTGCAAATCCCCATAGAGAAGTAATGGTTAATCTATTCAGAGAACACCAAACAGCAGAGAAATGGCAGTGAAATGCCCTGATGTTCAGTGGTTTCAATCAGCATGTTCATTTAGGCAAACCCCACAGGTTTCAATGTTAAAAATATTCCCGTTTTTATGCAATATCTAATAAATCATTTTTTATTTCAATCTGCAGTAAAAAGTCTTTATTTATTGATTTTTTTTTAGTACCTATTAGTCATTTTTCTGATATTTTTTTGGCAAAATCCCCCCCCCCTTTTTTAATAGCAGTTTTTCTTTTTTCTGTAACAGAACTTTTTATTATCAATCATAGGATCTTATATGTAAATCCAGACATTTTCGTTCAGTAGTTTTTTTGAAAACTGCAGGCCACGGGTTTGCGGTGGCGGCATTCAGCGGCCGACTCCCTGCACTTTGGGGACCCAGCGGTAAATGGTGAATTCACTGCAGGGTGGGGAAATTTTATTCCCCGAAGTGCAGGGAACTGCAGAACACCAAAATGTTGGCGTCATTTCGGTGCTCTGTGAGTAACCCATTTAGAGGTGAGGTTTTTTGCTGCCCCCTGGAAAGTGAAAGTCTAGGCCTTGTCTACCCAGGACATACTTGAAAATTAGTGAAATCTCAATGTAAAATTCAATGTAAATTCCTTGTAAAATACCAAAAGTAAAAATAAAAATAAAAAAATCCTTTTTTTGGGGGTGGTGCCACCGGGTGCGGGCCGCCGCCCTAGGCCAAAATACACCACTGGAGAGCAGGTGTATAACAGAGCTGCAAAGCAATACAACTCCCAGATATGAGTCTGTATAATCTATGATACATTTCGTTTGAACTTGCTCTGTGTAAGTAGTATTCTTTGCTTTTGTTCGAAATTACTTTTACATTTACAGTATTACAAATATTGGCAAACTGACAGCGGAACACAGTGCAGTTCGCCGCAGATTCTTCTACGGCGATCTTCAGTTTCAGTGAAATTGTCCCATACAGAAGGAATGATTTACACTATATTGCCAAAAGTATTCGCTCACCTGCCTTGACTCGCATATGACCTTAAGTGACATCCCATTCCTAATCCATAGGGTTCAATATGACGTCGGTCCACCCTTTGCAGCTATAACAGCTTCAACTCTTCTGGGAAAGCTGTCCACAAGGTTTAGGAGTGTGTTTATGGGAATTTTTGACCATTCTTCCAGAAGCGCATTTGTAAGGTCACACACTGATGTTGGACAAGAAGGCCTGTCTCTCAGTCTCCACTCTAATTCATCCCAGAGATGTTCTATTGGGTTGAGGTCAGGACTCTGTGCAGGCCAGTCAAGTTCATCCACACCAGACTCTGTCATCCATGTCTTTATGGACCTTGCTTTGTGCACTGGTGCACAGTCATGTTGGAAGAGGAAGGGGCCAGTTCCAAACTGTTCCCACAAAATTGGGAGCATGGCATTGTCCAAAATGTCTTGGTATGCTGAAGCATTCAGAGTTCCTTTCACTGGAACTAAGGGGCCAAGCCCAGCTCTTGAAAAACAACCCCACACCATAATCCCCCCTCCACCAAACTTTACACTTGGCACAATGCAGTCAGACAAGTACCGTTCTCCTGGCAACCGCCAAACCCAGACTCGTCCATCAGATTTGCCAGATGGAGAAGCACGATTTGTCACTCCAGAGAACGTGTCTCCATTGCTCTAGAGTCCAGTGGCGGCGTGTTTTACACCACTGCATCCAAAGCTTTGCATTGCGCTTGGTGATGTATGGCTTGGATGCAGCTGCTTGGCCATGGAAACCCATTCCATGAAGCTCTCTGCGCACTGTTCTTGAGCTAATCTGAAGGCCACATGAAGTTTGGAGGTCTGTAGCGATTGACTCTGCAGAAAGTTGGCGACTTCTCGCACTATGCGCCTCAGCATCCACTGACCCCGCTCCATCAGTTTATGTGGCCTACCACTTCGTGGCTGAGTTTCTGTCGTTCCCAAACACTTCCACGTTCTTATAATACAGCTGACAGTTGACTGTGGAATATTTAGGTGCGAGGAAATTTCACGACTGGATTTGTTGCACAGGTGGCATCCTGTCACAGTTCCACGCTGGAATTCACTGAGCTTCTGAGAGCGACCCATTCTTTCACAGATGTTTGTAAAAACAGTCTGCATGCTTAGGTGCTTGATTTTATACACCTGTGGCCATGGAAGTGATTGGAACAACTGATTCTGATTATTTGGATGGGTGAGCGAATACTTTTGGCAATATAGTGTATCTATTCAGAGAACGCCCCAACGTGTCAGAGAAATGCCTTGATTTTTGGTGGTTCGGTAAGACAAGTTTAAACAGGCGAATCCCATAGGATCCTATGTAAAACATATATATATAATTTTTATATATTTTTTTAAAAAATAAACATTTATTCTTTTTCAGAAAAAAGTAGTTTTTTAAAAAAAAATTAGAACACCTTTTTGTATTTTTTGACAACATTTTTGATTTCCAATTTTTATTAAAAGGCTTTTTTTTATTCTGTAACAGACCTTTATTATTTTTAAAGGACCTGTCTTATTATTTAGACACATTTTAAGACATTTTCATTGATTTAAACACCTATTAGGAGAAAAGGAGAGTTCTGTTGTTTATTTTTTTCTTCTCTTTGGCGGCCAGTTCAGATATCTTTCGCGACTGCATCTTCGTAGCACTGGTGAACAGTAGGGTCAGCGAAATGGAATCACCGAAGTGCACCAAAGTGCAAAGCACTGAAACTTCGACTGAAATTTTGGTGCTTTGTTAATAACCGCTTTCGTTTTTGGTTAGAATACATACATTGCATGACAGGTAAGTAGATCCTACTTTTAACTTTCCATAAAGGTTTTTTCCGGAGGGGGCTAAAATGAACATCAAAGAATTATTACAAATAAATCAATGATGCACTGGAAAGTCTTGTATCAAGTCTACCCTATGGCATACTGCACACTCCGTCTGTCTTTACCAATCCCATTCCATAGTGCCTCTGGGGGATGCGTCTATCATTGCCTGAGCAGAATTCCATATAAACACCATCAGATTTTAAGGGATACATTTAAAAACCCTAAAGGATATATGAAATGGTTCAATATAAATGGCCTTGGAATCAAAACAGTAATATTGTGTTCCTGCCTATCCCTTTCACCACAAAGTGCATTAAGGCTAGGGTCAGACGAGCGTGATTTCTACGGACTGTACGTCCGTGCACACGGACGTACGTCAGTACGGAAGACACAGTAGTGGCCACACAGTCCGTTTATTCACTGACGGATATTTTGACGGATGTAGGAGGGAAAATAAATTAAAAAGCAAAACCATTTTGTCCGTGAAAAATGCTGGACGTATAAATGCAGTCCGTCTGACCACGTTCCATCACTCACACACACAGCTATGCGGACGTTGCGGACGCAGCGCACTTTGTGCGGCCGTTATAGGGGATGTACATTCTTGCCTGCCTTGCGTCCGTGGGCTGCAGCCGTTGTGCGTCCGCAGTTCAGTGCGGACGTACTTCATGTGTCAGGCTCCAATGGGCTTTCTGTCATGCTATCACGGACATACTTTTAGGCGCAATCACGGACGTGAACACTACGCTCGTCTGACAGCAGCCTTAGTTGAAAACAATTTTATCAAACCATTTATTGGAAAATTAACAATTAAATATAGAGTATAATGGAAATTTTGCTTAGAAAATGTTGTTGTGATATAGTTGAAAAATAAAAATAATGTAAATTTGCTCATTTATAATTTTCATGCATTTTTTGTCCTTTACAGAAATATTGTTGAAATGAATGGTTATAAACTCCAGATGGTGTACCTTATCTCCAAAAATGTCTGCATTATCATCATACAGGCAGAAATGGCTTTTGTGTCAAATACAGTAAACGTGAAAACAGTCGATAATAAAAATGGTCAAACAGAGCTCATTTCCTAGCGGAACATATCCCATATCATCAGTATATTTCCCCATTACTCACACCTGCATTCCAACAGAGCAGTGCTAGCAGGGTCAAACATTGTCCTGTAGGACATTTCTCCTGCTTGCTCCTACCAGGTGATTAAAAAGTTACTTACAGGTCTATTCAAAGAAAGGTGAAACTCGGGAGAATGACTGGTGAAGTGAAAATTCTAGGTCAAAGTAGTCAAACCAGAAAAATTCTCCCATTTATCTCACTTCCCAAATCGACTATTTGGTCCAGATTGTTCTCTTCTCCTGCCTGTTCTCCTGGTTTTCACCTTTCTCTGAATAACCCTCATAGTGTGTCAAAGTGAAAGCAAATGGCCAAAAATGCAAAGCTGTGCAAATTCCTAAATTTGCTACCTCCAGGATGGAGGAAAATGGCTGTGCTCAGTGCTAGACCTAGTTAAGAATCGGTTTGCAATAGCGCGTCATTGAATGGGATAGTTCATTGATCTTCATGATTAATGATGACTTGACCCCATGTAAAAATGTGCAGGATAAAGGACACTACCTAGAGTTTAGAACCTTTCATCCCACCAATATTTTTGTAAACGATAAATGACATTTGTCCTGTAGGACTTTTCAACTGCTCACTCCTGGCAGGTGATTGAAAAGTGACATAATGTGCTAATCAGGGGTCAAGTCCTAAAAAAAATAAGTGTGGGAGCTCGCCAACATTTCTGTCTTAGAGATTACTGGGAGCAGAAGCAGCTGCAGCACTTATTTTTTTTTTTGAGAAAGGATTTTACCAGGAAGGATATATTGAGATTTCTCTCGTTTTCAAGTATGTCCTGGGTGGCGAGTATGTACCCTTAGGTGTCTTGCCCAAGGACACTTACTGGAGAGGTGCTCTTGCTGGGATCAAACCCATGTCTCCACAGGCTCTCTCCACGCAGAGCAGTGATGTTACCTCTACTCCACCCAGCATGAGAATGCCATTCCTCTGGCAGACCCTGAGAAATTGTCATTCCTGTGCCTTCCCAATGTACTTAAATCTAGGAAAACCCTTGACTATAGACAGTTTTATAAAATTGTGTCTATATAGAAAGGTATTGCAGATTCTGAGTACATCAGCCAAAAGGGAACTAAGTTCCTCCTGCTAAAATAGTGAAAGAACTGTGTTCCCATGCATTCCTGTAGGACTTAGCTGCTGGTGCCAATGTCATTACAAAGGGCCAAAACTGCAGACCTTTGCAAATTCCTTCATTTGCTACATCCAGGATGGAGGAAATGGCTTTGCCCAGTGATAGAACTACAAAAATATCTGTTTGCAGTAACTCGCCCTGTAATGACCTATTACATAGAGCTTTATAAGCAATGATGGCTTGATCCAGTATGACTTTGTGCAAAATGAGGATCACCATCTAGAATTTAGAACTTTCCATCCAGCAGCCGTTTCTCTAAAGGACAAGCAAGTACATTAAACAATTTGCACATTAGCAAATTTACATTATTTCAACCTTTTAACTATCTTGGAATAACAGGCTATATACAATATTACTATATTACTCTAGGGGTTATTCAAAAAGTGTTGAATTTGCCACCGAATTGCACCGTACGAAATACAGTGCAATTTGGCATCCTTCGGTGGCAGTGAAATTTCCTAAAGAGAAATAATTGTTAATCTATTCTGAGAACGCCGAACTGGCCCCGAAATGTCACCAAACAGGGAATTCCCCCATATGGTGACATTTCGGAGCCATTTGGCTATTCAGAGAGCAGGTAGTTCACCAAATTTTGACAAACTGACAGCAGGTACGGTGCCTGTTCGACGGCAAGGAAATCCCCATAGAGAAGCAATGATTAATCTATTCAGAGAACACCGAACAGCAGCGAAAGGTTGCTGAAGTGCCATGCTGTTTGGTGTTTTCATTCAGCAGGTTTTTTTCAGCCGAACCCCTTAGGTTTCAATATTAAAAATACTCCCGTTTTTATGCAATATCTAATAAACCGTTTATTACTTTAATCTGCAGTAAAAAGTCTCTTTATTGATTTTGTTTTAGAATCTTTTAGGCATTTTTTGGGATTTTTTTTGTGAAATTTTTTTTCCTTTCTTTTTTCTGTAACAGACCTTTTTTATTATCATTCATTGGATCTTATATGTAAATTCCAGGCATTTTCATTGAGTAGTTTTTTTGCAAACTGCGTTTCAATTTTGACACTTTCAATCGTTTTTTTTTTTACCGCTCCGCTGCAGAGGACGCGCAGGTCAGTGACGTGCGGTGAGGTCCGGGTCTAGTGAGGCACTGGCTAGTATCAGAGCCAGATATACACGGGTTACGCAGTCACAATTTACGCATTTGATCATCAGTCGATGAAACTGCTGCAGTTCAGCAATAAAGTGTATTGAACATTAAAGGAGCTCATGTACTGAGTGTTATTGCAAATACAAATACCATTATTTATACAGAAGCAGCAGCTTACAGGGTAAAAAAAAAAAACCTGATGAAAAACAAATTGTTTGGAAAGTTCTAGTACTTTTTATGCCCTATCCATGTCAAATCATTTTGTCTGTCTTTCATTTTGTCTTTCTTTCTTAAATCTCTCTCTCCTTTTCTATCTCAAATTTCAAACTTTTTGTCTGTCAGTCTCTCAGCTCTCCCTCACTTTCTGCCCGTTTATCTGAACTCTCTGGTTTTGTCTGGCTGTCTCAAATCCTTATCTCAAACCTCTCTCCTTTTGCCCGTCTCCTTGGTTATCTCTGGCCCTGGCCGGGTCTCTGATGTCTTGGGCTGGGCTGGACTGGGCTGGCTTTTTCACTGTCCAGGAGGACACGGCTGGCTGGCTCCTTCCAAAGGTTCCAATGGTTGGGCTGCTCCCTCCTCCTCTTCTAAGTGCTATGATCTGCCTGCCCCCCCCCATTGACGAGGACAGTCACATGACTGTCCTGCGTCAATCAAACCATGGGGAGCACTGCCTCCCATGGTGGGCTTTTTTTTTAAAAAAAAAAAAATAGCTTGAGACAATGGAGCTTTCCCATTGGCTCAAGTTTCATTTGCTGTCATTGCCTGGAGGCAATGACGAGCGTGCCTGCTACCAGCTTGAGCTTCGCAATTAGCGTAGCATTGAGCTGCGTGAATTGCGTAGCCTAGGCTGCCTCAGTGCTGCCCCTGCTGTCTGTGTAGTGAATCACACACACACAGCAGCCAGCAAACTGTGAAAGTGAAAGCGCAGGAGAAAAAAAGCGGACAGAGAGAAGAAGCCAGCACAGCGAGGGAGCAAGGAGAGGTAAGTATGAGAACCTTTTTCAATAAATAACCACTTATTTACAGTTTAAATACACACACACACACACACACACACACACACACACACACACACACACACACACATCACATCACATCTCATTACAACATCATGAGCACATTAATTTACTGGAATGGCAGGGGCGACTCTGCCTCCCCTACCACCCCTGCCTGCACATCCCTGGCACAGGTAGCGTTGGCTGCGGAGGACGCGCTGAACGTGTCCTCCCTTTGCAGCCAGCAATCAGCCAGATTCCGGCCTATCGCTGTGCCCCCCGGTGCGGGCTGACATCCTGGATATCAGCCCAGCATCCGGGACCGCCGCGGGCACCAATAGATGTCATCGCGGCGGCGCAATAACATCTATTGCAGGCACCCCACCGTGAGTGTGGAGGAGGTGCCTGAAAGGGAGGGGGGAGGTCCTTTGGACCTCTCTCCCTCCTAATTCAGTTAGGGCCAGCGTTCAAAGCCAGGCACGGTTTGGAAGGGCACGGCCTGCCCGTCCAAATGGTGCCTGGCTTTAACCCCTTGGGGACCGGATCGCTATTCGGTGCCAATAAGCACTAGATAGCAAACTTTTCCCGGAGCTGGCTGACATCTTGGATGTCAGCCAAGCTTCCGGGATCTCCCCCTGATGACTGGTGTCATCGTGCATAGCGCAAGGACGTCAGTTTTGGAGTTGACCCCTAGCTGCCACCAATGGTGGAGATAGGGGGTTCCATGTTAAATGTAAAGAAAAATAAATAAAAAATTAAAATTAAAAAATATTAAAAAATAAATAATTTAAAAAAAAAGGTTTTTGTTTGTTTTGTTTTTGTTAATGCAGCAATATTGTTCCCATTTAAATTATAATGTGAACAATGATGCTGCACTAACGATTTTCGTATGGGGTGGGTTTGTTAAAAATCGCGTGATTTTCCCCCAAAAAAATTGTAACGAGTCCCCATTTCTAATTTTTAAATTAAATTAAATTATTGAAAAATAAAATTTTTGGACATGATGTATACATATAATAATGATATATTATGAATCTGCCGAGTCTGCCGGAAAGAACGATATATAATATGTCTGGGTCGTATAATAAAACGTGACTTCAAACCGCGTTTAAACATGATGAGCAAAACCAGTAAAAAATACCTCAGCACACAGGCGTGAAATGGCTCAGCAACGAAAGGGTTAACCCAGTTCGTCAGCTTGTTGGCTTCTTCCAACGGCTGGTCTGTGCTGTGTTCGCCAGCTCGTTGCCATTTTCCAACGTGTTCGGCGTGTTTTTTCCAGCGGTTCTGGTGGGTTTTGGGTGGGTTTGCGGTGGGTTATGGGTGGGTTTGCGGCGGGTATTCCCTGCATTCTGAGGACCCTGCAGTGAATGCTGAATTTACCGGTGGGTGTGAAAATTTGACTCCCCGAAGTGCGGGGTGCTCTGAATAACCCCCGAAATGTTTTCAACAAAAAGTGCTTGGCAGTTACAGGGTTAAATGTTTCATTTCTTTCCCCCCTTCTAATTCCATCCACGTATAGACTTTTCTGTAAGAGCTCAGCATCACCCTGAACATAAATATGTATTCTCCCACAATGCATAATTTAGCCTTATCATTACTAAACACGTTATGACATATTGAATATTTGTCATAGGATTTTGCTGCGTAATCTCTTTATTTCTACCACAAGCACATTAACTTTCTTCTAAGCCTTTTGATGGAGTGCATTATTGCCGAGCTCTCCACAAAGAAACCCACTCAGAGAATGTTCCCGTGCTATAATAAACCGCGGGAAGCTGCTGATATAAACATTATCTAATAACCCCAGCAATCTCTCAGACAGTTGTTAAGCGATAAGAAGTCGACTCGTTTCGAATGATGACCACTAATTGTTGTTGATTATTGCGCAAATCTGCAAAGCTTAATTACTGTAAAAACAACTTATTTCCAAGATCTTTAGCGAACCTTGATCACCGCCGATGATGGGAAAAGTTGAAATGGATTGCGTTTTAATTACCTAGTTGATTATTATTAGCTTGATGAGAATAATTTTGGTTACGTTGTACATAATGGTTTGCAAGTAAACGGCTAGTACAGCACATTATCATCCCAAATGTGATTTATTTATTTCTTGTGACCACCTCCTTTCTAGAAAATGCTGTAAATGTGAAATATAAATATATACTGTGCATATGGAAGAAGGGAGGGGATGGATAATCAAATAAATAAATCATTTATATTTTCATAAGTATCAGGGTTATTCAAAGAGCTCCGAATGGCTGCCGAAAGGGAACCGAACGCTGAAATTCAGCACACGGTTACCTTTCCTGGCCATTCGGCTAGCCAGAGAGCAGGCAATACGCCAAATCCTGGCGAATTGCCAGGACATACGGTGCCTGTTCGGTGCCTGTTTGAGGGCAGTGAAAACCCCATGAAAAAGCACTGCTTCGGCTATTCAGAGAACACAAACCAGCAGTGAAAGGTTCCCGAAATGCACTGCCATTCGGTGGTTTAATTCGGCAGGTTTATTCAGGCGAATCCCATAGGCTTCAATGTTAAAAATATTCCCGTTTTAATTCAATATCTAAAAAAACATTCATTATAAAATTCTGCAGTAAAAAGTCTCTTTATTTATAGATTTTTTTATGATATTTTAAGCATTTTTCTAAAAAAAATAATAATTTTACTTTGCTTATTCTTTCTGAAACAGCCCTTTTTTTTATCATTCATTGGACCTCATATGTAAATTTCAGACATTTTCGCTCAGTAGTTTTTTTGCAAACAGCGTTTCATTTTCAATCATTCATGCAAACTGTTTTTTTAATTTATTCACTTCATTCGTCTGCGGTTTTGGGCTTTTCCGACGGCTGCGCTGCATGTGATCGGCTCCTGCTCGGGTATTTCTGGCTTTTTCGGCGGGGTTAGTCCAGATGTTTTTGTGTGTTTTCGGTGTGCATTCGCCGGGTTTTGCAGTTAGTTTTTGGCAAGTTTGCAGTGACCATTCCCTGCAATTCAGGAACCCTGTGGTGCTTGCTGAATACACCGCAGGGTCGCCGAAATGGGATCGCCAAATCAAACCGAATTGAAGAGAACGAAACGTCACCGAAGGTGCAGTGACGTTTCGATTCTCTTTGAATAACCCTGTATGTGTGTGAGTTTGTGTATAACGCCTTGCAAGGTTGATAATAGTCTTCTCCTGCTTCCAGGCTAAAATAAACTGTAGACTAAAACCTTTTCGATTATTCTTCCAACCAGGGATTTTTGTGTTTCTAATAATCAAGAAATAAACTACATTTTCTTACAGACTGCAAAGGCAGCATCTAAGGGTTTTTTCAGAGAGCACTGAAATGTCACCGACATTTCGGTGCCCTCTCGTTCCCCGCACTTCGGGGAATCAAATTCCCTGACCCTGCGGTGAATTTAGCATTCACCCAGGGCCGGTGCTCCCACTAGGCAAGCTAGGCAACCGCCTAGGGCACACTGCCACCTAGGGGCGCAGCTGGCCCCAATCCGGGTTCCATTATTGTACCCATTCCTCATTGTGCAGCTCGTGTAGTAAGTAGTGGCAGCTCGCAAAGCCAACATTGTCGGCTCGCGGACCCCTGCTAGCAGTGCAGAAGGCGGGCGTCTTATGGTGACGCACAGGCGCTAAATGACGTGTGGACGCAACCAGAGGCAGAATAAATAAAAAAAGAGGCACAGAAGAAAGAAAAAAAAGAGGCATATGAAAGAGACATAGAGGGCAGAGGAAAGAAAGAGGCACAGATCCAACCCAGGCCCGACCAGCAGAGGGGTAAGATGGGCACCGAACGACCATGTGTGGACCCTGTGTGTGTGTGCCCCCCGCAGTATGTGTGTGTGTGCGTCCACATGCACAGTGTGTGCGACCCCCCCACACCACGCATACACAGTGTGTGTTCCAACAGTTAATAATTTTTTCAGTGGGGCACAAGTAGCTGGTCTTGCCTAGGGCACAAAATAGTCTAGCACAGGCCTTGCATTCACCGCAGAGTCTCCAGAGTACAGGAAAAAGCCACCGACTGCATCCGAAAAAAAGTGGGGTAAAATCTGATTGATCCGAAATGCCACGGAAAACCTGCCGAACGTACCCAACAATCCGCTGCAAACCCGCCAAACCCAGCGCGGACCAACCACCAGAAAAAGCCGACAAATCGACGAACAGGGTAAAAAAAAAAACAACAAAACTATTGAAACTCAAAAAATTTCAAACGCTGTTTGGAACCAAAAAAACTGCTGGATGAAAATGTCTGGAATTAACATATAAGGTCCTATGAATAATAATAAAAAGGTCTGTTACAGAAAATGAAAACCACTATAAAAAATAGACTTTTTTGCGGCAAATTAAAAGTATAAACGGGAATATTTTTAACATTGAAACCTATGGGATTTGCCCAATTAAACCTGTCAAATGAAACCACCGACCATCAGGGCATTTCTCTAACATTTCTCTGCTGTTCAGTATTCTCTGAATAGATTAACCATTGCTTCTCTATGGGGGATTTCACCGCCGTCAAACAGGACCATATTTCACGGGCAACTCGCCAAAATTTGGCGAATTGTCAGCCTTTTGAATAGCCGGATGGCCACGAAATTGCACCGTACAGGGGAAATTCACTGTTCGGTGCAATTTCAGGGCCAGTTCGGCTGTCTCTGAATAACCCTGTTAGTCTCTCATGTCACAGATAATGGTGTGTAGTATTAGGTGAGCAATATACACAAAAGCAGTGTTGTTTTTGCATTCCGGTAGCATTCGGGGGACTTTGAATTCCTGGAAATGCCTTCAGACACCATAAAAATACCCATAATTTGGATCTTTGACAATTTTTACTTATCTGTTTTTGTTTACGCTGTTTGTCATTGTTTATATATATGAATATTTCACAATCCGTCTGAGATGTTTTATGATAAATGATGTTGTGTAAAGTTATTTATTTCATCCATCATTTTTTTACGGATGAAGAAACATTCTTTTTTCATTGTGCATATTCATCTGAAATCATTTAAAGCTTTGCAAAAAGCTATAATTACATAGAAGGTCTGTTCATCCAGTGTTTGTCCCAGATATGAATCCCTTTAGGCCCGGACTGGGACAAAACTATTAAAAGTGTTTATAAACTGAGCAGCATAATCCCACCATGCCTACAATTTCTCTCCAGTTTTGTCCTCCGTGCCCTCACTGCACCTCCATTCTGCCCCCTGTTCCCAACTTCACCTCCAGTCTGCTCACGTGTCTCCTAATTCACCTCCATTCTGCCCCGTTCCCAACTTCACCTCCAGTCTGCTCACGTGTCTCCTAATTCACCTCCATTCTGCCCCGTTCCCAACTTCACCTCCAGTCTGCTCACGTGTCTCCTAATTCACCTCCATTCTGCCCCTTGTGTCCCAACTTCACCTCCAGTCTGCTCACGTGTCTCCTAATTCACCTCCATTCTGCCCCCTGTTCCCAACTTCACCTCCAGTCTGCTCACGTGTCTCCTAATTCACCTCCATTCTGCCCCTTGTGTCCCAACTTCACCTCCAGTCTGCTCACGTGTCTCCTAATTCACCTCCATTCTGCCCCGTTCCCAACTTCACCTCCAGTCTGCTCACGTGTCTCCTAATTCACCTCCATTCTGCCCCGTTCCCAACTTCACCTCTAGTCTGCTCATGTGTCTCCTAATTCACCTCCATTCTGCCCCGTTCCCAACTTCACCTCCAGTCTGCTCACGTGTCTCCTAATTCACCTCCATTCTGCCCCGTTCCCAACTTCACCTCTAGTCTGCTCACGTGTCTCCTAATTCACCTCCATTCTGCCCCTTGTGTCCCAACTTCACCTCCAGTCTGCTCATGTATCTCCTAATTCATCTCCATTCTGCCCCGTTCCCAACTTCACCTCTAGTCTGCTCACGTGTCTCCTAATTCACCTCCATTCTGCCCCCTGTTCCCAACTTCACCTCCAGTCTGCTCATGTGTCTCCTAATTCACCTCCATTCTGCCCCTTGTGTCCCTCACTTTACCTCCGTTCTGCTGCCCGTGTCCCTCTTTCACCTCCATTCTGACCCCTATGTCCCACACTCAAGATGTTATACAAAGAGCACCGAAATTTCAGTGAAATGTCATTGCTCTTTCTTTCAGCGCACTTCGATGTGATTCGGCGATTCAAGTTCGCAGACCCTGCAGTGAATTCAGTATTTACTACAGGGTCCCTGAAGTGCGCCGAACGAGAGCCGCTGAAGACTGCTGAACACCACCGCAGACTACTGAACAGAGAGCCAATGATCCGTTGAATTGACCGCCGCACGCTGCTGAAAAAAGCCGATCAGCTGCAGAACACCGCCGAACTGGAGGAAAACTATTTATACAGGTCTATTCAAACAAAGGTGAAAATCAGGAGAATTGGCAGGAAAAGAGAACAATCTAGTCCAAATAGTCGATTTGGAAAGTGAGATAAATGGGAGAATTTTTCTGGTTTGGCTATTTTCAACTTGATTTTTCACTTCTCCAGTCATTCTCCTGAGTTTCACCTTTCTTTGATTATACCTGATATTCTTCATAAGGTGTTTAAAACGATATGGAAATATGTTTCACCTATCTTTGAATAGACCTGATATTCTTCATAAGTTGTTTAAAACGATAAAAATGTATGGAAATAAAGTCCTATCAAAAATAATAAAACAGAATAAAACAAAACTATAAAAAATGAGAATCAAAAATGTCGCCTAAAGAAACAAACCCAGAAAAATACCTAATTTAAAAAAAAATATATATATATACTTTTTGCTGTAACTAAAACGAATAAACAGTTGAAGAAAAAAGTAATATTTTTTTTTTATTTACGTTGAGTGATATGGGATTTGCCTGTTTAAACCTGTCTAACTGAAACAACGAAAATCTGGGCATTTCGTCAACATTTCGGTGCAGTTCAGCGTTCATTGAATAGATTAACCATTATTTCTCTATGAGACAATTTCACTGTGGCCGAAGGTTGACGAATTGTGACGATCTGCCGCAAACTGCACCGTATTTCGCTGGCAATTCACAAGTATTTGGCGAATTGATAGGTTTCTGAATAGATGAACTGCCACGAAATTGCACCGTGTGGTGAAATTCACTGTTCGGTGGCAAGTTATTGAATAACCATTTTAGGCTAGGGTCAGATTAACGCATCTTTTGCGTTGTCCGTGAAAAAGTGCGTTCGAATGAATGTACGCATTTTTTCACGGAATACGCGATAGCGGTCATACGATGCGCATTTTCGTCCGTCATTTTGTACGGATCATCAATAAAACACTTTTTGTGTCTGGACGTTATGTTAGCCGTACATTAGCAGCGTCTGACGTCTCCCAAACACGCAAACACGCCGCTATGCGGACGCAGCGCACTCTGTACGTCAGTACTAGCGGTTTGACGTTCTCGAAAAAATGCGTTCATTTGCCACTTGCGTTGCGCGGCCGCACTTTTGTGCGGCCGTTCTTCATATGCAGCCCGGCATTGGACGTCATTTGCTGCCAGCACGGCCGTGATTTAGTGCGGTTAAACGCACGTTAAAACTGCTTTCGTCTGACCTTAGCCTAAACCTTTCTTCTTCCTTTGTACCTCCACTTTAGTTCCAATTTGCCTCGTGCCCTGTCCGTCAAAGGAATCCCTACCCCCTCTAAACAAACGGTATGATAACTCTGTGAAGTCTTGCATGTTGACTTCTCTGCCACCAGCCAGACACTTCCCTTAATATGCCATTGTTTAAATGACCGAATCGTCCAACAGGCCCACGGCGCACTGGGCCAGCTGTCTTACTGGTGTATTGGCCAAACAGATTTTTAACGCAGTAGTCGACTCACTCTGCAGCACACAGCTCAGTGGCCCTCACTCCTACTGGCCCAGTGGGCAAATGCCTGGTATGCCCGATGGCCAGTCTGGGCCTGCACCCACAGATTCTTTGCTGGATACCTTGTAAAATGTTTTGTAAATGTAAGAAGGAATTTAGTGATAATAATTAGTAGCGTTGACAAAGGTGTTATTCAGTAAGCGACTGTGTTTGTCGAAGTTGCTTCATGTGAAATTGTAATAGTATTTGTCAAAGTTAGAGTAATGGTGATTTTTAACCCCTTCACTGCGTATGACGTGTGGGGAACGTCTTCATTGACTCCCGCTGTATACGGAGGACGTTCTCCACACTAGCAGGAGTCCAGGAGAGATATTCACCTCTCCTCCGGGGTCCCACGGCGTTCTGACTTCCCCGAAGTCAGACGCCACTTTTAAGGCCATCCCAACGCAAATGACGGCATTGCTTCGGACGTGATGCTGTAATTTTCAGGCGACCCCCTGACAAAGCTGGGAGATCAATGCAAACAAAGTGGTAGGCACCCCTGCCTGTACCGCCACCAACTATCCAAAGCCAGCCAGCAATTAGTGGTTTCCCCCAAACCAGTGTGTAAAGGTTATCAAATACGTATCTGGCGGCGCGATGGCAGTCGCTTATGGATCGTTTGATGATTCTCTTTTGTAATACCGTCCACATGTAACATGAAAGACAATAAAGAGATACAATAGTGCAGAGCGAATACAAATGTAAATTAAATGCATGTGATCCTGCTCCCACTCACAAAGTGTGATAAAGGCCTCACCAGGTCAGAAGTAAGCGTTTTGAATAAGGGCCTCAAATTTGCCCCCTCTAAACAGCTGGACAAGTTTGGGGTCTTCATTGACTTGCAAAGGTTTAAACGAAAATTGAGTTTAAAAAAATACTTTTTGAAACAACCAGCGGAGAGGGAAGCTGTACAGAATTGTACCCTTAATACACACACTACTCTAAAAAATAGGTCGAAATTTTATCCGAGACATATGGTTTCTGACGAAATCAAGATGTTCGAAAGTTTAGTTATGAAGGATATAGAAAAGATATCCAATAAAATAGACAAGCATAACCTTACTAAAGAAGAACGTACGGCTCTAAAGAACTTCCATAAAGACCCCAATATCATCATAAAACCCGCCGACAAGGGCGGCGGGATAGTAATTTGGTCAAAGGAATCATACAAGGAGGAAGCACTCCGCATTTTAAATGATAACTCCACTTATACTAAATTGAAGAAGGATCCAGTTAGTGATATAAGGCTTAAATTAACATCCTTTCTACAGGAAGGTCTCGATAAAAATATTCTAAATAAATCAGAATTTGACTATCTATAGAATTTACAAAAATACCATATTTCTATATCCTTCCAAAAGTTCACAGACGACTCTTTATTGTCTTTCATGTTACATGTGGACGGTATCACAAAAGAGAACCATCATACGATCCATAAGCGACTGCCATCGCGTCGCCAGATACGTATTTGATAAAGCTGGGAGATCACCTGAAAGGAGGGGGGATCCTTTCGGATCCCTCTCCCTCCTGATTGGGAGGACCTAGCGGAGAAGGCAGGCACTGCGTAAAAGGGAAGAGTCTCCCCTTTTAAGCGGTGCCTGACTTTAACCCCTGAGGCACGAGCCACAATCCGGTGCCAGATCACGGCCTAGCTCTGGTGGGGGCCACCATCTTGGATGGCAGCTCCACCTCCAGGTACCCCCTTGTCACCTGACGCGATGATCTTAAGATAGCCGGGGGAACCCTTAGCTGCCTGGGGATTTCCCAAGGAAATCCCATGGTGGAGATATGGGGTTCCTTTGAACTCCCATATCTCCCGAACGGTTGCAGCTAGAGGAGCATAGCCTTTCGAATGATACCAAACATGACCATGTTAAAAGTAAGAAAAGAAAATTAAAAATAAAAATAATAAAAAAAATTAAAACGTGGGTTTGTGTTATTTTTTTAATTAATGCAGCAATATTGTTCCCATTTCAATTATAATGTGAACAGTGATGCTGACCTAATTATTTTTTTTCTATGTTTGGTTTGCTAAAAATCACGTAATTTCCCCCAAAAAAATGTAACGAGTTCCTATTTCTAATTTTTTAACAAGTGCACCCCATAGAAAATATAACCGCAAAGGCTCGGATGATAAAATGTGAAAAAAACCCACTTTACACACTGTAGATGATTGAAAATTCAAATGTTATTGCATTTATTTGTTATAATATTCAGGCAGGACATGACGTTTACATATAATAATGATATAATATGAGTCTGCCGCAAAGAACGATATATAATATGTCTGGGTTGTATAATAAAATGTGACTTCAAATCGTGTTTAAACATGATGAGCAAAAGCAATAAAAATTAGCTCAGCACACAGCGGTGAAATCGTTCAGAAGTGAAGGGGTTAAATTGTGTTTGGAACTGTGATCAACACCGCTGCTTAATGAGAACCCCCCCCAAAAAAGGAAGTATGAAGTTTATATATGTATTAAAAAATTCCCCAAAATAGTACCATTCTACTATGTTTATTCAAATATTTTCTAAAATAACTACATGAGAAATAAAATAAATAAAAAAACAAACAAGGATACAAACGGTTATCAAATGTATCTTGGAGATTGCTGTATGTAGACCCTGCAGAGTTTACTCATTCATTGGGACAAAGTGTATATTACTGGGAAAAGACTTGCTCGTAGAGCAGGCCTGTCAAACTCCCTTGTCATCTATTGCGATGAAGGAATTCTGGGAAATGTAGGCATCAGCATCTGGGATTTGATTTTGACAGCCCTGTCCTAGAGGGTAAATGTATCCCAAATAATTGGAACTGATCTGAAAGTCATGCTGCTAATTAACTATTTGATCCGTAGTGCACATCTTTATAAAGACTGAGCCAGGCTCAAAAAAGGCAAACATCATCCCATGAGAGGACCTTGGTAAAACCCATTCTATAGTGACAACTTGCAATTAGTGTAAAGAATCCCCTATCTTTCATAAAATGAGGGTCGTAAAAGAGAAGGAAAGCAAGTAGCGTTCCTCTGCACTAGTATTAGTAAACAGTGCGTTCCCCAAATTAAAAAAACAGACTTTGAATGGGAAAGGCTGTGCGCGTTTCACCCCAACATGGCAGCTTCTTCGGGAGCTGAATATAAAGCTACTATTCTTTTTCAATTATTTAAAGAAAATCATGTGTAGTTTGATAGTAAATAACTACAAAACGAGTAGTGTGACAGAACATGATTAGAATATTCCAAGAATATATACTTTATTAAATGTGTGTATCTGTACCTATACATATGCAGAGATACATGTATATAGTAGTGTGTGTATATGTGCCTGGGGCCTCCTAAACTGCCTGGTTCATGCTGTGCGGTTTATCCGGTATATCTAAATATTAAACTACTCTTACAAAATTCACTCCATATCAGTAAACGGCGCAGAGACTGCTGCTGATGAATTACATCTCCTTCCTTATGAAATTCTTATTTCTGCACTTAAGAATGCGAGCCAGGTAACAGCCATCTGAAACATTTGTTCTGAAAACGAGATAACAAGACCCGTTCCTGCTAATTTCTATCTCGTTTGTTCCAAAAAGATGTGCCGCCTGCAGTTTCTCTACACTTTCCAAAGAGCACCTGGTCTCAGAGACATGCAGAACAGAATTCTCTTCTGGGAGTTCGCTTACCGTAAGCGCATTTTAGATGTAGACTATTAATCACACATTTCACTGATGAGCAGAATCGGATGACAGCCTCATCAACACTTTTTGTACGTTTGCGTTCTCATAAATAAACCAACATGTTTTGTTAGGAAAATTTCACTTATGTGCCACTCAATCACTCTAAATAATTGGAATGATAAATGCATTTATAGACTTACGCACAGTGAATATTGCTAGAGAAACCTTACAAGAATGATGTCACCATAATACGTACAAGGCAACTGGAGCATCAAGATTTGACATGTCAAGTCCAACCCAGTTATTAACATTAACAAATGATTCATTAACCATTTCACTACCATGGTCGAGCACGCACAATGTTAAAAAGCTCCCACAGGAGCTCAAAATTGAGTAATATCGATCTTGTCATATTCTGGAGCAATGCAAAGGAATTTAGTTTATAGCTTTTGAAATACATTTGCAAATGCGCTCCAGAATGTGCCCCACATTTTTTGCACCTTGGACATGTTTGTCATGATGCCGAAGCTGTTTGAACAGCTTAGAGTTCTGATTTTCGTACAAAATAACACAGAGCTCAAGCTGTATTATTAAATCTGTGGTAGCCCTTCTTGGCCAGCAGGGGGAGCGCTCTGTTCATCAAATAAGCTAACGTACGTATGAAGGGTAAACATACATTTTTACACTGACTCTAATGGAAAGTGTTTTTCCAAAAATCTGTGGGCTGCCACAGTGCATTTGCTCTTCCTATACTTTGGACAATTCTAAAATCCCTCCTTACTCCTGTCTGAAGAAAGTATTGAAAATAAAATTTATCAGCTGTCAAAATCTATTGTTAAGTGATTTATGCATTTGCAAAATCACTTAACAAAAACAAATGGTGATCAAAAATCTTTGCTCATCTCTGGCCACTTGGTGAAGAGGAAGACGTGTTCCACCAACTGCTCAGGCCACAAATTAAAGAACACCTAGAACAAATAGTTCTCTGGTGTCCCGCCTTCTGAATAGAATGCTTTATATGGACTACAACAGATAATGACAGCTATGGTACTGCTATTCTATTGCATCACCTGCAGTTACAAGCAGCCAATTACTTGGCTGGGTCTTACGTGAGCTGCTAATAAATAAACCAATAATACTTTAAAGCCCCTGATGAATTTTCATCTCAGAAGCTCCCTGTTACTGTACAATAAGAATGTTTCAGAATATATTAACCTATGAACTATGAATCAGTGGAGCGCTACTAACCTATATTGCTAAAATCCCGTATCTAGTGATTTACAGGATTAAACAATGCAAATCCAGAGTGTTCACCATGACATCAGAAGCAAGGAACTTGTAAACTTATCTAAAAACATATATCCTATGTGTTTTCCAAATGCAGGGAAAATGACCTCAAATAAACACAGATAAAACACAATTCTGCAGTGTATGTCTTAACATGCATGTAATAAGAACATACAAGAAGATTTACAGGGTTATTCAGAGAGAGGTGAAAACCAGGAGAATGACTGGAGATGTGAAAATTCTAGGTCAAAATAATCAAACCAGAAAAATTCTCCCATTTATCTAATTTTCCAAATCGGTTATTTGGTCTAGATTGTTCTCTTCTCCTGGTTTTCACCTTTCTCTGAATAACCCTGATAGCGCACACAGTGATACAGTGCTTGTGTCTGTATTACAGAAGACTGCATATAAGTGGATCCACTCACGCGTCCAGGAGCCCAGGGTAACAGTGGCTTTCCTGTTTTAAAACCCAGGATGAACTTTTGGGGATCATCCACTCCATTGATGGAGAAACCATAAAATAAACCTTAATTACAATAAAACAATGTAAAACTAATATAAAACGGTGTCAATACATGCTTCACCTAATAAAGGCTTCTGCAGTTGGTTTCTTCCTGTTATTGGCTTGGCCCAGTGGCGGAAGTACCAGGGTCGCAGCGGTCGCGGTTGCGACCAGGCCCTGGCATTCCGCCACTGGAGGGGGGCCCAGCGCCGCCGCCAGATTCCGGCAAAAAGCGCCGGAATCTGGGAGCAGCGCCGCTGGCTGTTCCCCTCCCTGCGAGCGGCCCGCTGGCTTGCAGCTTGGCCGCTCGCGTGGGATGGGAACTAGCTGACCAGTGCACGAGATCTCGCGAGAACTCGGCTGCGCTGGTCAGGTGGTTTCCGGTGAGCGGCCAGGCTGCATGCTTTCAGCGGCCGCTCACCTCAGAGGAACAACGGCGGGAGCAGAGGAGGTGAGTATCCATGAGCTGGGGCAGAGCTGGGGCAATATATCCATGAGCTGGGGCAGAGCTGGGGCAGTATATCCATGAGCTGGGGCAGAGCTGGGGCAGTATATCCATGAGCTGGGGCAGAGCTGGGGCAGTATATCCATGAGCTGGGGCAGTATATCCATGAGCTGGGGCAGAGCTGGGGCAGTATATCCATAAGCTGGGGCAGAGCTGGGGCAGTATATCCATGAGCTGGGGCAGAGCTGGGGCAGTATATCCATGAGCTGGGGCAGAGCTGGGGCAGTATATCCATGAGCTGGGGCAGAGCTGGAGCAGTATATCCATGAGCTGGGGCATTATATCCATGAGCTGGGGCAGTATATCCATGAGCTGGGGCAGAGCTGGGGCAGTATATCCATAAGCTGGGGCAGAGCTGGGGCAGTATATCCATGAGCTGGGGCAGTATATTCATGAGCTGGGGCAGAGCTGGGGCAGTATATCCATGAGCTGGGGCAGAGCTGGGGCAGTATATCCATGAGCTGGGGCAGAGCTGGGGCAGTATATCCATGAGCTGGGGCAGTATATCCATGTGCTGGTGCAGTATATCCATGTGCTGGGGCTGTATATCCATGTGCTGGGGCTGTATATCCATGTGCTGGGGCAGTATATCCATGAGCTGGGGGAGTATATTCATGTGCTGGGGCAGTATCCATGTGTTGGGGCAGTATATCCATGTGTTGGGGGCAAAAATATCCATGTGTGAGCTGGGGCAATATATCCATGTGTGGCCTGGAGGCAATATATCCATGTGTGGTCTGGGGGCAATATATGTCCATGTGAGCTGGGGGCAATATATATATCCATGTGAGATGGGGGCAATACTATCTTTTTTATATTGCAGGAAAAAAAAAGGTAAAAATATGGATCTTTTTTGGGGGGTTGGGGGGGCCCTTCATGGATTCTTGCACCGGGGCCCTCAGGTTTCTAGTTACGCCACTGGCTTGGCCAGAATAGTGTCTGTTATTTGTACTGTCTGGTAGATATTACAAGCAACCTACAAGCAATAATGCTGCAAGCTTTAATAAAGAATATGATCGTACCCCTGTTACAGAAGCAACAGTAGATATGAGACTGCCGTACAGCTTTTGATTAGGGATGTGCACGGCTGAAAAATTTGTTTAGTTTCGTTTCATTTAGTTTTAAATTAATTTACTTTACGGAATTTCAGAACTAATTTAGTTTCGTATTTCGTTCTGTTTTGTTTTGGATCGACCCAAAATTTTGTATCGATTCGAATTTCATATATCAATTCGATAGTTGATATCAATTTGAATTCTGGATCACCAAATAAAACCCCAATTGATCAAATTTTGCTGTTAAAAGACAATCTAGGGTTAAATATTAAGCGGTCTCACAGATTTAGTATTTGAGTCAAATTAAACAGTGAAACAAAATGAATTTGTTTCATAAAGTCGTTTGCTGACTATATTTGTAAGTTAAGATCAATTCGATAGTTGATATCAAATTCGATAATTGATATCAATTCAAATTTGGATCACTAAATAAAACCCCAATTAATCAAGTTTTGCTGTTAAAAGACAATCTAGGGTTAAATATTAAGCTGTCTCACAGATTTAGTATTTGAGACAATTTAACAGGGACAGGTGCTAGTGAAATGAAATTTAATTGTTTCATAAAGTTGTTTGCTGACTTATTAATTGTATTGTATGTATTTTAATTTAAGATCAATTTGATATTTGATAAATCAATTTGATATCAATTCAATAGTTTATATCGACTCGAATTCCGGAACACAAAAAAAATCAAATTTTTCTTTTATTTTGATGACACAGTGTATAACGAATTAAATTCGTTAGATACTGTTTCGTTTCCTTTCGAATTTCAGATCCTATCGATTCGTCATTTCTGAGTAGTTCCAAAATACGAATTAATGAATTTCGTTCCGAAATCTAAATTTTTCCCAAAACGAATGCACATCTCTTTTGATGTCCCTAGTCAGTGTTTTTTCTAGGTTTTTCAATGGCAATTCCAGGCTTTGACATTCATCATAGATACAGTTACTTGTATTTCTAGAAATCTGTCTATTCATCTATCTGTCTATCCCATATCGATCTGTCCATCCATCTATCTATCCCATATCTATTTATCTATCCCATATCTAGCTATCTATATATTATCTATATATTATCGATCCCATATCTATCTATATATTCCATATCCATCTATCCCATATCTATCTATCTATCTATCTATCTATCCCATATCTATCTATATATTATCTTTCCCATATCTATCGGTCCATCCACCTATCTATGCCATATCCATCTATCTATGCCATATCCATCTATCTACAGTTGTGTTCAAAATTATTCAACCCCCACTGAAATTGAGTGTTTTGGCCAGTTTGACATTGATTTTGATCATTCAGTCATCTTGCTTATAATTAAATCAAAGAGGCACGTGTAGGTCAGACAAATATAACATAACATTTATAATGAAATAACCACAAATGTCTTTTCTGTGCTCACATCATTATCAGTTTTATTCAACCCCCAAGTGACATTCAATCTTAGTACTTAGTACAACATCCTTTTACAGTTATAACAGCTTTTAAACGTGAAGCATAGCTTGACACAAGTGTCTTGCAGCGATCTACGGGTATCTTCGCCCATTTGTCATGGGCAAAAGCCTCCAGTTCAGTCACATTCTTAGGCTTGCGCACTGCAACTGCTTTCTTTAAGTCCCACCAGAGGTTCTCAATCGGATTTAAGTCAGGTGACTGCGATGGCCACTCCAAAATGTTCCAGCCTTTAATCTGCAACCATGCTCTAGTGGACTTGGAGGTATGCTTGGGATCATTGTCCTGTTGAAAGGTCCAACGTCTCCCAAGCCTCACGTTTGTGACGGACTGCATCACACTGTCATCCAATATCCCCTGGTACTGAAGAGAATTCATGGTACCTTGCACACGCTGAAGCTTCCCTGTACCTGCAGAAGCAAAACAGCACCAAAGCATGAATGACCCCCCGCCATGCTTCACAGTAGGCAAGGTGTTCTTTTCTTCATAGGCCTTGTTCTTCCTCCTCCAAATATAGCGTTGATCCATGGGCCCAAACAGTTCAAATTTTGTTTCATCAGTCCACAGAACACTAAAACTTCTGTGGTTTGTCCACATGACTTTTGGCATACTGCAGTCGACTCTTCTTATTCTTTGGAGACAGCAAGGGGGTGCGCCTGGGAGTTATGGCATGGAGGCCTTCATTACGCAGTGTGCGCCGTATTGTCTGAGCTGAAACTTCAGTACCCACATCTGACAAATTTTTTCTCAGTTCCTCAGCAGTCACACGGGGACTTTTCTCCACTCTACGCTTCAGGTAGCGCACAGCAGTCGAAGTCAGCATCTTCTTTCTGCCACGACCAGGTAGCGTTTCAACAGTGCCCTTTGCCTTGAATTTGCGAATGATGCTTCCTATGGTCTCTCTTGGTATGTTTAACATATTTGCAATCTTCTTATAGCCATTGCCCTTCCTGTGAAGAGTAATCACCTCTTCTCTTGTCTTCCTGGACCATTCTCTTGACTTCACCATGTTTGTAACCACGCCAGTAAATGTCTAGAAGGAGCTGAGTATCACAGTCATTTTAAAGCTGCCTAATTGGTGCTTATTATGCTTTATTGCTGCTCTGTGACATCCACAGGTGTTTTCAATACCTGATTGAAAACACTTGAATGAACCTCTGTTCTTCAGAGTGGTAGTCTTTAAGGGATTAAATAATTGTGTCAATGAAGAATTCACAAAATAAACAATTACTACTGTATTACAAAACCAATTGATGTAATTTTAGTTGCATATGGTTCTTTAAAAAGTCCTTGTAGGATTTCATTCTGAATACAATTACAAATGTACACTAAATTCCCTAAAACCCTTTACAGCATTGGGGGTTGAATAATTTTGAACACAACTGTATCTATCCCATATCCATCTATCTATCCCATATCCATCTATCTATGCCATATTCATGTATCTATGCCATATCCATCTATCTATCTATCTATCTATCTATCTATCTATCCCATATCTATTATCTATCTATCTATCTATCTTTCTATACCATATCCATCCATCCCATATCTATCTATCTATCTATCTATCCCATATCTATCTATCCCATATCTATTATCTATCTATCTATCTATCTATCTATCTATCTATCTATCTATCTATCCCATATCTATCTATCTACAGTGGCAAGAAAAAGTATGTGAACCCTTTGGGCTTACATGGAGTTTTGCATGAATTGGTCATAAAATGTGCTCTGTTCTTCATCTAAGTTACAACAATTTGAAAAACACAGTCTGCTTAAAATAATACAACACAAACATTATTTGTCTTTATGTGTTTATTGAACATAACATGTAAACCTTCACAGTGCAGCGTGGAAAAAGTATGTGAACCCCTAGCCTAATGACTTCTCCAAGAGCTAATTGGAGCCAGGAGTGAGCCAACCTTGAGTCCAATCAGTGTGATATTATTGGATGTGTTGCTGAAAGCTGTCCTGCCCTTTAAAAACACACACCAGTTTTGGGTTTACTGGTTTCAAGAAGCACTGCCTGATGGGAACCATGCCTCGCAGAAAAGAGCTCTCAGAAGACCTACGATCAAGAATTGTTGACTTGCATGAAGCTGGAAAGGTTTACAAAAGTGTCTCCAAAAGCCTTGATGTTCATGTGTCCATGGTAAGACAGACGGTCTACAAATGGAGAAAGTTCAGCACTGTTGCTACTCTCCCTAGGCGTGGTCGTCCTGTAAAGATGACTGCAAGAGCACAGCGCAGAATGCTTAATGAGGTAAAGAAGAATCCTAGAGTGTCAGCTAAAGACTTACAGAAATCTCTGGCACATGCTAACATTTTTGTTGACACATCTACAATAAGGAAAACATTAAACAAGAATGGAGTACATGGGAGGACACCACGAGGAAGCCATTGCTGTCCAAAAAGAATATTGCAGCATGTTTGAATTTTGCAAAAGAGCACCTGGATGTTCCACAGCACTACTGGCAAAATATTCTGTGGACAGGTGAAACCAAACTTGAGTTGTTTGGAAAAAACACACAACACTATGTGTGGAGAAAAAAAGGCACAGCACACCAACATCAAAACCTCATCCCCACTGTAAAACATGGCGGAGGGAGCATCATGGTTTGGGGCTGCTTTGCTGCCTCAGGGCCTGGACGGATTGTTGTTATTGATAGAAAAATTAATTCCAGAGTTTATCAAGAGATTTTGCAGGAAAACGTAAGACCATCTGTCTGCAACTGAAGCTCTGCAGAGGATGGGTGATGCAACAGGACAATGACTCAAAGCATACAAGTAATTCAACAAAAGAATGGCTTCAACAAAACAAAATACGCCTTCTGGAGTGGCCCAGTCAGAGTCCTGACCTCAACCCGATTGAAATGCTGTGGCATGACCTTAATAGAGCGATTCACACCAGACATCCCAAGAATATTGCTACACCGAAACAGTTTTGTGAAGAGGAGTGATCCAAAATTTCTCCAGATCATTGTGCAGGTCTGATCTGCAACTACAGGAAACGTTTGGTTGAGGTTATTGCTGCCAAAGGAGGGTCAACCAGTTATTAAGTCCAAAGGTTCATATACTTTTTCCACCCTCCACTGTGAATGTTTACATGTTCTGTTCAATAAAAACATGAAAACATATACAGGGTTATTCAGAGAGCATGAAAAGCAGGAGAATGACTGGAGAATGAAAAATTCTAGGTCAAAATAGCCGATTTGGAAAGTGAGATGAAAGGGAGAATTTTTCTGGTTTGGCTATTTTGACCTAGAATTTTTCATTCTCCAGTCATTCTCCTGCTTTTCACGCTCTCTGAATAACCCTGATAATGTTTGTGTTGTATTATTTTAAGCAGACTGTGTTTTTCAAATTGTTGTGACTTAGATGAAGATCAGAGCACATTTTATGACCAATTCATGCGAAACTCCACGTAATCCCAAAGGGTTCACATACTTTTTCTTGCCACTGTATCTATCTATCATCTATCTATCTATCTATCTATCCCATATCTATCTATCTCACGCTCTTTTAATGCTTTTGTCTTTCTCTGTGACTTTTTTTAACAAATTATGAGTTGAATACACTTTTTTTTTTTTATTTCAGTGAATGTTATTAGTAGAGATCTTTAGGATTCCATATGCTCACAAGGCTTTGGTCAGCCGCACTAAGCAGAGTTACCGAGAAGCTGCACGTTGTGTTATTGAAATTAAAATTACTTTGTGATTATTGCCAGATAGTAACTCAGTGGGTGCACATTACAGTTGGCATGACGGACTTACTAATGATCACAATCATCAGCCTTTGGCCATCATCATCATGATAAAGTATTAATTCTTTAGCTGTGCGTATGCTGTATGGAGGCCGTTACCAACAGTAGGCAGCTTTATGCGTGCTTGAGTTCAAAGCATATGAAGGGTACGCTCAGCCCTCAGCTCACATCTTGTAATTGTTAGGTCTTGGGGATAATTGCAGAACATGTGTTTCTGATGGTGGAACCCTGTGACTATTATTAAACTGTTTTGTCACATGATAATGTTTTTGTTATAGAAATTTAATATCAATCCGTAACACAATTTAATAATTAATAGGGCTAATCCTTAAAAAAAAAGAAAATGTATAAATCTCCATCTCCTAAAGATCTGATTGAAAATATTCTAAATGACTGACGAGAGTTTTATGTTAAATTTCTTTATGAGTCTGACTTTGTTGCTAATCAGTGGATACTATATAGAGTACAATAGTATAATAATATACAGATAGTATGCATTAGTGTACCTGCAATTGGTTATTGGCGTGACACTGTATAAATGTGCTCTCTCCATGTCTCTATGGCAATTTCTGTGTATGGCTGCAAGTGTGCATTACTAAAATAGATGGATAGACAGACAAATGGATGGAGAAAAGTCCTAATTTGGTAATAATTTAATGAGTTTTGGTTGCAAGATATGATCATTGGTCTCACTGAAGACTTAAAAATATTTGTGCAGGTCGAGTGCAGACTTTCTGACTTTGTACATTGCATGTTGAGGGCTGACCATCCCTCTTCACGCCTCCTGTCATATCTGACTCAGTGCAGGTTTTCTTTATTATTATTTATTTATGAAGCGCCAGCATATTCCGCTGTGCTGTGCAATGGGCACAATATAGACAGAGATACAATACATTGAACAACATTTTGACAAACCAGTATAGGAGGAAACGAAGGCCCTATTCCCATGGGAACTCACAATCTAGAAGGGTTGGAATGGAAACAGGAGGAGAGGACTGTAAGGTGAGAGTGATTTGATGGTTGCATTAGTGAGTCGGGTGGTAGGCTTTCCTAAATAGGAATGTTTTAAGGGAGCGTTTGAAGGAAGGGAAACTAGGGGAAAGTCTGACCGTACGAGGGAGAGTGTTCCAGAGAGTGGGGGCTGCGCATGAGAAGTCCTGCAGTCTATCATGGGAAGAGGTGATGCGGGGAGAAGCTAGGCGCAGGTCACTGTTTAATCTTAGGGAGCGGGCTGGGGTGTATTTGGTGATTAGTGAGGAGAGGTAGTGGGGAGCAGACCTCACGTAGCAGCGTGGATGTGGGCTCCCACCTGGTGTAGGCCGCGGTGCTTTCGATAGAGGAAAAGAGGCAGACTGGTTCAAAATAATAGAAAGTCAACAGTAATTCAAATAACCACTCGTTACAACCAAGGCCGTCAAATCTGCAGCACCTGCGTGATGCCACCATGTCAATATGGACCAAAATCTCTGAGGAATGTTTCCAACACCTTGCTGAATCTATGCCATGAAGAATTAAGGCAGCTCTGAAGGCAAAAAGGGGTCCAACCCGGTACTAGTAAGGTGTACCTAATAAAGTGGCCGATGAGAGTATATGCACCTCAGCTATCATCCGTATCTGCTTTGCCCAACAAACGGTCAATTAATTTATTTTTGGATGCAATGAATTCAACTATTCCTGACAATAAAATATCACTTACTTGTAATTTAGAACGTCTTGGATTGGAACATGAAAAATAATGGCTGGATGCGCACCTGGCTGCTGCTCCAGTTTCTTGGTAATAAGCCATTTACTAGATTACAGTGTTTACTTGAGTGAAATATTATATGTAAATTAGATCAACCTACCTCCAACACGTGATACAAATGATGAAGATCTTTTGGAAATCAAACACAAATTCTAAACGAGCAAGTGTAAGAGTATTTCTGGCAAAAAATACTGCGATTTATATAAACTTCCATCAAACATTATTTTATGTTACATTTTATTTGCAAACAGAAACCAGAGAGAATTGTGTTGCCTCGAGTCACTAGCCTGTGGCCATAGCAAGACGCCGAGCACAATAAAACCAGCAACATTGAGCTATAGAGAAAGACAAACGAGATGAATGAGTAAAACCAAAAGTGTGTTAGACATGATACATATTTCCGTTAAATCTTATAAATCTTTTTTGCTTGACACACGAGATGCACAGCTAGCAGGTAGGCATAGGCTGAAAGTGTGGCCTGCAGGTTACAGCCCCCCTCCTATTTCTCATCTCGTACCCATCTAGATTGTAAGTTCCCACGGGAATAGGGGCCTCAGTTCCTCCTGTATCTGTTGTTGAACTATTAACTTGCCTTTTTGGTGTATTGTAGAATTTTCCTATCTTTACCCATTGTACAGCGCCGCGGAATGTGTTGACTCTTAATAAATACAAATAATAGTATATATTGTAAAAAAAATAAAAATAAAGAAGTGGTGTTCCTACATGGCAATGTTTGATTTTAAGTTAGACATTCCAGGTGATTGAAGTTTGTCCTATATTTCATAAATAGTAAATTGAGAGTAGACTTAAAATACCTAAGAACATATTCACATCATAGTGCAGTAAAGCAAGTCCGTAGAGATATAAGCCTCATAGGACCTCACTCACAGGAGGAAATTTTAATTCAGGCACATCAATGTTACCACTATGCTGCTGCTCCCTCCAGGACTCCATGTCAGGATCAGGAACACCAGAGAGGCCTCTGCAGGATACACAAAAATATATTAGGAACAATAAAGTACAATAGAATAAAACATGTAATAGGTGAATATTCCAACGCGTTTCGACTAATGTAAAGACTTCATCAGGGAATACACAATATTAGCTATCCCTGTTTAAATATACCAGCACAGCTTCTTCTGTCTTCCGGATGCTGTGTGTTCCATTCATGTAACGGAAATCATGAAGTGTCGCAGTTTTATCGACATCTCGATACCTGTGTCATCATCCTTCGTCGCCCATGCAGAAGGGATGCATCATTGCTGCCATTGAAGGATGATGACAAGGGAAAGATTATTGGTCATTGCCGCTAATCAAATACAACCAGTACCTTAATATAACATCTCATGTATTGGGGACAGTGAAACCAAAGATCTGTGCTGCACTTGAAATTGCAACCTTCTATAGTAACCTTTAATAATGTGCACACTGTAATAAAGGACAGCAGAGCGTATCGCTCTCTGACACAGGAGAAGCAATCTATGAATAGCACAGAAATAAGTAAGGGGAGATTGTGGTCAAAAGTGTAAGAATGGTATCTATCGAATGCAGGCATATTTCGTGGTCATTAAAAGCGGGGTACGGACAGTAACTTATACTTATATAAGAGTACTGTGGGATACAGTGCATGAAGAGAATAGACAATGGTGAGGTAGCTGTGGAAGGAGGAGAAGTGGGATGGAGGGGAAAGAAGTAGAACTAAACAAGATACACATAGGAGAAAACAGGAAACAAAAGTAAGAAGGTTCCACTCATCATCTCAGCACATTAACCAATGGATGTCTTGGCACTCCCTCTCCAAAACCCCCAGATGTAAGATCCAGCCCACCCGACAACTCACAATTCAGCCAGAAAAGACAAGGGACGCATGGGATAGGGAGGCGAACATCCAAGGAGACCACACTTATTATTATTTTTATACTTTATTTATATAGCGCCAGCATATTCTGCAGCGCTGAACCATGGGGCACAATAAAATCAGGGTTACAATACACTGAGACTGTACAACATTTTAATAAACCAGTACAGGAGGAAACAAGGGCCCTATTCCCGTGGGAACTCACAATCTAGAAGGGTTGGGGGTGGAAACAGGAGGAGAGGACTGCAAGGTGAGAGTGATGGACTGCAAGGTGAGAGTGATGGACTGGTTGGGGCAGTGAGGTGTATTAGTGAGTCGAGGGGTAGGCTTCCCTAAATATGAATTAAAAGAGCGTTTGAGGGAAGGGAAACTAGAGGAAAGTCTGACAGTACGGGGAGAGAGAGTGTTCCAGAGGATGGGGGCTGCGTGAGAGAAATCCTGCAGTGTATCATGGGAAGAGGCAATGCGGGGAGAAGCTAGGCACAGGTCACTGTTTGATCTTAGGGAGCGGGCTGGGTTGTATTTGGTGATTAGTGAAGACAGGTAGTGAGGAGCTGAGTTAGTGAGAGCTTTGTAGGTCAGGGTGAGGATTGTGAATTTAATTCTACAGTAGATGGGGAGCCAATAAAGAGTCTATTTTTACAGTTGTGTTCAAAATTATTCAACCCCCACTGAAATTGAGTGTTTTGGCCAGTTTGACATTGATTTTGATCATTCAGTCATCTTGCTTATAATTAAATCAAAGAGGCACGTGTAGGTCAGACAAATATAACATAACATTTATAATGAAATATCCACAAATGTCTTTTCTGTGCTCACATCATTATCAGTTTTATTCAACCCCCAAGTGACATTCAATCTTAGTACTTAGTACAACATCCTTTTACAGTTATAACAGCTTTTAAACGTGAAGCATAGCTTGACACAAGTGTCTTGCAGCGATCTACGGGTATCTTCGCCCATTCGTCATGGGCAAAAGCCTCCAGTTCAGTCACATTCTTAGGCTTGCACACTGCAACTGCTTTCTTTAAGTCCCATAGGACTTCATAGGCCTTGTTCTTCCTCCTCCAAACATAGCGTTGATCCATGGGCCCAAACAGTTCTAATTTTGTTTCATCAGTCCACAGAACACTATCCCAAAACGTCTGTGGTTTGTCCACATGACTTTTGTCATACTGCAGTCGACTCTTCTTATTCTTTGGAGACAGCAAGGGGGTGCGCCTGGGAGTTCTGGCATGGAGGCCTTCATTACGCAGTGTGCGCCATATTGTCTGAGCTGAAACTTCAGTACCCACATCTGACAAATCTTTTCTCAGTTCCTCAGCAGTCACACGGGGACCTTTCTCCACTCTACGCTTCAGGTAGCGCACAGCAGTCGAAGTCAGCATCTTCTTTCTGCCACGACCAGGTAGCGTTTGAACAGTGCCCTTTGCCTTGAATTTGTGAATGATGCTTCCTATGGTCTCTCTTGGTATGTTTAACATCTTTGCAATCTTCTTATAGCCATTGCCCTTCCTGTGGAGAGTAATCACCTCTTCTCTTGTCTTGCTGGACCATTCTCTTGACTTCACCATGTTTGTAACCACACCAGTAAATGTCTAGAAGGAGCTGAGTATCACAGTCATTTTAAAGCTGCCTAATTGGTGCTTATTATGCTTTATTGCTGCTCCGTGACATCCACAGGTGTTTTCAATACCTGATTGAAAACACTTGAATGAACCTCTGTTCTTCAGAGTGGTAGTCTTTAAGGGGTTGAATAATTGTGTCAATGAAGAATTCACAAAAGAAACATTTACTACTGTATTACAAAACCAATTGATGTCATTTTAGTTGCATATGGTTCTTTAAAAAGTCCTTGTAGGATTTCATTCTGAATACAATTACAAATGTACACTAAATTCCCTAAAACCCTTTACAGCATTGGGGGTTGAATAATTTTGAACACAACTGTAGATTTTTTAGGATCTTTTAAGCATTTTTTGGATTTTTGTTTTTAAAAAAAAATTTCTTCTCGAACATTCCAACGTCCCGAAAAGTTCGAAGTTCGCGAACTTTCAAACAGCCGATGTTCGAATCAATTCGAACCGGCAGCCCATCCCTAATTGCAGGGGGTCGAGTAGGGAATTAGAGGACAGGAAGAGGGCGAGGCGGTTGAAGATTAGTTTTTCCAGGAGCTTTGAGGTGAACGGAAGCAGGGATACAGGACGGTAGTTAGATGGAGAGTTGGGATCGAGGGAGGGTTTCTTTAGTAAAGGGGTAACCTGTCCGTATTTGAAGGCGGATGTGAAGTAGCCGGTAGAGAGAGATCAGTTGAAGATGTGTGTGAGAGCAGGGGTCAGGGAGGAGTAAAGTGGAGGTATCAGATGTGAGGGAATGGGGTTGAGCAGGCAAAGTGTTCCAGCCTGGCACTGAGCACCACAGTCAAGTGTTCTACAGAGATCGTATGGCAGATCTTGGCAGTAATCATGCAATGAGAATGAACGAGGCATTTTAAAACAAAACAATGGCCACAGAATTATCAAAAGACTAATACAAGATGTAGCACAAGTTAAATCTGTGCCGTGTGTCAAGTCTCGCTGTCTGTGGCATTGTTTCCTCTTTTCTTGATAAAACTATATTACAGGGAAGGAACTTGCTGAACCAGCAAAATACCTCAACGTTAAAATCTGGGATATATGTAGTAATAGAAGCCACTCAGATGTTACAGAATGATTACATCGTAACCTGATTACTCACTGTTAAATTTGGAGATTAATTTTTTTCCATGCCAGCTTGCTGATGGAGCCATGCGAATCCAGTAAGGAAACTTTCTGTGTGAAATTAAGACAAGTTGAAAGCCCAGCCAGGAGACATTTCAGCATCCACAATCTAATAATTTCGCAAAAGATCAGTCCCTCTGCCGTAGTTGTCGCTACATGGGAGCAAGTGGGGGAAAGTTGCCCTCCTTATGTTATTCCTTGCCCCCCTCCAGGGATTGGCATCCATCTTCCAGGGCCACCCATCCATGGAGTTGGATGGAGCCCTGGCTCCAGGCAGCACTTTGCCAGGGGCAGGATTTTGGGCCTCAACTAGGCAACCCATGCATTACTGTGAGTTTTATTTTTGTGCAGCTCTGTGATATGCTCATACACAATGCACATTACTGTGAGTTTTATTGCTGTGGAACTCTGATACACTCATACACTATGCATATTTTGTTGTATTTTTCTGGGGGGGCATCATTTTATCCTTGGATCCAGGCAGCACAGTGTCTTGGGCCGGCCCTGCCAGCTTTCCCCACTTCTTTCAGACCACCGTATCTCTGTTCCTGTGCATCGTGCATGGTCTATCGAGGTACCCAACACAAATTATTTTAAGATTTCTAAGGATTACAGAATACTTACATATTTTCTTGGATCCTTAACCCCCCTGGCGGTATTCCTGAGTGTGACTCGGGGTTAAATATCACTACCGCGATCGGTAACCCCGAGCCACACTCGGGCTGTATACTCACCGCATCCTTCGCTCCCTCGTCGTCTCCGCAGTGTGATTTCGGCAGCCGGCGACTTGCTTCCTGGTTCTGCCCCCTGCGCGCCACGCGACGCAGGGGGACAGAACCAGGCGGCAAATTCAAACTGTAAAAAAAAAATTACAGTAAAAAAATAACTTACAATAAACTTTGTGCAGTGGGTGCTGGTATTCCTGTACAGATGTGGACTGTCAATGAACTACAGGACACAGGGGGTACCAAAAAAATTAGAGTATTTATTCAAAGCAGCTTTACAGAAATAAAAGGCAAATAAGAATCATTTTTATAATGTAATAAGCAGGGCTCGAGTCGAGCGGGAACGTGCAGGAACGGCGTTCCCGCACTTCTCCCACAGCGGGAACGCTGCGGGAACGCTGCGGGAACGCAGCGTTCCCGCTGTGGCCCGAGCCGCTGGCAATGTGGAGCAGAAGCAGCAGCAAAGGTGAGCTGGGGGGGCAATATCCATGAGACCTGGGGGGGCAATATCCATGAGACCTGGGGGGGGCATATCCATGAGACCTGGGGGGGGCATTATCCATGAGACCTGGGGCATATCCATGAGACCTGGGGGATATCCAAGAGACCAGGGGGCATTATCCATGAGACCTGGGGGCAATATCCATGAGACCTGGGGGCAATATCCATGAGACCTGGGGCATATCCATGAGAGCTGGGGCATATCCATGAGACCTGGGGGCAATATCCATTAGACCTGGGGGGGGGCATATCCATGAGACCTGGGGGGGGCATTATCCATGAGACCTGGGGCATATCCATGAGACCTGGGGGATATCCATGAGACCAGGGGGCATTATCCATGAGACCTGGGGGCAATATCCATGAGACCTGGGGGCAATATCCATGAGACCTGGGGCATATCCATGAGAGCTGGGGACATATCCATGAGACCTGGGGCATATCCATGAGACCTGGGGGATATCCATGAGACCAGGGGGGCATTATCCATGAGACCTGGGGCAATATCCATGAGACCTGGGGGCAATATCCATGAGACCTGGGGCATATCCATGAGAGCTGGGGCATATCCATGAGACCTGGGGGGGGGGCATTATCCATGAGACCTGGGGGGGCAATATCCATGAGACCTGGGGGCAATATCCATGAACCTGGGGCATATCCATGAGAGCTGGGGACATATCCATGAGAGCTGGGGCATATCCATGAGAGCTGGGGGGCATTATCCATGAGACCAGGGGGCAATATCCATGAGACCTGGGGCATATCCATGAGACCAGGGGGCAATATCCATGAGACCTGGGGCAGTATCCATGAGACCTGGGGGATATCCATGAGACCAGGGGGCAATATCCATGAGACCAGGGGGCAGTATCCATGAGACCTGGGGCATATTCATGAGAGCTGGGGGCATTATCCATGAGACCTGGGGCAATATCCATGAGACCTGGGGGGGCAATATCCATGAGACCTGGGGCATATCCATGAGAGCTGGGGCATTATCCATGAGACCTGGGGCATTATCCATGAGAGCTGGGGCATTATCCATGAGAGCTGGGGCATATCCATGAGAGCTGGGGCATATCCATGAGACCAGGGGGCAATATCCATGAGACCTGGGGGCAATATCCATGAGACCTGGGGGCAATATCTATGAGAGCTGGGGCATATCCATGAGAGCTGGGGCATATCCATGAGACCAGGGGGCAATATCCATGAGACCTGGGGGCAATATCCATGAGAGCTGGGGCATATCCATGAGAGCTGGGGCATATCCATGAGAGCTGGGGCATATCCATGAGACCTGGGGGATATCCATGAGACCAGGGGGCAATATCCATGAGACCTGGGGCATATCCATGAGACCAGGGGGCAATATCCATGAGACCTGGGGGCAATATCCATGAGAGCTGGGGCATATCCATGAGAGCTGGGGCATATCCATGAGACCAGGGGGCAATATCCATGAGACCAGGGGGCAATATCCATGAGACCTGGGGCATATCCATGAGAGCTGGGGGCATTATCCATGAGACCTGGGGCATATCCATGAGAGCTGGGGGCATACCCATGAGAGCTGGGGGCATATCCATGAGAGCTGGGGCATTATCCATGAGACCTGGGGGCATTATCCATGAGAGCTGGGGGGCATTATCCATATGAGCTGGGGCAATTATATCCAAGTGAACTGGGGGCAATTATATCCATGTGAACTGGGGAAAATATATCCATATAACCAGTGCTGTGTATATTATTCTTGGGGTTCAGTGCTGTGTATGTTATTCTGGGGGTTCAGTGCTGTGTATATTATTCTGGGGGTTCAGCGCTGTGTATATTATCCTGGAGGCTCAGTGCTGTGTATATTATTCTGGGGGCTCAGCGCTGTGTATGTTATTCTGGGGGCTCAGCGCTGTGTATGTTATTCTGGGGGTTCAGTGTTGTGTATATTATTCTGGGGGCTCAGTGTTGTGTATGTTATTCTGGGGGCTCAGTGTTGTGTATGTTATTCTGGGGGCTCAGCGCTGTGTATATTATTCTGGGGGCACAGTGTTGTGTATATTATTCTGGGGGTTCAGCGCTGTGTATATTATTATGGGGGTTCAGCACTGTGTATATTATTCTGGGGGTCTGTGCCTGGATAGATATATATATATAATGCGTTAGTCCAGTTGCCACAATCACGAGTGTACCTGTACGTAGTGATACCTTTCACTGATCAGTATAGTTTCCAGTTTACACTCTTGAAAGCTTGTCTTTTAAATGTAAAGTTAACCCTATAAAAATGGTATCACCGGCACGCACTGCTATACTCGTGGTGATATATATATATATTTTCTTCAAGTAATGGGGGTTGTGGAACTCGTGGGTGAGTTCCCTCACTTTTTTCCCAGGACTTGACCCCTGGCTTTGTTATACAAGTTTCGCTGGTGCTTGCCCAGATCCAACTGTTGGATCTGGGCAAGCACCAGCGAAACTTGTATTGCAAAGCCTTATTACATTTTAGAAATGATTTTTATTTGGCCTTTATTTCTGTAAAGCTGCTTTGAGAATAAATACTTTTTTTTCGGTACCCCGTGTCCTGTATATTTCATTGGTAAAGGAGTGTACATCTGGACATGAATCCCAGCACCCAGAGGAAAGAGGCATGTTTTTGGTTTGATTATATTATTGAATATAATTTATTTCCATTATATTGGATAATTATTTTGGGATAATAAATTATTTCGTGTTTCAAACCTTCTCTTACTCCATGTGTTTACTAGACTCCTGCCTGCACGGATTTCAGTGAGTTATTCCTACAGAATACAGGCTTACTATATAAAACAACACATTTCCTTTCCAAAAAAATTGAAAAGCTTTTAGACACAATTTTTAAAAAAAATTAGACCGCCAGAGAGGTTAAGGAGTTATCAATTAAATAAATAGACGCGTCACTATGACATTTTGCTACAAATATCCCCCCCCAATTTGATTGGTATAAACAAACGTGAGCTAATTGTCAATCCATCCATGTTAAACAATAGCTAGTGTTAATAATGCTTTGTCGTCTATTCAATATGACGATCATGATTTCATTTTCAATAAATAAGCCTTTGGCATCTTAAGGATACAATATTTTTCTACCCTCTGCAACTTTAATTTTCTTAATTTTATTTAAATGCCAATGTGTCCTCGCCACTGAACAATTATTATGGAAGCCAGTACACTCAGCATATTCTTAATCAGTTCAATGAAAGTTAAATACATGGAAAATGTTCTTTTTATTGCATTGATTGAATAATTCTTTTACTAGCTGTAATACCAAAGAGAATGAGGTGTAATGATGTTAGGTTTTGAATGCCACTTTCAATATAGGTGAAATTTACAATTTCCTTTAATTGTGCGAACTCCTTAGGATAGCTGCAGTGGCGTAGCGTGGGGGGGGCTGGGGGGGCCGTGGCCCCGGGCGCAGTTTTGTTAGGGGCGCATTCGCGCCCCTAAAACTGTCCCGGGGGTTGAGGGACCCAGATGCCGGGCAGCGCGGGAGCGCCTGCCCGGTCTTGAACTGAGTCTCTGTACCACCTGACAGGCCGGACCGCGTGACCGGCTGCGCACGCACACAGCCGCATCCACTTCACAGGACGGACTGTTCAAGACCGGGCAGGCGCTCCCGCGCTGCCCGGCATCTGGGTCCCTCAACCCCCTGCCGGAGCTGGGGCAACAATCCAGGTGAGAGCTGGGGGCAAATCCATGACCTGGGGGCAAATCCATGTGTGACCTGGGGGGCAAATCCATGAGCTGGGGTCAGTATCCATGAGCTGGGGGCAAATCCATGAGCTGGGGGGCAAATCCATGAGCTGGGGGGCAAATCCATGAGCTGGGGCAAATCCATGAGCTGGGGCAGTATCCATGAGCTGGGGGCAAATCCATGAGCTTGGGGGCAAATCCATGAGCTGGGGGGCAAATCCATGAGCTGGGGGGCAAATCCATGAGCTGGGGCAAATCCATGAGCTGGGGGGCAAATCCATGAGCTGGGGGCAAATCCATGAGTGAGCTGGGGGCAAATCCATGAGTGAGCTGGGGCAAATCCATGAGCTGGGGGCAAATCCATGAGTGAGCTGGGGCAAATCCATGAGTGAGCTGGGGCAAATCCATGAGCTGGGGCAAATCCATGAGCTGGGGGCAAATCCATGAGTGAGCTGGGGCAAATCCATGAGTGAGCTGGGGCAAATCCATGAGTGAGCTGGGGCAAATCCATGAGCTGGGGGCAAATCCATGAGTGAGCTGGGGGCAAATCCATGAGTGAGCTGGGGCAAATCCATGAGCTGGGGGCAAATCCATGAGTGAGCTGGGGCAAATCCATGAGTGAGCTGGGGCAAATCCATGAGCTGGGGGCAAATCCATGAGCTGGGGGCAAATCCATGAGTGAGCTGGGGCAAATCCATGAGCTGGGGCAAATCCATGAGTGAGCTGGGGGGCAAATCCATGAGCTGGGGCAAATCCATGAGTGAGCTGGGGCAAATCCATGAGCTGGGGCAAATCCATGAGTGAGCTGGGGGGCAAATCCATGAGCTGGGGCAAATCCATGAGTGAGCTGGGGGGCAAATCCATGAGCTGGGGGCAAATCCATGAGTGAGCTGGGGCAAATCCATGAGCTGGGGCAAATCCATGAGTGCGCTGGGGGGCAAATCCATGTGTGAGCTGGGGCAAATCCATGAGCTGGGGGCAAATCCATGAGCTGGGGGCAAATCCATGAGCTGGGGCAATATCCATGTGAGAGCTGGGGCAATATCGATAACGTGTCCACAGGTTGGGGGGGGGCGCACAATTCTTGGCTGGCCCCGGGTGCTGACAACCCACGCTATGCCACTGGATAGCTGTCATTGGCACATTGCAATATCTTTGCAAAGAGTTTCTAATACACAGGGTGTCCATAAAGTCTCTTTACAATTTCCAAAATTTATTATAAAAGGCAAATGAAAAGACAGATAAGTGAAAATTATTAGTCGAGGATTTGATATCTGGTGAATTTCCACCGGTCTGGAAATGTTTTATTTAGGAACCCACGAACATGCAGTCCCCAATGTGGTGGTGCACCATCTTGCTGGAAAATGATGGTTGGTTGAAGATCATGTAGTTGTGGTGCCACCTATTGAGTCAAAAGGTCAAGGTAAGCATTTGCAGTAATTAATGTCTCGCCGAAGAATAACGACTTCTTTCTATGGAGTTATATTAAAGATATTGGGCTACATTACATTCTTAACGCTAAAATCCTCGCGCAAAGTGAAAATCTTTGCGCTAAGCGTTAAAGTTTTACGCGCGCAAATCACCGTTGGAATGGTGGAATATAATCCTCACGCGTGATTTTATCCGCCGATCAATAGCGTGCGCAAACAGGACGTGCCCAAATGCACGCGCAGTACCGTCTCGCGCAAATATCTTTGCACGCGCAATAGTTTTTCACGATTCAGCCATTCAGAATTAAGAACTACACCTGGTGATTAGGGGTGGGCTGCCGGTTCGAATCGGTTCAAAGTTCGATTTGAACATCGGCTGTTTTAAAATTCGCGAAAAAACGAACTTTTCGTGACGTTCACAAAATGTTAGACAAAAAAAAATAATTCAAAAACATTTAAAAAATGCTTTAAAGATCCTAAAAAATCTAACAATAAAGAGACTCTTTCCTGCAGAATATAATAAGAAATGGTTTATTACATATTGAATTAAAACGGGAATATTTTTAAAGTTGAAGCCTATGGGACATAAACATTTCCCACCCCTTGTGGCTCAAACATTTCCCACTCCTTGTGGCTCAAACATTTCCCACTCCTTGTGGCTCAAACATTTCCCACTCTTTGTGGCTCAAACATTTCCCACACCTTGTGGCTCAAACATTTCCCACTCATTGTTGCTCAAACATTTCCCACCCCTTGTGGCTCAATCATTTCCCACCAACATTTCCCACTCATTGTGGCTCAAACATTTCCCATGGCTTCAAATCACGTTTAAACGTGATCAAAAGCGGTAAAAATGACCTCAGCGCACAGCAGTGAAATGGCTCAGCACTCAGCAGTAGGGACGTGCAATTCGTTTCGTACCGAATCGATTTTCAGATGAAATTTACCATTTTCGCACCTCCGAGGGCATCCTGAATCCGAAATGTCGACCATACGAAATTTTGGATAGATTTTAAATTTCAAGTCAATCGATTCGATAATTTAGATGATTCGATAAAATCGGGACAATTCGATAAATCGGGTCGATTCTGTGATTTGGGTAATTTCGGCGTTTGGATCATTTCGGTGTTTCAGTTCAATTGGTTTTTCGTTTTATGCCACAGTAATTATACTGTAGAGGTGCTGCCTGGCAGTGTGCGGATTCATATGCTGCATTATTATACTGTAGAGGTGCTGCCCAGCAATGTGCGGATACATATGCTGTATTATTATACTGTAGAGGTGCTGCCCGGCAGTGTGCGGATTCATATGCTGCATTATTATACTGTAGAGGTGCTGCCCGGCAGTGTGTGGATTCATATGCTGCATTATTATGCTGTAGAGGTGCTGCCCGGCAGTGTGCGGATTCATTGCTACATTAATTATACTGTAGAGGTGCCGCCCGGCAGTGTGCGGATTCATATGCTGCATTATTATGCTGTAGAGGTGCTGCCCGGCAGTGTGCGGATTCATATGCTGCATTATTATGCTGTAGAGGTGCTGCCCGGCAGTGTGCGGATTCATATGCTACATTAATTATACTGTAGAGGCAGGGCCGCCATCAGGGCATTACGCCCATTACTGCCGTAAGGGGCCCGGGCCCGGTGGGGGCCCGGGCCGCCGGGGCCTGGGGGGAGGATCCCGGGCCCCCGACAGCAGCGGCGTCGCCCTTTAACAGCTCCGGTATCGGACTCGATGAGTCCGAATCTGGAGCTGTGTCGCTGCTGCAGGAGCCGGAGGAGACTGAGACACTGTGTCTCCTCCGGCTCCTGGCAGCTTCACTTCCTGGCTGGGCGGGGCCAAGCAGCGTGTGAGGGGCCTCCCAAGCACGTTGCTTTGGCTCCGCCCCTCCACTCAGTGAAGCTGCGCGCCGGAGCTGGAGGGACCGGGAAGAAGACAGAAGAAAAGAAGAGAAGAAAATTAAAGAAAAGGTGAAGAAAAGAAGAGCTGAAGACAGAAGAAAAGAAGATAGAAGACAGCGAGTGGTGAGCCAGGGCCCAGAACCTAAGACCCAGGGCCCAGACCCAGACCCCAGGCCCCTAGATCCAAACCCAGGGCCCAGACCCCAAGGTCCAGACCCCTAGGCCTAGGGCCCAGACCCTAGGGCCCAGACCCTAGGGCCCAGACCCCTAGGGCCCAGACCCCTAGGCCCAAACCCCTAGGCTCAGACCCAGGGCCCAGACCCAGGACCCAGACCCCTAGGCCCAGACCCCAAGGCCCAGGACCCAGACCCTAGGGCCCAGGCCCAGACCCTAGGGCCCAGGCCCAGACCCTAGGGCCCAGGCCCAGGGCCCAGACCCCAAGGCCCAGACCCCTAGGCCCAAACCCAGGGCCCAGACCCCCTAGACCCAAACCCAGGGCCCAGACCCCAAGGCCCAGACCCCTAAGCCCAAACCCAGGGCCCAGACCCCAAGGCCCAGGACCCAGACCCCTAGGCCCAGACCTCTAGGCCCAGACCCCAAGGCCCAGACCCAGGGCCCAGACCCCAAGGCCCAGACCCTAGGGCCCAGGGTCCAGACCCCTAGGCCCAGGGCCAAGACCCAGGGCCCAGACCCAGGGCAAATGCCCAGACCCCAAGACCCAAACCCAGGGCCCGGACCCAGGGCCCAGACCCTATGGCCCAGACCCAGGGAAAAGGCCCAGGGCCCAGACCCCTAGGCCCAAACCAAGGCCCAGGGCCCAGACCCTAGGGCCCAGACCCTAGGGCCCAGACCCCAGGGCCCAGACCCCAAGGCCCAGACCCCCTAGACCCAAACCCAGGGCCCAGACCCCAAGGCCCAGACCCCTAAGCCCAAACCCAGGGCCCAGACCCCAGGGCCCAAACCCAGGGCCCAGACCCCTAGGCCAAACCCAGGGCCCAGACCCAGGGCCCAGACCCTAGGGTCCAGACCCCATACCCAGGGCCCAGACCCCAAGGCCCAGAGCCAGGGCCCAGACCCCAGACCCTAGGGCCCAGACCCCAAGGCCCAGAGCCAGGGCCCAGACCCTAGGGCCCAGACCCCAAGGCCCAGACCCAGGGCCCAGACCCTAAGGCCAGACCCAGGGCCCAGACCCTAAGGCCAGACCCAGGGCCCAGACCCTAAGGCCAGACCCCAGGCCCAGACCCCTAGGCCCAGACCCAGGGCCCAGACCCTAGGGCCCAGACCCTAAGACCCAGGGCCCAGACCCCTAGACCCAAACCCAGGGCCCAGACCCCTAGGCCAAACCCAGGGCCCAGACCCATGGCCCAGACCCTAGGGTCCAGACCCCATACCCAGGGCCCAGACCCCAAGGCCCAGAGCCAGGGCCCAGACCCCAGACCCTAGGGCCCAGACCCCAAGGCCCAGAGCCAGGGCCCAGACCCTAGGGCCCAGACCCCAAGGCCCAGACCCAGGGCCCAGACCCCAGACCCTAGGGCCCAGACCCCAAGGCCCAGACCCAGGGCCCAGATCCTAGGACCCAGACCCCAAGGCCCAGGGCCCAGGCTAGACCCCAGGGACCAGACCTCAGGGCCCAGACCTCAGGGACCAGACTCCAAGGCCCAGTCCCAGGGACCAGACCCAGGGCCCAGGCCCAGACCCAGACCCAAAGGCCATCATACACAGCCCGTTTCTGTGAGATTTATTGCTGTGGATTCTGTGATATGTTCAGACACACCGCTCATTACTGTGAGTTTTATTGCTGTGGATACTGTGATAAGCTAATACACACTGCACATTACTGGGAGTTTTATTGCTGTGGTGCTATGTTATGTCCTTTTTTTTTTGAAGGGGGAGAAAAGCTGTTAGAGGTTGAGGGGGGGGCCCTGGGGGGCCCCATCGTGAGGTTTAGTAAGGGGCCCCATCATTTCTGATGGCTGCCCTGTGTAGAGGTGCTGCCCAGCAGTGTGCGGATTCATATGCTCACATTTGATGGTTCCTATTATTCAAGAGGCACCAAACCTCAAGCAGCCGGTTAGTCCAAGGGGCAGCGGACCCCCTACTTAGTTGATATGGTCCTCAGTGGTGATAGTGGTGGTGATTCATCCACTTAAAAAGGACAGGCAATCTCTGGGTACATTTAAAACTACTTTATTAAAAGTTTACAATACAATAAATAAAACACCACATACGCGTTTCGCTGTGGTCAGCTTCATCAGTGGGTGTAAAAGGGTAATGCCAGTTGATCGCTATAAATAGCCATGTCCTATACTGCTTGCAATTTCATTTTGTGTGGTTTTTTTTTTTCTTTTCTTTTCCTCCCACATGGGGTTTCAATATCGGTTTCAGTTTAACCCAAGGCTAAATGGATTGTCATACAGCTTGCAGAGCCCATCTAAACATATCAAATTGTGCAAATGCTAAGTGTTAAAGGATATAAATCCTCGATGGTGGAGATTGTAGTTATTTCTAAACAGATTTATATTACTATCTATAGTCACTTAACTTAAAGGTATAAACAGTTAACCCTTAATTCTTATTTAAAATGCAGTGTACAGGGTGGTGTGGGTGAGTTGGCTCATATAGTGGTAGAGCTTTTTAAAGAGATAGGTGCCAAATTTATTAAAAAGATTATTAATAAATCTATTATTAGTGGAGGAAAAAAATATAATAATAATAATAATATCAATTTGGTCCCTCAACTTTAAAGGGAATGGCATACAATATGTTAATATTTTTTTGGTGATTAAAATTGTAGTACTAATATGATGAACTTGGCGAAATCCAATCAATTAACCTAACGATATGAGAGGTATACCCTAAAATGGGATATCGAAGTGCAGGGTGCTGAACAACTTGAGATATTTAATCCTTATTGCTTATTTAGCTGCATTATTAATCCCTTCACTGCTGACGCATTTCACGTCTGCGTGCTGAGCTCATTTTTACCGCTTTTGCACATCATGTTTAAACGCAATTTTAAGCCACATTTTTTTATATGACCCAGACATATTATATATTGTTCTTTGCGGCAGACTCGGCAGATTCATAATATGTCATTTGTATATGTATATGTCATGTCCTGCCTGTATAGTATAACAAAAAATGAAATAAAATTTGAATTTTTAATCATCTACAGCGTGTAAAGTGTTTTTTTCACATTTTATCACATGGACGTTTGCGGTTATATTTTCTATGGGGTGCGCTTGTACAAAAATTAGAAATGGGGACTTGTTAAATTTTTTGGGGGAATTACATGATTTTTAGCAAATGCACCCCATAGAAAAAAATCATTAGTGCAGCATCATTGTTCACATTATAATTGAAATGTGAACAATATTGGTGCATTAATAAAACAGGTTTTTCTTTTTTTTTACTTTGAACATAGTCATGTTTGGTATCATTCGAAAGGTTCTGGAGATATCGGGGTTCAAAGGAACCCCCCTATCTCCACCAGGGGATTTCTTTGGGAAATCCCCGGGCAGCTAGGGGCTCCCCGGCTGTCTGACATCATCTCGCTATGCGCGATGACGTCTGGCAGCGAGGGGGGACCCGGGGGTGGAGCCGCCATCTAAGATGGCGGCCCCCACCGGAGCTAGGTCACAATTCAGCAACGAAAGGTGCTGAATCGTGACCCGGTGTCTGAGGGGTTAAAGCCTGGCACCTTTTAAAAGGGGAGACTCTCCTCTTTTAAGCGGTGCCTGGCTTGTGGCGCTGCTCCTTCCCGATCGGGAGGGAGAGGGTTCCCCCCCTCCCTGTCAGGCGATCTCCCGGCGCATGGCGCGATGATGTCATTGACGTCGGGAGGCGCTTAACTTCAGCGTCTGAGGACGCTGAAGCCAGAACGCCGCGGGACCCCGGACAGAGGGGTGAGTATCTCTGAGGGGCTCCCGCTTGTGGATGACGTGTGGGGAACGTCCTCCGCATATAGCGGGAGTCAATGAGGATGTTCCCCACACATCATCTGCAGCGAAGGGGTTTAAGGGAAATTGAGTGTTAAATCTTACAGAATAAAAGTCCTCTACAGGGGAGATAATGGTGGCTGCCTGAACAGTTATATATAACTATCTATAGTTACTTGAACTAGAATGTGGACTATTGACCCTTAACTGAGATTTTTTATTTAAAATGTAGTGTATGGGGTGATGTGGAAGGGTTGGGTCACAGAATGTTAGATGTTTTTTTCTTCTCCTTTTCTCTCTATTTTATTATAGGGGTAAGTGCCAATTTTACTAAAATGATACTAATAAATCTACTGTTAGTTAACCCATTAGGGTATATTAGTGGAGAAAAAAATATTAATGTTATTTTAATCCCTCAACTGATGGAGTGGCCTAATAAGGCATATAAAATATATTAATGTTTAAAATATACAGTTTCCTGTGTTTAAAGTGAAAGTATTAGTTTGATCGACTTCAACTAGCTCCAATCTATTAATATACCGGCTGGGTGGAGTAGAGGTAACATCACTGCTCTGCGTGGAGAGAGCCTGTGGAGACATGGGTTCGATCCCAGCAAGAGCACCTCTCCAGTAAGTGTCCTTGGGCAAGACACCTAACGGCACATACTCGCCACCCAGGACATACTTGAAAAACAAGAGAAATCTCAATGAATCCATCCTGGCAAAATCCTTTCACAAAAAACTGAGGATATGGGAGGTAAGCTCTAAACTGGGATGTCAAAGTGTAGGTTGCCGGGTTTTTTGGGTTATTTAACCCTTAATGGGTTGAGGGCTGAATTATTTAAAGGGAATTAAGTTTTCTTGTGCAAAGTGAATCCATTCTAAAGGTTATCCTATAGATAACCTTTAGAATGGATTCACTTTGCACAATAACACTTAATTCCCTTTAAATAATTCAGCCCTCAACCCAATAAGGGTTAAATAACCCACAAAACCCGGCAACCTACACTTTGACATCCCAGTTTAGAGCTTACCTCCCATATCCTCAGGTTAATAGATTGGAGCTAGTTGAAGTCGAATCTATTAACCTGAGGATATGGGAAGTAAGCTCTAAACTGGGATGTCAAAGTGTAGGTTGCCGGGTTTTGTGGGTTATTTAACCCTTATTGGGTTGAGGGCTGAATTATTTAAAGGGAATTAAGTGTTATTGTGCAAAGTGAATCCATTCTAAAGGTTATCTATAGGATAACCTTTAGAATGGATTCACTTTGCACAAGAAAACTTAATTCCCTTTAAATAATTCAGCCCTCAACCCATTAAGGGTTAAATAACCCACAAAACCCGGCAACCTACACTTTGACATCCCAGTTTAGAGCTTACCTCCCATATCCTCAGGTTAATAGATTGGAGCTAGTTGAAGTCGATCAAACTAATACTTTCACTTTAAACACAGGAAACTGTATGTTTTAAACATTAATATATTTTATATGCCTTATTAGGCCACTCCATCAGTTGAGGGATTAAAATAACATTAATAATTTTTTCCCTACCATTATGCCCTAAAGGGTTAACTAACAATAGATTTATTAGTATAATTTTAGTAAAATTGTCACTTAAAGAGAAAAGGGGAAGAAAAAAATATATAAAAGAAACTAAAACATCTAACATTCTGTGACCCAACCCTTCCACATCACCCCATACACTACATTTTAAAGACAAAATCTCAGTTAAGGGTCAATAGTCCACATTCTAGTTCAAGTAACTATAGATAGTTATATATAACTGTTCAGGCAGCCACCATTATCTCCCCTGTAGAGGACTTTTATTCTGTAAGATTTAACACTCAATTTCCCTTTAATAATGCAGCCAAATAAGCAATAACGATTAAGGCTAGGGTCAGATGTGCGTGATTTCTACGGACTGTACGTCCTTGCACATGGACGTACATCCGTACGGAAGACGCAGTAGTGGCGACACAGTCCGTTTATTCACTGATGTATATTTTGACGGATGTAGGAGAGAAAATAAAATAAAAAGCAAAACCATTTTGTCCGTGAAAAATACTGGACGTATAACCGTCTGACCACGTTCTATCACTCACACACACAGCTATGCAGACGTTGCGGACGCAGCGCACTTTGTGCGGCCGTTCTAGGGGTTGTACGTTCTTGCCTGCCTTGCGACCGTGGGCCGCGGCCATTGTGCGTCCGCAGTTCAGTGCGGACATACTTCGTGTGTCGGGCTCCGATGTGCTTTCTGTCATGCTATCACGGACGTACTTTTAGGCGCAATCACGGACGTGAACACTACGCTCGTCTGACCCCAGCCTAAATATCTCCAGTTGTTCAGCACCCTACACTTCGATATCCCATTTAAGGCTGGTGTCAGATGAGCGCAGTTATCAGGTCCATTTTTGCGCACATTTTAACGTCCGTGGCAGCATAGCATTCTGAACAATGGAGCCCCACACATGAAGTACGTCCGCACGGAAGTGCGGACGCATGACGGACGCGGCAAACGGACGCAGGTTAGGCAAGAACGTAAAACCGCTAGAACGGACATGCAGAGTGCGCCATGTCCGCAACATCCGCGTAGCTTTATGTGTGAGTGATGGAACAAAGTCAGACGGACTGCATTTATATGTCACTCAAGAGCTCCTTACTAACATACCTCAATACAGAATGCACCTGTAAACATGTAACATAATGACTATTTTTCTACATATTTATTTTCTGTTAATCTGTATATTTGTGTTTTTTTTTTGTTTTTTTTTAATATCTTGCATTGTATTACTTTGTAGAAACATAGAAACATAGAAACATAGAAAAATGTCGGCAGATAAGAACCTTTCGGCCCATCTAGTCTGCCCAATTACATGGATACTTTACCTGGATTTATCTTTTGTTTAGGATAGCCTTATGCCTATCCCATGCCTGCTTAAATTCAATTACTGTTTTGGCCTCTACCACTTCTACTGGAAGACTGTTCCATGTATCCACCACCCTCTCAGTAAAATAATGCTTCCTGATGTTACTTTTAAACCTTTGCCCCTCTAATCTAAGACTATGTCCTCTTATTTTGCTACTTTGTTTCCTTTTAAATATACTCCCTTCCTCTACCTTGTGGCTTCCCTTTACGTATTTAAATGTTTCTATCATATCTCCTCTGTCTCATCTTTTTTCCAAGCTGTACATGTGAAGATCATTAAGCCTTTCCTGGTAACTTTTCTCCTTCAAGCCGTACACCATTTTAGTAGCCCTTCTCTGAACTCTCTCTAAGATGTCTATATCCTTCTGGAGATACGGTCTCCAGTACTGCACACAGTACTCCAAGTGAGGTCTCACCAGTGCTCTGTACAGTGGCATGAGCACTTCCCTTTTCCTACTGCTAATACCTCTCTCTACACAACCAAGCATTCTGCTAGCATTTCCTGCTGCTCTATTACATTGACTACTTACCTTTAGATCCTCTGAAATAATAACCCCTAAATCCCTTTCCTCAGATGTTGAGGGTAGGACTGTATCAAATATTCTATATTCAGCCCTTGGGTTTTTACGTCCCAGGTGCATTATCTTGCACTTATCCACATTAAAACTCAATTGCCACAGCTCTGACCATTTTTTTAGTTTACCTAAATCATTTGTCATTTGGCTGATCCCTCCAGGAACGTCAACCCTGTTGCAAATCTTTGTGTCATCAGCAAAAAGACATACTTTTCCATTAATACCTTCTGCAATATCACTAACAAAAATATTAAATAGAATGGGTCCAAGTACTGACCCCTGAGGTACCCCACTGGTAACAAGACCTTGCGCCGAATAAACTCCATTTACCACAACCCTCTGTTGCCTGTCACTCAGTCACTGCCTAATCCATTCAACAATATTTGAATCCAAGCTCAAAGATTGCAATTTATTGATAAGCCTTCTATGCGGAACAGTATCAAAAGCCTTACTGAAATCTAAATAAGCAATGTCTACTGCACCACCTGTGTCTATTATTTTTGTTACCCAATCTTTACTTTAGACAGCTGCTGTAGAACCTCCTCCTCTGTAAACTGATATGTAATTGTCTCGTTAGTGTTTCCTCCTAACTGAGGTCCCTTTCCTTCCTTTTCTTCTGCAAAGACTGAACAAAAATATTCATTGAGGCAGTCAGCGAGACTTTTATCCTCTTCTACATACCTTCCTTCCTTTGTTTTTAATCTAACTAATCCTTGTTTTACTTTTCTTTTCTCGTTTATGTATCTAAAAAATGTTTTGTCCCCCTTTTTTACTGACTGAGCTATTTTCTCTTCTGCGTGTGCTTTGGAAGCTCTTATAAATTGCTTTGCCTCTTTCTGCCTAATCTTATAGGTTTGCTTATCTTCTTCACTCTGAGTTGTTTTATAATTATTGAATGCTATCTTTTTGTTCTTCACTATTTTGGCCACTTCTGCAGAGTACCACAGTGGTTTCTTCCCTTTTTTGTTTTTGCTAACAAGTCGAATGCAATTGCCTGTGGCCTTCAATAATGCTTCTTTTAAATAATCCCATTTCTCCTGGACTCCCTTTAAACTCCTCCAGTCTGATAATGACTCCTTCACACAAAGTCTCATTTTAGAAAAATCAGTTTTTTTAAACTCTAAAACTTTTGTTTTTGTGTGGTGCGGCTCCATCCCTGTTCTTATATTAAACCATACTGACTGGTGATCACTAGATCCCAAATTTTCACCTACAACAACGTCCGATACCAAACCTCCATTTGTGAGTATTAAATCCAATATGGCCTCTTTACGGGTCGGCTCCTCAACTACTTTGTATTTCTGTAACTGTAAGGCTAGGGTCAGACAAAAGCAGTTTTAACGTGCGTTTAGACGCACGAAATCACGGCCGTGCTAGCAGCAAATGACGTCCAATGCCAGGGAACACACGAAGTACGGCCGCACAAAAGTTTGTCCGCGCAACGCAAGTGGCAAACGAACGCATTTTTTCTAGAACGTCAAACCTCTAGTACGGACGTACAGAGTGCGCTGCGTCCACTAGCGGCGTGTGTGCGTGATTGGGAGACGTCAGACGCTGCTAATGTCCGGCCAACATAACGTCCAGACACAAAAAGTGTTTTATTGATGATCCGTACAAAATCACGGACGAAAAGGTGCATCGTATGACCGCTATCGCGTATTCTGTGAAAAAATGCGTCCATTCGTTCGAACGCACTCTTTCACAGACAACGCAAAAAATGCGTTAGTCTGACCCTAGCCTAACACTTCAATGTTCTTGAACCCAGGACATACTTGAAAACGAGAGAAATCTCAATGTATCCTTCCTGGTAAAATTCTTTATAAATAAATAAATAAATACGTCCGGCATTTTTGACGGACAAAATGTTTTTTCATTTTAATTTTATTTCAGTCAAAAATAACATCAGTCTCATAAACGGACTGTGTGGCCACTACTGCGTCTTCCGTCAGAAAGTGTGTCCGTACTGCACGGACGCACAGTCCGTACTAAATGCGCTCGTCTGACACTAGCCTTAGGGTATACCTCTCATATCGTTTGGATTTCGCCAAGTTCATCATATTAGTACTACAATTTTAATCACAAAAAAATTATTAATATTAACATATTTTATACCATTCCCTTTAACCCCTTCCATGCTAAGGATGCGCTCAGCGCGTCCAACCGCATGTCACGTTCCATGCGGTGGACGCGCTGAGCGCGTCCTCTCTTTGGGGTCAGCGTTCGGCCGGGTTCCGGCCGATCGCTAGCCCCCCCGGTGCAGGCTGTCATCCTCGATGTCAGCCCAGCATCCGGAACCGCCGCCGGAGTAATTAGGTGTCATCGCGGCGGCGCGATGACACCTAATTCAGGCACCCCCCCCCGCATGTGCGGAGGAGGCGCCTGAAAGGGAGGGGGGGGAGGTCCTTCGGACCTCTCTCCCTCCCTCCCGATCGGCGGCATGCAGGGGGTTAACCCAGGCACCATTTGGAAGGGCACAGCCTGCCCTTTCAAATGGTACCTGGCATTAACCCCTGGGGAGCCGGATCACGAATCGGCGCTGAAAAGCGCCGGTTCGTGATCCTTTCCCGGAGCTGGCCGACATCTTGGATGTCGGCCAAGCCTCCGGGAACTCCCCCTGAGGACTGGCGTCATCATGCATAGCAGGATGACGCCAGTCCTGGAATTAACCCCTAGCTGCCACCAATGGTGGAGATAGGGGGTTCCAATGAACCCCCTATCTCCCGATCCGTGGCAGCTAGGGGTTAAAGTTTGGTACTGTTGGATCGGCCAGAGCATGGCCGTTCCAACGATACCAAACACGACAGTGAAAAAAGTTTGTAAAAATAAAAAAAAATGAAAAATAAAAATAAAAAAAATAAAAAATTATAAAAAATATTTTTATATATTTTTTTTGGTTTGTTAATGCAGCAATATTGTTCCCATTTCAATTATAATGTGAACAATGATGCTGCACTAACGATTTTTGTATGCGGTGCGTTTGTTAAAAATCGTGTAATTTTCCCCAAACAAAAATGTAACAAGACCCCATCTTTAATTTTTTTAACAAGCGCACCCCATACAAAATAGAACCGCAATTGCTCGCATGTTAAAATGTGGAAAAAAACCACTTTACACGTTGTAAATTATTGAAAATTCATATTTTATTGCATTTTTTGTAATAATATACAGACAGGTCATGACTTATACATATATAGTAATGACTCATTATGAATCTGCCGAGTCTGCCGGAAAGAACGATATATAATATGTCTGGGTCATATACTAAAATAAGCCTTCAAAACACGTTTAAACATGATGAGCAAAACAGGTAAAAATGACCTCAGCACAGAGGCGGGAAAAGCCTCAGCAGCGAAAGGGTTAAAGTTGAGAGACCAAATTGATATTATTTTTATTTATTTTTCTCTCCACTAGTAATAGATTTATTAATAATCTTTTTAATAAATTTGACACCTATCTCTTTAAAAAGCTCTACCACTATATGAGCTAACTCACCCACACCACCCTGTACACTGCATTTTAAATAAGAATTAAGGGTTAATTGTTTATACCGTTATAAGTTAAGTGACTATAGATATTCCTGAACAGATTTATATGACTAACTACAATCTCCACCATAGAGGATTTATATCCTTGAACACAGTGTTTCCCAAACCTGTCCTCCGGACCCTCCGCCTCGCCAGGTTTGCAGGATATGTGAAGCACAGCACAGGTGATATGATTTGCTGCTCAGTGATTGCAGGATTCAGTCTGTATTTCCGCCAAGGTGATCTGCAAAATCTGGCCTGGTTGAGGGTCACAAGGACAGGTTTGGAAACACTTTGACGCCATCCAGCACCTCACAGAGACATGAGGGTAGGCAACAGGCTGATATGATTGTGGGGGAGAGGCTGTATGCCATAGAGCGGGAGCAGCGTTCTATGCGCCGGGAGCTCCAGAGGGGGATACGAGCAGGGCTCGAGTCAAGCGGGAACGCGCGGGAACGGCGTTCCCGCACTTCTCCCACAGCGGGATTGCCGCCGGCCGCGTGCATCCTGTTAGAATGGCCCGCTGACCAGAAGTGGAGCCGCTCGGCTTCACTTCCTGTCAGCGGCGTTGAAGCAGGAAGCACGCGGCCGCCTGCAATGTGCGGCGGCGGCAGCCACAGCCACAGCACAGAAGAAGCAGAGGTGAGCATGGCAATATCCATGAGACCTGGGGGGGCAATATCCATGAGACCTGGGTGGGCATTATCCATGAGACCTGGGGGGCAATTTCCATGAGACCTGGGGGGGGCAATATCCATGAGACCTGGGGGGGCATTATCCATGAGACTTGGTGGGCAATTTCCATGAGACCTGGGGGGGCAATTTCCATGAGAGCTGGGAGCAATTTCCATGAGTCCTGGGGCAATCTCCATGAGACCTGGGGGCAATTTCCATGAGACCTGGGGGGGAAATATCCATGAGACCTGGGGGGCATTATCCATGAGACCTGGGGGCATTATCCATGAGAGCTGGGGGGCATTATCCATATGAGCTGGGGACAATATATACCCATATGAGCTGAGGGCAATTATATCCATGTGAACTGGGGAAAATATTTCCATATAACCAGTGCTGTGCATATTATTCTTGGGGTTCAGTGCTGTGTATATTATTATGGAGGCTCAGTGCTGTGTATATTATTCTGGGGGCTCAGTGATGGGTATATTATTCTGGGGCTCAGTGCTGGGTATATTATTCTGGGGCTCAGTGCTGTGTATATTGTTCTGGGGGTTCAGTGCTGTGCATATTATTCTGGGGCTCAGTGCTGTGTATATTGTTCTAGGGGTTCAGTGCTGTGCATATTATTATGGAGGCTCAGTGCTGTGCATGTTATTATGTTATTCTTGGGGCTCAATGCTGTGTATATTATTCTTGGGGCTCAGTGCTGTGTATATTATCCTGGGGGATCAGTGCTGTGTATGTTATTCTGGGGGTTCAGCGCTGTGTATATAATTCTGGGGGGTCTGTGCCTGGATATATATATATTTTGCATTAGTCCAGTTGCCAAAATCACGAGTATACCTGTACGTAGTGATACCTTTCACTGATCAGTATAGTTTCCAGTTTACACTCTTGAAAGTTTGTCTTTTAAATGTAATGTTAACCCAATAAAAATGGTATCACACGCACTGCTATACTCGTGATATATATATATTTTCTTTAGGTAATAGGGGTTGTGGAATTTGTGGGTGAGTTCCCTCACTTTTTTTCCCAGGACTTGACCCCTGGATACGAGAGATGTCCACCCATATGCGGCTAATTCGGGGGGATATCTCGGCAGGCCTCAACCGTCTGGGGAGCATTTTGGAGGTGCTGGTGGAGCATCACCGCTCATGCCCCACAATACCATTACTACCAACACGACCACCTCTCCATTCCAGCCACTGCAGTCAGCACCACCACAGCCAGCACCAACATCTGGCCCTAGACGCAGTAGCCGTGTGTCAGCCAGTCAGCCCAGTGCCTCATCGTCACGAGAGTCCTTGAGAGTGCAATCTCTGCCTGGATCCAAGAGAGCTAAGAGGAAGTGATGGATCCAAATTTTTCTTCAATTTTACGTACATATAGTTCATGTTATTTTAGGGTTGAAGTTTAAGTAATACATTGGTTTGTATTCAGAGATGCAAGTTGCTTTTCCGCGTACCACACTTCCTCGGAAGCCTCTTTTTCTAACCCAATTTTTGGGGTATTGTACCTGAGGTTTATCTTGCAACTCCTATTTTCAGACAACTGTGTCCCTATTCATGTTTGCAAATGATTGTCACATCTATACAACATGTTATGTGACCAAGGTGACAATCTTCACATATTGTATCACTTCCTATACTGCAATATGCCACATCATACTCTGACGTACAATATATCCAACTATGACATGATACACATAACATACATGTTGTATAGCGCACATGTATCCTCTATTATGTGATGTATATTTCTACAGAGTTTTACATGTGCTATCATCCACATTACCACATCCTTGCAAGCTCCAGTATCCATCCCTGTGGATTTGTGCCTGAAACACAGATGTCTCATGCAATAATGATGCACTCAAAGGGGCTCTGCTGCTCCCACTTAATAGATCCTAATGCTGACATCACGTCTACACAAAACATGGGAATGCATATTAGTGAGTGACAATGTACTTGGCGAATGACCGTTACAGGCGTTGGTGTTTAAAAATTTATTTTCCTCAAAGGACCTTTCTTACTATGTAAGCAAATTAGTTTTCATCCCAGCAACATTTCTGTAATGGAAAAAAAGATGAAAAATTGCGTTAACTCTTCTTTTAAATAGGAAACTTCCGATAGGTAGGAAAAAACTAATGGAGTAAATGAATATGTCTGTTGACATACTGAATCGATTAGGATGAGGTTCAAAAACAACCTGAATGTTCTTTTAAAACTGAGCGAAAAAAGATAAGGGGATAAAATGATTTGATTTTGACTGGAGTTTCCCACAATTGTATAGGTAATTCAGAAGTGATTCTATTCTGCCGCACTGTCAGGAAATAGAAACACAGGGTTTCTAGTACAACATTGTATAAATCTCCCTCCAGTGAATACATGTATATTAGACTGTGACCTTGAGATATGCCTGAACCAAAGGTGTAGTGAATGGCTCTGCAAAGCATGTCCCTTTAATTAATATTTAATTTCCCAGGTGGGAAGAACACAAGGACTTATGTTAGTGTGTGTGTGTGTGTGTGTGTGTGTGTGTGTGTGTGTCTTTGCTTCTTGTACCTATGGGCATTGTTGCCTTCTCTGTGTCCAGCTTTCAATGACAATATACTAGGAATGTTTCCGACAGGACTTTGACAAGTGTAATTATTATTATTATCAGCATCGCATAATATCAGTATTATAAATATATATATATATATATACACATCATAAATGCAAAACCCACAAATGTTATATAAGAAAAGATCTCCACTTTATATAAAACAAGAACATGATAATTTCGACACACATCCTGGTGAATCTATAATTTTCTCCACAATAAAAACACCATTTTAATATTTTGGGTGCAATAAAGTTACATATGTTGTAGGGTGTAGAAGGCGTGCCTCAAGGTGCTGTAAATTCTAACACCACAACATATCAATGATATTTAGATTAATTTCTTGGTATATCCCCAAAAAATAAATTTTCATCCTAACACTAATCAGTCAACATTCAATCCCGACGCATACACCCAGTCCTAAACATTTTATGTGTTTTCTGCCTACAATCAGCTAATCCTGTTTCATTAGAAGCCTCCAGCGTTCCATAAATGTCTGCTCTGTGATGTGTGCATGTCCTGGGCTCTATCATAGCGTCAATGTTAGCGCTAGTTTAAAGGAGCCAGTCTTAGCACTGCACCCACATCGCCTTTGAAAACCCGTTAGCGCTCGGTATTAGAGATTCGTAACGTGAGTTTACTGTACTTTGCGCTCCCTATTCCTAACATGCGGAGCGCAAAGTGTAAGCACAGATTAACTAGTGTTAGAAGCACTGGGTCCTAATGCTAGTTAACCTCCCTGGCGGTGTTCCCGAGTGTGTCTCGGGGTTAAATTTCACTACTGAGAGCGGTAACCCCGAGACACACCTCTCCCTGCGCTCCCTCGCTGATTTCTGCAGTCTCCTCCAGTGAGCGCAGTGTTTTACTTCCTGGATTCCTTCTCGTGAGGATGGAACCAGAAAGTATAAGGTCGCGGTCGCTGGAGGAGGCAGCTGGGGACATCGAGGGAGCGCAGGGAGAGGTGATGTATCCAGCGGCATCCAGAGTGTTGCTCGGGGTTACCGCTTCCAGCATAGGAATTTAACCCTGAGCCACACTCGGGAATACCGCTGGGGGGGAGGGAATTAGACCGCTTTTAGATGTGGTTTCCCCAAAGAATTAGACCACCAGGGAGGTTAATAATGAGCTGGTGCTAACAAATAAGCTACCACCAGCTCAGAGGTGTAGGTAGCGGATTGCGCTGCTGCAGAATTTGTAACCTGCAGCTCAAAACCCCCAAAAATCAAATACTCACCTCTCATCCCACGGCGAGAATGGCTGCCCAATCCGCTGCTTCTGCCCGCCGGGAGCAGAGTGAGACTGGGGGAAGAAAGTCCCCTGTCTCCCTACACAGTCACTCCGCCGACCAGCAGGATCTCGCAAGAGGTGAGAGTCCTATGGACTCCGGGAGGTGATACTCAATGCAGCGTTACCGCGAGTATCATTGAGAGTAGTTCTTGGTTTCGGGGCAGGCTTCTGAATTAGCACCTGCCTCGGAATCTAACGCTAAAACGGGGACGATACGGGGAAACCTGCAGGTGCAGGTTAGTGTCCCCATTTTAGCGCCTGCCTTGTAATCAGGTCCAAAGTCTATGGAGTTGTTAAGTTTACAACAGCAGTGGTTAAGTTTACACCAACCTTGGAATAGGGTCCATAGTTGTCATTAAATCCTCTCATTTTGCAACTTTTGCAGTGAACCCTGTTCATGTTTGATGTTTTGAAAAAAATGAATTCTGCTTATTCTTTTACATTGTAAAAATTGTGGCTTGATTTATTTATTTCCCGCGTCAGTAAGGAACATTTCATTAATAATTTTGAGCTTTCTAAAATACATTTCTTGATCTTTTCAATGTTTTTTTTTTTTAACGTATTAACTTGCTGTCAAATGTGGCAGCATCAATCAGGATTATAACTAACCAGCTAGCGTAAACAAATCATTAGCAGTGATTTCCACCTGGAACTCAAAGCGCCTCCTCGCATCTGCACCAGCAGCCTGCACCGCCAGACTTCACAGGAGATTACCAGACACTCGCGATCACTCAAATATATTCACAGATCACATTCCTGTGTAAAATAACTGCATTTTAAAGTCTTAAATGGGATTTTAGTTTCTGTTTATCACAATTTTTAATTATTGACACTTAATCCGTTTTTGGTAGGTGAGCAGTATCACCATCATATCACTGCATATAAAATAACGATGAATAAAAAAATAACACTAAGGGGAAAACTCAATGAACGGCGCTCTTATATTGGATCAGCAGTTGATTTATTGTGAGGAATACAGACGACCAACTACGGTGAAACTGCGTCTGTAATTGCCGGTACTGCAGTTTTCACAACATGTCCTAGAGGCCATATTATTATTTATTTATATAGCGCCGGCATATTCTGCAGCGCTGTACAATGGGCACCATATAGACAGGGTTACAATACATTAAACAACATTTTGACAAACCAGTACACAAGGATATTAGGGCCCTATTCCTGTGGGAACCTACAATCTAGAAGGGTTGGGGGTGGAAACAGGCAAAGAGGACTGCAAGGTGAGAGTGGTGGACTGCAAGGTAAGATTGATGGACTGCAAGGTGAGAGTGATGGGTTGGTTGCGTCAGTGAGTCAGGTGGTAGGCTTCCCTAAATAGGAATGTCTTAAGGGAGCGTGTGAAGGAAGGGAAACTAGGGGAAAGTCTGACTGTACGAAGGAGAGCATTCCAGAGGATGGGGGCTGCGCAGGAGAAATCCTGCAGTCTATCATGGGAAGAGGTGATGCGGGGAGAAGCTAGGCGCAGGTCACTGTTTGATCTTAGGGAGCAGGCTGGGGTGTATTTGGTGATTAGTAAGGACAGGTAGTGGGGAGCGGAGTTAGTGAGAGCTTTGTAGGTCAGGGTAAGGATTTTGAATTAAATTCTGCAAGGGATGGGGAGCCAGTGAAGGGACTCGCAGAGAGGAGCAGCAGAGACAGAGCGGCGGGTGAGTTGGATGAGCCATATGCAAACGAAATTCATTTACAGTAAACTAAAATCCTTTACATTGCTCCATAAAAGTACCGGATCGACATTACTTGATGTTGGGCTCCTGCAGGAGCTTTTGAAAATTAAGTTTATTCAACCATGGTAGGTAAAGGGTTAATTGAAACTACTGTATATGGTCTATACTAAAGCGGGTAAATAAGTAAAACTACAAAAGAAATCTCCTGCAGAAATAGTGACAGTCAGTATCCAGAAACAGAAATGGGGGTAACCCTGGAACATGGATAGAACAAAGTATATTGATTGACTGAGATAGGAGCTTGTAAGTAAAACTTAACTTTTATTGGAAACTAAAGAAACCAGAACAACATAAAGACGAACCAAGGAAAGGATAAAAAGTCTCCGTAGCTTCAGTCGGCGTGATAAATCCCATATAGGGTACTAGATGTACCTAGATAAGTCTCTTCTAGGGGATACAAACAAATGGCCTATTGATGATCTCTCTCTATAGCAGCTTCTCTCTATCCTATTATGCGGACCCACGAAGGCCCGTTTCTTTGATAGAAGTTGACAGAATTTAGGCCGTTTGTCTGTCTGTATCCCCCTAGGAGAGACTTATCTAGGTGCACCTAGTACACTATCAGGTCTATTCAAAGAAAGGTGAAAATCAGGAGAACTGGCAGGAGAAGTGAAAATTCTAAGTCAAAATAGCCGATTTGGAAAGTGAGATAAATGGGAGAATTTTTCTGGTTTGGCTGTTATGACCTAGAATTTTCACTTCTCCAGTCATTCTCCTGAGATTTACCTTTACTGAATAGACGTGTATGTGGGATTTATCACCCTGACTGAAGCTACGTCTGAAGCTTCGTCTTTATGTTGGTCTGGTTTCTTTAGATTCCGATAAAAGAAAAAATTACTGATAAACTCCTATCTCAGTCAATTAATATCCTCAATTCTATCCTAGTGGAGGGAAAGGGTTAACTTGTTAAAAACTAAGCATATAATCCCCGTTAGAATTAATGGAACAGAGAGCTAGAATTTTTTTTAAAAAGTGTTTTTACTCATGTCGAAATGTTGCACGCAAAAGCTGTCGCCGTAAATGTTTGCAGGCAATCGAGGAACGTGTAAATGATATGTCAGAAGGATAAATAGATAGTAAATGATATGGTAATTCAGAGGTTATTTTAGAAGAACGCATCCTCATTGGCATCTAACAATTAATTGTTCTTTGAAAGAATAGTATGTTCGCTGAATTATTTGGCGTTAAGATAAAAATGAAGCAAAAAACCCCCCAGAGAATGAGGATAAATGACAGCTTCATTTAGATAAATCACTTCGTCAGATTGTTGATCAAAGTAGATGGAAAATGTTCTTTCTTTAGCTTCGAGTCGTAGTCGACCAATAGATTAAGATGGTTAATTATATAATTTAAGAAACAAAAGTAATGTGAAAATAAAGAATCATCATATGTGATGGAATTTCCATGATATATTTGTTGTTTCCATGCTGTAATTTAATGACTTCGTTTTGCCATATAACTGTGTTTAAAATATAGTAAAGAGTTTATTCACAAAGAGAAATTATGGTGCTTTTTACATCGGCACAATTCAGTACAACTTGGCGATTCCATTTTGCCGACATTTTGGTGAATACACTATTCACCAAATGGTCACCGTAATGCGCCGATGTTGGAGTCGCCAAAGTCACAGTAAAAAGTTGGAAAACGTCACTGAAGTGGTCTTGGCGAATTTCACCGTACTGCAAAATACAAAACAAAAGACGGAAGTATCCTATTCTCCTAATAGGTGTTAAAAATCGATAAAAATGTATTAAAAAGGGTCTATATAATAAAAAAAGTTCCTTTAAAAAATACTGAAAAGGTCTGTTACAGAATAAAGAAAGCCTTTAAACAAAAAGAGGAAAATGTTGTCTAAAAAATAAAAAAGGGTGTTTGCTGATAATGAAAGACAGTAAAAGACAAATAAAAGATACTTTTATTTATAGGTTTTATATTGAATCCTATGGGATTCGCCTGTTTAACCTTTTCGAACTGAAACACCTGGGGCTAAATTACGATCTTCGCGTTAAAACTCGGGCGCAAGGGAGGAAAAACTGCGCCGGCAGTTTTCCTCCTTGCGCCCGCGTTTTAACGCTGGATTACAATGCAGGCGGAAAAAATGCTGCCTGCATTGTTACCACCCGTTAAAATCAGGGATGCTCGCGGCAGCGCTGAGCACAGCCGCGAGCATCCACTCAATGGCGTCCATAGGACTCCATTGAGTTCCTCCCTGCCGGTCACATAACCAGCCGGATCTCGTCTCGCGAGATCCGGACGGTCGGTGTAGAGATACGCAGGGAAAGACTGGGGGGACTGTTTCCCTCAGTCTTTCCCTGTTCCCGCTGGCCGGAGGAGGCGGTTGGAGCCGTGGTCCTCGCCGCGGGACAGAGGGTGATTATGTGCGCTTCATTTTTTAATTTTTGAGGCTAGTGTTAACGGATTCTGTAGAAGTGGAATTCGTTAACACCAAGTTCTGGCTCTGGTTAACTTTTCGTTGACCAGTGTCAGACATTAAATCAGCGCTGGGACTTTGTAATCCTAACGCTGATTAACACTTTGCGCTCCCCATGTTAAGCATAGGGAGCACAAAGTACTGTAACCTCGCACTGAAAAGTGCAAGATACCAAAAGCTAACGGGTTACTTAACCCGTTTGCGTTTGGATTGTAATATGCGGTAGATACCGCAGCTAACGTTAGTGCTCACGCAGGTGAGCGTTATCGTTTGAGTGATGATTGTAATTTAGCCCCAGGTATTTTGTCAGAATTTCCGTGCAGTTTGGCGTTCTGTGAATAGAAGACATGATAGTCTTCGATGGGGCAATTTCGGTGGATCGCATTTTGCTGTCAATTCGCCAGTATTTGGCGAATTGACAGCTTAGTGAATAGACGACTTGGCCTGAAAATTGCGCCACACAGTGAAATTATCCTTTCGGTGCAGTTTCGGGACAATTTGGAGGTTAGTGAATAACCCCTTAAATATTCTCAGCATAAGCTATGATAATATAAATATAAAAATATTCTGAGTACTATGAACATAATAATATAAATATTCTCCGTATAAGAAATGACAGATTTTGTGCTTTGTGTGTTTTTCTCCCATTTAATTAATTTGCAGTAGGACATTCAGAATGGCCAATTTTTGTCACCGTTTCTGTTTGTTCTTGGATTGTACAAATTATGTGCACGGAACCAAAAAATTCCAAGCGTTATGAAACAAACCATGAGTCAAGCTTTCATAATAATACACCCCCATAGATATCCCGTCCAGTAGTCCATTTGTTGTTTTTAGTTAAATCCTAAGGGTTTTTTTAATCTTATAATTGTTATTAAAATTGTTTTAAGGACAAAAGAACACATTCATGAAGATCATGTTTGGAACTTTGCACTTCTGTTGCATGTGACTAAACACCAGTAATGTACAAAATAGGACATATGTCTCTCTGTTCCCTTGCTTTTCATTAAAGGAGAAATAGTATGGCAAGCACATCATACCATGACAGCATACCATTGCGCATTATCATGTGAAATAGTACGCGATAGTAAAGAGTAATTTCCAACAAAAATATCCTTATTGTGTTTATTTTATGTTGCTGATATCTCACATGTGCTTTGTTTTTCTCTTGTAGGTTTAGTTAAGAAAATATTTTACTATATATGTGTCACTGGGTGCATCCATTGTGTCGATATTTTGTGTTATGAACTGCCTCCCTCCAGTAACTTTCCATCACTTGCTCCGCACTGCGTGACTTTGGCTATAGAGTGGAGTTTAGTGGTCAATCACGGACTCAAAGCATTGTATTGTGTGGGATGTACGTATTCAAAGGATGTCACCAGGGGCTGAATTAGAAGTATATTAAGCTCCCTGTCATATCTCATTCAGCTGCCATCTCTTATCTCAGCCTGGAAACCAATAGCCTTCTGCTCTAAACATTCCCTCTGTCACCTCATTAACTGTTTAACACTGTAGATTAAATAAACAAGAGCAGTACAGAAAAGCCTTTGTGGAAAAATCCACAAAATGGAAACAGGAGATGAAAAACCTAAATTTATTTTTTCCCTTTTACATGCAATTTCTTCAATCAAAGAAAAAGTAATGTGTTTTATAATGTGGTTTTGTTTGTAATGCACAAGTAATCTATTCATGGCTTATGTAAAAGGTAGTGTCCCTTTAAAGACTTGGGCATATTAAATTTACAATACGGAAGCTTATCATTTTTATAGTAAATGTGGATCCTTATTTCCCAATCACTGTATTGTAAGTTTAAATCTCACAAGTCTGTATATAAAAGACACTGATAACTTTACAGTTGTAAAGTGGTCAGGATGAGGCATGCCCTCCTTTTCCCCCGATCTGCTGAAAATGCTTGCTAAAGTGGAGTGGTTTCCTCCACTCCACCCATCATCGAAGCAGCCAGGATTTTTGATTTCCTGGCTGCTGGTCACCAGCGACGTCGGCATGCTCTCTGCTGTAGCAATCGGTCTCTGAGAGGCAGCCGATAGATCAGGTCAGCGCATGCGCACAGCTCCATGGAACTTATGTATATAAAATATGCAAGTCCCGTTGCACTGCACAATTTGCAGCTCCTACACTATGCAAGTTGTGGAGGGGAACAAACTGTGTTAAAAAGCATCAGCGACTTCCGGATTCAGGTGTCCGGAGTCCATGGAGGATCGTGCTGCCGGGTCACATGACCGGCAGGATCTAGCCTCTCACGAGATCCTGGTGGTCGGTGGAGTGATCGCGGAGGGAGACAGGGGGCTTTCTTCCCCAGTCTCCCTCTGCTACTGGCGGCCAGAAGCAGCGGGTCGGGCCGACGTTCTCGCCTCAGGATGAGAGGTGAGTAAGGGAGCGCAAAGTACAGTAAACTCGTGCTATGAATTGCAAATTATCGAGCGCTAATGGTTTTTTTTAACCCCGTTAGCGATTCGAAGGTGATGCGGCCACAGCGCTATGACCGCCTTTTAGCTAGCGCTAACGCTAACGCTAGTGTTAGCTTGAAGGAGGTGACCGAGCCCAAAGATGGCGCGGCTAATGCAGATAATTTTCCCGTGCATTACAGCTAGCAGACGGCTTGGATATACTGGAAATTAACTGTGATCCCTTATCAAATTCTTGATCATTACCCTCCTGTCTGTAGAGTCTTAAAAAAAAAAATAGAAATAAATGAAATATATGGATATTTCCGCTGACAACAGCAGAGTCGGATCTTTCTTTTCATCCAGATTTAGTGCACATACTCTAGGAGATTTATGCAAACAAACTGGAGTTGCTTTCAGCGAGCATTCACAAGCTGTTATTATCTGTCTCCCTCTCATTTCCGCCCGAGCGTGTTTCATTTAGATAACTTCATTCACAGACTGATCCAGGTTTAAAGATATTTTGTTATAGGAAAACAAGAAAACTAAATGGTATTTCAAATGAGTACTTTGTGTCTGGAAATATATTTGAGTTATTTATTCACATATTTATCCATGTGTCAAAAATGATTATAAAAAACAACTATTCCTTAGGATAGGATGTGGGTCATGCAATACAGGAGACGTTTATCGTCGGAATCGTCCCAGAGTCCCCAAAGCGCTGCTTTGCATGTAGCTGTTAAAGGAACATCCAATAGAAAAATGTAAATATAATTGGACAGGGGAATCAAAATTTTATTTTTTTAAATTTAGTTTCATTTTTATCTCACCAATATATAGCCCTTATAGGTTGCAAGTTCCCTCGGGAACAGGATCCCCCAATCATAGCGTTTCGTCTTTTTTAAAGGGATACTGTATTAAAAATAGAGTTCCTTTTTTTCTGCCCATAAATAATTAGGCAGATGCTGATAACAGACCAATTATTTATTTATTTATGCTATTTAAGGCCCGCATCAGACGAACGCAGTGATCACGTCCGTGTTGCCGCACAGTTTAACATCCGTCGTAGCATAGAATCATGAGCAATAGAGACCCACACACAAAGTACATGCGCACCGAACTGCGCACGCACAACGCACGTGGCAAACGGACGCAAGTTAGGCAAGAACGCAAAACCGCTAGACGGACGCGCAGAGTGCGCCACATCGACGTAGCGTTCTGTGTGAGTGACGAGATGTCAGACGCAGCGCATTTGCGACGTCCAGCACCTTGACGCACAAAATGGCTTTTCATCTCCTTTTCAAATTTTTAACATTTTCCATATTAATTTTGTTTCCCATAATTCCCTTTTCTTTCTACGTCCGTCAGCAAAATCGGACCGTGTGGCGTCTACAGTATTTTCCCTCAGTACGTCCGTACATTGTGTTCGCATGCAGAGTGTGCTCAGACTGCATTCGTCTGACATTAGCCTTAGGTGATTTTACTCCCTTTTTGTCCCTCGGCGTGCACAGCTCTTCGGCTCAGGGACTCTCAAACCCGGAAGTCCCTGAAGCTTTTCTGCGTAATTGCATTCCTGCGCAAGTTGCATAGTTTAGGAGACCAAATTGCGCACCACTATGGGACTTGCACGCCTGACATAATTAAAAAATCCCGGCAGCTGGTGACGCTGGGTGGAGGAAATTCCTCCACTTCATCCAGCATTTTCACCAGATTATGGCAGCTGGGTGGGTGGGGGTACTTCTCACATCCTGACCACAAAGGACCACTACCACCAAAAAATTAAATGCGCTTATTGTGTTTATTTCATGTTGCTGATATCTTCCATGTGCTTTCCGTTTGTCTTTTATGATTAGTTAAGAAAATATTTTACTGTAAACAGACCCCCGCCCCTCCCACGGTATCTTTGCATCACTTGCTCCTCATTGGGTGGCTTTGGCTGTAAAATGGAGTTTATGGGCCAGACAGCCAGCACACAACATTGTATTGTGTGGGATTATTCAAAGGACGTCACCAGGGGGTGGATTAGAAGATTTTTAAACTCCCTGTCATCTCTTATCTTGGGTAGCAGAGGCAGGACAATAGCCCCCTGCCATAAAAAAACACCTAACTTTATTTTTCCCTTTTACATGACATTTCTTTATAAAGTATTTTTATCAGGAAGGATACATTGATATTTCTCTAGTTTTCAAGTATGTCCTGGGTTCTTCAAAGAAAGAAAGAAAAACAGCATCATGTGTTTTGTAATGTGGTTTTATTTGTAATAGACAAGTAACTAGTTACAGCTTATGTAAGTGATAGTGACCCTTTAAGGCTAGGGTCAGACGAACGCAAGTGCGTTGATGCGTCTGAACGCATTTTTTCACGGAAGACGCGATAGCGGTCATACGATGTGCAATTTCGGCCGTATTTTTTGACGGAGTTATAAAAAACAAATGGATGTGATGTTGACCGGACATGTGTAGCGTCTGACGTCTCCTAATCACGCACACACGCCGCTATGCCGACGCAGCGCACTTTGTGCGTCAGTCAGTACTAGCGGTTCCACGTTCAAAAAAATGCGTTTGTTTGCCGCTTGTATTGCGCGGCCGAACTTTCGTGCGGCCGTACTTCGTATATTGTGCAGGAGGGGTGGGGTCGCGTCTATTCCCCGAAGGGTTGGCTGCAACCACCAAATGCATCCAGCCCAACAACATGTGTAGAACATAACAAAGAAAAAAATGTCATCTGCGCTTACTCCAATTATACCGTGTGAAACTAAACACAATTAGAGGTTTGGTTTCTTATTAATGACCATTATAAGACTAGCTCGCCCACCAACGTCACGGCACCTCTAAAAGGGCGAGTCCTAACCAAAATGAAACCACCGGCTGCTACATAGCAAACCATACCTGCTCACGCTGCTTGTCAAACATGAGGTAGACTGGTGGGCCTTTATTTATGCTCCCCCAGAAACAAAATCCACTTTGGGATCAAAACAAAGACACGGAGCGGAGTCTTGCTGCAGGGATGACCTGCATTGCGCGGCCGAGCTTTCGTGCGGCCGTACTTCGTATATTGGCCGTCATTGGACGTCATTTGCTGCTACTACGGCCGTAATAAAGTGCGGCTAAACGCACGTTCACACTCCGTTCGTCTGACCCCAGCCTAAACCAGTGTTTCTCAAAACTCTCCTCAGAACCCCCAACAGGCCAGATTTTGCAGATCACCTTTGGGAAATGCAGGCTGAATCCTGCAATCAATGAGCAGGAAATCATATCATCTGTGCTGTGCTTCACATATCCTGCAAACCTGGCCTGTTAGGGGGACCTGAGGATAGGTTTTGGAAACACTGATTTAAAAGATAGAGGGCAGTATTACAATGTTGATGCTAACTTAACCAGAGCTGTTGTTAATTTACCAGCTCCATAGGCTATAATGGCTCTGGTAAGTTTACAACAGCTCTGGTTAAGTTAGCACCAGCTTTGTAATATGGCCCAAAGTGGTTAGGATGAGTACAGTGCCTCTTTAAGGTATGTCTGCTGTTCAAATGTATCCCCTTGTACACCTAATTTGAACAGCACTGTGGAATAGATTAGTGCTATAAAGTATAATATTAGTTATTACTTTACCCAGGATCCTCTGTATTTAGAAAAAACAACACGCAGTTGTTGCATTTTCTTTCACTGGTGTAAATGCTCCAGTGACATGTGACTCGATCTGGACAGTTCTAGAGTAATATGAAGTGTCCTCTGGCAAATAACAAATAAAACATTTAACATTTTCAATATAAAAGTCCTACATAAATACATATGATAGGATAACAGTTTTTGGCCCCTATTTCAATGAAACTGGTAACATGGCGTTAAGGGAAAATATCGTTGAAATATCAGTGAAATGCCCAGATTTTCGGTGGTTTAGTTCGACAGGTTTAAAACATTTTCTTTGCCAAATGCTGCATTTGTTTTCTTTTCTTCAGTCTGGCTGCATTCGGCAGGTACTGATTTCCTTGGTGCTGAAACCTATTTCAGCACCATGGACAGGGGTATCTTTTGCTCCGGAGCCCCGCAGGGCTGCTCTCCTTGGTACTGAAACCTATTTCAGCACCAAGGACAGGGGTATATTTTGCCCTGGAGCCCCACGGGGTTGCTGTCTTTGGTGCTTAAACATATTTCAGCACCAAGGACAGGGGTATTGCACATCTTTTTTTTTTTTAACCCTAATGTAATGCCCCGCGGCCGCCATGTTGGGACACTCGGCATACTTACCCGAGGTCCCTCATGGGGCGTCGCTCCCTGGTTCCGGTGCACAGCTCGGAGGAGGAGACTCAGGGTGCGTCCCACGCCGCCTTAAGGATCCAACTGAGGAGAGACAAAACGCGCATGCACGATCGCCTATCTCGTTAAAGCACGAAGCCCTCAGCTGGTCAATTAAAGGTACTGCATTAAACCTGCACTGGAGATCCTCGTATGCCACCAATTAACCTATCAAGTACTCAGGTATCCCAGCTCCACCTACGAGTCCCAGGTGAATGGTGTTCTTATGATCCTCTGAACCCTATTTAAACCTGCCGTCTTTCTCAGTTCATTAACCAGGTTATACTGTGGTTCACCGCTTCAGTTATCCAGTGTTCCCTCTTCGTTCCTGTTCAAGTGAATCCTGAGTTCCAGATCCTCTACTCCAGGCTTGCTTCCACGTCCACGGTACCAGCTCCATCTCCAGGCTTGCTTCCACATCCACGGTACCAGCTCCATCTCCAGGCTTGCTTCCACGTCCACGGTACCAGCTCCATCTCCAGCCTTGCTTCCACGTCCACGGTACCAGCTCCATCTCCAGGCTTGTTTCCACGTCCATGGTACCTCCAGGCTTGCTTCCACGTCCACGGTACCAGCTCCAGATCCTATCTCCAGAATTGCTTCCAAGACCACGATACCAAGTCCAACTCCTCAACCCCGGTTTGTCTCAAAGACCACAGCTCACGTTACCCTCTTCTACAACCCTTAATTCTGGACTTACATTGTGCCCCTTCTATATCCGAAGACCCTTACTCGCAATTCCCCGTTCTGGACTTTATACTTGCCAAAGGATACCTTTTGCGTTATCGTCTTTTTGTTCTGGACTTATATTTTGTTTCATCTCAGTAAATACTCAACTGCTCATATACATCTCCTGGTCTCCTTCTTCGGCTTGCCGTAGGGTTCCATACACATAACACTACACAGGGGTCATAGCCTCTGCCCTTACACCTAATCAAAGTAATTAATTTAACTGTTTCACATTCCGAAATAACAGATCAAAATGAAATAATGAATAAAAATGAAATAACGAATCAATATGAAATACGAATTACTAATCTCCCGAAATAACGAATCAATACGAAATACGAATCACAGTAACATAATGAATGCACCGAAACAAACAAAAAAATGTATCAAATTGATCCAAAATTAAACAAATTTTATCATTGTGTTTTGTTTATTGAGTTTTATCCTGATACTATCATTGTCTGCACAGCATGTAACACATTACTCTAGTGTTGCTGTTGAGTTATTCAGTGCCTTACGCAGTAAATGTGTAATATTTATTGTGACTCTTTCAAACATTTTAGTGTTACATCTCATGAAGCCGCAAATACATGTTTGATCGTGAAGAAAAGTGATATATGTCATTCCTTAATAACATAATGAGTCTTACCTCAATTCTAACAGCGCATACATGCAGCAAGGTTCTTGTAGTATTGTAGTCCTTCCATCTCCTTCCCCTCCTAAGGCTAGGGTCAGACGAGCGCGTTTTCTACAGACTGTGCGCTAGGGATGAGCCGAACACCCCCGTGTTCGGTTCGCATTCGAACTCAAACAATTTCAAAAGTTGGAGTTTGAACGCGAACACGAACCTGAACTCAATGCAAGTCAATGGGACTCAAAAGTTTGATTCTTAGATATGTGTCATCACTTGGTAACCTACCAGTGCTTGGAAAGGTGTTACACAAGTGTCGCTTTAGAGCGTCCTCAAGGTTTTTCATCCTGTCCTCCCTCTATGAGGCCAGGATGAGCTCTGCAACTTTACCCTTGTATCGTGGATCAAGAAGGCTTGCCAACCAGTAATGATCCCTCTCCTTGATAGCACGAATCCTGGGGTCCTTTACCAGGCTTTGCAGGATAAGGGAGCCCATGCAGCGTAGGTTGGAGGTGGCATTAGCTACCGAGTCTTCCTGGTCAATAAGGATCACCCCATCGTGCACTTCCTCCTCCCAGCCACGTACTAGTCCTTGGGTTTCTGGGCACACAAAACCCTCCCTTGAGGAATCCCCACCTTCAATGCCCCCACTACTTAAATATTCCTTCTCCTCCTCATCCTCCTCCTGTCTGATATGAGGAGGACCCACAGGAATGCTGTCTGTGTAAAGACTGGGGCCTTGAGTGCTAGGGAAGGCCTCCTCTTCCTCCTGCTGCTCTGCCTCTAGTGCCCCATCTATAATTCCCCGCAGAGTGCGCTCTAGCAGGAACACTGAAGGAATTCTGTCACTGTTGCATGCACTGTCCCTGCTCACCATCCTCGTTGCCTCCTCAAATGGTGACAGTACAGTGCATGCATCCTTGATCATCAGCCACTGCGGGGGGGAAACCAAGTTGACCTGAACCTGTCCTTGTGCCATACTCACACAGGTACTCGTTGATGGCCCTCTGCTGCTTGTGCAGACGCTGCAGCATTGCTAATGTCGAGTTCCACCTGGTGGGCATGTCACAGATCAGACGGTTTGTGGGAAGGTGGAATTCTCTTTGAATTTCTGCCAGGTGAACACTTGCTGGGAATGACCATCTGAAGTGGCTGCAGACTTTTCTGGCCTGGCTGAGAAGCTCTGCCAGCCCTGGGTACCTGGTTAGGAAACGCTGTACCACCAGATTTAGGACGTGTGCTAGGCATGGTACGTGCGTCAACTTACCCTGGCGTAGGGTGGAGAGAAGGTTGCTGCCATTATCACAGATGAGCATTCCCAGCTGAAGCTGGCATGGTGTTAACCATCTCTGCACCTGCCCCTGCAGAGCTGACAGAATTTCTGACCGGTGTGGCTCCTGTCCCCTAAACAAACCAGCTCAAGCACAGTATGGCATCTTTTTGCTTGAGTCATTGCGTAGCCCCTGTCACGCGTCGGTTTAACTGCCACTTCGCCAGAGACAGAGAAGGAGGAGGAGGAGGAAGAGGGAGAGGTGGTGGTGGAGCAGACAGCCAAGCAGCTTTCTGGAGGAGTGGTGGATGAACAAGCTCCAGCATAGAGCCCCATATTGGATCCCTCCCAGCTGCAATCAGAGTTACCCAGTGTGACGTGAAAGAAATGTAATGGCCCTGTCATTGCTTGCTGGACCACGTGTCTTAAGTCATGTGCACTTTGCTGCTGACTGCCTTTCCCATTGACTCCATAACATTGTCTTCCACGTGCTGCTATAGTGCTGGAATGGCCTTCCGTGAAAAGAAATGGCGTTTTGGAACCTGCCACTGTGGTACAGCACATTCAGCAAATTCACGGAAGGAAGCAGAGTCCACCAGCTGGAAAGGCAGCAGCTGCAATGCGAGTAATTTTGCTAAGATGGCATTTAGACGCTGTGCTTGGGGATGGTTGGGACTATATTTTTTCTTACGCTGCAGCAGCTGGGGCAACGTAATCTGACTGTGTAAATCTTCAGCTGATGGCATGCTGTCACATTGTGAGGAAGGACCTGGTACATCCATTACTGTAGCATCATCCCTGTCAGTGGAGGTTGTAGGCAATGACATGGCAGGAGATATAGTGTGGGTAGAGACAGATGAGGAGGACCTATGCAAAGTGTTGTGCCAACGGGATGCATGGCAGGTGGTCATATGTCGCCTCATGCACGTGGTACCCAAGCGTGGGATGTCTTTCCCACGCTTGATCCTCATCTGACATAGATTACAAATAGCAATGGTGCGGTCTGCTGCACATTTTTTAAAGAACTCCCAGACAGCAGACTTCCTGTACATGTGCTTTGAGACAACAGCGCTCTGCACCTGAACAGCTCTGACATCTGATGCCTTGGATTGGCTATGGTTGGTCATAGAGGACGTTGTGACTAGTGTTTGTTGTGCCTCCTCCTCACTTGACTCCTCTATTCGATCAGGCACCCAGGGGGAGTCAGTGACATCCTCATCATTGTCATCACCCCCTATCTCCTCGTCACTGGAGCCAACTTGGCAGTATGCCGCAGCTGCTGGGGCAACATGAGTGTCAGTTATTTGTGTGTCACTGGCACCCCCTTCCTCTAGGTTGATTATACTTCCTTCCTCAACCTCAGAGATTGAATCAGAGCACTGTAGTTGCTGCGCATCCTCAAGCAGCATGTCACTGTCATTGTAGTCAAACAATTCAGCTGACTCCTCCGTGTGTGATAGTGAGGCTACGGCAGGAGTAGCTGTGGACATGGAGGCTGCATTAGATGCTTTGGCAGCTGAGGTGGACTGTAAACCACTACAAGCCTGGCTGGCAGAGGACTCGGAGAATGGCCTGGTTAGCCAATCCACCAAATCCTCTGTATGTTGCTGCTGCTTAAGACGGCCATCACCAGTTAGAAAGGACAAGCGTGCTCCTGCAGAGGATGCACCACGTCGACCAGAGGCACAGCCTCCCGACACAGAGGCTGCTTGCCCTCTTATCTGTGTCTGGGAGCATCTGCCTGTCCTTTTTGTTCTTTCAGACATGGTGAGTAATATATAGATTAAATATATACAGAACTCTGATTCAACTCTGGTATAAAGATTAAAGATTTACAGAACTCTGGTATAACTCAGTGAGACACCCTGATAGCTGGCAGCCAGTGACAAGACACAGATTACAATTCACAGAAATCTGCTAGAAGTATGTGGGACCCCCTGATAGCTGGCAGTGAGAAGACACAGATTACAATTCCCAGAAACCTCCTATAAATCAGTAAGACCCCCTGATGGGTGGCAGTGTAACAAGACACAGATTACAATTCACAGAAATTTTATGGAAGTATGTGACACCCCCTGATAGCTGACTGTCAGTGACTGAGAAGACACGGATTACAATTCACAGAAATTTTATGCAAGTATGTGACACCCCCTGATAGCTGACTGTCAGTCACTGGGAAGACGCGGATTACAATTCACAGAAATTTTATGAAAGTATGTGACACCCCCTGATAGCTGACTGTCAGTGACTGAGAAGACACACTTTCCACCATCAATTCCCAGATATCTGCAACAAGTGAGCCCCCCAAATTGCTGCTGTCACTGACTGAGAAGACACACTTTCCACCACCAATTCCCAGATATCTGCAACAAGTGAGCCCCCCCAAATTGCTGCTGCCACTGACCGAGAAGACAGACTTTCCACCACCAATTCCCAGATATCTGCAACAAGTGAGCTCCCCAAATTGCTGCTGTCACTGACTGAGAAGACACACTTTCCACCACCAATTCCCAGATATCTGCAACAAGTGAGCCCCCTAAATTGCTGCTGTCACTGACTGAGAAGACACACTTTCCACCAATTCCCAGATATCTGCAACTAGTGAGACCCCCCCAATAGCTGTCACTGGCAGTGAGAAGACACACTAACACAACAATCTCCTCACAAAAAACACGTGCTGAAGGCTGTGTGAAGCCTTATATAATGTGCTGTAGGACTTAGCTCTGTGAGCCCATGATTGGGCAAAATTTGCCCAATCAGGACTCTGAGCCGTGATTGGCATAGTCTTGCACCTGTCTTGCACCTAAACTGTGGTCAGGTGCAGGCTGTAGCCAATTACAAGCTTCAGGCCAGTGGAAAAAGTGCATTGTGGTGACGTGGTCCATTGTGGTGCATTGTGGGCGAACATGCATGTACAGCTTGGAAAAAAGATGAGACAGAGGAGATATGATAGAAACATTTAAATACGTAAAGGGAATCCACAAGGTAGAGGAAGGGAGTATATTTAAAAGGAAACAAAGTAGCAAAACAAGACAAACAGGGTTATTCAGAGAGCGTGAAAGCAGGAGAATGACTGGAGAATGACTGGAGAATGAAAAATTCTAGGTCAAAATAGCCGATTTGGAAAGTGAGATGAAAGGGAGAATTTTTCTGATTTGGCTATTTTGACCTAGAATTTTTCATTCTCCAGTCATTCTCCTGCTTTTCACGCTCTCTGAATAACCCTGATAGTCATAGATTAGAGGGGCAAAGGTTTAAAAGTAACATCAGGAAGCATTATTTTACTGAGAGGGTGGTGGATACATGGAACAGCCTTCCAGTAGAAGTGGTAGAGGCCAAAACAGTGATTGAATTTAAGCAAGCATGGGATAGGCATAAGGCTATCCTAAACAAAAGATAAATCCAGGTAAAGTATCCATGTAATTGGGCAGACTAGATGGGCCGAAAGGTTCTTATCTGCCGACATTTTCTATGTTTCTATGTTTCTATGCGGCGAACACGCGGAAATGTTCGTAGTTCGCGAACATCCGAACTGGCGATGTTTGAATCTAACTCCGAACACATCGAACCGAACAGCTCATCCCTACTGTGCGCCCGTGCAGTACGGACGTACTTTTTGACGGAAGACGCAGTAGTGGCCACACAGTCCATTTTTGTGACTGACGTTATTTTTGACGGATGACGTAGCAGGGAAAATAAATTAAAATGAGACAACATTTTGTCCGTCAAAAATGCTGGACGTATAAATTTTCCTTCAAGAGAATATTGGGTATCGATCAGGGGTAGGACCCCCCGTGGAAACTAAGTGGTCCCATGTCTATATACTGAGCCACTTGAAAGGGAGGCTCAGGAATACGTGAGTATTCTGATCTACGTTAATATATACTTCCATTCACCAAAGGTATTGTGCTATGTCTATTTCTATTATATCTGAGATAATTGCACCATGAAGATAGACCGCTGCCACACGATTTACTACACTCAGAGAATCGGCTGATGGGAGGAGTCCCCATAGAGGCTCATCTGCGCATTACCACGAGCCAGCAGGCTCCTTGTTTGTGATTGGTTCTATATATTAATACAATCCTATTAATTGCATGTAACAATACTGCGCGATTATTTTGCACTTTTGTATATTTTAGTACTTATTGCTGGATACAGCTGATCATCAGACCAACTCTTGGAAGAAACGCTATCATCCTATTTTTGCGCTCCCAACAAATTCGTTTGTATTTTTTTGTATAAATGCAGTCCGTCTGACCACGTTCCAGCACTCACACACAAAGCTATGCGGACGTTGCGAACGTGGCGCACTCCACACGTCCGTCCTAGCGGTTCGACATTCTTGCTAACCTGAGTCCGTTTGCCGCGTCCGTAGTGCGTCCGCACTTCCGTGCGGAAGTACTTTGTGTGTGGGCCTTCATTGGTCATGATTATCTGCTACCAGGGACGTACTAAAGTGCGACTACACGGACGTTAACACTGCATTCGTCTGACCCCAGCCTAAATCACACACAGGATCACACACTGACTACATGGTCAGCTTTACATTACAGTGGGAGAGCAGTGAGATCCCTTCTTGGCTGTCTCTTCTGCTCCATAATGGCACTCAACCTTCAGCATCAGCACAGACAGCTCCTGGTAGCGAGCGACCTCCGCTACATGTTTGATTTACGGTTGAAGAGATAGAACATGTATTTTACACAGTAGAGCAGGGGGTCAGGAACCTTGTCCCTCCAGATGTTTTGGTAATTACATATCCCATGTGTCTCCACTAACCTGATGAGTGGCTGAGCATCATGGGAGCTGTAGTTCCAAAACATCTGAAAGGCCACAGTTACATGACCCTGCTGTAGAGCAAATCAAAACCTTTCACAAACAATTCTGATTGCACAATCCATTGATAGTATCTAAAGGGATTTCTTTTGAGCTAAAGAGAACCAGGTCATTGGAGGTTCAATTTAAGCCTGTGATGTCTGATGAACCATGACAAACTCATCATTAAATCAGTATATGCTCAAATATGCTGCAATATTGTATCTACAAACATCATGAACAGTTCTTCAGATTCCATCAGATTTTACTCCTGTCATTGGCACAAAAGTGTGTTTTTAAATCAATAGGGGTGATGGTAACCTAGAAAAATGTGGAGAAAATTCTGAAAAAAGGCAAATGTCTGTATTTGTTAGACATTTCATCACTGAAACTGCTGTTTCTAAGGTGAGTTTAGGTTTTCCTTTTATCAGGTCTGTTCAAAGAAAGGTGAAACTCAGGAGAATGACTGGAGAAGTGAAAATTCTAGGTCAAACTAGCCAAACCAGAAAAATTCTCCCATTTATCTCACTTTCCAAATCAGGTATTCGGTCTAGTTTGTTCATTCTCCTGGCAGTACTTCTGAGTTTCACCTTTCTCTAAATAGACCTGTATGTAGATGACACGAAACAGTATACTTTTACAGTGTTATTCAGAGAGAGGTGAAGAGCAGGAGAATGACTGGAGAATGGAAAATTCTAGGTCAAAATAGCCGATTTGGAAAGTGAGATGAATGGGAGAATTTTTCTGGTTTGGCTATTTTGACCTAGAATTTTCACTTCTCCAGTCATTCTCCTGCTTTTCACCTCTCTCTGAATAACCCTGTTAGATTGTTTTTAAAAAAATACATATAATTGTTTTGGGGAAATTATATTTTGTGCTGACGTTAACCTTTTAAATCTGATAGTTTGGTGATGATAATAAAACGTAGAGAGCAGTGAGATGTGTCCATTTCAGCAAGAGAAAAACCCTAATTAGAGAGATGAGCTGAAATTGAGCTTCACTATCCTTTGCACGATGATTAACTTTAATTGGCAGTAAGTCATTTAAATGATTGATCTGGGTAAACCAGAAATGACAAAACATATTAAAACTTTATAACACGTAGTTGAGAAACTTCAGGCCACGTGGCTGCAGGCTGACTTCCATGCTGGTGCAGAGTAACACTATTGTAAAACAAACAAAAGTACATCTCTATTTTATCTAAATATTTACATTAGTAATTTGTTCCGACATAAGGCTGGGGTCAAACGAACGCAGTGCGAACGCACGTGCAGCCGCACTTTATTACGGCCGTAGTAGCAGCAAATGACGCACAATGACAGCCAATATACGAAGTATGGCCGCACGAAAGTTCGGCCGCGCAACGCAAGTGGTAAACTAACGCATTTTTTCGAGAATGTGGAACCTCTAGTACTGACGCACAAAGTGGGCTGCGTCGGCTAGCGGCATGTGTGCGTGATTAGTGGACGTCAGACGCTACACATGTCTGGCCTACATCACGTCCATTTGTTTTTCATAGCTCCGTCAAAAAATACGTCCAAAATTGCGCATCGTATGACCGCTATTGCGTCTTCCGTGAAAAAATGCGTTCGGACTCATCAACGCACTTTTTGACGGTAGACGTGAAAAATGCGTTCGGCTGACCCTAGCCTTAAACCAAAGTCCCTCACTTAAAGGAAAAGTAGGAAAAGTCTGGTGCCTTTTTTTTTTGCCCTTAAAGGGATACTCTAGACAACATGACCACCTAAGCTTTTTTAGGTGGTCATGATGCACGGAGTATGCCACCCTCTGTCCCCCCTCCCTCCGGTCAGCAGTTCAGCTGAAAAAGCTGAAAACAGCTGAGAGAGGCGGAGGAGTTTACTCCCAGCTGTCAGTCAGCAGAGCGGGATTCAGATTTCCCGCTTCTGCCGACTATTGCCGAGTAGGAGACGTCATCGCGCTTTCAGCGTGATGACGTCTCCAACTCGCCGCAGTAGCTGGCAGCAGCGGCTGAGGGTTAGTGTTGTGCGCATCCTCTTGCATGCAACACTTATCTAAGAAGATGGAGTCGGGATTATTTTGGAATGGTGAATTGGATGATTTACTTACTGTTAGATTACGGTCAAAAGGTCATTGAGGTTTTCAAAATACGTAATCCCCCTGTCCGTGTTGCTGAAATATGTTTTAGCATCAAGGACAGCAGCACCGCGGGGCTCCAGAGCAAAAAATCCCCCTGTCCTTGGTGATGAAACATGTTTTAGCACCAAGGACAGCATCCGCCATGTGCAGCCAGACTGAAGAAAAAAAAAATGACTGCTTTCAGCATAGAAAAAAAGCCTTGTTGTTTTAAAATAATTGGGAATCGAAAAATTTCAGCGAAAAAATACTCAAAGTTCTAAAATTTATTTAAAAAAAGGCTTTATTTTGCAAATGAAAGGAATAAACAGTTGAACAAATATTTAACAAAAAAACGTGGATTTTTTTACATTGAAATCGAAGGGATTCGCCTGCTTAAATCTGTTGAACTAAACCACCTAAGATCAGGGCATTTCACTGACATTTCGCTGCAGTTCAGTATTCTCTGAATAGATTAACCATTGCTTCTCTATGGGGATTTCACTGCTGCTGAACAGCACTGTATGTCGCTGTCCATGGCCTGTGGTGCTGAATACAACAGCTTCAGCACCACGGCCAATGGACAGGGACAGGGGAGTCTAAGACTTGAAACCGTATAACGAATCGATTCGTAAAAATGAAATCAATTCTTTTTTACCGTTTCGGTTCAGTTTGTTTTCGTTCTGCAAAATAGATTTGTTTCGACAATGCTTCCAAAATAGGAAACGGTATAATTTCGTCCGAATTGCGATTTAGAACAAAATGCTTATATCTACTATAGGGAGATTAGCCTATTGTGACAGCACCCCTATATGGTTTTGGTCTTCTGGATACCTTAATGATGTCGTCTTAATATCCTGACAGTCTCTGCCCAGTTATAATTTAGTCTTTATTTCCCCCAAGGTGACCCTTAAAACCTGTCCTGTTAGTGGGACCTGAGCACAGGTTTGAGAAACACTGATTTCGACTACATGCACTGTATTTGGCACAGAGTACGCCCTCTGCTGGTCTATCCCAATATAGCACTGAGCCTGTTAGGAGGAAACTTTAAATAATAATCGTTATCTCTGCTATTTCTTTTTATAAAGCTTTTCCTGCTGCTTTTTCAATTTAAATTCTGTGAAATGCTGGCATTTGTTGGCGCTGCAATCGATTTTTGCCGGCATTTACAACACTGGCAAACAGCCGTGCTTTGTGAATATCCCATAAAGTGTTAATGATACGGATAATGTATCATCTTACTGGCAGGTTTGTTACATGTTATATTCATTGCACAAAAAGCAAGAGACGGTGAAAATCTTCTCTTATTTTTCAGCTTGTCGGCCAGGATTCTACAAGGCTTTTGCTGGAAATATCAAGTGCTCCAAATGTCCCCCGCACAGCTTTACCTACCTTGAAGCAACGACTGTCTGCCAGTGTGAGAAAGGTTACTTCAGAGCCGAGAAGGACCCGCCTGCTATGGCCTGTACGAGTAAGTTGACTTTAAAACTCTCTGTCATGCCCCATGACTCAGGTTTTATTTGTATATTTTATCATCATGTGTTGAATCTGCCTTTTGCTGCTTACAGCTATTATTTCATTGCTATTTTGTTCCTTCTGTGTTTCCTTAGCCTTGCTGTATCCAGCTAGCTCCACCCCTTTTTTGTTCAGTCTAATTCTGAGGTAACTTCTGGTCACCTAGCAGCCATCTTTGCTCAATGCTGGACAGAACTAATGTCTTTTCACTTGCATTGCTGTACACTATTACAAAGATTGTCAGTCTGATCTTTAAAGTTTTCAACTGGATTCATCTTTCTATGTGTCAGTTTTGCTGAGTTGACACTGTCTGCTGAACTTTCATCGTGTGAGTACTGGTCAATACAGACTTAGCTAGTCTCAAGCACCCACGCCTCACAGCTTTGCTAGCGAGGCAGAATACTCTCCTTTCAATTACAAGTATTTATAAAGCGCCAACAGATTCCATAGCACCGTACTTTTGTTCTACAACTCATACGTAGACCAGGGTTATCAAACTCACGGCTCTCCAGACGGTGATGCCTACAATTGCCAGAAATCCTTCAGTACAATAATTACCCATGTAATCATGGGAGTTGTAGTTCAGAAACATGGGGGGGGGGGTTGAGAGCCACACTGTAGACATTGTATTGCATCATATGCTCCTACAAATGTATAATGAAGCATTAAAAAAAATATGTTGAGTTGTAAAAGAAACTTAATAAATGCATTCTGGTAAAATAAGCATTTTAGCATTTGTATCTATTTACTTAATCTCTACCAGCAAAGAGTTAATCCTATATATTCATCAACCTTTATAATAATGCAGACTCTGCTCTGTGTGACTTATTGTCCATGTTTACAGTGGAGGGAGGAGGTTTTTGCTGTTTTGAGCAGTGGGGAGAGGCGGATTGATAACAGATTACAAAATTAAGAGACGGAAAGAAAAAAAACCACATGTTTTCATATACACTTTTTAAGAAAAATAGGTTAAAAATGCCATTATTTCAGAAGCCTTTCAGAACATGTAAAGAGAATCATGATGTCGAATCGATCAGGCGTCAGCAACCTTGGCCCTCCAGATGTTTTGGAACTACAGATCCCATGATGCTCAGCCACTCATTAGTTTGGCTCAGCATCATGGGATATATAGTTCTCCAAGAGTTTTGGAGGGCAAAGGTTTCCATGCCATGATGTAGATCAGGGATCTCAAACTCTGATCCCACAGATGTTGATGGCCTACATATCCCAGAATTCTTTGAATGCAAAAGACAGTCAGAGAATTAAGGGCGTTGTAGTTTAGAAATGTCTGGGGGTCCAGAGTTTGAGATCCCTGATGCAGATGATAGTCGGTGTTACAAAACTGGTGCTAACGTAACCAAAGCTGTTGTAAACTTACCAGAGACATTATAGTCTATGGCAGTGGTTCCCAACCGTGGTCCTCAAGTACCCCTAACAGGCCAGGTTTTAAGGATTCCCTTGGGTAAATGCAGACTGAATCTTGCAATCACTGAGCAGCAAATCATATCACCTGTGCTGTGCTTCAGATATCTGGAAAACCTGACCCATTGGGGGTACTTGAGGACCGCGGTTGGGAACCACTGATCTATGGGGTTGTTAAGTTTACAACAGCTCTGGTTAAGAGAACACCAACTTTGTAATACTGCCCAGAGTATATAGAGTGGGGCTGTCAATACCACAGAAGTTGATGCCTACAGTTCCCAGAATTCCTTCAATGCTCTAGATGGCTAGGGAATCGTGGGAGTTGTAGTTAAGAAACATCTAGGGGCTGGAGTTTGACAGCCATGAATCAAATCAAATCAAATCAAAATAAGCTTTATTGGCAGGACCAAATACATTTTAGCAATGCCAAAGCATATGGGGTGGAGGGGGGGGGTGTAGTGGGACATATATGGGGGGGAATGGGCAAGTCCATGGACATTATCAGGGGTAAGGGATAATGTGAAGTGGGATGGGGGCGAGTCCGTGTTGGGGATTTATAAGTCCGGGATCTCTCATGTTCCTCTCAGTCTGTGACATTCCGCGACGTATTGGGCAGATATTTTCACCGCCGGCTCCTCTTCTCCCAGTATGATGTGGAGTTTCCTCGTCTCTTCTATAGAGGTGAAGTCATATAAAGGGTTACATTGAATGAATATCCTTTTCAAATCTTATTTTAGCTCATTTACAGAAAATCCACAACGAGCATACAGAGTGGAAGAGCAGTAATGAATGAAATGTGTTACAGTGTGTGCATTAGCAAGTCTCTGATACTAAATTGCTGCAGAAGAAAGATATTTATATCCTCTATTCCTGTGCACACCAGAATTATCCCCATCTATCTCCAATTTTCTGATCTGACGGCAAAACCTTTAATGCGTTTAGTTGACATGAGAAGAAATCTACCGCGTCTGCTTTTCTGGATATGGCGCTAAAGGAATTCTAAACAATTAACGGGAAGCCCAAATGACGCGGCGCCTTGTTCGCTGCCACGTTAGGACATGATTGAGCTATCATTTAAAACGCAGAAAGGCGCACGAACGTTAACTCGAACTTTCAAAGTGAAATACAAATCCCATTACCTAATTAACATCAATAGAGATGCTCGGTGATTGATGAGTCACACTTTTCCATAACACTACTATAAGAAACCCCAGACAGCCTTGCAGAAAACACGTCTGTGCTCAGGGTTACCGGTGCCGTGCGTCTTCTATGCGCCTCTTCATCTGTGCATAATTTATAAATTCTAACAAAGCAATCAGGCCATATTCATAAACAGCCCAGTGACACGTTATATTGTTAAATCCCAAGATTAGAATTAATTGTCCCTCTTTGTTCCGAGTCCTAAATCTTGCTAAATGATTCACTGTATGTCATTACAGCTTAATATTTGCATGAAATCACAGTTTAGCCAGCATAATTTAATGGCAATTAAAAAGCTATTTAATCGTCATGCAAATTGGCATAAGGGCCCTTCACTAAAGAGGGCATATTCTTTCAGTATTGCAGTCAAGTTGGGCTTTTTATTATTTTTTTTTAATTATTACGCAGTTTAATTCATATTACTCCTGTAATGAAAATCTGAACGTTAAAATTTTTTTTTTTTACATACTAATGAAATACGGTATGTCTAAAACTCTGAATAATTACTTTTTTACATCATTATAATTACACACACCTTGTATAGAAACAGTGAAATCAACACATTCTAACAAATAAAACACAGCAGGAATCTGCCTCTTGTTCTGCACTGAGGGTCAGCAACCTTGGTCCTACAGATGTCATGGAACTACATTTCCCATGAGGCTGAGCCAATCTGATGAAGGGCTGAACATCGTGGGAGGAGTAGTTCCAGACTTCCAATATATCTGGAGGGCCAAGGTTGCTGACCCAAGACCTACACAACCCCTTTAGATAGTGGGACATGCAGGCCCTGTCTGGCCATCGGGCGTTTGCCCGGTGGGTGGTTGGATTGCACTGCCGGTTAGCTAGCAGACTGCAGCACTAGCAGTCCAGCAGCTGAGAATGCCGACCGTTATACAGAAAAGCCGGCCGGTTGTGCAAGCAGTTGGCCAATATCTGCATAAAGGAAGGACACCTGTCTGCCTGTTTGTGTGTGATCTGCCTGTGTGTGTGTGTGAGCGTGTGCACAGAGGGAATATATGATTTGTGAGTGTGTCTGCAAGTTTGTATAAATAAATGTATGACTACGCATGTGTGTGTTTTTCGTAAAAAATAAATAAAAATGGGCTGCTGTGCTTTTAATTTCCAGGGCCTATTTTATGTCCCAGTCCGGCCCTGGGAACATGGACCTTAATACACATTACTTTGTATAGTAAAGGTCTGCTGTAAGTGATTTTATCACAGTCTCCCATTATACCATGGATATAGTTTATCTACTGCCATCTGCATCATGATTCTCCTTAAATAACCTTTCATTTTCTCTACAAGCACCTCTTGTTGAATATAAAATATCCTGGCATTCTTTCTAAAAAAAAATGTGATGGTCGTTTAATTAAGCGCAGGGTAACATTACAATTTTACAAAACTTTTCTTTTGAGTAGGATAGATACAAGATTGAAACACAGTAATACCTTGGATTACGAGCATAATTCCTTCCGGAAGCTTGCTTGTAATCCAAAGCGCTCTTATATCAAAGCGAATTTCCCCATAAGAAATAATGGAAACGCTGACGATTGGTTCCACAACCATCTATTCATATGAAAATGATTACAGTGATACAGAATACAGTATAAAGTAACAATAAAACTAATTAACCTGCACACTGCCTTTGAGCAGAATCATGGCTGGTGAGAGAGAGAGAGAGAGAGAGTGAGAGAGAGAGAGAGAGGAGGAGGTTATTGTGCAGGACGTTTATCACTAACGGGATCACTATCTGTTGTGAGGGTTTCAGCACGTCCGGTGTAATGTGTGATACTATTACGCCCGTTACACCGTGTGGCCCTCCCCGTCAAGCTGGCAGAATGCTGCGTGGACGCCGGGAGGAAAGATGACCATGGCCTCAGTTGTGACGCTCGGCAGACAAAGCGTACGTACTTTGACATTGCTTGTATATCAAGACATCGCTTGTATATCAAGTCAAGATTTATAAAAAAATGTTTCCTGCAAAAAGCTCTCAAACCAAGTTACTCTCAATCCAAGGTTTTACTAATGTCAATTTGCTCATTTATAATTTTTCATGTATTCGCTAATACTTTACAGGTAGATTGCTGGGATGAAAGGTTCTAGTCTTTAGATCTGGGGTCAGCCATCTTGGCCCTCCACATGTTTTGGTACTAGATTTCCCATGAGGCTCATCCAATCTAATTAATACTTGAGCATCATGGAAGAGCTAGTTTTGAAACCTCTGGAGGATCAGGTGTACTGACCTCTGCTCTAGATTCAGGCAGGATGCAATTTGTTTTCATAGGGGGAGGGGCGCTTTGTGAACATAAAGGGGGCTGGAGAAAATGGGAAGGAGAGGGTGAGTAAGTCACTCTAATACCATTCCTGTCTGGGTGTGCAGCACCTCCAGGGAATATCAGCACAGGCTGGAAGACAGGCTGAGCTTGCTGCATTTTTCTCCTGACGTTGCCCGTCCCCGCGCGGAGCTGGCTCCTCCCACCCCAACACAGTGAGTCTTCATGTGCTTCCTGAGGTGGTGGCTCAGCAGGAATGGCTTGTTGCAGATGGCCAGGGCAGACAAAGTGCTTCTCGCCAGCCTGGGTGTGCAGGTGCTGCTGCTGCTTTTTGGAGAGGGTGAACCTTTCAGTGCATTACTAGGGTTGTTGTCAAACCCTAGCGTCCTAGAAGGTGTCACCTGGGTGCGGTCCGCACCCCCGGCACCCCGCTTGTGATGGCACTGGAAGGTGTCCCTTATTTTGCTCAATGTCACACAGGGTCTACATTATCAACATAAAGGCAGATATAGCCTTTGTGTCCAACACAGTAAATGTGATAAAGGTAGCTAATAGAATGGTGCGATGTCCTGGGTATTTGTAATGATCGCAATGAGATAATTAGGGTTGCAGCTTCCAGAAAATACAGAATGAATATAAAATAAAATCTGCATGTGGCATATACCTGTGTATGGAAAACACAGTAACACCTTGTAACTGTACGGTATATGGATTTTCCATTATAACCTCCAGAATCTTATCCCTGTACAGTAGTGAGTGACCCCAGAGCTCTCCCTGTATTCTGTACACTTCTTGACTGTTGTAATGCAGCAGTAAAGTTTCTGAACTGTTTTTTATTACAGTGAGTGTGGGAGCTGCTCCTTGTAGCTCATTAACAGTAATACACTGTGACAGGAGTGACATCTCAAAGAATTTATTTTTTTTCCCAAGGGGGGGCACACTAATCTAGCGCTAATGATACATACGAATAGGGTTGTATATAGTAGTTTCTGCATTTCATTGTATGTCAATGCAAGATTGTATTTACATAGTCTTGGTAGTGAAAGTATTAAAACTGAAAAAAGCTGCAGAAATTCCCTCTTCCCGCTGTGAGCAAGAAATATAAGGATCACAGCTGCCCCTGAAGGCTGCTGAAAAAAACAGGATTAACTCTCTATAGGCAAAAAATAAATAAAATGCTTTCCATTGATAAAATGCTTCTTTTACCAGACTGCTTTAAGGCTAGGGTCAGACTAGCGCACTTTAAACGTGCGTTCTGGCGCACTTAATTACGGCCGCACTAGCAGCAAATGACGGGCAATGACGGGCAATATACGAAGTACGGTCGCACGAAAGTCCGGCCGCGCAACGCAAGTGGCAAACAAACGCATTTTGTCGAGAACGTCAAACCGCTAGTACGGTTGTACAGAGTGCACTGCGTCCGCTAGCGGCGTGTGTGCGTGATTTTGAGATGTCAGACACTGCTAATGTCCGGCCAACATAACGTCCAGATGCAAAAAGTGTTTTATTGATGATCCGTACAAAATCATGAACGCAAATGTGCATAGTATGACCGCTATCGCGTACTCCGTGAAAAAATGCGTCCATTCGTTCGAACTCACTTTTTCACAGACAACGCGAAAATGCGTTCGTCTGACCCTAGCCTTATTCAAGTCTATTATACACTAATCTGCAAGGTTCTGAAAAGTATATATCATGCACTAAGGCTAGGGTCAGACGAACGCATTTTCACGTTGTCTGTGAAAAAGTGCGTTCGAACGAATGGACGCATTTTTTTACGGAGTACGCGATAGCGGTCATACTATGCGCATTTGCGTTCGTGATTTTGTACGGATCATCAATAAAACACTTTGTGCATCTGGACGTTATGTTGGCCGGACATTAGCAGTGTCTGACATCTCCAATTCACGCACACACGCCGCTAGCGGACGCAGCGCACTCTGTACAACCGTACTAGCGGTTTTACGTTCTCGACAAAATGCGTTCGTTTGCCACTTGCGTTGCGCAGCCGGACTTTTGTGCGACCGTACTTCGTATATTGGCCGTCATTGCCTGGCATTTGCTGCTACTACGGCCGTGATTAAGTGCGCTTAAACGCGCGTTCGCACTGCCTCAGTCTGACCCTAGCCTAAGCGAGCCACCTTAAGTGTACAGAACCAATAATCTGATAAGCTCTCATGATAAAGCTATAAAAGAAGAGGGGGTGCTATTTAAATTGTTAATAATAAGAATTTTCACAATGATTTAAAACTTCCGAGAAATCATTTATATGGAAAAATAATCTTTTACATTTTAAATACTAATTCTATAAACACAGATTCTGACAGTGTAACAATCAAGAATCATGATGGTTATTTTCTGAAAAAATGAAAGGAATGTGAATTAACCGCTGTATTACAAAATGTATATTGAGAAGGATATGAAAAGAAATAGGAGATTTTTCCAATATTTCAAACTCTTTAGCCGAGGTCTTGAAATTCACCGCAATCAGCGATTTAATGTATAATAAGCCTGTTTGCTGTGATTTAACAAGTCTCAGCAGCATCGAGACTACATGTAATGTCATCGGGGCCAAAGACCATCAGCATGCATATGTCCAGTATTAATTAATACACTATAATTAGATGAAATTGATAGACAGGGGGAATGTACTTACTTGGCACTCGCTGCTGCTTCAGTCACACAGTGTATGTGCGACATATTTTATCCTGTGTTCGCTGCTGCTATGAGCGCTAAGAAAGCCTAGGTATAAAACACATTGTTTTATGCAGATTTTCTCAAATTAGCAATTCAGCATATCAATGCTCTTATCACTTAATAAACTTTAACACTTTCCTTGAAGCCAAAAAACTAGTGTGATGTGTGGCCTGTTACTTATTAGCAGACAAATCTGTTGTAATTAGCTTGTAACTGCAAATTTATTATTATTTTCTCAAAGCTCTAGACTCAGTGGGGGGGGGGCTGTTAATTAATTGTTACAAATCCTAGACCAAGAAAATCAAGTCACTGGAACTATGCGGTGTTATGTGCTCCGTGGGCCTTTTGAAGATTTTTGTGGACCTGTACCTATTCTCACTCCTTATACTCTCAGACCTGTTGTCAAGACTCACCTCTCCAGCGGGGGAGGGGGAACTTCGAGCTGGGCATCATGGTGGCAGGTGTCTGGTGCGACGGCTCAGCCCAGTGTTTCCTACATGCCGGCGGCCATCTGTCATCCGCGGCACTCCGGTGCAGACTGGATGTCTGGCCCTGGGCTTCTCCTCCAACTCGACCGGCTGGGAATCCACAGCGCTCAGAGGAGGTGCCAAACATGGCTACCACCATGCAGTCCCGGTGTGGGGGCATGTCATCATGCGCCGGGAGCAGGGGGAAGGCCGTCGGAGGTACTCGCCATCCAGAGGGCGTGTCTCCTGGTTAGTCAGATGGCAGAGGCAACCAGACACCCCTCAGGCCTGGGGAGGGGTGGCTGGAGGCTGTGGACCCTCCCCGCAGGGGTGTGCACCTTGCAGACCTCCTATATAAAACCCATTCACTCCTTGGCTGGGTACCTGGATGTCTGCTTCCAAAGCTGCCCTCCTGGTTCCCTATCCTGTATTTCTGAGTATCCAGTACCTTGTTCTTATACGACCCTTTGGCTACATTCCTTTGACCTTGCTAGAACTCAGCCAGCCCTGACCTATTAGCTTTCCCTACGATTCCAGATTCACCTAAGGACTCCTCGCTTTGCTATATTTCCCAAACCCCTCCACCTTCGCCCTGTGAGCAGGACACCCTTCAGCTGTGGAAGGTCTGATATCGGGAGGGAGGGGTGGATGTGGCACTATATGCGTAATCAGGGAGGTCCGTGCTCCCAAAAAGGACACAGTAGTAGAAAGAGGTACTCACGAAAATGGTAATTTCATATCCGCACACATGCGCGCCGGGATTGTTGGCTGCACTGTGCTCGTGAATGGACTTAAAAGCCCTGATTTTAGTTATCTCGGCATAAAATGTTACTCATAAATACATTTCCCTTAAAGCATCCTGAAAACCAGGTTGACAGCCTAGAGTTGTTGGGTGTTCAGGAGTACAAAGGGAAAATCTGTGTGTCACACAAGGACAACATGTGACTTGGCAGTTGTGTACTCTCGTTGTGCTTATGTCCTATCCCACTAGTTTCCTGGTGTACCCCTAACCCAGGGATCCCAAACTCTGCCCCCACCAGATGTTTCTGAACTACACCTCCCATGACTCTCTGGCTATTGTTATGCATTCAGAGAATTCTGGGAACTGTAGGCAATAAACAACTTGGTGGCCAGAGTTTGAGATCTCTGCTCTAACCTATTTTCACCTCCCATTGTTCCACTACCCTATTGGTTTCACCTTCCACTGTTACTTTTTTCCATCTCCTTTATCCTTCATGGATTGTACCTTTTTTTTTTTTGAGAAGTTATTTTACCAGGAAGGATACATTGAGATTTCTCTCCTTTTCAGGTATGTCTTGGGTGGCGAGTATGTACCGTTAGGTGTCTTGCCCAAGGACGCTTACCTTTGTTCATATTTTTCTTGATGTTGGAGGCAGATGGTACCCACATGAAGGGTTATTCAAAGAGCACCGAAATTGCAACGAACAGTGAATTTCCCCATAGAGTGCAATTTTGTGACCATTCGACTATTCAAAACCTGACAATTCGCCAAATATTGTGAATTGCCAGCAAGATACGGTGACCTTCAGCAGCAGTAAAATCCCCATAGAGAAGCAATGGTTCATCAATTCAGAGAACACTGAACAGCAGAGAAATGTCAGTGAAATGCCCTGATTTTCAGTGGTTTCATTTGTCATCTTTAATCCGGTGAATCCCATAGGGTTTAGTGCAAAAATGCTTTTATTTAGGATTCTTTTTGGCAAAATTTTATATCTGATTATTTTAATTTTTTTCTGTAACAGACCTTTTTATTATTATTCATAGGACCTTATATATAATTTCCAGGCATTTTCATGCAGTACTTTTTTTTGCAAACGCCTTTAAAAAGTTGCAGGGTTTTTTTGTGGGTTTTTTTTTACCCCAATTGGCAGCTTGGCAGCTTTTTCTGGCAGCTGGTAGGTGGTCTGTTCGGTGGTTCATCAACATTTTTCAAATCGATTTGGCGGTTTTGCGGTTGACCGTCGGATGCATTTGCCAGTTTTTCAGATCGATTCGACATTTTTTCAATTCACTTGGCGGTTTTGCGGTGGTTTTCGTATTCGATCTGGCGGTTTTGCAGTGATTTTTTTATGGATGCGTTCAGCAAGTCGTTTCGGTGCACTTCTGGGGACCCTGCAGTGAATGCTGAATTCACTGCAGGATCTGCGAATTGTACTTGCTAAAGTGTGGCGAATGGGGGAGATCACCGTAATATTTGGCGAATTGACAGTTTATTATTTTCTTTTATTCACAATTTCAGTTTTCATAATATAATGCAGTAACAAAATAACATTCGGTATCAATAGAAAAGGGAAAAATCGGATAGGGATTCAAAAACGGTTCAACACAGTGAGCATGTGATTAGGGCGTACAGTCGAGGAAGAGAGGCATATAAAAAGTCTGGAAAAATTCCCAGTCCGTGCGGTAGCGGAGTTCGACACAGTATGTAAATACTTGGGTAAGAGAGAAAGAGCAAAAGAAGGAAGGGGGAGAGTAAAGAATGGAAGAGGAGAAAGAGAAAGGCAAAAAAAGTGGGGGAGGAGTGGAGGAAGAGGGGGGTTATCGGGCGATGGATGGTAAAGCCCTCTGGGAGACACATCGCTCTCTCATGGTCACAGCACAGGCTGAATCAGTAGGAGCATGGCGAGCGCTCAGTCACGTAGTGGAGAAACAGCCCCCGCGGACTCCGGCAACCCCCATGAAATCAGAGCAAGTAAAACCAGGTTTCCGTGAACGTTGTCAATCTGTATCCGAGGACACAACGATGTGCAGCCATTCAATCTTATTTATCAGTTCCCTCTGGGACGGTATTGCGGCAGTTCGCCACAAGTTAGGAATCAGGAGTCGAGCGCAGAGCAAGATACGAAGCAGCAGGGAACGCTTAAGCTGAGCAACGGATAGATCAAGTTTCAAAAGAAGATATGAGCCTGGTGCAAAAGGAACCTCAAAATCACAGGTATCCGTAATCATGTTCCGAACCATTCGCAAGTATGGCGTAAGAACAGGGCAGGACCACCTGATGTGTATGTAGGAGCCAGGGGTTGAACATCCTCTTCAACAGTGTGGGTCAGGAGCCTACCCGAAAAAGGGGAAGCGGAGAGCGGTACCATAATGTATGCAGCTTAAAAGATATTTCAGCCGGGGCTATAATCTGTGACAGAGAATGTAACAGAGAAAGAATATTCGACCACTGCTCTTCTGAGATGAGCACCCCCAATTCCCTCTCCCACCGTGCCATGTAGGGAGGCAGTTCCAAGCCTACCGATTGGAGAAGCCAATGAAGAGATAGTGACCGAGCTGTGGTAATTAAACACATCAAGAAAAGGCAGGGGTGGAATTGACAGGTTAGTAAATAGACAAACTGCCCTGAAATTGTGAAATTCACTGTTCGGTAAGTTCCGGTGCTGTTGCGAGATCAGTACAGATGGACGATGATCCAAAACACACTGCAAAAGCGGCCCAGGAGTTTTTGAAGGAAAAAAAGTGAAATATCCTGCAATGGCAAAGACCATCACCTGATCTCAACCCAATTGTGCAGCATTTCACTTGCTGAAGGCAAAACTAAAGGCAGAAAGACCCACAAACAAAGAACAACTGAAGCCGCTGAAGTTAGAGCCTGGAAAAGCATCAGAAAGGTGGAAACCAAGTCTTTGGTAATCCACAGAATAGACAAGTATCTGGCGCCCCCTAATGGATATAGTTAAACAATGCTGTTTGTACACAAACTATTCTTAAGTCCAAAGGACATAGAGCATTAAATTGCAGTTTAAAAAGTCAGCAGCAGATGGTTCACACACTGATAGTTCACCTCCAACCACCAGAAAGAGTCAATAATGGAAAAATGTGGTGACAGTCCGCGCCTCCCTCTTTTTTTCCTTTCCTTTTCTCCCCCTAAAATCTTGGTCGAGGATCTTCTTTAAGCAGTTAATTGCTTTCTTTTATGCAGTCCTCAATTCCCAAGATATATGGGGATAGAAATGAGAAACATAGTGTGATCCATAAAAACACATCCAAGTCCCCAAAATATAATAATTCAACTCACATTTGGAGGTGTCATAAATCAGACACTAGATGTATCTCACAACCGATATTTTTAGGAGATATCGGGCTCCCCTTTTCCTCCTCTGTCCGATGATGTTGCTCCAAATGAAAAAATAAGGTTGCAGGATATCGATGAACAAAATTAAAATTTATTAAAATTTAAAATTTATTCCATAAAACAATAAATAGACAAACACCAATACGCGTTTCGCGATGCACTCGCTTCATCAGTTGGCATGTAAATCAATTCCTTCACAATCTCCTGCAACCTCCTTATATACCCTTTAAAATGTGTTGTGATTGAGTGGGAAACGCCCGTTCTCCCTTCCCTCAAAATTACAATTACTCATTCTGCACCTGCGTGTTACTCATTACAATTACAATTACTCATTCTGCACCTGCGTGGGGCATTCCAAATATCAGATCAACCCAAAAGATGGTGGTGATACATCTCGTAGTGCCCTCTTGCATGTTCCTTTTAAGATCTCTAGTGTTTAAACTCCTAAAGTTTCTGCTCCACCTTCTTTCTACCCACAAGGCTTATTATTATCTACCTTCATGTTCATCCCTAAATAGGTTATTCTGCAATTCCAGATACACATGTATTGCCACACTATTGGAAATCCAATAATGTGCTCTATATCACTAGAGATCTTAAAAGGAACATGCAAGAGGGCACTACGAGATGTATCACCACCATCTTTTGGGTTGATCTGATATTTGGAATGCCCCACGCAGGTGCAGAATGAGTAATTGTAATCGTAATGAGTAACACGCAGGTGCAGAATGAGTAATTGTAATTTTGAGGGAAGGGAGAACGGGCGTTTCCCACTCAATCACAACACATTTTAAAGGGTATATAAGGAGGTTGCAGGAGATTGTGAAGGAATTGATTTACATGCCAACTGATGAAGCGAGTGCATCGCGAAACGCGTATTGGTGTTGTCTATTTATTGTTTTATGGAATAAATTTTAAATTTTAATAAATTTTAATTTTGTTCATCGATATCCTGCAACCTTATTTTTTCATTTGGAGCAACATCATCGGACAGAGGAGGAAAAGGGGAGCCCGATATCTCCTAAAAATATCGGTTGTGAGATACATCTAGTGTCTGATTTATGACACCTCCAAATGTGAGTTGAATTATTATATTTTGGGGACTTGGATGTGTTTTTATGGATCACACTATGTTTCTCATTTCTATCCCCATATATCTTGGGAATTGAGGACTGCATAAAAGAAAGCAATTAACTGCTTAAAGAAGATCCTCGACCAAGATTTTAGGGGGAGAAAAGGAAAGGAAAAAAAGAGGGAAGCGCGGACTGTCACCACATTTTTCCATTATTAAGTCTTTGGTAATGTCCATGGGTTCCAGACTTCAGGCAGTCATTGCCAGTAAAGGATTCTCAACAAAATATTAAAAATGAACAGTTTATTTATCACTATATTCATTTGTCCAATTATATTTGAACCCCTGAAAATGGGGGGGGGGCTGTGTATAAATAATTATGTTCAACCCCTTGAATTAAAGCTGAAAGTCTGCACTTCAAATGCATTTGGATTGGTTTGTTTTAATTTTATTCTGGTTGCATACAGAGCCAAAAGTATGAAAATTGTGCCGATGACCAAATATATATGGACCTAACTGATATATATATATATATATATATATATATATATATATTGCATTCTATGACATCCTATGCAGGTCCAGTGTGCCGAATGGCACCTAGATAATTTCTAAATTAGTAAATTCCACCAGAAGTACAGAATGACTTATAAATATTACAAAGCCAGCAATAAAATCGTAAACACATATAAAAGAAGGTTCAGAACATTTTGAATTCCACAGTAAATTCTGTTATTAGTATCATAAACCAGGCCTTACTACAATAAACCCATAAATGACTTGTAAAGCTCTGCTCCTGATTGATGTTGGCGGAAATTGTAAATTTCTCTCTCACTCTCAAAAAAAATATACAGTATGTGTACACACACATACACATATACACGGTGTATATATACATATATACAGGCAGATAGATAGATGTTGTTAGCTTTTTCCTCTTAAGAAATAAATAGGACTGAAGTAATCCTGACCTGCTCAGAATTCTCATCCATATTGAAGGTTTTTGTTTCTCAAAAATGCGAGAGGCTTCTATAAATATAAATATATATGGAAAATATGATTACATATTTCAGCGCCAGCAAATGAGAATATTTTGACACCTCTGTTGGACAGAATAAGGTGTTCCTACCAGGAAATAAAAATTTCATTTCAGATTTCACTTTCTATTTTATTTCATCATTTGGAAGACAGAGAAGAAACATATAAAAATTGGCCCGAGTCTGTCACCAGCTAGATTGCAGCTTGCTTCGTTACATTATGCCGTTATTTCCACGACTCCCCCTGTTTACACAATGCTTAATATAATTAAAACCTATATAGAATGTTAATAAGAAAAAAATAGTCTACATCTTAAATACGCAGTTATACCTGGGAAGGCTGGGAAGATTTGCCATAAACACAGCAAGCTCCCATTAACGTTTTCACGAGAGTGCTTCGACTCTCGCAGACTTTGTTTTTGTGTTAAAATTGATGAGAAAAAACATTATTCTGACAAACCTGCGCACCTCCGAATTGTTTACTTCATTTACAATTCCCACCTGTTCAGAAGGAATAGTGTCGGTATGGCAGCCTTAAACAGACTAATGCATCAGTAAAATTATGTTTTTCAACTGCTTTAAGATACTTTTGATTAAATATAATGATAATGTATCACAAAAATTACCTTGCGTACCATCTGTAAGAAAATAAGTGCAGGGCTATCCACAAAAATGTGCACGAAGAACTTATTGTACCTAATATGCTTTCAACCCCTTCACTACCAAGTAGTTTTCCATAAAACCACTGGCAGAAACCAATGGGTTTATGGAAAACTACTTTCAATTACCCAAGCTGTAACAATGTATGTACAGTCTATACAGTGTTATAATACAATACAGTAAACTCATACAAATTAGAGAGTGCTCGCCCTGCTGGTCAAGTTTTGCTACTGCAGCACGTGTCAGTTACGGACACTGAGAGCCGTTCCATGAGCAGCAGCACATCGGGTGTAATGTTCTGGAGACCGTATGCAAACACATTTATTTGCAAAAAATTAAACACCTTTGCATTTATCCAGAAAAAGACCAGATCGCATATACTCAATCTTGGCACACATGCAGATGCTTTTGAAGATTGAGCATACTCAATCGAGAAGTGAGAACTTAGATTAGAATTTAAACTAAATCAGAAATAAATTAGAATTGAACCTTATGGCTTCTATTCCAGCATAGGCAGTAACCGGGAGCCACTAAAGGGAAATATTGACGTGAGCTGCTAACCTTTAATGGCTCCCTGCTACTGACTCAATGACGAGTAAGCTGTTTCATAATAGAAGAGAGCCACTAAATGATACCAGGAGCGATGCTACCACTGGTATCAGCTCTTGGAGTTCATAGGACCCCATTGAGGTACTTCTGACCCTCAGAGCTCTGCAGAAAAGGACAATTGAGACTATTTGATCCCAGTGGTTTTTTGGCATACTGTCAGAGAAGGAAGCAGATCGTTTCCCCTGCTCCGTGAAACCACAGTTGAAAACCGGCTTGAGCTGAGAATATTGACCATGGAATAGCTTTTTATTCTCCATCTGCCCAACAGTTAATGTTTCTTTTACAAAGTATAGTAAGAATTGAGGATCTGCTAAAGTCGAATAGCAAATCTGCCCTTTCCCTGGCTGTTGTAATGCAGTAGTAAAGTTTGTTGAACTTTTTGTTACATTGAGGGTGAGAGTTGCTCCTTACCACTACCACTTACATAAGCTGTAACTAGAGTATGTGTGCATTACAAGTAAAACCACCGTATAAAACACATGCTGTTGTTTTTTCCTCTCTTTGGAATAATTGCATGTAAAAAGAAAAAATAAAGTAAGGTTTTCATCTCTGATTTCCACTTTGTGTATTTTTCCCAAGATGCAACATTTACCAAAATGTTGGATTGTGGCCCTTGTTTATTTAATTTATGTTATTTAACAGTTAATGAGGTAGAGAGGACTGTTTATATAAGGAAGCATGGGGCTGTATTGTGTTGTCCAAGCTACCTGAGATAAGAGATGCAGCTGAATGAGATATGACAGGGAGCTTAAAAGACTTCTAATTCACCTCCTGGCGATGTCCCTTGAATACATCCCACACAATTCAATGATTTGAGTCAGTGATCAACCTATTTACTCTATTCTATGGCCAAAGCAACACAGTAAGGACCAAGTGAAGAAAAAGATACAGGAGGGGGCAGTTTACAACACAATAGATCATAAACTAAACTGGATGCACCCAGTGACACATATAAAGTAAATACTTTCTTAACAAAATATACAAGAGAAAAACAAAGCACATGTAAGATATCAGCGACATAAAATAAACAGAATAAGGACATTTCACTTTTTGGTGGTAGTGTCCCTTTAATGTATTATAGGAGACAGGAGTGAGATCTCACAGAGTGTGTAATTTTCTTTTCTCCCATAAATAAGACAATTTTTTCAGTAAAAGGTTTGCAAATGGAATCTTATCTGCCAATTTAAATGTGTCATTGTTACACAAAGCAAAATCGTGTAGACATATATTTTAGGTGGTGAGGATAAGCGTGTGTGGACGAAGAAGATGCAGATGGTAGAAAGCTGGAGATGGAGGATTTCTGTATAGTAGCTCGAGTGGCAAGATAACAAGCAACAGTAATTTACCCATAACATCACTATTTATCGGTTTGTTTCTTTTTCTTTTAACACAGCTAAAGTCGAATAGCAAATCTGCCCTTTCCCTGGCTGTTGTAATGCAGCAGTAAAGTTTGTTGAACTTTTTGTTACATTGAGGGTGAGAGTTGCTCCTTACCACTACCACTTACATAAGCTGTAACTAGAGTATGTGTGCATTACAAGTAAAACCACCGTATAAAACACATGCTGTTGTTTTTTCCTCTCTTTGGAATAATTGCATGTAAAA